>JBBDGP010002223.1:0-1227500 GCA_037952835.1 Lithobates septentrionalis
ACCTTCCACTATAGCATTCCCAATATGCACACCATGTGTGTCATCTATTAGCTGCTCTACTCCAATCTGGACCCCACTCAACTTCCTGCTGCTCCATGCTGTGCACCAGATGTGACAGCTGCACCATACTCTCCCAGAATATATACACATGAACTGGAACTGACTGCTGATGGCGTCTTTCTGGTTCACTTGTTGGTTTCCTGGTGCTTCTTGGGGTATCTCATACCTGGAATACCTCCAAAACAAAGTGTAGCTAACCCTGAATAAAAGCCTCTCAAAAAGGTGAAGGTGTTGTTAGTTAGCTTTGTCATAAATTTCTATGGAGGCTTTGGAGATGCTTTGAAGCAGCAATAAACCAACACGGGTATCATTTTAGAAGCAAACGCAACTTGTGAACAGGACTGTAAGCTGACCATTTTATTTAGCGACAAGTGCTTTGATTGCCAATCAGAGTGCTTTAAAAAAAACCTTGTCCAATGCCACATTTTAAAGCAAGTGTAAACAAGCCCTTATTGCCTAATTTTATGGGTCAGGTCTGACCTGCCTGAAAACAGCAGATCCTCTTAACCGGTTCCCGACCGGCGCACGCCGATGTACGTCGGCAGAATGGCACGGCTGGGCAAATGGACTTACAGGTACGTCCATTTGAATTCCCCGCCGTGCCATTGCATGCGTGCCGCCGGCCGGGAGCTCCGTGAATCGGGTTGCGGGTCCCGCAGACTCGATCGCCGCGGGCATACCCGATCATCTCACGGGGAGGATGAACGGGGAGATGCTGATGTAAACAGCATCTCCCCGTTCTGCCTAGTAGGGGTGCAACGGATCGTCATCGATCCGTGATCCGATCCGTGCAGGTTGATCCGTACAGGACACCCGCGATCCGCGGAGCGCTCTGTGGCCTCGGCCATAGGAAAGGCCGCGGTTCCTCTCTCCCCTCTGTGTACTGATCTGTACAGTGAAGGGGAGAGATCGGATGGCAGCAGTGCCAATACTCTGCAATGCCCTGCCAATACTCTGCAATGCCCTGCCAATACTCTGCAATGCCCTGCCAATACTCTGCAATGCCCAGCCAATACTCTGCAATGCCCAGCCAATACTCTGCAATGCCCAGCCAATACTCTGCAATGCCCAGCCAATACTCTGCAATGCCCAGCCAATACTCTGCAATGCCCTGCTGCAATACCCTGCCAATACTCTGCAATGCCCTGCTGCAATACCCTGCCAATACTCTGCAATACCCTGCTGCAATGCCCTGACAATACTCTGCAATGCCCTGACAATACTCTGCAATGCCCTGACAATAGTCTGCCAATACTCTGCCAATACCCTGCCAATACCCTGCCAATATACCCGCCAATACCCTGCCAATACTCTGCCACACCCTGCCAATAGCGAGATTGTGGATATTACAGTGGGGGAGATTTTTTTTTGTTGATCCGAAAATGATCCGAACCGTGACTCCTGATCCGAGGAACGATCCGAACCGTGAGTTTTTTGATCCGTTGCACCCCTACTGCCTAGTGACAAGTGTCAATGATCACTGCTCCCTGTCATCGGGAGCAGTGATCAGAGTAATGACACTGCTAGCCCATCCCCCTACAGTTAGAAATCACTCCCCTAGGACACACTTAACCCCTCCCCGCCCCCTAGTGGTTAACCCCTTCACTGCCAGTGTCATTTACACAGCAATCAGTGCATTTTTAATCGCACTGATCGCTGTATAAATGACAATGGTCCCAAAAATGTGTCAAAAATGTCCGACATAACGTCGCAGTCACAATAAAAATCGCTGATCGCCGCCATTACTAGTAAAAAAAAAATTATTAATAAAAATTGCCATAAAACTGTCCCCTATATAGTAAACGCTATAACTTTTGCGCAAACCAATCAATAAACGCTTATTGCGATTTTTTTTACCAAAAATATGTAGAAGAATACGATCGGCCTAAACCGAGGAAAAAAAGTTTTTTTATATATTTTTGGGGGATATTTATTATAGCAAAATGTAAAAAATAATGTGGTTTTTATTTTGTTTATAGCGCAAAAAATAAAAAATCGCAGAGACGATCAAATACCACCAAAAGAAAGCTCTATTTGTGGGAAAAAAAGGACGTCAATTTTGTTTGGGAGCCAGGTCGCACGACCGCGCAATTGTCAGTTAAAGCGACGCAGTGCCAAATCGCAAAAAACGCTCTGGTCAGGAAGGGGGTAAAATCTTCCGGGGCTGTAGCGGTTAACTCAACAATTCTGCAGGGATGTCAATCACACTCTGTAATATACAGATCGTTTGCAAACAATCAGGTAATATTACAGTAGTAATTCAAAATCTATACTTACTGAAAGCATATACACTACATAAGGGTTGACGATGCTACTGTGAATTCAGAGGCAATGAGATGAAATTTCGCTGATAGCAGGTATTTATCAGACTTTGTAGGGGGATGAAGCATTAAAAGTGGAGCTCCACCCATAAGGGGAAGCTCCGCTTGTGTGCACTCTCCCCCCTTCCACTGCCACATTTTGCACTTTTTGGGGGGGAGCGGGTACCTGGTTTTGACAGGTCTCCACTCTCACTTCAGGGTCAGTTTGCCATGGCGATCTATGAAGAAGTTCGGCCCTCCTCCTTCCCCCTCCAGCCTTCCAGGACACACACAGGTCCCAGAAGACTACGGGACCATACACAAAGCGCAGCGTGGCTCGCGCACGTGCAGTAGGAAACTGGCTTTAAAGCAAGAAGGTGTCCTTTTATTAAAAGTCATCAGCTACAGTATTTGGCTTTTTTTCCCTCCACTTTTTTGTGTCATACCAATACAAATAAAAGAAATAAACATGAAAATGCCTAAACATTTGTAATTGCAACAACTTTCTGGGTGAAGTGGTGCATTTTCTGACAGAAATGCAGGGGTGTCAATATTTTTGGCCATGACTGTACACAGGAAAGTTAGAATAAAGAAAAAAGTCCTCATGTGTATATGTGTTGTGTGTTATTGACTCAAAGTACTGCAACAAGAGGATCAGAATGATACCGGGGAACCAGCATTTGCAAAGTCAGCAATGACAAGCTCTATGGAGACAATTTACTTGTTGAGAATCTCTACCCAACTTTGCAAGTATTCATTTTAACCACTTCAATTATCCAATCATGTGAAAAGAAATTTGTATTTGATTAGGTATACAAAGTGAACAAGAATTTGCTTCTCATACAACTGTATAAAAGTGAATATTTACACATGCAAAAAAAAAAAAAGTTACCTTAAGGCCCCTTTCACGCGATCGGACCGTTCAGGTCCGCCTGTCAGTTTTGACGGCGGACCTGAATGGGCGCTCCATGTTAGTCTATGGAGCGTCGGGTGTCAGCGTAGACATGTCTGCTGACATCCGACCCTGTCCGATCCGCTAAAAGCGGACAGATGGCCCTACGTCCAGGTCCGTCGCTGGCGGATCGAATCAGGTGAGATCTGATGAAAACAGACATCCCTCCATAGGCGGCAGCGGCACCTGACAAGCCCCTCCCCGCTCACTGAGCAGAGAGGGACCTGTCATCCGCCAGCTCAGCGGAGATCAACGGACAGATCTCCCGCTGAGCCGGCGGACCGAGGCGGGCTCCGTAGAAACAGAGTCCGCCTCGTGTGAAAGGGGCTTAAAGCACTAGCTGCCTAGAGCAACAAAGGTTAACATTAAAGAAATGATCCTACTGATTGATAGGGGTAACACAAACAATTGTTTTCACTTTAGCTATTTTGTTATTAAATAATCCAAACACTTGGAAGCGTTTCCAATTGCTGTCAAAATCAAAACAAACATTAAAATTATACAACAAATAGTTACACCAACATATGTAAGGCTAGGTTCACATTTGTACGACAAACGCTCTGACATTGGGAGCACATGTCGCATGATGCGTTTCCCTATGGGAGCCGTCTTAAAGGGGTTGTAAACCTTTGTGTTTTTTTCACCTTAATGCATCCTAGGCATTGAGGTGAAAAAACACCTAGTAAAACCCCCCGTTTTACTTACCTGAGCCCTGGAACTTGACCCACGGGGACACACTGTCTCTCTGCCCGGGGTTCTCGGCTCTTGATTGGATAGATTGATAGCAGCGCAGCCATTGGCTCCCGCTGCTGTCAATCAAATCCAATGATGCGGGGGGCGGGGCCGAGTCATGGACGCCGAATGCTGGACTCGGGCGCGCGCCCGCAAGATAGCCCCCTCTGGAAAGAGCTTCTCCTAGGGGGTTATCTGATATGGGGAGGAGCCGCCGGGGGCCTCCAGAAGAGGACAATTGGACCTGCACAGTGGAGGTAAGTATGACATGTTTGTTATTTAAAAAAAAAAAAAAAAAAAACGAACCCTCACAATCACTTTAACTGGTCCGACTTTGAAAATGCTCCCTGCACTACTTTGGTCCAACTTTGATCCTACTTCAGCCCATTGAATATCACTGAAGTCGGATCAAAGTTGGATCGCGGTCTTAACTGATCCGACTTTGGCAGGCGACTTGTGCTCCGATGATCTTGAAGGGGAACCCCAGCCAAATAAAAAATTTTTTAAAAAAGGCATAAGTTCCCCCTCCAAGACCAAACCAGGCCCTTCAGTCTGGTATGGATTTTAAGGGGAACCCCCTACGTCAAAAAAACGGCATGGGGTCCCCCCCAAATCCATACCAGACTTTTATCCGAGCACACAGCCCGGCAGGCCAGGAAAGGGGGTGGGGACAGCCCTTCTCCCTCTTCTGGCGATGTCTTCTCCCTCTGCCGGTTCTCCTCCTTCCCTGGTTATTCTCCTCTCTGCGCTGTCTTCTCCCTTTTCTGCCGGGTCTCCTCTCTGCGCTGTCTTCCCGCTCTGTTCTTCTTCCGATGTTGCCACAACGCAATCTCCTGGTGTAATGCTGGGTCCGCCTTGTGCAATGACTTATATTGGCATGGGGCGGGGCCCTGCCCCCTTGTGATGTCATCACCCGGGGGATGACATCAGCGGATGGCCCTGCCCTATGCCAATATAAGTCATCGCACAAGGCGAACCCAGCATTACACCGAGGGATTGCGTCGAGTCAACATCGGAAGAAAAGCAGAGAGAGAAGACCCGGCAAAAGAGCGAGGAGACAGCGCAGATAGGAAAAGAACCCGCCAGAGGGAGAAGACATCACCAGGAAAGGGGAGAAAAAGTCGGAAGAAACGCCAGAGCTGCCTTAATAAAATACTTTAAAAATCTGTGTACTAACACTTTTTTTTTTTTTTCCTTTTAGGTGAATGAGGGGCTTTTAGATTCTGATAAGCCCCCGGCCCGCAGACCCAGACAACCACCGGCAAGGCTTGTCAGGAAGAGACCCTTGTCCTCATTAACATGGAAAGACATAGATGAGCGAGTATGGGGTAGAGGAACTTAACTGGCCTGCTCAGAGTCCTGACCTCAAGCCAATAGAAGACCTTTGGGATGAATTAGAGCAGAGACTGCAAGCCAGGCCTTCTCGTCCAGTGGTTATGACTAAGGCCTTATAGGCTGAAACGCGTCAACTGTTCTCATTTGCGTTTGGTCACTGTGGCTTGACAATAAATACAACATATTTTAAGAGCAATCAGCGGAGTGCGGATCATCTTTTCCTCACTTCTCGTCCAACATCAGTGCCTGACCTCACAAATGCGCTTCTAGAAGAATGGTCAAACATTCCCATAGACACACTCCTAAACCTTGTGGACAGCCTTCCTAGAAGAGTTGGAGCTGTTATAGCTGCAAAGGGTGGGCCAACTTAATATTGAACCCTACAGACTAAGACTGGGATGCCATTAAATGTGCGTGTAAAGGCAGGTGTCCCAATACTTCTGGTAATATAGCGTATGTCTATATACACAGGTGCACAGTCATACTGGAACGGAAAAGGGTCTTCCCCAAACTGTTACCACAAGGTTGAATAATAATATTGAAGGGGTGCCTATACACTAGAACACTTAGTAAGGGTGATGGTCAGGTGTCCACAAACATTTGGCTATATAATGTATAAAAGGCCCAAATGTAAAAAAAAAAATATCTTGATTATTTTGTTACTTGCTTTTAGGTTAATATGTATAGAAACAGCATGTAAAATGATTAGTGCATCCACATTTAAAGAGTAACTCCACTTTTGTTGAGAAAAAAAAAACATTCCCCTCTGGGTGATCAGTGTACATTGCAGGGGTTTTAACAAGCTTTGCTGCACATTCCTACTTTTTGTTATTCTGAAGAAAAAGCTGTTTGTTTGTCTGTGTCCATGTGCTCAGTGAATCTGTATGGAAGTGGTTTCATCATTATCAATCAGCTGCTGCACTTGCAGGGCTCTAAAGAGGAAATTGGCAAGGCCCTTTAGACATGATTTCCCTTTGGTATTATCTCATCAAGAAGGCCATTTTTGCTGCAGGGAATGCTCAAAATTTGACTTGTATCTTAGTGCAGACTTCTGGGAAAATCAGTGAGCCAATCACACAAGCAGGAAATTACATATCTGGGGGAAATTCTGTACACCAAGTGTACAGAACACCTTCAGGTTGCCATATTGCATTTTACAAAAAATTACAGCATTGCAGATTGAAAAGATAAGGTCATTTTTAATAACATTTAATTACAATATGACTTGTGTCGCAATTGTATATGCTATATTATTTCATTTTTTTTTTATTTGCTAATTTTGTTTCCCCACGAAAGTGGAGTTACCCTTTAAATGTAATAAACATGTTATCTGTGTTTCTGATATTATACTGTGTATGAAGCATTTAGGAGAACCACAACGTTATGATGTCTGCCCATTCTCAAGAACGCAGGTCCTGTTATGGTGTTTTATACACATAATTAGATTGGTAAATATGGAAAATGCACAGTAAGGTGTTTCCTTCCTTATTAGACATGAGAACAATCATCAGCTACTGAGATTTTCCAGCAGGTTGGAAACTCTCTGCTCCATAACAAGCACTGCTGACAGCGGGAAGTACATAAACATAATCCCAGGACACCTCTACATGGTCCAATCTATGACCTTCACAAGCTGCAACTGAACTGGCTGCATAACTTTTATAGATGGGGCAGTGCCTGGCCACTCACAGACAGCTTTGATCTGTCCACTAAAATAATAATGAAAGATTAGGGTACAAACATGCACACCTGGATTTCTTGCATTCTTGGAAGGGTTTAGAATACATCCCCATTATCATCTTTCTTAGGGAGAAGCCAAAGGACTGACCAGAAAAGCACTAACCTGGCTGATTAGAGAATGCTTGGTGGAACAGGCTGAAGATCCAATGCCCAACATGCGGCCCTTATGCACTTTTTGTGCAACCCTCAGGGCCCCTGCAGACACCAATCTGTGTTTCCTTTACTGCCCTGGTATAGCAGTGATTTCTATTAGTCTCATGTAATGCGGTGCATTTACTAAAACTGGAGCACACATAATCTGATGCAGCTATGCATACTAGTAATCAATCAGCTTCTAACTTTAGCTTGTTCAATTAAGCTTTGACAAAAAAACTTGGAACTTGATTAGTTACTATGCAGCACTGCACCAGATTCTGTGTGCTCCAGCTTTTGTAAATCTCCCCAAATATGTCTCCAGTAGCATGTCACAATTGTCCAACAACTCTTATAGTATATTCACATCCCTGACAGTTTTGTGCAGCATGTCCGCTTTCTCTGACCACCTCTTGTATCAGGTCTGCGGTCTCTGACCATCTCTCTTGTATCAGGTCTGCGGTCTCTGACCATCTCTCTTGTATCAGGTCTGCGGTCTCTGACCATCTCTCTTGTATCAGGTCTGCGGTCTCTGACCATCTCTCTTGTATCAGGTCTGCGGTCTCTGACCATCTCTCTTGTATCAGGTCTGCGGTCTCTGACCATCTCTCTTGTATCAGGTCTGCGGTCTCTGACCATCTCTCTTGTATCAGGTCTGCGGTCTCTGACCATCTCTCTTGTATCAGGTCTGCGGTCTCTGACCATCTCTCTTGTATCAGGTCTGTGGTCTCTGACCATCTCTCTTGTATCAGGTCTGCGGTCTCTGACCATCTCTCTTGTATCAGGTCTGCGGTCTCTGACCATCTCTCTTGTATCAGGTCTGCGGTCTCTGACCATCTCTCTTGTATCAGGTCTGCGGTCTCTGACCATCTCTCTTGTATCAGGTCTGCGGTCTCTGACCATCTCTCTTGTATCAGGTCTGCGGTCTCTGACCATTTCTCTTGTATCAGGTCTGCGGTCTCTGACCATCTCTCTTGTATCAGGTCTGCGGTCTCTGACCATCTCTCTTGTATCAGGTCTGCGGTCTCTGACCATCTCTCTTGTATCAGGTCTGCGGTCTCTGACCATCTCTTTTGTATCAGGTCTGCGGTCTCTGACCATCTCTCTTGTATCAGGTCTGCAGTCTCTGACCATCTCTCTTGTATCAGGTCTACGGTCTCTGACCATCTCTCTTGTATCAGGTCTGCGGTCTCTGACCATCTCTCTTGTATCAGGTCTGCGGTCTCTGACCATCTCTCTTGTATCAAGTCTGCTGTCTCTGACCATCTCTCTTGTATCAGGTCTGCTGTCTCTGACCATCTCTCTTGTATCAGGTCTGCGGTCTCTGACCATCTCTCTTGCATCAGGTCTGCGGTCTCTGAACATCTCTCTTGTATCAGGTCTGCGGTCTCTGACCATCTCTCTTGTATCAGGTCTGCGGTCTCTGACCATCTCTCTTGTATCAGGTCTGCAATCTGTGACCATCTCTCTTGAATCAGCTTCTAACTTCAGCTTGTTCAATTAAGCATCGACAATAAAACCTGGAGCTTGATTGGTTACTATGCAGCGCTGCACCAGATTCTCTATCACGTCCGCAGCCTCTGACCATCTCTTGTATCACGTCCACAGCCTCTGATCATCTCTTCTATCATGTCCGCAGTCTCTGACCATCTCTCTTGTATTATGTCCGCAGTTTCTGACCATCTCCTGTATGACATCTGCAGTCTCTGACCATCTCTTGAATCATGTCCCCAGTCTCTGACCATCTCTTGTATCACATCTGCAGTCTTTGACCATCTCTTGAATCATGTCCGCAGTCTCTGACCATCTCTTGTATCACATCTGCAGTCTCTGACCATCTCTTGTATCACATCTGCAGTCTCTGACCATCTCTTGTATTACATCTGCAGTCTCTGACCATCTCTTGTATTACATCTGCAGTCTCTGACCATTTCTTGTATTACATCTGCAGCCTCTGACCATCTCTTGTATCACATCTGAAGTCTCTGACCATCTGTTGTATCACATCTGCAGTCTCTGACCATCTGTTGTATCACATCTGCAGTCTCTGACAATCTCTTGTATCAAATCTGCAGTCTCTGACCATCTCTTGAATCCTGTCCTAAACATCTTTTGTATCCTGTCTGCAGTCTCTGACCATCTCCTTTATCATGTGCGCAGTCTGAATATTAGAAATTAACATTGTGGGGCAGGGAAGTTCCTCTTTGGGTCCAATCAGCTGCAGGTTGGATAATTCCTCATAACGCAGCAGATGTAAACAAAGGGGCGGAGACATTGACTAAATATACCCATGTGTCCATAGAAGGCCACTGACATCACCAGCATCCCACCCCTTTGTGTGACCTGACCTGCAGCTGATCTGACTTAAAGCAGTATTAAACCAAAACCAAAAATGTAACACATTGCAGCTTACCAATCATTAGATGTGGTGGCTATATTCATTTTTTTTCCCTCTTTGTTTTCACCTGGTGATTTGGCCAGCAACACACCTCCTGTATTAGAGTGCATCTACTCTGGATGAAGGCGCCCAGAGGCACAGCAGACAGCAGCATTGTCAGTCTAGGGGAAGAGGACTGTTAGGTAGACTAGCAAATTTAGATACACTAACAAATTAAAGCCACCCTCCAGCTAATACTTTATTAGCAAGTTACAGGAACTGTTTTTTTATTTTTTTTTATTTTGGGATAAAGGTCTTGCATAAATAAAAGCTGATCTACACTGGGGTACGGGGACTCATTTTGTGTGCAGTGTTAAATGCGACTTGTTGCAATGACAATAAAAGTATCTTATCTTATGGTAAGCACCCCTGTCAGTGGTAAATGGGTTGTCTCATGGGTTGTCCCTGTAACCTGATACACTCTGCTGGGGAGCTTGTTCTTTTTGAAAAACAACAGATTTACTGACCAGATCACCAGGTGAAAATAAAGAAAAGAAAGCCTTAAAAAAAAGAAAACAAACGCAGCCACCGGATCTAAGGATTGGCAGGCTGCAATGTAATAAACGTTTGCTCTTAGGTTTACGGCTTTTAAAAAAGTGGAATTTTAGATGGGGACGAGTCTGAAGGATGCCTGAGCTCTGCTCTATTGCACATTCCTAGTTTACTGGTGCGTTCCTACGTGGTGACGAAGGGGTTAAACGTTGTCTTTTACAGGGGCACGCTTTTTTTTTTTTTTTTTTAGCAGTGACAGGGTCTCTTTGGGATGTGCAGTCCCTGGGAGTCTCTGTACAGAAGGAGGGACTGTCCCTGGAAATCCAGGCCATGTAAACAAAGGGCCCTGTACAGGAGCCATGCATGCCTGTAAAGGTATGTGGGTGCAGAGGGATGGCGCTGCTGAGACACAATCATCTGTGTTGTATTTGTACAGCCCCCTCCATGCCCACCCCAGGGTGCTCAGGCTGCAGCTGGTGAAGGGTTAAAGCAGGGTAGTGATGAGGCCTAGGTGAAGCCCGGCCATTGCCTCCCCACCTCCTCCCGTCCTCCGTGCTGCACTCACCCGCCCCCCTCCGCTGCTCAGGCCCGGTACACCGCACACGGGATCCATCCGCTCTTCACCTTCCTCCCGATCCCCCATCTCAGCACGGGCGCGCTCCCGCCGCGGGGACGCGCAGAGCTGTGCCCGGGCTCCATGACACACAATGGAGGGAGCTGTGTGCAGGCCTGGCTGAGGGCTGAGGAGAGCCAGTGCGGGAAAATGTGAAATAAAAGGCCCCAAATGTGAAATAAAAAGGCCTCAAATGTGGAATGAAAAGGCTCAAATGTGAAATAAAAAGGCCCCAATTGTGTCCCTGTATCATCATTCCCTATTCTTTTCATGTCATTATGGTGCTTCTCACTGGGGTTTGGAGGAAATGTATTTTGCAGCGAAATGAAGTTTTTTCCAAAGCGGAAATTTTTTATTGTTCGCTCATTGAGCTACTGAGCCCAGGCAAGATTTGTCTGAAAAAGAAAAAGTTCCATTCGGGCCACAGAGGGGGGCCATACAGCGTCCAGAGCCTGCACAGCCACCTATAGACATCAATTAGAAGATGCACGCAGAGGGTTGTGTAAAAGCACCAGCATAGACTTGCCCTGAACGCAAATAGTGCACATTCGGTGCAAATGTCCGTGCGCATGCTTTGCACCTTCACTCAAGCCTCGTCACATAGCTGCAAGGCCGCTGTTTGAAATCATGGACCCAGTACACCCTTTCTAATGAGGCCCCCCCCACAACCCCACCTACAAAGGGTTGCAGTGGAACTGACTTTAACCACTTACACCCCAAAGATTAAAAATAAAATCCCCTACTCTGCTCCCACTTTCTGGACCCCCTCTGTTGACTTGATGGGGCGCAGGTAAATGAAATTTAAAGCAAAGCTCCACTCAAAAGGGGAAGCTCTGCTTGCCTCCCTCTCTGCTGCCACATTTGGCACCTTTTGGGGGGGAGCGGGTACTTGGTTTTGAAGGTACCTGCTTCCACTTCCGGCTCAGTTCGCCGCAGCTAAGTGAGCCAGAAGTTCGGCCCCTCCCCCCCTGCAGTCGGCAGATTGGCGCAGCACAATTTGCGCATACGCAGTAGGAAACCAGCTGCGAAGCTGCAAGGCTTCACTGCTGGTTTCCCTTAGCCAAGCCAGTAACCTGTATTGAGTTAATAAACAACACATTTTCGTAAATTTTAAATTGCGCCTTTTTGCAAAATGGTGAAAATCGAACGTAGGCAAAAAGTAAATAAACAATATTCTCAAAAAATCTGGAGGTTTTCATTCTTCCCTTACAGCTTTCAGAGTTTGTTAAAGACCCCTCAAACCATTGATTTTCTGAAAGCACGTGACCAGTACAAAAAAAGAAGGTGCTACTGATTTTTAAGGCTCCATGATATTTGCACAAATGTTTATCAAATCTACAGTGTGGGAAAAAAGTATTTGATCCCCTGCTGATTTTGTACGTTTGCCCACTGACAAAGAAATGATCAGTCTATAATTTTATTGGTAGGTTCATTTTAACAGTGCACTAAAACAAAGAAGCACCGCTCTATGGGTGAAGCATAAAACTTGCAGACCTTTGGCCAAGTAAAAAAGTTAGTTTATTTGTTGCACTTTTGAGAGATGAACAACTGTCAATGATAAAAACTTGCAGGGGTTGCAGAGGCAATCATAAAAAGCAAGTAGTCAATGTAGATATTAATGTGAAACAATAGACCTGGTACCACTGTGACATCTGGGTGAAGAAGGGTTAACATCAAACCATCAGCTTCTACTCAGTGGTCAGACTCAGCCGGTGTCCACGATGAACCACAATGGCGGGGAATCCTAATAGACAGCTGTCAGCTCGATAGCTGATGGTGGGTGTAAACCCCGCTAAGCTGTGGGAGGTGTAGTCTAGTATTCACCGCTGGGGGATGGGACCAGGAGAGCCGGACAGACTGGCTGGAGCCGGGCGCACAGGATGACGTGGACATCATGCCAGAAGTGAAGGTAACCAGGAAGTCACTATGTCGGGGACTCGGGGTGGACCACAAGCTCTGGGTTTCCGTGACTATCATGGCTGGTTTCGTGCGCATGCACTTTTTCAAAGTCCAGCAACCCAGAGCTTGCGGTCCACCCCGACATCCTGACTTCCTGGCAATATTTGCGCAAATGTTTATCAAATCGCTATTTTCACTATATAAAAAAAAAACACTAAAATCCTTATATGCACACAAAACCACAATATAACTTACAAAATTCCTGCTAAATTCCTACTAAGGCTTCGTTCAGTGGGGTGTGCTAAAGCATATGCCCATGGAGGGCCATGTTCTTCCGCATGGGAATACACAGGTGTTCTGTGGATCCCTGTGCAGGCAGTCCTATATATGTCAACTGGGATGCAACATCTGCAAGGACAGATCTGACATCTGTGCAGGTGTACATGCATGGCGCCAAACGCAGACGGTGTGAGTTCAGGGACATACACCTACATGGATGTCAAGTTGGGAGCAGTGACTGTGTCGATGCAGCCACTGCGTTCCAATTGATGTGGATGGGACTGCCTGCACAGGAATGCATGGAACACCTGTGCATTCCCGTGCAGCCGCTGTATCCAAATTTACATAAATGGGACTGCCTGCATGGGGATGCACAGAACACCTGTGCATCCCTGTGTATCTAAACACGGCTTTACTGTAGTATGCCCCACTTGAATGAGGCCTCAGGCCTTGTTTAGACTTGCAGGTGGGGCAGCAAAAATACATGGTTGAGCTGCATTTTTGTCACCTGCCAAACGCCCCTACTTAAGTTGCAATAAATAGTGGACAGGGTGCTTTGCATTTACGGCAAAGTTGACTCAACCTGTAGGGATGCCGTTTGCTGAACACTAAACATTCACGTCAACTGGGAAGTGCAACAAACGCCTCACAACCCCATGCAATGTATGCGGTTGGAGTGCATTTGTTGGTAAAATAGAGTTAAAACAGGCAGTAAGGAGGTGTCGAATCGCTTCCTCACCGCCTGTCAGTAGCCACAGGAGCGTGATCTAAACGTGGTTTGGGCTTCAGAGGCAAGGGAGATTTAGAGGTATACCTAAATCTACCCTTACTATGTTGTTCTATTTTTTTTACAATTTTTATATTTTTTTTGTACAGGTACATTTTTATTTTTTACATTTCTTTGTCTTTGGAGAGACATCAGGGGTCTAAACAGACTTCTAATGTCTCTTTTTTGAAACAGAGAAAGGAGCTGAAAACAGTCCCTTTCTATGCAGCTTGAGTTGCACTGTAGATAAATGGATAGGAGTCTGCATAGACCCCTGTTCATTCAATAAAATGACACATAGTAAAACTGACACATAGTAAACACAGTTTACTATATGACAGTAATGAAATAATTCAGTACTGATTAAGGGGACTGGTAAAACACATGTTTGAGGATCATATTTTACATAAATTGCTTTGATCAGAGCTATCAATTTGTTCAGCAGCATCTGTTGAAAAATTCTGCTATAAGTTAGTTATGACCATGAGCTTAGAGCAGAGGAGGAATGCTGGCCAGGTCCGTACACCATACGAACCTGGCCAGCTGGAAGCAGTGCTGTAGGACTGTATGCCATATGGACCTGGCAGCGAAAGGTTTAAAGTGGTTGTAAACCTCAGAAATGAAATAGGAACAAGTCATATCCCTCTATAGTGTGTACTTGTCTCAGTTAAGATCACTAAGTGTAATTTCTGTCTGCTGCTTCCTTCCTCTTGCTATCAGCATCAGAGTCACTACTGACAAGTTTTCCTGACACCAAGAGAAAGATGGTGACAGGGGAGGGACCTCCAGCAGAGGGACAACCTCAGCTCTGTTCCTGTCTGCTGTGTGGAGGGGGTGTCTCTTCCCTCCAATCAGCTCTCAGACCTCTCCTCACTGAACTCTGCAAAGTGTATATTCAGCTCTCCGCCTCTTTTTTCTGAACTCTCAGACAAGTTTATAAATTGAACGGATGTAGAGAAGAGAAGATTGCAGATAGACAGATACAACTTATGTAGGAGGATTTGTTTCATCTCTGTGTATCACCTGAGAATAGCCACCTCACTGGGTATATGTAATGGTTTACAACTACTTTAAATAGCTAAAAATGTTAATGCTGGTTCTGAAAGAAAGGTGTCAGAGCACACAGTGCATCACAGTTTGTTTTGTATGGGGCTGTGTAGCCGCAGACCGGTCAGGGTGTCCATGCTGACACATGTCCACAGCCAAAAGTGCTTACAATGGGCACGTGAGCATCAGAACTGGACCATGGAAGAAGGTGGCCTGGTCTGATGAATTCAAGAATGGTTTAACCTCTTGACATCCGCGCTATAGCCGAATGACGGCCACAGCGCAGACCTAAATTTCCGTGAGGCCGTCATATGGCGGCCTCCCCTGTGCATGCGCCCTGCGCGTGCCCTGCGATCACCGAGTCATTGAGACTCAGGTGATCACCGATCCGAGTAAGGCCACCTATCAATGCCCATGAGTGCCACCTATCAATGCCCACAAGTGCCACCTATCAATGCCCACCAGTGGTGCCAATCAGTGCAACCTAGCAGTGCTGCTTATCAGTGTAACTGATCAGTGCCCATTATTGCCACCCATCAGTGCCCATCACTGCCACCCATCACTGCCACCTATCGGTGCCCATCAGTGCGGCCTCATCAGCGTGCATCAATGAAGGAGATAAATTACCTGTTTTAAAATTTTATAACAAAAAATAAAAACCGCAGAGGTGATCAAATACCAACAAAAGAAAGTTCTATTTGTGGGAAAAAAATGATAAAAATTTCATTTGGGTACAGTGTTGTATGACCGCGCAATTGTCATTCAAAGTGCGACAGCGCTGAAAGCTGAAAATTGGTCTGGACAGGAGGGGGGTTTAAGTGCCCAGTAAGCAACTGGTTAAGGAACACACCAATGAATTTGAGGTGTTGACTTGGCCTCCAGTTGAGAATCTGTGGGATGTGCTGGAAAAACAAGTCTGATCCATGGAGGCCCCACCACCTTGCTACTGATAGCTTGGTGCCAGATACCACAACGTACTATCTGAGGTCTAGTGGAGTCCATGCCTCCGTGGGTTATGGTGGGTGGTCATAATATTATAACTGATCTGTGTATATACAAAGCCAATTTATTCGAAAAATCCTGCTGACCCTCACCTTACCCCATATCTCAACATCTAAAATGGAAATAAACCAATTAGTTTCCCAAAACAGTTCTATTCAAGGCGCATGCTGTGTATGATAACTGGATTTTAACGCTCTTTCACACAAGCTGTGGGGGTAGTAAAAAAGATGAATTTGGGTAGGCCGCCGGCGCTCTGGGCTCCTCCCCCCTGCCCAGTGCCCCCCATAGCAATCTCATGTCTGTAGATTCTGCCAGACCCGGCTGGCCTGGCACAGTTGAACGGGGTAATGAACGATCTGACAAATTAGAAGAGTCCTGATCATTATTGTTACCCTTTATATATGGGTGACGACGGGCCTTCTCCTCTCCGACTCAAATCCTCCCAAAGACTAATGATAAGGGGCCATCTCACATTAGTGATCATATTTGCAGGCAGTGACCTGCAAGCAACAGGACTACTAAGGAGAGCGCTCACTTGCTCAAAAAGAGTAATTCCCATGCTTCTCAAAACACTGCAGAACTAGGGGTTGCCACCAGTTTCAGAATCACTAGTAGGAAAAGACGTGCATATATGGAAGGTGCGCCAGTCCAAGAAAAAGGAGTCCAAATTCATTTATTGATGTGTTAAAAAAAGTGAAATGTCTGAAGCCCAATCGCAGGGAGCAATGCATGTAGGAGGGAGGAGCCAAGCCCATGACGTCACACTGCCACCATCTTTGTGTGTAGTGGTGAGCGAGCAGGCTGATGACTAGACTAACTAAGCGCATGTGTTGTTTTATTCCTATGAGTGGTTAGTATCCTCTGGGGTGTTTTATAAATTTTAGGAAATGGGGAGCATTATATTTTTAGTTTTTCTGTTCCATGTGATTTATGCTTGATGGCATATGAGCGCATTTGGAATCCAAAGATGTTTCTATCCTGAGTCCTGAGTTTGAGGAGAACTATGGAAGGCTTGCAGAGCCTGTGATTATTGCCCTTTGGAGGATACAGATGAGCCTGTTTGAGTTTGTTTAAGGTGAGCGGAGCGTGGTGATGGGACTACTACGTTTGTGGAGACCAGTACAAGCTCCGGCTGACTCAGAAATGCTGCACACCCGGGGAGAGGTGCTCTCCAACCAAAGTTGTGTCCATAGTTCAATAGTGTTAAGAATGTAAGAAGTATGGCCACAGATTACAAGGTGTTAACTGTGCAAGTTGTCCATCTCGCTTTTAAGTTTGTAGTGCCACCTAAATGCTGAATTCATATGACCGCTGCTTCTGCCTGCTGTGCAGGCATTAGCGAGCACTTTTTTTCACAGTGCCCCCCATTTGGGTGTGTCAAGCCCCGCCTACAAAGTGTTTTTTGTAATTTTGGAGTACTGTTATTTTTTTGCATATTTTCAGGTGGTTTTAAGCATGAGTGGGTTTGTTTTACCTAACGGGATGCTAGCTAGTAGAAGGAGGAGACTGTTATTAGGCACACTATTGTACGTTCTTTATGCTTTCCCATTGAAGTCTTTTGAGGCTTAAAGCACACAGTCATGCCTCAAAGAATCTCCTTCACTTTTTCTGAAGGTTGTGTAACAGTATATTGTACAGATACAGTATAAACAGGCACAATAGAATAACTGGCAAATCTAGTATCAAGTGTTATTGCACTTCAAATTGCTCAGATGCAGTGGCGTATCATCCATGGATGCAATGTGTGTGGTGCACACAAGGCCCAAGGAGAATTGGGCCCATTGTGCCACACAATGCACAATGTAGGGGAATTGTAATTCCGGAAATTTACGGCTGTGCAGTGAGACCCTTACATGGACAATGAAAAAAAACAGTTGCATTCTTTGTTGCAAATTCCTGTGCATAAAAATACTCACATGACAGCAGTGTGAGCAGGGTACATAGGAAACATTTGTAACATTTTGGAAATGCGCACATCTGTGCACATGATGTGGAAAAAAAAAATTCCATGCAGATTAAATCTGCACGTTTTTTCCACCAGTTTGTATGCATGTATGGTGTGAACAAGGCCTTACAGGTACAGAGTATGCTTCACTGTCTCTTTCAATTGTTGCTTGTCTGCAAACTTTGCTGTATTGCTGTTTCAACTAAGTGCTGTTGAGTGACTGACCTGAGTAACAGACTGTAGGGAAGGGGGGGGGGGTTATTGTGCTGGGGGACACCGCCCTGGGGTGTGACGATTGTGTTGGTGGTCAAGCTGACCTGGGGGTAATAATTGTGCTAGGGCACCTTGCGGGTGATGATTGTGCTGGGGAACACTGACCTGGGGGGGTGGTGATTGTGCCGGGGGGAGGGTGATTGATTTGGGGAACATACTAAGGGGTTGATTTACTAAAGGCAAATAGACTGTGCACTTTGCAAGTGCAGTTGCTCCAGAGCTTAGTAAATGAGGTAAGGCTTCACTTTGCAAAGAGTACCCGATCACATGCAAGGAAAATAAAAAAAACTGCATTTTTGCTTGAACATGATTGGATGATGGACGTCAACAGAGCTTCTGCTCATTTACTAAGCTTTGGAGCAAGTGCACTTGCAAAGTGCACAGTTTTTTTGCCTTTAGTAAATCAACCCCTAATGCCGCGTACACACGGTCGGACTTTTCGTCTACAAAAGTCCGACGGACGCCGACCGACCAAAGCCGGCTGACAATCCGATCGTGTGTGGGCTTCCCCGGACTTTCAACGGACTTTTCCAGCCGCAAATCTGACGGACTTTAGATTTGAAACATGCTTCAAATCTTTACGTCGTAACTACGCCGGACCCAGAAAGCCGCTCGTCTGCATGCTAGTCCGACGGACAAAAACCCACGCTAGGGCAGCTATTGGCTACTGGCTATCAACTTCCTTATTTTAGTCCGGTGTACGTCATCACGTACGAATCCGTCGGACTTTTGTGTAATCGTATGTAGGCAAGTCCGTTCGTTAGAAAGTCTGCCGCATGTCTGCCAAAAGTCCGTCGAAAGTCTGTCGGACGGGCTGTCGGACTTTTGTAGCCGAAAAGTCCGACCGTGTGTACGCGGCATTAGTCTCAGACTCCTGCACTGTTTATACTATAGTGTATATTACACACTTTCCCAGACAGCAAGTAATTGTGCTGTAATTTTTAAAATGACTTACCAAGCACTGCTAGACTTGCCAGGCTTCACAAGTTTTTTGCTTAATTGCAGCAAGTCTACATTGCATGTCTCCAGATCAACTTTCTTTGCAAATATTCTGGAAGTCTGCTGCAAGTTCAGGTTCTGTTATGTTGTGCAATAGTCATCCTACCACAAGGGGTCACTGTAGCTGAAATTTCATGCTATAGACTTGCGGGGCTCTTGCTGTAGACTCACCACTGCCACTTCGCTCTTGCTAGAGACTTGCCACGCAAATTTGCTACAAATTGGAAAAGTGGAGTAGAACTTGTGCTTCAAGTTCTCTACAAGTGTACAATTTGCCGATGAAAATGTGCAGCAAATTTTCAGACTTGAAATTCAACACTGCCACAAATTTGGGGCAAGTTATTCTTGCTATCTGGATTGGCAGGAATGTTCATTACACACTCCTGCACTATATACTGTATATGTGTTTTAAGTATTGTGCTGAGGTTTAAACATGTCTGTGAAACAATTACTTGTGGCACAGCAGTTAAAGCCTTTTTATAAAAAAGCATGCCTCTTTAAGCCCCTACCACTGTTAATGCAATTTGGCCACACCCATTTTCATTGCTTTTTCACCGCTTTGAGGTACCTAAAGGTGCCCTAGCCTTTTATAATCCTAACAAAACCCCTGGCACAGTGAAAACCATGCCCACTCTTCCTTTCAGTGCACTAAGCACACATTTCTTTTTTTAAATCAAGCAATGGGGCCCAACTTATGATCTTGCACACATGCCCACTGATTTTATAAAACGCCCCTGCTCAGATATGAATGGGAGCACAGTCATCCCAAGTGCCAAACTTTATGCTCAATACTTTTTTCTCCTTTCAAAATTTCTTACTCTCTACACCTACTGCCATTTAGCTTTATCGTTATTCATCTGTTTACTACTCACTGTACTCTGAATTTTCATTAATCGGACTGCGCTGTAATTGCTGTTGTCTGATTAACATGAGGGAATTAGCTCCCTCTACAGGAATATATATAAATAAGCCTGGAGCTGCTTCTGCATATCCATTCACGGTGCACACAAATCTGAGCACTTGTCATACAATCAGCCCCATAGAAAGACTGCATTGTATGCAAGACTCACCAAGGACAGCCAACCCTGCAAGTAAAGTGATGTTTTAATCTACTGCTTTGAAGGCTAGAGAAAAAAACAAGTCTAATATAGGTACTTAGGTACTGTACATCTTATTTCACAATAGAGCCACACTAAGAAGAGGAAAGCTAGCAAAATATAAAATTCTACATCAATGGGTCTTCAAGCTTCCAGGGTCAGACCAGGTACAGTGACAGTCTCCTATCATAGTAGTCCACATAAAATTTCAATGTAAAGTGTCCATAATGGTAACTGAACAGTGCGGGGGCTAACTGTTTCCTCAGCCTCTCATATAAGGACTTGCCTGTCCTGAGAGAATTGTAAATCAGTTTTCTCCTCTGCAACCAGACCACCCCGGAACCCATTACCCTGGATGAGTGAGAACCCATGAGTAGTCCAAAAATGTATTTTATTATCCCCCTTCCTGACCAGAGCACTTTTTACAATTTGGCACTGCGTCGCTTTAACTGCTAATTGCGCGTTCATGCAATGCTGTACCCAAACAAAATTTCTTTTGATGGTATTTGATCACCTCTGCGGTTTTTATTTCTTGCGCTATAAACTGAAAAAGTTTTGAAAAAAAATGATATTTTCTACTTTTTGTTATAAAAAAAATCCAATAAACTCAATTTTAATCATACATCTAGGCCAAAATGTATTCGGCCACATGTCTTTGGTAAAAAAAAAATGTCAATAAGCGTATATTTATTGGTTTGCGCAAAAGTTATAGCATCTACAAACTAGGGTACATTTTCTGGAATTTACACAGCTTTTAGTTTATGACTGCCTATCTCATTTCTTGTGGTGCTAAAATGGCAGGGCAGTACAAAACCCTCCAAATGACCCCATTTTGGAAAGTAGACACCCCAAGGAAATTGCTGAGAGGCATGTTAAGCCCACTGAATATTAAATTTTTTTGACCAAGTCAATCAAGTGATTGAATAATGATTAAAAAAAAAAAAAATTACAAAAAGTTGTCACTAAATGATATATTGCTCACACATGCCATGGTTATATGTGGAATTGCACCCCAAAATACATTTAGCTGCTTCTCCTGAGTACAGGGATACCACATGTGTGGGACTTTTTGGGAGCCTAGCCGCGTACGGGGCCCCGAAAACCAAGCACCGCCTTCAGGATTTCTAAGGGTGTAAATTTTTGATTTCACTCCTCACTACCTATCACAGTTTTGAAGGCCATAAAATGCCAAGATGGCACAAACCCCCCCCCCCCCCCAAATGACACCATTTTTCAAAGTAGACATCCGAAGCTATTTGCTGAGAGGCATGTTGAGTCTATGGAATATTTTATATTTTGACGGAAAATGAAAAACTTTTTTTTTTTGCACAAAGTTGTCAGTAAATGATATATTGTTCACACAGGCCATGGGCATATGTGGAATTGCACCCCAAAATACATTCTGCCGATTCTCCTAAATACGGGGATACCACACGTGTGGGACTATTTGGGAGCCTAGCCGCATACGAGGCCCCGAAAACCAAGCAAAGCCTTCAGGGTTTCTAAGGGCGTAAATTTTTTAGTTCACTCCTCACTACCTATCACATTTTTGAAGGCCATAAAATGCCCAGATGGTACAACCCCCCCAAATGACCCCATTTTTGAAAGTAGACACCCCAGGCTATTTTCTGAGAGGCATGTTGAGTCCATGGAATATATTATATTTTGCCATAAGTTGCGGGAAAGTTACATACTTTTTTTTTTTGCACAAAGTTGTCACTAAATGATATATTGCTCAAACATGGCATGGGCATATGTGGAATTACACCCCAAAATACATTCTGCTGCTTCTCCTGAGTACGGGGATACCACATGTGTGGGACTTTTTGGGAGCCTAGCTGCATACGGGGCCCCGAAAACCAATCACTGCCTTCAGGATTTCTAAGGGGGTAAATTTTTGATTTCACTCCTCACTACCTATCACAGTTTCATAGGCCATAAAATGCCAAGATAGCACAAACCCCCCCCCCCCCCCAAATGACCCCATTTTGGAAAGCAGACACCTCAAGCTATTTGCTGAGAGGCATGGTGAGTATTTTGCAGCTCTCATTGAAAGACACGAAAAATGTATTTTTTTTTCTTTTTTCAATTTTCAAAACTTTGTGACAAAAAGTGAGTACTGCAAAATACTCACCATACCTCTCAGCAAATAGCTTGGGGTGTCTACTTTTCAAAATGGGGTCAGTTGGGGGGGGGGGTTGTGCCATCTGGACATTCCATGGCCTCCGAAACTGTCATAGGCAGTAAAGAGTGAAATCAAAAATTTACACCCTTAGAAAGCCTAAAGGCGGTGCTTGGTTTTCAGGGTCCCGTACACGGCTAGGCTCCCAAAAAGTCTCACACATGTGGTATCGCCAAAGTCAAGAGAAGCAACAGAATGTATTTTGGGGTGTAATTTCACATATTCCCATGGCATGTTTGAGCAATATATCATTTTGTGACAATTTTGTGCAAAAAAAAATGTGTCTTTTTCCCGCAACTTGTGTCACAATATAAAATATTCCATGGACTCAACATGCCTCTCAGCAAATAGCTTGGGGTGTCTACTTTCGAAAATGGGGTCATTTGGGGGGTTTTTGAACTGTCCTGGCATTTTATGCACAACATTTAGAAGCTTATGTCACACATCACGCACTCTTCTAACCACTTGAAGACAAAGTCCTTTCTGACACTTTTTGTTTACATGAAAAAATATTTATTTTTTTTGCAAGAAAATTACTTTGAACCCCCAAACATTTTATATTTTTTTAAAGCAAAGGCCCTACAGATTAAAATGGTGGGTGTTTCATTTTATTTTTTCACACAGTATTTGCGCAGCGATTTTTCAAACGCATTTTTTGGGGAAAAAACACACTTTTTTAGATTGGAATGCACTAAAACACACTATATTTCCAAAATTTTTAATGAAATAAAAAATGCTTTAAAATTGCGCACAAACGTGCAGTGGCGACAAACTAAATACATTTTTAAAAGCCTTTAAAAGCCTTTACAGGTTACCACTTTAGATTTACAGAGGAGGTCTACTGCTAAAATTACTGCCCTCGATCTGACCTTCGCGGTGATACCTCACATGCATTTGACCGACGCTTGCTTTAGCCTTTGCGTGAGAGCGGGGGGGGGGTGCTTTTTTTTTTCTTCTTTATAATTTTTATGCTTTTTTTATATTATTTTTAAACTGTTCCTTTCAATTTTTTTAGCATTTTCATTGTTATCTCAGGGAATGTAAATATCCCCTATGATAGCAATAGGTAGTGACAGGTACTCTTTTTTGAAAAAACTGGGGTCTATTAGACCCTAGATCTCTCCTCTGCCCTCAAAGCATCTGACCAAACCAAGATCAGTGTGATAAAATGCTTTCCCAATTTCCCAATGGTGCTGTTTACCTCCGGCGAAATCTAAATAATAAAATTCTCGTAGCTTCAGGTTTCTTAGGCCATAGAGATGATTGGAGCCATTCTGGTCTCTGATCAGCTCTATGGTCAGCTGGCCGAATCAACGGCTGCATTCTCAGGTTATCTGTTGGGACAGGAGAGCCAGAGAAAAACATGGAAGACGGTGGGAGGGGGGGCATTCCCTCCCACTGCTTGCAAAAGCAGTCTAGAGGCTAATTAGCTGCTAGGATTGCTTTTACATGAAAGCCAACCGCTGGCTGAAAAGAATGATACCAAGATGATACCTAAACCTGCAGGCATCATTCTGGTATAACCACTCAAAGGCCAGCAACATACCAGTACGTTGCTGGTCGTTGTTGGGCATATATTGTAAACTTTTTTTTCATGCAGCCTGTGGGCTGAATGAAAAAAAGAGATTGATCGGTGGGTATTCCCAACATTAGAATACCTCCCTTCATCCACCCACTTCTAATGATGGGCATACATGCACCGTTTATATATGCCGAAGCACAGTGGCGTCTCCAGATTTCATATTTAGGGGGGGCACATGGGGGGGGGCAGGGACAAAAGTAGGGGGGCGACTATAAAATGCAATTATATATATGTATATATATATCCTGGGTCCCTTTACTACGATCCCACAACGGCCCTTTCACATGTTCTGCACTGAGCTCAATTCCTACTGTATTGGGCCCCCCCCCAGGGTGACAGAAAACAAGATATATATGTCACCAGCATACCAAGAAAATATAAGGGTCCAAAGCAGTGGGAGAACTATCAGGGTTGCAAAGGTTGTCTTGCCACCGGGCCCTGGTGTTCTGCCACTGTGTGGTTCCCCAGCCTCCTTTTGCTGTCCTGCCCCTGCTATTGACAGCGCTGGTCTGGCATCTTGGAATTTACAGGCTGGTTCTCCTGTCCTAAGGACGGGAGAAATCAGTCTGTTTTTTCAGTAACTGAGAGTCCTGGTGGAGTCCTTCCTGCAACTCGCTCTTCTCCCTGCCAATGAGGATGTAGGGGAAGGAGCAGATTGGGCGGCCTTGGTTGTGTGAGCGCTCGCATTATGCAGTGTCAACGAGCAGAGAGAGGGGGGAGTAATTACCTGCAGGAGCTGACTGGGGACGCTCTCCCTCTTAGACATTGCCTTTTTGTAAAAAAAAATTGAAAAATTTTTTTTTTTTTAAAATTAGGGGGGCACATGGTGGGGCACAGCATAATCTTGGGGGGGTCAGGGCCCCCTCTGGCCCCCCCTAGTGATGCCATTGGACACCATATGTTTCCATCTGACTAGGAATGAATTAGACTGGATTGCTGAAGGAGACTGCACCGTGCTGAGCCATCCCACCCTTCCCCCTCTGGATTCTATGTGGAGGCAGCCTTACAGGAACTGCTGTGACCTGTAATCCCACTGCATCTCTCCAGCCCAGCTAACAGACCAGAACGCAACTCTTCTTGCCTTCATGTGAGTGGATATTGCTGTTTTAATAAATTGAATTTATGATACATACTCAGAGGCGCCCCTCTCCTTGTTTTTTGTTTTAGCTTATTGGAACCCGCTTTTGGCTCCTTTGGTGGCTGCCCTGTCTGACCCTTGCTATATCTATCCCAGTACTCATGTATGAGTGCATATATACATCCTACTAATTTTTGCTTTTGGACTATTGGGTTCCACACTAAGGTATCTGTGCATTGCGCCTTTTTACTTGTTTAATGTTTTTTTAAAAGCTGCATTGCAATTTCAGATAATAATAAAAATAATAATAATCACCATAATAAATATGAAATCATTTTTAGATAAAAAAGTTTTCATGTTTAATGATTGGGATTGGTAAGCTGCAATATATTTTACATTTTATGTTTGGGTTTAATACCACTTTAACTATTGTGGAAATGCGGGAAAGTGGTAAAAATAGACAAAGAGAGCAAAGAAGGTATGGAAGGGGGAACATTCAGAGAAGGATTGTAAAGTTGGGGTAAAGAGAGAATAAAGTAGACAGAGAAGAAGGGAAAAATACTAAGAGATGAAATTACAAACGGGGACAATCACTGCGTGTAATTCAATGTTTGTGGATGTGAGTTTCCTTCACCTTGTTCATAATTTGGGGCCTCTGAAGAGACAGAGAGAGAGATAGAGAGATAGAGATGAGAGATGGGGGAAAGGGAAGGAGATGGAGGGATGGGGAGATAGAGACGGAGAGAAGGAAATGGAGGGAAGGAGATGGAGAGATAGAGATGGAGAGAATGAAATGGAGGGAAAGAGATGGAGAGATAGAGATGGAGAGAAGGAAATGGAGGGAAGGAGATGGAAAGATAGAGATGGAGATAAGGAAATGGAGGGAAGGAGATGGAGAGATGGAAATGGGGGGAAAGAGATGGAGAGATAGAGATGTAGAGAAGGAAATAGAGGGAAGGTGATGGAGAGATAGAGATGGAGAGAAGGAAATGGAGGGAAGGAGATGGAGAGAAGGAAATGGAGGGAAGGAGATGGAGAGATAGAGATGGAGAGAAGAAAATGGAGCGAAGGAGATGGAGAGAAGGAAATGGAGGTAAGGAGATGAAGAGAAGGAAATGGAGGGAAGGAGATGGAGAGATAGAGATGGAGAGAAGGAAATGGAGGGAAGGAGATGGAGAGATAGAGATGGAGAGAAGGAAATGGAGGGAAGGAGATGGAGAGAAGGAAATGGAGGGAAGGAGATGGAGAGATTGAGATGAGGTGAAGGAGATGGAGGGATGGAGAGATGGAGATAGAGGGAAGGAGATAGAGATGGAGGGAAGGAGATGGAGGGAAGGAAATGGAGGGAAGGAGATGGAGAGATAGAGATGGAGAGAAGGAAATGGAGCGAAGGAGATGGAGAGAAGGAAATAGGGGGAAAGAGATGGAGAGATAGAGATGTAGAGAAGGAAATAGAGGGAAGGTGATGGAGAGATAGAGATGGAGAGAAGGAAATGGAGGGAAGGAGATGGAGAGAAGGAAATGGAGGGAAGAAGATGGAGAGATAGAGATGGAGAGAAGGAAATGGAGCGAAGGAGATGGAGAGAAGGAAATGGAGGGAAGGAGATGGAGAGAAGGAAATGGAGGGAAGGAGATGGAGAGATAGAGATGGAGAGAAGAAAATGGAGGGAAGGAGATGGAGAGATAGAGATGGAGAGAAGGAAATGGAGGGAAGGAGATGGAGAGAAGGAAATGGAGGGAAGGAGATGGAGAGATTGAGATGAGGTGAAGGAGATGGAGGGATGGAGAGATGGAGATAGAGGGAAGGAGATAGAGATGGAGGGAAGGAGATGGAGGGAAGGAGATGAAGGGATAGAGATGGGAAGGAGATGGAAGTAAGTAATTAGATGAACTGGGATGAAGGGAAGAAGATGTAAAGAAGAAGAAGAAGGAAATGAAGAGATGGAAAGGAGCTAAAGAGGCAAAGAAGGTGGATGAAGAGACAGTGAGGGAGATGGAGAGACCGAATAAGAGATGGGGAAATAGAGGGGAAGATAGAGAGACAAATAAAAAAATGGATAGATGGAAGGGGAGATGCAGAGACAGAAGAGGAGATGGAGTGGGAATCGGAATAATGGAAATGCAGAGAAGAAGGACATGACGATATAGAGATGAAGAGGAGGAAATGGAAAGGAGTAGAGGGAGATGGAAATACGGAGGGGGAGATAGAGGGACAGTGAGGGAGATGGAGAGACAAAGAAAGACATGGGGAGATGGAGGGGAGATAGAGAGACAGAGGACAGATGGAGAGGCTGAGGAAGAGATAGAGATACAAAGGAGGAGATGGAAAGATGGAGGGAGATGTAGAGAGACAGAGAATGAGATGGGGAAATGGAGGGGAGATAGTAAAAGGAGGAAATGGATAGGAAGAGAGGAAGATGGAAATACGGAGGGGGAGATAGAAAGATGGAGGAGAGATAGAAAGAAAGGAGGAGTTGGAGAGGTAAAGAGACAGAAAGTGAGATGGAGAGGAAATAGAGAGAAGGAGGAGAGTTGGAGGAAGAGACAGCGAGATGGGGAGACGGAAGGAGAGAATGGAAGGTCAGGGAGAATGTTGGGCATATATTGTAAACTTTTTTTCATGCAGCCTGTGGGCTGCACGAAAAAAAGAGATTGATCGGTGGGTATGTCCACCATTAGAATACTTCCCTTCATCCACCCACTTCTAATGATGGGTATACATGCACCGTTTATATATGCCGAAGCTGGGAGTCATATCTATAATGTCACACTATGGGGGGGGGGGGCTTTCTATTATACCTGCTCCTAAGCTGACAATCCCTGTACAGCACACCTGGCCTCTGCCCCCTTGGGGGGGAGGGGTATCTCCAGTGTTGGTTCCTACGCTCTTCTCAGTGCTGGGAGACACCACAATCTCCTCTCTGGTATCCTATTAGAACAGTCTGATTGGCCCAGTGCTGTCACCTGACCAGGTCACACACTTCTCCATCTCTTGAATGAGAAGGTATTTCCTTCAGCTACAAACTGGAGGGGGTGAGAGGGGGAGGGGTGAGTGAAGGAAAGGGGAGTGTACATTGGGTGTAGGGAGGTAAAGGTGAACTGTTGAAGTGGAGAATGGCTTTGTAGAGTATTGTAACATTTTCCTTCAATTCTGTTGCAGGTTCCATCATGTATGTGCAGTTCACCATCCCTCTGGCCTTCAGAGACCTCCTGAAGAGTGGTGGTGTGGGGCAGTATGTGGTCCAGGAGGTCCAGCCTGCCCTGCAGCTGCCGTCCTAGCTCAGTGGTGAGACCTTCTATGGTCCGTTCCCTTCTTCTTTGATCCGTGCCCCTTATTCTCTGATCCGCACCCTTCTTCTCTGGTCCTTGACCATCTTCTCTGATCCCTGTCCTTCTTCTCAGGTCCTCGCCCTTCTTCTCTGGTTCCTGCTCTTCTTCTCTGGTCCCTGTCCTTCTTCTCTGGTCCCTGACCTTCTCTGTTCCTCACCTTTCTCTGGTTCTCATCCTTCTTCTCTGGTTCTCACCCTTCTTCTGGTGTTGTCGGTGTCACTGGTAAACACTGAATTGGTATAGTGAATGGCAGGACACCACACACCCCCTCAACTGTCTAGATTTAAATTAAAGTTTTACATACAAAAATCCTCCATTGCTGCAGACCTCAGCACATGCTAATATATACAGTATCTCACAAAAGTGAGTAGACCCCTCACATTTTTGTAAATATTTTATTCTATAGCTTCTGTAGTATAGCTTTCATGAATGAAAAGCGCTCTATGAATAGAAGGAAAGGATTAAGGAATGAAAGATCTACCTCCTCCATTCATAGAGCATTTTCATTAATGGAAGCTATGGTAGCACTTTTATGAATGGAGAAGGAGGGAAGGGGGGGATGAAAGGGTGGGCTGTCCTGAGGAGAGTTTATGGCGGGTCCAGTGGCTGGAGTGCAGAGGATGGAAGATTTCCATAAAGACAGCAGACACCAGCACAAGGGACACTTCTCACTGAATGGAAGTACCGTCCCTTGTGCTGATTAAAAGAGAAGTAAAGGTTTTGGGTTCTTTCCATATTTATACTTACCTAGGTGGATGAAGCATCGGTCCCCCGGTGCCTCTACACTGAGAACTGAGCGATCGAACATCACTGATGGCTCAGTTCTCACAGTTCCCCGAGCAGAGAGCTGCTGACTGTTAATCATCAGCTCTCCACTCTGCTCCTCCTCGTTCATTGGAGCGCTGAGCTGTGGTGGGGGCAGGAAGCGGCCATCTCAGACTCTCAGCAACTCACTGATAGGCTGAGACGGGTGTCAGTCCAAGCACCTGGTGGATCCAGACTTTATTGTCGTGATGTTGTGGTGCCTGGACTGATTCCTGTGACGTCACAGGAGTGCAAAACAAATTG
This sequence comes from Lithobates septentrionalis, assembly GCA_037952835.1. Classification (NCBI taxonomy): domain Eukaryota; kingdom Metazoa; phylum Chordata; class Amphibia; order Anura; family Ranidae; genus Lithobates; species Lithobates septentrionalis. The sequence goes on from JBBDGP010002223.1 coordinate 29,341, forward strand.
CACTTCTGTGATCCATAAGAGAAGCCCAGCCAAACGAGTTCAGGCAGGTATGCCTGGAGGGAGTCCACCCCTCCTTAAATGTACAGGGATGCACAGGACACCCAGCATGGGGCACAAGAAGACCTGGGGTAAACTGGGGTGCCTTGATGTGGCCACTGCGGCTTACACATACAATGCATCCGGAAAGTATTCACAGCGCTTCACTTTTTCCACATTTTGTTATGTTGCAGCCTTATTCACAAATGGATTAAATTCATAATTTTCCTCAAAACTCTATAAACAATACCCCATATTGACAACGTGAAAGAGGTTTGTTTGAAAACTTTGCAAATGTATTAAAAATAAAGAAGGAAAAAATCCCATGTACATAAATATCACAGACTCCTTCCATGTACATAAGTATTACAGACTCCTTCCACGTACATAAGTATCACAGACTCCTTCCACGTACATAAGTATCACAGACTCCTCCCATGTATATAAGTATCACAGGCTCCTCCCATGAACATAAGTATCACAGACTCTTCCCATGTACATAAGTATGACAGGCTCCTCCAATGTACATAAGTATCACAGGCTCCTCCCATGTACATAAGTATCACAGACTCCTTCCAGACTCCTCCCAAGTATATAAGTATCACAGGCTCCTCCCATGCACATAAGTATCACAGACTTCTCCCATGTATATAAGTATCACAGGCTCCTCCCATGTACATAAGTATCACAGACTCCTCCCATGTACATAAGTATCACAGACTCCTCCCGTGTACATAAGTATCACAGGCTCCTCCCATGTACATAAGTATCACAGACTCCTCCCATGTACATAGGTATCACTGGCTCCTTCCATGTACATAAGTATCACAGACTCATCCCATGTACATAGGTATCACTGGCTCCTCCCATGTACATAAGTATCACAGACTCCTCCCATGTACATAAGTATCACAGACTCCTCCCATGTGCATAAGTATCACAGGCTCCTCCCATGTACATAAGTATCACAGACCCCTCCCATGCAGTGGCGTAGCGTGGGGGGTGCAGGGGGTGCCGTGGCCCCGGGCGCGACATTTAGGGGGGCGCCAGTATGTGTCACTGGCTGCCTCCTCCTAATTTCTAATTCCTGTGTCCCCCGCGCTCCGGCTGCCATGTTAAGTGTCCGGCGCCCTGTGATTGGGCATATGGGGGTCATGTGAGGCGTAGGGCTGGCCTGTCCTCGATCGCTCCTGAAGTCCCGCCTCCGCACATGACCACCCATACGGCCAATCACAGGGCGCTGGACACTGAACATGGCAGCAGGCAGAGCGCAGGGGAGAGAAGTATGTGAGCCGCCGCTGTCTTCTCCTCCTCCTCCGGATCGATGCAGGCCAGGATAAGAAGGTGAGTGAGCGTCTTGTTACTGGCCGGGGGGGGGGGGGGGAGAGGGCGAGAGAGAGACTGTAGGCAGGACAGTATAGTGTAGTATAGTATAGTGGTTAATATAGTGGTCATTATAGTGTAGTTTAGTATGGAAGTCAGTGTAGTGTAGTGGTCAGTATGGGGGGCAGTGTAGTGGACAGTATATTGTAGTGTAGTATAGTGGACAGTGTAGTATAGTGGTCAGTATAGTGTAGTATAGTGGACAGTATAGTGGTTAGTGTAGTATAGTATAGTGGTTAGCATAGTGGTCAGTATAGTGTAGTTTAGTATGGAGGTCAGTGTAGTGTAGTATAGTGGTTAGTATGGTGGTTAGTGTAGTGGACAGTATAGTGGTCAGTATAGTGTAGTGGACAGTGTAGTAAAGTGTGGTGGTCAGTGTAGTATAGTGGTCAGTGTAGTGGACAGTATAGTATAGTAGTCACTGTAGTGGACAGTGTAGTATAGTGGTCAGTATAGTATAGTGGTCAGTGTAGTGTAGTATGGTGGTCAGTATAGTGGACAGTGTAGTATAGTGGACAGTGTAGTGTAGTATGGTGGTCAGTATAGTGTCGTGTAATATAGTGGACAGTGTAGTATAGTGGTCAGTATAGTGTAGTATAGTGGACAGTATAGTGGTTAGTGTAGTATAGTATAGTGGTTAGCATAGTGGTCAGTATAGTGTAGTTTAGTATGGAGATCAGTGTAGTGTAGTATAGTGGTTAGTATGGTGGTTAGTGTAGTGGACAGTATAGTGGTCAGTATAGTGTAGTGGACAGTGTAGTATAGTGTGGTGGTCAGTGTAGTGTAGCATAGTGGTCAGTGTAGTGTAGTATAGTGGTCAGTATAGTATAGTGGACAGTATAGTGGTCAGTGTAGTGTAGTATGGTGGTCAGTATAGTGGACAGTGTAGTGTTGTATGGTGGTCAGTATAGTGTCGTATAATATAGTGGACACTGGACAGTGTAGTATAGTGGTCAGTGTAGTGTAGTATGGTGGTCAGTATAGTGGTCAGTGTAGTGTAGTATGGTGGTCAGTATAGTGGTTAGTGTAGTATACTATAGTGGTCAGTAGTGTAGTGGTGTAGTTTCGTATGGAGGTCAGTGTAGTGTAGTGGACAGTGTAGTATAGTGGTCAGTGTAGTATAGTGGACAGTGTAGTATAGTGGACAGTGTAGTATAGTGGTCAGTGTAGTGTAGTATAGTGGACAGTGTAGTATGGTGGTCAGTATAGTGTAGTATAGTGGACAGTGTAATATAGTAGTCAGTGTAGTATGGTGGGCAGTATGGTGTAGTATAGTGGACAGTGTAGTATAGTGGACAGTGTAGTATGGTGGTCAGTATAGTGGTCAGTGTAGTGTAGTATAGTGGACAGTGTAGTATAGTGGTCAGTATAGTGTAGTATAGTGGACAGTGTAGTATGGTGGTCAGTATAGTGTAGTATAGTGGTCAGTGTAGTGTAGTATAGTGGTCAGTATAATGGACAGTGTAGTGTAGTATAGTGGACAGTGTAGTGTAGTATAGTGGTCAGTGTAGTATGGTGGTCAGTATAGTGTAGTATAGTGGTCAGTGTAGTATAGTGAACAGTGTAGTGTAGTATAGTGGTCCGTATAGTGTAGTATAGTGGACAGTGTAGTATAGTGGACAGTGTAGTATGGTGGTCAGTATAGTATAGTGGTCAGTGTAGTATAGTGGACAGTGTAGTATAGTGGACAGTGTAGTGTAGTATAGTGGTCAGTGTAGTGTAGTATAGTGGACAGTGTAGTGTAGTATAGTGGTCAGTGTAATATAGTGGTCAGTGTAGTATAGTGGACAGTGTAGTGGTCAGTGTAGTGGACAGTATAGTGGTCAGTGTAATATAGTGGACAGTGTAGTGTAGTATAGTGGTCAGTATAGTATAGTGGACAGTGTAGTATAGTGGTCAGTGTAGTATAGTGGACAGTGTAGTGGACAGTATAGTGGTCAGTGTAGTATAGTGGTCAGTATAGTATAGTGGTCAGTGTAGTATAGTGGTCAGTGTAGTATAGTGGACAGTGTAGTGGACAGTATAGTGGTCAGTATAGTGGTCAGTGTAGTATAGTGGACAGTATAGTATAGTGGTCAGTGTAGTGGACAATGTAGTGTAGTGGTCAGTATAGGAATCAGGTAGGTCAGTACTATTGTATTTGAAGGGACTCAGGGATAGCTAAAAGTCCGCAGGTTAGGGGGCGCAAATTACTTGCCTTGCCCCGGGTGCTGACAACCCACGCTACGCCACTGCTCCCATGTACATAAGTATCACAGACCCCTCCCATGTACATACGTATCACAGACTCCTCCCATGTACATAAGTATCACAGACTCCTCCCATGTACATAAATATCACAGTCTCCTCCCATGTACATAAGTATCACAGCCTTTGCCATGACACTCAACAATGCGTTCAGATGCATCCTGTTTCCACTGATCATCCTTGAGATGTTTCTACAACTTGATTGGAGTCCACCTGTGGTAAATTCAGTTGATTGGACATGATTTGGAAAGGCACACGCCTGTCTATATAAGGTCCCACAGGTAACAGTGCATGTCAGAGCACAAACCAAGCCATGAAGTCCAAGGAATTGTCTGTAGACCTCCGAGACAGGATTACATAGAGGAATAGATCTGGGGAAGGGTACAGAATCACTTCTGCAGCATTGAAGGTCCCAATGACCACAGTGGCCTCCATCATCCATAAATGGAAGAAGTTTGGAACCACCAGGACTCTTCCTAGAGTGGGCCACCCAGCCAAACTGAGCAATTGAGGGAGAAGGGCCTTAGTCAGGGAGGTGACCCTGTGGAGAGAGGAGAACCTTCCAGAACAACCATCTCTGCAGCACTCCACCAATCAGTCCTGCAGTGGCGGCCCGTGCATTGTGGGCGCACGGGCGCCACCCCCCCATCCATGCGCCCGGCTCCTTTCAGGATGCCGGACGCATGGATTCCTATGGCGGGGGCGGGAGGGGGTGGTACTTTTTGAAGCACCTGATTAGAGCCAGAGGCTCTAATAGGCTTCAAAATAGGGTGGGCTCGGGGCGCACAGAGTGCGCCCTAATCCCACCCAATTGTGTGATGATAGCGAATTAATTTTCGCTATTTTCACACTAACCTTCCTCCCCGCCAATCAGGAGGCGTCAGACCTGTTTCCTGATTGGCCAAAGTGCCAGGCCACCCTATTGGATGCCTGGCGCTTAGGAAGAGGAGTGGAGGAGGCACGCTGCAGTGGAGGTCGCCGCTCTGGTGCACTTGGAGAAGAGCTGCTGCGGTAAGTGCCAGGGGGTCTGTCAGAGCTGCACATGGGGGGGTTGGGGGTGCTGCCAGAGTCGTGAGCCCTGTGAGTGGGGTGGGGGGGTCGGTGGGCACAGTGGCTGCATATTATGGGCACAGTGACTGTATTTGGTGGGCACAGTGGCTGCATATGATGGGAATAATGACTGTATTTGGTGGGCACAGTGGCTGCATATGCTGGGCACAGTGGCTGCGTATGATGGGCACAGCGACTGTATTTGGTGGGCACAGTGGCTGCATATGCTGGGCACAGTGGCTGCATATGATGGGCCCAGTGACTGTATTTGGTGGGCACAGTGGCTGCACATGATGGGCACAGTGGCTGCACATGATGGGCACAGTGGCTGTATTTGGTAGGCACAGTGGCTGCATATGCTGGGCACAGTGGCTGCATATTATGGGCACAGGGGCTGCATTTGATGGCAAAGTGGCTGTATTTGATGGGCACAGTGGCTTCATTTGATGGGCACAGTGGCTGCATATGATGGGCACAGTGGCTGTATAAGATAGGCACAGTGGCTGCATTTGATGGGCACAGTGGCTGCATTTGATGGGCAAAGGGGCTGAATATTGATAGGCACAGTGAGGCTGCAATTGATGTTTTTTTTAAAGTATTTTTCAGTTTGTTTGTGCCCCCTAAAAATTTTGAGCACCAGCCGCCACTGCAGTCCTGTATGGTAGAGTGGCCAGACGGAAGCCACTCCTCCAAAAGGCACCTGAAGGACTCTCAGACCATGAGAAACAAAATTCTCTGGTCTGATGAAACAAAGATTAAACTCTTTGGCCTGAATGGCAAGCGTCATGTCTGGAGGAAACCAGGCAATGCTCATCACCTGACCAATACTTTCCCTACAGTGAAGAATGGCGGTGGCAGCATCATGCTGTGGGGATGTTTTTCAGTGGCAGGAACTGGGAGACTAGTCAGGATAGAGGGAAAAGATTAATGTAGCAATGTACAGAGACATCCTTGATGAAAACCTGCTCCAGAGTGCTCTGGACCTCAGACTAGGGTGAAGGTTCATCTTCCAACAAGACAAAGACCCTAAGCATACAGCCAAAAAAACAAAGGAGTGGCTATGGGACAACTCTGTGAATGTCTTTGAGTGGCCCAGCCAGAGCCCAGACTTGAGAGTGTCTCACCCCCTCCTCTGGAACCAATATCCTTATATAATGGACACCATCAGTGGCGTCTCCAGCTTTCATATTTAGGGAGGGAACATGGGGGGACAGGGACAAAAGTAGGGGGGCAACTATAAAATGCAACTTATATATATATATATATATATATATATATATATATATATATATATATATATATATATATATATATATATATATCCTGGGGCCCTTTACTACGATCCCACAACGGCCTTTTCACATGTTCTGCAGTGAGCTCCCTTCCTACTGTATTGGGGCCCCCTCCAGGGTGACAGAAAACAAGAGATATATGTCACCAGCATACCAAGAAAATATAAGGGTCCAAAGCAGTGGGAGAACTATCAGGGTTGCAAAGGTTGTCTTGTCACCGGGCCCTGGTGTTCTGCCACTGTGGGGTTCCCCAGCCTCCTTTTGCTGTCCTGCCCCTGCTATTGACAGCGCTGGTCTGGCATCTCTTGGAATTTACAGGCTGGTTCTCCTGTCCTAAGGACGGGAGAAATCAGTCTGTTTTTTCAGTAACTGAGAGTCCTGATGGAGTCCTTCCTGCAACTCGCTCTTCTCCTTGCCAATGAGAATACAGGGGAAGGAGCAGATTGGGCGGCCGTGGTTGTGTGAGCGCTCGCATTATGCAGTGTCAGCGAGCAGAGAGAGGGGGGAGTAATCACCTGCAGGAGCTGACTGGGGACGCTCTCCCTCTTAGACATTGCCTTTTTGTAAAAAAAATATTTAAAAAAATATATATTTTTTTTTAATTAGGGGGGCACATGGTGGGGCACAGCATAATGTTGGGGGGTCAGGGCCCCCTCTGGCCCCCCTAGTGACACCATTGCTGAAGCATGGGGGCATCCGCCCCAAAAGGTAGGAGCAAGTCGCTCCGCCCCTGCTGCCCCCATGCTTCGGCATATATGCTCTTTTTTTAACTGTGGTGGTGAAATCACTTCCTACAGCGCTGGAGTCACGGCTTTATTTATTGTGGGAGCAAACGCTGTTGCTGTCAAGATAATTGAATCCGCGCTGCAACTGAATGGCGTACCTGCTAAGCAACTGATGGTTAACAATGAAACAAAATAACATTACAGTATAACAGTAAGACTTAACATACCTGCAAAGCAAATAAAAAAAAAAAACATAGTAAAAAATAAAACATTTTTTAACGCAACCTGTGCCTAAAATATATATATGCCGAAGCATGGGGGCATCCTCCCGCAAAAGGTAGGAGCACATCGCTCCTCCGCCCCTGCTGCCCCCATGCTTCGGCATATATGCTGAAGTATGTAGCTGTGGTGGTGAAATCACCTCCAACAGCGCTGGAGTCACGGCTTTATGTATCGTGGGAGCAAACCCTGTTGCTGTCAAGATAAATAAATCCGCGCTGCAACTGAATGGCGTACCTGCTAAGCAAATGATGGTTAACAATAAAACAAAATAACATTACAGTATAATGCCCCATACACATGGTTGGATTTTCAGACGGAAAATGTGTGATAGGACCTTGTTGTCGGAAATTCCGACCGTGTGTAGGCTCCATCACACATTTGCCATCGGATTTTCTGACACACAAAGTTTGAGAGCAGGCTATAAAATTTTCCGACAACAAAATCCGTTGTTGGAAATTACGATCGTGTGTACACAAATCCGACGGACAAAGTGCCACGCATGCTCAGAATAAATAAAGAGATCAAAGCTATTGGCCACTGCCCCGTTTATAGTCCCAACGTACGTGTTTTACGTCACCGCGTTTAGAACGATCGGATTTTCCGACAACTTTGTGTGACAGTGTGTATGCAAGACAAGTTTGAGCCAACATCCGTCTGAAAAAATCCATGGATTTTGTTGTCGGAATGTCCGAACAAAGTCCGACCGTGTGTACGGGGCATAACAGTAAGACTTACCATACCTGCAAAGCAAATACAAAAAAAATAGTAAAAAATAAAACATTTTTTAACGCAACCTGTGCCTAAAATATATATATGCCGATGCATGGGGGCATCCTCCCACAAAAGGTAGGAGCAAATCGTTCCTCCGCCCCTGCTGCCCCCATGCTTCGGCATATATGCTAAAGTATGTAACTGTGGTGGAGAAATCACCTCCGACAGTGCTGGAGTCACGGCTTTATGTATCGTGGGAGCAAACGCTGTTGCTGTCAAGATAAATAAATCTGCGCTGCAGCGGAATTGCATGCCTGAAAACAAAAAAATGGTTAACAATAAAACACAGTAAACAGTAAAGTATAAAAAAATTGCATATCTGAAAAGCAAACATGATAAAACATAATAACAATACAACATTGCAGAATAGAATACAGTAAAAAAGAGCAGAACAATAGAGAGAGAATAGAGAGAGAGAGAACAATAAAATGACAACTATTTTTGTTTTTTTTATTTTATATATTTTTGTGTTTTTTTGTTTTTTTTACACTTTTTTTTGTAACTGTAACTGTAAAGCAGTGGGAGAACTATCAGGGTTGCAAAGGTTGTCTTGTCACCGGGCCCTGGTGTTCTGCCACTGTGGGGTTCCCCAGCCTCCTTTTGCTGTCCTGCCCCTGCTATTGACAGCGCTGGTCTGGCATCTCTTGGAATTTACAGGCTGGTTCTCCTGTCCTAAGGACGGGAGAAATCAGTCTGTTTTTTCAGTAACTGAGAGTCCTGATGGAGTCCTTCCTGCAACTCGCTCTTCTCCTTGCCAATGAGAATACAGGGGAAGGAGCAGATTGGGCGGCCGTGGTTGTGTGAGCGCTCGCATTATGCAGTGTCAGCGAGCAGAGAGAGGGGGGAGTAATCACCTGCAGGAGCTGACTGCGGACGCTCTCCCTCTTAGACATTGCCTTTTTGTAAAAAAAATATTTAAAAAAATATATATATTTTTTTAATTAGGGGGGCACATGGTGGGGCACAGCATAATGTTGGGGGGTCAGGGCCCCCTCTGGCCCCCCTAGTGACACCATTGCTGAAGCATGGGGACATCCGCCCCAAAAGGTAGGAGCAAGTCGCTCCGCCCCTGCTGCCCCCATGCTTCGGTATATATGCTCTTTTTTTAACTGTGGTGGTGAAATCACCTCCTACAGCGCTGGAGTCACGGCTTTATTTATTGTGGGAGCAAACGCTGTTGCTGTCAAGATAATTGAATCCGCGCTGCAACTGAATGGCGTACCTGCTAAGCAACTGATGGTTAACAATGAAACAAAATAACATTACAGTATAACAGTAAGACTTAACATACCTGCAAAGCAAATTAAAAAAAAAAACATAGTAAAAAATAAAACATTTTTTAACGCAACCTGTGCCTAAAATATATATATGCCGAAGCATGGGGGCATCCTCCCGCAAAAGGTAGGAGCACATCGCTCCTCCGCCCCTGCTGCCCCCATGCTTCGGCATATATGCTGAAGTATGTAGCTGTGGTGGTGAAATCACCTCCAACAGCGCTGGAGTCACGGCTTTATGTATCGTGGGAGCAAACCCTGTTGCTGTCAAGATAAATAAATCCGTGCTGCAACTGAATGGCGTACCTGCTAAGCAAATGATGGTTAACAATAAAACAAAATAACATTACAGTATAATGCCCCATACACATGGTTGGACTTTCAGACGGAAAATGTGTGATAGGACCTTGTTGTCGGAAATTCCGACCGTGTGTAGGCTCCATCACACATTTGCCATCGGATTTTCTGACACACAAAGTTTGAGAGCAGGCTATAAAATTTTCCGACAACAAAATCCGTTGTTGGAAATTCCGATCGTGTGTACACAAATCCGACGGACAAAGTGCCACGCATGCTCAGAATAAATAAAGAGATCAAAGCTATTGGCCACTGCCCCGTTTATAGTCCCGACATACGTGTTTTACGTCACCACGTTTAGAACGATCGGATTTTCCGACAACTTTGTGTGACAGTGTGTATGCAAGACAAGTTTGAGCCAACATCCGTCTGAAAAAATCCATGGATTTTGTTGTCGGAATGTCCGAACAAAGTCCGACCGTGTGTACGGGGCATACCAGTAAGACTTACCATACCTGCAAAGCAAATACAAAAAAAATAGTAAAAAATAAAACATTTTTTAACGCAACCTGTGCCTAAAATATATATATGCCGATGCATGGGGGCATCCTCCCACAAAAGGTAGGAGCAAATCGTTCCTCCGCCCCTGCTGCCCCCATGCTTCGGCATATATGCTAAAGTATGTAACTGTGGTGGAGAAATCACCTCCGACAGTGCTGGAGTCACGGCTTTATGTATCGTGGGAGCAAACGCTGTTGCTGTCAAGATAAATAAATCTGCGCTGCAGCGGAATTGCATGCCTGAAAACAAAAAAATGGTTAACAATAAAACACAGTAAACAGTAAAGTATAAAAAAATTGCATATCTGAAAAGCAAACATGATAAAACATAATAACAATACAACATTGCAGAATAGAATGCAGTAAAAAAGAGCAGAACAATAGAGAGAGAATAGAGAGAGAGAGAACAATAAAATGACAACTATTTTTGTTTTTTTTATTTTATATATTTTTTGTGTTTTTTTGTTTTTTTTACACTTTTTTTTGTAACTGTAACTTTTGTAACTGGTACCAGGTTCGGGTCTCTCAAAATGCGATGGCATCTTGGGAGACCCTGTGAAAGTGTGCCTAGTCTGTGCAGTGCTGTACCCTACGCTAAAACTCAACTAGTGTATGGTAGCCACTGGCATTATATGACCGGCGGAAATGCACACAGACTTTCCTGGCCTGCCTCAGGACATCCTGTAAGCCCGGGTACCTGCCCAAGAACCGCTGCACCACCAAGTTAAGGACGTGAGCCAAACAGGGCACATGGGTCAGTTGTCCCTGTCGGAGGGCAGAGAGGAGGTTGGTGCCATTGTCGCAAACCACCATTCCTGCCTTAAGTTGGCGTGGCGTCAACCACCTCTGAACCTGCCCCTGCAGAGCTGACAGAACCTCTGCCCCAGTGTGGCTCCTGTCCCCCAAGCACACCAGCTCAAGCACCGCATGGCATCTTTTGGCCTGCGTACTTGCGTAGCCCCTTGAACGCCTACGGAGCACCGCTGGTTCCGAGGAAGAGGCCATGGAGGAAGAAGAAGAGGAGGGGGTGGAGGAGAGAGGTGTGTCACAATCAGCATTTTGGAGGCGTGGTGGCGGAACAACCTCCAACACTACTGCACCTTGTCCTGCATCCTTCCCAGCTGCCAGCAGAGTCACCCAATGCGCCGTGAAACTTAAGTAACGTCCCTGTCCATGCCTGCTGGACCATGAGTCAGCGGTAATATGCACCTTACCGCTGACCGCCCTGTCCAGCGAGGCATGGACATTGCCTTCCACATGCCGGTAGAGAGCCGGAATCGCCTTCCGTGAGAAAAAGTGGCGTTTGGGTACCTGCCACTGAGGAACCGCACATTCCACAAACTCACGGAAGGGGGCAGAGTCTACCAACTGAAAAGGCAGCAGTTGAAGTGCTAGCAATTTTGCCAAGCTAGCATTCAACCGCTGGGCATGTGGATGGCTGGGAGCAAACTTCTTTCGGCGGTGCAGCAGCTGGGGCAGGGAAATTTGCCTGGTACAATCTGACGTCGGTGTACCAAAAGCAGATTGCCCACAAGTACTTGGCTGTGACACACCTAATTCTACACCTTCATTCCTCTCACTGCAGGTCTCAGAGAGGACTGAAGGTCTAGTGGGGTTGGAAATCTCAGCTGATGAGGAGCAAGGAGAGATCCTCTTTGTTCTTTGGTGTGGGTCTTTTAGATATGCTTGCCAACGAACTGCATGGCAGGTCAACATATGTCTGGTCAAGCATGTGGTACCCAAGCGGGAGATGTTTTGGCCACGCGAGATACGCTTGAGACATATGTTGCAAATAGCAGCGGTGCGATCTGATGCACTCGTCTCAAAAAAGGCCCACACCAAAGAACTTTTTGAATAACGCGCAGAGACTGCAGCGCCCTGCACATGTGGAGCTTTGGGGTGTGATGCAGTCAATGTGCTGCCCTTAGGCTGGCCCCTGGAGGGCATCCTGCCTCGTTGGTGATGTGCCGCCTCCTCCTCCTCCTCCTCCTCCTCTCTCCTATCAGGCACCCACGTTGAGTCAGTGACCTCATCATCCCCTCCCTCCTCATCACTGGAGCAAACCTGGCAGTATGCTGCAGCAGGGGGAGCATGACTGCCAGATTGCTGTCCTTCTTGGGCACCCCCTCTGTCCGTGCTCATGTTACTGCCTTCATCGAGCTCAGTATCATCATCAGAGCCTTCCAAACGCTGGGCATCCTCCTGGAGCATGTACCCAACACTGTGGTCAAACAGTTCGAGGGAATCCTCAGGAGGACATGGTGGAGCTAGGGAAGGAGTCACTGATGACATTGAGCTGAGGGAAGAGGCCGCTGCTTTGCCAGACAAAGCACCCTGGGCATGGGTGAGAGAGGATGAGGAGGATGAGGACGGCTTGGTCATCCACTCGACCAAGTCTTCCGCATGTTGCGGCTCAACACGGCCAGCTGCCGAAAAAAAGGCCAAGCGTGTCCCATGGCCACGTGCTGATGAGGATGCACCGTCTCCACGACCAGCACTAGACACAGAGCCTGCTTGCCCTCTCTTATTGGCTTGTGACTGTCTGCCTCTCCTTCTTGGCCTTCCAGACATACTAATGGCCTGTAGCTGCACTAAGCTGGGATAGAACACCTGTAATTTTCTTCAGGTAGCTTTATATACTGTAACCAGACAAGCCTGCCTGTCAGTAGGAAGATAACAGGAACGGATCTAGCTGAACACTGTGAGCAGGACGCACTGCACTAAATGTAAATAGCAGGAACGGATCTAGCTGAACACTGTGAGCAGGACGCACTGACTGCACTAAATGTAAATAGCAGGAACGGATCTAGCTGAACACTGTGAGCAGGACGCACTGACTGCATTAAATGTAAATAGCAGGAACGGATCTAGCTGAACACTGTGAGCAGGACGCACTGCACTAAATGTAAATAGCAGGAACGGATCTAGCTGAACACTGTGAGCAGGACGCACTGACTGCACTAAATGTAAATAGCAGGAACAGATCTAGCTGAACACTGTGAGCAGGACGCACTGACTGCACTAAATGTAAATAGCAGGAACGGATCTAGCTGAACACTGTGAGCAGGACGCACTGACTGCACTAAATGTAAATAGCAGGAACAGATCTAGCTGAACACTGTGAGCAGGACGCACTGACTGCACTAAATGTAAATAGCAGGAACGGATCTAGCTGAACACTGTGAGCAGGACGCACTGACTGCACTAAATGTAAATAGCAGGAACGGATCTAGCTGAACACTGTGAGCAGGACGCACTGCACTAAATGTAAATAGCAGGAACAGATCTAGCTGAACACTGTGAGCAGGACGCACTGCACTAAATGTAAATAGCAGGAACGGATCTAGCTGAACACTGTGAGCAGGACGCACTGCACTAAATGTAAATAGCAGGAACAGATCTAGCTGAACACTGTGAGCAGGACGCACTGCACTAAATGTAAATAGCAGGAACAGATCTAGCTGAACACTGTGAGCAGGACGCACTGCACTAAATGTAAATAGCAGGAACGGATCTAGCTGAACACTGTGAGCAGGACGCACTGCACTAAATGTAAATAGCAGGAACAGATCTAGCTGAACACTGTGAGCAGGACGCACTGCACTAAATGTAAATAGCAGGAACAGATCTAGCTGAACACTGTGAGCAGGACGCACTGCACTAAATGTAAATAGCAGGAACGGATCTAGCTGAACACTGTGAGCAGGACGCACTGACTGCACTAAATGTAAATAGCAGGAACGGATCTAGCTGAACACTGTGAGCAGGACGCACTGCACTAAATGTAAATAGCAGGAACAGATCTAGCTGAACACTGTGAGCAGGACGCACTGCACTAAATGTAAATAGCAGGAACGGATCTAGCTGAACACTGTGAGCAGGACGCACTGCACTAAATGTAAATAGCAGGAACAGATCTAGCTGAACACTGTGAGCAGGACGCACTGCACTAAATGTAAATAGCAGGAACAGATCTAGCTGAACACTGTGAGCAGGACGCACTGCACTAAATGTAAATAGCAGGAACGTATCTAGCTGAACACTGTGAGCAGGACGCACTGACTGCACTAAATGTAAATAGCAGGAACGGATCTAGCTGAACACTGTGAGCAGGACGCACTGCACTAAATGTAAATAGCAGGAACAGATCTAGCTGAACACTGTGAGCAGGACGCACTGCACTAAATGTAAATAGCAGGAACGGATCTAGCTGAACACTGTGAGCAGGACGCACTGACTGCACTAAATGTAAATAGCAGGAACGGATCTAGCTGAACACTGTGAGCAGGACGCACTGCACTAAATGTAAATAGCAGGAACAGATCTAGCTGAACACTGTGAGCAGGACGCACTGCACTAAATGTAAATAGCAGGAACGGATCTAGCTGAACACTGTGAGCAGGACGCACTGCACTAAATGTAAATAGCAGGAACAGATCTAGCTGAACACTGTGAGCAGGACGCACTGCACTAAATGTAAATAGCAGGAACAGATCTAGCTGAACACTGTGAGCAGGACGCACTGCACTAAATGTAAATAGCAGGAACGGATCTAGCTGAACACTGTGAGCAGGACGCACTGACTGCACTAAATGTAAATAGCAGGAACGGATCTAGCTGAACACTGTGAGCAGGACGCACTGCACTAAATGTAAATAGCAGGAACAGATCTAGCTGAACACTGTGAGCAGGACGCACTGCACTAAATGTAAATAGCAGGAACAGATCTAGCTGAACACTGTGAGCAGGACGCACTGCACTAAATGTAAATAGCAGGAACGGATCTAGCTGAACACTGTGAGCAGGACGCACTGCACTAAATGTAAATAGCAGGAACAGATCTAGCTGAACACTGTGAGCAGGACGCACTGCACTAAATGTAAATAGCAGGAACGGATCTAGCTGAACACTGTGAGCAGGACGCACTGACTGCACTAAATGTAAATAGCAGGAACGGATCTAGCTGAACACTGTGAGCAGGACGCACTGCACTAAATGTAAATAGCAGGAACAGATCTAGCCTAATCTATCTAACTCAAATCAAATGACACTGTCTGTCTCTCTCTCTATCAGCACACCGGAACACACTACACAGGGCCGCCGTGCAGGCGGCCTTATATAGTGTGGGGCGTGTACTAAATCCCCTGAGCCATAATTGGCCAAAGCCACCCTGGCTTTGGCCAATTACAGCTCTCTCTACTGACGGCGCTGTGATTGGCCAAGCATGCGGGTCATAGTGCATGCTTGGCCAATCATCAGCCAGCAATGCACTGCGATGCCGCAGTGAATTATGGGCCGTGACGCGCCACACGAATTTGGCGCGAACGGCCCATAACGTTAGCAATTCGACGGACGGTCGAACAGCCGATGTTCGAGTCGAACATGGGTTCGACTCGAACACGAAGCTCATCCCTAGAGGACATAAGGAAAATGCCTCTCATGCAGCCGGCTTACTGCATTTGGTTGGGGAAGGTGAGGTGGAGCACCGTCTGAAAACAGAAGGGCTCTGACGATCTCTTCCTGGAATTTAAGGAAGGATCCAGTCCGTCCTGAAGTTCTGTATAGCACATGAGTGTTCAGCAAAGCCAATTGAAATAAATAAACAGACACTTTCTTGTACCAGCGTCTGGCCTTACGGGCAACTAGGTATGGCTCCAACAAATGGTCGTTGAGGTCCACCCCTCCCATGTTAAGGTTATATTCGTGGACACAGAGGGGTTTCTCCACAACACCAGTCGCCGTAGGAATTTGGACCGTCGTGTCTGCATGAAGGGAGGTAAGAACGAAAACATTCTTATTGTCCCTCCACTTCATAGCGAGCAAATTATTACACTGAAAGCAGGCTCTCTCCCCCAGCCTAAGACGAGAATCTACAAGCCGCTGGGGAAAGCCCCGGCGATTAGGTCACACGGTGCCACATGCTCCAATCTGATGATCAAACAGGTGACTAAAAAGTGGCACGCTCGTGTAATAATTGTCCACGTACAAGTGGTACCCCTTTCCGAATAAGGGTGACACCAAGTTCCACACTATCTTGCCAGTGCTTCGTATGTAATCAGGGCAGTTTGTCGGCTCTACGTGACTATCTTTTCCCTCGTAAACCATAAAACTACATGTATAGCCTGTGGCCCTGTCACAGAGCTTATACATCTTGACCCCGTATATGGCACGCTTGCTGGGAAGGTACTGTTTGAATGACAAGCAGCCAGAAAACGTAATCAGGGACTCATCAACACAGACAATTTGATGGGGCGTAAACAAGTCTGCAAAACGTTGGTTGAAGTGGTTTACGAGGGGCCGAATTTTGTAGAGCCGATCGTATCCAGGGTCTCCACAAGGACGACAAAGTTCAGTGTTGTGAAGTGCATGAACCACAAACTCTGCTCGTATCGTGCCCTGGTCATGGAGGCAGAGAACAAGGGCATATGGTGAATTGGGTCAGTGGACCAATATGACTGCAACTCACTCTTTTTAGTTATGCCCATGCTGAGGGAAAGGCCCAGAAAGATCTTAAATTCGGAAACCGTAATTGGTTTCCAATCTCTGGCAAGGGAGGACTGGGGAATAGTGGCGATGTGTTGACCAGCGTACAAATTGCTTTGGTCCACAATAGATCTATAGAGATCTTCAGTGAAAAACAGCGAATAAAAATCAAGTGACGTAAAACCAACTGTTTCCACCTGAATGCCGGGCTGGCCAGTGAATGGGGGAAGCACGGGTGCTGCAGAAGTGGTGGGTTCCCAATTACGAATGGCTAATGCAGCAGGAAGGGCACTATGGGCCTGTGTTCGCCTTCTTCTTGGTGGCAGTGGGACACTACTTGTGCTTGCCATTTCACCAGCTTGAACTGCACTTATGGGACTTGCCATGTCACCAAGTGTTACTGCAGTGCTAGATGCACGACCAGGGTGTACTAGGTCGCTAGTCCTTGCCAATTCACCAGAAGGAAGAGCGGCGCTAGTACTGCTCTGCTCCATATGAGGGACCTGCGATTCTTGCACCTCAACAACAGCAGAAGAAGATCGGGGTCTGGTATGCCTGACCTTGGCAGGGACCACAACTCCGTCGTCAGAGCTATCTGTCATGGAGCCACTGTACTCTATAGGATTGTATTCTGAGCCTGAATCTGACAGATGAGTGACTTCCTCTTCACTATCTGTCATGCTCAGAAACGTGTAGGCCTCTTCACTAGTGTACCTTCGATTTGCCATTTTGGACTCTAAATTTAGTGGTACACTAGTGACTGTTGGCGACTGTATAAAAATGCTACCAAAAAAACTGTTAGCGATCGCAGGGATCAGGCCTGACTCTGCGTACGCTGCAGTTATGTGTGTTTAGTGTTTTGTAAGTGACAATGATTGATCGATACTGCACTTGGGTGGGCTGGGCTGGGCCGAGGGGCAAAACGCAGGTGCTAGCAGGTATCTGGGCTGATCCCGCTAACACTGCGTTTTTGGGAACCCTAAACTGCTGGGAACGCTAGTATAGATCTGATCAGATCAGATATCGATCCGATCAGATATTATACCACTAAGGGAGGTGTATGCTGCGTGCGTGGGTGTTAGCGGTACTGGCACTAACCTGACGCTGCCTGGGGCGACGCAGACCCTATCTGACCCTAAAACTTAACTTATATCACCCGCCAGGCGATCAGGGGGTTAAACCTTTTTTAGGTAATAAACGGCGGGTGCCCTGACACTATAAAAAATAAACTAACTAACCAGCGTCACCCGTAACAGTTATACGGTGATCACCGGTGAAAGGGTTAACTAGGGGGCAATCAGGGGGTTAAAACCTTTATTAGGTAGTATATGGGGGTCCCTGACGCTATAAAACACTGATGGCGAACCTAAATACTTACCTCCCTAACTAGCGTCACCAGTTAAACTAATGCCCTGTACACACGGTCGGACATTGATCGGACATTCCGACAACAAAATCCATGTATTTTTTCCGACGGATGTTGGCTCAAACTTGTCTTCCATACACATGGTCACACAAAGTTGTCGGAAAATCCGATCGTTCTGAACGCGGTGACGTAAAACACGTACGTCGGAACTATGAACGGGGCAGTGGCCAATAGCTTTCGTCTCTTAATTTATTCTGAGCATGCGTGGCACTTTGTCTGTCGGATTTGTGTACACACGATCGGAATTTCCGACAACGGATTTTGTTGTCGGAAAATTTTATAGCAAGCTCTCAAACTTTGTGTGTCGGAAAATTCCGATGGAAAATGTGTGATGGAGCCCACACACGGTCGGAATTTCCGACATCAAGCTCCTATCACACATTTTCCGTCAGAAAATCAGACCGTGTGTACAGGGCATAATACAGCGATCAGAAAAACTATTATTAGGGGGGGTTAGGGGGTATCCTAGACCTAAAGGGGGCTAACACTAACTGCCCTACCACTTATAACTGTCACAAACTGACACCAATGCAATAATCAGAAAAAAAAAACTGCTATTGGTGTCACTGTGACAGGGGGTACAGGGGGGTGATCGGGGG
The DNA here is from genome assembly GCA_037952835.1 of Lithobates septentrionalis. Taxonomy (NCBI): domain Eukaryota; kingdom Metazoa; phylum Chordata; class Amphibia; order Anura; family Ranidae; genus Lithobates; species Lithobates septentrionalis. The sequence continues at coordinate 47,766 of JBBDGP010002223.1, forward strand.
GTGATCAGGGGGTGATGGGGGGTGAAAAGTGTGCCTAGAGTGTTCTACTGTACGTGTAGTGTTGGTGCACTTACTTGGATGTCTTCTCTCCTCGGCACCGGAATGAAAAAGACCGACGCGAGGAGAGATGACATCACTTCCTCTGCCGCTGTTTACATTTCAGAGGCAGAGGAAGATTGTCATTGGCCGGGAGCGATCGAGAGGGGGTGGCCACAAATGGATGGCCTCCCCCTCACCTCGGATCGCTCAGGGAACGATGCCGACCGCCTCGGGCACCGGGGGGCGGGGGGGGGTCCGATCGGACCCTCGCTGGCAGGAGGCAAGTAACGTACCCATACGTTACTTTGCCTGCCCGTGCCATTCTGCCGAAGTATATCGTCGTGAGGGTGTCGGCAAGTGGTTAAAGAGACCACAACCCAAGCAGCGGGGAAGCACATCTGCCTTCCAGGACCCCTGGCACCCTGTACAATAGGTATACTGTAAAGTTGGGATCCTTCCAGAGCCTAGACCGGCTGAGTGACATCAGCAGACACAGTAGGCTTCCTGAAGAGCCATTCACGGCGAATCATATGTCGGAGCGGAGAATCCGTCATTTCCGGGTCCATTTTTGATACACCACACCAGGCTTTGCACCTCCGGAGTGAGACGTGGAACGCACGCTACCCCAAGGGATCAGTTGACTCACACACGCTGTTTACACCTAGTGCCAGGCCAGCCACTATCACATGTGAGTGTAACTGCTATTATTGCTGCTGTTTTACTCTATTAAAAATTACTACACTATGAGACTTTCATCCGTGTCTCCTGCGGAGTCATTGTTTACATTCTAGCTCCTTCCTGAGTGACCATTGGAGTGGATTCATGCCATTAGTGGAACCAATTTGGGGTTCCCAAAGTGTTTCTTGACCGTCCTGTAAAAAGGGGTCAAACAGCTCTGGTGAGTGGCCATCTTCATATTGAGCACTCGTGGTGGAAGATCTAGACATTTTATCTCAGAGCATTCCGTTTTGGTGTTGGGATTTATTCACTTAAGGACTTTATGCTTGCTTATTTTCTCATTAATGTGCACATTTGAGTTTGATGCAGTGTTTTTCTTTGTGGCAGTTTTTTCATATGAACATGTATAGCGCCTTATTCTTTATTTTATAATTTCAGCCAATAGGCTTTAGCCCGCTGTCAGCTGAAAACGGGTCGTAGCAGTGCAGAGCGAAGTGCACTCCTGTGATCCATAGGAGAAGTAGGGCTAAAATAGCTTTCTTCACAATTCTTCTTTTAATTGTGCCTAAACAGTACCCTGAAAGATCTCCTGACTTGACTGTGTTAGCCTGACAGCTGCATGGTGAAATCATCAGCTGTTCTGACTGCCAGTCTTTGAAGTGACATTTTTGTTCTCCCTAAAACTGAATTCCAGAAATTCAACCATTCTGTAAAATATGCAGGCACACTACAAGTTAAGTCCAACGAGGTGCGTGACATCTCCTAGACTTATCTCCATTATTTTCATCTGACAGATTTATGGCTCTAACGGAGGATACATTCGGGACCCAGGCACACCAGAACGCAGTGTGGGAAATGCGCATTCTGTGCACGTTTCCTGCACCGCATTCCAAATGCACTGCACTTGCAATCTGCAGCTGATGTCATTGTAATGCTAACAATACCCAAGTGCAGGTTGCAAACCAACAGGATCTCATGGTACAGAAGTACAATGCGGTCCGGTTGCAAAGCATTTTCGAAAGTAGCGCATGCACTACTTTAGGTGTGGTGCAGTGCGATTTCAGCCTAGTCATTTGAGAAGGCTGAAATCGCACTGCACTTAAATAGCGCCTGTGTGATTCCTGGTGTGAAACAGCCCTATAGGAGGAGAGAAGCACACAAAGCAGCTATGGCTGCCCCTCCCCTCTGCAGCTCATTCAGAAAAGCTTTTGTATTTTGTGCATGAGTCCACAATGCAAAGGCTTTTGTGATTGGGCAGGAGGAGGGGAGGGGTGGGCATAGCAGCCGCTTGCAACTCGACTTTAGATCAACATCAAGCTCCCAAAACTACAGTGATAGCTGTTATTTGGGAGTACTATAAAGCAGTCAGATATAAAAAATAGGGATAAGTCCAGGAGATGTCATGCATCTTGTTGGATCTAACTCGTAGTGTGCCATCACTTTTTAAAAAAGGAGCTAAATTCCTGTAGTTAGGGGATAAGTTTACCTTTTGTAATATGTTAAGCCCCATACACACGATAGGACTTTGTACAAACTTTCCTGTGGATTTTTGTACAAAGGGTGTTGGCCATAAGTTTGCATTGCATACAGACGGCAGGACTTTTCCAGCCAACTTTCACCAAATCACATGGTTTTTCGGCTCTTTACCACCACCCTTTGGTCAACTTATGTATTGTTGTCTGATATTGTGTCAATCTCGCCGCTTTTATCGGCGAGATTGACACCTTGAGAGCCGGGTTCACACTGGTGCGGGGATCCAACTTGGAGCCCCGCCAATGCCAGGCACTGTTTGGTATGAATCTTGAGGGGGAACTCCACACCAAATTTTAAATACAAAACCGGCATGGGTTCCCCTCCAAGAGCATACCAGGCCCTTATGTCTGATATGGATTTTAAGGGGAACCCCTACGCCGAAAAAACAGCGTGGGGGTCCCCCCCCAAATCCATACCAGACCCTTATCCAAGCACGCAGCCCGGCTGGTCAGGAAAGGGGATGGGGACGAGCGAGCGCCCTCCCCCGGCCATACCAGGCCGCATGCCCTCAACATAGGGGGGTGGGTGCTTTGGGGGAGGGGGGGCGCCCTGCGGCCCCCCCTCTCCCAAAGCACCTTGTCCCCATGTTGATGAGGACAAGGGCCTCTTCCCGACAGCCCTGGCCATTGGTTGTCGGCAGTGGCGAAGCGTGGGGGGTGCAGGGGGTGCCGTGGCCCCGGGCGCGACATTTAGGGGCTGCAATTTCGTGCCAGTAGTGTCACTACTGGCTGCCTCCTCCTAATTTAATTTCCTGTGTCCCCCGCGCTCCGCCGCCATGTCCAGTGTTTGGCGCCCTGTGATTGGGCGTATGGGGGTCATGTGCGGCGAGGGGCTGGCCTATCCGCGATCACGGTTGCTTCTGAAGTCCAGCCTCCGCACATGACCCCCATACGCCCAATCACAGTGCGCCGGGAAACACTGAATATGGCGGCCGGAGCGCAGGGGAAACGAGCACTGGAGAGTGTGAGCCGCCGGGGCCGCTGTCTTCTTCTCCTCCTCCTCCTATCCTCCAGACCGATGCAAGACAAGAAGGTGAGGAGGGGGCGGGGTGGGAGAGAAGAGACAGGCGCCGTATATGTAGTGTCAGTATAGGAAGATTAGGCAGGACAGTAGTGTGTAGTGTAGTGGTCAGTGTAGTATAGTGGTCAGTGCAGTGTAGTGGACAGTGTAGTATAGTGGTCAGTGTAGTGTAGTGGTCAGTGTAGTGTAGTGGACAGTGTAGTATAGTGGTCAGTGTAGTGTAGTGGACAGTGTAGTGGTCAGTGTAGTGTAGCGGACAGTGTAGTGTAGCGGACAGTGTAGTGTAGTGGTCAGTGTAGTGTAGTGGACAGTGTAGTGTAGTGGACAGTGTAGTGGTCAGTGTAGTGTAGTGGTCAGTGTAGTGGACAGTGTAGTGTAGTGGACAGTATAGTGTAGTGGTCAGTGTAGTGTAGTGGACAGTATAGTGTAGTGGTCAGTGTAGTGTAGTGGTAAGTGTAGTGGACAGTGTAGTGTAGTGGACAGTGTAGTATAGTGGTCAGTGTAGTGTAGTGGACAGTGTAGTGTAGTGGTCAGTGTAGTGTAGTGGACAGTGTAGTATAGTGGTCAGTGTAGTGTAGTGGACAGTGTAGTGTAGTGGTCAGGGTAGTGTAGTGGACAGTGTAGTATAGTGGTCAGTGTAGTATAGTGGTCAGTGTAGTGGACAGTGTAGTGTAGTGGTCAGTGTAGTGTAGTGGACAGTGTAGTGTAGTGGACAGTGTAGTATAGTGGTCAGTGTAGTGTAGTGGACAGTGTAGTATAGTGGTCAGTGTAGTGTAGTGGACAGTGTAGTGTAGTGGTCAGTGTAGTGTAGTGGACAGTGTAGTGGTCAGTGTAGTGTAGTGGTCAGTGTAGTATAGTGGTCAGTGTAGTATAGTGGACAGTGTAGTGTAGTGGACAGTGTAGTATAGTGGACAGTGTAGTATAGTGGTCAGTGTAGTGTAGTGGACAGTGTAGTGTAGTGGACAGTGTAGTGTAGTGGTCAGTGTAGTGTAGTGGACAGTGTAGTGTAGTGGACAGTGTAGTGGTCAGTATAGTGTAGTGATCAGTGTAGTGTAGTGGACAGTGTAGTGTAGTGGACAGTGTAGTATAGGGGTCAGTGTAGTGTTGTGGTAAGTGTAGTGTAGTGGACAGTGTAGTATAGTGGATAGTGTAGTATAGTGATCAGTGTAGTGTACAGTGTAGTGTAGTGGACAGTGTAGTGGTCAGTGTAGTGTAGTGGACAGTGTAGTGTAGTGGACAGTGTAGTATAGTGGACAGTGTAGTGTAGTGGTAAGTGTAGTGTAGTGGACAGTGTAGTGTAGTGGACAGTGTAGTATAGTGGTCAGTGTAGTGTAGTGGTAAGTGTAGTGGACAGTGTAGTATAGTGGTCAGTGTAGTGTAGTGGACAGTGTAGTGGACAGTGTAGTGGACAGTGTAGTGTAGTGGACAGTGTAGTGGTCAGTATAGTGTAGTGGTCAGTGTAGTGTAGTGGACAGTGTAATGTAGTGGACAGTGTAATGTAGTGGACAGTGTAGTGTAGTGGACAGTGTAGTATAGTGGTCAGTGTAGTGTAGTGGTCAGTGTAGTGTAGTGGTCAGTGTAGTGTAGTGGACAGTGTAGTGTAGTGGTCAGTGTAGTGGTCAGTGATGTGTAGTGTAGTGGTCAGTGTAGTGTAGTGGTCAGTGTAGTGTAGTGGACAGTGTAGTGTAGTGGACAGTGTAGTGTAGTATAGTGGACAGTGTAGTATTGTAGTCTGTATAGTGTAGTGGTCAGTGTAGTATTGTAGTCTGTATAGTGTAGTGTAGTGGTCAGAGTAGTATTGTAGTCTGTATAGTGTAGTGGTCAGTGTAGTATTATAGTCTGTATAGTGTAGTGGTCAGTGTAGTATTGTGGTCTGTATAGTGTAGTGGTCAGTGTAGTATAGTGGACAGTGTAGTGGTCAGTATAGTGTAGTGGACAGTGTAGTATTGTAGTCAGTATAGTGTAGTGGACAGTGTAGTGGTCAGTGTAGTGTAGTGGACAGTGTAGTATAGTGGTCAGTGTAGTGTAGTGGACAGTGTAGTATTGTGGTCAGTATAGTGTAGTGGTCAGTATAATGTAGTGGTCAGTGTAGTATAGTGGACAGTGTAGTGTAGTGGTCAGTGTAGTATTGTGGTCTGTATAGTGGTCAGTGTAGTGTAGTGGTCAGTGTAGTGTAGTAGACAGTGTAGTATAGTGGTCAGTGTAGTGTAGTGGACAGTATAGTGGTCAGTGTAGTGTAGTTCTCAGTGTAGTGGTCAGTATAGTGGACAGTATAGTGTAGTGGTCAGTATAGTGGACAGTATAGTGGTTAGTGTAGTGGTCAGTGTAGTGTAGTGGACAGTGTAATGGTCACTGTAGTGTAGTTCTCAGTGTAGTATAGTGGTCAGTATAGTGTAGTGGACAGTGTAGTTCTTAGTGTAGTGGTCAGTATAGTGGTCAGTGTAGTGTAGTGGACACTATAGTGGTCAGTGTAGTATAGCGGTCAGTGTAGTGGACAGTATAGTGGTCAGTGTAGTTCTTAGTGTAGTGGACAGTATAGTATAGTGGTCAGTGTAGTGTGTAATGGTCAGTATAGGAATCAGGTAGGTCAGTACTATTGTATTTGAAGGGACTCGGGGAGTGATAAAAGTCCGTAGGTTAGGGGGGGGTGCAAATTACTTGCCTTGCCCCGGGTGCTGACAACCCACGCTACGCCACTGGTTGTCGGGGGGGCTTATCGGAATACGGGAGCCCCCTTTAATAAGGGGGCTCCCAGAACCAGCCCCCCACCCTATTTGAATGAGTATGGGGTACATCGTACCCCTACTGATTCACCTAGGGAAAAAAAGTGTCAATAAAAAACACACTACACAGGTTTTTAAATAATTTATTAGGCAGCTCCTGGGGTCTTCTTCCGACGTTCGGTTCTTCTCCCGGTGTTCGGCCTCTTTTCCCACTCTCCGGTTCTTCTGCCGAGCTCCTCCACTATCTTCTGCTCTTTTGCAGCTCTTTTGCTAGCGGTGGCCCGGACTTCTGCGTCGTCTTCTCCCCTCTTCTCTTCTTCCGATGTTGACACAACACTCTCTCCGGCTGTAATGCTGTCTGCGCACTCCGCTATGACTTATATAGGTAGTGACCCCGCCCCCTATGACATCACAGTTCAGGGCATGCTAGGACTGTGAGGTCATAAGGGGCGTGGTCATAGGATGACATGACCACGCCCCCTTATGACCTCACAAACCTGCAGAACCTGCAAAAACATATCCTGAATGTATCCTTTCAGCTTTAACACTTGCTGCAGAGAAACCTGTACCTGACGATCTGCAGTGCAAACATCTCCCTGTTTCTGCAACATTAATTCTATTGATCTTTGGTTCCTCCACCTCTTCTGTTGCTTCATGGATACTTCCATACCAGCCAAATAGGTGTGCGCATGGGGTGTGCCAGGTGTGCCTGGGCACACCCTAATCACAACGTGCCGTGCCGATTCCCCCTACTGCCCGAGCTTCCCCTGCATTGGCCCCATGCCCCGCAGTGCTGCTGGATTCCCACCTCTTCTCTCCCCCCAGCTGCTTCGGGGGATGTTTCAGGATGTAGAGTGAAAGAAGGAGCAAGTAAATGTAATTTACCAGCGCCCTCTTTTTCTAAATGAACACAGTGAACACACTCACTCACTGTGTTCATGCATAACCGAGGCATAGTAAACTGTGTTTACTGTGCTTCAGTTTGTGAATGAACAGGAAGCCGCTCAGCAAAAAGAACTTCACATTCATTCACTGTCCAGTGCAGCTAAGGCAGAAGAGAAAGGCATGTGTGTTTGAGCTTTGGGGTGCACACCCTAATGCAATAGGCTGCGCACATCTATGACCAGCCATCAGATCACCAGTTATCAAGGAGGCAGCTCTGCTTCACACACACAGACGCAGTGAAGAATAAGGCACGGTAGGTCAGTAAAGGGGGCAATCAAATGCAGGCAGCCTACAGGCAATACTAGTCCATTGCCCAATGCTTGTTGGTTTTAAGATACAGCTCTCATAGTACAGGGCCTCATCAACTTAGCATTGCTAAATTTGCAGCACAAATTTGGCTGGACACAAAACCTGAAGTAATGACAAGGAGATCATATTATAAATTCATATTCTGGATTTGCTAAGCTGTATTAGTTTGGGATTTCAAATGTTAACTTCCAAACTAGGGGTAGACAGGACTTACTTTAAGGAAATGCTGTGAATAATTCCATAGCAAATATATCTGAGATAATGATAAAAAAAAGAACTATACAAAAAGCGCATATAATAAAAAAATCAGTTTATATACTGCAAGTCCATGAATGTTACAAAAATACTGAAAGTTTTTCCCTAACTTCTAATAGCAGCAGAGACACTACTCCGACCATTAGACAAGTAAAAGAATGCCTATGTAGCTTACCTTAGAGTATTAGTGATCACCTTTATGTCTTCGGAATGTGGAGTACTTTGTTATCAGTTGCCCCTAAGATGATGGAGTGCCACAATGCACTTCTATACATGAACTTAAAATGTGTGTAACAGGTTTAATACAGTACAATAATAATATAAAAAAAGAAAAAAACAAAAAGAAAATACAGCTACAAGGTCAAATTCAGATCGCATCTAAGAGAACAATTTAACTAAGACTTTCTACTAAAGCATAACCTTAATGATACTTTCCTATTATCACACTTTTGCTATGGCCTTCACCCCATCAATTAGACTTATGGATCTTGAATCGAGATGCCAACAATTTCCTTGCATTAACCAATCACATTCAATGTTTTATTTTCCACCTGGAGTTTTTTACTGCAGGTTTTAATCCATTCGGTGAGCAAAAATTAAAAAAAAATCATAGACCTTCACTGAAACCTAGTCAGATATAATCATATAAGCAGACCGATCTCTGTAAATATTGCAACGGATAGAAAATGTCTAAAGGCATCAAATAACAGCTCTGTGTTCATTTAAACTTGACTGACTGATTGAAATTTTGATTCCATTTTTGTCAAAATCACAGAGCAATGGAACACAGAAATGGTGATTTTGATTGACCACAAGGATATAAAACAGAAATGACCCCAATTAAATATGTTGTAAAAATATGGTCGCTTTCTACGTGATTTCTGGCATTTTTTATAGCTTTGTATATTTTTAAATTTGATTGCAGTTTTTCTTCAACCTTTGCTTTAATAAACTTTATTGAATCTGTCATTCTCACGGTATAGACCAAAATATTTGGGCTATTTGCTAATTGTCCTCCAATCATAGTTGGATTTTGTTTATGAATAATATATATGTATTATTCTATGCATTTTGTAAAAATGTAATAAAAAATAAGAATTTAAAGGGGTTCTAAAGGCAGAAGGTTTTTTTTATCTTAATGCATTCCATGCATTAATAAAAAATACATTCTGTGTGCAGCAGCTCCCCTCAGCCCCCCTAATACTTACCTGAGCCCCACCTCGGTCCAGTGATGTTGCATGAGAGACTTGGATGTCCGGGACTCTCTCTCCTGATTGGCTAAGACACACAGTGGGTGCCATTGGCTCCCGTTGCTGCCAATCAAAGTCAATGATTCAGTGAGGAAAGAGAGGGGGGTGGGTCCGCGGCTCCATGTCTGAACATATAGAGCATAGGCTTGGCTCGGGTTCCCCCATAGCAAACTGCTTGCTGGGGGGGGGGCACTCGGCAGGGGCCAATAGCGTCGGCAGACGAACCGAGAAGAGGAGGATCTGGGCTGCAAAACCACTTCACAGAGCAAATGATTGATAAAAAAACAAATGATTGATAAGACATGTTTACAGAGTACTGGCTGTACACTCCTGTGGCCAGAATGGCCTTCTAGCTGAACTGTTGGCATGCTGACTTATCAGCATATGTAAACACAGACAATTCTACATAAAATGAAAGATGTACAAAAGACAAATATGATTTCAACATGGCTAAATTACTTTTCATATATATATATATTCAAAAAGTACCCTAGACTGTGATCGCAAGAGCGAAACAAATCAAACACAGAGATTTCTTTAATCTAGTCATTCTTGCAGTGTCTGCTGTGGATCCAGGTGACTTTTCCTTCAAGTTTTGCAAAAACTGTACATGAAATAGATGCTGTATTGAGTCTCCAAACATTTCCTTATATATAAATGTCTCTTAACAATCCAGAAGTCATCTGGCTTTAGTTTTAGATTCTTCCAAACTTTTAGGATCTGGAATTGGGGAGAAAACACATAAATTAGTTTGTCAAAAACCTTAAAAGATCAGCAACATTCTCTATGAGATCCAAATGGAGGGCTTCAGCTGCTGAGCCAAAATATAAGCAAGTGAGTAACACACTCCCAAACAAAATCCCATAGGGAGAGAGTCCAACATCCCCCTTAGGGGTTTGATAAAATATAAGAAAACAGTCAGGCAAAAGTTTTCTAGTTTCTTACTCTACTTTGTCCGCTACATTGTAGACTCCTTTAATAGGGAGTGTAAAAATAAAACCTCAAAACTTCTAGTAAGAACTCTCCTATAAAAATGATTTCCTCTGTTACTCTCTGTACTTTCTGGCACTCTGTAATTACAAACTACTTCTGATAACACTTTTTACTGTGGCCTCTGCAGTAGCATTTGCCACTGGACATCCAGAAAACATGTCCATACAGACAAAATGCATACTCGTAAGATCCTGACTTGGGCATCTGGATATATCTTTTTGTAATCTCTGAAAGGGATGTTCAGCTTTTGGTAACACCTTTGGTAACAGGTAAAACAAGAAGTGGTATGTTATAAAAACAACTGTGGAGAACCCTGGCTCTATCCCATGCTCATTTACTAAGGCAGCCATAACTGCTTGTGACTGATGACACGGTCCATGTGTCAAGCTGGAGGGAAAAGAGTGGCTGGCAAATATAAATTATCAACTTTTCCAAAGTCCTGTTTCATAAGAAGTTGCCCCCTGTGGACCACTTGTTCTTCTCGTTCTGGGGTCCTTAAAGTTGAATTACTAATCCCAGCTATACTGGGCCAGAACTAGACTGGAATCTGTGAGTTGCACAGACCCATCAAGTGTCCGGGGCTGTAATGCAGCATCCTTAGTCAACTGGTCTGCTTCCATGTGTGAGTTTTAATGTTAGTATGGCTACCTCAGCAAGAACCTGGAAGGCTGAAAACAGCCAATCAAATTAACTTAGCATGCTTGGTTGGTTTACCTGCCGAAGTAAAAACAAATTTCTGGCCCTTCAAATGGAACCAAAAGCTCTCGATATCTCGACTATCTATATAAATATACACTCTTTTTATAGCTCACAGGCTTTGCTAAAACATGGAGCTCCGCTTCTTGAGCTGGGGAAAAAAGGATCCAATGAATTTGAATACAGAGTATCCTTCTGGGTGATAAACTGCATCCTCAGTATAAAACCGGGAATAACTCTACAAAAAATTAAATATCTGGGTCTTAAGGGAGTGTGTCCTGCACTGGGCTCACAGCAGCTGATTCCTACACCATCAATTTAATATGGTTTTTCCTTTCTTTTGAAGAAATGTATGCGTTTTTCATTGTTAGATTTGTACATAAACAAACTCATATTTTAAACCTTTCATTAGACAAACATTTAGTTAGCTGTATATTTGCTGCGCAGAATGTCAGACCATTAAAAAACAATGACCAAAACAATATCTAACTTTGTCTAATAGCACCTTTGCAGCTACAGCTCTGATATATCAGGATGAACCCTTCATTACTGGGTCCAGCTTGCATAAATATATTACAATGGCTTGTTTTCTATCATGCTGTTTGTGTAAGAACTCCAGTTTCATGTTTCAAAAAGGCAATATTATAATAAATGACATAATAAATAACAATACCCTGCTGTCATGGAGAAACGTCCATAAATCCAAAAGATTCTTCTGCTTATACCACTACACTTACAAGGAAAAGGGGCACATCATTTCACAATCCACACATTCTGCTTTGGATTCCAAAAATAAAAATGAATAAAACAAAAGGACCAACAATAGCTTCAGGTGGCATCTATCCTAACAGGGTGTGTGGGTCTGTTATATTTAAATTATTATTATTATTACTCTCACATCATGGACTGCACATCAAGTTATTATCAAAAACCTTAAAATTTCATTTTTGTAGAAAAACTTCTTATGTATCCCATCCATCTTGGCTTTGTTAAATATTATGGCAGCTGTATTCCAAATAACAACCTCATCTTAATCTAAACTAATCTCATTCATTACAAATTTCCCCATTAACCTGGATTTCATTTCCAACCAAAGGTTGTCTAAACCAGTTTCAATATATCTATATTATTAATAAAATTGTTAAACTCATATTAGAAATGAATACTCATTATTACTTAATTTTACTTAATTTCCTTTTTTTAAATGCACTGTTTCCACTATCAAAGGATATTTAATTTGTGTAATACACGGTAAATGTAACCTTCATTTTACCATGTCTGGAAAACAGATTAAAAAAATAATTGTGATCACATTGTTTACCATTAGATTGGTTAACCCGGCACATTTTGTTATGTTTTGTCTAAAAAACTGAAATTGGCATGGTGTCCTTCCAGCTTATCACTGACCTCTCATCCCAGCCACATTCTTTCATGAGAGCACAAAGGAGGGGGTCACATCTGCGTACATGACACACACAAGAGATAGAACTAAAGGTCCCAGTATTCACACACATACATAAATATCTCTCTTAAATCACTTAAATTTTTCCTATTTGTACACAACACATGCATAACATTCTCTCACTTTCTTTTAACTCTTTAATATTTCCCAGCTTAAATTCTGCATTCCTTATTTTGTTCAGATATCCTTTATATCTAGCTTCTATGATCAGACGGGTAGCCAGAGTGCTCATCTCATCTTCCCTCTCTGACAACATATAAAGTATTCTGTTTTGACTCTCATTTCTCTGTTTCTGACTTTTACTAGTTGTAGTGCCTGACCCCAAATTCATCCCACAATTTAACATGAAAATGTACCTTTCTGTCTAGTGTTAATGTCACCCTTGATCCATCCTGCTCACATAGATAGCTGTTTCTCTAGCTGTTTACTCTGCATGATTCTTAGTCCCTGTGGACCTTGGTAACCGTTACCCATTGTGGATCACTGTCCACTTTAACTATTAATCTAGGGGCTCAGTATAGGCGGAACCGCACCTCCGGTTCATATATAGCGCTCCTCTTGCGTTGGGCATTTTTGAGGGTCTCTTACCCTTCATTCCCCTACTTAATTCAATCCCCATAATGACTGGACAGTCTTCTCTACATGTGCCTATACCCTCTTGCCTCTAGACTACTTTATCTAGCCGATGTACTACATATACCTGTGAACAGCACTATTCTTCCCTTTCTTATCTATAACACTCCGATAGACAATAGACAGTGACAACATAACATATAACCACCAATCAATACAATTCGATTAAGGGGAGTAAAATAGGTACCCTTTTTCCCGAACCGTCTTAAGTTCCTGCTTGTTCTTGGGGCATTTTCCCTTCAGTTTTGTCTTCAGCAAGTGAAATGCATGCTCAATCGGATTCAGGTCAGGTGATTGACCATTGTATAACATTCCACTTCTTTCCCTTAAAAAACTCTTTGGTTGCTTTCGCAGTATGCTTCGGGTCATTGTCCATCTGCACTGTGAACTGCCGTCCAATGAGATAAACAGGATAATTACCACCGCTCTAGGTGATCGGGTTCAAGCTTCCCGTCCTCCGCTGTGTGGATGATTGTGAGAGCCCCAGGTGCCGGCAATTGCTATTCCAATGGTATGTGTGTGATGGAAAAATCTGGACAGCCGCACTCCGGATTGGAAAAGTGAAAAATAAAATCCTCTTTATTGAAAAAGTAATAACATGATTAAAATCCGTACATGGCTTTGTTGGGATAATGCAGCATAACCGCTAACGCGTTTCACGCTCCCATAGAGCGCTTACTCATAGCTGGTTTGTACGAAAGTGATCACCACTTATATACACATAATTTATCTACCACATGACTACATATTGATTATCTGATTTGAAACAGCTGATCGTTAGTCTGTGTGGGATCTTTTTGGCATAGATGTGATTGGATGTGCGTCCTATAGTGGAATCACTAATGAAGACATGAATATATAAATGAAATGTATTCATATTGGCAAATGTCAACATATATAAATAATAAAAAATTCTATTCAAGGTTTTTGAAAAACATGTTTGTTATTTTTCAAAACCACAATAATGAGATGGGTGCTGGAATTTGACGTTCAAACGTATAAATTATCATACGGATAGGCGCAAGTATGGGCAAACTATGTGAGCTGGTGGCTGCGGTATAATGTAAACGGTATATAGGATGAGAATTGGAATTGGGTCTATATGCATGTGATAAAAAGATGTGCATCCAACACCACTATCAGTGTCTACAAGAAAAGACTAAATATGTGTGTATGGTGCATAAATATATGCAAAAATTTTTAACGACATAAAGATAAAAATAATGATGAAAAGCAATTCTTTATATGTGTGTGTATGTGTATATACATGATGATTTCAACTTTCAAAAAACGTGGTGACATATGTGAATTGGAAGCTGGGCAGAAAACTGGCGTCCTGTCGCAATAATGCGACCAAAAGTCTCCTGATTTACAGGAGTCTATGTGTGAATAAATGCTTTTACTTCAATTCCTACATGTGTGAATATTATTCTTTGCAGCATATAAAGGATTGTGAAACTTATCACTCTCTGATAACCCCGCCACTCCAGCTTCACAAAAGTGCTCATTTAAAACCTTGCATCACTCCGTATGGGATGCATTAATCCCAATCAGGTAACAACATTAACGTTGCTGAACGTCTTTCTTTGAAGCAATCACATCTCTCGATGAGTTGTCTTCAAGTGTATGGGCAGAACTATATGAGGTAGATAAAAATGGGACAAAATGCAGTGTTTATGCACCTGTCTCTATTCTTTCTATACATAGTATAATATTGGCAGTGACCATATGACAGGTTCTTCCAATATATGTGTTTATATCAATAGATAAATAACAATCTCACTAAACCAATTACTATGTGAAATAAACAACTGGTCTACCTCTTTGAAGACCACAGCTCTTAAATCAACTCAAAACACATGGGAACCTTGCAAAAAAGGTAATGAACCATGTACACATGTGGTAAAAAACATTTGTGCAAAGTTAGGCTAGCCATACACCATACAATTCTCCCGTGCAACTCTGGTCTAGATTCACCAAAACCATACAATAGGAGGCCAAACCCAAACACCCTCAACTTGTATGCAATCAGGCAGGCCCTTCTACCACACAGCTGAAGGCAAATCCAAAGAAAATTGAACAAGAAGATTGCATGGTGCATGGCCAGCTTTAGTGTTATGGTCTACCTGCAGCTACCATCAAACAATAATGTCTAATAAGAAACAAGATTCAAGTGACAGTGAATACAAAAGATATAGTAAATTGTTTCTTTTAAATGAAAACATATATGCATATCACTAGTCATTTGCTCGTATGGATTGGAGTGTGTGTAGCCCAATAAGATGTATCGGTTACTGGGGATATGTGTAAAAAAGGGAACTGATATATTGATATGTGTCCCTATATGTTTTTTTGCTCCATCATCCACCAAAAAAGGAATGTGGATGTGTAATCAAGGAAAAAGTTGGGAGGAAAGGGTTACAGATGTATTGCTCGGGGATATAGCTTCAATGTTGTGTTATTCATAGAAATGTGAAACGTCCCACTCAAAGTTTAACCCCCGTGGAATCCTGGTGTCTAACGAGAATATCCAAAGGACTTCTCGTTTGCACAGTAACTGGAATCTGTCACCTCCTCTCACCGGTGTGATGATTTTCTCAATGCCCTGAATAGTTAAACTGGAAGTGTCTTTGTGGTGTGTGTAAACCCAGTGCTTTGATACATTGGTTAAGATCTCCTTCTCAATATTATACAGGTGATCATGTAACCTGTCTCTGAGACGCCGTGTTGTGCGTCCAACATATTGTACCTGGCAACTGGTGCATGTGATAACATATACCACAAATTTGGTGTTACAATTAATAAACACGGGGATCGAGAATTCTTTTTGATTGCTGCATGATTTTATGAGTTGACCCGTTTTAATGTACCTGCAGTAATTACAAGTTTTTATTCCACACTTGAAATTGCCTATGAAATTGAGCCAATTGGATTTTGTTCGGTTGGTTGAGAACAAACTGGGAGACAGTGAACGTCCCAATGTGGGTGCTCTGCGGGATACAACCTTGATCCCTTTAGAGAGGATGTTATTATATATAGGGTCATTATACAAAACAGGAAGGTGTTTCATGATAATTTTCTTGATTGTATTAAATTCTGAGCTGTATGGAGTAGAGAATACCGGGATTCTAGGGGACATGTCCCTTCTCTGTTGAATGTTTCTAGCTGTTTTTTTCTTTACAAGTGAAGGTCTTGGGATGGATCTTACTGTGTTGAGTGCTTTTTGTATCGATGTTTCTTTATAGCCTCGAGCTTTAAACCTGTTTGCCATGCTTTTGGCTTCAGCCTCAAAAGCATCAGGAGAGCTACATAGGCGCTTTAACCTTAAAAACTGGCTATATGGAATGCCTCTGATGGTGTGTTTAGGGTGTGCAGAGTCAGCTCTAAGTAGAGTGTTGCCACTGAGAGATTTTCTGTACAGACTGGATTGAATCGCATCACCGGACCCCACCAGTTGCACATCAAGGAATTCTATGGATCTGGATTGCAGATTTCCCGTAAATTTTAAATTTAATGAATTGTCATTGAAATATGCCAGCCAGATATCCAAATTAGCTTCTCTATCTGATGTAATAAATAACAGGTCATCTATAAAGCGACAGAAAAAGACCGTATCTTTGCGGCGGGGACTATTTGGTCCAAAGATGCGGAACCTTTCCCACCAGCCCATATAAATATTGGCCAGTGAGGGGGAAAATTTGGCTCCCATAGAGGCCCCGCATTTCTGGAGAAAATAGTCCCCATCAAACATAAAAAAATTGTGTGTTAAAAGGTACTCCAGGGCTTGTACAATAAACTCTTGTAAAATCAAAGAGAGTTTGCCTGTTTTTCTAAGAAAATAAGTGACTGCCTGGATCCCCAGGTGATGTGGGATACTGGAGTACAAACTAGATACATCACAGCTGATCCATCTATAATTGTCTTCCCAT
Organism: Lithobates septentrionalis; assembly: GCA_037952835.1. Taxonomy (NCBI): domain Eukaryota; kingdom Metazoa; phylum Chordata; class Amphibia; order Anura; family Ranidae; genus Lithobates; species Lithobates septentrionalis. The sequence continues at coordinate 64,231 of JBBDGP010002223.1, forward strand.
TTAATGTCTTGCAGTTTGTTCAATAAATCGTTTGTATCTTTTATGTAACCAGGGAGACTGGTGGCTATTGGCTGTAAATGAGAGTCTACCCACTCTCCTAGGCGTTCATTTAAAGAGCCTATCCCCGCCACTATAGGTCGACCTGTAAGGGGATTTAACCCCTTGTGGATCTTTGGTAGGTGGTGGAATATTGGTGTTATGGGGCATTCTGGAATAAGAAATTCTTTCTCCCTAGGAGTGAATATACCCATTTGTGTGGCTCTATCTATGAGTGTGGAGAGCGTGTTTTTGAAAGCAATAGTGGGGTTGGAGGGTAGTTTCTGGTATGTGTGTGTGTCAGATAGTTGACGCAGAGCTTCTTTTTTGTAGACTTCTACATCTAAAACCACCACCATACCCCCCTTATCTGCGTTTCTGATGACAATCTGGTCGTCTGCGGAGAGCCTCTTAAAGGCTTGTCTCTCCTTGACGGACAGATTGTCCTGTGTAAATTTCTTTCTGTTGCAGCTGTGAGCCAGGTGTACCAAGTCCCCCTCCACCAGTTTTTGGAATGAGTCAAGATTCTTACCTCTGGCCGCCACCGGATAAAAATCTGATCTACCCCTGGAGATTTCAATATGTACATCCGTGGGATTTAGAGGACAAGGATCTGACTCATGTGCCAAATCAGTTAAATCCTGTAGAGCACAGTTATCAACGAATAGTATGGGTGAAGAAGGGGACTCACCTGTGTCACAGCTGTCTACAGACACATTGGGCTCATCCACTGCACAATCAAAAAAATGTTTCCTAAGAGTTAAAGTCCTTGAGAATTTATTAATGTCCAAAATTGTTTCAAAAAGGTTGAAATGTCTGCTAGGACAAAAGTTCAAACCTTTGGCCAACAGGCTGACCTCTTCTGTGCTCAGTTGTTTTTTGGACAAATTAATCACACTGTGTTTTACTTCCTCGGCGTCTTCGGCGTCCTCTCCCGCAGCATATAGCGTGTGTTGTTCGTGGCGTTTGTGTTTCCTACCACCTCTTCTTGTCTTTTTGTGGAGGGTTTCTTTTTCTTGGTTTGTCTGGACCTGTGAGGGTTTCCAGGGGAGCGGCTGTTGGTGGATCTGATGGATTCTGGTGGGGTTGGAGATCTGTCAAGTGATGAGTTTGACATGGTACGTGCTAGAATGTTGTCGGCCGACTCCCCTTCATGGTCTGAGAAACTTACTCGTTTACCTCGGTTTTTGCGGGATCTGTTGGACATGTAAAGTGGCTTGTGCCAGGTGTAGACCTTGTTTCCTTGATAATCATCCTTATCCCGGGCCATTTTGCCTTTCTTGGTATCAATTACTGCTCTTTCCATTCGATCTAGTTTCTTGTTTAACCTTTCATCGAGTTCAGAGAAACCTTTAATCGCTTGAGAAGTGGTAAGATCTTTTTGTATTATGGAAATATCCAGTTGTAACTTCTCTGTTTCTTTTTTCTTTGAGGCGATCAAAATCTCCATGAGTTTAAAGGAACAGGTGTCTAAAGTGTCTGTCCACTGTTTTTTGAAATCTTCATCAAATAAATCTGAGGTAGGAAATTTTTTGATTCTTAGTCCTCGAGGAATGTGCAGTATTGATACATATTCTGTAAGAAAAGTAATGTCCCAATAGGCTCTAATCTCTTTAGACATTAGTTGTTCTAATTTCCTAAAGAGCCTTATCAATTGTATTTCATCGTCTTCCGACCGTTGTAAGGTGTATGCTTGCAATGGCTGTCTTAGAGGATTATTGGATGGTGCTGTAAGAGTTCTGCTAAAAGCTGCTCCCACAACAGGCACTTGTGTACTGGGATGATCCATGATTTATTTCCAATATTGTTCTCTCACTCTGAGACCAAGAGTGGTCTTCCAAAAATCATAAGGTTATAATAAAATATATATACCTTGGTGGTGCGGGGAGATGACCGAGCTGGTGGAGAAAAATATGTAGCAAAAGTCCAGATATTTGAGATAAACAGGATAATTACCACCGCTCTAGGTGATCGGGTTCAAGCTTCCCGTCCTCCGCTGTGTGGATGATTGTGAGAGCCCCAGGTGCCGGCAATTGCTATTCCAATGGTATGTGTGTGATGGAAAAATCTGGACAGCCGCACTCCGGATTGGAAAAGTGAAAAATAAAATCCTCTTTATTGAAAAAGTAATAACATGATTAAAATCCGTACATGGCTTTGTTGGGATAATGCAGCATAACCGCTAACGCGTTTCACGCTCCCATAGAGCGCTTACTCATAGCTGGTTTGTACGAAAGTGATCACCACTTATATACACATAATTTATCTACCACATGACTACATATTGATTATCTGATTTGAAACAGCTGATCGTTAGTCTGTGTGGGATCTTTTTGGCATAGATGTGATTGGATGTGCGTCCTATAGTGGAATCACTAATGAAGACATGAATATATAAATGAAATGTATTCATATTGGCAAATGTCAACATATATAAATAATAAAAAATTCTATTCAAGGTTTTTGAAAAACATGTTTGTTATTTTTCAAAACCACAATAATGAGATGGGTGCTGGAATTTGACGTTCAAACGTATAAATTATCATACGGATAGGCGCAAGTATGGGCAAACTATGTGAGCTGGTGGCTGCGGTATAATGTAAACGGTATATAGGATGAGAATTGGAATTGGGTCTATATGCATGTGATAAAAAGATGTGCATCCAACACCACTATCAGTGTCTACAAGAAAAGACTAAATATGTGTGTATGGTGCATAAATATATGCAAAAATTTTTAACGACATAAAGATAAAAATAATGATGAAAAGCAATTCTTTATATGTGTGTGTATGTGTATATACATGATGATTTCAACTTTCAAAAAACGTGGTGACATATGTGAATTGGAAGCTGGGCAGAAAACTGGCGTCCTGTCGCAATAATGCGACCAAAAGTCTCCTGATTTACAGGAGTCTATGTGTGAATAAATGCTTTTACTTCAATTCCTACATGTGTGAATATTATTCTTTGCAGCATATAAAGGATTGTGAAACTTATCACTCTCTGATAACCCCGCCACTCCAGCTTCACAAAAGTGCTCATTTAAAACCTTGCATCACTCCGTATGGGATGCATTAATCCCAATCAGGTAACAACATTAACGTTGCTGAACGTCTTTCTTTGAAGCAATCACATCTCTCGATGAGTTGTCTTCAAGTGTATGGGCAGAACTATATGAGGTAGATAAAAATGGGACAAAATGCAGTGTTTATGCACCTGTCTCTATTCTTTCTATACATAGTATAATATTGGCAGTGACCATATGACAGGTTTTTCAAAAACCTTGAATAGAATTTTTTATTATTTATATATGTTGACATTTGCCAATATGAATACATTTCATTTATATATTCATGTCTTCATTAGTGATTCCACTATAGGACGCACATCCAATCACATCTATGCCAAAAAGATCCCACACAGACTAACGATCAGCTGTTTCAAATCAGATAATCAATATGTAGTCATGTGGTAGATAAATTATGTGTATATAAGTGGTGATCACTTTCGTACAAACCAGCTATGAGTAAGCGCTCTATGGGAGCGTGAAACGCGTTAGCGGTTATGCTGCATTATCCCAACAAAGCCATGTACGGATTTTAATCATGTTATTACTTTTTCAATAAAGAGGATTTTATTTTTCACTTTTCCAATCCGGAGTGCGGCTGTCCAGATTTTTCCATCACACACATGCCGTCCAATGAGTTCTGAAGCATTTTGCTGAATATGAGCAGATAATAGTGCCCGAAACATTTCAGAATTCATCCCGCTGCTTTTGTCAGCAGTCACATCATCAATAAATACAAGAGAACCAGTTCCATTGGCAGCCATACATGCTCACGCCATGACACTACCACCACAATGCTTCACTGATGAGGTGGTATGCTTTGGATCATCAGCAGTTCCTTTCCTTCTCCATACTCTTTTCTTCCCATCACTCTGGTACAAGTTGATCTTGGTCTCATCTGTCCATAGGATGTTGTTCCAGAACTGTGAAGGTTTTTTTAGATGTTGTTTGGCAAACTCTAATTTGGCCTTCCTGTTTTTGAGGCTCACCAATGGTTTACATCTTCTGGTGAACCCTCTGTATTCAATCTGGTGAAGTCTTCTCTTGATTGTTGACTTTGACACACATACACCTACCTCCTGTAGAGTGTTCTTGATCTGGCCAACTGTTTTGAAGGGTGTTTTCTTCACCAGGGAAAGAATTCTTCGGTCATCCACCACAGTTGTTTTCTGTGGTCTTCTGGGTCTTTTGGTGTTTCTGAGCTCACCAATGCGTTCTTTCTTTTTAAGGATGTTCCAAACAGTTGATTTGGCCACACCTAATGTTTTTGCTATCTCTCTGATGGGTTTGTTTTGTTTTTTCAGCCTAATGATGGCTTGCTTCACTGATAGTGACAGCTCTTTGGATCTCATATTGAGAGTTGACAGCAACAGATTCCAAATGCAAATAGCACACTTGAAATGGACTCTGGACCTTTTCTCTGCTCCTTGTAAATGGGATAATGAGGGAATAACACACACCTGGCCATGGAACAGCTGAGCAGCCAATTGTCCCATTACTTATGGTCCCTTAAAAAGTGGGAGGCACATATACAAATTGTTGTAATTCCTACACCGTTCACCTGATTTGGATGTAAATACCCTCGAATTAAGCTGAAAGTCTGCAGTTAAAGCACATCTTGTTCGTTTAATTTCAAATCCATTGTGGTGGTGTATAGAGCCAAAAAGATTAGAATTGTGTCGATGGCCCAATATTTTTGGACCTGACTGTATATTGGAGTCAATGGGCTTTAGTATGGGCATTATACTGGCATCAATGGGCTTTAGTATGGGCATTAGACTGGTGTTGTACAAGCGTTAATGACGAGTTAAAAATACTCTCCAAATGCCCTATGCGCAGTTTTGAAGCGTTTGATGAGCGTTAAGGCATGTTTAAAACCTCTCCATAAACACGTATTTTTAAATGGAAAGTGACAATACAGGAAATAAACTAATTTACATGATTAAGGCCTGATGGCCGAAATGCATTGGCTTTTTTGACTGTTGTTCACATGTTATAAAAAAATGATGTTTTAGCCGACTTCCATGGAACCAGCCTTTCTCCCTTTTTTGCATGGATTACATGGAGGTTTGCAGAGACTTCACAGGTTGAATGCTGTATTCTTTAGGCTCACAAGGCATTGCACAGGAGGTAGTAACTTGCACCTGTTCCAAAACAAATTTCAATGCCCCGCAACCACGCCGCAAATGCCTGCCAGAGCATTTGCAATGCGTTACCGTAGACTTGAATAGGAGGCATCGAAAGGCTTCAAACACCTCCCGACTCGGCATGAGGCTTCAATTATAAACCTAACACTAACACTTCATGTTTTGATAATGTGAACCGCACTGTGTGCTGTCCATTGTATCATATGCATAGGCATTTGAAGGGCGTTTTTAACGTCCCTCAAACACCTGCATTTAATGCCAGTGTGAACTTAGCCTTAACGCAATTTTTCGAAACAACCTTTTTTGTCTCTAACAAGTTTTGTGTTATGTTTTATGTCTGAATGAGAGACCAGACTTATTAGAACTGTTGACTCTTACAGGATTTGGTGTAGGCTATTGGTAGCCCCAAGGCTTGAAGTGCATTAGGGTATTACTCCTCACTACACAATAGTGTGTCTGTTACCCAAATTCATAAAGTTTGAAAATATAGGACATACTTTGGCAGATACCAGGATTGTGAACTGTTGCATTCACACAGTTATCTTTACAAGTACCTTCAGAGTCATACCCAATATGCCTGTCATGTCCATTAAATAGCTTGTGGCAATGGAATTTTATGGTGCTGCATACTGAACCCCAAGAAGACCGAAGGGGACACATACAGATATCTGAATATTGAGCCATTGTAATTGTATTAGCATTAATTGGTGTACATGAAAATTTACTTGATATGTCTGCCTAGCTCCATAAACTTGATCATCTTCATATGGATGTTAGCCCCTGCTTTTGAGGGACTCAGCTGGACCTGGAGGTAATTATTTTTAAATTTGGTGCATTAATAGTGCCTCCTCCCAGGATGCATTGTTGGGGGCTGAGCAGCCAATGTCATGTGAGGAGAAGAACATCAATTCTGCTAAAGCCCTGACACCATCCAACACAGTGCTTACACAGGGTTTGTGCTCCAACAGATCTTCAGGGATGAGGAGAAAAGTATTCCTTTTTCTTGTGCTTTTTTTCCCTTTATTTTCACCTGGTAATCTTGCAAACAACACGCATCGTGTCCCTGGGTGGCTATGCCCACTTCTTCATTGTTTCTATGGAGGGAGCCATGGATGTCACTCAAGCTGGACGTTAAACATATCTGCCTTTGCTCATGTTTATTACAGAAATTAGATAATGTTTGTGCTTCCACGTCAGCTTACAACAAGTGAGAAGGCCACTGCCTTTCTAGCAAGATCTACAGAAAGTTTCTGTACTTGCTGGAAATGTTCTTATGCCGCGTACACACGGTCTGACTTTTCGTCTACAAAAGTCCGACGGACGCCGCCGGACCAAATCCGGCGGACAATTCGACCGTGTGTGGGCTTCATCGGACCTGCAGCAGACTTTTTCGGTCGAAAATCTGACGGACTTTAGATTTGGAACATGCTTCAAATCTTTATGTCGTAACTCCGCCGGACCCAGAAATCCGCTCGTCTGTATGCTAGTCCGACGGACAAAAACCCACGCTAGGACAGCTATTGGCTACTGGCTATGAACTTCCTTATTTTAGTCCGGTGTACGTCATCACGTAAGAATTCAATGGACTTTTGTGTGATCGTGTGTAGGCAAGTCTGTTCGTTAGAAAGTCTGCCGCAAGTCCGCCGCAAGTCCGTCGAAAGTCTGTCGGACGGGCTGTCGGACTTTTGTAGCCGAAAAGTCCGACCGTGTGTACGCGGCATTAGTCTAAAAAAAATAAAACAAACACAGCCACCACATCAAAGGACTGGTAAGTTGCAAAATATAGTATTACATGTGTGTTGTTGGATTTAGTTATTTTTTTAAAGTAGCAAATCTCATCTAGGGTCCCCTTTGGGTTTGCGGATGGGTGGGTTAGCCACCAACACCATAACAATGAATGATGCTCTAGAACCAGGATGCACTATCCCTCACTGCTATGATGCTGTTGGCGGGCCTGATGGCAACATGGCAATGCATGCCAATAATCTGAAGTGGGCTGTATGCAGGGCTGTCCCCCTCATTCAGGAGAGGATAAAAGTGTACTTTCAACCTTCTCCGCCTGCCACCCTCCACCATGCTGCTGTGTTGGGGAGTGTAGAGATGTAATGAGAGGACTCTATAATGGGGGGACACTGAATTGATAAGGGTTCTTATACATATAGGGGTCTCTGATGGGATGAGAAGACTATGTGATTGGGGATTCTTATGTGATAGAGTGCTATCTTGTATAGTTTAGACTTTGATGTGAAGGTGGGCTTCTGATACGATAAGAGGACTCCAATGTGCTGGCGCCTCTGATGTGCTGGGGACCTCTGATGTGATTGGGGGTTCTTCTGATGTAATAGGGGGACCTCTGATGTGATGGACAGGCCTCTAATGTTATGGGGGAAATCTGATGTGACGGGGGACCTCTAATGTGATGGGGGGAATTCTAATGTAATAGAAGGATCTCTCATGTGAAAAGGACCTCTGGTGTGATGGACAGGCCTCTAATCCAATAGGGGAAATCCGATGTGATGGAGAACTCTAATGTAATGGGTGTACTCTGATGTGTATGTAGGTGGGACTTCTGATGTGATGAGGGGACCCTTGATGTGATGGAGGGCTCTGATGCGCAGGGCTATTAATGTAAAGTTAATTTCATCAAGGTGGTTGAGTGCATAGATGGGTCTATTGCAGCACGCACCTACAGTAATAATCAAGGCATTTCAAAACCGCACAATAGGAACGTGGAAAGGTTTGAGATCAGCTTGCATCAAATGGAATCCATGGCTTTCAATTATCATTCATACAGAAATAAACAAGTTCTAAATGTTAAAACGATAGCTACTCAAAACTCACAATAGGCATGTCTTCCAAGCAACCCACTAACAAGAAAAATATGAAGATTAAAATTCCCAGAACAAAGCCACATACTCAGCCGCAAAGGAATTTAGACACAAAACAATGCTTGACATCCTTTGGTAACCTACCAAGCTAACATAGTGTCATAATGTCAGTTAATGGGCTAACATTTTAAGCAGAGAGATTCAACTCCATGTTTGTATTATGCCGTTAACAGAATTATTTACACATTTCACTGCCATTACCAAGAACGAATCATTCATGAAGGTATACAGAGGTATTGCAGACAAAGGAGTGCAGCACGTTAAGACCAAAATGCTGTCCTTGAATGGTTAGGTATGAAGAGGTGGCAAGCTACATTAGCCTTCCTCCACTAACAGAATATGTGTTCCTTGCTTTATGACTAGTTAAGTCTACTTTAGAGTTATATAATTCTTCTTGTGACCGTTTTATGAAAAGTCTGCCCAGATATCATTGTTGAAACTGGCATTGTCCGCCCTCAACCTTTATTGCGTATTGTTCATTCTCAATCTATTTTTGATGACGGCACAACAAAGTACATGGAGTACAAGGACCTTCAGTAATGGAATGTTAAGTGAAACGCGTGGTGTTGTCATATCTTTGAGTCTCTTATAAAGAAAACCTATTTAGATTTCTTGAGAAGCGTTAATATTATAAACAATCCATTTTTGTTGTTACTATTAAAGTACCTTGTGTGCCACCTCTATAAACCGCATTCAGAACAATTAAGGAAAGTTGCTTTCTACCACAAGGGTCTTATGTGAAAGGGCATCCAGGTGCAGCGCCATGACATTGTGAATGATGTTTAAATGGGCGGGCTTATATTATCTATTAGTAAAGGGATAAAAGTAATTCACAATCGGGAGACAACACCTTACACTACCCCGTTTCGCAAATATCTGAAACATAACAGCATTATATTACTATTTGCATTGTGCAGTGTAAAAAGCTATTACAAGCATTAACACACACATGCATTTATACTAATGGCAGAAGAAAATGTTTTAAAGAAGTGGAAATTGTAGCTTATAGGAAGCGAGCTCATCATAGAGTAACTCCACTTTACTAAGAAAAAAACATTCCCCTCTGGGTGATCTATATGCATTGCAGGGATTTTGAAAAACGTTGTTGCAGATTCCTATATTTTGTCATTCTGAAGAAATAGCTGTTTGTTTGTCTGTCTCTATGTTTTCATAGTGAATCTGTATCGCAGTGGTTTTAAAATGATCAGTCAGCTGCTGCACCTGTAGAGCTCTAATGGGGAAAGCTGTAGGGTCTGCATCCCTTTAGACACGATTTTCCTTTGAGAGTATCTCACCAAAAATGACATTTGTGTTGCAGGGGATGCTCACAATATGATTTGTATCTTAGTGTACAGTGTACAGAACACCTCCAGGTGGCCATATTGCATTGCATTGCACAGAAAATTACATCATTGCAGATTGAAAAGCTATCTTTTTTTCCCATGAAAGTGGAGTTAAACATTTGAATCATCCTTTCTCAATCTTTTTAATATAGATGATCCCTTGAAACAGCTCTCTGGTCTCAGGGAACCCTTCCTAATGATCATCGGAAGGAATCCTTCCTTATAGGTGGCTAAAACAATAATCTTTGTCAGAGGTTACCTATCTGAGAAGCAGAAACTGTTCATTGTTCAAGGAATCCCTAATAATTTCTGAGGGACCCTAAGGTTTCTCGGAACCCTGGTTGAAATAGGTTGTATGAAATCAACTAATGATGGTGGCATTAGTAAACTGTTTAAAGGGGAGTCAACCCAAAAGTTATATTTTCTTTTCAATTGATTTTTATTTAAAGATTTAACAAAATTTTCAGGATACAAGCAGTATCAAACAAATATTAAAATATGAATGCACCCTCAAGTGTGATCAAGGGTTAGATCATTGTAGGCATAATACAAAAAAAGGCTTAAAAGGTCGATCCTACCTAATTGGGCTACTGCTTGCCCTGGGCATAAGCAAGATAAATGTAATCACTCTATAACAAAAGCAGAGTAAAGACATAACTTCAAGGAACATTACTTCAACAGTCAATCAAGTGTTAACACAGTAGCATGGAAAGATGTGGGGGCCATTATAGACAAAGTTATTCTAGTGCCTCAAGGCACGATACATTGCTCCCATATATATATAGAATATAGAATATATAGAATGAACCCTAAATTTGCATCCATAGAACTAAAACCACAAATCATAAGAGCCAAAAGTTATATTTTAGTTATAGGTAGGTTATGTTGGGCTGAGTCACCTGCAGGGTTGGGAACTTAAGCAGTGGGATCTCTTCACCCCATGTTCCGCTCCGTTCTGTGTTACAAACTGAAAAAAAAAACAGCTATAGATGGGAGCAAGTGGCGTCTTTTTTGTATCACTGTCATGTTTTTTGGTCAGGCAACACACTGACAACTTTGCAGCCATTGTGCTATATGCTGGGTGTTCAGTGTACCCCTGTACCTTTAAGAAGGGGCGGCTCCCCTTCAGTTCACCTGCTCTCACCTATCCATCAGAATGCATGTGCCTCCACTATGGGGACACTTATAAGTTAGTGTTAGGTACCACAGACACCAGGGTGCCTTGATGAGGCTCTGTGGCTTACGCATTCATTTGCAAATGTGTGCAGACTAAACCCCTGCTTTTAACGCATACTGTTAGACAGGTTATTTGGTTGTCTGCGGGCTGGTCGGTAAGTTAAGCTTTGTTTTTTCCTTGGATATATCCTTGGCCTTGTTTGTACCTGTTGTTAGCCTTCCAATGCTTCTTACTGCGATAGCCAGCTTTAGATGGGAGCAAGTGACGTCTTTTTTTGTATCACTGTCTTGTTTTTTGGGCAGGCAACGCACTGATACCTTTGCAGCCATTGTGCTATATGCTGGGTGTTCAGTGTTCCCCTGTACCTTTAAGAAGGGGTGGCTCCCCTTCAGTCCACGTGCTCTCACCTATCCATCAGAATGCATGTGCCTCCACTGTGGGGACACTTATAAATTAGTGTTAGGTACCACAGATACCAGGGTGCCTCGACGAGGCTCTGTGGCTTATGCATGCATTTGCAAATGTGTGCAGACTAAACCCCTGCTTTTAACGCATACTGTTAGACAGGTTATTTGGTTATCTGTGGGCTGGTCAGTAACTTAAGCTTGGTTTTTCCTTGGATTTATCCTTGGCCTTGTTTGTATATGTTGGGCTGAGTCACCTGCAGGGTTGTGAACTTAAGCAGTGGGATCTCTTCACCCCATGTTTCGCTCCGTTCTGTGTAACAAACTGAAAACAAAACCTAGCCCTTGTGGATTTTAAGGAGCATGACTCACCCAAGTGGAGCACTAACTCTCGGTGGAGCTGCTGGTTTAAGCGGGCTGTTACCTTTACGCTCGATACCTCTGCTTCACCGGCACCGGGTCTAGGGTTCCGTTGAGTTTACCTCTGGACGATATAAGCACCAACACTTGAGTACCTTTTCAATGCTTTATTGAACCAAGTAACCAAGGAAGTAGCAGGAAAGAGGCAGGAGGAAAACTGCAGGGAAGCTCAAATACCTTTCTTTAGGTTTCTTTAGAACATCCTTTAAAGTTGATTACTGTAATTGAATGCAATCCCCTTTTGTGGGACACGATCTTTGCTCGCCTCAGAGACCCTGACACCTACTGCACGGTGCGGCCCGCTCCTCGCTCACCCAGAACCTACTAAAAGCCAAATAAGAAAGGGGAAGAGCAGGAACTGAATAAAACAGTAGTCATCGGGTAGTGACCCAAGATCCACCCCGCTACGGTTCCCTGGGAGTGCAAAACAAGTAAAGTTGCCCGGATAAGCAGTAACCACTGGAGGTATCTGAGGTCTCTGTACTAGGGGAAACAAACTCAACTTGTGACAGGTTGTATACTGATGGTATGGATTCCTGGCTAATGTGGACGAATCAAAGTGTTCCCTGTCAACCACTGATCAGTTCCTAGTTTGACATAGAGCCTGGTTACCACCATGAGTCGGTAAGCACAATCTACAGCCACGGTGGTGGCTTTGGTTTGTTCCTGTGTGCTCACCAGGGTGTATGTCTGTTTGTCCATGCTGAGCATCTGATATACTACACTATGGCCAGTTCTTTTTGTGTTGTTTTTTCTCCTGCATTCATTGAGGGGACTACAATTTGAAAACGGATGGTGCGGATTGGTTTCTCATCCCAAAGGCCCTGGCAGGGTTTAATGCCATCCGCTCATTGTTACTGAAGTTCTGGTAAGGGCAATCTTAGCTCATTTTGGATCGTTACTTATAATAAGCTGAACATCCTGCTATCTTTGAAGATTGATTCCATTTCACAATATTTTGACTTTTTTTTGTGTTTATTATTGCTTTTCATATTTTTACCAATATTTGCTGGTGGTAGGTAACACCTCCACCTTACCAACTGTAATTTTTGTTTAGCGCGGTTTATAATTTTTCTACTTTTGATTGGTGTTGTCGCACTGTTTACTGCTGCTTATTTACATGTGTTTCTAGCGCGGAATTTTTTTTACTATATATTGTAAGAAGTATGTTATCCCAAATACTAAAGAAGTCTAGTATTTTTAATCTCCCAACCTACCTTCCCCTCCATTACCTTTTTCCAAGGGTCTTTTCAGCAGCAGTACTCTTGCTTATATAATGACATGCGAGGGTCATTCAGTGTTGTAATTCTCTGAGGTCAAGCTATGTGATGGTGTCCTGGTGGCAGGTCCATGACAGCCTTTGCTTAGAGAAAAAGGTTTAAAAAACACTGAAAATGTTTTAACAAAGAAGTGTGAGTACATCTAGTAGGAGAAAAGGCATATGATAGGAACAGCTCTGGATTAAAGGCAAGTAAAAGCTGCTTTTCTTCATAGATTTTTTTTTTATTAAAAATGGACAGCAAGAAAATACATGTATCAGCATACATAATAATAATAAGCAGTTCTTTAAGGCAACATTGCAGTTCCATTGCAAACATAACATATTAAACCAATTCCATATTACTAGCCTTAAAGTGATAGCAAAGCTTCATTTTTTGATATGAAATAATAATTGTTATACTTACCTGCTCTGTGCAATGGTTTTGCACAGCCCTAATCCCCCTCGTCTGGGTCCCCTGTCAATGCTCCTGGCTCCTCCTCTTCGGTGAGTGCCCCCCCATGGACTTTCTATGGGGCCCTCGTGCGGCCTCGCTCCCAAGCCCTCCTGTCTGTGTCTATTGGCACAGACAGGGAGAGGCTTGGCCTCGCCCTTCACTCCCTCATTACAGAATTTGATTGGCAATAGCAGGAGCCAATGGCTCCCACTGCTAATAATCTGCCCTCTGAGGAGGTAGAAAACCAATGTCCTCATGCACAGCTCTGGATCAAGAATGGGCTCAGGTAAGTACAGGAGGGTTGAGGGGGGATCCTGTGACACAGAAGGTTTTTTTTAGAATTTCATAGAATGCATTAAAGTTAAAAACCTTTAGACCCCTTTCACACTGAGGCAGTTTTCAGGCATATTAGCGCTTGAAATAGCCTCTAAAAAGCTCCTGAAAACTGCCTCCCATCCTGTGCAGTGTGTGCTTTCACACTGGGGCGGTGCGCTTGCAGGTGATTAGGAAAAGTCCTGCAAGCAGCATCTTTGGGGCGGCTTGGGAGCGCTAAATGCAGCCCTGCCCATTGCACTGAATGGGGAGCGCTTCCAAAGGGCCTTAAAAGCGATTTGAAAGCGGCGCAAAACTGGACTTTTTACCTTTTCTTAAAGGAAAAAACCACCCCACTAGCAGCCGAAAAGCGCTGCAAAAGCGCCGCTAAAACACAGCTAAAGCGTCACAAAAACAAGCGGCGCTTTAGCACCAATGGCATGGTGCTGCAGTGTGAAAGGGGTCTTAGGCTTTAGAACCACTTTAATGGCAAAATGTAACTAAATTGGACACTGATTTGTTTAATATTTGAACCATTTGATGTGGTCTGCTATCAGTTACTAGGAGTGCAAATGCTTCATTAACACTGTCCCAATTTTTTTCATTTTTTTAACCAACAGAGGAAAGAAAAGGGGTGTTCTACATTAACATGTGACAGGACACACCATAAGCCAATATTACGTTTTAAATACATTCTGTTTTAGTTGTAAGGGCAGGAATATAAGGGTAAGGCAAGTCAAGAGAGGAAGGGGGGGGGGGGGGAGAATGGGAGGAAAGGGTGCATGGGGCAGAATAGATAGGTAGGAGGGGGATTGATAGGTTTGAACATGGTGGGAGCAGCTAGGGAAATCAGGGGATCCCAGACTTGCATGGTCAACTTATGGCTGCATCCCTATAACTGGCAGGTAATCTAGGTTTATTTAGTAAAGTCTGACTTACTAGCATTAAGGATCCGAAGGTATTCAGCCATGAATATATTAAATTACAATAGAACCACTTCCAACAAAAGGATTCTATTTCCTTGATAGTGGAAGAGAGATCCTTTTTCATTTTGTTTATTCGTGCAAACCACTGCAGCAAGGAGGGGGGTTGGCCTATGCCAAAGTGCAGGAATATAAGATATGGTAGTATTACCCAGGGTGCTTTGTGAGCAAAGTATAATATCATCTCCTCTTGTTCCTGTGTAAAGGTCAACTGTAATTCCTTTGACCACTTCTGTAAGAACTGTAAGGTTTGTGTCTTATCTCTACTAGTGCGTACAGAAAGGAAAGTGTATGTCTAACTGCTTATTTTATTTTTTAATGGACTGTTAATTTTATTTTATTTTTAGGTGGAATTTTAACTCATTTTAAATTGATGAAATAAACTTGACTGTGCTACAAGTGAAAGCAGAATCTTTTCAGAACGGCATTCCAGGGAAGGCTACTGCACACACACCCTGTAATGTTGCTAAGTGTGTACTTAATAGATAGACAGTACTCTGGATGATTTTCTTGCCTAATTCTTGTTGCAAAATAGAAAATAAATATGAAAATGTTGTTTCTATAGTATTTTTTAATCACTTCAAGACCAGACCCATTTCTGACAATTGTTACTTACAAGTTAAAATCAGTATTTTTTGCTAGAAAATTACTTTAAACCTCCAAACATTATATATTTTTTTTAGCAGAGACTCTAGAGAATAAAATGGCGGCCGTTGCAATATTTCATGTCACACTGTATTTGTGCACCAGTCTTTCAAACGCAATTAAAAAAAAATAAACTTCAATGAATTAAAGAAAAAAACTAAACAGTAAAGTTAGCCAAATGTTTTTGGGATAATGTGAAAGATGATGTTATGCTGAGTAAATAGATACCTAATATGTCACACTTTTTTTTTTTTTAAAATCAAGTAATTTTTATTTCTTTTTCCATTTTACAACAAAGCTCAAAACATTTAAAACACTCTCACTAAACAACCCCATCAAAAAATAAAATAAAAAATGTTTTTGCATTCCAGATTATACTTTGATTATTGCTTAGAACCTTTTATCACAACAAATTTAACCACTTGCTTACTGGCCACTTAAACCCCCCTCCTGCCCAGACCAATTTTGAGCTTTCAGCGCTGTCGCACTTTGAATGACAATTGTGCGGTCATACAACACTGTACCCAAATGAAATTTTTATCATTTTTTTTCCCACAAATAGAGCTTTCTTTTGGTGGTATTTAATCACAGCTGGGGTTTTTATTTTTAGCTAAACAAACAAAAAAAGATGGAAATTTTTGAAAAAAAAAAAATCATGTTTCATAGTTTGTTATAATATTTTGCAAACAGGTAATTTTTCTCCTAGATTGATATGCACTGATGAGGCGGCACTGGTGGGCACTGATAGGCTGCACTGATGGGCACGGATAGGCACAGATAAGGCGGCACTGATAGGCACAGTTAAGGCGGCACTGATAGGCACAGTTAAGGCGGCACTGATGGGGACAGATAAGGCGGTACTGATGGGCACAGATAAGGCGGCACTGATGGCCACGGATGGGTGGCACGGATGGGCGGCACGGATAGGCGGCACGGATGGGTGGCACTGATGGGTGGCACGGATAGGTGGCACGGATGGGCACTGATAGGTACCACTGATGGGGGCACTGATGGGCGGCACTGATGGGGGGCACTGATGGGTGGCACTGATGGGCAGGGATGGGCGGCACTGATGGGCACTGGTAGGTGACACTGATGGGCACTGATAGGTTGCACTGTTGTGGGTTCTGATGGGTGGCACTGATGTGGGTGCTGATGGGTGGCACTGATGGGTGGCACTGATGGGTGGCACTGTGGGCACTGATGGGTGGCACTGTGGGCACTGATGGGTGGCGCTGATTGATGGCACTGTGGGCACTGATGGGTGACGCTGGTGGGCACTGGTAGGCAGCACTGCTGCCTATTGCTTTGTGTTAGAAGATCGCCGTGATCGGGACTGATGTCCCGATCACGGCCGCCGGTGATCGTTTTTTTTTTTTCCTCCTCACGCTGTCAGCGCGAGGAGGAAAAATAGCCGATTACTGGCTCTGTTTACATCACATGATCAGCTGTCATTGGCTGACAGCTGATCATGTGGTAAGGGGTCGGGACCAACCCCTTACTCTGATATGTGATCAGGCTGATCACCGAGCGCGCCGCGCGCGCCCTGCATGGAGCGCGCAGGCCGCTCGTGCACGGGACGGCGTCAATAGACGTAGTCCCGGCAATTTAGATCCGCGCTGTTGCCGTCATTTGGCAATGGCCCGGATCTGAAGCGGTTAATAATTACATTCTTCCTGCATAGAGCCAACGACAATATAAAACCAACCATTATATTCAATTTAATTACTACACCTTATCGACATATATATATATACTTATACAGTTATCCCCCTTCAAACAAATAAGTTGGAGTCTAACCACAAAGACCAAATTTTCAAACATTTTTTAGGACTTCCTCTGTGTTTATATATCAATTCCTCCCATTTTAGATTAAGATTAGGCATTTCAAACCATTGAGCTATTGTTTACAGAGAATTTCACATCCATTTTTGTAATATAAGTTTACAGGCTATATACATGGATCTTAACCACATTGCATGCATTTCAACTGGGAGAATGTCTTCTGATACAACCCCTAACAATGCTATTTTTGGGTCAGACTGAACCTGTGTAGAACATACAGTATTTAACCACCTCAATACAGGGCAGTTTCACCCCCTTCTGCCCAAGCCATTTTTCAGCTTTCAGCGCTGTCGCACTTTGAATGACAATTGCGCAGGTCATGTTACACTGCACCCTAATGAAATTTTTATAATTTTTTCCCCACAAATAAAGCTTTGGGACCATTCACATTTATACAGCGATCCGTGCTATAAAAATGCATTGATTACTGTGTAAATGTGACTGGCAGGGAAGGGGTTAACACTAGGGGGTGATCGAGGGGTTCATGTGTGGCCTAGGGAGGTGATTCTAACTGTGGGGGGAGGGGACTGACTGGAGGAGGTGACCGATCGGTGTCCCTATGTACAAAGGACACACATCGGTCTCCTCTCCTCTCTGACAGGACGTGGATCTGTGTGTGTTTTTTTTTTTTTAACAGTAAAAGGGATCTGTGTGTTTACATACACAGATCTATGGTCCTGCTCGGTTGCTGGGCAATCGCGGGTGCCCGGCGGACATCGCGGCTGCCGGGCACGCGCATCGGGTCCCAGAGGCGGCTCTCTAATTAGGCAAATTAGGCGGCCGCCTAAGGCCCCTGCACTCACAGGGGCCTCGCGGCCGCCTAATTTGCTTGTGCTCAATTACTGACATCAATGCCGGTGGCTCCGCCTAACCCCGCTGGGGCTCTGTGGCTCAGGGGCTGACTGACAAATCGGGTACTGCCCGAGGAATAGCGGCCCTAGCACGGAGCGGTTGCATCCCGGTCCGGTGGCAGTAGGTGCGGGCAGCGGGACAGTTGAGGCGTCTAGGTGGCGGCAGCGGGCAGATGACAGCACCCGGCTCCAGGTGCCATCTCTACAAGGCGTGTGTGCGGGCGGTGGCATGTCCATGTGGGAGCCGCAGCTGGGCTGCTCCTTTCAGCCCGCGCTCACCCGACCTCTCCGCACCTGCCTCCAGTTGAGCTGCCCCGTGACTAAAGATGAAGGAGCACAGCCTCCAATCTCCTGATTCCGCCAGGCCGACCAGAGAGAAGGTGAGTGCCCATGCAGCCTTCCTGTGTGCCTGGATAGGAGAAGCGGTGGGCGGCGGCATATAGTGTCGAATTGATCTTTCTATATTCCTCCTGCAGCCGCTGAATCGTCTGCCGGAAGGAGAGGAGGAGAAGTGAGCATTCAGCGGCTGCAGGAGGAATATAAAAAGTTCAGTTCCACTATATGCAGCCGCCCACCGCTCCTCCTAACTTCTTCTGCGCCCCCCATGCTCTCTGACCCCTCATTGTGTTCCCTGGCTCCTCCCCCAGTGCTCTCCACCCCCTGCTCTCCAGCCCCCCCTGCTTTCCACTCGCATTCTTTCTGACTCCCCTCCTCTCAAGCTCCCCCGTGCTCTCCAGCCCACACCCCTCCTATGCTCTCCACCTTCCCCAGTGCTTTCTGCCCCCACACCACCAGTGCTCTCCAGCTCCTCCCTGTTCTTTGCCCCCCCTCTCCTGCTCAGTGCTCTCACAGACTGGGACATGGCTAGGGATCTCACCCCCCCTTTCCCTCACCCCCCTCTTTCTCACCTTCTCCTATCTCTCTCTCCCCCCTCCCTCTTTATGTCATCCTCCTTTCTCTCACTCCTCGTCTCTCTCCCTCATACCACCCCTCTCTTTCTCACCTCCCTCCTCTGTGTCACTCCCAGTCTCTCTCACCCCCACTCACCCCTTCCCACCAGTCTCTCTCTCTCCCCCTCTCTCTCCCTCTCCCCCCCTCTCTCTCCCCTTCTCCCTCTCTCTCTCCCCCTCTCTCCCTCCCTCTCTCCCTTCCTCTCCCCCTCTCTACCCCTTCTCCCCCTCTTTCTCCCCCTCTCTTCCCTTCACTCCCACCTCTCGTCTCTTTCTCTATCGTACCACGCCTCTCTTCCACAACCCTGCTCTCTCCCCCTCACCCCCTCTCTTTCTCACCTCCCTCCTCTGTGTCACCCCCAGTCTCTCTCACCCCCACTCACCCCTTCCCACGACTCACTCCCTCTCTCCCCCCTCTTTCTCTCCCTCTCTCTTTCCCTCTCTCTCTCCCTCTCTCTTACCCCCTCCCTCTCCCTCCCCCTCTCTCTCCCTTCCCTCTCTCTCCCTCCCCTCTCTCTCTCCGCCCTCTCTCCCCTCCCCCTCTCTCTCTCCCTCCCTCTCTCTCCCGCTTCTCTCTCTCCCCCCTCTCTGTCTCCCCCTCTCTCCCCCCTCTCTCTCTCCCCCTCTCTCCCCTTCTCTCCCCATCTCTTCCCTTCTCTCCCACCCCTCGTCTCTTTCTCTCTCGCACCATCCCTCTCGTCCACAACCCTTCTCTCTCTCCCTCACCCCCTCTCTTTCTCACCTTCCTCCTCTGTGTCACCCCCAGTCTCTCTCACCACCGCTCACTCCCTCTCTCTCCCCCTCTCTCTCCCCCTCTCGCTCTCTCTTTCCCCCTCTCTCTCCCTCCCTCTCTCTCCCTCCCCCTCTCCCTCACTTCCCCCTCTCCCTCCCCTCTCTCTCCCCCTCCCCCCTTTCCCTCTCTCCCCCTCCCCCTCTCTCTCCCCCTCCCCTCACTCTCTCCCTCCCTCTCTCTCCCCCTCTCTCTCGCCCTCCCTCTCTCTCCCCCTCTCTCTCCCTCCCTCTCTCTCTCCCTCCCTCTCTCTCTCTCTCTCTCCCCCCCTCTCTCTCCCCCCCTCCCCTCCCCCTTCTCTCTCTCCCTCCCTCTCTCTCTCCCCCCTCTCTCTCCCCTTCTCTCCCCCCTCTCTTCCCCAACCCTAGTCTCTTTCACACCACTCCTCTCTTCCACAACCCTTCTCTCTCTCTTCCTCACCCCCTCTCTTTCCCTCACCTCCCTCCTCTGTGTCACCCCCAGTCTCTCTCACCCCCTCCCACCACTCACTCAATCTCTCCCTCCCTCTCTCTCCCCCCTCTCTCTCTCTCTCTCTCTCTCTCTCCCTCCCTCTCTCTCGCACCCCTCTCTCTCTCCCTCCCCCCTCTCTCTCCCTCCCCTTTCTCTCTCTCCCCCTCTCTCTCTCCCTCTTCCCCTTCTCTCTCTCCCTCCTTCTCTCTCCCTCTCTCCCCCTCTCTCTCTCCCCCTCTCTTCCCTTCTCTCCCACCCCTCGTCTCTTTCTCTCACGCCACCCCTCTCTTCCACAACCCTTCTCTCTCTCCCTCACCTCCTCTCTTACCTCCCTCCTCTGTGTCACCCCTAGTCTCTCCCACCTCCACTCACTCCCTCTATCCCTCCCTCTCTCCCCCCCTCTCTCTCTCTCCCCCTCTCTCTCTCTCCCCCCCCCTCTCTCTCTCCCCCTCTCCCTCCCCCTCTCTCTCCCTCCCTCTCTCTCTCCCTCCCCCTCTCTCTCCCTCCCCCCGCTCTCTCCCCTCCTCCCTGCTCTCTCTCCCTCTCCTCCCTTCTCTCTCTCCCTCTCTCCCCCTCCCCCTCTCTCCCTTCCCCCCTCTCTCCCCCCTTATCTACCCCCTCTCTTCCCTTCTTTCCCACCCCTCCCCCTCTCTCTATCCCCGTCTCTCTCCC
The DNA here is from genome assembly GCA_037952835.1 of Lithobates septentrionalis. Lineage (NCBI taxonomy): Eukaryota > Metazoa > Chordata > Amphibia > Anura > Ranidae > Lithobates > Lithobates septentrionalis. Next base: position 84,928 of record JBBDGP010002223.1, read on the forward strand.
TCCCTCCTCCCTCTCTCTCTCTGCACTGTGTTGGGATTCCCCCACTCTCCCTCCTCCCAAGGCATGGGAAATTCTTAGAGGGGTAGGTTCTCACCTTGCTGGGTCCCAGATGTTTCATTGGCTGCATATGTCTGATGGGTGAGGAGGGTGCCCTGGAAGTGGTGCTGATGAACTGTGTGCTAGATCCGTGCAACTTTCTGCAGCCATTTTTATTGCTTGAATTTTTTTACCATTATGGGCGTGAGTGGGGCCTCATGTGTAAAATTCGCCTAAGGCCTCACAAAGCCTAGAGCCGCCTCTGTCGGGTCCCCAGTGACACGGCGCGCACCCTCTAGTGGCTTGGAAAGGCGGTCACGTCATATGACGTCTGCCCAGAACGAGAGCTGCCTCGTCCCGCAGTCATATGACAGTGGGCGGGCAGCTAGTGGTTAAGGTATCAAATACACGCTCCCAGTAGCAATGCAATTTAGGATATTGCCACAACATATGTATAAGTGTGCCTGTATCATTAGTAGACCTTGGGCAATTTCGTGTAGTTGCTTTACCCCAATAGTGTAGCTTTAAGGGAATATAGTGAGATTTATGAATAATGAATAACTGAGTCAGACACTGTGAGGAAGATAAGGATACTGTAAATAGGTTCTTCAAAGCTTGCTCCCACTCCTCGTCACTAAGAGTCTCCACATCTCTACGCCACCGACCAAAACTACCATCTTGTTTGTTAACTTTAGCTGTCCTTTGTAGGGTAGAGTATAAATCCCCAATAAGTCCCTGTTTGGAGCGTTTTATAGTTACTGCCATAGTTAGAATTAAAGATGGATTATATTTTAGTAGAAAAGTCGTAGCCTGATTCTGCAAAGAATTTCGTAACTGTAGATATTGAAAAAATAATTTATTAGACAGATGAAGTTGATAAAGTAACACAATACCAGACCTTTTCCAAAAATCTAAATTTTCAAGTTTCGCTACCTCAGGTAGTTGCATATTTTTTCATATGGGCATGTATTGGATATATCCCTCATGAAAAGTATCATGTTGGACGGTAGCCAAAATTTGATGTATTAAAACGAAATGTGGGAAAACAACATTTACTATAGAAATGATAAGCTACTATTAGCTGAACTAGTGGATCCACCGGAAGTTGGGAAAATATAATTTGCTGTATGGGGTCCTCACGATCTATAACACTCCGACCGTTTAGTTGCTGAAGTTGTGATGCCAGCTAGTACAATCTGGCATTGGGAACAGCTAAATCTCCATCATCCTTAGACAACTGAAAAGTTCCCAGTTTAATCCGGGGATGTTTATATCTCCAGATAAGATCTCTAAACAAGGTATCTACTTGTCTAAAAAATTCTGAGGCAGCCATACAGGGCAATTATGTAAAAAATATAGTAGTTGTGGCATCCAAACCATCTTTATCAGATTGGCTCTGCCAATTACTGTTAAAGGTAACTTACTCCAAATTTTCCCCACTTGTTTGAAGTGCTTAGTGGCTCTAAGTTCCTCTCTACATATTTATTCACTTGTGATGTAACTTGGATGCCTAGATATTTAAATGTAGAGACTACAGTTATCTGGCACGCAGACATTTGCAAATTACTCACCAGGGGGTCTACAGGTAAAAGGACTGACTTATCCCAATTTATTGTAAATCCTGAAAAAAGAGCCATATGTGTGAATTAAGGACGTCACTGCTACCAAGGAGGATGAAGTATCTCCCAAAAATAGAAGCATATCATCAGCATATAAAGCAATCTTGTCCTCTCCCAAAGGCCTACGAAACCCAATAATATTCAGTGATTGAGGGATAGCAGCAGCCAAAGGTTCGAGAGCCAAGGCAAAGATTAGAGGCGATAATGGACCACCGTCTTGTTCTGCGTTGTAGTAAAAAGGGGGCCGATACATGTCCATTTACCTGAACCCGTGCCGCCGGAGTAGCGTAGAGGAGTTGTATCCAACTTATAAACTGAGGTCCAAATCCAAACTTCTCTAAACAATGCCAAAGAAAGTCCCATTCTATACTATCAAAAGCTTTTGCCGCATCAAGCGACATATTTAGCTCTATTACCTAAATTTTCAGTCGGAACCTGCAAAGGAATAAATGTCTACATTTAAATATCTAGGCATCCAAGTTACATCACAAGTGAATAAATATGTAGAGAGGAAATTAGAGCCACTAAGCGCTTCAAACAAGTGGGGAAAATTTGGAGTAAGTCACCTTTAACAGTAATTGGCAGAGCCAATCTGATAAAGATGGTTTGGATGCCACAACTACTATATTTTTTACATAATTGCCCTGTATGGCTGCCTCAGAAATTTTTTTATATTCACTGCGGTAGACCTATTTGGGATAAAAACAGATTGGTCCAAGTGCACTATCTTAGATATCGCCAATATAATAGCTAGCACTTTTGCCAATAGCTTCACATCTCATGTAGGTAATGATATTGGGCAGCATGATTCTGGATTATTACGGCTCTTATTAGGTTTTAATAAGACTATAATAATTGCCTCATTCATGGAGGGAGGGAGATGACCAAACTCCAATGCTGCATTAAATACCTCCAATAATTCAGGCAACAAATTAACTCCATAGACTTTGTAGTCCTCCTCTGGTAACCCATCTGCACCTAGGGATTTATTGTTATGCCGCGTACACACGAGCGAAACATCTGACAGAAAAAGTCAGACGGAAGCTTTTCATCGTCTATTCCGATCGTGTGTATGCCTCTTCGGATTCTTTTTTTCGAAAATTCTGACGGACCTAGAAACGGAACATGTTCTAAATATTTCCGACGGTACCAATTCCTATCTGGAAAACAGCTCGTCTGTATGCTGTTCCGATGAACCAAAAACAATGCATGCTCTGAAGCAAGTACGAGACGGAAACTATTGGCTACTGGCTATTGCACTTCCTTTTTCTAGTCCCGTCGTACGTGTTGTACGTCACCGTGTTCTGGACGGTCAGACTTTGGTGTGACCGTGTGTAGGCAAGACCGCTTGAGCTCAATTCCGTCAGAGTTCCGTCGGAGAAACCTTCGGAGTTTATTCCGACGGCAAAACCGGTCATGTGTACAGGGCATAAGGCATACTAGCAGAAACAGTCTGAAGTTCCTCTAAAGTCACAGGTTTATCCAGCATCTCTCTATCAGCTGCAGATAGTTCTGTTAATGTAATAGACTCTTTATAAGATACTTTACTACTATACAGGTTTTTAAAAAAATCAAAAAACACAGATGATATCTCTACGGTAGTACGTGCAATTCTACCACTTGTGTCACTGGTTTTTGAGCTTTTACAATTGCAGCCTCACCACCTGTGCCCATGAATGCATTCTCACCACCAGTGCCCATAATGTAGCCTCACCACCAGTGCCCTTAATGCAGCCTTACCACTAGTGCCCATAATGCAGCCCCACCACCAGTGCCCATAATGCAGCCTCACCGCCAGTTCCCATAATGCAGCCTCCCCATCTGTGCCCATGAATGCAGCCTTACCACCAGTGCCCATAATGCAGCCTCACCACCAATGCCCATAATGCAGCCTTACCACCAGTGCCCATAATGCAACCTTACCACCAGTGCCCATAATGCAGCCTCCCCATCTGTGCCCATGAATGCAGCCTTACCACCAATACCCATAATGCAGCCTTACCACCAGTGCCCATAATGCAACCTTACCACGAGTGCCCATAATGCAGCCTCACCACCTGTGCCCATAATGCAGCCTCGCCACCTGTGCCCATGCATGCAGCTTTACCACCAGTGCCCATAATGCAACCTCACCACCAGTGCCCATAATGCAGCCTCACCACCAGTGCCCATAATGCAGCCTCCCCATCTGTGCCCATGAATGCAGCCTTACCACCAATACCCATAATGCAGCCTTACCACCAGTGCCCATAATGCAACCTTACCACGAGTGCCCATAATGCAGCCTCACCACCTGTGCCCATAATGCAGCCTTACCACCAGTGCCCATAATGCAGCCTCGCCACCTGTGCCCATGCATGCAGCTTTACCACCAGTGCCCATAATGCAACTCACCACCAGTGCCCACAATGCAGCCTCACCACCAGTGCCCATGATGCAGCCTCCCCATCTGTGCCCATGAATGCAGCCTTACCACCAATGCCCATAATGCAGCCTTACCACCAGTGCCCATAATGCAACCTTACCACCAGTGCCCATAATGTAGCCTCACCACCTGTGCCCATAATGCAGCCTTACCACCAGTGCCCATAATGCAGGCTCCCCACCTGTGCCCATAAATGCAGCCTTACCACCAGTGCCCTTAATGCAGCCTTACCACTAGTGCCCATAATGCAGCCTCACCACCAGTGCCCAAAATGCAGCCTCACCATCAGTTCCCATAATGCAGCCTCACCACCAGTGCCCATGAATGCAACCTCACGACCTGTGCCCATGAATGCAGCCTCAACACCAGTGCCCATAATGTAGCCTCACCACCAGTGCCCTTAATGCAGCCTTACCACTAGTGCCCATAATGCAGCCTCACCACCAGTGCCCATAATGCAGCCTCACCGCCAGTTCCCATAATGCAGCCTCCCCATCTGTGCCCATGAATGCAGCTTTACCACCAGTGCCCATAATGCAGCCTCACCTCCAGTGCCCTTAATGCAGCCTCCCCATCTGTGCCCATAATGCAGCCTTACCACCAGTGCCCATAATGCAGCCTCACCACCAGTGCCCATAATGTAGCCTCACCACCTGTGCCCATAAATGCAGCCTTACGACTGGTGCCCATAGTGCAGTCTTACCACCAGTGCCCATAATGCAGCCTCACCACCAGTTTCTATAATGCAGCCTCACCACCAGTGCCCATAATGCAGCCTCCCCATCTGTGCCCATGAATGCAGTCTTACCACCAATGCCCATAATGCAACCTTACCACCTGTGCCAATAATGCAGCCTCGCCACCTGTGCCGATAATGCAGCCTTACCACCAGTGCCCAAAATGCAGCCTTCTCATCTGTGCCCATGAATGCAGCCTTACCACCAGTGCCCATAATACAACCTCACCACCAGTGCCTATAATGCAGCCTCACCACCAGTGCCCATAATGCAGCCTTCCCATCTGTGCCCATGAATTCAGCCTTACCACCAGTGCCCATAATGCAGCCTCACCACCAGTGCCCTTAATGCAGCCTCCCCATCTGTGCCCATAATGCAGCCCTACCACCAGTGGCCATAATGCAGTCTCACCACCAGTGTCCATAATGCAACCTTACCACCAGTACCCATAATGCAGCCTCACCACCTGTGCCCATAATGCAGCCTCACCACCAGTGCCCATGAATGCAGCCTCACCACCTGTGCCCATGAATGCAGCATCACCACCAGTGCCCATAATGTAGCCTCACCACCAGTGCCCATAATGCAGCCTCATCACCAGTGCCCATGAATGCAGCCTCACCACCTGTGCCCATAATGCAGCCTCTCCGCCAGTGCCTTTAATGCAGCCTCCCCATCTGTGTCCATAATGCAGCCTTACCACCAGTGCCCATAATGCAGCCTCACCACCAGTGCCCATAATGTAGCCTCACCACCTGTGCCCATAAATGCAGCCTTACCACCTGTGCCCATAATGCAGCCTCACTACCGGTTTCTATAGTGCAGCCTCACCACCAGTGTCCATAATGCAGCCTCCCCATCTGTGCCCATGAATGCAGCCTTACCACCAATGCCCATAATGCAGCCTTACCACCAGTGCCCATAATGCAACCTTACCACCAGTGCCCATAATGCAGCCCCACCACCTGTGCCCATAATGCAGCCTTACCACTGGTGCCCATAATGCAGTCTTACCACCAGTGCCCATAATTCAGCCTCACCACCAGTTTCTATAATGCAGCCTCACCACCAGTGCCCATAATGCAGCCTCCCCATCTGTGCCCATGAATGCAGCCTTACCACCAATGCCCATAATGCAGCCTTACCACCAGTGCCCATAATGCATCCTTACCACCAGTGCCCATAATCCAGCCCCACCACCTGTGCCCATAATGCAGCCTTACCACCAGTGCCCATAATGCAGCCTCACCACCAGTGCCCATAATGCAGCCTCCCCATCTGTGCCCATGAATGCAGCCTTACCACCAATGCCCATAATGCAGCCTTACCACCAGTGCCCATAATGTTATAATGCATTTTATAATCATGGGCACTCTTATAGCTGCAAAGGGTGGGCCAACTCATTATTGAACCCTACAGACTAAGACTGGGATGCCATTAAAGGCAGAAGTCCCAATACTTTTGACAATATAGTGTATACTGAAATGGCCACTTGCATTCTCCATCTGAAGCACATGTAACCCTGCAGATGACAATGCAGAAGCACAATTTGGAGATAGGGAGAGAGTGTTGTCATTTTATAACAGGAAGTGCATCAGTAGCATGTTAAAGCTTATATATACAGTATAATGAAATAAAGAAATGTAGCTGTACCCCGTAGGGGCTGCTAAGTGATGTGGCCCATCTGTCACCCTGCCCGGCCCGGCATTCAATTCCCAGACACTCCAAGACAATGAACAGTCCGCTGGCTTTGTTTTTATTTTATTGGGGGAATTCAACTTGGATGGGGATGGGAATTATGAGATGCCCAGTGGAATAATAGCAAAGTTGCTTAGGACAACTATGTACACTCTTTGTACACTTCTCCAGACTCCTCCAACACAACTCTTCACTTCCTATCTAGTGTTTTGCTCCATTCCTCCTGGATGTAGCTTTAATTTAGTGGTTTGCTCCATTCCTCCTGGATGTCGCTTCCTATTTAGTGGTTTGCTCTATTCCTCCTGAATGTCGCTTCCTATTTAGTGATTTCAGGCAGGGACCGCAGGCCCCTATAATGTAGCAGAAAATATGGAAAGTCTTGTTAGTGCTAGCTGTCCCCCTGGTTGACTACTGCTCCCAGTCAGTCCTCTTCAGGCCCTACCAGCCCTCCTGGCTGCAGCTGCCCGACTTCACTGCCCATGACATTCCTCTCTACTGGCTCCACACCCAGCTCTGACTGTTTCCTCTCAGTGCTCTCTATGGTATGCCTCTCCAGTCCTCCTGACTGAACATGTCACTCACCAGCCCTCCTGAAGACTTGCCCAGCAATACTAGCTCCTGCTGTCCTCTCTGACTTCTCCTGTGCCTCCTGTTTGGATCCTTCATGAGTTCTTAAAGGACTCTGTCCTGCACCCGAGTCCCAGGTCCAAGGTCACCCACACAGACTGGGGAGCTCCCTCAAAGGCACCTGACAGCCTAGTACTCCCTCCTCACTTCCTCCACCCGACAACTCCTCCCCAGCTGGGCTGACCCTAGGTATTTCAAGGAGGCCTACCCCCTGCCAATCCTAGTTGGGGATTGGTCAGGGCTCCCTGAGACATCCCAGACAGCCCTCACCTCTCTTCCCCTCCTCTTCTTCCAGAATCCTCTAGAAGAAAGAGGGAGGTAACAGTGAGGTGATGCTGTCTGTGAGTCACAGCTGCTCCTCTGAGCCACCCCCAGCCCATACAAATCAAAACAGCTAGGCCTGCCTAAATTTACCTACCCTTACCAACAAAGAAAACCTACTCCAGCACCTACCTAGGTAGACGGTTCTACATAAAGGTGTCTATAGTCTAAGCTTTCCTTGCAAAATGACACCGGGAATGTGACATTGATTTAACCTACAAATAGATATATTTTTGTACTACTCTAATATCTATATACATTTTGCTCACTCAAAGTAGAAGATAGTGGAGCGCCGTTGCAGTTCATTGATTCTTCCTGTCAGTGTATCTGCTTGCTCGTATGGAATGTACAGGCTGTACGGGCACACAGATACACTAACAGATGCACACAGATGCACAGATCTGCAGGTGACCTGCAAGGCACCAGCGTGGTGTAATGCTTTACAGGCTCCAAATAAAAAAATGCACCTTATTTTACCTGCAAAAAAATGTGCATTTATTTTTTTATTTTTTTAAACTTATCCTTTAATTCAGTGAACTTATCCTTTATTTCAGTGAACTGCTGCTAATATGGAGGAAACCATGCCAAATTGTTAAAGCGGACATTTCAGTGACTTTACAAGTCTACAGTAATACATCCCTGACAGCATGATTTTTCAAAAAAGCTCCACCCCTATAGTTGAGTTACTTTGTCTAAGTTTGAGATGAAGCAAGCAGAAGGAAGCATTTCCTAAGTCTGTTCTGCCCCGTAATCAGGGGCTGTGTCAGGTACGTGTATACATAGCCAAGGACTGCATAGGCACCAGAATTTACATGATTGTGTGATCTCTAAGTCAGCATCATAGTCCAGGACATACACAGTGACCCTGAATGTTGTCAGAACAATTACACTTTATTTTACCATGCATAAAAAAATATACTTGCTGTGCCCTCATGTTTATGTTTGAAAACGTTGCAAAAGACTCCGTGAAAGGATGGTGTTGGAACAAAGGAACACAATTCCTTCTTTTCTAAAATGGTGACCCAAAACCGAGATAATAGGTGCTGCTCAAGGCTCCCCAATGTCATCTTTAATATCAGACCATTTAGAGTGCAGGCAAGGATGGGGGCACATCCATGCTCCAAATAGAAAGAAAGCTAGAGTTCTGTAAGCCGCACATCAATGCCTAGTCCTGTGAATGGATGTATGACAACCTCAGCCCGAGCTCCAACCAAGCTATGCCCCCAAAATGTTTCTCTCTGCCCCTGGAGCTTAGTCATGGAGATAGAGATCCCATGTACACGGGGGGATAAAATCATCATTGGCTGCAATTAAAGAAAACAGACATCAGATGAACGTTTGTCTTACAATGAGATGATAAAGCATGAAAAACCCAGAGTACAGAAGTGCAAAAACAGTGTCCAAAAATCGCCAAAGCATGTCATCTATGGATTAAGCATGCTAAAACACCAATGATGGCAAACAATCAAAAAATAAATATACAGGTATATCCGAAAATAAAAATAGAAAGGGTTGCCTCGATCAGTTAAGTCTAAAGGTGGGGGCGGGTACCATCATCCTTTGAAATGGACTATTGGAAAGAAATACCTGGGGCTGCTCCAAGCATGCCCCTGGCATAGAAAAGGATTAGGACTATCACGGTACCCATGGATATTATTTATTATTTTATTCGTTCTTTTGGAACCACCTGTATTTACCATGTACAGTTGTAAATAACTGCCTATCAATTTATGTATAATTGTTTTTATCATGTCCTTTTCTTAAATAAATTGTTAATTTTATTATAACCTCTGCTGTATCCATGAGTACCGTGATAGTTCTAATCCTTTTCTATGCCAGGGGCATGCTTGGAGTAGCCCCAGGAATTTCTTTCCAATATCTGAAAATAAAATGAATAACAAAAGGCAGCTCAATAACCAAAATTATAATCAAAATTGGTATGTCAAAAAAGAAAACAGACCCCCCCCCCCTTAAACATAAAATGTGGAATCCAAAAATTCCTAAAATTATGATGAACTTTTATTAATATCAAATAGTCATAAAACCAACAAGTAGACTCAATCAAAACTAAAGATAATGAATGGAATCCGGGCTGAGACTGCCATAGCTCCACTCACAGGGTTAGGCAGCGATGTGCGGCTTACAGGACACTTGCTTTCTTTCTATTTTCTAAAATGGTATTGAAGTTCCATTATATGCTCTCTTTTAATACAAACAGATCCTAAAAAAATGTAATCACTGCACTCCTCCATAGGTGTACAGTGTATGTTCATTAAAGATAAATCCTGAGAGGCGTGAAGCTGGCCATACATGTTTGGCCAACAATTTTCCACCCAGCTCCTTTGAAAAAAGTTGATTGAAAATTTGACTTTTGTCGAGCCAGGTAGTATTTCAGGGCATAATATATAACAAGCTCAAGCATGTAACATAGAACACAACCGAAATGTTAAAATCAAATTCCCTTTGGCCCATCATTAAGGCCCATCATGGAAGTGTGCACACTAGCCAATGGGGATGGAATTGATGATTAAATCTCATCATCACTATCTAGAAGCACCCAAAATGACTCAAATGTGGACACCTATCCTGTATAAGAAAGGATTTTCTCTCACTTTGGGCAGAAAGTGAATGGGAAATATTCTCTAAGAGGTAATGACTGCTAAAAAGGAAAAAATTACACAAGTTTTAACCATCCCCTACTTCTGTCTATCCATACAAAAAAAAATGCCTACAGATGCTTAACCTGTAATGTAATGGTACACCTAATGGTGTAAAGGGCAGAAGAGAGAACTGTTCTTGCATTTTCCTCTAGACAACAATGTACCTGAGTTCAGACACATAAAGAGAAAATTGCTACACGGCTGCAGACATGGTGTTTTTTGGCCCGTGTGCAAGAGGTCTTAATAACTACTCATACATTTTATAGAATATCATTTTCTGAAAAATGAAAGCAGAACATTTTTTTCGCTTTTATAAAATGTAAAAATACTATAGGACCTTTTGGCTTCAATATATACAGTATAATATTATACAGGCTTCCCAATCATAAAGAAGAAGCGTTGGAAGCATTTCTAAATCAACCGATAAATTATGAATATATTTATTAAAGCTGAATGACACTGGCTGGAAAAGGGTTAAACATCTAGGGCAATCATAAATGTGTGCCTAGCCAGTGTTTATGTTGTACTTTGTGTGGTGCTTTCACTAGGGGACACAATCGATTTTCAAAATCCAATACTTCCCCACTAACAGGACAGGGCTCTGCCTTGTTTACATAGCCGGGTGCCGGCGGTAATCCATTGGCCAGCACCCAGGGATCGACATCTGCTGTGTTCAATCACAGCACAGCCAGGTCGCTCGGAAAAGTGCGTGTGCCCCCTACCCAGAAGTGTCAGATCACGTACTAGGTACGTGACCTGGCATAGCCGACCCACCTTGCCGCCATATTTCTAGATTATACGGTTAGCCAGGAGTTAAAGATTAATTTTTAAAAGAGGACAAACCTTTTTTGGTCATGCTTCTCTTCTGGGTAACAGGACTGCACTTACATTTGCTCTCCTGTGACTCAGAATCAGCTAAGAGTGAGCTATTACCTGCTAGCAGCTGATATGGCAGAGCCGCTCCAAAATCTAAAAGTATCCCGACAATATTGTTGGGATCCCCCGGATACCTGGTCGGCAGCTGGCTCAGCCAGCCGGAGGACTTTTAGACACTAACTGACACTTTTTGGGAACCAGTTACACTAATACAGTGATCAGTGCTAAAAATATGCACTGTCACTGTAAGATTGACACTGGCTGGGAAGGGGTTAAACATCTAGGGCAATCATTAATGTGTGCCTAGCCAGTGTTTATGATGTACTTTGTGTGGTGCTTTCACTAGGGGACTCAATTGATTTTATAAAATGTAATACTTCCCTGATAACAGGACAGGGCTCTGCCTTGTTTACATAGCCACGTGCCGGCAGTAATCCATTGGCCAGCACCCAGTGACCGACATCTGCTGTGTTCAATCACAGCGCAGCCAGGTCACCAGGAAACGCGCGTGTGCCCCCTACCCAGAAGTGTCAGATCACGTACTAGGTACACTAATGCCCCGTACACACGATCGGACATTCCGATAACAAAATCGATGGATTTTTACCGACGGATGTCGGCTCAAACTTGTCTTGCATACACACGGTCAAACAAATCTTGTCGGAAATTCCGAACGTCAAGAACACGGTGACATACGACGAGCAGAGAAAAGGGAAGTTCAATAGCCAATGCGGCTCTTCTGCTTGATTCCGAGCATGTGTGGCACTTTGTGCGTCGGAATTGTGTACACACGATCGGAATTTATGGCAACGGATTTTGTTGTCGGAAAATTTGAGATCCAGATCTCAAATTTTATGTGACGGAAATTCCGATGGAAAATGTTCGATGGAGCCTACACACGGTTGGTATTTCCGACAACAAGCTCCTATCAAACATTTTCCGCCGGCAATTTTGGGGCATAGAAGCCCCTAAAAGACACTGGAGAGGGTCCAATTATATAAGAGATATCAGCAAAAAAGAATCCTGGTGGATTTATCAATTGGGATCCTTGGAGCCAGGGGGGTTAAACAAAGAGTTTGACCTTAAGTGTTTTCTTAGTAATAGTTAAAGGCACTACATCTGGGTTATAAGTATTATGGTTGGGAATTGGGTTACCAGAGATTTAAGTTGGCATTTATAGAGCTAATGAGGGATGGAGATCGCCCATGCCCATTTAGATTGATCTAGGCAGATGATGTTTTGATATGGCGCCCATTAGGGCTCTTGTAATTAGTACCTGATATAGGGTCGGTACCTATCCATATGTTCATAATTCCTTTTCCCCATTCTTCCTTTTATCGTTATACTTTGGAGGATGTTATACGGGGTAATGAGGGGTGGCAAGGTGTGTTGATAGCCTTTTTATTACATGTCTCTTTTTATTATATGTCCCTGCATATTTTCCTCTATGGAATTTGTATATTGTTATGATGTTCTTACTGCTATGTAGGGCCTATTGTATAGTAGCATATGTAGGTTGGTATCAGGCTGAGTTTAGTTTTCACACCTTTTTTTTTTTTTTTTATTAATTTCTTTTTATTCACAAGGATTCATTTTTAAAAGAGGACAAAACTTTTTTGGTCATGCTTCTCTTCTGGGTACCAGGACTGCACTTATGTTTGCTCTCCTGTGACCCAGAGTCAGCTAATGCCCCGTACACACGGTCGGACTTTGTTCGGACATTCCGACAACAAAATCCTAGGATTTTTTCCGACAGATGTTGGCTCAAACTTGTCTTGCATACACACGGTCACACAAAGTTGTCGGAAAATCCGATCATTCTGAACGTGGTGACGTAAAACACGTACGTCGGGACTATAAACGGGGCAGTGGCCAATAGCTTTCATCTCTTTATTTATTCTGAGCATGCGTGGCACTTTGTCCGCCGGATTTGTGTACACACGATCGGAATTTCCGACAACGGATTTTGTTGTTGGAAAATTTTATATCCTGCTCTCAAACTTTGTGTGTCGGAAAATCCGATGGAAAATGTCCGATGGAACCTACACACGGTCGGAATTTCCGACAACAAGGTCCTATCACACATTTTCCGTCAGAAAATCCGACCGTGTGTACGGGGCATAAGAGTGAGCTATTGCCTGCTAGCAGCTGATATGGCAGAGCCGCTCCAAAATCTGAAAGGATCCTGACAATATTGTCGGGATCCCCTGGATGCCTTGTCGGCAGCTGGCTCAGCCTCTCAGTGCACTGCTGAGAGCCAGCTGCTCAGGGCCCCCCACTCCAGCCTGACGTTCCAGTGAGCGCTGGAGGGCGGAGCAGAGAGCAGTGACTGTCAGTCACTGCACTCCGCTCTGAGCAGGCTGAGAACTGAGCGATCGTACAGTAACTAACATGGAACAGCTGCGGCATTGCACTGATGCTGTAGCATGGAGGTGAGTTTGTGTGCTTATTTTCCTAAATCCCATATATCTCCTTCAATTGTGACTGAGGATTACTTTTAATTATAGTATTTGTCTAGTAATAAAACTGCATTGCAGTTTGAACATTTCAGATGATGCAAAAAGCAGAGAAGAAAAAAAGCTATAAATAAGTAAATTTTCTTTATATTTGCTTTTTAATTTTACATATTTAACTTTAATATATTTAGTACTACTGATTTATTTTCCCATGAATCGCCCTTAATTTTTACCTGAGTTCTACAAAGGGAATTATAATTTTTTTCATCGACTAGACTGTTGCTAGAAATTGTTGAAGCAGAATGGTTAAAAAGTGCCCTAAAAATCAGCATTCAGCAAGCGGCACTGATGTGCCCTCGACATTGTTACTGGGATGCTCTTTAAGGTCAATTAGATAAACACGATGTAAAGGCTGGTAGAAGCCCCTACTGCTGTAATAGCCAAATGATTTGCTGTTTAGAAGTTCTTGATTAAAAACCGCGCAGTCAAAAAGTAGCGGAGCCCTTGAAGGTGATTTTGAAGACGGAGAGGAACTGGGCAGCGCAAACAGCAATCAAAGACAATTAGGAGAACTGTGGCAAGTGGATGATTCTCTTGTGAGGCTGCATGGAAATTGCTCTTCACTTTACAGGCCTTGTTGCATTTAAAGTAAGGCCCCCCAGCCAAGTCATTTCAAAAGTCCAACTCCAATCAGAAAATATTGCTTGAAATCTTCCTATTATGGCTTGAAGTGAAAAGGATTGATTGTCTATGCTGATGACTCCTAAGATTGGTATATAAAAAAAAAATGGTAATAATGTCTGCGTGCTGCGTTATAATGCTGCTTGAAATGGTAAAAAAATATATATATATTGGTCGCTGAAAACTAGGTCTGGGATTTGTAAGCCTTGTAAAACCGTATACCTTTCCTGTGTTGATGCAGACAATAAAAGGCAGTGTCGTTTCAATGTACTTTATCATTTTTACTCTTTATTTCTGTTACAGATATTTTGTTGTTATTATTATTTTTTTAAGTGAACTTCAGGGTAAACAGTTATATAGACAGAGCTGTTTTACCTTCCAGAAGGAGTTGTGTTTCTGTCCATCCAGTCCTGGGATTTACACAGCTCTGCCACACAGCACAGCCCTGTCTGTAAGTCTAGAGAACCTAATCTTTCTTTGCTGCAGTTTCACTTTTATTTACAGGCCTCCTCCCCATCCCACAAATGGACAATGGAAGTAGAATCCCAAAGTTGGGTTTTAACTGATTCCCGACCGCCGCGTGTAGATATACGTCGACAGAATGGCACGGCTGCGCAAATGGGCGTACCGCTACGTCCCTTTGAATTTGCCGCTGTGCCATCGAGTGCGTGCACCCGCCGCGAGCTCCGTGAGTGTGATCGCTGGTCCCGCCGACTTGATGTCCGCGGGGATATCCGCGATCGTCTCACGGAGGGGATGAACGGAGAAATGCTAATGTAAACAAGCATTTCCCCGTTCTGCCTAGTGACACTGTCACTGATCACAGCTCTCTGTAATCGGGAGCGGTGATCAGTGATGTGTCACACGTCGCCCCTCCCCCCCACAGTTAGAATCACTCCCTAGAACACACTTAACCCCTACAGCGCCACCTAGTGTTAACCCCTTCACTGCCAGTCACATTTACACAGTAATCAATGCATTTTTAATCGCACTGATCGCTGTATAATTGTGAATGGTCCCAAAAATGTGTCAAAATTGTCCGTGATGCCATAAAACTATCCCCTATTTTGTAGACGCTATAACTTTTGCGCAAACCAATCAATAAACACTTATTGCGATTTTTTTACCAAAAATATGTAGAAGAATACGTATCGGCCTAAACGAAGGGAAAAAAATGTTTTTTTTTTATATATTTTTGGGGGATATTTATTATAGCAAAAAGTAAAAAATATTGCACTTTTTATAAAATTGTCGTATTTTTTTGGTTATAGCGCAAAAAATAAAAACCACAGAGGTGATCAAATACCACCAAAAGAAAGCTCTATTTGTGGGAAAAAAAGGACGTCAGTTTTGTTTGGGAGCTATGTGGCACGACCGCGCAATTGCCAGTTAAAGCGACAAAGTGCCGAATTGCAAAAAGTGCTCTGGTCTTTGGGCAGCCAAATGATCCGGGGCTGAAGTGGTTAATGCCTCTAAATGTTTATTTAAAGCGTTACTAAAGCCAGAACCTGCATTCACTATATCTGGTCTCCCACAGTACACAGAACATGGAAATGCAATAGTTTTAGACAATATAAACTACTTAATACCCTTTCTCATCAGCAGTATAAAGCAGTCTTGTGACTTCTATCAGTGTCTAGTTAAAGCTTGTAGAAGAAGATTTCATTCTCCTCTGACTGTCCTATGAGGCTGCAGGACTCCTGAGGCTCTGTCTGGACAGTGCTGATTGGCCCTGTGCTGATCATATGCACTCGCCCAAGAAAAAAAAAAAACCTCTAGCAATTCACATTAAACTGAGCATGTGCAGAGTGCCCCCAAGGCTTTGTACAATCAGGAGATGGATTTGGGACTGTGAAAAAAGGGGAGGATCAGAGAAAACAGGATCATAGTGCCTTTTTACACAATGCAGATGATTAACCCCTTAGGTTCTACAGTGAGTAAAAACAGCATGCTTTACTGCATATACAGACTGATTCTACTGTTGTGGGTTTAGTAACACTTTAAGGTAGACTGATGTTACAGAAACGTATGTTTTATCTCAGTGCAGATTTTTTTTTTTATACACAATTCTGAAATATATTTGTGATCCTTTTTCTCAGCCTGTAATCAAGGTAGGAAATAAAATCACTCAGTAAACACTACATCTCCCTTTAGAAAATATCATAGAAAAGACAGCCCGTAGGGTGTTCATCTGGTAAAGGTCAGAAATCATGCACGTAGTGTATCTCCAGAGGTTGATGTATAGAAAGTGATCACTGACACAACATGATTGCAATCTGTCTTCAAGTCTATCTTTACCTTTTGGTACTCCGACAGTGGTTGGTAATGAAATCAGATAAACAGGAACAGCATACAGATCTATAAGAATATCGTTTAATACAGAGATGGGCACAGTATGCAGACAATAATGACATTTTGAAAAAAAATGATCTGTTTATTGTAGTATAGCTCCCAACTGTCCCTGAACAAAGTCCCTCTGTCCCTCTTTCATCCACATTTGTCCTTCATTTTGGTCTGATCTTTATAGTTTTATATAACATGCACTTTTTATCTTTCAAAAAGTGTTTCTCAGTGCTAAACCTTTCATCTCAATTCTATTTTTTTAAATTCAATCATTTTTATTAATGTTCAAACAAAAATACATCTCAGTGCATAATATCATTACAGTGATGCATTACAATTCAATCCTCCAATTTGGATGTACATAAAAATCCCATATCAAAGAAGAAAAAAGTGCTTTGTTATTTTATCTACCTTACCCCTTTCCTTTGCTCCCACCCCCCCCCCCCCTCACCCTCCCTCCCCTACATCCATGCATATTAACCTTCCTATTTCGTGAGGGCGTTATCTCTTTATTTACTATAGTATGTATCCCATTTCCTCCAGCCAGGGTCTCCAAAGTTTTTTAAATGCTTTTAGGTTCCTCCTTTTTATATATACTGTTTTTTCCTTCCACATTGTTTCGGTCACTGTTTTACACCACTCATCTATCTGTGGGGGGGTTCTTGCCTGCCATCTTTGGGCTATAAGTTTTCTTGCCTGGAATAGACACCTCTGAACTATTGTAGTTTTGCAGGTTCCGATAGCCATATCCTCCCCTACCCCCAGGATACATAGTTTCGGTTCCATTTTAAGTTCTAGGGAAAATACTTTATTAAGTGTTTCTACAATCTCTGACCAGTACCGGAATAATTTCGGGCATTTCCATAACATATAACAAGTCCCCTTCCTGCTGACATCTAGGGCAGTTGGCATCCGTTCTCCTCCCAAACTCAAATAACCTTTTAGGGGTGTAATACGTCCTATGGATTACCATTAGATGTGATATCCTTTGGGCAGGGGAAATCGACACCCGATGCCCTCCCACTAATATCTCTCTCCATTGCCCATCTGAGATTGCTCCCAATTCCCTCTCCCATTTACCTCTACTTTTAAGTTTTTCCTGGGTCTCTATACTATTTTTACAGATATGTGGATATATTTCAGCTATGGTCCCCCCATGGCCCTCCCGGTCTCCTAGTTTCTGGAGCACGGCAGACTCACTCCAGGAGGGGCCGTGGTCCCCAAACTGCGACTTAAGGGCGTGTTTAATTTGTATATAGTTATATAATGAATTATCTGGTATACCAAATTCTACTTTCAACGTAGCAAAGGATTTTAATAAAGCCTGGTTATAAAGCTGAGCTAGTTTCACTATTCCACTCTTTTCCCATGTTTTAATTGTTCCTATTTCTTTTAGTTCTTGAAGATTCTTATTGTTCCATAGGGGGGTATGTTTAATCCAACCATTTATTCCCAACAGGGTTTTAACAGTTCTCCATGCTTTTTTTATTAATTTGACCGTAGGGGTATTATATATAAAGGAGTCTGCTTCCAACGTCTCTATCACGGTCTTATGGGGTGCTCCCATAATAATCAACTTCTCCTTGCTGTTTCCCCCTATATACTGTAGCTGGGCAGCCAGGAAATAGCTACGTGGGTGCGGAACAGCCATCCCCCCTTCCCGCGTGGGTAATTGTAGGGTCTGCAATCTTATCCTAGGGGTTCCTCCTTTCCATATAAGGGCTCTAAATATTGTTTCTATTTTATCAAACCATTTCCTGCTTATCCATATTGGGGAGTTCTGCATTATGTACAGCAACTGGGGGAGCCATAGCATTTTAATTAAATTGCACCTCCCCGCTACTGATCACGGGAGGTCCTTCCATATTTCAATCTTATCTTTGAATTTCTTTAATAGCGGGGCTAGGTTATTATCTAAGTAGCTCTCTGGGTCCTTAGTTATTTTAATACCTAGGTATTTTGTTAATGTTGTTTTTCCCAACCTATTGATGTTAATGTTTGAAGGGGTGTCTATACTATCTGGGTCTAGTGGCAGTAAGACTGACTTCTCCCAATTAATGGACAATCCCGAGACTTTCCCAAACCTTGAGAAAATGTCCATTACTTGGTTCAGAGATTCCTCAGTGTCTCCCATGAATATGAGGACGTCGTCCGCATACAGTGCAATCCGCTCTTCGCCGTCTTCTCTCTGGAACCCCACTATTTTCCTATCCTGCCTCACTGTTGTGGCTAATGGTTCCATGGCCAGGGCAAAAATCATGGGGGACAACGGACACCCCTGCCTTGATCCCCTCTCTAATCTAAACCCAGTCGAATAATCATTATTAACTTTTACTTTTGCATTTGGTTCATTGTACAATACTTTGACCCAATTTATAAATGAGGATCCAAAACCATATTCCTTTAGTACTCTCCAGACATATTCCCATTCTACGCTGTCGAATGCTTTTACCACATCCAACAGAAGCAATGCTCTCGAGCCTCTGTTCTCCGTGGGAATCTGCAGATTTAAAAAAACTCTTCTTATATTCATGCTAGTTGTACGATGGGGTATGAATCCCGTCTGGTCTGGGTGGACTATTTTATGAATCACTTTCTTTACTCTGGTAGCTAGAATTTTTGCTAAGATCTTGACATCTGCACAAAGCAGTGATATAGGTCTATATGACCCAGGGTCCAGGGGGTCTTTCCCTTCTTTATGCAGTACTATTATTGTAGCTTCGGTCATTGACGTAGGTAATCTCCCTTGCTCTTTTGCCCAGTTGAAAACCTCCAACAGTTCCTGAAACAATACCTCCCCGTACTGTTTATAAATCTCCGCTGGGAGACCATCGGGACCTGGTGATTTACAGTTAGCCATTTCTGATACTGCTATTTTAATCTCTTCTATAGTGATTGGTCTTTCTAATTCCTCAGCCTCCGCCTCCCCCAATGTTGGTGTTTCTATGTTTTGGAAAAATTTGTCCATTTCCCCCTCATCCCAGGTCCCACTGGATTTATATAACCTGTTGTAGTATTCTTTAAACGTCTCAGTAATCTTTTCCAATTGAGATGTTGTCTCACCTGTCAAGGTCTTAATGACCGGGACCACGGATGGGGGGGAGCCCGACCTAACTATACGAGCTAGTAACTTCCCTACTTTTTCCCCTTCCCCATACATAACTTGGTTCTGGAATGCCCTTTTATTTTCTACTTTCCTAGTTATTATATCTTTGTACCTTTGTTGTTTATTTTCCCACATTCTCTGTTTTTCCGGGGAGGGTTCATTTATGTACTCCTTTTCAGCTGCGATTAACTCCCTCTTAAACCGCTCCTCCCAGTCTCGGGAGGTTTTTTTAATTTTGGACACCTTCTGTATGATTAAACCCCTTAAGTATGCCTTCAGTGCATCCCACATCACCCCTCTCGATGTAGTGCCCGAGTTGAGCTTTATAAATTCTTTCAGTTCTGCTATCACCCCCTCCTGATTCTCTATTACTTCCAACCATACTGGATTCAGCTTCCATATTCTATTCGTTTTCTTATGGCCTGGATTTATCGTGATTGTAAGCGGGGAGTGGTCCGATACCCCTCTAGGGTGGTAGATTATGTTATTTATTACTTGTGATGCTAGGCCATTACCTAGAGCTAAGTCTATCCTTGACAGTGAAGCACTGGAGCTCGAATAGCACGAAAACTGCTGTACCCTCGGGTTCCTTATTCTCCACATGTCAAGCAGCCCTGCTTCTTGTAAGAATTATTTCAACCGGTTTTCCTGTTTTTTCTGACGCTTTTTCCCCCCTGGGAGTCTGTCTATTTTATTATCTAAAACCATATTAAAGTCCCCAACCACTATAACTGGTAATTCTGCCTTATCTATTATGAATTCCAACAGTATGCACAGAATATCTAGTTTAAACGGTGGCGGGATATATAAATTGACCAGTATACATTCCAGATTCTCCATTACACAGTGCAAAAACACATACCGTCCCTCATCGTCTATCTTGCACTGCCTGCAGGTGAACGTTACCCCACTACCGACCAAAATTGAAACTCCTCTAGAATAGGAGGTATATGTAGAGTGAAACTGATGTTGATATCTCTTTTTCCATAAGTTATTTGTTGACTCTTTTGTCAGGTGTGTCTCCTGCAGGCAGGCAATTTCGACTTTGAGTGTATTTAAACCCTCATTTAGTCATTTGCTCGTTTAGCAGGGGAGCCCAATCCTCTAACATTCCATGAGCTAATATTCAGGACCATATTTTATTACTTGTATTTATAAATGGGAAATCTAAGTTAGAGGAAAAAACAGCAATAAAGGGCGGGTAAACTACCGCCACAGAAAGGCGAGAAAGATAGAATACTGAAAAAATAAAGAAGCAGAAAAAAAAAAAAAAAGGGAGGAGCTGCCTCCCCACCACTGGGTCCTCTCTCTAACGCCCCCCGTTCCCAATTACCTAGAATACTTATCTCTGCTGATAAGAGGGGCTTTTCCCCATTCCACCATCTTTTTATTTTAGTGACTACAAATTTAAAAGGCTCATATATACTATATGTGAAATACATATTTACCATGACTATCTATAATTTACAAGTGCATTCAGTGTGGCTTTGAGGAGAAGATATTCTTCTTTTTCTTTTTAAAGTGCAATCGTGCCCTTTTAGTATTTTCCTATTATGATCCTTACCCACCTTTACCCTCCTCCCCCATCCCTCCCCTCCCCCCCCCCACCTCTCTAGGTCCCCCTTGTAGGCTTTTTTAATGACCGTCACCCATTCCTCTACCTCTACCCCTCTTCCCCTCCATCCTCCCTCCCTCCCCCCACTCCCTCTCCCCTCCCTCCGTCTCACACCCGTACAAACACCTATCTTGTTTATTTGCACCCCAGTGAGACCCCCCACCCCACACTTATAAGTTATATCCTATTATATTCTTCCTTCCTCATTTAGATTTACATTTACATTCCAGTTTGCAACCCCTGTTTTATTTCGGCAAGAGTTGATCTTTCTTTTCTTCCAACCATGCTCGCGCTTTCTCTGGGGATTCAAATATCTGACTACCCCCCAGCGCATTTACCCGAAGCCTAGCCGGGTAGAGGAGCGCATACGTAATGTCATACACGTGGAGGCTACGTTTAATGCCCAGAAATTCCATCCTGCGCTTCTGTAGTTCAGGTGAGAAGTCGGGGTACATTGAAATCTTGGCTCCGTTATAGTATAGGTTCCCCTTTTCCCGAGCCCTTCGAAGGAGGGTCACCTTGTCCTTGTGGTTTAAGAACTTCAAAAGGAGAGCTCTTGGGGGGCTACCCTGGGCGGGGGGTCTAAATGGAACCCTATGTGCCCTCTCAATGGAGAACTGCTGTGTGAATGTTTCTACTCCAAACGTCTCAATTAGCCATTTTTCCAAAAAACCTGCTGGGTCTAGCCCCTCGCTCTTCTCTGGGAGCCCAACTATCCTCGCATTGTCTCTCCTGAGTCTGTTTTCCATTTCGTCAAATTTTTCCAGAAGCCTTTTTATCTGATCTTTCTGTGCTTTTAACTCTTGTTTCATTGGTTTTAGGTCGTCTTCTAGCAGGCTTATTCTCCCTTCAGTTTGTGTCACTCTTTCTGCGATTTTCTTAAGGTCTTGACTGACGTGGACTAGTTCTTCTCTCATAGCTTTCATCTGGTCTTCCATATTGCTCAGGGATTGTTTACAGGAGTTAACTGCGGCAAGTATCTCTTTAAGAGATGGTTCACCTTCCGATACTTGTGTCTGTGTACTGTTTATTTCCGTTATTTTCCCCACCATGCTCGCCCCTTTGTTTGAGGGGTTCTTAAATGTAGTATTATTTGGGAGCGCACTCATCTGGCCCAGGCTCTTCCTGTCTGCCGTTGTTTTGCTTTGTGTCTGCTGCCCACCTTTCGTTGGTGTGTGGTCTGTTATGTTAACCAGCCTCTCCAGTTTTGCGGTTGCCGCAACCGCGGCTGCGGTTGCCCCTGCTACCGTTGAGACTCCGCCTTTTTCCTTATCTTTTTCTTTAGCTGACTGCAGGGACTGAGACCCCATCGGTTCCACAATTGCGTGCTCATCCCCCTTCCTTCTTGTAGTCATGGCTGACTGCTCCGGCCTCTACCGAATGGTTTATTTATGCTAGTACAACCCCCCCGCAAAGGGGCTAGGGGCCAGACTTTAATTGGTGTATAAAGTGGCCAGTACACCAGACAACACTTAAGGTGATTCAGCTTGTTGCTAACTAGAGTCCTAGTGATTAAACTGCTGTTAGTCTTCACGGTGTAATATGCCTGTATATTATGGTATATCGCTATGTTGCCATATAACACCAGTAAGTCCCACTGCATCTCCTAAGTGAACTTGTATATATGAAATTCTTCCGGTAATGGAGAATGTATAAAGTTTAGAGAGCTTGGGTAGCTTTAAACAGAGTGTCTTCACCGGGAGCAGCTAAAACAGTTCAGTAAGGCATACTGTAAGGCAAGGCAAAGTGTGTATATAAGCCTGTACACTCACCCCAAGGTCCTCTGTATGCCGCTGTGTACCACTAGGCCGTTGCTACGGGGGGGGTACAGCATCTCTGCACTCTGGGTCCCTTTTCCCACACTGTCTTCGGCGCTGGCATCTAGGACCAGCGAGGCGGCTCTGCTTCGGCGTGTTCCCGCACGTTCCCGCGAGAACTCGCCGCGTCACTGCTCGGCTCTGCCTGTCCCTGCTCTGCTTCGGAACTTCGGGATCTTTCGGAAGCCGCCGATGCTTAAGGAAAGGTGCAGCGCGGCTTCGGCTTCTGTAGCGCGGCTTCGGCTTCTGTAGATGGGAGCCGGCAGGAGGGCAAATAGACACAGAGGCTGCCGGATTCAGGATTCCAGCCTTGGCGCGCTGTATATCCCTCTTACACACATGGGAAGGTATTCACTTCATTCTATGGTGGGAGCGGGGGAGACGCACACACGCACTCCTCACTTCACCATCTCACTCCACCATCCACTTCCGGTCCCGCTTCCCCTTCATCTCAATTCTAAATTGCTGCATTAGTAAATGTCAAAAGCCAGTTTAAAGGAATAGTAGTGGTAAAAAAAAGCACTTGTGGGTTTAACTAATAATTTTTTTTGTATAATTCTCCTATAAGTGGGCATGGCAAGGGGTATGTCCTATGCCTACATACTATTGCTAATAGGTGTCCCTCCACCCCATCTCAAAAAGTTGGGAGGTATGTTGTTGGACTTACATGCTCTTGCTATTCTTTTTAAAAAAAAATTCTCCTCTTCTTGCTCTGCTATCTGTGCCCTGGACGCGCTGGCCAACCCCAAGTATGCACGTGCCCCCTGTGAATCTTCTGCTTTCTGCGACGTCACGTCCGGTCAGACGCCAAGTTGCGGTTCACGCTGGTCATGGCTGTGATCAGCACTCTTCCTGCTTCCTGGCTCGGATTCCTGGACACTTTTTACCATCTGTGCCTGTGATGGCTTCCAGCCCTCTAGACACTGTTACAGACTCCAGGACTGGCGATCACTCGTTATATGCTGATCTGATTCTGCTACTTTGTGAGTGATTTATTTGCTTTTACCATTAAATCTGTTTATGCTGCACTCAGTCTGGAGCCCCTCTGTTTCTTACTATCCACAGAGTGGACTGATTCGCTCTTAGAGAAAGCCTCCAAGTGCCAACAGGATATACAATGGACTATTATGGACTCTCTTTTTAGTGTGTTTTCTACATAATTTATATAATATATATAATATTATATAATATTTATAATTTATATACACCGAATTTGTGTGTGTGTGTGTGTGTGTATATACAACTTGTATCCAGGTGTCAAATTTTCATTGGTCTAGCGTCACTGTCCATGTTTGTTTCTACCATAGCTCCCAACTGTCCCTGATTTTGAGGGACTGTTCCTCATTTGGAACAAAGTCCCTCTGACCTTCTTTCCTCCTCATTTGTCCCTCATTTTGGTCTGATCTATATATTTGTATATAAAATGCATTACTTAACTATCAAAACGTGTTTCCCAATGCTAAACCTTTCACTCAGTTTCTAAATTGCTGCATTTGTAAATTCCAAAAGGCCAATATAAAGGAATAGTAGTGGTAAAAAAGCACTTGTGGGTTTAACCAATAATTTTTTTGTACACTTCTCCTTTAAGTGGTGTGTACTATGCCTACATACTTTTTCCCTGTCCCTCTTCCCTTTCTCAGAAAGTTGGGAGGTATGTGTGCTACTATATGTATGTAATGGTCACCCTGCTTTATATTAGGAGGTGACTCTGTTTATTGCAATAGAATTTATATACAGCTCTTGTTGATTTAGTTAACCCTGTACTTTCTGTTCTGTTAATCTATAGCTAGTTTTAGCTCAGGGCTCAGTAACCAGCATAGGCTAGAGTCAGGTTAGGCATCTAATGACCACTTCTGGTAGCATGTCAGAGGTCCAGTTGCATGTCAGATTAGAAATTACTAGGGAGGGACTAAAGCAGTAGATAGGTTGACTTTCACTGCCACACCACAGTTTCTGCCAGTTGGAAGCTGCATTCCAGACAGGTTGGGCAACAGCTGGAGGATCTTCCCATCACTACTGATCTTGTCTTCAGGTCTCAGATACAAAGACAGACACTGCATCATCCTTAGGGGCTCTGCAACTGGACTTTGCAGCAACATTCATGGAGCTGCCTCTATTATATACCCCAGTATATGTGCACAATTCCACCAGGACTTCTATCGGGCCCTTTGCTGATAGTAGCTGTCTCCTTACTGGTGCGCATCCACATATGTATTAAACATTAATTTGATGTGCTGGTTGCAGTAGTTCCTCTGCTTTCAATTACTTTGATTGGATTACCAGTTAATTTCCTAATTACCTAGGAAGGGAATCCCCTCTGTTCACAGGGCCCTGTCCTGAGTGGAGGTACCACCAACTTCATTAATAAACCCACTCTTCCATTAGCGAAGGTTCTTGCTCTCATATTTACTTACAGGTTTAAAGTGGGCCATTTCTCATAACCCCCACCACCACCACCATCACCAACACACACAGGGCTACAAGATTTTTTTTGGGAAAATTGTTGAACCTCTGTACAATTGTCATGAAACCAATTAGTATTTTGCTGCACTAGAGTAATGCCTTCTAGTTGGATATTATCGAGGCAAGGGGCCCTTTAATGGATTTGCTAAGTTTGCCCAATACACATACTGAGTGCAGATGGGGTGCTTTTGTGTACATATGGCATCTATTTAATTATGCCTGCAGATCTGTACACCCAGATTTGTCTTGTGTGTGTCCAAATATTTTACAGAGAAACGTTTAGCTCTTGTCCACTGAATCAGGTCAAGTGGTCAGATTGCCAAAGGTCAAGTCCAGGAAACTAAGAAGTCAATATGGGGTAGGAGACTGTAATGAAATAAATTGCACTTCCATTCTCCAGTCCAGATATCTTTATCTGCAAAAATGTCTATGGAAATTCTATCTAAAACAGAGCCTGTATAGAGTAGTAGCCAGTGAGTACATGGTTGCTGACATTTCATTTCTGGATAGGGAATGCAGAGCAAAGTCTAATTTACCTAAAATACATTATATGTTATCGTACCTGGAAATCTAAGTTCTCTGATCTCTTTAAACCCAATGATTTAAAAAAGGCCTGTACTGTGAAAGCTGTGCTTAAAAAGGCAAGCTGAGGGCAAAGTACTAGGCGCAACTATTTCCTGTAGATTCCCTGCATCTTATAGTTTACCCATTACTGTCTTACCATGCCTTGTTCTGCACTGTGTCTTTGTGTGGAGGTTGACATCTTGGTATAAAAGTAGAGCTTTGCTTTCACACGTCAAAAAAGCTGAACATATAAACCACACATAGCTGAGTGATCATGTGAACCTTTATCAACTACAACATTTGGGATTTTTCATAAGGAACCTGGACAAACCCCCATACATTTTTAAGACGTCTCAGACATAAGGTGACATACTTAGAGCCTAAGGCACAGACCTGTTCCTGACAACATGTATGCAGCCCAGGGGCCAGAAAATGTTTTTCACACAGTTGTTGGGTACATGACAAAAGTCCTCTAATAATATAGTACACAGATCAGTCACACAGTCACCATCCAGAAATATAAGGTGCTACTCAAAACATTAGGATGATACCAAATTAAACCTAAGGTCTTAAAACTTGCCATACATACATGGAAATTAGGCCGCTTCAGCAAGAAACGGACACATTTTGATCATGTATGGTCGTTCCTGTTCATGGCCTTACTGCATTTTGATGGTGAGGGAGTCCTGCTGTCAGAATACAATGACATGGTGGGGAGGATTCCCAAATCCACATTAAATGTGAGCATGGGGGTATTGGTTACATTTTTTTTTTCGTTCAGCCCACTAGCTGAAGAAAAAAACTTAACCATGTATGGCCAGCCTAAAAGGAGTAAAAGACACACCAAAGTAAACAAAATCATTCTTTCAATTTATTTATGCTATATAGTAAATCATGTTCAATTGGATTTTCTTTTGTAATGTGGAAGATACAGTATTTCAAGCTGAAGATACAGTATTTCACCACTCATGCAAGTGGTTTCCTTAGTTCAAATAAGTGTTGAAACATACCCCAACATTTATACCCTCATGGGCAAATGTGTCACCCTAATCCAATTACATTGTATATTTTATTTATTTAAGAACTGCAATGGTGCGTAACATACAAGACAGTAACAATTACATATACAAGTAATGGAATCCGTCTCAAACAGCCATCATTGCCAAAAAGTTATTAGAACAGAAGTCATATAATATAATCCGGATGAATCGTTTATGACTATCCTACAAAGAACATCTCAATGTGCAGAATGTTGTCAGAAGCTTCCTGGGAAAATCAAAATATATATCAGCATTGTATGAGTGCCTTGCAACATTGCAATACATTTTTACAAAATATGCAATAGAAGAAAAAAAAGAAAAAGGAAACTCAAGTATCCAGTTAAGGACAAAAAAGGATAGAGTTTCCCTCAACAAAAATAGCTGTCTGCTCTAATAATGATTGTAAATGGTTTATATAAGACCAGAGTGGGAAGGTGGAGAAAAGCTGAGAGTTAGCCAGGAAGGTAATGAAAGTAACTTTTGAGATAGAGTAGTGGGAAAAGGGGGGGGGGGGGGTTAAAATATCAAGACAAGCAGAAGCTGAGACATCATAGTCTATAGACAGGACAGGGATCCTAAAGATTATTAATGTACTAATGCAATAATTCAGATTATTATTTTTATTGCTATTATTAGTATTATTTAAATAGAAAATAAACAAAATTATACATTTCTAAATAAACCACAAAAATACATTTAGTAACACGATTATTAATATTAATAGGCAAGCAGAAAATAAACTAAATACTATTTATTAAAAATACATAAATATAAGTAATATATACAGTATTTCTGAACATTAATTTATACTATTATTACTCAATATGTTCATTAAGAAAGAGATGCCCTCAGTTATTTATTAAGGTGGTGCAATGGTTGTTCCAGCCGTGGTATCCCTTAGAAACCAGTCAGAATAAATCTCAGTCGCTCACTGTAGTAAAGTGAAATCTGGCTGCTGTTGCTGGTTGCATCTTGAATGCATCCCTCCTAACTATGCATGCACATCTTAGTGCCTCTTATTTGAAATATCTTTATTTTGTCTTGAATGAGGGCCTCTTGTTCCAAAAGTTTGTTCAATGCATGGTAAAAATGGGGGCATGATTTTGTGTGTGTGGTGTAGTATGGACGTGATCAGTAGGGTGTGCTGATGTTATTTTAAAAATATGGTCAGCTTAACACAGAAACTTTCACTGGAATCCATAGCCTGATTTCAATCAAAATGCTATATATATACATTTCTTGTTCTGTTCATGTTGACATGGGCTTTCTTGCTTCTTCTTTGTATGTACTTGTAGCACCCTCTACATTACCAACCCTCTAGATCAGATAGATTTGGTGCTTGCTCCCTGTGTTTTGTGGAGCTGTGTTTTTTAAGGCAAATTTAGTTTTTTACACTGCATTCAGTGTGACTGCTGCAATTGCTGTGATAGTTACAGTTTGTTGTTCATTGTACTCAGTGCAGCTACCTTTTGACTAGTTAGGTCTGCTCAGTGTTCTTAACTGCTGCTAGTCTGTTTACTCCCTCTGCTGTCCAGAAAAAGCTGTGAGAACTTTCTAGATCATAGGTGTGGAGCTATGCAGATAGCAGCATGAATATTTATACAGCCCTGGCCATTCCTAGGGAGCTGGGCCCTGATGGCATGCTGGGTAAGTGTACATATTCTCTGAGCACACTGGGTTCTGGGTCTTTTCCTGCAGAGGATCAGTCCAGCCTGGAGGGCTGCTGCCCTCCAGGGCAACTCTGCCATGTGCTTGCTGTTCATGAGGCCTTGGGTGGGCGACCTGAGAGCCTGGATGCTGAAGTTTTTGAGAGTTGATTG
This sequence comes from Lithobates septentrionalis, assembly GCA_037952835.1. Classification (NCBI taxonomy): domain Eukaryota; kingdom Metazoa; phylum Chordata; class Amphibia; order Anura; family Ranidae; genus Lithobates; species Lithobates septentrionalis. Next base: position 113,832 of record JBBDGP010002223.1, read on the forward strand.
AGAAGCTGTCTGCTGAAGATCTAGTCTGGTATTACTGGAGAAAAGTATCGCATCGAAAGGAGGCAACCAGCTTTCCCTGGAAATTTTGTAAGTACAGACTGCTGATAGATCTTAGAGACTTTTAGTCTGCTGCTACCCCTCATTGTGCTAGAGAGTTAGCTGTGTGTTTGCTAAAGGGGACATTAGCTGGTATCCTGAAGAGCTTAGTTTATCTAATTCCTTGTGAAGGGGCTCTGCTCTTATTGTTCTAAAGAAATAACCTTTTGTGCTTTAACTGTTTCTACTACAGAGGAGCTCAGTCCATCTAGTTCTTTGCGAAGGAACTCTGTTTTTGGTACTCTAAAGAAAGATGCCTGCTTCTATCTGCTTCTACTTCAAGCCAAGTCCACAGTTTGCTACAAGCAAGGACTTCTGCTTCAGTTTTTCAGAAAGGAGTTAATTGTCCTCAACCTGTACATAGTTTCTGTTTTTGGAGTATCCCACTCAATTCCCTCAACCCTATCTAAGTTCTCCAAAAATAAACACAACAAAAACATTACCCCTAGACTGTTTATTGAGGAAAAGTGTGGCTGAGATCATGTACTTGGCTTCAGGGCAATCCACTGTGGAGGATCCTGGGCAAAATTCCAGCGGCTTCTATGGGAGTAAGCTCTACATACTGGTACTTTGCAAACCAAAGATGGAGCTTCCTTTGGACCTCTTGTCCAATACCCTGGAGATGGCAATTGTATTTAGGAGGGCAAGGAGTTTCATTGGTGCCTACAGCATATTCCAGAAGTAGCAAACAGGTAAAGATAGGCTGTACACCCTTGTAGTATTGGTGTTGAGAAGGCTGGATTTGTGTGTGAATCACAGATGGGATGCAGGGCATGTGGAAGCAGGAGACATGATCGTAGCAGACGGTGAGCAGAGGTCAGAAATAGCCCATCAGCAGAGGTACTGATTCACAAGGTGAGATGTAGTCAAATAATCCAGGCTAAGGGCAAGATCCAGCAGATGGTAAACAAGATCAAAAATGAAGACTGGGTCAGCAACAGAATGCATGGTTCCAAGAGAGGTCAGAAGACCAGCCAGGTTATATAAGAAAGATCTTGACCACAGGTTAGGTCATAGGGACTCCAGGCAATGCGGTCTACTTTGCACCAATGCCAGCACTGGGCATGCGATCTTGCACACACATGAGTCACAGGATGTGCTTGCGAATTTTCATGCACATAGATGCAAGTGTGGCAGTAACCTTGAGCATTGGGGAATGTGCCATGATATGCGCACATGCATGTACCTGTACTGGCTTCTGAGCATGGCCATAAGTCTGGTTTTCCTGACACCAGGTGATGAGCAGACAAACTAACCTGTTAACCAGACACAGGCTGAATGTCCAGAAATCTGTTTACTTGATTACAGTTAGTGGGCATTGACCTGAGTTACACTGCAAAGTAATGACAAGCAGATAGCTATAAAGCTAGCCATACATGGTTAGAATTTTGTTTGAAAATTGTTGTTTTTTTTTTTGTTTGATTTTTCTGATGGCTAATGGGGAAATTTCAATGATTGTTCTCAGGTGTAGAGGCAAAGGATGGGATTTTTTTGATTTCTTTATCTGAACAAACGAAATTCTAACTGTGAATGTGGTTTCTGTTCAAGCAAAATCCCACCCTTGTATGGTTAGCTTAACCACTTGCCTACTGGACACTTTCACCCCCTTCCTGCCCTGGCCACTTTTCAGCACTGTCACACTTTGAATGACAATTGCACGGCCATGCAATGCTGTACCCAAACAAAATATGTATATTTTTTTAGAGACAGATAAAGCTTTTCTTTTTTTAATCACCACTGGGTTTTTTATTTTTTGTTAAACAAATGTAAAAAGTCAGAAAATTTTGAAAAAAAGTTTTTCATAGTTTCTGTTAATCTCTGTAAAACTTTCTGTAATTTTGTAAATAAGTAATTTTTCTCCTTCCCTGATGTGCGCTGATTAGGCTGCACTGATGGGCACTGATAAGGAGGCATTAATATGCAGCACTGATGGGCAAAATTTATAGGCACTGATAGGCAGCAATGATGGGCACTGATCGGCACTGATAGAAGGCAGTGATAGGCGGCACTGATGAGGAGGCACTGATGGGCACTGATTGGCATCACTGGTGGGGCTACACTGATAACCATTGCACTGATTATCAGTGCAGATCTCCCCTGTGAGGAAAACTGCTTATTGGCTCTCCTCACATGCTGTCAGTGTGGGGAGAGGAATGCTGATAACCGCCACTTACGATTTACACTGGGATCAGCTGTGATCGGACACAGCTGATCACATGGAAAGAGCCTACGTGATAGGCTCTTTACTGTGATCAGAGATGCAGTGTGTTCCTCTGACTCACTGTACCACCGATCGCCGCTCTGTGCACACCCGGGGGTGCGCACAAGCAGCATGTTCTGAAGGACATCATATGATGTCCAGGCAAAACAATAAAACCCCTGCTCGGCCATTATTCTGCTATAGAAGTGGTTAATGTTAAAGGCTGATTGTTACAGTAATTTTGGACTAATGGTTTCTGACTGTGGGGGGCAAACTGTGACAATCATAATGACCATTACCCAGAATTTGCAATGTATCATAGTTGGGCAAGGACTTCATGGGAGTAGGGAATGATATCAACATTTTCTATAAGACACTACTCAATATGCTGCCATCATTTACATAAGGATAATACTAAATAACAAATCAATCAGCTCATATATGTTAAATGTATGGGAGGCTATACGTGCCTCCTTCTGCTATCATTTCCTGCAAGGTATTATAATTCTAGTAAAAAAGTAGGGCATTGTTAAGGGAAACCTAAAGGCAAAAAGTAAAGTTTATTCAAGTATGCTTGAATGTGCTCAAATAGAACTTTCTTCTGATTAAAAAAAAAGTTAAGTTTATCATTTTAATTGAAAAAAAAAATGTTAGAAGAGAATCAACCCCAAGGTAAGGCTAACTTCATTTGTTATTAGAAACATTCACACTGTTAGGAGTAAGAGACATGCTCCTATTCTCATGCTACCCACAGCCAATCAATCATGCTGCAGCCGCCACTCATCTGCCCTCTCTTTCTAGCTTAAGCATTGGAGGTTGCTGGGCAACAGGTCCTGCTCTCACTGGCCAGCAGGGGACAGTTACCATTGCTAGGCCATTTGTGGTGACGTGTACAGCCGCAGCCTGTCATTGAGTTGTACAGGCAGCTATATGCAAACACCTGGACATCTCCCAACCTTATAAACTAAGGTTGCCACCCATCCCTGTTTCCCAAGGATAGTCCTCGTTTTGAGGAGTCTGACCGCTCCAAACATGTGTCCCCAGCAATACTGGGCATTTTCATCCTTTTACTTCCTAGGCCAATTTTCAGCTTTCAATAAGAATTGCGCGTCCATGCAACACTGTACCCAAATTAAATTTTTATAATTTTGTTCACACAAATAGAGCTTTATTTTGGTGGTATTTATTCACTACCTAATTTTTAATTTTTTGCAATATAAGCAAAAAAAGAGTGAAAATTTTGAAAAAAAACAATATTTTCCACTTTCTATTTTAAAAGAAATCCAATAAAATCTAATTTTGTCATTCATTTAAGCCAAAATGTATTCTGCTACATGTCTTTGGTAAAAAAAATATTGATAAGTGTATAATAATTGGTTTGTGTGATCACGGACATATGTGTGTAGATGATCATTGGGACATATGATTACTGGGACATATTTGGGGAGCAGGTGTTTTTACTGTGTGGGGACATATGTGGGGTGACACTATTGTGGAGACACTATTTTGGGGACATTGTGTGGGAACACTGTGTGGGGTCACTGGGCCGGTGATCAGTGTGTAAAAAGCTGTAAAAAACAGCTCATACACACTGATCACTGGCCAACTACAGAGAATTGCTCCCCCTCTCCTCCCTGACAACTTCTGTGTGAGGAGAAGAGAGCTGATCGCCTAGTAACCGGTTCTCTATTTACATCACATGATGGCTGTGATTGGACACAGCCATCATGTGATCAGGAGGGCCAGTCACAGAGCCCTCCTGCCGATGTGAGATGTGCTATGTCCGGGTGACATGAGCGCATTGGGATCGCGCTGCTGCACGGGCACGCACGCATGTGATCCCTCTTTGAAGGACGTTCCTGAACGTCCACTCAGAAGGAGGAAGTGCCCACCTGTCCGTATATGTGCAGTGGCCGGGTGGGAGGTGGTTAACCTCCCTGGCGGTATGATTATTTCAGATTTTAGGTGCTGAAAGCGGTACCATTATTTTGCACAGAAATTTGGCGTTTTATATTGTAGGCCTGTAATTCTTAGGTATAGTTCACTTAAATCTGTCCAAACCAGAGTCTAGTAGACATCCCGGGTATGATAAAGTTTGAAAAACGAAATAAATTTAAATTTAATAAATAACTATAAATAATTATAACAAATAATAATATAATAATAATAAAATTTATTCAATAATGTAATCAAATCAAAAACACTGAAATTTACTCAGTTGCAGAATTGTTGCTGTCATTACTTTTAGTATTTGATGACGGATTTCCCCACAAATCACTATCGCTCAATTCTGCGAGTGATTCTAATTTATTATCGCTGTTTTCTAGCTGGTCTAAAGCCACTTTTGATGTAAAGAGACAGTTTTGGTTGCTATGGACAATCTCCAGTTTCCAGGCAGAAAGAACAGTTTTTATAATATAAAACTGCATGCAGGACACTGGACAGACCACTAGGGACAAAGGAGATGTGTAATTATTTGATACAGTACTGTAATCTGTAAGATTACAGTATACTGTATCTGTATTGTGTGTTTCACTTTTGAATTTGCCGCCGAACTCCGCCCCCGTGCGTCGCAACGCTCGCAGGGAACGGAGCTCGGCACTGTGAATCGAGCGAGACACGGCAGCTCGCCGATCACAGCGGGGAGACATCGCAGGATCCAGGGGACAAGGTAAGTAAACTCTTCCTGGATCCTGCGATGCGATCCTGAGTCTGGCTCGGGGATACCGCTTTTGGTATTAAAAATCCACCCCGAGCCAGACTCGGGAATACTGCCAGGGGAGTTAAAGTAGAACTACGGGCAAAACTTTTTTTTTTCATTTTGGATAAAGTGGGAGGCGGTTATAACCCCTGTCAGATTTTTTTTTTCGCCATCCCTGTCCCATTGCGGAGATTTCCCTTTATTTCTTGTCCCATAGTCAAACAGGAAGTGAGAGGAAATCTCTGCAAATTAAAGGAATCTCTTGGGGACCCCCGGGTCACCAGAACTAGTGTCCCCATTGGAAGATTTCCCCTCTATTACTTTTCTGGGGACACACCAAAATTTGGGGTTTCCTTTTACTTTCACTTTCAATAATAATGGTAAACAGGACAAATAAAGAGGGAGAATCTCCTTAACGGGGGCACAGACAGCAATAGAAATTGAAAAGCTTGCTAATCCCTTCCCACTCCACTATCCAAAACAAAACAAAAAAAGTTTGGCTTTAGTTATACTTTAACATTAACACACACCTTCTTCATACTGTATGGCTCTCTACTCCATGAGTACATTTTGCCAATTAATATGATTATTGAGAGGAAAATGAGGAAATGAAATGTTAACTTAGGCACACCACAGTTGTGTATTATTGTAATGTAAGGTTACAAAATTTTTTTTGCTTTGTTGAAATGTCTATAAGAATAAAAGTATTGGAACTGCCTTGATGTATTATTATTATTATACAGGATTTATATAGCGCTAACAGTTTGCACAGCGCTTTACAGAGTGAGGGCAGACAGTACAGTTACAATACAATTCAATACAAGAGGAATCAAAGGGCCCTGCTCAATTAGAGCTTACAATCTAACGGCTTTCTCTCCACCCAAAAGCCGGAAGTTCGGCCCGTCCTCCCCCCCCCCACCCGCAGCCAAAGCGATTAGCGCATGCGTAGTGGGACACCGGTTGTAAAGCTGCAAGGCTTCACTGCCTGTTTCCCTTAGCGAAGATGGCGGATCCAGCACCCGAGAGCTAACTCTAAAATTGGCTCGGGTGAGGACACCGCTGGATGCCTGGACAGGTAAGTGCACTAATATTAAAAGTCAGGAGCTACATTATTGGTAGCTTCTGACTTTTAATTTTGGCGGGGACTCCTCATTAAGATGCCCAGTTCTTTAGAAAAAAATTGCTGTATTTTTTTATATGGCAATCAGTTTTTATTCAGTTAATTTCTACCACTAGCTCATTTTTTCCAGCATCTCTGGATGCAGGCTTTGGAGGTTATACATGTAAGTATTAATATCCTACAAGTTGTTGGGTAGTCATTGATGTCCAAATTCAAAGTTTTATTATAGGGTTATGTGTTGTTCTAATTGTTTCTGATATAAATACAAAAACTTTAGTCCATGGACTTCTAATAAGCTTAAAATGCCACGATACATTATATGTATAAGGGAACTGACCGGACAATATTATCTCCAGCAAAAGGGTTAATGATCTGGCAAGAATTTGTATAGCTTATACAGTGTTAAATACCACATTAAGAAATCTTTTATAGGGGTTCCCAGCTGGGGTTTTCATATACAGACAAAACTCTCATCTGGTGTTTTGATACGCAGACTGGTTGGTTTTAAGCCATTGGTACACATATTGATTTTTCAATATACAAGTCACATTGAAACAACATATTCCATATCAATTTACAGAGTCCATAGAACCATCTACACTCCTGCCTGCCCAGTGAATCTGTAATTTCGATATTCTCATTTTAAAACTATGATTTTTAAAAAAATATAAAAAAAAAATTCAAACACAGTGGTACAACACAAGCAGAATGTTTATTTATTTATCATAAACATCAATATAATTCTTGGCAACATAAATAAAACCAATTTAATGTAAAACCCCACAAGCTACAATTCACAGTAATAGGACATTAATTAAAAAGAACCAAAAATTTGATTTGTAAAAAATAACAACCTATCCATAGCTGCTTTTTTAAAATAACAAACAGATTACAAAAAAAAAAAAAGCTTGTAAAGGTTTTTCATGCCTTATGCAATTGCAAAAGTTTTTTTTTTTTTTTTGCAAAAATACATGTATGGATCTATTTTTATTCAGATGCTTAATAATGTATTCATGTAAACATGAATGAGTGTTATTTCAAAAGCATTTGCTAATATGACTGAGTACAAGTAAGTCAATGCTAATTTTAAATATTCTTAGAAACTATTAAATCTGACAAGAGCAAAAAAGAAAATACAGTATATGTTTTACTGTACAGATGCATTTTTGTGTTATGACATTATTTACTAAAAACAAAGTAATACTAATCTACCCAGTAGCAAAAAAAAAAATAAAAATCAATGCGCGATTTAATTTTAAAACAAAAAAATACAGTTCTAAAATTGAAGTAAAGTTGTTAACAATGATCAGTAACAAAAAGGTTTAAGATTTGCTTAAAAATTGAGTAAATTTTGATTAAACTATTTATTTAAGTAATATATATATATATATATATATATATATATATATATATATATATATATATATATATATATATATATATATATTTATACTTAACTAGCTCAGACAGGAGATAATTGTTTGGCAGTTAAAACATAAAAAATGACACCCGGGATTTAAGTTTCCTCTCTCTGACCTGCAGCATTGAATGTCTTTAGCTACAAATCTCACTATTCTAATGTTCTTTAACACTGTTACAAAATCCCAGCTTGCTTTTCCCTATTCTCAGCCAGTTATGCATAGATGTCTGGGCTTAGTCTATTGTTCGGATTGTATATAGTTTAAAAAGCTCTGCAGTATTTGACTCTATCTATTGTGCCCGGTTTCCCTGAGTGCTCGGCTTGCCGCATTTTTACTTGTAGTCTCTGTTTGCCAAGCCCATTTATGCCTATTCTTTTTGAACACAGTTGTTCATTGGGAAGCCTAAATTGACTTCTCTCTATTCTGTGTCCTTAACTAAAGATGTGCCATTAAGCGTGATTGAACTCCTTTGAAAAACACTTCCTAAAATGAAAGACCCTAACAAATTAGTCTGCCAGTGTTTGCAAATAATGTTTTTTTCCCAGTCAAATTGATGGGAAAGGAATTGAAAACTTACACATGCAATTGATACATGTTTGTTTGTGGCCAATTTCCTTTTTCAATGCTGGAACACAATTCGACACAGATCAATTCGCAACCAAGTTTTTTTTTTTTTTTTTTTTTTATTACCCCCCTATTCTTGTCTTTAAAAAGTGATTCTCCGTGTTCAATGGAAAATGTCAATGAAATGAACAATTTCATGTACAGTACTTCAAACCCTACTTGACACAGAAACATAATATGGGAGTAATTGTATAATACTCAGTATTTCAGTGTTTCCTTTTTACATCATTTTCTTTGTGCAATAATTGCTTAACTAAGAGCTCAAATACATGTGCAATTTTAATCATACTCTCCCTGCTGATTTTAGCCTCTGCAAATATTATAATGTTTATTTGCATCTAATATACTGTATATATATGCTTGTGTGTATGTGTTAGTATAGTAATCCATACATAGGGTTCCAGCATACTTCACTTATTTTTATTTTTCATTGTAAAGAAACAAGTAACAGTGACAGTCTCTAGCAACCTTACTCTTTTTCAAAATGATTACAAAAGTATTACATCTAAATCACACAATGCATATAGGAAAAAAAGTATCTAATTCAAAAACTCGCGCTGGAGTGTTAAATCAAAAAAATATAAAATATAAATATAAATGAAAAATAATACGACTACAGGTGCTGCACAAAGGTGCTGTTACAACCTTAAAGCAATATATAGTATAAAACAGCACTAGCTGCCTATATCAAACAATATACTTCCTAATGAATAGTGCCTAATACATCAATATATTGTGATAAAACAAATATACACAAAATCTGAAAAGTGCTTAGGTGCTTCTGTAAAAAGTGGAACGGTGCTCCAAAATTTTGGACGGGTGAAGTGACTCCCCCTTCGGTGACCCCACACACCAGAATTATTAGATCCTCAGCTTCCAAGTCTGGGATCAAAAAAGCATTGAGCAAGTGATCTGGGGATATGCAGGATGCTTCTTCAGCAAACTCTTGCAGGAAGATGTTTTATGACAGGAAGGATATACTATACTCTAGTCCATGGCAGCTTTAAATCTGCACCTCTCCATTCAAAATTTTTAAAAAAAAGTGCATCTGAGCCCATCACTTCCATTAACATCATGTGACCAGCCAGGAAAAAGATATAGGAACAGACAGGAAGTATTATCAAGAACACATATGAAAAATCAGTTGCTCCATCTTAACCACGTGCCTAGAGGGCACATTTACCCCCTTCCTGCCCAGGCCAATTTTCAGCTTTCAGCGCTGTTGCGCTTGGAATGACAATTGCACGGTCATACAACACTGTACCCAAATGAAATTCTTATCCTTTTTTTTTTTTTTTTACACAAATAGAACTTTCTTTTGGTGGTATTTAATCACCCCTGGGTTTTTTTTTTTTTGCTAAATAGATAAAGACCGAAAAAACAACAACATTTTTTCATAGTTTATATACAATTGTGCAAACAGGTCATTTTTCTCCTTCATTAATGTGTATTGATGAGGCTGCAATGATGAGGTGGCACTGATGGGCACTGATGAGGCGGCACTGGTGAGCACTGATGAGGAGGCACTGATAGGCACTGTTAGGTGGCACTGATGGGCACTGGTAGGCAGCACTGATAGGTGACACTGATGAGGAGGCATTGATGGGCACTGATGAGGCGGCACTGGTGGGCACTGATGAGGAGGCACTGATAGGCACTGTTAGGTGGCACTGATGGGCACTGGTAGGCAGCACTGATAGGTGACACTGATGAGGAGGCATTGATGGGCACTGAATCGCAGCACTGATGGGCACTGATTGGCAGCACTGGTGGACACTGTTGGGACTGCACTGATAATCAGCACCCTGATTATCAGTGTACATGTCCCTTAAAATACAATAAAAAGCCGGTTATCAGCTCTCTTCTCTTCTCCTTACGCTGACAGCATAAGGAAAGGAGTGCAGATAACCAGGTTGTGTTTACCACGTGATCAGCTGTGATTGGACACAGCTGATCACATGGTAAAGAGCCGCTGTTTGGCTCTTTAACTCAATCAGTGATCAGCAAAGTCCAGAGGACACTGTATACAGAGAGTGCGCCACCCACACCCTGCCGCAGGTGCGCAGTGGGCACGATCACAGGAGGCCATCATCTGACGGTCTCCCAGAACTAGCCAGCCATGCTATAGCCGTCATTTGGTGGTTAAAGGGAAAGGATACTGGGGTTGATTTACTAAAACTGGAGAGTATAAAATTGGGTGCAGCTGTGCATGGTAGCCAATCAGCTTCCAACTTCAGCTTGTTCAATCAAGCTTTGACAAAAACCCCAAAAAACCTGGAAGCTGATTGGTTTCTATGCACCAGATGTTGCACTGTCTAGTTTTAGTAAATCAACCCCACTGTCACAACACCCCAGGGTGGACCCTGGCACTGCTCTTCGGTATGTCATATAGCCATGTGTATGTGAATACCCCTCCAAATTTTTACATTCATGTGTTTCCAGTGAAGGGTATTGGTAATGTTAATTCTGAAACACACAAACACATTTTAGACAAGTGTGCCTTTTCAACCCTGTGACAACATTGCTGCACTTCTGTACAAAGCCAGCTTCATAAACATGGATGGGTTTGGTGTGGAGGGAGTTGAGTAGCCTGCACAGAGCCCTGACCTCAGCCCTATTAAACACCTTTAGGATGAATTGGAGAGCCAATTGTGAGTCCGGTCTTCTCATCCAGCTTTAGTACCCGACCTCACAAATAGTCTTTTGGCTAAAAGAACACAAATTCCCACAGCCAGATCAGACCTACAGAGCTGTTAGGCATTCTTGTGTTCAAAATTGTTCTAGTTAAGTCTTTTTTTGGAATGTCTTTCTTCAGCAGTCCTATTTCAAGAGGACTAAGCTCGGGAAACACGATTTGACTGTTTTCAAATGCAGATTTTTTATTTTTTTTTGTATTTCAGCCACTCTGTTGGTTTACCTTTGTGTTCTGGATTGTTCAGATTACAGAAGGAAATGCTGGTGATCTTCCACAGAATTACAGAATTATAGAAGAACATCTTTAGTTGCTGTAAGCATTAAAGAGTTATCCAGGCATGGTGTGATTACCAAGCTCAGGTAACCCATAAAAAGCATACTTTTTTGTACTCTGGAACTGACATATGACAGAGATTGTTATTATCCTTCCCAAACTAAAAATACAGAACTATGGATGTTACAAAGCTCAGCTTTTCCATACTCGCACCAACCTTTTTCACTTTTTCATTATTGATACATTTTCAGCTCATAAAGACTTCCTTAAAATCTTAATTGTGTTGCAGTATGCCAACTTATTTAAGGCTGACCATACCATATAGACAATGGAGACCACATATTTATTTTTGCTACATTGCCAATATTTTCTGTGCATGGATGGAATCATATTCAAAACGTTCAGTTAGTATTTAAAGTGGGACCTAGCTGTATCTGAGCACCATAAACTGAAAACACCATTGAATTCATTTCTAATATTCACAGCAAACATCCATGTCTCCATGCTATATTTTGTTGAGAATCATTTTGAACCCCCCCCCCCCCCCCCCAGCATTTCTAGTTGTGACCATCTTGAGTAAGGGCGGATGATTCATGAAGCATTTACTTCCTGGAATCCATCTGTCCTTAGCTCAGGTATTCAGGCAGGAGGATGTGCTTAGGTGAGAAAACCCCTCCTCCCCTGCTGAAGGTGCTGAAGGCTCCTGGGGTGTATGACATCATTTGCCTATGCCAGAAACCAGGAAGCAACTGAAGACATGTAAAAACAAGTAAATATAACATACCTTCCTACCTATTTACTAATGCTGGCAGCATAAGGATTAAAATAGTTAATGCTGATTGAGAGAGTTTAGTTCTGCTTTAATACTTTACAACCATGGGTCATATTACAGATGGATGATTCTATCAACTCTGTACATTTGCATAAGCGCTGAGCAAACTATTGGTGCTATATAAATCCTGTATAATAATAAAAATAATAGTTTGCATATAATCAAAAAGCTCAGGGACAGTAGGTGTGTGAAGTTAAGTAGGATGGTACCCACATCCTATGAAATCATATATTGGAAAAAATGGAGGATGGGGCAGCAGGATTTTTCTTGGTACAGTATAAGACATTAAAATGAGTTAGGCCTCTTTCACACTAACGATCCGTATGTCCGTTTTTCATCCTTCCGTTTTCGGATGAAAAACGGACATACATGAATCTCTATGGAGCGTCGGATGTCAGCGGTGACATGTCCGCTGACATCCGACCCACTCCGATCCGAAAAGTGTAACGGAGGAAAAACCTACTTTTCCATCCGTTTTCGGATCGGATCGGGTAACAACGGACACTACGGTCCGTCATCATCCGATCCCCCCATAGGGGAGAGCGGCGCTCTGACAGGTCCTCGCTGCACAGTGTGCAGCGATGCACCTGTCATCTTCCTGCTCAGCGGGGATCGGCGGAGTGATCCCCGCTGAGCAAGCGGATATTCACGGGGCGGATCATCACTGATCCGCCCCGTGAGAAAGAGCCCTTAAAATCACAAAATGTTGATTACAAGTTTTTGAAATTACAAAACATCTTATAAAAAAGCACAAGAAATATAAAATGATTCCTCTATGTGGCTGTATTACAAACATACAGTGAATACCACTTGCACCAAGGATGCTAGTCCAAGGAAGAAATGTGCACGTAGTCAGTCGGTCTCAACATGTTTCATGACAAACCGCTTCTTCAGGAGGAAAATCGAGGGAATTGAGTTCTATAACAATGAAAAGTATATGTAACATAATACCAGTAGCAATAATTGATGTGCATTCATTAACATAAATAAGAAGTTGCTGTGAGATGTGGCCAAACCAGAACTTTCCCCAGAAACTTAGCAGGGTCAGTCAATGGCTACCATGGAGTCATCTGCCAGGCGAGTATGAGAATGGGTTCATAAGCCACAAGAGTTCTAGGTGTGTATAACTCTGTACATTTCTTTGATACCAATGAGGACGATAAACAGCCATGGACGTTTTAACCATTGGGCCACATAGGCCTAAACCTATGGACAGTAGAGGAAAAAAGCCTTTTTGTGTATAGCCATCAACACAATTTTTTTTGCCAATCATCAGTAAAAATACAGTCATCTCATGTAAGGTTACTTACACATTGGGGGTTATTTACTAAAACTGGAGCGTGCAAAGTTTAGCTCTGCATAGAAACCAATCAGCTTCCAGGTTTTATTGTCCTTTAGCTTAATTGAACAAGCTGGAATTAGAAGCTGATTGGCTATCATGCACAGGGGCACCAGATTCTAAGTGCTCCAATTTTAGTAAATCAATCCCATAGTCACAATATATGTAAACCAGGTCATAACCTGTAAAATAAGACAATAAGGGGAATTTATCAAAACTAGAACAGGCAGGATCTAGAGCAGCTGCGCATGGCAACTAATCAACTTCTATCTTTCATTTTCAAAGCTTACCTGAACAAGCTGAAGCTAGAATTTTATGGGTTGCCATGCACAGGTGCTCCAGAATCTGGCTACTCCAGTTTTGATAAATTTCCCCCGTTGCAAGAAAATTGTGTTTAAAAATGGTTGTTCTATCAGAGAGTGATGCTCTGAGCGTCAAAGACTGTAAATCTACCGTCTCCATGGAAGGAAATTCATCACCTTATAATGCAAATCTACATTCAAGGTTTGACCCTGAACATACCAGACAAGCCATCATACGCATTCAAACCGATACCATCAATTGTTTGAACTCCATGAACGCCGGGTAGAGTCCTTCCCACAATACAAAGAGAAAAAAGATAAAAGCTATATACCATTATTTCTTCAAAAGTGCTAGAAAGTATATAGCTAAAAATCAAAAGCTACAACCTGCCATTGCAGAGAATTAAACTCTGAAATAAATCTTCTAACATTCCCCAGTTCTGGCCTTCAAACAACCACTTAACCTTGAACTAAAACTAACTAGAGGAAAACTTCTAAGTATAGTAATAATGGCAAGGTAAAGAAACCTTGCAGCATAAAACGCTTTACATTCTGCAGTCAAATGAATCCAGCAACAAGGGTCACTCATGTAACAAACTTGTACAATTGCAGGTCTATACAGCTGATCTTCCAGCTATGTGGTGCATCTCACACAATGAAACAAGTACAGCCACGTATGTTACTTTGGAGAAGCACAGCAGAAATTACAAAAAAAAAAAAAGATAAATCTGCATACGCACAAAATAAAAGGTCACAACAATAAATGTAATGCTACTTGGCAAGAGTGGGATACCTACCCATACACCATGCACATACCTTTTGTGCATACTAAGTGGCTGCTCCCACTTTTTCTTCTTTACTCTCCTTTTTTCTTAAACGATATCTCCTGTTTTTTGTGTTTCCTCTGTTTTTATACCGGCTTCCTGCCCTTTTGTAGTTTGTTCTTGGGCAGCTATGAGGTTAATGTTCCAATAATGTTTACTTTTATGTACATCTAGTCTGGTCGCCTTTGATCTGTATTGGTATTGTTATTCGAATATTTTTTTAAATTATAATTTTATTTGTTTGGCTGCTTATATAATGGGCTTGGGTAACGTTGCTCTTTATGTTGCATTGGAAGACCTGAAATGTGTTGATTTAATGTCTGATTTATGTCTATGACTTACTTTTACTTACTGGTTTTGTGCCTTAATGAAAAGATTTAAACAAACAATTGTTAAAAAAAAGACACAGGGATGATAACTGTTGCACATTTGTGGCAGATCTTTTCACACAACTAAGTTAATCTGTGAAGGATTTAAACATGAAATTCCAAAGGTAGGACCCTCAGGCCGCAGGAGAGTTGAGTATAAAAAGAACTTTCTGTATGCCTTTTTTTAAACTGACAGGGTCACATCAAACAAAATTCATGTTGATCCTGCCATGAAGGTTCCTGTGCAGACACTTCCTGTTATAGGTTAGAACCTTCTATTCCTGTCCTGTGTAGCACTGCAGCATTTTCACAGGCTTACGATGGAGAGTACAAGTCACTATTTCAAGGCATTGGTGGAGTATAGACAGGACATGGCTGTAAACAGGCTGTAAGCGATCAGCAGCACTGAAATGGGAAAGAGGGATGAAAAAGTGAGAAAAAAATGTATTTTGTTAACCACTTCAATACCAAGGGCATCATATGACGTCCTTTACTTTGTTAGGGGATATCTGAATGATGGCTGCAGCTACAGGCATCATCCAGATATCATTCTTTCCATCCGGCGATTCTGTGCACGATAAGAATGATCATAGCGGCAGTCCCCCCCCCCTGCCATCCGATGCTTCTCCGGGCTCTCCTGTGCCATCGGGGGCCCGGAGAAAGAATCGACCGGCGCCGGATGACAACGATAGAGATTTCCGGTGATCAGATGGTCACCTGTCATATCTATGACCGTCGGAGGCCCAGGCGCGACGTTATGACGTCACGCCCGGGTTACTGGAAATAAACAAAGCCGCTATCACGGCTGTCAGCATGAGATCGGTGCTTTTTTTTCCGATCTCATGCTTTCCAGCCTGGAGGAGAGATGTGGAGTCTTATTGACCCCATCTCTCCATAAAGAGGACCTGTCACAATAGATTCCTATTAGAAGGTATGTTTACATTCCTTGTAATAGGAATAAAAGTGATCAAAAAGAAAAAAATGTAAAAAAAAAGTGTAAAATAAAAAAAATGAAGTAAAATAATAATAAAAAAAAAAAAATTAAAACTCCCCTGTCCCTGGTAGTTTGCGTTCAGAAGCGAACGCACATGTAAGCCCTGCCCACATATGTAAACGCTGTTCAAACCACACATGTGAGGTATCGCCACGTTCATTAGAGCATGTGCAATAATTCTAGCACTAGACCTCCTCTGTAACTCTAAACTGGTAACCTGTAAACATTTTCAAAGCATCGCCTATGGAGATTGTTAAGTCCCGAAGTTTGGCGCCATTCCATGAGTGTGCACAATTTTAAAGCGTGACATGTTAGGTATCTATTTACTCAGCGTAACATCATCTTTCACATTATACAAAAACATGGGCTAACTTTACTGTTTTGTTATTTTTTTAATTCATGAAACCGTTTTTTTTCCAAAAGAAGGCATTTGAAAATTTATTGCGCAAATACTGTGCAAGATAAAAAGTTGCAATGACCGCCATTTTATTCCCTAGGGTGTCTGCTAAAAAAACATATATAATATTTGGGGGTTCTGAGTAATTTTCTAGCAAAAAAATGATGATTTTTACATGTAGGAGAGAAGTGCCAGAATAGGCCCAGTATTGAAAAGGTTAAAAAAGGCAATCATTTATTATTCACATTGCATTAACAAACTAACAGGGGTTTACATCTACTTTAAAAGTAAATTCAGCAGCTTAGAAAATGAAAAAGTTACTTTTTTATATTATATTTTATTAATATTATTATAGCAAAGTTGATCTTTTTGATTAGTTTCTAAATCACTATAAAGCACTTTTATTATGACCATTGTCACCTCTGTGACATTACTTCCATTAATCTATCTCCCACCACTCTTTAATCCTTATCTAATTCACTCTCCATGAAGGAAGAAATATGAAGAAGAAGTATTAAACAGAAGAAAGAAGAACGTAGAAGAAGAAAGAAGAATGTAGTAAGAAGAAGAAGTAAAAAAAAAAAGTAAAAAAATTAAAAAAAAGATGAAGAAGAAGAGGGAATAAGAGAAAAGAAGAAAATACCGTATATACTCGAGCATAAGTCGTCCCGAGTATAAGTCGAGACCCCCAATTTACCACAAAAAACTGGGAAAAACTTATTGACCCGAGTATAAGTCGAGGGTGAGAAATGCAGAGGGTCAATAATGTCCATCTGCAGCTGCCTGCCTCCCTGTGTCCTGTGCAGCCTACCTGTACCCTGTACGTGTGTGTCCTGTACATGTGTGTGTGTCCTGTACATGTGTGTGTGTCCTGTACATGTGTGTCCTGTACATGTGTGTCCTGTACATGTGTGTGTGTCCTGTACATGTGTGTGTGTCCTGTACATGTGTGTCCTGTACATGTGTGTCCTGTACATGTGTGTCCTGTACATGTGTGTCCTGTGTGCATGTGTGTCCTGTGTGTATGTGTGTCATGTGTGTCCTGTGTGTATGTGTGTCATGTGTGTATGTGTGTCATGTGTGTCCTGTGTGCATGGGTGCATGTGTGTCCTGTGTGTATGTGTGTCATGTGTGTATGTGTGTCATGTGTGTCCTGTGTGCATGGGTGCATGTGTGTCCTGTGTGCATGTGCAGCCTACCTGTGTCCTGTGTAGCCTTCCTGTGGCGATCTCCATCCTCAGACAGCGGCCGTGTGATGATACTGTTCGGCGGCCATTCCACAGTTCAAAAGCCGCGCCTCCTTCTCGTCTGTGATAGGCTGACCGCTGACTGCCTATCACGGACATTCTCTCATACTCATACCACGGACGAGGATGAGAGAATGTCCGTGATAGGCTGTACACTGACAGCTGTTCAGCCTATCACAGAAGAGCAGGAGGCGCGGCTTTTGAAAGCTGGAATAGCCTCCGTGCATTATCAGCACACGCCGGCCGCCGTCTGCCTGCATGACACGCTGATCATGCAGACAGACGGCGCGGACTCGAGTATAAGTCGAAGGGAAACTTTCAGCCCAAAAAAAAGGGCTGAAAAATTCGACTTATACTCGAGTATATACGGTAAGTAGAAAAGAAGGAAGAAAAGAAGCAAAAAAAAAAAAAAGATAGCAGAAAAAAAGAAAGGATGAGAAGACATAAAATGAAGAAAGAATGTAAAAGAAGCCTGAAGCAGAAAGAAAGTAATAAGAAGGGAGAAAAAAAAGAAGAAGAAAAGACGAATAGTTGTGCTGCGCAAACTGTTGGCGCTATATAAATCCTGTACAATAATAAGAACAAGAAGAAAGAGGAAGGTAGAAAGAAGAGGACATTTTTAATAATTTTTGAATAATAACAAGAAAGAAGGAAAGAGGAAAACACAAGAAAGGAGAAGAATGAAGAAAATGGAAGAAAAAGAAGAGAGAGGAAGGAGAAATGAAGAAAAAACAGTAGAAGAAATAAGAAAAAAAGAAGGAAGAAGACATAAGAAGAAGTACCGTAAGTATAAAAAGATAGAAGGAAAGGAATAAAAAAATGTAGGGAGAAGAAGTGTAGTAAGAATAAAGAAAGTAGGAAGAATATGGAAGAAAGAACAATGGCCAGACCATAGCCAGGCAACCAACATTTTTAGAATAGGAAGTCAGCCATGGCAGTCTCAGTGTTTTCCTATATCTATATTTCTTATATCTATATATATATTTCATATATTGCTGCTAAAACTAACAGAAAAGAATCCCAATTACTGAAACTACTAATGCTAAAAAGCAATAATGATAATAATATTCTGTGACTAGCATTACTATTACCACTACTACTAATAATACAAAAAACACACAAACGCTACTAATAAAAAAAACCTACTAATTTGACTAATAAGAAATAAAAATAACAAAAGAGCTACCTAGCAGGAGCTGGTACCTAGTACTATCATAAGGTACTACAATAAGTTGCTACTGTTAACCATCCTTAAAGAGACTCTGGCATGACAGAATGATGGAGGCTGCCATGGCTGATCTCTTTTTTGAGAGCTCTTGTTCCCCCGGCTGTCATACTGATGATCTGGATTGCATATACTGACCCAGAACAGGTATAGATAAAGAATTCTGACACCCATTTACAGCAATCTTGCTCCTTGTTTGTACATCAAAATTACAGATACAGCCAAGGCAATTAGCTTTTTAAAAATAGCAACCCTTATACCTTTCTCATGACAAAATTACTTTGTTATCTGCAGAGAACACACTAATTAAATTCACTATTTTTACTAAAAATACATGTTATGTGTTTTGAAGTTTGAGAATTATGGTGTACTTGATACAACATTCAATGCAGAACAATACATAGCTTTATAAATGTACATAATTATCCTATATTGTGAGCAAACAAACACACCTAATAAATATGACTCCTACAATTTTATTTTGTGAAACTATATTGGAACACTAGGGCCATCTAGTGGAAGAAAACTAATTTTAAACTGTAAAAAAACTGCACAGAAAATGCATCTCTGTAATGGTAGCCACACTGGAATTGAACTAGAAATTGCAGTGTTTAATCCCCCCAGTTAATGCTGCAACACTTCTGGGTGGAAGTTAAAGGAAAGTTCTAATCATTTTGGTGTAAAAGTCGGTTTTAGGAGAATTGGCTCTTGTCTTAAAGAATGAATTTTCACATGTCCCTACACAAAAACACTGTGCAAGAATTTTTCATTAAAAAAAAAAATAAAAAAAATACTGTTGGTATTATAAAAAAAAATTGATACATTTTCTGAGAATATGCAATGAATCAAGCGATGACTGCAACATTCCAAACAGTTGCAAATAAAAAGATCTAAGGCAGGGATATGCAATTAGCGGACCTCCAGCTGCTGCAAAACTACAAGTCCCATCATGCTCTGCCTCTGGGTGTCATGCTTGTGGCTGTCAGAGTCTTGCTATGTCTCATAGGACTTGTAGTTCTGCAACAGCTGGAAGTCCGTAAATTGCATATCCCTGATCTAAGGAATATGAAAGCAGAACTCCAGGGAGATAAAAAGGCACACAATAAAGTGTTTTTTAACCTCAAAACAAAAATGTAATATATTGCAACTTACTATTCCTTAAATGTGGTGGGTGCATAGTTTTCTTATATTGTTTTAGGATTTTTCCCCTGGAGATCTGACCAGCAGGGCAGCCATCAGAAATTGTGGGGCCCCTTACACCGCTTTAGGCCTGGGCTCCCCCCGGGCCTGACCGCCAACATTCCCCAGGGCCCGCCCACTGGCTCTGGCTGTCCCACCGACTCCGCCCACTGGCCATCCTAAGTCCTCCTCCTTCTCCATCTCATGTTCTCTTTGTCTTCCTGCAATCCCATCTCCTCCATCCAATGTCCTCCTCCTCCAGTGCCATCTCCTCCATCCCATGTCCTCCTCCTCCAGTCAAATGCCCTCGATCTCATGTCCTCCTCCTCCTCCTCCAGTCCCATCTCCTCCATTCCATTCCTCCTCCAGTCCCATCTCCTCCTACCACAGAAGGGGGGAAGTGGGACAGGTGGGGGCAGTGGGTTAGGAGGGGGAAGTGGGACGGGAGGGGGGAATGTCACATGAGAAGAGCAGTGTGACAGAAGGGGGCAGCCGGATAAAAGGGGGGCAGTGGGACAGGCGGGGGGCAGCGGAACTGGGGGGGGAAGTGTCATGGGAGGAGGTCAATGGGACAGGAGGGGGGCAGCGGGACAGGAGGGGGAAGCGTCATGGAGGCGGGGCAGCAGGATAGGTGGGGGGCAGCGGGACAGGTGGAGGGAAGCAGGAAAAGTGGGGGCAGCACCACAGATTAGATGCAGTGTTTCAGGTGGGGGACAGTGGGGCAGGTGAGAGACAGTGTCACAGGTGGGGGGGCAGCGGGACAGGTGGGAGGTAGTGTCACAGGTGGGGGGCAGCAGGACAGGTGGGAGGCAGTGTCACAGGTGGGGGCAGCGGAACAGGTGAAGGGTAGTGTCACAGGTGGGGGCAGCGGGACAGGTGGGAGGCAGTGTCACAGGTGGGGGGCAGCGGTACAGGTAGGAGGCAGTGTCACAGGTGGGGGGTGGTGTCACAGGTGGGGGGCAGCAGGACAGGTGGGAGGCAGTGTAAAACACACCTAGGGAAGCACCAGTCCTCCCAGCTCTCACCTGTCCAGTAGTGCCAAGAGTGGTAGCTGAGCCTGTGGCCCCTCTCAACCAGGATTTCCGGCGGCAGCTGCAAGAAAGTTGGGGGCCTTCTCCATCCTGACCTCTTCCATGGGGCCCTCCGCTGCCACCAACTGACCTCACCCACCCCGCACAACCCAGCACACACTGATATCTGACTGGAGCCTGCCTGACTGTGAAAGCAGGCCCCGACCTGCATGCACAAAGGAGGGGGGGCTCCTACACCAGACCTCCTCCTTCATGGGGCCCTCTGATCTGTGCATACACAAGAGCAGGAAGGGGCTCTTCCCCCTGATGTCCTCCTCCCATGGGGTCCTCCAACCAAGCACCTGACCTCACACCACCCCGCACAGCGCCTGACAGCGGGCCCTGACCTGCACACACGTGTGATCCACCCACCTCTCCACCATCCCCTGCATGCTGGCAGCCGGTCCACTCTGACGGCAGTGGCCTCATGTTAAAGATGGCCCGGGTTGTGACCCGTAGTCCGGGCCCCTCAGACGCCTGGGCCCCTTATTTGTGTACCGGATGTACCCCCGCTGATGGCGGCCCTGCTGACCAGTAACACACTTTCTGTATCAGGGTGTCTCCACGCTGGATGGATGAGCAATGAAGACACCCTTGAACAGCCGCATTGTCAATTCAGGGGGGAAGTAAGTGTTATATACACTAGCAGATTTAGATGAACTTGACTAACAAATGAAACCGAACTTCAGATAACAATAAGTAAACAATAAGTAGTTACAGCGACAGTTTTATTTCCTTTTGGGTTAAAGATTTTCCATAAATTAATAAAAGCTGACCACTGTAAGCACCCCTCTCAGTGGTAAATGCTTTGCCTCAACCTTCTAATGCCGCGTACACACAGTCAGACTTTTCGTCTACAAAAGTCCGACGGACGCCGACGGACCAAAGCCGGCTGACAATCCGATCGTGTGTGGGCTTCCCCGGACTTTCAGCTGACTTTTCCAACCGCACATCTGACAGACTTTAGATTTGAAACATGCTTCAAATCTTTACGTCGTAACTACGCCGGACCCAGAAATCCGCTCGTCTGTATGCTAGTCCGACGGACAAAAACCCATGCTAGGGCAGCTATTGGCTACTGGCTATCAACTTCCTTATTTTAGTCCGGTGTACGTCATCATGTACGAATCCGTCTGACTTTTGTGTGATCGTATGTAGGCAAGTCCGTTCGTTAGAAAGTCCACCGCAAGTCCGCCAAATGTCCGCCAAAAGTCCATCGAAAGTCTGTCGGACGGGCTGTCGGACTTATGTAGCCGAAAAGTCCGACCGTGTGTACGCGGCATAACTGTCACTTTTGATGGACAGCTTGGTCTGTTAAAGGAAGTTAGGAAGTTTAAAAATAAAAGACTTACTGGTCAGGTCACCGGATAAAAGAAAGAAAGAAAAAAGAAAACAAATGTAGTTACCACATCTAAGGATTGGTAAGCTGCATTACACTTTTTTAAATTTATTACTGCTTTAACCACTTCTGGACCGTCCACCGTGGATTTATGCTGCTACTTTGACGTTAAATACCGTTGTTATGGCAGCAGATACCCTGTTTCCCCGAAAATAAGACCTAGCGTGATTGTCAGTGATGGCTGCAATATAAGCCCTACCCCCCAAATAAGCCCTACCCTGTTTCCCCAAAAATAAGCCCTACCCTGAAAATAAGACCTACAAGGACTTTAACTAGGGCTTATTTGGGGGGTAGGGCTTATATTGCAGCCATCACCGACAATCACGCTAGGTCTTATTTTCGGGGAAACAGGGTAGCTGCCATAACCCCAGTATTTTCTTCAACAGTGGGCGGTCCGCTTTAAGATAAAAGTGGTCTCCGTAGCAGATTCACCGTGAGATCACTTTTTTCGGCCGCGGGAGAGGTGCCCACCCCCCCTCCCGCCGTCATGGTCGTCTCCACTGCTTACCGGATCCGTCAGTAGTGTCGGAGATGATCCGATCCTTTCCCCTGATAGGCAGGAAGTTGAGTGAGGGAATTATGTCATTGGATGATGGGAGCGTTGTCAAACGTCACTTCCGCCCAACGGCCTTAAGGGGACATTTTTTTATTGCTTTTGAGTGTAAATGTCAAATCTGAGGTCTATTTGACCTCAGATCTCACATTAAAGAGGTCCTGTCATGCTTTTGTTAGTGATACAGACAATCTAGTATACAGTTATAAAAAGGAGAGAAAAGAAAACTTTCCCGATATGACAATTGCAGGTACAGTAATCCACTTGTAGATGTTCTCTATGTGCTTATATACTCATGCTTGACATAGAGAACATCTACAAGTGGATTACTGTACCTGCAATTCAACTCCTCTACGTCGATACAGTCTCTACGATTTCATATCGGGAAAGTTTTCTTTTCTCTCCTTTTTATAACTGTATACTAGATTGTCTGTATCACTAACAGGACTTTAGATACCAATGCAGGGAAGTGTCCATCTGATATGGTTGTAACTCTACCATTATATGTAGTATGTACTGCTTTTAAACTAAATGTTCAATTTTGCAATTTTAAGCTAATAAAACTTTAAATTTAATTTCTATCTTTTCATAGTTGAATCACTTATGTTCCCTCAAAGTCCCATTTCCCGTAGTTTTCCATTTCCAAATATATATTTATAGGGACATTGGCACATCTTTTGCCAGTACCTACAGTGTCACCCTGTTCTGAGGTACTTATGTAACTAGGAGTCTTTTTGCATAAACTCCACTTTAAACTTTTAGAAATCAATCTCCTGCCCAAAAAGATTCTTCTATTTTTATTGTTAGCCAGAAATACCTCTTCTGTGCCCCTTTCTGACTTAATTTCACTGTGTAGCGCCCTCCTAGTTTAGGTGCTAGGATGTGAATGGTTAGATTGCTGTAATTTGCTCTTCAGCCTAAAGGTGGGACTAGAGGAAAATCTATCTTTAGCAGGTCTGCTTAACAGAGTGCTGTAATTCATTAGTTAGGGCTGTGTTCTGGTGCTGTTGAGTTTGCTTGGACTCCTCCCGCCTTCTAGAAACTATTATGCCGCGTACACACGGTCGTACTTTTCGTCTACAAAAGTCAGACAGCCTGTCCGACAGACTTCCGGCAGACTTTCGGTGGACTTGCGGCGGACTTGCGGCCTACTTTCTAACGAACGGACTTGCCTACACACGACCACACAAAAGTCGGTCGGATTCGTACGTGATGACGTACACCGGACTAAAATAAGGAAGTTCATAGCCAGTAGCCAATAGGTGCCCTAGCGTGGCTTTTTGTCCGTCGGACTAGCACACAGACGAGCGGATTTCGGGGTCCGTCGTAGTTACGAAGTAAAGTTTTGAAGCATGTTTCAAATCTAAAGTACGTCGGATTTGAGGCTAAAAAAGTCAGTTGAAAGTCCGGAGAAGCCCACACACGATCGGATTACCAGCCAGCTTTAGTCCGTCAGCGTCCGTTGGACTTTTGTAGACGAAAAGTACGACCGTGTGTACGCGGCATTAGAGCTTTCTAGAACATGAGTGGGAGTTAGGCAAATGGGCAGAATGAGTATGTAGCAGTCTCAGCCAATTACAGGGGGGTTGCCCCTGAGCATGCTGGGATTGGCCTATATATTCAGAGAACATGTGATCTTTTGGTCCCTCCTGGCCCAGATGGAGGCATGCACCAGTCGGGGGTAAGGCAGGCTTACCACCCCTGGCATCTGCTGCCATGCAGCCTCTGGTGGTCGACCTGAGGGCCTGAAGCTAAAGTAAAGGGGTGACCCTGGTGCTTCAGAAGAGCTGACGGAAAAAGGGAGCTGTGTCTGAGAGGATCTGTTTGCAACTTCAGTGCGTACAAACCAATAATCCAGGAGCCTATTCTTTTTGGCTACCCGTTTGTGTTAGTACAGTCAGCTAAGGGTCCAACTAAAGGGATCGCTGGCTAGTGATCTGAAGAGCTTGCCCAATAGTGATTACTGCATGGGACTTTGCTCAGCTCTACTACTTTGGACTGCCGAGCAGTCTGCCGTAACTGGCTTGTACCTGAAGAGCTCTTTCTACCTGTCCTGTTTTACAAGAGACTTTGCTCATGCTATTGATTTCTACATTTCTGCATAGAGTCCTCAAGTTGTACATAGTTTTATTGCATAACTTGCGTATTTTATTGAGTATCCTACTACAAATCCCCTACCAGGGCGGCCCATCAATTAAGGGCGCACAGGCGCAGCCCCCTCAATTTACGCCACCCCCTAGAAGGTTAATGGATAGATTCATGCATAGCATAAATCTATCCATGGCCGCCGTGGCCACCCCCTATTCATGCGTCCGGCCCCTTTCAGGATGCCAGGCGCCTGAATTAGAGCGGCAGGGGTGTTTTTTGAAGCACCTGATTAGAGCCATAGGCTCTAATAGGCTTCAAAATAGGGTGGACTCAGAGTGCAGAGTATTGCGTTCGGAGCCCACCCAGGTGTATTAGAAAAGCAAATGAATATTCACTTTTCTAACACTAAATCACCTCTCCATTAATCAGGAAGCGCAGGTCTGTTACCCATTTCCCGATTGGCTGAAAATTCAGGCAATCCTATTGGATGCCTAGGAGGAGGGGAGGAGACGCATGGCAGAAGCCATTGTGATCTCAGAAGAGAAGACGACACAGGAGACGCTGCCAGATGCCCGTTGCAGCTGAGTTCCCTGTCCGATGTGCCCATCAATCCCCCCCACCAATGGGGTAAGTGCCGGTGGAACGTCAGACAGTGCAGGAGGGGGTGGTTTAGGTGCCGTGGGGGGGGGCGAGGTGGTTGTTTGCCACCCCCTCAAACAAAAAACCAACAGCTGCCACTGTCCCCTACCCTATCCAAGTTCTCCAAATAAAACCATGTCGAGCCTAAGTGTGTGTGCCTGGCTGCAGAGAATACCTTGCACTTGGCTGCCAACATGAAGAAGTGAGGACGGTCAGTTTAATACTCAAGCAGCTCCTACGGGGGTAGCGCTACAACTGTGTTACTGGACCTAGAGTTTCACTGACTTTATGGCTAAGCCCTGCCAACTGCCATTCCAATGTTCAGTGTGTTTCACTCAGGGTCCAGTAAGAGCACTCTTATTTTTCTTGTTTTACGGGGGGTGGCAATTGGTAAAGCTTAGCCATAAAATCATGGATAGTCTTTGACAACGTAAATAAAAAATCGGAGATGGACATATAAGAGGCTTTTCTAAAAAATTAGGGTAATCTTGTGTTTAACCTTTAAATGTTTTTAAAGGGAGTACAGTTTGATTTCTATGATTTATTCAAAATGACTAACATTGCTCAAGCAACAATTGCCAGATTACATATAACAGTGGTGTAACGAGCCCCTGCTCGCTCGATTCCACTCTCCCGACACTCCTCTGCTGCTATAGAATCAGATTGCAGATCGCAATATCTGATTGTTCGGTCATCCGATGCTCCAAGATTAGAACTACAGCTATGTGCCGTTCTAACCCAGTTGTGATAGCTCAGAATAAACACCAGGCAGGCTGTATGTAAGTTCAAACAGGAATCTCTTTTATTGAAAAATACAGGCTCTTTTATACAATAAAAGAGGAGGTGCATACCTCCGGCTCATATTACTCTGAACATACACCTGTGACATACACCAGAAACCTAATTAACATGGGCTAATTAACTAATCCCTTTAGACAGCCTAGATGACTCAGACATGACCTTTAGGCCAGACTGTCCGTCTTATAGCTCAGAAAACCCAATCAACATTATCACAATAGCAGAGTTAATTAACACAAATGGGGATCTAATGACTCTTAGATCCCATACTAGAGACTTATTTACAATACACATTCTAGCAGGCAACAGACAGACAGGTGGCTGGAATTGACACCAGCACCTCCCAACAGTATTTGTCCCAGCATTATGAATCAGCCACTATTTCTAATATGGCAAATCCAGGGTCCCCAGAGTCTATGTGTCCTGGGGGACCAGGACCCAAATCCACAGTAATACCACCTCAAGGGTCCCCAGGCACACAGTTCACAAAGAGCACCGTTCCCCCAAATGCCAGGGCCCACGATCGATCGGCAAGAGGCTAGCATTCAGTCCCCTCCAAAAGTCTCTCTCCCGAGTAGGTCTCTCACATTTCTCCCCTTTTGGCAGGAGACTAACACAGGAGGAGACCCCAGACGGGTTGACTCCGAAGTTAGTCAGTAGTTCCAGTCCTCTAATGCCTGTACCCACACAGTACCCCAAACAAATTGTTCCAAACAAAGCATTACTCACCCAGCCAACCTCTGCCTCTCTCAGAGAACATATCTGCCGCTGGGGAGAGGCCTGGACTGGCCCTTCTCCCTGAAGTCCTTTCTGCCGCTGGAGAGAAAACAGGGTGTCTGGGCTCACTCCGTCATGCTGTTGGGGATCTGGGCCGACTGCCCAGCATCCCTGGGGTATACAGGTGGAGACTGAAGTCCCATCCACTTTCACAGGAAATCCATCTCTGTTAGTTGAGAGCAGAGTCCAGCAGTATTCTGCCCTATTGCCAGCCCTTCTGCTGGAAACCCCACACCATCTTCTCCGGCTAACTGTTGGGGCAGGAGGCTGGCTTCCTCCACTCCCAAACTGTGTAGCTGCTATTGGGGAGGTGAGCCGGATGCTTCCTTTTCCATTCCCTCATCTGGATGTTGGGACGATATGTCTGTGGTACTGTCTCCCAGGTGCACGGATCTTTGCTGGGGAGGAAAGACCACTTCCTCCACCCTGGCTAACTGTTGGGGAGGGACGATGAACACCTCCTCTCCCTTCTCCCCCTGTATCCTGATCTGCTGCTGGGAAGTGACCACCTCCTTCTCACCCTGAGCCTCCGGAACCGCCGCAGGTGTAGGGCAGAGATCTTGGACCCTCTGTCCGGTTGCCAGCGCTTCAGCTGGGGAAGTTCCTTGTAACTTCACAGATACTTCTGTTGGTGCTGGGCAGAGCACAGTGAAGTTTGGTCCTAATAACAGCTCTTCTTCTGCTGGAGGCTCACCAGGTTGTTCTTCCTCAGCTGAAAAGTCTATCAAATCCCCTGTCTCTGCAACTGGTGTCTGGGGATAAAGGTTCACCATCTCCTCTCCGTGGAACCCAGAAGATGCTATCAGTGCTGGGGAGAGGTTAGCAGAGCTCTGCTCTGTTGTCAGCACTTCAGGTTTGGGGACAGCAATCTTCAGATTTTCCACTGCCTATTCTCTGGCATGCTGCCGGACAGGCACATTCCTCCATCCAAGATCATCCCATGCAGAAACAGGATCATCAAGGTCAGTCAGCACTTGCTGCATCCGCCATAAGACCTCCGCCTCCATAGCTGCGGGGGCAGGTTGGCAAAGCACACTGTTACTCTGCCACATTGTCAACTCATCAGCCAGGATTTCAGAGTTGTCAACTGGTATTTCCTGATAGTCCCAGGCAAAGGGAGCCCCACCCTGCTGCTGAGCAGAGTCTAGCAGCTGTCTGTAGGCCATCTCAAGCTCCCATTCCTGAACGGCCAGAAACTCCAAATCTTCCTGTGCCCAGTGCACTCCGAGACATTCAGTCTTCGCTCTCTGTGCTCCATTATTTCCTCCAAACGCCACTCCCGATCACTCCCAAAGTCAGGGTCCTCGGACAGCCTCCAGTATAACAATCCCAGGCCATCGTAGTCAAAGCCTTCCGTGGGGCTGTCATCCGCTGTCCACGGGCACACTTGGGCTACATACCACCGGAGGGCTCTGTAGCTCTCGTCCAACCGCATTTCTGCCCGGATCAGCCTCCTTAACTAGGCTGTCCACTCCTGGTTCGGCTGTTTCCCCAATAACGGCATTCGCACTTCATACTGCGACCAGTACCTTACATGGATGAAGGGGAGAACTTTTCCCTGGTTTCGCTGCTCACAGGCTAGCGCTTCCTTCCAGAGTTCGCAGCGGATAGAATTAAACCATCCTAGCAGGACCTGCTCTGATACTGGTCCTCTGTGCTGTATCTGCATCTCTCGCAACCTCCTTCTGAATTCCTCTTCCATGGTGGCTGGTATCTG
Organism: Lithobates septentrionalis; assembly: GCA_037952835.1. Classification (NCBI taxonomy): domain Eukaryota; kingdom Metazoa; phylum Chordata; class Amphibia; order Anura; family Ranidae; genus Lithobates; species Lithobates septentrionalis. Next base: position 142,710 of record JBBDGP010002223.1, read on the forward strand.
TACCTCTCCTCTCCTGCTATCTGGACCTTGGATCCAGTTGATGGTTTGGATGTGTTAACGGCAAGGAAGCACGATCCCACCATTCCCTCCATGGCTCTCAAGTAAGTCTTTCAGCGTGGCTCTCCTGCAGGCTGGTTTGGAGTGTCCCAGTAACTGGAGAGCAAATCCCACCGCTGCCAACCAATGTAACGAGCCCCTGCTCGCTCGATTCCATTCGCCCGATACTCCTCTGCTGCTATAGAATCAGATTGCAGATCGCAACATCTGATTGTTTGGTCATCTGATGCTCCAGGATTAGAACTACAGCTATGAGCCGTTCTAACCCAGTTGTGATAGCTCAGAACAAACACCAGGCAGACTGTATATAAGTTCAAACAGGAATCTCTTTTATTGCAAAATACAGGCTCTTTTATACAATAAAAGAGGAGGTGCGTACCTCCAGCTCATATTACTCTGAACATACACCTGTGACCAGAAACCTAATTAACATGGGCTAATTAACTAATCCCTTTAGACAGCCTAGATGACTCAGACATGACTTTTAGGCCAGACTGGCCGTCTTGTAGCTCATAAAACCCAATCAACATTATCACAATAGCAGAGTTAATTAACACAAACAACAATAGGGATCTAATGACTCTTAGATCCCATACTAGAGACTTATTTACAATACACATTCTAGCAGGCAACAGACAGACAGGTGGCTGGAATTGACACCAGCACCTCCCAACAGTATTTGTCCCAGCATTATGAATCAGCCACTATTTCTAATATGGCAAATCCAGGGTCCCCAGAGTCTGTGTGTCCTGGGGGACCAGGACCCGAATCCACAGTAATACCACCTCAAGAGTCCCCAGGCACACAGCTCACAAAGAGCACTGTTCCCCCAAATGCCAGGGCCCACGATCGATCGGCAAGAGGCTAGCATTCAGTCCCCTCCAAAAGTCTCTCTCCCATCTAGGTCTGTCACAAGTGGGTCACAGACTTAATCACAGAAATAACTGACAAGAACTGGTCCCATATTTGGGTCAACACTGAGGCTAACTACAAGCTCCTTACACAGTGGTACAATCACTCATTATGTACCCAGACTTTCTTCCCTTTACTATTGAGGTTGTGGGCTCTGAGGAACTTTCTACCACTATTGTTAGAAAGAAATTTTGGGTACAAGTGTTCTGCATAATGACCAAGTTACATGAAGATGAGGTGTCCCCTGATCCCAAATATGAGCTTTTGAATATGCAACCGTCTGACTTTGCTAGGGTACGATTCAATCTAATGGTCCATAGCCTCACTACTGCCAAACAAACTATTAGAAAGGCATGGAAGTCAGATGCCCTCTCTATTGCCAAGACCAAATTTAGAGTCACTCAGGATACGGCATGTGAGAAAACTGACTTTGGTATGTACCTTTTAAAAGAGAAGTATGTCCCTCGCCACCTCTACAACTGAGAACACAGCTGATTGCTCAGCTCTTGGTCTTCAGTGATTGACAGTCACCTTCTCTCTGCTATTCTCCCCCCCCCCCTATTGCTCACTGGAGCCCTGAGCTGTGGAGGGGGCAAAAGCAGCTGAGAGGTGGTGCCAGCTGCCAATTTAGACTTCTGGGTGCATCTCAACCATATAGTTGGGATCTTTTCAAATCCTGGTTTGGGTTTGTGACACCAACTGACAGTGGAGTTTAGCCTGCTATCGGCTGAAAACATGTACACTTTTTCAGGACCTCTTGAGGTATAGTGCTCATGACAGAGAATACGTAGCCTGGCCTAAAAGGTCTTTTGCATCCTGCTTCCAGTCTTGTAGACCGTTTGGCGAGACAGGACAGCCACAGCTGACTCTTCTGGGTGTTAAACTATCGCACCCTGTCCTTCTGTCCACATACAGGGCCTATAAAGTACCTGACTACATACGTATAGCTCTAGGTTGTTTGGCTCCCATGCCCCATCTCACCAGGCTCCCCCTCTTGGCATTTATTTGGGCACTAACTCCACCCATTACACTACACTTTCACTACAAGAAGGCTTTCTCTAAAAGGGCACCTAATCCCCAGTTACATAATTTACTGTTATCACACCTATTTGGGACAGAGCCACCTAGTGGCAGACTAGTTAATTGCATCTTCTTACCTGTTTACTGACCACATTTCTTCCTGCTGCCTGGACTGACCCTTTGCCTGCTTACTGACCATGACCAGGTACAATCCTGCTAACTCTCTGCACGTCTCTGTGGATCTACTCCTCTCAAGGGGCTGTCCTTATCATCATCTAGATATATCTGTATATCCGTGTTCCACCAAAACTCTTCATCAGGGCTTTTTTTCTCAGAGAATAGGTTCAGGAACTCCCCTTTTCAAGTCACCCCTTGTCTTCGCCCCGTATCCACCTCTGAGCACTGTCCCTTGGTTCCATCCTCTACCCACCTTCCAGTACGGCCCTTTTTAGAGAATACAGGACCAAGTGTCATTTTGTGATGCTAAGTCATTTGTATAGGTTTTATTAATAAGCATTAAGATATACACCCTTCTTTCAACAATACATCCCCCCCCTTTCAACAATAGACCCCCCCGCAACAAATGATCCTCCAGTAACAAAAGAGCCACCCTAGTGACAACAGATCCACCCCAGCAACAATAGACCCCTGTCAGCAACAACAGATCTCCCAGCAGCCAGCATCAATAGACCCTCCAGCAGCCAGCAACAATAAACCCCTCTCTCATCAGTAGGTCGCTCCCAGCAATAATTGGCCCCCAGCAATGATAGATCCCCCATCAGCCAGCATAAATAGACCCTCCAGCAGCCAACAACAATAGACCCATCCCTCAACAGTAGATTCCTCCTATCAACAATAGATCTCCCAGCCTCCAGCAAACCCCAACACCCTTTGCCATTACATACATTCAGGGCAGGAGGTGCCGGAACTGCGTTCCCGCTGAAAAAAAGCCCTGCTCTTCATTATACAGTTGCACCGGTACTCCTAGGCCAGTCAACATAGCATCATGTAAAGTGTACTACGGGCAACCAAGTACCCATAAACTTGCTTGCTTTAGGGGAATAGGGGCTGCTTTAGGTAAAGCTACACTCCCCAGCTATATACCTTTTTTACTTTTACTTGGGTGAGCATTACAGAAGGCCCCATCATCCAATAGAATCACAAAGTATGAAAACCACTCACTCTAATGTAGTGCCTAATGCGCTGTAAGACAAAAAGGCCAATTTCCTTCGCCTTCAAAATAGATCTCCCAGTAAACATTTTTTAAATGCACATAAAGGTGGGAAAGAGACAAAAACAAAAAGATAAGGAAAGGAAGAGGAAAATGGAAAGAAAGCAAAAAACAGAAGAAAGAAATATTGCATAAGAGTTTGCTGAAAATGGTCCTTACCACCACATATACAAAATTTAGATGGATACCAAATAAGACATCATGTTTGACATTCAAGTACCATATTACACTGTTACTTCACCTAGGTGAACACAGGAATTTCTTCTCCAGTACCTTATATTTTATCAAATTGGTTGAAACCAAAGAGCTTTTCTTGAAATGATTAGCTGTCAAGAAAGCTGCCACTATCAAGTGCCATCATCAAGAAAAATAACATGTTACGAATGACATGTGTCTGAGCCTCTCTAGGTGAGCATAATAACGCTTTATAGCACTAATAGTCATAATAAGCAGACAGACTTCTGGAACTCTGTCCATGTGTCAATGGTAAATAGGGTTAATATTAACCTTTACTAAACTTCAATTCTACGAGACAAATTACCTGATTAGTAACTAGTCATTGGAACCTGTTAGGACTGTGTTTTATGTCATCAGAGCTTTGTGAACACTGTGCTTGCATGTCTTCTAGGATCAGTTCAGTTAGATGCAGGTAGAGCAGTTTCAAACTGAGCATAATAAAAAACAACAAAAAAAATATTAGGTACAGCTTTGCAATGCTTGTATATTAAAAAATGCATTTTATCGCTTCAAAAAAATGTTGCAAGTACAGAAAGATACCAGCTGGTCTGCCAGAAATCCAGTGTTCTCCTACCTTCCCGCTGAACTGTAAATTCAAGCAGCATTGTCAGCCAATGGCTGTCAGTTAACCAAATGATTGTGTCAGTTATAATACCTAATTACTTTTTCATCACACTATGACAAGTGATGATGGCAGTGCCAAGCTATTCCTCTCTTCTCCTTTGTATGATCAGACCAATTTGCATCCTGTATGATGGGACCGTTCTTTATCGTGTGTGATGATCTGTTCTCCACCTTGTGCGATGTGACCTTTCCCTATCTTATGGGATGGAATCAATCTCTGCTTTGTCTGATGGCATCATCTTATATCCTGTCTGATAGAACAGTTCTCTATCTTTTCTATACTCACAGTTCCCCTTAGGTCAAAGACATATTAAAACTGAACTCTACACAGATATAATTAATTTTGCAGCTTTTAGTTTTTAAATACAGAAACGTTTTTTTTTAATGCAAGCAGTATAAGTACCTGGATTTGACTAGGTATTAACTCCCCTGTACAGCAGCATTTAGACTGAAAAAAGAGAGACAGGACTTCAGGAGTACGTCTTGCAAAAGTGCTAGCAAGGAACATGCTGATAGGAGCAAACATAGTGAGCAGAGGGATGACCCCATCAGTCTGCTGCTGTTCCTTCACTGTTTAGTCAGAAGGTTGGGGTAAAAGAGAGAACGCCACTGTATTCCTCACTACAGTATTTGTAGTGTTGTCCACCTGGTTGTGCAGTGTGAGGGGGTGTGAATCTCAGGACTGGATGGCCAAAAATACTTTGGCAGGTAAAACAGCTCCCAGATACAGTGCAGTGCCTTGAAAAAGTATTCATACCCCTTGCCATTTTCCACATTTTGTCATGTTACAACCAAATATCTAAATGTATTTTATGTGATAGACCAACACATAGTAGCCATGAATGCTTGGAGAAGCTATTTATTTGGAAGAAGTCAGGTGATGTTAGTCTTCCCACCCAGTGCTGCGGCCTGGGTGGATGTGTGTAAAACATCTCCTGGCTGCTAGGCCTGAATCCTGAGGCCTATCCAGGAGTCTTCCTGGCTGCTAGGCCTATCCGAGGCCTACCTGGGTGTTCAAGATTCTGCAGAGAAAAGCCTGCCAAAGATCCAGAAACAATTCTGAGAGGGATGAAGTTCTAGGGAAGCACCAGAGGTGACTCTTCACGGACTGGGGATCCAGGAGGTGGCTGGGAGAGCTTCAAGAGAGAACTTATCCAAAAGAATTCAGTATGATGCAGTGAGTAAAGCTCAGTTACTATAGTAAACAGCCTATCCTACAAAGTACAGATGTGCTGGTTCAGCTTAAAGGCTCTTTTCCTGTACTGTTGTCTTCCTTATCTCACCTATTTTGTCTAAGGAGTCTGCCAATCTGCCTATCTGCTGATCGATACTATTTTTGACTAAGGGTGTCCTGTGCCCTATCCCCTCTCTCCCACATTTTTCCTGTTTGAGAAATAAACTCTCTTGTGCATAAAAATGACTGGCGCCCTCAAATTTATTTTTTTGTTCATGACCCACTACACCTAGTAACCTGTACCTTGAGGAAGTATGTCAGCCCTCCTTACCTCTGGTAGCCACCATCAGGCTCCTGGAAAAGTGAGGTAGGCGCTACACGTGCGTAACGAAACGTCCCATACTCCGCTTGAGTGCTTTCGTCATATACCGCTTCCTCCAGTCTGATTAGTACAGATCAGACTGGGGTTCTCGGTCACCCTGTGCCCCTAATAGACACAGGGTAACTTAGACATAGGAGGTGCATGGGGAGCTGAAACAAGGGTTTCCCAACCTCTCCAAGGGATTCTGGGTTCCACGGTCCCCGGCCCAAAGTGACTCCGGGCACAACGTGTATATAGTGTTCGTTATTTTTTTTCACAGATTTAAATTGTTTGTGTGTAACACCTTCAAAGTGTCATCTATAGCATCTGGTCCAGACACAAAAAAAAAAAAAAAAAAAAATAGAATGGGTCACGTGACTCACCAACTATAACTTGACCTAAAACATTTAAAATTTAAAACAATTAAAATACACCGCTAAATAAAAGTCCCAGTTACATGTTTTAACCACATCACTACCGCCATATGTTTATGAATGGCGATGTGGTGGTCTGTTATTTCCACAGTGCAATTTATAAATAGCATTGACAATAACACCATCAGGTGACATTTGCACCTATTAGCTGTGAACCAAGCCCTCATTAGACAGCTTGGTTCAGAGACACAATGTACAGAGCCAATTGAAAGAATTTTGTACCTTGTGATCACTGTGGTAACCAAATACAGCAATCACAAATGTAAACACGCTACTGTATACATTGTTGAGCTATCTCCTTCCTAATACAACAGACGATGGAGAGGAAACAAAGTGATTTATAAATGGAGAATGAAAAAAATGGATCGGCTGCAGCGCTGCCCTGGGCACTGTGGTATCATGTGAAGTGGGGGGGTACCACAAGGAGATTGGGGGGGGTGGGGTTGAGAAGGGGAATTTTGACACAGGGTAAGAATTGTTGTAGCAGGGCAAATTTGGGGAGGTGTGCTAGGAGTGGTGATTTAAGGGGATTTGTGTTGAGAAGGGGGATGGGGAAAGAAGATTTGTGCTAGGAAAGGGGATTTGGAGGGTTTTGCTAAAAAAAAGTAACATGTAGAGGGAAAATATTTATTTTGGGGGGGATTTGTGCTAGTGGGGATGATTGGGGAGTATTTGTGCTAGGATGGGGGATTAGGGAGGGGAACTTGTGCTGGAAGGGTGAGATTTGGAGTGGGGAGGGGGCGAGGATTTGTGCTTGGAGGGGAAATTTAAGGGGTAGAGGATTTGGGTTAGGAGGGGGAAGATTTTTTTTTGGAGGGGGGAATTAGTCCTGGGGGCATATGGGGGGAGAGAGAGGATATGAGCTGGGTGCTTAGGAGATGAGCATGCAGATTAATGTTCGTTTTTTTGGGGGGAAGGTTATTTTTGCTGACACATCATGCTCATATATCTTGGGGGGAATGGCAATTTGGCATGTTTGCCCTGGACTCTAGAGATGACCTTGTCCCGGCACTGCCTTGGGGTGTCTGCATTACAAAAAAGGGGTAAGTACAGTGGGCGTGTGTACTGTTCTGGCATTTTATTCGATTTTTTTTTATAAGAGAAAGCAAGGGAAACATTTGTTAGTCTTTTCCCCCCTTAATAATAAAAAACAAAAAGTGAGTGGTTAATAAATGCCACCAAAAGAAAATTCTGTCCCAAAAATGATAAAAAAAATCAATTTGGGTACATTGGCCTGGTAAAGAAGGGGTATTACAGGCTAGTACTCAAATGGTAAAAGAAGAATTCAAGCCAACAAGTAAAATCACTCAATGAGGCAATGAGATGCAAATTCAACTTGGTAAACACTGTAAATGTGCCAACAGCAGAAATTACACTCAGTTCATTTTACCCTGAATTTTGTATAACCCCTGATGGTCACATTTTGGCAGGATTCTCACATGTGTTACCAGGAGACGGTACATTAAATTGTCCCTTGATCCTGTGCTCTGCAGCCTCTCCTCCCATACTGCATTATGTTTGGACAAAGCTACAGGGAGCTCAAACAGTGGAGCATGAACAAGTGAACACGTTGGTCTACATTTTCACAGACTGAGAGCTATTCAGAAAGTAAGCATAATGGCAACTACAGGGATTTTACAGTGTCTTGAAAAAGTATTCATACCCACTGAAATTTTCCACATTTTGTCATGTTACAACCAAATGTAAATGTATTTTTTGGGATTTTATGTGATAGACCAACACAAAGTGGCACATAATTGTGAAGTGGAAGGAATATGATAAATGGTTTTCATTTTTTTTTTACAAATAAATATGTGAAAAGTGTAGAGTGCATTTGTATTCAGCCCCCCCCCCCCCCCCCGAGTCAATACTTTGTAGAACCACCTTTTGCTGCAATTACAGCTGCAAGTCTTTTTGGGGAAGTCTCTACCAGCTTTGCACATCTAGATAGGCACATTTTTGCCCATTCTTCTTTGCAAAATAGCTCAAGCTCTGTCAGATTGTATAGAGAGTGTCTGTAAAAAGCAATTTTCAAGTCTTGCCACAGATTCTCAATTGGATTTAGGTCTGGACTTTGACTGGGCCATTCTAACACATGAATATGCTTTAGTCTAAACCATTCCATTGTAGCTCTGGCTGTATGTTTAGGGTCGTTGTCCTGCTGGAAGGGGAACCTCCGCCCCAGTCTCAGATCTTTTGCGGACCCTAACAGGTTTTCTTCTAAGATTGCCCTGTATTTGGCTCCATCCATCTTCCCATCAACTCTGACCAGCTTCCCTGTACCTGCTGATGAAAAGCATCCCCACACCATGTTTCACTGTGGGGATGGTGTGTTCAGGGCAGGGGCGGACTGACAACTTATGGGGCCCCTGGGAATTAGGAGATTATGGGGCCCCCCAGGCTTACAGATGGCCGGCCACGCCACAGCCGTCTTTTTTAGGGGAGGGGCACAAAGCTCAGCGACATGCAGAGTGACAGGAGACTTAGAGCTGGTGACCCAGTAAAGGCACCAGGAGCCTCTCATGGGCAGTTCCACCTTATCAACATCATGGGCCCCTGAGCAAAATACTGCACTGGGACCCCTACCAGGGAGATGATGACCTGCGGCATGCATAGTGCACCATGGTGAACAATGGGCATGGCCAGTGGAAGAGTCTTAAAGGGGGATTGAACAGAAACTGCACCTGTTGTATACAATGCAAACATACCACAGACCTTGTACCCATAAAATTCTACTTACTGTTTCGCAACTGATAATCTCACAGACAGACACAAAGCAATCTCAGTCAGGATCAATAAAATGTTTTCATTATATATATGTTTTTTTATGCACAAAAAAAAGGATATTTTTGTCTTACTGAGGCAACCTTACAGAAGAACTTCATTAAAACCAGCAACTGTTAAAGACATTGAACACCTTGGTCAGGTCTATGTACAGTATAAAGTACAGAGTATGTGGGTCGGGAGTAAGTAACAAACAAAACAACATATAGAGTACAGCAATCAGGATGAGCGCCACGCTCACATCAGAGTCCTCCCTTACATCAAAGTCCCAACATTCTCCCTAAACATCACAGTCCGCAGAGTTCCACCCTATGGCAGAGCCCCCAGAGTGCCACCTTACAGCAGAGCCCCTAGTGTGCCACCTTACGACAGAGCCCCCAGTGTGCCACCTTACAGCAGAGCCCCCAGTGTGTCAACTTACGGCAGAGCCCCCAGTGTGCCACCCTATGGCTCAGCCCCCAGTGTGCCACCCTACGGCACAGCACCCAGTGTGCCACCCTACGGCACAGCCCCCAGTGTGCCACATTCCAAAAGTACCCTTTTTGCAAGTTAGTGCTTGGTGTGGTAGGCAGCTGGCGGGAAAAGGCTTTTAAAAAAAAATCCACATGTTGCAGGCTCTGAACTGCACATATGCAGTCGTAGAGCCAGCAGAATAGTGAACTGCTGTGGTTGACCTCAGATCGGGCAGTGGGGCATGTGAATAAAAGCCATGCTTGATGTGTACCATGATATCACTGCACAGGTGTGTGCTCAGACCTGCCCTGCTGCCTGATCCGAGGTCAAGCTCAGCAGTGCACCATTCAGCTGCCTCTGAACGGCAACAAAGGCATTTTGCATGGACAGGGGATTGTTAGATCGACTTCTGTTGAATGGCAGTGGGCACACATGGATCATACAGTATACACACACACACGCACAGTACACACACACGCACGGTACACACACACACGCATGCACAGTACACACAGATACACGCATTCACAGTAGACACACAGATGCACAGTACACACATGCATGCACAGTACACACACACACCCATGCACAGTACACACACACACACACAGTACACACACACACGCCTGCACACTACACACGCATGCACAGTACAGACGCACGCATGCACAGTACACACACACATGCACAGTACACACATGCACAGTACACACACACACATGCACAGTACACACACACATGCACCCACAGTACACACACACAGTATACATACGCACGCACAGTACACACACACACAGTACACACGTATGCATGCATGCACAGTACACACGCACACATGCACAGCATACACACACGCAAGGTACACACACACAGTACACACACACACGCACGAACAGTACACACACATGCACGCATGCACAGTACACACACATGCACGCATGCACAGTACACACACATGCACAGTACACACACACGCATGCATAGTACACACATGCATCGTACACACATTCACAGTACACATACACGCATGCACAGTACACACACAGATGCACACACGTACATACATACAGTATACATATACACAGTATACAGACACACAGTATACACACACCAGCACTTTTCACCCAAAAATCAGCCTGATGGAACACACTGCTGCCTCCATCTCCTGGCATGCTGGGACTTGTAGTGCCCCGGCAGCTCACAAATACAGGGAGTGGTAATGCAGGGGAGGGGGACTGTGCCTGTGTACTGGTGGGCAGGTAATGAGTAGGGAGGTGTAATAGAGATTGGAGAAGTTCAAAACATGTCTTTCCTCCAGAAGCAGTGTACTTCTCCTCACACAGAAAATCGATCTAACTGCTTCAGAGACAGGAGGAGTCATGCTAGAGGAAACACATCCTCCCCCCTCCTCACCAGGGTAAACCACTGATAAGAATATATTCAGCTTAGTTAGCTTCTATCAGGCAGCAGTCCGTCCCACATTGCTGGCTGTGTCCCCACCCTCCTCCCTCTCCTCCAGCTGTCGGCACCTCTTGCTCATATCTCAAATAAGCTGAGCTGGAGAAGGGGGTGGGTACACTGTGTTCCCATTGACTGAGGAGGCAGTGGAGAGCTACAATCTTGGGATTCTTACATCAAACGTATGTCGGTAGGGGACATTTCAGGGACAGATGTAAAAAAGCACAAGTTTTTTTATATACTGACCCTGGTTTTACTGAGGCTGACCACCCTGACGGGGCCCCCTAGTGGCCCCGGGCCCTTGGGCAGTGCCCGAGTGCCCGAATGGTCAGTCTGGTTCAGGGTGTTGTGAGGTGTTAGTTTTGCTTTTAGGCCAAAAAGTTAAATTTGGTTTCCTCTGACCAGAGCACCTTCTTCCACATGTTTGCTGTGTCCCCAACAATGGCTTTCTTCTTGCCACTCTTTGTTAAAGCCAGATTTGTGGAGTGCATGACTAATAGTTGTCCTGTGGACAGATTCTCCCATCTGAGATGTGGATCTCTGCAGCTCCTCCAGAGTTATCATGGGCCTATTGGATGCTTCTCTGATTAATGCTCTCCTTGCTCGGCCTGTCAGTTTAGGTGGACGGCCATGTCTTGGTAGATTTGCAGTTGTGCCATACTCTTTCCATTTTTGGATGATGGATTGAACAGTGATCTGTGAGATGTTCAAAGCTTGGGATATTTTTTTATAACCTAACCTTGCTTTAAACTTCTCCACAACTTTATCCCGGACCTGTCTGGTGTGTTCCTTGGCCTTCCTGAAGCGGTTTGTTCAAGAAGGTTCTCTAACAAACTTCTGAGGGCTTCACAGAACAGCTGTGTTTATACTGAGATTAAATCACACACAGGTGGACTCCATTTACTAATTAGGTGACTTCTGAAGGCAATAAGTTCCACTGGATTTTAGTTAGGGGTATCAGAGTAAAGGGGGCTGAATACAAATGCATGCCGCACTTTTCACATTTATTTGTAAAAAAAAATTGAAAACCACTTATCATTTTTCTTCCTCTTCACAATTATGTGCCACTTTGTGTTGGTCTATCACATAAAATCCCAATAAAATACATGTACGTTTTTGGTTGTAACATGACAAAATGTGGAAAACTTCAAGAGGTATGAATACTTTTTCAAGGCACTGTAGCTAGCAGGAAATACAAGGCGCAGAAGCTGTAGGCAGACTGTGGGATTGATTTGCCAAAACTGGAGAGTGCAAAATCTGGTGCAGCTTTGCATGGTAGCTATACACCTTCTAACTTTAGCTTGTTCAATTAAGCTTTGACAATAAACCCTGGAAGCTGATTGTTTTCTATGCAGCGTATATAGTAAATATCTCCTAAACAGTGCACGTTTAGAAGATATTTACAGTACCTACAGGTAAGCCTTACTATAGGCTTACCTGTAGGTAAAATTAAAGAGGAAGACTTTTTTCTTGTTAAAAAAAAAAAAAAAGGAGGAAGATTTTACTTCCTCTATAACCCCTGCGTTTTGACTGCATTGTTCCTTTATTATAATGCATCAAAAATGTGTTTATTTTTATTTTGCAGAGTTATTAGAGCAACAGTGACAAAGAACTCTGCGTCTAGATCAAGACAAGAAATATACAGCCACACATAGTCCATATAACAGGAAATCATAAAAAGAAAGAAAACACAAGAAACACCTATACAACCAGATGTCCTTCGTAATTTCAATAATTTTATTAAATACAGGTGTAAGTAGATACAACTGAACTATCTTTTCTTGATGCTGGGAGAGGTAGAACTGTAAATAAATTAACAATATAAAATAACAGAATTGTAAGAAAAGCGCCAGTCTCTGTACTACATCCGATTCTGACGGAGACTCCCATTCCCAAACAATCTGCAATGAAACAAAAAGGTATAAAACTTGAAAAACACTGCCATGCATCTGAAAGCAATGAAGGTTGCCTTATATAGGAATAGTGACTTCCTAATAACCTTTTATAGTTTAAAGTCATCATTATATATGAGGAACAAAGACTGACACTTGTCTCAAATTCACAGAATAATAACTGTACTTCGCAAACAGCAAAAAAAGGGACAAAACCTCCAGATGACATGCAGGTATCTATGTTTGCCAAAGCGTTCAACTGTAATTCAGTACTATAGAAATCATATTTGAAGGGGATTTCAAAGATGAAGCTTGGTTGGCCATGTAAATAGCAGTGGGTACAAAACTACCCATAAGCAGCAATGGCCGGCCAGGTACAATTACAGCTCTCATGTAAATCAGTCTTACCCACTATGTTGAGCTAAAAGTTCCCACCCCATGATAAGTGTCTATACTGGCTTCCGGTCTGTTTATGTCCGCTAATCAGTCTGCATTTTTGATCTACCTTCCAGAAAATGCTGTTTGAGATGTAGTAATTTAAAATACACAGATAAAGTTACCAATTGGGAGGAAATGTTTAAAATGGTTTTAAAGCTTTGTTTTTGTTTTGTTTTTTTTTGTTTTTTTAAATTACAAATGTTAGAGCCCTTTCACACTGGGGCGGTTTGCAGGCGCTATTGAGCTAATAATAGCGCCTGCAAACCGACCCGAAAGTGCCGCTGCTTGCATTCCAGTGTGAAAGCCCCGAGGGCTTTCACACTGGAGCGATGCGCTGGCAGGACGGTAAAAAAAGTCCTGCCAGCAGCATCTTCGGAGCGGTGAAGGAGCGGTGTGTATACTGCTCCTTTACCGCTCCTACCCATTGAAATCAATGGGACGGCGCGGCTATACCGCCGGCAAAGCGCCTCTGCAGAGGCGCTTTGCGGTGGTATTTAACCCTTTCTCGGCCGCTAGCAGGGGTAAAACCGCCCCGCTAGCGGCCGCATACGGACGGTAAAACGCCGCTAATAATAGCAGCGTTTAACCACCGACGCCGCCCCCCGCCCCAGTGTGAAAGGGCTCTTATACTTACCTGTTCTGTGCAATAGTTTTGAACAGAGCAGCTCCAATCCTCATCTTCTGGGGTCCCCCACCGGCTCTCCAGACCCCTCTTCTTCATCTGGGCCCCCAGGGAAAACCGCTCTCCCTGGGGGCACCCGTGCGAGCTTGCCCAAGTCCAGCTGCTGCGTACATTGACACAGACAGTGGGACTTGGCCCCGCCCCCACTTAACCAGATTTGATTGACAGCAGCGGGAGCCAACCGATCCCACTGGTATCCATCTGTCCAAAGAGGAGAGCGACGGCAGTAGGAGCCACTGTGCTTGTGCACATCGCCAGATCGGATAGGCTGAGGTAAGGAAAAGGGGGGACTGAGGGGCAGCTGCAGCACAGAAGGTTTTTCACCATAGAATGCATTAAGGTGAAATCCCTTAAGGCTTTAGAATCACTTTAAGAAGTGCAGAGGGGTGCCTGGAAAAAGGATTTCTTCAGTCAGGGGAGGAGGAATGCTAGCAATGAAATGATGATGCTGCCATTCAGGGGCGTAACTAGAAATCACAGGGCCCCATAGCAAAATGTTGTATGGGCCCCCCCCCCCCCCCCCTGCAAACCGCCCCCCCCCTGCAAACCACCCCCTCCACAAAAAAAAAGAACTAATGCCATTGAACAACAGATTACCGCACCCATGTGGCACAGTACCCAGGCAACAGCTTATATTAATTATGAACAACAAAGTATGCAGTATACTGTATGCAGCCCCTAAAGGACACACATTGCTGACCTCCATGCCTTCTAACCAATTTCTGTTCTGTTATATAAAATGAACTAGTTCAACTCACCATAATGCTGAATCAGTGGGAGCCCTAAGCGTGTCACTTGACACCGTCGCCTGCCACCAGATGCAACTTGTCACGGAATGTCACTTGTCACATCACCACACATTGCGGATTGTCCACTTGCCACGTCGCCTGCCACCAGATGTAGATTGTCACTTGTCACACGTTGCAGAATGTCACCTGCCACATGTTGCCGATTGTCCACTTGCTACGTCCCGGATTGTCACTTGCCACGTCACCTGCCACACATTACTGATTGTCACTTGCCACATCCCAGATTGTCACTTGCCACACATTAGATTGTCACTTGCCACGTCACCTGCCACACATTACGGATTGTCACTTGCCACTTTCTGGATTGTCACTTGCTACACATTACGGATTGTCACTTGCCACGTCGCCTGCCACATGTTATGGATTGTCACTTGCCACGTCACCTGCCACACATTACGGATTGTCACTTGCCACGTCCCGGATTGTCACTTGCCACACATTACGGATTGTCACTTGCTACGTCACCTGCCACACATTACGGATTGTCACTTGCCACGTCCCGGATTGTCACTTGCCACACATTACGGATTGTCACTTGCCACGTCGCCTGCCACATGTTACAGGTTGTCACTTGCCACGTCACCTGCCATACATTACAGATTGTCACTTGCCACCTCACCTGCCACACATTACGGATAGTCACTTGCCACGTCACCTGCCACACATTACGGATAGTCACTTGCCACGTCACCTGCCACACATTACGGATAGTCACTTGCCACGTCACCTGCCACACATTACGGATAGTCACTTGCCACGTCACCTGCCACACATTACGGATAGTCACTTGCCACGTCACCTGCCACACATTACGGATTGTCACTTGCCACGTCCCGGATTGTCACTTGCCACACATTACGGATTGTCACTTGCTGCCACGTCTCGGATGGTCACTTGCCACACATTACGGATTGTCACTTGCTGCCACGTCCCGGATTGTCACTTGCCACTTCACCTTGTCACTTGCTGCCTGTGTCACTTTCATGCTGTGTCCCAGAGTCAGGCAGCAGAGAGATAAGGTCATCTCTCTGCTTCCCGAGGCTGCCTGCACAGTGAGGGGGGAAAACTGCACTGCACTGCAGGGATGCAGGGAGGGCGCCGGGCGGTGAGAGATGATGTCATCTCTATGCACCCCCGGCTGCCAGCTCCCTGATTGGCCAGCCTGCTCATACACGAGCCGAGCCGCCCAGCTGACTCACCGCCTGACAGCCCTCGGAGCCGCCCACGCTCTCACCGCAGACCCGCCCACTCTCACCCGGGGGCCCGCAAAGCCGCCCGCTGTCACCCGCGGGCCCGCAAAGCCGCCCGCTGTCACCCGCGGAGCCGCCCGCTGTCACCCGCGGAGCCGCCCGCTGTCACCCGCGGGCCCGCAAAGCCACCCGCTGTCACCCGCGGAGCCGCCTGTCACCGGTCCGGGGCAGGGGCGTAACTAGAAATCACAGGGCCCCATAGCAAAATGTTGTATGGGCCCCCCCCCCCCCCCCCCCTGCAAACCGCCCCCCCCCTGCAAACCACCCCCTCCACAAAAAAAAAGAACTAATGCCATTGAACAACAGATTACCGCACCCATGTGGCACAGTACCCAGGCAACAGCTTATATTAATTATGAACAACAAAGTATGCAGTATACTGTATGCAGCCCCTAAAGGACACACATTGCTGACCTCCATGCCTTCTAACCAATTTCTGTTCTGTTATATAAAATGAACTAGTTCAACTCACCATAATGCTGAATCAGTGGGAGCCCTAAGCGTGTCACTTGACACCGTCGCCTGCCACCAGATGCAACTTGTCACGGAATGTCACTTGTCACATCACCACACATTGCGGATTGTCCACTTGCCACGTCGCCTGCCACCAGATGTAGATTGTCACTTGTCACACGTTGCAGAATGTCACCTGCCACATGTTGCCGATTGTCCACTTGCTACGTCCCGGATTGTCACTTGCCACGTCACCTGCCACACATTACTGATTGTCACTTGCCACATCCCAGATTGTCACTTGCCACACATTAGATTGTCACTTGCCACGTCACCTGCCACACATTACGGATTGTCACTTGCCACTTTCTGGATTGTCACTTGCTACACATTACGGATTGTCACTTGCCACGTCGCCTGCCACATGTTATGGATTGTCACTTGCCACGTCACCTGCCACACATTACGGATTGTCACTTGCCACGTCCCGGATTGTCACTTGCCACACATTACGGATTGTCACTTGCTACGTCACCTGCCACACATTACGGATTGTCACTTGCCACGTCCCGGATTGTCACTTGCCACACATTACGGATTGTCACTTGCCACGTCGCCTGCCACATGTTACAGGTTGTCACTTGCCACGTCACCTGCCATACATTACAGATTGTCACTTGCCACCTCACCTGCCACACATTACGGATAGTCACTTGCCACGTCACCTGCCACACATTACGGATAGTCACTTGCCACGTCACCTGCCACACATTACGGATAGTCACTTGCCACGTCACCTGCCACACATTACGGATAGTCACTTGCCACGTCACCTGCCACACATTACGGATAGTCACTTGCCACGTCACCTGCCACACATTACGGATTGTCACTTGCCACGTCCCGGATTGTCACTTGCCACACATTACGGATTGTCACTTGCTGCCACGTCTCGGATGGTCACTTGCCACACATTACGGATTGTCACTTGCTGCCACGTCCCGGATTGTCACTTGCCACTTCACCTTGTCACTTGCTGCCTGTGTCACTTTCATGCTGTGTCCCAGAGTCAGGCAGCAGAGAGATAAGGTCATCTCTCTGCTTCCCGAGGCTGCCTGCACAGTGAGGGGGGAAAACTGCACTGCACTGCAGGGATGCAGGGAGGGCGCCGGGCGGTGAGAGATGATGTCATCTCTATGCACCCCCGGCTGCCAGCTCCCTGATTGGCCAGCCTGCTCATACACGAGCCGAGCCGCCCAGCTGACTCACCGCCTGACAGCCCTCGGAGCCGCCCACGCTCTCACCGCAGACCCGCCCACTCTCACCCGGGGGCCCGCAAAGCCGCCCGCTGTCACCCGCGGGCCCGCAAAGCCGCCCGCTGTCACCCGCGGAGCCGCCCGCTGTCACCCGCGGGCCCGCAAAGCCACCCGCTGTCACCCGCGGAGCCGCCTGTCACCGGTCCGGGGGGCCCCTAACAGCTGCGGGCCCCATAGCGGCCGCGTGTGTCGCTATGGCGGTAGTTCCGCCACTGGTCCGGGGGGCCCCTAACAGCTGCGGGCCCCATAGCGGCCGCGTGTGTCGCTATGGCGGTAGTTCCGCCACTGCTGCCATTACTACAATTAGGCTAGAATTAATCCAACAACCATTCTGTATTCTACACATAGGGACCTATTAGCAACCTGCAAAATTTCAACTGTGAACAAGGACACAGCAAGCTGAAGAATTATGAAAACAGACAAAGAAATTCACTAGAAAAAGAAAATTGGTAATAAAGCATAACTGATGTAGCACCCCCCCCCCCCCTCTAGTTAGGGTGCTAGGTTAAATTTTGTTTCTGGCTTCACTGTAATCAGCGGTGCAGAAGTTTTTGTCTATTCAGGGTTTTCTGCGCTAAGTGTTTGGTTTCTCTCACCTGCTTCTGGAAGAAGCTTCCAGAATATAGGGCAGGGAGATTTAAATAGCACAAATATTTATCATGCTACAGCCAATTCCTGGAAGAAGACGTCCAAAAGGTGGCTGGGGAGGTGATAAATGTTTGGGAGCCCTTAGAAGAGTGCCCTTTCCTCTTCAGGGAGGATTCCAGTTCTCCTGGGGCTGCTCCCCCTTGGAGAGAGCTACCGATGCAAGAAATTGCAGTCTTACGTAAACTCGTGGCTTTTACATACTTTGTGGAAGTAATAGCAACCTGTGTATTTTTAGGTTTGGACACCAATCCACAAAGCATAGGCACCAACAGTGGGATAGGATAAATTGTTTAAAACTGAACTCCAGGCAAAACAACCTAAATTCAAAGATGAAATACATGTAAGAAAGCCATTCAACCTGCCATGGGATTTGTAACTGTCTATACAGTCCTGAGATATGCACAGCTCTGCCACACAGCACTGCCTGGTAGGGCAGAAGGTATGATATTTATGTCAAATGTTAAAAGTCTTGCCCCCCCTCTTCTATCTCCTCCTACCAGTATGTTCCTTTAGGCACATAAGCAATGCAGTACAATGCAGGGTGAGGCCTACAGCCTATGATGTCATTACGCCCGCCAGTGTACAACAGCGAGACGTTTTTTGCTTGTGTATACCTTGAGATACTTGTGAGTGTATTATATATGTAATAAAGTGGGTATTTTTAGCAGTACTACTCTATGGTCCTTTGCTGTCTTCTTCTCACCATCCCTGAGGAGAGTTGGTGATCCCTGGTACTCGGTGGAGGATTGGAAGTGATCCTAAGTGGCCCTAATTAGGACACTGGGTGAGCATTAGCATTATTTATGTTTTTTGGATCAGTTCTTCACCAGATTTGCATTTGTCATTTTTTTTGTTTTGTATAGTCATTTTTGGGTGAAGTTTTTGATACTTTCATTAATTTTTTCACATTTTCATTTTTTTTTTTTTACAATTGTGGTATTGTATTAGTATTTGATTATTAATTGATATAAGGTTTTGTGCAACTTTTTGAGAATATTAGTGTCATCTTCCTTCTGGAACATTAATTGGAGCATTACTCTAATGCACTTAGCCCATAGACATTTTTGTTTTTTAATGCAGTACAACTGTGTGCTGCTTTTTCCTCTGAGCACTATGGTAAATTGGATTGCTAGATGCTGACAGCAAGTCAAATTCAGGTACTTGCACGGTCAGTATTGTATTGGTCAGTATTAGTGATTATATAGAGCTGAATAGTTCAACTATCACACAGGATTACAGGAGGTGAGGACCCATTCTGCCTTACTACAATAGAAAGTTCCTGGCAAACAGGGAATTTCTTCCCCATTAATTGACTAAGACTCTACTAGTTGTTTCTATATAGTACCCACCTTCCTTCATGCTCCAGATTGCTGCCTTGTGCTACCCGATTTGGACCAGCTTGTGCCAAGTGTGATGTAGAAATATTTGCTGGTGCTCTGAGCGGTCTGAAAGCAATTTCAGCATTTACACTGCGGGGATTATTCTTGGATTTCCTGTCTGAAACATAAAACAGTCTATTCAGCCTGCAATCAATTGTCAGATAACAACCGGCTTGTCATTTCCTATAATAAAATATTGCTATAAAAAAAAAGGAAATAAAAACATAAAAAATGAGCATGTAAATTGTTACAACATTCCACTGTGTAACCTATTCGTGCGTTTAGTTGTTCAATGGAGGGGTTAACAGTTATAAATGTGTTGCTGCTACCAACCATTTAAGTGTTGGCTTTCATTTAACGTAAACAAAAAAAAAAATAGTAAATCACATTTTTTTTTCTTCTCTGGTGTTTGAAATCAGCCTCACTGTGTGGAGAAAGCACATCATAAATATAAGTGATATACTCTCGTTTGTGACATGAGCTTCAGATACACACAGGGATTTATTTCTCAGAGAATAGGTGCAGGAACTCACCCTCTGTCCAACTCTCCGCCCCAGACAAACCCCGCCCCAACCACACCCAAGCCCCGCCCCCCAGCCACACCAACCTTAGAGGAGAGAAGTACAGTGGCGCCAAAAAATTGTAATGAGTTAAGGCTTAGAACTGCGTATCACATAAGGTGTATCCGACAACATCCCCCCCAGCTCTCCTCTCATCACAAATCCCCCCAGCTCTCCTCTCATCACAAATCCCCCCCAGCTCTCCTCCCATCACAAATCCCCCCAGTTCTCCTCTCATCACAAATCCCCCCCAGCTCTCCTCTCATCACAAATCTCCCCAGCTCTCCTCTCATCACAAATCCCTCACCAGCTCTCCTTTCATCACAAATCCCCCCCAGCTCTCCTCTCATCACAAATCCCTCACCAGCTCTCCTTTCATCACAAATCCGCCCCCAGCTCTCCTCTCTGTAAAAATCCCCCCCAAATCTCCTCTCATCACAAATCCCCCCCCCAGCTCTCCTTTCTACACAAATCCCCAAGCTCTCCTCTCATCACAAATCCCTCCCCGACTCTCCTCTCATCACAAATCCCCCGAGCTCTCCTCTCATCACAAATCCCCCCAGCTCTCCACTCATCACAAATCCCCGCCCCCAGCTCTCCTGTCTGTACAAATCCCCCCAGCTCTCCTCTCATCACAAATCCCTCACCAGCTCTCCTCTCATCACAAATACCCCCCAGCTCTCCTGTCTGTACAAATCCCCCCAGCTCTCCTCTCATCACAAATCCCTTCCCAGCTCTACTCTCATCACAAATCCCTCATCAGCTCTTCTCTCATCACAACTACTCCCCCCCAGCTCTCCTCTCTGTACAAATCCCCCCAAATCTCCTCTCATCATAAATCCATCCCCCAGCTCCCCTCTCTGTACAAATACCCCCCAGCTCTCCTCTCATTACAAATCCCCCCAGCTCTCCTCATCACAAATCCCCCCAGCTCTCCTCATCACAAATCCCCCCAGCTCTCCTCTCTGTACAAATACCCCCTAGCTCTCCTCTCATCACAAATCCCCCAGCTCTTCTCTCATCACAAATCCCCCCCCAAGCTCTCCTCTCTGTACAAATACCCCCCAGCTCTCCTCATCGAAAATCCCTCACCAGCTCTCCTCTCATCACAAATCCCCCCCAGCTCTCCTCTCTGTACAAATACCCCCCAGCTTGTCACCTGACCAATGCTACCACATTTATCATCCCCTTTATTAACGTTTATTAACCCCTTGTAATAGCAATCAAGTAAAAATAAACATAAGAAAAAAAAAGTTTAAAAAAATAAAAATTATAAAAAGTATTTAAAAATAAAAAAGTGAAAAAAAATTGCTATTACCAATATGCAAATGAACGCCCAGAGCGCACATTCCACAAATATCAAAGTGAGAGAAATAATTCTAGCACAAACTGATGAGATGTAAAGGCTTTTAAAGTGTCACCTGTGGAGATTTTTGGGTACTGACGTTTTTTGCGATATCATGGGTGCAAGCAATTTTAAGATTTGACATGTTGGGTATCTATTTACTTGACACAATTTAATCTTTTATATACTACCAAAAATGGGTATTATATTGCCTGTGTTTGCACTAAAATTAATTTTATTATATTTTTTTCCTGAAAATTTGCGTATAATAAACAGTTGCACAAATATCATGTGACAAAAATTTGCAACTATCAGGGCCTCTGCTTTCAGAAAATCTATAATGTTCTGGGGGGTTAAGTAATTTTATTGGCAAAAATGAAAATGTTTACATGGTGCAAAAATTAAAAAAAATTAGTTCTAGAGCCAAACTGGTTACACTAAGCACGTCTATTAAAAGAGAAGTATGGCCATAACTTCTATTGTGTCTCACAAGAGTGGACTTACTTTTGCTCTCCTGTGACCCAGAGTCAGCTGGATATTGGGTGTTTATTTTTTATTAAACTCACACTTATTAAAGCTTTCTGATTGCTATTACATTAAACAAAGCCTTTCCTGAAAAATCTCCAATCTAATAAAAAATCCTTTTAGTACAAAATTGGCTTATATAGTAAAGGTTCTTTTTTTTTTTTAATAACAAACATAATATACTTACCCGCTTTCAGAAATTTTGTATCCACCATGTAAGATCTGGGTGACTGTTGCCCACATCCCAGGTAAGTACAAAGTAAGAAAAAAACCCCTTAGGTTGGTGGGACTTTAATGGCAACACATCACCCAAGAGTTTAATAAAATATAAATGTTAATTGATACATGATAAAATCCAATGAATATGTTTTGCAAAAAAGGAGATAAAAACATACAATTCCAGTTACATGCTAGGAAAATACATATGTGAATCACATGTTATCTCTGCTCCACCCGACGCGTTTCAGGAAGAACCTTTCATCAGGGGTGCAATGGGGGAGATACACATGTATATAGTATTCTATAGATAAAAAACATACAGGATTTAATTGAAAGCAGCAGGAGCCAGAGCTGCTCACACTGAGTCCTTTGAGGAGAGAGAGCAGCGCTGCTCCTTTCTGGCACAATGCTGGATCAAGATCAGGCTCAGGTAAGTATTTAGATGGGGCTGGGGAGAGCTGAACGTGAAAGGTTTTTTTTACCTTAATGCAGAGAATGCGTTAGGGTAAAATAAAACATGAAACCACTTTAAAAATAAACATAAAATTAATAATAACAATAATAACGTAAATATAATAAACACATGTAAACTCAATCACCAAAATATTATTTAAGTTGTGACATGTTAATTTAATATGAAAATAACTTTTAAACTTTAAAATAATACCTGGTTAATCCCCTTACGCATACAATATGTCAGCACGGTGGACCTTAACACACACTGCATACAGCTACATATATACATACAGCCAGCACTCCTGCCTTATGCTGGGAAAATGCGCACTCTGTGCCCCAGCACAGTGGCCGGGAGTCAGTATGGCTCATGCACACTAACTATTGGTCCGTATAGCATTTGCATTTATATGTGTAAAAATCCGTACAAATTTTCTTCTATTCTACTGCTCTCTTCTAATACAAAATATAAAATGGCTTCAATAAACATCGTAGTTTGTGCAAAGCAAGGACATGCTTGTGTTCTAGCTGTGTGCTATGTCTCCCTCAAACCGATTTTTTGGCGCCAACCATGAGGTTAGTGTGGTAGCAAAGATCCGCTGCTCACAGGTGAGTAACTACGGCTATAATCCACATGGTGTAATGCAGGCAGTGTGGTGCACGCCCTGTCACTGCTAACAGAGATTGATGTGGACAAAAACATTCGGATGGCTGCACTCCCACACAATGCAATACGGCTTTATTAAAGTAAACAAAAATCCATAAAAACAACCAAGCACAGACAGGCAGGGGAATAACAAGGTTGACGCATTTCACACGGATTCCGTGTTTTGTTTACTCTAATAAAACCGTATTGCATCATGTGGGAGTGAAGCCGTCCAAATTTTTTTGTACACATGAGGTTAGTGTGCATGTGTCTGCCTGCAAAGTGCATGCACCCTTGGATGCAGCCATTGTTTGACGGCATTGCCATCATTCCCAGTGATTGTGAACCTTACCCTTCACAACGGCAATTAGCTGGCTCATAGAGAGCATATAAGTTTAGGTGAAAGGGGAAAACCACATGCTCTCCAGGAGCCAGATATTGGCCAACATTTGTAGTAGTTACCCCCAGCAATTACAGTTCTTTAACACATAGTAGGGACAGTCAGGGATTCATCTCCCTGCTATTAATGACAGCAGAAACATGAACTTCCATTAAGAATAAATAAAAGACAGGATATAAAGGGTTCAACAAAAATTTATTGCAAGAACTGTAGGCTGCCAGCAAGCAGTATATGTCATCAGTGGTCTACATAGCCTGCCCATCTGTGAGATTTTTCAGCATGGGCAGGATTCTGGGGCAGAACGTTACATGTCAGTTTGCATAATTAAGGAAGGTATCCTGGGGTGGCTGGGTCATCTTCTGGCATGTAGGAATTGGAATTTATGTCAAAATTCATAGGATGCCTTCATCAATTGATGAAATAGCCCGATATCCACGTGCACGTAATGGTTAACTTCAGCGCCACACTGGTGCCTTCTCTTCCTTTCGTACCCTAGAGAAACAGAACAATTGTTGAACATTTATCATCAAGACATATGGCTAGACTAGAGTGATAGACACAGATATGTACCTACATGTATCAATAGACATATAGAATGTTAGATTTTAATAGAGAGATATACATACCTGCATTCTCTGGAGGTGGGTGTGCTACTGCCTCCTAGGAGTCTACTGGTTTCAAAAGATGTGATTGCCTCTCTTCACTCTCCTCGCCTTCCTCCTAATCAATCTAACTGCCTGTTGTGCTTCTAGATAAAAATATATACTGTAAATGAAGAGCACTACAATGGATGATGTATATACGATATTATACAAAGGAGTGAAGCGCAATATCAGGGCTCAATAAAATATTTCAAATGTAATAAAAAAAGTCCATATAAATACAAAATGAAGCTAAAAAACAGAAGGTGGACTAACAGTCCCAGTAGGCAAAGAGTCGCGTGAGAAATTTCAATGCAAGTGTGACTTTCCCTCCAACTCCAGCACACATGCTTCGCTCACCTCTAGGTGTGGACCACTGAACTAACAGATGGTCAACAGCGCATGTCCCATATGGGTATACCCTCCAAAAAAGATCTGGATCCACAGATCGGCATCCCAGGGGTATAATGGTAGGAGAGAAGCAAAATCTAAGTACACACTGATGATTTCTTTAGGAAGGAGGAGCCACATCTTGAGGTCACCCGCTGTCATCCTTGATCTTCATGCTCATGGTGTCTGCTCCTACATGCGCTGTTGTAATGAAGCCCTTGTGATTAGCCATTTGTTCATTAATAAAGCTTTTTAAAGAAATTATCAGTGTGCACTTAGATTTTGCATCTCTCTTACCATTATACCCCTGGGATGCCGATCGGTGGATCCGGATCTTTTTTGGAGGTTATACCCATATTGGACCTGCGCTGTTGATCATCTGTTAGTTCAGTGGTCCACATCTAGAGGTGAGCGAAGCAAGTGTGCTGGAGGTGGAGGGAAAGTCACCCTTACATTGAAATTTCTCATGGGGACTCCTTGCTTTACTGGGACCATTAGTCCACCTTCTGTTTTTTAGCTTAATTTTGGATTTATATGGACTTTTTTATTACATTTGAAATGTTTTATTGAGCCCTGATATTGCGCTGTACTCCTTTGTATAAAATTGACTTGATTTTTATTGGAATGTATATATATATATATATATATATATATATATATATATATATATATATATATATATATATAAGTTTATATATGTATATACGATGCAGTTAATATAATCTTCATTCATGTATGGTCCAGCCTAACCTCTATAACTTAATACTTTAAATCAAGGGTCTCAAACTGGTGGCCCTCCAGCTGTTGCGAAACTACAAGTCCCATGAGGCATTGCAAGGCTGACAGTTACAAGCATGACTCCCACAGGCAGAGGCATGATGGGACTTGTAGTTTTGCAACAGCTGGAGGCCCGCCAGTTTTAGAATCCTGCTTTAAATAATCAATTTCTACTTACGCCCTGGACTCAATTGGCCTTTTGAGAATCATCAGCTCACTGGCATTAGGATGACATCTGTGATGTATTCTTCTTGCTGGGGCTCCACTCCGGGCAAGCTGTTCATTGGCGATGTCATTGCGGAAACGGAGCGACCTCCACCGCCTGGTGAACTCCGAGCCCTCACCTTGAAATTTTCAGATATGTCAAAACAGAATGCCCAGAATAACATTATGTTATCAAGTTTTAGATGCTAGAACTGCAAACTGGGCAGGGGTAATGGAAACTCATAACATCAAACTTTCAATCCCCACAAACATGTTTTAGTGCTTGTAGTACGTTGTTGCACCCCTTGACAAAACTTACACACTGCATGATCAGGTTCATGGTCTATGTGTGGTTTCATTCCTGCTTTGTGTCATCCATAATGTGAAAACTTCTGCTCTCTGCAGGGAGGAAAGCTGTGCCATGCGATGCTACATTGGATTGTGGATGCAAAATATGCTAAGTGAATGGCGGTTGTTTCATGCGTTTCACTTGCCGCTAGCTACCTTGCAATTAAGAGACATGGACGTGTGTATGTCCATGCTATGTTATGTCAGTGGATCCGCGCTACAGGGTGTATTTGCAACTGCAGCCCCCCTATGTAAACAAGGGACACTACGTGTACCCTAAAACGGATAAGTATAACAAAATAGGGAATGGCGCTGTGCAAAAAGGGGTGTATTGGTATATGATATATCTAATGGTGGTGGTAGGTGCACCAATGTGACATGCTGTAGGGGACACCAATAGGTAGTACCCTCAAAATGCAGCACTATTAATTCCACATATGAATGGGAAAAAAGTAAATTAATAAATAATAATAGTAAAGTGCTAATTAATAAATAATAAATTAGTGGGTAACAATAAATATGAAAAATTACAACTGTGATCTCATTAACAAAATTATTAATATTGATATAGGTGACCACTACTAATGTGCAAAAGTGTCAAGTGCAATACAATATTCCAGCCCCCGCTGGATGGTAGAAATGAACTACAAATATTAAATTAGAATAAAGGGTATCCACAGTCCTCTATAGTGAGAAACAGAAAATGCAAAACAGTATGTGTAAAAAATATATATACATCATACACAAATGTGAAGTCTATACACAAATATATATATAAAAAGTGTGTAAGGTAGAGGGTATCCACAGTCCTCTGTAATGAAGTGCTAAGAATACAAAAAGTAGATACGTGGAAAAAATAAGATAAGGTATATTAAAAATGTGCAGATATTAAGACCCAAACTGGTAAATAATTAATATATATATATAAAGGTATGTCTCTAATAGCCTGATGGTAAACCAATTGATAACAATATAGAGTCTCATGTAAAAGTGGCAAAAAAGTTCATGTGATGTCTTCCACAGAATTTCCTCCAAATATTTAAACAAACTCCCCCCGATGTGATCCCACTCACCGGAACGCTGTACCCCTGCAGGGACTATCTTGGCACGCACAACGTCACTTCCTGCTACTGTGGTTTTCGATAGCTGACCGGTGGAACGCAAGCGGCAGCTGTGTATTACTGTGTATTACGCTGCGTCCCGGAACGGCTAGGGGAGATAGAGAGCTTGCATGCTCCCTCCTCTCTTTTTAAACTTGTTTTATTTCCTTGGATTTAATATGCTCCTTTTGGATTGTTTAAATATCTACAAATAAAAGTTACTTTATGGAGTTACGCTATGTGGAGCAATCCCCTTTTTTACATATAATACTCTGGAGCGGATGTCCGGCCGGAAATAAGATTACAACAGGGGATTGTCATCTTCCCCCATCTCCTTCATGAGTGGCTGATCCGGGTTGAGAGGATACCAACATATAAAGATCTGATTGACAACTGGATTTGATCGGCATCTGGCGTACAAACATCCTATGCTTATACCCCTGCAGGGGTACAGCGTTCCGGTGAGTGGGATCACATCGGGGGGAGTTTGTTTAAATATTTGGAGGAAATTCTGTGGAAGACATCACATGAACTTTTTTGCCACTTTTACATGAGACTCTATATTGTTATCAATTGGTTTACCATCAGGCTATTAGAGACATACCTTTATATATATATATTAATTATTTACCAGTTTGGGTCTTAATATCTGCACATTTTTAATATACCTTATCTTATTTTTTCCACGTATCTACTTTTTGTATTCTTAGCACTTCATTACAGAGGACTGTGGATACCCTCTACCTTACACACTTTTTATATATATATTTGTGTATAGACTTCACATTTGTGTATGATGTATATATATTTTTTACACATACTGTTTTGCATTTTCTGTTTCTCACTATAGAGGACTGTGGATACCCTTTATTCTAATTTAATATTTGTAGTTCATTTCTACCATCCAGCGGGGGCTGGAATATTGTATTGCACTTGACACTTTTGCACATTAGTAGTGGTCACCTATATCAATATTAATAATTTTGTTAATGAGATCACAGTTGTAATTTTTCATATTTATTGTTACCCACTAATTTATTATTTATTAATTAGCACTTTACTATTATTATTTATTAATTTACTTTTTTCCCATTTATATGTGGAATTAATAGTGCTGCATTTTGAGGGTACTACCTATTGGTGTCCCCTACAGCATGTCACATTGGTGCACCTACCACCACCATTAGATATATCATATACCAATACACCCCTTTTTGCACAGCGCCATTCCCTATTTTGTTATACTTATGTCCATGCTATGTGCTAACATATACTAGCATTGACTGCAGGTCAAAACAGTGAGAGAGTGCTCTGTAGCACCCCATCCATATGAAGAAGGACAGGCACATGCGGTTCTCCATGTAACTGAACAGGGACATGTTTAGCACAGGTCACCAGTGTTCTACGCTTTTCTTGACTCAATTCTCTACTTTTTAAATGTAACATTACATGTCAACGTACAGACAAATAGTACCTCTTAGCTGCTGCGCTCCAACGTAGGTGGTCCCTCTTCTTATTAAGGAGAACTTCAAATTTTAGATGCTTTGTGTCCCACAGCTCAGGGTACTGCTCAACCGCATCGATGAGGTCACTTTGGCTCACATCTCTGGTGTGTAGCATCTGGTCAGCTTTGTAAAATGTTGTCCCGCACGGTGCATATGGTACAAAGAAGCACCTTTTGGAATGTGCAATGTGCTATACTGTTTCCAGTAGGGGTGCAATGGATCGTCATCGATCCGTGATCTGATCCGAGGAGGTTGATCCGTACGGGACACCCGCGATCCGCGGAGCGCTCTGTGGCCTCGGCTATAGGAAAGGCCGCGGCTTCGGCCTAGCGGCGGCCATCTTGGTACGCCCGGCGGCCGTTTAGCACGTGATCGCTCCGTCAAATGACGGAGTGATCACTTGTAACAAACCGGCGTCATGTCATGACGCCGGTTCCTCTCTCCCTTCTGTGTACTGATCTGTACAGTGGAGGTGAGAGATCGGATGGCAGCAGTGCCAATACTCTGCAATGCCCTGCCAATACTCTGCAATGCCCTGCCAATGCTCTGCAATGCTCTGGTGCAATGCCCTGCCAATACTCTGCAATGCCCTGACAATACTCTGCCATACCCTGTCAATACTCTGCCATACCCTGCCAATACTCTGCCATACCCTGCCAATACTCTGCCATACCCTGCCAATACCCTGCCAATACTCTGCCAATACTCTGCCACACCCTGCCAATAGGGAGATTGTGGATATTACAGTGGGGGAGATTTTTTTTTTGTTGATCCGAAAATGATCCAAACCGTGACTCCTGATCCCAGGAACGATCCGAACCGTGAGTTTTTTGATCCGTTGCACCCCTAGTTTCCAGGGACATGCATTCAGGGAAGGCAGGCGAGGCAGAGCCTCACCTGCCGTGAACATAAAAAAGAAAAAAAAAAGGCTTCAAGGGTCGTAGCTCGGTGACCTGAGGTAAGGGGTAGGTAGCCTAGGTCCTACCCCACCACTGGTAAAAATTTGGGGCTCCTACGACCTATGTTTCCGGCGATACGGGCTCCTTGCGCAGCCTGTCAGAAGCTACATAGAGAGCGGCCAGTTTAAATACAAGCTGACACACTCTGTTTACAGCAGACTAAGAGGTTGAGCTCACAGTGCCTCTTCTCATTTCTTGTCAGAGGCACTGAGCTCAATGGACAGCTTGGAGTCTTGGAACCAATGGTAAACTACCATTAGTCCTTAGCTGTCCAATAAAAATGCTGCAGTGGAGGCACGCCTCTCACTGCAGTGTCATAGAAGGGGCATGTGTCTAAAAGACGCATGCTCCCTTCCAGCCCAGGCTTCTTAACTACAAGGAAAAAACATGTGTTTATGGGTATAATATTTACCCACAATCCCATGTTTTTCTCACACAGTTAAGAGGGAGAATGAGAATCTGCTGCTGTTGAAAAGGTACTGTTATAATCAAGCTAAATCATATATGATTATGCTATATGTTATAAGATAATTTATTATTTATCTATTTACTGTGAAGTTACTGGTTGGAAGTTATAACTTCAAACTTCAGTAATTTGTTTGTTAAGCCACCTGCTTGAGTACAGTTTTTGAAAATATAGTAAATTACCTTAAAAACAATATATAATAATTATTTATATATTACTTATGGTAATTAACTCCTTGCCACCCAGGCCAATTCTGACATTTCTCTCCTACATGTAATAATCATAATTTTTGCTAGGAAACATTATATATATTGCTTTAGCAGACACCCTAGGGAATAAAATGGTGGTTGTTGCAACATTTTATGTTACACGGTATTTGCACAGCAATTTTTCAAACACGTTTTTTTATTTAAATAATTGTTTCATGAATATATATATATATATATATATATATATATATATATATATATATATATATATATATATATATATATATATATGTATATATATATATATATATATATATATATATATATATATATATATATATATATATATATATATATATATATATATATATATATATATATATATATATATATATATATATACAGGTGAAAGCCAGTAAATTAGAATATTTTGAAAAACTTGATTTATTTCAGTAATTGCATTCAAAAGGTGTAACTTGTACATTATATTTATTCATTGCACACAGACTGATGCATTCAAATGTTTATTTCATTTAATTTTGATGATTTGAAGTGGCAACAAATGAAAATCCAAAATTCCGTGTGTCACAAAATTAGAATATTGTGTAAGGGTTAAATTTTGAAGACACCTGGTGCCACAAACTAATCAGCTGATTAACTCAAAACACCTGCAAAGGGCTTTAAATGGTCTCTCAGTCCAGTTCTGAAGCCTACACAAACATGGGGAAGACTTCAGATTTGACAGCTGTCCAAAAGGCGACCATCGACACATTGCACAAGGAGGGAAAGACACAAAAGGTTATTGCTGAAGAGGCTGGCTGTTCTCAGAGCTCTGTGTCCAAACACATTAATAGAGAGGCAAAGGGAAGGAAAAACTGTGGTCAGAAAAAGTGTACAAGCGATAGGGATCACCGCGCCCTTGTCAAGATTGTGAAAAAAAACCCCTTCAAAAATGTGGGGGAGATTCACAAGGAGTGGACAGCTGCTGGAGTCAGTGCTTCAAGATCCACCACCAAGAGACGCTTGAAAGACATGGGTTTCAACTGCCGCATACCTCGTGTCAAGCCACTGTTGACCAAGAAACAGCGCGAAAAGCGTCTCACCTGGGCTAAGGAAAAAAAGAGCTGGACTGCTGCTGAGTGGTCCAAAGTCATGTTTTCTGACGAAAGCAAATTTTGCATTTCCTTTGGAAATCGAGGTCCCAGAGTCTTGAGGAAGACAGGAGAGGCACAGGATCCACGTTGCCTGAAGTCTAGTGTAAAGTTTCCACCATCAGTGATGGTTTGGGGTGCCATGTCATCTGCTGGTGTCGGTCCACTCTGTTTCCTGAGATCCAGGGTCAACGCAGCCGTCTACCAGCAAGTTTTAGAGCACTTCATGCTTCCTGCTGCTGACCTGCTCTATGGAGATGGAGATTTCAGGTTCCAACAGGACTTGGCGCCTGCACACAGCGCAAAATCTACCCGTGCCTGGTTTACGGACCATGGTATTTCTGTTCTAAATTGGCCAGCCAACTCCCCTGACCTTAGCCCCATAGAAAATCTGTGGGGTATTGTGAAAAGGAAGATGCAGAATGCAAGACCCAACAACGCAGAAGAGTTGAAGGCCACTATCAGAGCAACCTGGGCTCTCATAACACCTGAGCAGTGCCAGAAACTCATCGACTCCATGCCACGCCGCATTAATGCAGTAATTGAGGCAAAAGGAGCTCCAACCAAGTATTGAGTATTGTACATGCTCATATTTTTCATTTTCATACTTTTCAGTTGGCCAACATTTCTAAAAAATCCCTTTTTTGTATTAGCCTTAAGTAATATTCTAATTTTGTGACACACGGAATTTTGGATTTTCATTTGTTGCCACTTCAAATCATCAAAATTAAATGAAATAAACATTTGAATGCATCAGTCTGTGTGCAATGAATAAATATAATGTACAAGTTACACCTTTTGAATGCAATTACTGAAATAAATCAAGTTTTTCAAAATATTCTAATTTACTGGCTTTTACCTGTATATATATATATATATATATATATATATATATATATATATATATATATATATATATATATATATATATATATTTATAATAAAACTCTAAAGAAAACCTGATTTTTTTTGTATAATATGAAAGACGATGTTACAACAAGTAAATAGATACCTAACATGTCACGCTTTAAAATTGCGCACACTCGTGGAATGACGCCAAACTTCAGTACCATAGGCGACAATTTAAAATTTTTTATAGATTACCTGCTTAGAGTTGCAGAGGAGGTCTAGTGCTAGAATTATTGCTCTCGCTCTAACGATCTAACCTGTGTGTATTTGGCTCTGATACTAGCCAGTGCCTCAGCAGCCACTGACCTCACCACACGTCCCTGTTTCCAGGTATATGAATTTTCACACTGCTGTTTTTTTTCACTGGCAGGATTTAAGAATGCATGCATATACGCATGTATGCATTACACATACATGTGTTTATATGCATAAATGACTGACCTCAGGCACAGATTTTGATTTTACAGATCTAAAATCAATGCAGGATTACTGATCCTTATGAAAGGTGCATTTAGATCTGTAAAAACATCTTATATTGATAGACTGCATTTTTTGTGGCTGTGTGCATGCTGACTGTTGTGAAATGCTGTCATATCCTTTATGTCTGTGTAGAAGACTGGATTTTGTGTTCCAGAAGCAAAAATGACACTGCATATTTACTTGCAGACGGGAAAGGAAAGTGCTTATGTATGGCACTCTGAAACAAGCATCAGCATTAAAAAAAAAATTGTTTACATGTGATATTAAAAGCGTGAAGTGCTGCAAATAACAAAACAATAAGCTCCAGGTCTCAAATATAGAAGGCAGAACCCTGCTAGCTTTGTACCTGACACAAACAATTCCCTGAGTACCGTTCTTCTGGTACCTGCTGCTCTGAAAGCCGTGTTTATTCAGCTACCCTACCGGCTGTGTGTATGTGAAACACACAGGAAAGCATTGTGCGTGTATAGCACACGCTATGTCTGTGTTGATGAAGCATCTATAAAAACACATTTTCATTAATACCCAGCAAGGCTGTTTTGGATGTCTGCTTAATTGCTGCAGGCTGACATCTTTGTCCTTCTTTAATTGCTGCTGATTGACATTTTTGTTTCTAAGCATTAAGCATACGTTTAGAAATTAGTCTCTGTGATTTTAATACAGGGTGCTTAAAAGAAAAAGCTATGTTTAGGTTTGCTCAATTATGTCAACAACTCTTGGCAGAAAATAATTTGTGCAGAAATTAGCACTTAAGAGCCACCCAGCTCAGCGCTCAGCCAGCCGCAGGGCTCCGAGTGAGTCGCTGGAATGAAAGCCTGAATTAGTGCCATGATTACGATTTGCCATGTTTAACATCCATTAACATATGTGTGGTATACGAGCACTTGAATGTGATTTAGAAAAAAAAAGAGACATGGGCTGAATAGAACGCTGTTTACTTACATTTATCTGAGTCATTTGGAAGGAAGTCGTCCTGTCTATTATTTAAATGGAGATTCGGACTACCAAAGGGGTGCAAACCTCCTGGCAGACAGACATTTGTAATGCGTAATGGCGGGGGTTTGGTCAAGATAAACGGGGAGACTGGATGCACTGTCTCTAGAACAGGATTTGGACCCGAGAACGCCTAGGTCAGATCAAAAGAAAAAATTGATATAAAGAGCATGTCAGGACAAAATAAAAAAATAGACATATATAACCAGTACATATTTGCAATAAATGACCATTTCCCCATGTTCTATCCCTTTACAGAAACTGCAAGTACAGAAAGAAAATATGCTGAAGTGCCACAAGTGTATTTAGGTCTTTAATTGTCATTAAACCAACAGTAAAATCAGTCTGTATATGCAGTAAAACATGTTTGTTATACTCACTATGGAACCTAAGGCGTTAAAAAAAAGGTAAAAAGGTTGTTTAACCGCTTGATATCCGCGCTATAGCCGAATGACGGCTACAGCGCGGACCTGCATTCCCGGGAGGCCGTCATATGACGGCCTCCCCTGTGCACGTGCCCTGCGCGCGCCCTGCAGGGCGCGCGTGGAGCGCGCTGTGATCACCAAGTCACTGAGACTCGGGTGATCACCGATCCAAGTAAGGGGCCGGTCCCGGCCCCTTACCATGTGATCAGCTGTCAGCCAATGACAGCTGATCACATGATCAAAACAAAAGCTCTGTGATCTTTTTTTTTTCTCCTCGCGCTGACAGTGCGAGGAGAAAAAAAAGCCGGTCTCCGGCTCAACAGCAAGGGACATCGGTCCCGAAGAGGAGGAGGCAATAATGCCTCAATTGTGCCACCAGTACCCCCTGCCAGTGCCACCTGACATTGCCACATCACAGTGCCCACAGTGCCCACCAGTGCCACGTATCAATGCCCATAAGTGCCACCTATCAATGCCTACAGGTGCCACCTATCAATGCCCACCATTGCCACCTAACAATGCCCACCAGTGGTGCCAATCAGTGCCACCTAGCAGTGTACAAGATCAGTGCCCATTATTGCCACCAATCAGTGCCCATCACTGCCACCCATCAGTGCCCATCACTGCCACCTATCAGTGCCCATTGGTGCCGCCTCATCAGTGTACATCAATGAAGGAGAAAAATTACCCTTTTAAAAAATTTTATAACAAAATATAAAAAAAAAAAAAAAAAAATTTTTAAATTCGGTCTTTTTAAATTTTTTTAACAAAAAATAAAAACTGCAGAGGTGATCAAATACCACCAAAAGAAAGCTCTATTTGTGGGGAAAAAATGATAAAAATGTAATTTGGGTACAGTGTTGTATGACCGCGCAATTGTCATTCAAAGTGTGTCAGCGCTGAAAGCTGGAAATTGGTCTGGATAGGAGGGGGGTTTAAGTGCCCGGTAAGCAAGTGGTTAATCCTGTCTTCTATGATCCCCCCTTCTTCCACTGTCCTCAATCCATCTCCTGATAGTACAGAGCCTTTGTAGTTACTGTGCACATGCTCAGATTGGTGTTTTTTCTTGTGATCGGCACAGGGCCAAGCAGCACTGTCCAGACAAAAGGTCAGGGGTCCTGCAGCCTCATAGGACAGTCAGAGTAGAATGAAAACTCCTCCTACAAGCTTTAACCAGACACTGATAGAAGTCACAAGACTGCTATATACTGCTGATGAGAAAAAAGTATTCAGCAGTTTATATTTACTAAAATATTGCATTTCCATGTTTTGTGTACTGTGGGATACTAGATATGCAGGGTTCTGGGTATAGTAACATTTTAAGTCCTGTCGTGGACTGACAACACAGAGTTTTTGGAAGACTGAGTGGTATGAGCCCTGCTCAGTTGTCTTGCTAAACTACTCAAAGCTGCCCATTCCCCTATCATTACAATGTAGACACTAATTATTCCTTGGTTGCAAGTAAAATTGGGAGGACTAAAGCCAGCCATAGACGGTTCGAATCTTGGACAATTCAGCAGCGATCAGCCGAGATTTGAACCATGTATGTGCAGGCTGATTGTATCCAAGTTGATCGATTGATCAACTTGGGTACAATCAGCCTGTCAAATTTTACATGGGATTGTTGCTAGCAGCTATTATAGCTGCTAGCAGTAATCACTGTGTACTCCTGGTGCAGACGTTTCCCACTGCCTGGAGAACACAATGGTTCAGAGGGAGGGATTTCCCCACCAACAATAACTGTGTTGATAGGGGAATTGAGCGATTTTCTCAATAGATATATATTTGCAATTACAACTGAGCATTTTCAATCATATTTTTAACAGGCCAAAAGGAAGCAAATAACAGAAGTTCATTGTTAGGGTAAAATACATTTTACATGTACCATTTTCTGTAATTTTTTTCTCTTAAATTAAGTTTTTATGGTATATAAATGAGGACAGGCAAGAACCCATAGCCTTATTTTATAGAGCACACTGCAGAAAACCAAAGCAACTAAGTAGCAATCATCTGCAATTGTTATGACAGGCGAAATAGATTTGGATGTACTGGGTTCTGCACTTTGCACTACATCATTGTGGTCTGAACTGCACTATTCTAGAAGTTGGGGACAAGGTTCTCAATGGAAAGCCCTCATGTTTGTAGAAGTCAGCTGCAGCAATGATTTGAGTTCACTGCCCTAAGCTCTGATGAGTGCCTGGAAAAGCATCTCGAGTCCCCTCGATACATGTCTACCATTTATCTGCTTCCATATCCAGCATCGCAATGTTTGTATTACCTTTTTCCTCTGCTCTATTATTCTACAAATGATCTCAGTTCCACTGCCCCCTCCATCTATGTTAGGATATTACATAAAAAAGTAGCAGCGCTAGTGACAAGAAAAATGTTACATAAATAAGTGATTTGACCAGCATATAAAACGTACTAGCGTGAAAATTGCAAATCAAAAGCAGCACTAAATGAGCAAAAAATATAGTCCATCTAGATGTAGGTGAAAAAGCCTAAAGCCCAGATCACAATCTTCATAGTGATATTGGATATAATAAATAGGTAAATGGTTCCTCCACCGCACCGCTGTGATGACACCAATAAAAATGCGCGCTTACCACAAGACAAGCCCAAAATAGCTTGCGACCTTGACTCGGTCGGGGCCTTTGTCCAGAAGGAATAATTGGGAGGCAATGATCCACCAAGCCACACAGAGGGATCGGTCACAGCATGGAACACTTCATATGTAACTCCAAGGCACCGGGATAGTTACCACTCAGGGGTTCCCCAAGAAAAGAGAGGGAATCGACATAGTGTAATCCTGATAGTTAGCGTTTATTAAAATTTAGAAAACACACTTACATTGTAGTAGAAATAAGACCCCAGACGACGTCATTGTGTGACGAAACGCGCGTCGGGAGGAGCTGACGTGCTGACGTTTCGTGTGTACCGTCTGCAGGACGGGTGATCGCTTAAGCCGGCCGGCCGGCTGACTTTTTATGCTGTCTTATTTCTACTACAATGTAAGTGGTAACTATCCCGGTGCCTTGGAGTTACATATGAAGTGTTCCATGCTGTGACCGATCCCTCTGTGTGGCTTGGTGGATCATTGCCTCCCAATTATTCCTTCTGGATAAAGGCCCCGACCGGGTCAAGGTCGCAAGCTATTTTGGGCTTGCCTTTTGGTAAGCGCGCATTTTTATTGGTGTCATCACAGCGGTGCGGTGGAGGAACCATTTACCTATTTATTATATCCAATATCACTATGAAGATTGTGATCTGGGCTTTAGGCTTTTTCATCTACATCTAGATGGACTATATTTTTTGCTCATTTAGTGCTGCTTTTGATTTGCAATTTTCACGCTAATACGTTTTATATGCTGGTCAAATCACATATTTATGCAACATTTTTCTTGTCACTAGCGCTGCTACTTTTTTATGTCATATGTTTTTGTGTGTATCTCACATTTAGCGGCTGCTTTTCTATTAGTTGTTTGTACGCTTTGTACAAAATTTATTATTAATATATGTTTATTGTTGTGTCACGAATTGCACGATATCATACACTCATTTTTTCTTATTTATGTTTGGATATTGTCTTACTATTATTCTCTTTGTTATGACATTTCTTATATATATTTAGTGCATTATGTGGTTATGGACCTTAATGGTCTGTTTTTTTATGTGGGAACGCATAATTAAATGGGTTATGTCCAACAAGGTTTGTGGACTTAGCTCTTTAACTTATATCTTACAGTTTCCCTGAGCTCCAAGAGTACAGCTATCACTATATTCACAGCTATTTGCCAGGAGAGACACTGCCTTCTCATACAGAAGCAGCTCTATCCTTCCCTTTCCTCTGTTGCCCATTCTCAGAAGCCTTTGCATTTTGAAACCAGGATCAGATAATACAAAATGCTCTGTATTTGGACGGAAGGAGGGGTGGGCAGAGTGGCTGCATATGACTCTGAAGCTGCAGGAGTTGAGACCAGAAAGTCCAGTGTCAGAGTGCTGGAAGTATAGTGATGAGTCAATGAGTTGGCATACACCTCATTGAACTTAACCCCTAGTAATCCAGAACATTTTAAAAAGTGTCTGAATCTCTATAGTACAGCTTTAAGTATATTTCTATTTAACCAAGATTAAATACACTACAATCTTGGTACCCCAGCCCTGGTTTGAGAGCCACATGTGGCCCACTGGTACCTAAAAAGCAGCCAGTATTTAGTTTATTTTCTTTACCTTGGTACTTACCTAGAAACAGTGAAGGAAAATGGTCATTAAACTGGTTTGTACAACATAAATCATTTATTTATTTTTTTCACCCTTACTATGCCTCTCATTTATTTCTGTTTATTTTTACTGTTCGACCTTTAAAAAAAAAAAAATCTTGCTAAAAGGAACATTAAATGTGGTGCCATAATTTTTTAAGGGGGCTGTAGGGAGTGCTGACTTATAAAAGATTGTAATAGCAGTGATCTCTAGCAGTCTCAGACCATTTTCTTTGAGGGTAATCTATACCACAGTTTGCAGTTGCACACTCTGAAATGTGCACATGTACTCTGATCATATATGCCTGTACAGTATGGAACCATGGATTCTTTTAATTGTTTTTGGGCTAGGGTTGCGTTTGTCTACTTTCTAATGGATTTCTATGACGCTGATAACATATTTTCATGTATTAAATTTTGATACAATCCTGCCTTTTTTCTTAATTATGGCCCTGCACTAGGAAAGGGACAATCAGTTTCATATACATTTGCCCTAGGAAAGGAATTGGCTGGCTGAGGTGTAGCTAAGCCAGCAGTGGCATTAACAAGAAGTATACTGTAGGTGTGTCACAATACACATAACATTGCTAGGTTTTCAGCATCATTAAGATCTTTATAAAGCAAGTTGGTACAATGAAATAAAGACCTAGTTCTTTAGAGAGACATTATAGTTACTGCATTTTCAGTGTTAAGTGCCTACAGATATGCTATATGCTACTGGGGTGCAGTTTTCTATTTGTACACTAATGCCGTGTACACACGGGCGTACTTTTCGGCATCAAAGGTCCGACAGTCTTTCCGACGGACTTCCGAACAAACGGACTTGCCTACACTCGATAACACCAAAGTCCGATGGATTCGTACGTGATGACGTACGACCGGACTAAAATAAGGAAGTTCATAGCCAGTAGCCAATAGCTGCCCAAGCGTCGGTTTTCGTCCTTCGGACTAGCATACAGACAAACGTATTTTTCGACCGGACTTGAATCCATCGGAAAGATTTGAAACATGTTTTAAATCTAAAGTCCACTGCAGGCCCGATGAAGCCCACACATGGTTGGATTGTCCGACGGATTCTTTCCGTTGGACCAGTCTGGTCGAAACGTCCGCCCGTGTGGACACGGCATAAGACTGATCTGATTTAAATAAAGGCTTGACTTGAAGCAATTCCAGCATGTTACCAATTAATAGATTTGCTAAAATCTATGCATTGTATACTGCTGACCAGGAAGGAGCTATTAACATATACAGGAAATATGTTTTGGGGGTGTTTGTTACACAGTGTAACAAGACAGTCTTGTCTTTGTTATGAGGAAGCCATATTTTTACATTCTTACATTCTCAAATTCGTAATCAGTATTTTTAAAGGGAAATTGTTATACTCTTGTAAACTTGCGGGGTCAAGGTGACAGGCATTTATATATATATATATATATATATATATATATATATATATATATATATATATATATATATATATATATATATATATATATAGTCCCTTCTTGTAAAGCGCTGCGTAAACTGTTGGCGCTATATAAATCATGAATAATGATAGATAGATAGATAGATAGATAGATAGATAGATAGATAGATAGATAGATAGATAGATAGATAGATAGATACAGACAGACAGATATATCTATATCTATATATTGCAAAAAAAAAAAAAGAAAGCTCTAACCGTTGGATGAATGCAGTACTACATGGTATTTATATGCAACATTTTGGTATTTACTGAACCAAAATATATATATTTTTAACATTTTTTAAACCGGACTGTACAAAAAGAAAAGGATGATATGTACAAATCCGCTATTTGTTCCCTTTAATAAGAATAACATTACAAAATGGCTTGTGTAGCAGATTTGTTTTTGTTTTTTATCCATTTTGATGAAAGTGCAAGTTTCCTATAAATATACAAACTTTGTAACTATTAAGATGGCTATATACTTGACAATTTTGCAGCTTTCTATTGCCTTTTGACAACAAGGATTTCCTGGTTTCAAGCAGCCAAATAATGAAATTTGGGGTGAAAATTTATTTACAATGCATTTTTCTGAGTGACATTCAGGTGGTTTTAAAAGATTTCTAAAGCACATTTGATCATTTTGTCACTGGAAACAAGGAAAAGGTTGTTGGTGAAAGCTGATCGAAGGATACTGAGCTGAAAATCGTGTACAAGCCAGAATCATACAAAATCTGGATTCTGGTACATGAAAACTCTAATTTCATACACATAAAAAGGAAACTTACTTGCTGTTCCAAGGAATACATCTCTGCTCTTGTTCTCTCCTCATTTGTCACAGCAATGCCATCTAATATCTCAAGGTTCTGCAGCCGAAGAACAAGCAACTGACGATGGAACATTTTTCGGGATATCTAAATGGAAGAACATACAGACCATTAGTTTCACTATAATGAAAAAAGGGCCTTGTTTTTCTATATATATGCTTCATCACAAGAAAAAAAAATTATAAAAACAAATACATATCCTGTTTACTGATCCAAAAACAAAGGCGTGCAACTGAGCATTATTAGCCTGTTCAGAGCTCTGCATTTTAGGCAAGCTGCAACACACCTTGAAGTGAACCTGTGCCTTGCCCATGCAGAGCAAATCAACATCTTCACTTCAATACCACCCCTTGCCAGCTGCACAGTTACCATCAGGAGCTTAGAACGAAGACATTATGTAGGTTCCAAGTTGCTGAAATTAGAACTTTATGCAGGCCTTAATAACTTTCTTTTTAAAAAGTGTGAAAGTACTGGGTGCTTTAATGGCCAACTACCAAGCCGCAGTTCCATCACACGCTTCTCTATACCCAGAAGTACTGGGAATTTTCTTTACACTCAGCTGCTGAACAGAGCACTTGGGGAGCAAAGGGAAGGCGAGTATGTGAAAAGAGGAATATAGAACCGGTCCTGGAACCTATTAGAATTTATCTACTATCTGCTGCTGCACTGCTGAGATTAACTCAACTCGAAATGTGTATTTATAAAGTGACAGCGCTGTGAACATTTCTATTGCAATTCAATGGATATCTAAACATAAACAAAGTATTAAATGTGTCTGTGAAGCTGCTGTGAATATATATGTGAAAAATACATAAAATTAAAAAACAATAAAGTGCTAAGGTGCCAAGCAAACTGAATAATTATAATA
The DNA here is from genome assembly GCA_037952835.1 of Lithobates septentrionalis. Lineage (NCBI taxonomy): Eukaryota > Metazoa > Chordata > Amphibia > Anura > Ranidae > Lithobates > Lithobates septentrionalis. The sequence continues at coordinate 184,449 of JBBDGP010002223.1, forward strand.
TCTGATGATCTAAGTCTAAAAAAGGTAAATATAGTGTAAAACTCAAAAAAATTATAAAAAAAATAAAATAAAATTGTAATGTCAGCAGCACATTTTCTTTGTAAAATAGACTCCGCAGGGACCATACACGGACGATCACTCTCCGATGCTATTGATGCCTCAGATGCTTAACATATAGAGGTGAGAGAAAAGAACCTCGCACAGTGTAAGATCTTTAAAAAACAGCTGAATGTCTATTAAAAAATAGCGCACTCACATTTTAAAGGTGTCTATCCTCACACCGGAAAATAGGCATAAAAACAAATTCAAAGCCGAGTTCCTCCCAACTTTACCAACGCCACTAGCGTATACACATCCAGCTAAGCTTGATAGTAGCACATCAAATAACTGCCCTACATACATTTCCTTGTTTGATGTCTTCCTGGGGCAGTAAGCTCAGCTGGATGTGTATCCATTAGTGGCATTGGTAAAGTCAGGAGGAACTTGGCTTTGGATTTGTTTTTTGCTTATTTACCAGTGTCAGGAGAGACACCTTAAAATGTGAGTGCACTCATTTTTAATTCTTTTCTCTCACCTCTACATGATGAGCTTCTGAGGATCTGAGACATCTATAGCATTGGAGAGTGATCGTCCGTCTGAGTTTATTTTACAACGAAAACGTGCTGCTGACATTGCAATCTGGAGAGTTCATTTTAGGTATAAGTTTTTTGCACAGACGGTATTTTAGAAACAAAAAAAGAAGATCCACTTGATTGAAGAAGTTTGTGCTGGTCACATGGATTATATTGATCTAACACTTTGATAAAAGGACTTTATCTATTTGTGGACTATATGCTGATTTTTGTTTACTTGATAATTTGTGTGTTTTTATCTTTTTGATTTTTTATATTCTTTCGAGTAATTTTACAATAGATTTACTTTTTTAGATTTATATAATTGGATATCATAATTATTCAGTTTGCTTAGCACCTTAGCATTGTTGATAGTATTCATTTTATAGTTTTATGTATTTTTCACATATATATTCACAGCAGTTTCACATATACAGTTGATACATCGTTTATGTTTAAAACAATATTGTTTGAAAGAGAGAAACAGTTAGGACCTCTCCAATTGAGTCCTATCTCTTCCAGAAAGGGGGGTTTTAGGACTATTACGGTACCAAAGGGATATAGACAATGGTATATATAAAATCTTAAGATTTTATATATACCTTTGTCTATATCCCTTTGGTACCGTAATAGTCCTAAAAACCCCCTTTCTGGAAGAGATAGGACTCAATTGGAGAGGTCCTAACTGTTTCTCTCTTTCAAACAATATTGTTCTAAACATTTAAAGGATGATGGTACCTATTAATGATATAATACCCTCTTTTTTCTAATCGTGTGGCATTCACTTGACTATCGTTTATGTTTAGATATCTATTGAGAATGAGTTAAATAGGGCTATATAGGGGCGTGGCTTGGTAATGTTAACAGGGAGCTCCGTGCAGCGTTCAGGGAGAGAGCCGTTTACAGTGTGCAGACCTTGCAAATCTCTCATGTCCGCGGCAGACAAAGCTCCAGGGACACCTGCCGCACACAGAGGACCAGACATTTCTGTTTATTTACTCAGGAATTCTGCAACTCGAGTTCCGGCCCCGGATTCGAAGATGGCGTCGCCGTGAAATAACACCGCCGGCTCCACTACACAGAAGAAAGTGGGCAAGGTGATACCAGTTCCTGCTCTTGAGGCACAGCAGCCTTCAGGTTTAAAGGAGCGAGGTTGGGACTTTGAATGAGACATGGGTCTCCATCCCTATGCATACTAGAAACGGGAGAAGTGGGACTTTGTGTGAGCAAAAAAGGCCAAGGGATCAGTCACCATGTAACAAACCATTTATTGATAGACAATAGCCTAGTGGCACAGTGTTGTTCCAAAATATACATAAAACCGTCAAGTGTAGTACATATACATCCTTATATATATACACATGGTAGATATAGATAACAAAACCCAGATGATGCAGGGCAAGAAATGATTGAAAAGTTATAACATCCATAAAATGCACAAGGTCACAGCATTGGTATATAAAAACCCAATAAAAAATGATATGGTGCATGTGGTAAGCCCGACGCGTTTCGTGTATCAAACACTCTTCAGGGGCAATTAAGCACCAACATCTAAAAGCAAAAAGCAAAAATGTAATAGGAAAACAAGGAGTCCGAATGAGTCAAAATGATTGTGCATAAGGAAGAAAGGGTATGCATATAGGAGAGGCCGAAAGCCACAATTCCCAGATGTATACTCACTTGACCCAGGAGTGCAACCTCCATAGGTTCCATAGTCGCAGGCCACCGACTGAATCAGGTCCGGGAGCTGAGGGAGGAGCACTCAGACAGGGGGAGAGAGAAAACGCCAGGCGCACACAGAGAGTCCCCATAGAGTAATAGGTCCACACTGGTATAAGATGAGGGGAGTAAGTCTGTAGTAGTGATAAAAAGTAACATGTATAAAGTATGCTCCTAGGCTAACAAAAGCCCCCAATTGCAGAGTAAATGTGAAGAAAATATGAGCATATGATAACCCTCTTACCTATGGATGGTGGGTGATGGCCACATATATCCTGCCCAGTGATGGACGTGCTGCCTGAAAATAGGCTAGCGAAAAAATGGGGGCCTTTATGTGCACCTAGCCAACCCCTCCCCCCAGCAGGGAAACTCCCCCCAGCATCAAATAGTGCAGACACCAAGCGAACCGAGGCCTCCTCCAGCGCAGCGGCACTCGCCACCCACAGCTGCTGGGGACGCCGCCGTCCACGTGTCCCCACAGAAGGTAAACACAACGCCGGCAACGAGGCACAGCAGCCTTCAGATCGCCTGGACTCCCCGATCTTATCCCCGGATTTTCCTAGGGCAGACTCTCCCGCAGCCCTGCAGGATGTCAGTTCACAGGGCTAGCCGTCTGTAGCTGCATGGAAGGACATCATCTCCATTCTTCCTACTAAGCAGGACATTTCAGAGATGGCAGTCTCAATAGTGAGTACACTCTCTAGAGAAACTCATGACCTTAAGCAACAAATTGACACTGTGGACTCGCGGGTTTCCGCGGTTGAAACCTCCTCAAATGCAATGAAATCTAGAGTGGCGGCACTGGAGCATACCAACTATGTCACGGCTGTCAATTGACGATGGCGAGAACTGCAATCGCAGAAACAATATTAGGCTGCGGGGTTTACCGGAGGCCACTTCTGGGCGCGACCTCAGAACCACAGTCACTGCCATCTTTAATCGCCTGCTGGAAAAGTCATCCACGGAGGTGTTGGAGTTGGATCAAGTGCACAGAGTGCAGGGACCTCGGGGGGGGGGTGCCCCCTTTCCCCTTTGCCCCCGTTCTCGCCAGGGTCCATTTTTATACCATCATAGAGGAAATAATACGGCAAGCATGGGCCCTTGTGGACTTTGATGGTGTAACTGTGCGACTTTTTCCAGATCTCTCACGACTTACCCTCAGGATGAGGAGTGTGCTACGTCCATTGCTGGAGGTTATTAGGAGCTCTGGGGCCACGTATCGATGGGGACACCTATTTCATCTCGCAGTCCTGAAGGGAAATGACTCCTTCAATTTGCACTGGCCTGATCAACTAACGGATCTCTTTGCCTTCTTGGGGACCCCAGAGGTCTCCATCCCAGACTGACTGGATTTCCCAACTACAATTGGTAGCACTCATCCTGCATCTCCGAGGCCCTAAAGATCCAGGAGACGAAGACAGCAATCCAGAACAAGGGCTGAATCCAGGGACACCACGACTTCACCTGAGCCTTAACTGGAACCAGCTTTCCGGGTTGTGACAATTGCGGGCACCAAGATCCCAAGAACTGGACAGGTCCTATACAACATTTGTCCTCATAAGACTGAACAGTGGGATGCTACCCACAAATGTGGCCTGCTCTGCTCTGAGCTGCTAGAACATGCCTCACGCTATGCTTTGTCATGTAGATGTGATATGTCTTAACCATTTTTGCTCCACAGCTGGACGGGGGTTGATTCGCTGCACCTAGCACCCCCCCCCCCCACCACCACCACCACCACAACTCAGTTGCTGTTTTTTGCTTTTTTTTTCTCCTGGCGTGTGACTGGGGTTTGTGGCGATTTTTCCCGGAAGGTTATGGAACATTATATTTTGAGGTACTGTAGACCAGGTAGAGTTTAATGTGTCATGTTTTATTGGGTTCATACCCAGGTTTTTGGTGCCTTTACGAGATATACCCCAGTCGGATTAATAGCCACTCAGTTATCCTATAAGGCCAATACCCTTAGCTGTTAGGGAGTTCCCTGAGACACTTGCTCTCCACAATTGAGGTCCCAGTCTAGACTTTTTACCATTTGTCCTCACCCGACAGCACGTCTACCACTGCTTTGCAGAGTCAGTCTTCCACTCCCCGCACATAGGCCGTGCTTACTTGCGCTAGGCTTTGTACAGCCGACCTTAGAGCACCTTATACATCTTTTCTTTTTCAGCCTTTGGTGCTTATTTCTCCTATCACCTGCTTTTCCCCCTCTTTACTCCATCCCCTTTCTTCATAGGGAGGTTGGTTTCCCTTTCCCCTCTCTCTTACCCTTCCCCGCCTTCTCTCCCCCCCTCCCTCTCTTTTTTTTTGGGTCATAGTCCCAAGTGTGTGCAGGCAGTGTGGCATCCCCTGTGAATTCTAACCCCCGTCAGAGTAAGGGTTCAAATTCACCTCCCTAAATGTTTGTGGCCTGGCCACTCCAGAGAAGCGGTCCAGACTTCTCTCTGATCTTAAAAAGCTCCGTACCCTGATGGCGTTCTTGCAGGAAACCCACTTCAAACAGCAAGCAGTTCCTAGGTTTTATAATCGTGACTTTCCTAATGCATACCACGCACCCTCACCTTTGTCGAGGGTGTCAGTATTTTGATAGCGAAGTCGGTCCCCTGGACGTTTTTGGAGGAGCGTGCGGATCCCCAGGGCCAATACTTGCTCCTAAAGGGGAAAATTAGATCTACCACGGTGACCCTGGCTAATGTTTATTTTCCAAACGCAGATCACCTTACCTTTTTGAGGTCCCTAGTCCCAATTTTATTGAAATTCCGTGAGGGTACCTTTCTGTTGGGTTGGGATTTTAATTTTTTCCAGGAGCCGTTACTTGATGTCTCGAGAGGGGCGTCTCACTTTTCCTACTCCTATCTTAAAAAACTAAAAGCAGAATTGTTTAACCTAAATCTGGTTGATCCATGGAGAATTATGCACTCGAAAGATAGAGACTATACCTATTTTTCTTCGGTATACCGCAAATATTCCAGAATTGACTTCTTCCCGATTCAGCATAAAGATTTACCTCTTGTAGCCTCCTCCCAAATCAACTTTATATCCTTTTCCGACCACACACGATTCACGTGACCTTGCGATGGGAAGCTACCCCCACAGTCCCACGACTTGGAAGCTCAATTAGTCTTTGTTACAAATCCCGGAGGTGCGTTGTGAACTAGACAAGGTACTGTCCGATTACTTTTCAGAAAACTTTGCGCCCTCTTTGAATCCGGCGACCATTTGGGAAGCGCATAAATGTGTAGTGCGGGGCGCATTGATCCGAATAGGGGCCCAAAAGAAGCAGGAAAGGTCTCGTCAGTTTGACTCATTAGTTTCTAAGGTGCGCTCTCTCGAGCTAATACACAAACGATCGTGGCAGAAGCCCATTTCACGGCCCTCTTGAAGGCCAGGGAAGAACTGAAAGATCTGCTTTACCAGAAGACCACTCAAAGCTTGGCCTGGGCTAGGCATTCCTTATTTGAATTTTCGAACAAACCAGGGGCAATGCTGGCTAGAGCCCTCCTTGGCCCGTGGAAGCGCACCCTCATTCCAGTCACAACCAGACAGGGGACCAAGGTAAATACCTTTAAGGATATGGCATGGGAATTTTATGATTTTTACCAGAAATTGTATAAATTACACCCCACTGAGACCACAGAGACAGTTGTAGTCAGGACAGAGTCAGCTAGTAATTACATCAGAGCCTCTGGCATGCCCACATTACTGAATGGAATAAGAGACACCTTGGAGTCTGAGATTACAGCTGAGGAATTGAACGTAGCCTTAGCTCAAACAAACCTCGAAAGGCGCCGGGGCCTGATGGTTTCACGTTGACTTATTATCACCTTCTCGACTTCTCTGACGCCTCATTTCTTGACAGCATATAATATCCTGAAGGGGGAACTTTCGATGCCAGCGGACACACTGAGGGCGTATATATCACTCATACCCAAGGAAGGGAAGGACCCATCCCAATGTGTGAATTACCGTCCAATCACGCTCCTCAACAGAGATTTAAAGCTCTTCTCAAAATTGTTGTCAAACCGACTTTTACCACACATCCCAATGTTTTCACAATGTTTTCAAACCGACTTTTACCACACATCCCGAAATTGATACATTTAGATCAGGCGGGTTTTGTGCCGTTGAGGGAAGCAAGAGACAACACTGCCAGAGTTTTCAACCTTATCCATACGGTCCGCTCCACTAGAAGCCCCTTTCCCTTTCGCGGTAGAAGGCTTTGACGGGGTGGCCTGGCATTTCATGCGGGCCACCCTGGATCACATTGGACTAGGTCCCAATATGCTTCGATGGATCCTATCTCTCTATTCCACCCCCTCGGCGGTTGTACAGGTAAATGAATGGCGCTCTGACTTTTTTAATATAGCAAACAGGACGAGACAGGACTGTCCCCTCTCCCCAATTATTTTTATTTTGACTCTTGAACTGTTCCTGTGTTCCATAAGAGACAACCACAATATCCCTCAGGGATCAGAAATCACGGCCTACACAGACGATTCAATCTTTTTCGTCTCCAACCCATGTGTTTCACTTCCCAATATTTTCACTTCCCAATATATTACAGGCGTATAGGGAACTGTCAAACTTTAGGGTTAATTTTGCGAAGTCCGTGGTGCTGAACATAACTGTCCCTAATTCTGAAGTCCACAGTATGCGCTCATCTTTTACGTTTCACTGGGTGGACAAATCAATAAGGTATCTGGGTATTAACATCACCCCTGACTTGGCGCATCTGTATTCTTCAAATTTGCTACCCCTGTTGCACGGATTGAAAACTGAACTCTAACATTGGCATACCCTGACCTTGACGTGGTTTGGGCGGTGCAACGCCTTAAAATGACAGTTCTCCTGAGGATATTGTACATGTTCCAAGCTATGCCAATCCGTGTCCATTTGGTATTTTTCAAACAGCTTTGAGCGATAATTAGGGACTTTATTTGGTCCCATAAGTTACTGAGGATAAAAATGCAATTATTATCCTTGCCAAAGGCAAAAGGGGGCATCGGCCTTCCCAACTTTTTCAAGTATTACAGGGCGGTGCACCTTTCGAGGGTCGTGGATTGGCATTGTAATTCAAACTCCAAGCAGTGGGTACTGATGGAGATTGAGGATGCCTCCATTCCTCTATTGACATCACCACGGCTCACTTCCCAACCTCCAGAGGACATGAGGGGTCACCCCCTGATCGGCGCCACTCTTGCATTGGTGGGGGCGACCTTCCACAATACGGGTCTTTCACCGCTGCCTTCCCCTATGACTCCCGTTATAGGAAATCCTGACTTCATCCCCGGACTTGAGGGGTGAGGAGGCTGGCTCTGTTAGGGAAATATCATATAGTGGATATGTGGCCACAGGGTAGGCTCCCTTCTCTGACATCCATCTCCAGGCTTTTAGATCCACCACTGGATAGTTTGAGCACTAACCAACTTAGACATTTCCTGCAGTCCCTGCAGAAGGCGCATTATATCCCACGTGATCTCACTCCCTTTGAATAACTGTGCAGTTTGGGGGAACCTTCTAGGCACACCTTGCCTCTGCTATATACCGGTAGTTACCTGACAACCCAGACTGATGAACCGACTCTGACATTTGTCTGCCATTGGGAAGTGGACTTAGATATCCAGGTCACACCATGACAAATGGAAAAATTCTCCTTTTGGCACATAAATCCTCCATGGCAAACCAGTACCAGGAAGTCGGGTACAAAATTCCACAAGATGGATAGGGCTTCCCCTGATAAGTGCTGGCGGTGCAATGCGGAAGGTGGTACGATTTTCCACATCTTTTGGTCCTGCCCCACCTTGAGACCTTTTTGGGAGGAGGTAACAACTATTAAACAGTTGACCTCAGTAGAGTTGAAAGGAAACCCGGCCGTATGTCTTCTACAACTGACAGAAAGACCTCTCTGGAAAAACAAGAAGAAGCTTACGATGCAGCTCCTGGATGCAGCAAGGGCATGTGTCCCTGCGTTGTTGAGGCAGTCTCAACCACCCACCAGGGTCCTGTAGTACTCTAAAATCAATTATATTCTCTGTATGGAGGAATTGACAGCGACTCTCCATAATACAGAAGAACAATTTCGAGATAAGTGGAGGCCATGGAGACATTTCACTTGCACGGATGCTTACCTGCAGGAAGTGGCCCGCTCCGAATCCCAATTGAACTAAAATTGTTAGCAGCACAGAGCAGCTTGCCGGGGCTTCTGTTTACTTTATGGGAGTATGACCCATTCGTTTTGTTTTGCCCCCCCCCCTCCTTTCTTCTCTTCCTTTGTTTCTGCTAAATTCCTGCTACTTAGCCGTTGTTACGGCAATTATAAAATCATAGTGATCGTAACAATCGGTGGACTTCCCAACAAATGTGTGTTATGTGATAATACTTGTAGGCGAACCAACGATGCACAAAGTTAGAAATGCTAGTATATCTATTGTTCTTTTTTTTCTTCATTAGATTCACTCATTCTCAGTTGATGATACTTCAATATTTGATTCTTATGGTACATGTACCTACAGCCTTTTAGGCCCCTTAGCTTCTCTGTTTATAGATGCTACAGTAAAGTAATAGCAAAGTAATACATAAACTGTCAAACATTTTCATAAGTCTTGTTTTTTTTTGGTACTTGGTATATGCCAAGTAAGTGTTCCCTTATTTGTGAAAATGACTTGACTTCTTGTATCTGAGATGCCATAAGAAAAGAATAAAAAATTATATATATCTATTGAGTTGCAATAGAACTGAAGGTGAAGGTAAGCATGTGCTGCTAGAAAGGGGAATATTACAAGGAGATGCTTTTTGTTACTCTCATTCTTTCACTTTAATTAACAACTTTATGGAACAAAAACAAATAAAATTCTATAAAGTGTCTACTTCCCAATGGCTCACAAATGGTTTTAGTTATACTTTAAATCCAGCTAACATTTTCAAGCAATTGCAACAACAGTTTTTTTCAACTTCAGAAAAAAATTAAAACATACAAAATAAAAGCCGACAATTGTAAGCACCCTAGTCAGTGTTAGATGGCTTGTCCCAACTTCTGTAATTGTCACTCTTGCTGGACAGCCTGTTACAGGAAGTGTAAAAATACTACTGGCAGGCACAGGTAATAAAACTCTATTACGGTGCAGAAAAACAAAACCAGCAATATTAATGCAAATAACAGACTGCATCATATACAGTAAGACTTTTTTTTTTTTTTTAATTCCCTATGGTTTGACTTAATACAAGCAATAGTAGCACTCCAGCATAGCCTAGGGCTCCAGAAGAGACTTCAGAAAAAAGCAAGGAGGAAAGTGATGAAATCAAACTGAGATCTTACCAGCCTGTGGTTCCCAGGACTCACATGCCTGTATTTGAACCGCTGATTATAAGACTCTAAGCTTCAGTAATCTGATTCCTTCCAAGGATTTAGGAAATTATTTTTAACAGAGGATACTTACTGGATTTCCAGACACAGATAGCTCTAATAATGTTGGGAGAGCCTCTAGCTTTTCCACTTCTGAAATTTCCTGGTGAACAATATAAAAAGAAGCTTTAAGTATGATATTAATTTTCTTTTCTAAAAAAAAAAAAAAATAGTTTCATGCTTACAACCTGTATTTGTTCATGAAGGTTTTTGCAGTAGTAGGATTCTACAAAAGCTAATGCAATATGCAACTGATGTTGATGTCACAATGAATACAATACTCTGCTTTAGCCTAGTAGACTAACATGAAGGAACTGTGACCACACACAGGGCTTATAATGGTTGCACATGTATCTAAGAGAAGCTTGACCTCCGTGACAATATGTTCTTTCCACAGTTATAGTTTTTGCTTATTTCACTGGGGTTATATAGAATTATTCTTGCGTTCAAAATTGAAGATATCGTGTCACCTCTATGGAGGATAATCAGTATAGGTAGTCTCAAATCCAGGTTAGGATATTCATTTACATAGCCTCATAAGACCCAGATGTGGCAATTTTATATACACATAGGGGAACATTTATCAAACAAATCAGGGAGCCAACTGAGACATATTTGCACAGGTCTACAACAGATTTAACAATAAAGATGGGACAGAATTTCCTTCTAAACAGATGTAGAATTAGAAAGTGGCAACGGGCAAGTTTCATAGATGGCCCGATCAGCATGTTTTTAACTTATATTTGTGAGTAGACATATTTGCGATTATATTCATATCTTTTAATAAATCTGTTAAATAATGCACTAGGCCAGTGCACCCTCTTTTCTATTTCTATTTCCCCCCCTTATACTTACCCAAAGCTTGATCTTGATTTAGTACTGTTCCAGAGAGCAGTGGCTCTCTCCCTCTTCACAGGGCAGATTGATAGCAACAGGAACCATTGGCTCCTGCTGCTGTCAATCAAATTCTGTGACGAGGGGGCAGGGGGCAGAGCCAAGCCACGCTGTCTATAGACAGGATCAAGCCTGCACGAGTGCCTTCATAGGAAGCGGCTTCCTATTGGGGCAGTTGCTGAAGACATGGAGTCAGAAACACCGGCGAGGAACCCCAGAAGAGGAGGATCAGGGGTGCTCTGTGCAAAACCATTGCACTGAGCAGGTAAGTATGACATGTTTGTTTTTTTTATTTTTATTAAGGTTTACAATCACTTGTTACAATGACCTTAACAGCTTTTTAACTCTTTTTAAAAAATCTAACCTAAACTGTGTTGTGTTGCCAGATTAGAAATCCACAAAGCAATCACAGACAATACTGAGGCCATGTGGTACCTGAATTTTATTGAATCCAATATACAGTTTTTTTAGCTTGATAAGATGAAGCAAGTTGCTAACTTCTCTCAGTCTATTTTCTTCAAGTCGTAGAGACACCAGAGAACCTTGCTTGGCAAAAGAAGTCTCGGTAATAAGTTTAATACGGTTATGGTCCAGGACAAGCTCTTTGAGAAACTGTAAACCTTCAAGTCCTTCCACTTGGCTGATCTCATTTCCTGATGTGAGAAAGAAAATACAGGACAACGAATGCGTGAAAACTAAGGATTATCACATTATTATATCCGCAATCAATTTCACTCTTTTTTATATTTAGAGGGCAACTCCAATGCTTTGCTAAGCTTGAGAACGTAAAGCCTTCTTGTTGTGGCATTTTGGTGCTTATTTTGTGGCCCCAGCAGCCAAGTTTAAAGAAATAACATCACAACATAAAAAATTATGTTTGGATACCTCAGGGAACCAAGTGAATATAGCACTTGGCTCCATTCTTAACTGTGGCCCCACTGTGGATTAAAAGCAATTTTTTATTTCTGTTAATGCTGGCTGCAGCTCCACCCTAAGCTGAAACTCAATTTGTGTGTGTTCCTAAGGAGGGCGCACAGCTATAGACACTGACCTTTCTATCAGTATAATTAATTTTGTGCAGTGTTACAGCTCTCTACCAGCAATGACTGTGGTAGAATAGTTTGTATAAGGTCCAGAGGCACGTCTAGACATTCGGGGTCTAGCCAGAAGAACTTCTGTCACAGTCAGAGCAGTGCATGTTTACTAGCAGATAGCTGATCACACAACCTAGACAGCACTGACCATGCCAGAGGTTTCCCTAAGTGCATCCGGGCAACGAAGGATGTTGAGGAACAGAGCTCAAACTGGATTACAAGGGAACACATACTGAATATACACAATCCTCTCATAAATTACTAAATTAAATCTTTGTGGCAGAAAAACATCAAATGCATCACAAAAAAGATGCTGTTGACACTATATAAATCGCGTATAATATAATTAAAAATAATAATTTATATATCGATTGTTGGTTTTTTTATCTGCACTTCTTTCCCACACCATGTTTTGCTGTAATTACAAGACTGCAGTCTAATTAACTTCCACCAGCAGTATCTCTATTTAAATTTTTTGCTCTCTCTCGCTTTTGATTTCCTGTTTTATCTCCTAATGTTTCTGCCAATGTATTATTACTCTAACATTCTCCTAATTTTTCTCAAAGTCTTATATTTCTTTTCACTTATTTTATAGCCTAAAGACTCTCTTACTCACCCCCCCCCCCCCCTCTTCCTCTGCTGGTAGTTCATATCTGTCCTCTTTTCCTCTAGAAACATCTAGAGTGGTTCCCAATCATGTGATCACTATATCAGCTCTGGCAAATACTGCAACAATAACGAATTAAAATATGCGTTTACTGCAAATACACTTTACTTTCCCTTTAAAGCATATGTGTTCAAGCAACAACAGTACTTATGCATATAAAGTATAAACTGTATGGCCAAAGGTTTGCTGTTGATTTCACTCCAGTCTGTTGAGAAGGCTTTCTGCAAGATTTTGGACTGCGTCTTGGGGATTTTTTGTCTATTTAGACAACAGAACATTTGTTAGTTCAGGTACTGATGTTGGAAAAGAAGATCTGGCTAGCAATTGGCTTTCTTTTTTTTTTTAACCACTTCAATACCAGGCACTTAGACACCTTCCCGCCCAGCCCAATTTTCACCTTTCAGCGCTGTTGCAATTTGAATGACAATTGCGCGATCATGCTACACTGTACCCAAACAAATTTTTTATCATTTTGTTCCCACAAATAGAGCTTTCTTTTGGTGGTATTTGATCACCTCTGCGGTTTTTATTTTTTGCGCAACAAATAAAAAAAGACCGAAAATTTCGAAAAAAAAACACGTTTTTCTTTGTTTCTGTTAAATTTTTTTGTAAATAAGTACGCTTTCTCCTTCCATAATGGGCACTGATAGGCGGCACTGATGGGCACTGATAGGTGGCACTGATGGGCACTGATAGGTGGCACTGGTATGTGGCACTGATGGGCACTCATAGGTGGCACCGATGGGCACACATAGGCGGCACTGATGGGCACTCGTAGGTGGCATTGATTGGTATATATGGGTGGCACTGATGGGTACTTATGTGTGGCACTGATGTGTGGCACTGATGGGCACTGATAGGTGGGCACTGATGGGCACAGATGGGCACTGACAGGTGGCACCGATGGGCAATGACAGGTGGCACAGATGGGCAATGACAGGTGGCACTGATAAAGCATTGCTGGGCAGATCTGGGCATTGCTGGGCAGATCATTGACATAATAGTGCCAATCAGTGCCCATTTGTGGGCACTGATTGGCACAGATTGGGCACATGTGGATGACCATGGGGTACATACCTGGCCATCCACGTTGCCCCTTCCCTGGTGGTCCTAGTGGCATCCCTGGTGGTCCAGTGTGGTAATCTGAGGGGGGGCTGCGCTGATAAACAATCAGCGCAGACCCCCCCCCTGCCAGGAGAGCCGCCGATCGGCTCTCCTCTACTCGTGTCTGTCAGACGCGAGTGAGGAAGAGCTGATCAACGGCTCTTCCCATTGACAGCGTGATCAGCCGTGATTGGACACGGCTGATCACATGGTAAAGAGCCTCCGCCAGAGGCTCTTTACCAAGATCGGTGTAGCGGTGTGTCAGGCTGACACACCGCTCCACCGATCGCCGCGATGCGCGCCCCCGGGGGCGCGCTGCGGCATGTTATCCTGCTGGACGTCATATGACGCCCAGTCAGGATAACAGAACCACTTCCCGGACGTCAATCCGCTATAGGGCGGGCGGGAAGTGGTTAAAGGTGTTTAAATGGGGTTGAGGCCAGGGCCCTGCGCAGGCCGCATGAAAGAACTCACACCAAACTCATTAAAACATAGGTTGATTTACTAAAACTGGAAAGTGCAAAATCTGGTGCAGCTCTGTAAATAAACCAATCAGGCTTCCAGGATTTTGTCAAAGCTTAATTGAACAAGCGGAAGTTAGAAGTTGATTGGCTACCATACACTGCTGCACCAGATTTTGCACGCTCCAGTTTTAGTGTAGTTTTTTCTCCACATACTGCTAAATTAGAAAAAGCAAGTTCCTATATACTAATGCCCCACAACATTTTTTTTGTTTTTTTTGTTTTGTTTTTACCCTGCAGAAAAAGGGACTTCAAATTCCTTAGTCTACTGAGCTGCAGCTGAGGCAAATTACTGATTCTCACACCAAACTCATTAAACCATAGGTTGATTTACTAAAACTGGAAAGTGCAAAATCTGGTGCAGCTCTTTAAACAAGACAATCAGGCTTCCAGGATTTTGTCAAAGCTTAATTGAATAAGCTGAAGTTAGAAGTTGATTGGCTACCATACACTGCTGCACCAGATTTTGCACTCTCCAGTTTTAGTGTAGCTTTTTATCCACATACTGCTAATTAGAAAAAGCAAGTTCCTATATACTAATACTCCACAACATTTTTTTTTTTGTTGTTTTGTTTTTACCCTGCAGAAAAAGGGACTTCAAATTCCTTAGTCTACTGAGCTGCAGCTGAGGCAAATTACTGATTCCATTGAAACCAAGGTGAAGAACTTCTAAACTTTGCATTATTGGGGTTAGTGTCTCGCCAAACAATGTATCCCTGTAAAATAAAGAAATAAAAGAAAATTAAATACTGTTTTTTTTTTTTTAAATCCCATACTATTAGATACAACACATCTCAATATGTCGTCTTCCAGTGTATCCATTTTAGTGTTGGTTAGAGTGGGGAACGGCTGGAACCTCTGTTAGGTTTTATTGCTCTCTGTGGCTTCCATGGGAAGATATCCACTCACTTCCCATTCTTATAACAATGGGTTGATTTACTAAAACAGGAGAGTGCAAAATCTGGCACAGCTCTACAGAGAAACCAATCAGATGCCAGGTTTTTTGTCACAGCTTAACTGAACAAGCTGAAGATATAAGCGGATTGGCTACCATGCACAGCTGCACCAGATTTTGCACTCTTCTGTTTTAGTAAATCAACCCAAATGTATCACCAGGGCAGGAAGTGAAAGGAAATCTTTAGGAGTTAAAAAGACAGCATTAAAGCACTGCTTTTTAACAGGTTAGGGGAAGGCTATAACCACCATTAGGTTTGTAATGCTATCTGGAAATGAGGGAGTCTCGCCATTAGGTTTCACTCAAAGCTGAAAACGTTTTAGTTACATTTACACTAATCTGGTTATAAAAGTCGTTCATTGGCCAGAAATTCTGAACTACTGCTAGTATGTATGTAATAACATAGTTATAACAAAATGCATGAAAAATTTAAACATCCAAGAAAAATGTATGGTATATGCTAGGAGTGCAAGGTGAAAAAAGTATTTTTATAAAAAAAAAAATTACAATTGTTTATAATATCCAGTGCTTTAGTAAATTAAACCTGGGCATTTGTAACTTTTATGAGACAAGACATAATGTTCTACATTCCATCAAACTGTGTATAGAGTCCACATATTACTATTTATAACACATGGCCCATGTAATATAATGGACATAACATTCCAAATCATCAACTGTACATGCAATCTGCATTTAAAGCCAAACACCAGCTTTCTGTTGCTTTAAAATAGTTTGTTTGGGCCAAGTTTGTCCAAACAAACTTTTACCTTCACTGGTATTTTTGGCGCTATGTGATTTTTATATTTAAATTCAAGGTTCCATAATTCAAAATTGGATTGGATAAACACTAAGGTAAAGAAGAAATCACAATTAATCCCAGCTTTGTTATTGGTAATGGCAATTTATTGCATGTGGAAAAGTAATTTTCCTCTAATCCTTTCTTTTTCTGTCTTACTATATTTAGTATTTAGTGTAGAGTTGGCTATCGGCCCTTTAAAGCGTTTGTTAACCCCCCCCCCAAAAAAAATGGATCCTGCTCCTTTAATGCATGTTATATGACACAGTGCTTGTCCTGTGTCATTTGGCCCCCTGTAACACCTAAAAAACCTGGCTGATGCTGCCAGTTTCTCCCTACCCCTCTGTAAACTGACAACGGTGTATCATGGCTGCTGAGACCAGACACTGTGGTCAGTTTACGTGCCTCTGTCATCAGCATCCTGCTATCTGCTCTCCTCTCTGCTCCTGTGTCCTCCTCCCCCTCCCCTCTCTGTCTGTGTGAGCCGCCCCTCCCCCCTTCCGCTGCTCCATTAACACTAACCTGTATACACCATCAGCACTGCTTCCTATTGCATGATTTATAAATATAAATGCCCTCCCCTCTGTGAATGATTTAGAAATATAAATGCTGTAAATACCTCTTTTAAGAGCCAAGATTGCAATCACATGACCAGCCAGCTCTCTCCTCCTCCCCTCCTCCTTCCCTCCAGACTAATATCAGCAGAGGAATCTCAGCCCAGCCCGCTGCATCTTTTAGAGGAGGAAAGGAGAAAGCTGACCAGTCATGTGATCGCAATCTTGACTGTGAAATTAGGTATTTGCAGCATTTATTTTTATAAATCACACACAGAGGGGGACATTACAATAGGAGGCAGTGCTGATGGTGTATACAGATTAGAGTGACTTAACCACTTTAAACTACTAAACAGGATGTTTCACTCTGGTTGCAGTTAGAAGGAACAGAATGAGAACGCTGACTGGTTGGCCAAATTTTAACCCCACCAACCAGCACCATGAAGGGCAAGTGTCTCTAGCAGTTATCTTGGTGGAAACCAAGAAAAACTTTGTTTGGCTGAAGCTGCAGTGTTTGATTTTAGCCTCACCCACAGAAGTTGGGAAAAAGGAACAAGCCCAGGGTGTGACCAGAAAAAGAGGTAGAAGCCACAAAAATGTGGGGGTGAGCTGTACTGAGAGCGCGTGGAGTTCACTGAAGTATCGGTGTCTACTTCTGCGATTTCCAGATCGGATATTCTGTGATTTCAGTCAGAAAGGGTATATACATAGTTACATTGGTCCAAGCTGGACCAATGTAACTATGTATTATTATACCATGCCTAGAATTCATCGTTATTGGGTTGAGCTACATTCTGAATCTACATTTTCCATAACCGCTTCAGTAAGCATCACAGATGTGCATTAGAGTAGAGGCATGCATAACCAGGGAGCCTTACATTACCTTCATAAAGATGCATACCATTATATGGAAACAAAGACCAAGCAGTTACCTGTTAGCCTTGCCCTGCTGCCCATATCCACTGGAGTTGACTTTTTGGTGCAGTATCTGCCTGTTTGTTAAGGGATTCTGAGGCTTTTGCTTGGGCAGGATTGACTCAATGTGATTGTAATTTAGATACAAATTCTGGAGAAAAACAAGAAAACTTGAAGGTTACTTACAGCGCATCTATGGTCAAAATTGAAATTCATATATTCATCTCCATCTCTAGATTGTATTTCAATTATTTCTAGCCTACTGTGATTATGAAAGATATTGTAAATTCAGCATAATCTGTTTTTCATTTTGTATATTTTACTTTGCACACTGCAATCATTGTGCGCACGGCACTAATAATGTTTTGCACTTAGTCATATCCTTTTGAGTCCTGATAATAAACTAGTCTGTCTATGTTATGTTTCGTGTTACCTTAAAAGTAATATTGTAATATTAAAGTGGAAGTCCTGTCAAGGGTTAACTATGCTTAAACCTACTCCCACCCCCATTCTAAGCCTATTCTAAATACCCTGTAAAGGAAAGTTGTCTATACTTACCTATTCTGAGGGCACTCCCAGTGCTGGCTTCAGTGTAGAGGAGGGACAGCCGGCAACGGATGCCCCATAGTAAGCCTATGTGTGACGTCACTGCACAGGCATTGCAGCCGTTGTCGGTGATCTCTCCTCCTCACTGAACCCAGCCTCTGGAGAGATCATGTGACTAGACTGGAGAGCCCTCAGATTAGGCAAATATAGACAACTTTCATTTACAGGGTAGTTAATGTGATACCTATGAAAGCACCGGTATAAAAAAATTTAGTTATTTGGGAAGATGCTGAGTTTATCTTTTTGTGCTTGTTTTCTACTGTGGCAATATTATTTTGGAATCACTGATCAATGTGAGGATAGGAGATGCCCATCGATAAAATTTCACAGAGCCTACCTTCTAAATTACACTACAGAAGTGCTGAGAGGAGGTGAAGTTTTAGGAGGCGGAGTCAGTCCAGCAATCACTACTTAAAGGCAGCAAGATACCATGAGATATTTGTATGCATGAGCGTAGCCTAAGGGGTTGCAGGGGTCACAATCGCAACCCTGCCCCTAGCTCCAGGGGGCCCCTGCAGCCTCCCTGTCATATCAAATCCTCTACAAGTCCAGCTCCGATATGCCCTAGGGCCCCACAGCCACGCTCCAGTACTGGGCTTCCACTTTGCCTTCCACAGTCCACACCCATCTGTTCTCATTGGTTGGGGAGAAGCTGTGGGCCATTTCCTGAATGGAGAGGAGCACGGGGTGAGAACAGCCCAGGATGGGGAAGTGTCTGTGCTGTTTGCTGGCAACATGGAATGGTAACTGAGTTAAGAGGAGGAGAGTACCGTCCTGTAGCCATGATGGGACCGATGTCACTGGTGAGGTAAGACACCGCTCAGTGTCTTCTAGTCACTAGCTGGGATTCTCTGTACCCCCACTCCGACCCCGGGGATGTCTGCTCACCCCACTTCCCTGACAACTGGGGAAAAGACACGCACCTCCGGGAGGTGAACTTCCCCCAACACCTGCCAACACTGACAGAGAAACCTTCAGAAATTGCTAAAACAAATCCCTTAACACCTCCCGGGGGGCTGCAGGCTCCAGATTTTGCTTTGCCCCCCCCCAATCTAAGTTGCACTCCCCCTAAAGCCCCCTGACCACCCCCTCCACCCTGGATGCTATGCCCCACTGCTGAGCTTTTTTCCCAGTACAGCACTCTATACTGCTCCTCTGCAGTGCTGAAATCACATTCCTTTACAACACAAAGGAATGTAAAGCAATGTGATTTCAGCCTTGTGTGATGTGGGGGGGGGGGGGGGGGGGCGGGGGAGCTGTTTACAGTGCTGGAATGGGAAAGGAGCTCTGCCAAATGACCTGCCAGGGGTCCCTGTTCTCTGATTCTCCAGGGGTAATCCATGTCCTCTGATTCTCCAGGGGTGATCCCTGTCCTCTGATTCTCCAGGGGTGATCCCTGTCCTCTGATTCTCCAGGGGTGATCCCTGTCCTCTGATTCTCCAGGGGTGATGCCTGTCCTCTGATTCTCCAGGGGTGATCCCTGTCCTCTGTTGTAAGGAGGAACTCTGGGGACTCAAAACTCTTAAGCCACTTTGAGTATCTTGGCGTGCGGTGGGTGTATCTGCACATGCGGTGGAAGTAGTGGGGGGGCCCAGGTCAACTTTTGCATCAGGGCCCACAAGCTTCAAGCTACGCCTCTGTTTGTATGGCCATTACAATGTTGATGTTATAGAAAGAAAGGGTATGCTGTGACAAGAGAACTCCTTTAATAGTGAAGTAAAAATTAAGTAGATTCAGTCACCTTTACAAAATGTTCCCTAGGCATACCTTGGCATTTGTCACTTTATGAGACAAGACATAATGTACTACATTCCATCAAACTGTGCATAGAGCACACATCCTACACATTGCCCATGTGATATAATGGACATAACATCCCAAATCATAGTCTGCACCAGGGTGGATTTGATTTAAATAAAGTTGATTTAAATCACGATTTAAATCACTAGTAAAATAGCTTGATTTAAATCATTTTTATTTTTAAAGAGCAACTGTCAGCTCTGTCCCGCAGCGGCTCCTCCTCTGACCCGCTGTTGACTCACCGACAGTCCTATTCACTTTAATGGGATGGCTGGTGATGCGGCAGTGACACAACAAGGTGAGGGATGTGGCGGCAGCAGGTGAGTGGATGCCCGCTAACAGATGCTGCCATAATGGATCTGAAATGACAGGTGCTCTTTAAATGTAAGGAATTATTCTTGCTGGTAGATAGAATCTTTAATAATTGCAAACAAAATTAAGGTTTCCTATTTAGAATAATAAGCTGTCAGGTTAGTAAAACAGCAATATCAGAACTGATTCAATCATACAGTTTGTAGTGTACTTAGATTTGCAAAACAATGGGATAAAGGAATATTCCTGAACTTTGTTTTTTTCTCGTGGTTACTGTGAAATTGCATGTTATCTCACCTTGCAGAGCTTGGATTCATTGAATGAGTTTACCAAAAATGTAAATATTGCAGAATATACAGCCTCATGCTACATAACTAAGCTTAATTTCATGCTGAATAAACTAAATTGTTAATGTATCTTAAATAGAAAACTATCTTTAGATAGACATTTACGCCCCGTACACACGATCGGACATTGATCGGACATTCCGACAAAAAAATCCATGGATTTTTTCAGACGAATGTTGGCTCAAACTTGTCTTGCATACACATGGTCGCACAAAGTTGTTGGAATTTTCCGATCGCCAAGAACGCGGTGACGTACACCACGTACGACAAGACTAGAAAAGGGCAGTTCTGAACCAAGCGCGGCACCCTTTGGGCTCCTTTTGCTAATCTCCTGTTAGTAAAAGTTTGGTGAGAGACGATTCGCGCTTTTTCCGACTCCTAGTTTTCAGATAGTTTTCTGCTGTTCAGTTTGTTCTTGTGGGTTTGTATCTGCTCTTCAGTGCGTGCAGTCAGTTCATATTGGATTATTCAGTGCGATCTTGTCCGCTCGTTGCTGTTTTTCAGGTCGCTCTTCACAGGCCTTGCTGTTCTTCAGTGCGTTCTGTTACTTCGTTCTGAGCAGCCGACCGTTTTCTAGCCATGTTGCGTATACGTACTCCTCGTAGAGTTCATGCTGTGCGGGGGCTTGGTGTTGGGGTCCTTACCTTGACACAAGCCCAGTCCATGAACAGGGTGGGGAGGAGTTCATGAACCAAGAATTGGTTGCTTCAGCGTGACCAGTTCTGTCATATGCCTTTGCTCCGTAAGATCCGTGAGAATAATCCTGATGATTTCAGGAACATTCTCCGGATGACGGACCCCGTATTTCACCGTTTGTTGGCTTTGCTGACCCCTTATATTAGCAGGCATGATACTTGCATGAGGCAAGCCATCGATCCAGAGCAGAGGCTAGTCGCCACTCTTGGGTACTTGGCGACAGGGAGAAGCCTGCAGGACTTGAAGTTCTCGACAGGCATCTCCCCCCAGGCTCTGGGGATCATTATCCCAGAGACCTGTTCTGCCATCATCCAGGTCCTGCAGAAGGAGTATATTAAGGTAAGATTTTTATCCTTTAATATCACATTTTATTGTATTTAATGTTTGATAATATATTGTATTTCTTTCCTCGTTCCCTAATTACCATGATTGGAATATGCTGTGAATGTCCCCTTTGTCCTCATGCATGCTGGTTTTTTATGTAATAATTTTTTTTGTCCTGCATACATATTTGCCTTCACTTACCTCCCCAGCATGCTCTCCTGGCCCTATATTCACCTCATGTAGTCACTTAACCGTGTATTTTGTCAGCTCCATAGTAGTGCTTTACCCTAAATACCCCCTAAAATGTGTAAAAATGTGATTTGTGCTTTAAATTCAGGCAGAGTGCCAGAGGCTTTTTTTTGGGGGTCTCCAAATCATTTGGAACCCTCCCTCCCCCCAACTGCTAAGTCAGCTGATACCAATTCTCCATCTATCCTCAATCATCTATCTGCTGACTTTGCCAAACCCATACACACTATACCCATCTCTTTTGTGGTCAGATGTTTGGATGAATTCCCCAAAGCATGTAGTGCAAGGGCCTACCTGTATACTTTCAAATGGTACTGTTTAACGTTTTTGTATACTATTATCTTGATAGGTAATAGCAGAATGTCCAAATGTGCTAAAATGTGTACAATGTATCTTTGTATTATGACACTTATTACCTGTCCAGTGGGCTGTCAATAGTGTAAGTAAGGAGGGGCTGGCCAAAGTAAGACACATTATTTAGGCATTCATCTCTCAAAGAAGTGGAGAGGGTTACCTGTCCAAAAGATCTCCCCCCTAAAATGTTAGAAATGGCCCATGAGAGGGTGGGGGAGGGGAATCTGATAGGTGGACCTTATACCTTGGTCTTTCAAAACTCCCTAAAATAAATGTTATACTGATGTTGGGCAAGAATGTTTGTGTCTAATCTGCTTTCCCTGTTTAGGTGCAAAATGATTAATTTTTTTTTCTTGTTTGACTCCACAGTTTCCTTCCAACCCACAGGAATGGCAGACTGTGGCCTCCCACTTTGCCCAGGGGTGGGACTTTCCTAACTGCGGAGGGGCAATTGATGAGAAACACGTCCACATCGTCCCACCAACCAACTCGGGGTCATACTATTATAATTATTAGGGGTTCAATAGTATTGTGATGTTGGCTACTTACGAGTTCCTGTATGTGGACGTGGGGAAGAATGGCCGGATGTCCGATGGTGGAGTCATCGCCCAGACGGAGTTCTACAGGCGTCTTCAGAATGGCAGCTTGGACTTGCCACCTCCAGAAGACAATGTGGAAGGACTCCCATTCGTCTTCGTTGCTAATGAAGCGTTTGCGCTAGGGGACCATCTTATGCGGCCATTCCCGATGAGGACCCTCACCCCGGACCAGGGGGTTTTTAATTACCGGCTGGCCAGAGCCAGAAGAGTGGTGGAGAACACATTTGGAATCATAGCCAGCCGGTTACGCCTATTTCTTACACCCATACACATGGCGGAGTACAAACTTAATCATATCATCCTGGCGTGCTGTGTTCTACACAAATTTTTAAGGCAAAATTCTGCCAACTATGCTGGCTCAGTTGGGCCTGAAGCCGGAATTCATAATAAACCAACCCTGACGGCGCTTGAAAGTGGCCGTCCTGGCTTGCCCCCCCTGAGTGCCCGTGAGGTCCGTCTTAGATACCTTGATTACTTTGCGGGTAGGGGGGCCATCAATATGCCAGACAATGTCTGAAACATTTTTAAAATAAAAAAATCATTTTAACTACTAAAATCTTTGGTGACATTTACTGCTTGTGTTTCTTTTAACTGACCCTGACAGAAATGTGGTGAGTCCTGAAAAAGGCGTGATTGTGTAACATTACAAAGCACTGTTGGGTGTTGTTTACTAAAGGCAAAGACACTTTGCACTACAAGTGCACTTGAAACTGCACTTGTAGTGCAAAGTGGATTTTCCCTTAGGAAATAATCCCCATTGTCACAGAAAACACCAATTTGAGCACAACAAAAATTTTGGAGCATTGAAACAATAATCCACACATTCTTGATTATCAATCTTTTCAATACCAGCACAATCACATGTGCATTTATAAAAGGTTTTTAAAACAAACCAACTTGTTTGTTGTATAACAATTTTTTGGGTCACATTACTAAAAGTAGAAATGTCCATTTAAGGTAAAACAGGCATGTTTTAACAAGAAAGACACAAATCTTGAACTTACAAAGTTCAACTTTTAAAGAAATTGAAGGCAATATCAGACATGAGTATTTCTAAACTGTGTTTGATATTGCCCTCAGATGGGGCAAAGTCACCCCTGGAAAAGCCAAATTTTGAAGATGCACACAAATTGCCGAATGTCAACATGTGCTACCTGCCATCACGGGGGATCAAGGGACGTGTTTTGGGGGTGCGACCCCTTCCTCCCATCTACTTTATTATTGAGGAAGGGGTTGCACCCCCAAAACGCATACATTGATCTCCCGTGATGGCAGATAGCACATGTTGACACACTGTGTGCCTCTTCAAAATTTGGCTTTTCTCGAATATGTCAAAAAATGTTAGAAATTTTTAGATCCCAAAAAGCACAAAAAAGGGAAGGTATTTGGAGGGGTTTTAAACTCTCCCTAAAACATCAATGATGTTCTTCATTTTTTTTGAACATTTATGGATGTTTTCCAAGTCCCTATTACACCCCATGACCTCCCCGATCAGGATCTGTGCACTTTCAGAGGTGAAATGCCCTGGATCCACAACATAACGATCACCTAAAAAGATAGAAACAAAAACACACCATGTATTATAAATATGCCGGCATCCATCTCTTACCTGAGCCTGTGGTCGCAGACACTCACCTGTTGTGGTGACAATTTCCACCACGTCTCCTTCCTCCTCCTCCTCCTGTTGTCTTTGGTGGGTCTCCACTTCTTCCTGAGGTGGGGGGTCTGTTGTCTCCTCGGATGAGGGGTGTCCTCCGAGTCTTTTATCTCCTATGTAAAAAAAAATAGGTATACTTAGCACACAGATATTTGATGGCAGAAATCAGAATATGAAACATTGCTTGGAAGTGGGGTACAATTGTCTGTTTGGTCAGAGTTCCAAGATGAAGAAATATTTTTGTCCTTTGTGAAGCTTGAATACTTACCTGTTTTGTGCAAGCTTCACAGATGGAGACACCCCTATAGTATACACTGGAGCACCTGTGTAGGGCCCCCTAATAAAAAGGGTGTTCTTGTGTCCCACACTAGTGCTCCAGCATCCAGATGTGAAAACTGCTGCTGAGTGTCCTCTCCTTACACAGAATCTAGTTTGCATTTAATTAAAGTTACAAACCCATCTACACAACCAAATTATTTTAAGAGAAGTAGGCCATAAAAAATGTATTCAAATGCATATGGCCAAAACAATGGTGTTTTCTAGGCCAAACGAACAATGTTTCATACGAACGAGTAATGTGTCCATGAAAGTTGCCATTTTAAACTGTACAATAGTTTAAGAAAAGCACATGCAGCAGCACGAACGTAATAAAAATAAAGAATAGGAACACAGCACAACTACTTACTTTTTTGCAGCACTCTCCTGATCCTTCTGTACTGCTCATGCTCCCTGATTTTGAGGTCCGACCACCGCTTCCTGAGCTGATCCTTGGATCGTCGTACCCCAAAATTCCGGTGCAGACTCTTGACCACTTTCGCCACGATCTTGGCCTTTCTGACATTGGGGTTGGGGTTGTCGACAATCTCCACCATCTCCATAAAGGACATATTTGAGGCCTTAAATCGTCTCCTTCTAGATCGGGACGTTTCAGGCTCCGGGCTTTCCTCCTCCTCGTTGGTGTAATTATCAGACACCTGCTCTGTCTCCGCCATGTGCTCTTCCCCACTGCGACGAACGAGAAGGGGCGGGGAATAGACTAGAAAGAACGTCAGGGGCGGGTGGAGTTTCACGCATGCGCAGTGTCTATAAAGCGTAACACATGTGCGTAGTACGTACGATCTGTGAGCGGAGGAAGGAGTAACGGAGGTGCCGATCGTGATAACGAAGGTAAGATTTAACATTGGGCCTATACTGCTTCTAGATTGAGGCCTGTATTTGCACAAGTTTAGAAGACTTTAGGCTGACATTAGGGTTTGTCTTGTGTTGTGTCTTGCAGTTAAAATGGATATCTTGAAGGATCATGACTTTATGCCAATCTTCATAGATATGCTCAGGGAGCTGCCCTGTCTGTGGCAGATAAACCATCCTGAATATAAGAACCAAACAAAGAGGAAGGCAGCGCTGGATAATTTGCTGCAATTTGTGAAGTCTGTGATCCCCACGGCAGACATCACCTATTTGAAGATCCTAATTGGTGATCCTAATTGGTGGCCTGAGGAGCACTTATCTAAGGGAGCACAAGAAGGTCCAGGATTCCCAGAGATCAGGAGCTGCAGATGCCATTTATGTCCCCAGGCTGTGTACTATGACAGACTGCATTTTATGGCAGGTCAGACTGAACCCAGGCCAGCACTCTCCACTCTTCCTTCCATGCTTCCTTCCCCCACAGCTGAGGCTTCGGACGCCCAACCTGGGCCTTCCAGGCAGCAACATGTGGAGGAGCCCAGCTTGAGCCAGGTATAGCATTCTTCTAAATATTTCTGGTTGTCCAATCAATGATGTTAAATAGATGTTAGTTTGGAGTACTAATTTATGATTGTGATTGATGAAGCAAAAACTAAAACCATGTCCCTTTTTCATACACAGGAAAGGCTCAGCCAGGAGGTGGCCAGGCCAAGTAGGCTGCCTGATAGCCAGGTCCCTTCCCTCCGCCTTCAAAGACAAAGTGGCAGGAAGAGGAGTAACCTGGAGGAGGCTTCCATAGGCCTATTTTGGAAGGCTACTGAGGCCCTCAGAACACCCTACAGTGTGGAGGAGGACTTTGCTGACATAACTGCATGCAAAATGATGCAGATGGAGGAGGGCCAACGACTCCTATGTGAGTTTTTAATTTTGGAAGCTCTAAATAAGGGGTTGAGGGGCCAAATCACATGTGCAACCCACATTTGTCACCTCACCCATAGTCCTCCTCCTCCTCCAGGTCCTACTCCTCCTCCTGCCACACCTCCAACACCAGAGCCACAGACGGGAAGGAAGCGTGGAAGGAAGACCAGAGAGTGATGACCTGGGTTCAGTCTGGTCTGGCAAAATATGCAGCCTCTTGTATGACCACAGCCTGGGGACACAGATGTCATCTGCTGCTTTTAGGATCTCTGGGACTTCTGGACCAAACTGCACTCCCTTAGATATTGACTCCTCAGGCCACCAATTTTGCTGTAAAATAATTGAGGTCTGCCCTGGGGGTCAAAGGCTTCGCAAATTTATGATGTTTCTCCAGCGTTGCCTCCCTCTTTGTTTGGTTCTGAGCCCTTAATAAAGGAATTTTTGTTTCAATTATACTCGCCTGTGTGTTTTCCTTCAAAAAGGACAGTTTGTGAGGATTCAGGTACATTTCAAAAATACAACGTGCAATTAACAAGGGACACCAACACCAAGCAATCTCCTTGAGATTAAATAATAATACAAGATAACAATGGTGTTGTGGTAACTTGACACACAAAACACACAAAAATATTCTGGAGTAAAAAAAAACAAAAAAAACAAAAAAAGATCAGCCTTGAAAAAAATTACAAACCAAAAAAAATAATAATATATATATTTTTTGTCAGATGTGACAAATCAAAATATATTGAGGGAATCACGATAAATAATAAAGAAAGAAGTTTGTGAGAAGTCTGTGTGAATATGAGCAGCAAAACTACTTCATTCTTCTAGCATTATAAAGAAGAAGAGAGTGCGCTGTATTAAACAATTTTAAACATTGCAGCCTGACGAAAGTGCTCTATCCATTCCGAACGCTAATTTTACCAGACCGAGCTGTTCCGTCTCGGAATTTCTTCTGAGCATGCGTGGCACTTTGTGCGTCGGAATTGGTCACACACGGTCGGAATTGACACGATCGGATTTTGTTGTCGGAAAATTTTATAGCCTGCTCTCAAACTTTGTGCATCGGAAAATCCGATGGAAAATGTCCGATGGAGTCCACACACGGTCAGAATTTCTGACAACAAGCTCTGATCGCACATTTTCCGTCAGAAAGTCCGACCGTGTGTACAGGGCATTACTCAAAAAGCATTTTATTAAAATAAATTTGATAAAAATCAAAAAAATCGTCTTAAATAAAAAAAAAAAAATACAGATTTTTTTTTAAAAAAATCATTGATTTATATCCACCCTGGTCTGCACTTAAAGCCAAACTCCAGCTTTCTGTCACTTTAAAATAGTTTGTTTGGGCTAAGCTTATCCAAACAAACTTTTACCTTCACTGGTCCAAACAGATGAGCCAATTGTGAGCATCAGCTACATACAGTATAAAGCACTATGTTTTGGCAGCAGTACAAAGACGTCCCATCCCACTCCCTGAACAAAACTGAGTCAGGCAGTGCCAGCCAATCACAGGAAGCTTTGTAGTTTCTGAATGAGTACAAGGCTTCCTCTGATTAGCTGAGGTGGTGATTGTGATGTCTTCAGCCCACCTCAGCCAATCAGAGGAAGTCTTGTATTCATTCAGCAAATACAAAGTTTCCTGTGAATGGCTTTTAATGAACATCAATAGCAAAACAAACTATGACCTAACCCCCAAAGCAAACCTTAATATCTGAGGAACAGCAGCCTGCATCCCTACCCAAACTGGGCACCTACCCCCACCAACTAATTATCAAACCCACCACTGGTGACCCACAAGAGAAACCATACTCCCTTTACTACAGGCACATTGCTTTTGCCTGTACCAAACATATCTAACCCATACCTCCCGCAAGGTTATGTCATATGATCATACCCTGAATAAAAGCCCACATCATACCATTCTAGGTTGATAACACACAACCAACACCCTACCATAACAACTCCTAATCCAAGGTCTCCACCAACACTAGGATGATGTTATGCAACCATTCCCTAAATGAAAGGCATCACTATCCAATTATCTAAACCGATGACTCACAACAACCAACTCTTTCATCATATTACTATTTAAAAATTCCCTTCCCTTACCCAACTCTTAATCCATGACCACCCACAAAAAAAACAACCCAACAATTTTCTCAGACTGATTTTCACTTCTTTGACAACACCTACCCCTTGGAATAATGACATCAAGGCCACAAGGACAGCGGACATCCATTTACAAACCTTCCAGACACAATTTTATTTTAATTATATTTATTATGCAGTTATTTATTGGAATTATAGTTCTATGCAGAGCTCGCAAAACATTGATCAATTTCTTATTTTTATACAGTTATTCCATACCCCCCCCCCCCCCCCCCCATGAATATTTTGTTTTACAACACTCATCCCTCACTTGGCTGTTACACATATGTTTTATACCTCTTTCTACATATGTACCGTTCAGCAAATGGACACATTTTCATTGCTATTATATAATTCCAGATAAAAGGTAGAAGCTTTGTCTTCATAAATATCTGTCTAAACATTCTACTCTATGAGGGAGGTGTCAGTATGTAGTATAAATATATGCTTGATTACCTTTAATGGAACACAAATGAATCCACCAACATTCCTCTCATTATTGTAAATATACACATTAAGTCAGATTGAAATGTGCTCTCTTGTATTATTCATAGTGCACTTAACTACAGAGTTGGGTTCGATGGATATACATATTCTACATTAATATTACTTATTTATGGTGATGCCAGTCTTACCGCTGAAATGTCTTTCTTGGGAGATGTGCTATTATTAGACTGTGCAAAATCTACTCCTTTCTATTTAACCGCTTCAAAACAGCCAGCGGATTCAATGTCTGCTCAGCTATTTCCAGGCCGCTACATGGGTAAAGTCTACATTATGCACACATTATTTGACAACAACATTGCCAATACTTGCCAAATAAATAAACAAATTCAGCATTATTGATTCACAGCACTGTATACACCAATGGCAGGACAATACAGAAAGATGGAATATAAATGAAAATCTGGTGCCTATTGTGACTTACCGACCGCCCTCGTGTACATATACGTTGGCACTTTGAAGATAATTATCTCTGTAACGGCAGCAGCTGCTGCCACAACCGAGGTATCCATCTTTTCAGGAGCCGGTCGTGTTTACGATAATGGTGGTCTGCCACATCCGAGGTATCCATCTTTTCAGGAGCCGGTCGTGTTTACGATAATGGTGGTCTCTGCGGCGCATTCGCCGCAAGATCACCGTTATCGGTGGCAGGAGAGGTGCCACCCCCCTTCCACCGCTCTCCTGCGCCCTCCCCCGCTTACCGGAGCCATCGGTAGCGGCAGAGGCGATCGGGACCTGTCATGTCTGTGGAGAAGATGGCCCCCACCTGTCTCCATACCATAGGAGGGCGGAAGCGATGTCATAATGTCAGCTCCGCCCATACGTCTTAAAGGGCCATTTTTTGTTATCTTTTGGCTTTTTGACCCCAGATCTCATATTTAAGAGGACCTGTCATGCTTTTTTCTATTACAAGGGATGTTTACATTCCTTGTAATAGGAATAAAAGTGATCCATTTTTTTTAAAAAAAACAGTAAAAAAAATAAATAAAATAAAGTAAAATAAATAAGAAAATTTTTTTTTTTAAAGTGCCCTGTCCCGACGAGCTCGCGCGCAGAAGCGAATGCATACATGAGTAGCACCCGCATATGAAAACGGTGGTCAAACCACACAGGTGAGGTATCACTGCGACCGGTAGAGCGAGAGCAATAATTCTCGCCCTAGACCTCTTCTGTAACTCAAAACATGCAACCTGTAGAATTTTTTACATGTGGCCTATGGAGATTTTTAAGGGTAAACGTTTGACGCCATTCCACGAGCAGGCGCAATTTTGAAGCGTGACATGTTGGGTATCAATTTACTTGATGTAATATCTTTCACAGTAAAAAAAAATTGGGCTAACTTTACTGTTGTCTTATTTTTTTATTCAAAAAAGTGAATTATTTAAAAAAAAAGTGCGCTTGTAAGACCACTGTGCAAATACGGTGCAAAAAAAAGTATTGCAATGACCGCCATTTTATTCTCTAGGGTGTTAGAAAAAAAACAATATATAATGTTTGGGGGTTCTAAGTAATTTTCTAGCAAAAAAAAACTGTTTTAAACTTGTAAACACCGAAATCTCAAAACGAGGCTAGTCCTTAAGTGGTTAAAGGAATCATTCAACTATAATGGAAACTTTAGTCATTAATAAATGCTGGTGAGCTGAACCACCCAACTGTAATCTCTTCCTCTGTCTGCCAGAGTTTCTAGATATCTCCTTCTTTGCCATAAGATCTCATTCTTCCTAGTCAAAACAGCAGTGGTATTATTAATCTTGATGCATTCTCCGGAATGTAGAATAAAATGAAGGCTAAACTCTAGACAGATATCTTGGTATCTGTTTGCTGCAATCTCCTGTATGAAGATCTCAGAGTAGGAGATGGAGAAGCAGCACAAGAAGCCAATTAGTCACGTGACAGTAATCATCTGCTAACAAGGACATGCTGATAGGGACAGAGACACAAGCTCATCAATGTACTGCTCCTCATTTCACTGTCCAGTCACAGGCTGGGGGATGACAAAACAGGGATGTGCTGTGCGATAGAGCTGTGTAAACCTCCAGACCGAATGGACAGAAATTCAAATCCTTTGGCAGGTAAAACAGGTCTAAAATATGTAATTCATCTGTGTATTTAGCGGTTTGTCTTAAGTTTAGCATTAAAATCTAATAGAAATAGTGGAAAATGTTCATACTGAAATTAATTTCATATTATATACATCCATCAATCTATGCTAAATTCACCCTTTAAAGGAGAAGTAGGGCAAAGCTCTTTTGGCCTACTTCTCGTATAGGTCACAGGAGTGCACATTGTTCTGCAGTTCTGTGACCCGTATTCAGCATGCTTTTACGTTATATTTATTAAATTATTTATTTATCATATCATATTAATTCACAGCCAGCAGATATGGCTCTCAGCTCATTTTCATTTGTTTGAAAGTTGTAGTAGTCTGTTGAGAACTAAATTCAGTGGCTCAAGCTGAGATATGAGCAGGGATTCAT
Organism: Lithobates septentrionalis; assembly: GCA_037952835.1. Taxonomy (NCBI): domain Eukaryota; kingdom Metazoa; phylum Chordata; class Amphibia; order Anura; family Ranidae; genus Lithobates; species Lithobates septentrionalis. The sequence goes on from JBBDGP010002223.1 coordinate 215,863, forward strand.
TCTTTATCAGATATCTCAGTTTGAGGTTTCAAGAACAGACACTGTAGTTGAAAGAGAAATGCTTGTGCTATGGTGACTTTTTGTTAACCAATAGTGCTCTGAGATTCCTTATACTGGCAGTGCTACTTTCCTGGCTGCGTATGGATGTAGTACTTTCTCATGCACTAACCTGGAATAAGCATGTCGATTTAAAAGTAAGAGTGAAGTCAGAAAACCTCACTTGGCATACTTGTTCCAGGTCAGTGGTCCAAAAAACTTTTGAAGCCATTAGGTCAGAATGACTCCTCCATGCACTTAGTCCGTGGTGGCCTCCATACACTTCATAGTGTAGGTTTTATTTAAAGAGGACCCAAAACTAGATTAGATTGAGGGCTGGAAGCTATTTGTAATCCTAGAACTGACTTTGAAAAGGAACTGAACTTTGGAAGCTGTGCCAAAAATGCAAACAGAACCAAAAACCACAGTGCTCATGGCCACTCTGTACCATACATTTCCACAGTCATATGTTAACAATATGTGCTCATAACCTCCGACTGGATGTCAACAAAAGATACTTTCATTAAAACAAATTCACTGAATCAATGAGGACTTTCTACAGCAGCTGTGGATTACATGTACAAATTGCTGCATATGGGATTAAAGATTTAGCACCAGACCTTTTGGGATTGTATAAAAAAATGCAGGCAGAGGGCAATGGGCTAGTCACTTGTTTCTCTGTGTGGAGGAAGCCATCTTAGAAGAGGCAGAGCTAAATTTCATAACATCAGAGCTGCCCAGTGATGACTGGTGATAAAGTATTTAATAGAATCCATAGAATGACTGAATCAGAAGCAGATTTCCAGGTACAGCTTTCTCTCCAGCACTGAGAACAGTGAGTAGCAAAGAAGTGACCTCATCAAATCTCACTTCCAATCTCATGAGACTAGCAGTCAAAAGGCAGCAGTGCCTTTTTATGATCCTTAGATAATTGCTATTTCCCAGGGAAAATTCAAGACAGAAAGGCAGATTCTTCAGGAAACAGCTTAGGCACAATTAACTTTTCTAGATGTTCAGAATAACATAGCAAATCTTCACTTTTTTGAGCTCAGGTCCACTTATGTAAGATAACAGGAAGCTGCTATACATGACATTACTGAACCTTTTGTTCTGAAATCCCATGAAAGAGAACAACAAGCTAAATATAGTTATATTAAAATATGTTGATATATTTGTTTGCACAAAATGTCAAATTTCTGCACAGATGTAGTTTTTTCTTTTTATACCTAGTTTTGAATGATAGTAGTAGAGGGAACAGGGCGTTCCTTACACTCACCCACATACTGAACCCCAAAGAAAGGCTCAGGGTACTCTCTGCTGTGTTATAAAAAAGATTATCTGTTTGGTCTTTCCACATTTAATGCTGTAGGTCAATTTTTATTCAGTATATTCCTTTGCTGCCACTTTTAACTCTGCTGGAAGATTGTTCAAAACAGCCAGATTCCTCTCTCAAGAAAAGTATGAAAACCAGGCTGACGGTAGCCCTGTAGCCACATTTGGAGATGCTTCTGCATCCAGTCCCTGTGTATTTGGACTATATAAATTCTTAACAAGCAAGCGGACCGCAGTATTGATAATGCACAGGCCTGACACCAGGGGAGCAATCCACTTATTTAAGCAGGCCTCCCTAATCATGAAGCTCCTTAGATAATACTACGTGCTTCTGATTTATTTTTAACGAAAGCATTTGTACACTACATAGTCTTCAATTATGAAAAGATCGTTGGTATGCAGTCCCAGGAACATACACAGAATTTCAGAGTCAATTTCAGAGTCAATGTCAAAAGAAAAAGCTAAGAAATTTGAAGCTATATTAGACCCTTTTTCTCCATTGTTCCTATTGCAGAGTTCTGACTCTGGTTTCTAATAGCTTACAAATATTTCAAGTTGGGGTGCCACATATGAGATTAAAAATAGAACAATTAAGGAAGGCGATCTGACCTTAATCACCCACCGCCTTTCCCACGGTTGACTAGTTGGATAGGGTGCAGTTCTTTTATTCTTTTTTTTTCCTCTGGCTTTTTACTGTCTTATTGCCCTGGGAGCAGATCTGTTTTAAATATAAAATGTTACATGTGCTTTTGGGTTTGGTGTCAGACGTACCCTTCCATCCCAGCTTTGTCTCCTGTGGCGACTGTTGGTGGAAATACTTGGCTGCATGGGATGTACCACTACTATTTCATCTCCCTAACTCCCAACACTTCCGCAAGATTTATCCTCCAATATGGTTATCTTTTTTTTTTATTCTTTTTTTTTTTTCACGAGAAATACAAATCCGAATGTATGTACCCGGGTTTTGCTTGTTTTCTACTTTGTTACCTGTATTGTCATACTCAATAAAATCCTTAAATAAATATAGAATTTAAAAAGGAAGGTGACCTTTCACAATAAATATTAGCAACAGACAAATAATCCAATTTTACCTTTATGTGGGGCAGAAAAATCAAACCACTAAAAGATGTCAGATTGTTGTTTTCTAAATTCACTGTGTGGATTCCCCTAAACTGGTCAGGTGGAATAAGGTCAACAGATCTGGAAATATGAAAGAAAAATTAGACAGTTACATATAATAGATTTGTACCTAATTGACAACAATGCTGAATAATTTCAGACTGGTGTGTAAGAAGGGAGTTATTAACAGCATTCCAATGTTCTGATTGGGGAAAAAAGAAGACCTTGTTAAGAGAAGGCATCACTAAACAAGTCACTGTTCCACTCAGATGCCATTTAGGAGCTAGTTCTGTCCCCCCAGCCTCTGCCGTTGTGATTATCACAGCAGAGCCGAGAGCGTGAGGCAGGAAAGATCGAGAGCAAGAGGCACAGTAGCACTGCATTAGGACAGGAACAGGAGCTGCCCGAGATAATTTTGCAGATTAACTAGCAGGTGCTTGGTTGCTATGACACAGAGCGGTCCTAGCAACTAATCATCAACTCTTTATTATGCCAACTTAAATTCGTCAGCTCCTGCTCCCGCCCTCCATGCAGTGCTACCCTGCCTCTCGCTCTCGATCACTCCTGCCTTCCATGCTCTGCTCTGAGTACCTGCCAGGTAGCGGTGTGAGGGAAGCAGAGGATCTGGCACTGAAGGATGGGGGAGCGGGAGATGCTTGATGTGAACATACAGAGAACTTTACTTTGGGGGAGAAGGGTGATGTAAAGGGTCAGAGATCTCTACTCTATGTGTGTGTCTTGGGGGGGTGATGTAAAGGGGCAGCGATCCCTACTGCGGATGGGGGGTCAGTGAAGTAAAGGTAAAGGGACAGAAAGCTCTACTATGGGAGGTAATCTGAGAGGGACAGAAAACACCACCGAAGGGGGGGGGGGGGGGTGTATGTGAAGAGGGCAGAAGACACTGCTGTGCGGAACAGTGCTGTGTGTGTGTGTGTGGGGGGGGGTGAAAGTGTTTAGGTTTGGTTTTGGTATAGCTAAAGGAAAATTAGTACTAAATTGTATAATGTGCAGCCAGATCAAGAAAAGGATTATGCTGTGATGTGAACAACTTGAATTAATGGACAAGCTTGTGATTCAGACCTCTGCTGGAAGAAAATTTTACTGATCAGACCTCCGTGAATTTTAATTCAATTCCCCGGGTTTAGAGCAAAATGGTTAGGAAAAAGATACTTCCTTGCTACAGTCTCCATTATATTTTGCTCTTATAGATGGAAAAAACTGGTAGATCATCAAATCTCAAGTACTTCTCAGGTTGAAATGGATGGATTGGTGTCTTTATTGAACCACACCAACTACTTAAATACACCCTTTCATGCATTTGCACCTACAACACAAGATTAGCAATTAAAGGGAAACTAGCAAAAAAATAAACAAATTCATTAAAAAAGCAGGACAACATCAAATTGGCTAAATATATGCACTTTTTTTGGTTTGACCACTTCCGGACCGCCGCACGCCGATATATGTCCTAACTTTGAAGAGGGATATCTTTGTTATGGCAGCAGCTAGCTGCCATAACCCTGGTATCCTCTTCTTCAGCGGGCAGTCTGGTTTCCGATAAAAGTGGTCTCTGTGGCAGATTCGCCGCAAGATCACTTTTATCAGCGACGGCAGAGGGCCCCCCCTCCTGCCGCTCTCCGGTGCCCTCCGCCCCTTTACCGGAGCCGCCGGATGCTTCTCTTTCCTGGGTATGGAGACGAGTGAGGGGAAGATGGCCCCCACCTGTCTCCATACCATTGCAGGGCGGAAGCAACATCAAAACATCACTTCCGCCCATAGCTCTTAAAGGGCCATTTTTTTTTTTCAAATGTGTAAAAGTGTAAATATGAGCTCTGAGGTCTTTTTGACCCCAGATCTCATATTTAAGAGGTGCTGTCATCCTTTTTTTTCTATTACAAGGGATGTTTACATTCCTTGGAATAGGAATAAAAGTGACACAATTTTTTTTTTTTTTAAAAAGAACAGTTTAAAAATAAAAAATAAAAGGTAAAATAAGAAAAAAAAAATATTTTTAAACGCGCAACCTGTAGAATTTTTTAAATGTCGCCTATGGAGATTTTTAAGGGTAAAAGTTTGTCGCCGTTTCACGAACGGGCGGAATCTTGAAGCATGACATATTGGGTATCAATTTACTCGGCATAACAATATCTTTCACAATATTAAAAAAAAATTTGGCTAACTTTACTGTTGTCTAATTTTTTAATTAAAAAAAGTGTATTTTTTTTTTCAAAAAAAGTGCGCTTGTAAGACCACTGCGCAATTACGGTGTGACAGAAAGTATTTCAACGACCGCCATTTCATTCTCTAGGGTGTTAGAAAAAAAAAGTATAATGTTTAGGGGTTCTAAGTAATTTTCTAGCAAAAAAAAATGTTTTTAACTTGTAAACAACAAATCTCAGAAAGAGGCTCGGTCCTTAAGTGGTTAAAGGATAATTACAAGTGTATTTAAAAAGCAATATTGTAATATCACTTATTAAATTCTAAATATTAATGTTACACCTATTTTCTACATATTCTAAGATTTTGCCATCATCTGCCCAACTTAAATCTGTTGCTAAAATTAACCAAAATAGTGGCTGCTAACTGACTAACTGAACATCCAGGCTCCTTTGGGGGAATCCGTACACAGGTAGTACTATCACGACAGCCATCCTACTTTGGATCCGACTTTGCCCTGCGACATGAAGCCGGCATGTGTCCGACTTTCAATGAACGGGGATCCGACTTGGATCCCCGCCAATGTGTTTGGTATGAATCTTTAGGGGGAACTCTGCGCCAAATTTTAAATAAAAAAACGGCCTGGGTTCCCCCTCCAAGAGCATACCAGGCCCTTGGGTCTGCTATGGACCTTAAGGGGAACCCCCTACGCCAAAAAAACGGCGTGGGGGTCCCCCCAATCCATACCAGACCCTTATCCGAGCACGCAGCCCGGGCGGACAGGAATGGGGGTGGGGACGAGCGAGCGCCCCCCCCCTCCTGAACCGTACCAGGCCGCATACCCTCAACATGGGGGGGTTGGTGCCTTGGGGGAGAGGGGCGCGCTGCGGGCCCCCCCACCCCAAAGCACCTTGTCCCCATGTTGATGAGGACAAGGGCCTCTTCCCGACAACCCTGGCCGTTGGTTGTCGGGGTCTGCGGGCGGAGGGCTTATCGGAATCCGGGAGCCCCCTTTAATAAGGGGGCCCCCAAATCCCGGCCATCCACCCTATGTGAATGAGTATGGGGTACATGGTACCCCTACCCATTCACCTAGGGAAAAGTGTCAATAAAAAAAACACACAGTACACAGGTTTCAAGATTAATTTATTGGGCAGCTTCGGGATCTTCTTCCGACTTCAGGGGGGAGGGGGTGTCTTCTTCCGACTTCTCCCGGTGTTCCGCCTCTTCTCCCGGGCCCCGCCGCTATCTTCTTCCAGCTCTATTGCCAGCGAGGGGCCCGGTCTGCTGCCGCTGTCTTGTCGCCGCTGTCTCGCCGCTTCTTCTCTTCATCTCTTCTTCTGATGTTGACACGACGCTCTCTCCGGCTGGAATGCTCTCTGTGCGCTCTGCTCTGACTTATATAGGCGGTGACCCTGCCCCCTTATGCTGTCACAGTCCCTGGGCATGCTGGGACTGTAACGGCATAAGGGGGCGTGGTCATCGGGTGATGACCACGCCCCCTTATGCCGTCACAGTCCCAGCATGCCCAGGGACTGTGACGGTATAAGGGGGCGGGGTCACCGCCTATATAAGTCAGAGCAGTGCGCACAGAGAGCATTCCAGCCGGAGAGAGCGTCGTGTCAACATCAGAAGAAGAGAAGAGGGCAGAAGACCGAAGACCGGGCTCCTCCGCTATAGCAAAAGAGCGGCAAAAGAGCAGAAAATAGCGGAGGAGCCCGGCAGAAGACCCGGAGAGCGCGGAGAAGAACCGGAGAGACCCCCGAAGAGAAGAAGGCAGCAGACCGGTCTCCTCTGCTATAGCAAAAGAGCAGAAGATAGCGGAGGAGCCCGGCAGAAGACCCAGAGAGCGCGGAGAAGAACCGGAGAGACCCCTGAAGTCGGAAGAAGACCCCCGGAGCTGTCTAATAAATTACTTTAAAAATCTGTGTAGTGTTTTTTTTTTAATTGACACTTTTTTCCCTAGGTGAATGGGTAGGGGTACGATGTACCCCATACTCATTCACATAGGGTGGGGTGCTGGGATCTGGGGGCCCCCTTATTAAAGGGGGCTCCCGGATTCCGATAAGCCCTCCGCCCGCAGACCCCGACAACCAACGGCCAGGGTTGTCGGGAAGAGGCCCTTGTCCTCATCAACATGGGGACAAGGTGCTTTGGGTTGGGGGGACCCGCAGCTCGCCCCTCTCCCCCAAGGCACCAACCCCCCCATGTTGAGGGCATGCGGCCTGGTACGGTTCAGGAGGGGGGGCACTCGCTCGTCCCCACCCATATTCCTGTCCGCCCGGGCTGCATGCTCGGATAAGGGTCTGGTATGGATTGGGGGGGGACCCCCACGCCGTTTTTCTGGCGTAGGGGGTTCCCCTTAAGGTCCATACCAGACCCAAGGGCCTGGTATGCTCTTGGAGGGGGAACCCATGCCGGTTTTTTATTTAAAATTTGGCGCGGAGTTCCCCCTCAAGATCATCTGAGCACAAGTCGCGTGCCGAAGTCGGATCATGCGAGACGGCGATCCGACTTTGACCCGACTTCAATGATAGTCAATAGGCTGAAGTAGGATCAAAGTCGGACCAAAGTAGTACAGGGAGCATTTCTAAAGTCGGAACGACTTGTGTCGGACCAGTTAGAATGGCTCCCATAGGGAAACATTGGATTTCACACGTCATGCGACATGAGCTCCCAATGTCGGAGCGTTTGTCGGACCAGTGTGAACCCAGCCTTACAAGTCCCAGCGTTCAATGCACCTGGCAAAACATATTCCTGCCCACCTGTCAGCTGATTAGTGAACATCCTGAGCAGATTTAACAGCATTCACACACCCACTATTTTATAATGGTGCAGTTGTCCTTTAAGCTAAGCATCATGTTTCTGTTGTTAGTAAATATGTTGACAATACTATATGCTGATATTTGAAAACAAGTAAAATAATATATAAGGCCCCTTTCACACGAGGCGGGCTCCGCTTCTACGGAGCCCGCCTCGGTCCACCGGCTCAGCGGGAGATCAGTCCGTTGATCTCCGCTGAGCCGGCGGATGACAGGTCCCTCTCTGCTCACTGAGCGGGGAGGGGCTTGTCAGGCGCCGCTGCCGCCTATTGAGGGATCGGACGAAAACAGACAGCGTGTCCGTTTTCGTCAGATCTCCCCCAATCCGATCTTCCAGCGACGGACCTGGACGTAGAGCCATCCGTCTGCTTTTCAGCGGATCGGACCGGGTCGGATGTCAGCGGACATGTCTCCGCTGACATCCGACGCTCCATAGACTAACAAGGAGCGCCCATTCAGGTCTGCCGTCAAAACTGACAGGCGGACCTGAACGGTCCGATCGTGTGAAAGGGGCCTAAAAGGGTGGATCAGCATAAACAATTTGGATAATTCAAGGCAATGTGTAGTAACTTTGTATATATTTGCTTTTTTTAATTGTATACAAGACAGTAAAATACATTATTTATCTTTGTTTAATTTTTTGCATACAAATATTTTGTATTTTCATTTCCACCAACAAGAATGAGATACAGTCTTCTTTTCATTTTTTTCACTTTTTTTTTGCTCTGCACACATAAGTAAATTGGTCCAATCAGTACTTTATCCCCCCTTTCCCGGATGGCTGCTTAGCTCTGTCCCTTCAAGCTTTCAATGAGACAGTCACAGTCTGAAAGAACTCTTTCTGAGAAAGCCCATAGTGCTCTGGAAGTCCCATGTCACTGCATTAAATGTTTATTTGCAAAATGATTTTGAAAAAAATGGATACTTTAAGAACACCAGAGATGCAAGCAATGTAATGTTACCTAATTGAGGAAGACCTCCAGTTTAGCTCTTGCAGTTCTGTAAAGTTTTGATGTCCAAGCTTTTCAACAATCATATCTGAACTGAGTCTTCCACCAAAAACATCCTTTGCATTTTCACTCTCAAGCTGATCCTTCAAAAAGGTAAGAAAACAATATTGTAAATATTGGAGAAATGATTAGAAGATCGGAAAGCCTGTCTAAAATTAAAACTTTTTTTTGTTTTAAAGGGAGGGGTCAAAACTTCTTTGCATTTATAATTGCTGTCTGGGCCACTGCTGGGATTTGGATTGAATCACTTATGTGGCAGAGATTTTCCAGTGTAATCTATGAGCCTAAATTGTCTACTCTTTTATCTCCATTGTAGGCTAAGGGGGAAGCAAAGTGAGCAGGCTTGAATACTGAAAAGACCATTCTATGCTGGCTACAAAGTTAAGCGGTTCCTGGGGAATGCGTAGGTGTTCCCAGACCAATAGGGGAGAACAGCATGATATAACGAGAGGACAATGCACTGACAAATATTCAATGTTAAGTGCAATAATCCATTGCAACCAATCAGATTTTCAGAATACATTGAAAACTGAATTCTGATTTCTATGGCTCCTGCAATGTTATTAAAAAAGTAACACTCCAACATAGCGAGACCAACAGGACACAAAATTATATTTACTAATACAAATGAACTTTTTCTAATAGAAATAATAAATATGTGTTGTATTATACAGGAAACACAAAGCATGCAGCATTTTTACATAGTTTACCTGTTTTTTGCTGTTTACTGTTACTTACCACAGCAGATCCATCCAGAGCTTTTAGCGATGGAAGATGGAAAATAATAAACAATCGATAGTTGTCATTTTTCAGGGAGATTGGATTACCACACAAGTCCAGAATCACAAGATTGTTTAAACCCTGTTGAAAAAAATAGACCCCATTTTTCAGAGAGACATTGCTATATCCTGTATAATAAATACAATGAGATCAATGTCATCTATTATGTTTTTGGAGAACCGTAAATACCGTAAATACCAAGTAATGGCGCTAGCAAATAACTGCCATGCAGATACATTTGGTTCAAGCTTATTTTCTGTTTCAATATGTTTATTGTTTTGAAAATGAGCATAAAAATTCAAGTAAGAATAGGAATCGCCCGTGCAGGGGCTAAATCATCGTTAATTATTACAAATAGCGATAAAGAGTATAGTCATGTCAATTAAGATAAAGAGATTCAGGAACATAGAGATGATAATAAAACACCGAAAATGCAAAAATGCCATGTCCCCAAAGTCTGGTTCCAGCTTATTTTCATCCAGCACTGCTAGAAACACTACTAATCCATATATACAAACAACCAGGTGTACAAAGTCACTATTTGCATAACCAAAGTTCCAAACACCACGAAAGAACTGTGGCCTATCAATAGGCCATTCACGATATAGATGTTGTTTCGTTGTGGAAGAGTGGGGGAGATTTACAAAAACTGAAGCACTCAGAATCTGTTGCAGCTGTGCATGGTAGCCAATCAGCTTTCAAATTCAGCATGTTCAATTAAGCTTTGGCAATAAAACCTGGAAGCCGATTGGTTTCTATGCAGAGCTGCACCAGATTTTGCACTGACCAGTTTTAGTAAATAACCCCCAGTGTGTCTCAGTTTCACTACACAGAAGTAGACAGACTTCAGGGCACCACTGGGTGGTGCTGACATTTAAAGTACTTGTAGACAGTATAAGCTATTTTTGTACTAAGAAATATGTAGGCTACTATTGGCTTTTCTGGCCTAAAAATATCCAGGGTAACATCAATGCTAATATGCCAGTACCTTTTTCTTTATCGTATATCACTGGATACAGAGCAGCTATAGTAATTACTATCTGAGTTATACGCCACCACCTATAGGTGAATGGACACTGGCACACCAAAAAGACAGGAAGTCCCCCTCTATATAACCCCTCCCATAAAGGAAGTAACTCAGTTTTTTGCCAGTGTCTGCAAGGTGGTGGTCACTGATGTGATACATGTGCTCTTGGAGCATACTTGGAGGTCTGGACGGTTCTATTAAGAATCATGGACTTCAATCGGATCCATTCGAAAAAGCGGTCAGCCAAAATGGATGGTACCCGAGTCTCATTGGAAGGAGAGAAGATTCCCCGAGGTTTGCCTGTAATGCAGTCTTATGGCGCTGGACCCTGCGTAATGGAATCCTGTGCAGTGTTTGTTCTGACCAAGGTGCTTTCCTGCAGGGTGCTATAAAGGTCCAGGGGAGTGGACCCCAGTTTAAGGGGGGACCCAGTCTCTGAAGGTCTTTTATGACAAAGCTCGCCATGATGGGTGAAGATTGGACTCCTGTTATGTTCAGAGTCCTGCAGCAGGAATGGTAGTCTGCATTTGTTTTCAGTTTCTTTTTTTTGAAAAAAAAAAAGAGATAAAAAACAAAACAAAAACTGACTGTCTGTTCTCCCGGTGGCCACTGGGAGCAGTGTGCTGTTTAATCATGCTATGTACTTCTTACTCATGTGGACTGCTGTTTCTCCTCCAGCCACTAGAGGGTGCAGGCTCACTCAGTATGGCCTATTTTTATATAGGCAGGAAGGGCGGCCATGCCATGTGGCAACAGGTTCAGTAGACCTCTGGAGACATAGCAGCAGCCCATGGATATTAACAAAGTGTGAGCACTTACTATGGGAGAACTGTGTGACAGACAAGTCATGATTAAATGCTGCATATTTACTGCTTATCCGGGGGGACTGTACAACTGTAAGTCGATACACCCAAGGATGGTTAGAAATTCACTTTAAAGTGTTGTTGACTGCTCTGTAGGCAGGTGCAGCGTAGTATACATGCTTGCAAACTTGTTGCTTAAATGCATGTTTAAATATACACGTTTGGAAAAAACATGAGCATGGGTGCATTTTAAGGCGTTGTATCTCCAGTATAGTGCATATGCGCTTGCTAAATCCTGCAAGACTAGTATGGGGCCAACTGCAGTTAAGCAGGTGCTTGCTTGCAAACTAGCTGAAACGCACGGCTGTTGGAAAGCACGGTTGTTGAAGATACATGTTTTTACATATTTGCATAAATATACATGGTTATACATGTTTGCATAAAGATACATGATCATCTCAAGAGGCAATCTCACCCAATGCTCCCCTTTGGATAAACCCAACCCTGGAGCACATCTATAAACTACCTGAGCCTCATGCCTGGACCAAATTTAACATTAAAACCGTGGCACAGATTATCTCCAATCAATCCCTAGTCCCGCTCTCCAAACTAAACTCCGATTTTAATATACCCCAGTCCTATTTTTTCCGATTCCTTCAACTCTCCCATGCCTTCAGTCACAATTTCTCCAACTCCCCTCCTCAACTAGTCCAATCTTCACTGGAGGACCTTCTTAGATCAGATTGTGCGAAAAAACCCACTTCTCAATTATATTCACACCTGACTGTCACCTCCCTCCCGACTATGGAAAAGCTAAGATCTAAATGGTCCCATGACATCCCCAATTTTGACAACGATGACTGGGATGACATATGGGATTTCCCATTTAGCTCCCTGGTCTCTCTGAGAGATCGCCTGATCCAATTCAAGATAGTCCATCGGGCATATTTTACCCCTCACATTCTACACAAAATTAACCCCTACTCCCCTCCCGGGTGTTGGAGATGTGGTGGGACTCCTGGGGACTTCGCCCACATCTTCTGGACCTGTCCGGCAATTGTCGGATACTGGAGGGAGATATTGGACTTTATCACACACATCACCTCTGTGCCACTACAACCATCAATGTCAATCTGAATACTAGGCCTGGTAGAACAACTAATTCCTACGGTGGCGGGACGCACACTGGTGGGATTGCTCCTGTTCTATGCCCGTAAAGCTATAGCCCTTAGTTGGCGCAAACCAACCCCCCCTCCTCTCTCCCTGTGGAAACAATTAATTAACAATAGCTTACCTCTGTATAAAGACACATATGACAACAGAGGCTGCCCCAACAAATATAGCAAAGTCTGGTCTAAGTGGCTGGCAGATCCCTCCACCGCTTCAGAGGCCTCTCAGTAGACCCCAATCACAAAGTAGCTCCCAAGCGGGTGCCAGGTGTACACAATAATCTACAATATGCTATTTTACCATGTACAACTGCACATAGCACCACCATGACCCAGTAAACTGTACCGCTATGACTGATGTCATAATATATTCTTCATGAATAAGGTGACAGCGTGATTCCTGCAAGGATCACATAGACATCATATTAGACCAATGTATGTTTAACTGTTTGTTCTCTTTATCTGTTTTTGTTTCTCTTTTTAAAAACCAATAAAAAGATTTTGAAAAAAAAAAAAAGATACATGATCATGGTTGCACAGAATGCATGGTTGCACAAGGATGCATGGCTGCATAAGGATGCATGTTTATTCATGTTTGCATAAATATACATGGATATACATGGTTGCATAAAGATGCATGTTTGGACATGTTTGTATAAATATACATGATTATACATGATTGCATAAAGATACGTGATCGCATAAAGATACATGTTTATACATGTTTGCTTAAATATACATGGTTATACATGGTCGCATAAAGATGCATGTTTAGACATGTTTGTATAGATACATAGTTTTACATGGTCGCATAAAGATACTTGATCCCATAAAGATACAAGGTTGCATAAAGATGCATGTTTATACATGTTTGCATAAATATACATGGTTAGACATGATCGCATAAGGATGCATGGTTGCATAAGGATACATGATCGCATAAAGATACATGGTTGCATAAAGATGCATGTTTATACATGTTTGCTTAAAGTGGTGTTCCGGCCGAAATTATACTTTTTAAATAAAAATACCCCTATAATACACAAGCTTAATGTATTCTAGTAAAGTTAGTCTGTAAACTAAGGTCTGTTTTGTTAGTTTATAGCAATAGTTTGTTATTTTATAAACTTACAGCAGGCCGTGGCCATCTTAAGTGTTGGCATCTGAAGCCAGACTGTATTTCTTCCTGGATCTCATCCTTGCAGATCTCGCACATGCTCAGTGCAGCACAAGCAGTGTAATAGGTTTCATGTCAGGTTTCCATAGCAACGGCAGTTTCAGAAGAAGTTGCCGCCCCTTCCCAGAAGGCATTGCAAACAGGATATGATGCGATGGGCCGCGGCCAGGGAGGAGGAAGTGAAAAATGAATACAGCAGATATACATTAGGTGCTGAGAAAAAAAATAAAAAAATATCCAAATCGTTTACAGTGCACAGTTTAGTGAGGGATGCTGAAGAGTTGTAAAAGTGGGTGGAACTCCACTTTAAATATGCATGGTTATTCATGATCGCATAAAGATACATGGCTGCATAAGGATACAGGGTTGCAAAAAAATTCATGGTTGCAGAAAGATGCATGTTTTTGCATGTCTGCATAAATACGCGTTGTGTAATATTGCATAAACACTTTTCATAAACGCATGCTTGCTTATTGCATAAATGCTTGTTTCCATGGGCACATGTTGCATGAATGCGTGTTTACAGCGCACGCTTTCATATTTTGCCTAAATGCATAGTTGCATAAGCACATGCTTCCATAAACGCATGCTTCCATAGATGCATATTGCTTAAACACATGCTGGCATGTTTTCATTTGTACTGCATACGTGTCAGAAACCATGAAATCAGGCTGAGACAGAAGTACAGTTAAATCACACTTGTTTAATAATAAAAGTAAAAAGAACAAACGTAGTCAAAACATAGCCAAAGTTCAGTAACCTGAACGGATAGTCAGCCAAGCCAGAAGTCAGGAATCAATGTAGTGGAACAGCAAGCAGGATCTGGAGCCATAAGGGATGTCAGCAAAGCAAGTCTTGAACAGGATCGCAGGAGAATTTCTGTCATGTTGACCAAGGCGAAGGCAGAGATCCTCTGGACTAGACGGCTTAAGTAGGCAGGATATCATCAACAGCTGAGTAACTGTGGAGAGATAGGAGCTGGCAATTAGCCGACAGCTGAACGGCCAGCTCAGAGAGGGAAGGGCTGAGCCCAGCCCTGACAATACATATGTTTATTTACATTAAGCTGTATACATATGTACTTGTTTTACTGGGACTACATACATATGTGCTTATTTGCATATGACTACATGCATATGGGCTTATTTGCCTGGGGCTACATGCATATGTGCTTGTTTGCCTGGGGGTACATGCATGTGTGCTTATTGGCCTTGTACTGCATACATAAATGCATGATTGGCAAGAATACTTGTATACCTGCATGTTTGCATACCTAGGTACTTGCATACTCAAGGGTTTGCATAGAGGTAAACCAACATTGTTTTAGGCCTGCGTCCTTGGAGGACTGTATATTAGGTTGGCTAATATAGTTGCTGCGTTATTTACCTGTTATACCAGTTAAATGGTTTCAGAAAAGAGAGGCAACCAGAGGAAGCAGGTGCACCGCTCTCAGGTTCAGGGATTTGGCGGTGTCCACATCTCCCGATGGACAGTGGTGTCGGGTGCATCTGTGCCACTGTGGTGTTTTGCATTGCAATGTTTCCTGTCACATTCATTTTTTGTCAGACTGAGGCCGCATCACCTTGATCATGCCTGATCTTGGTTGATCGAAGCCTAATCAGGATCAAGCCTGGTTAGCATATAGATGGGAAACTGCCCAGGGATACCAGATGCTGTAAGCTTCCCCACCTGGGTGAGGAAGGCATCTGCTGTGTTTTGAGAGTATCTCAGGCCAGAAAATCTTAGGGCAGTCTCTGAGGTGGTTTGTTCCATCTTTAGCCGGCAGAAACCTGGTAGGTTAAGTGCACCTCTTGGGACTGTCTGGGTCTGTCACAGAGTCATCAGTCTTTTGCCTTCAGAGTTATGGGCTCATTATTGTGAGACAATTCAATGGTAGCAATTCCAAAGCCAAATAGAGACATGAGGTCTATCTTAAGATCTCAAGCAGCTGAACATCCTTCTGTTTCAGAGAGGCTAGACTGTTCAGTGATGATCTCTGCAAGAGGTAGATTTTGGGGTCCATAATCATCTGTAAACACACATCTTCATGTGGCGTTTTTTTTCCAGGCTCAAAGATTTCTCTTTCACAAAGCTTCCAGCCCCAGTGCTGGGCTTGCTGAAGACACCTCAATACTCTTTACCTCAATATTCTTTGCTCAGGAAGCAGTCGATTCCAGGTGAGTCCTGTATCTCAGGACTGTTGAGCCCCCTGCAGGACTTGAAAATATTTTTTTGCCTGGGGGAAGCCAGAAAGTGGCACCCGCAGAAACATGGGGGATTTTCTTTTTCTTTCTCCAATCGGTAGAGGAAAAGAGTTTGGCTTTAAGTACTGTTAAGGGTCAGCGTTCGTCCCTATCCATTTTTTTTCAGGGGCCGTTGTTTCTCACTCCTTGTTTCATACCTCATACAGCATGTAACTTGGACAGTCCCGCCTGTCAGGCCATTCTTGTGTCCTTGGGACTTGAATTGATCTTGACTGACCTTGTAGAGGTCACTTTTTGAACCAATCGGGGGATTCTGTTGGTCCTTTTATATCAGAAGGTGGCTTCTTTTGTTGTTATCTCTTCACGAAGTGGAGTGTCAGAGTTGGCGGCTCTTTCATGCAAGGAGCCATTCTTGGTCTCGCATCATAAGGTGATGTTGTGTCCTCATCCATTTTTATTGCCTAAAGTGGTTTCTAGTTTTCACTTGAATCAGGACAGTGTCTTGCCTTTTATTTTTCTCCCAATCCACAGTCGGCAGGAGAAAGATCGTTACCCACTCTAGAGGTAGTTCAGACACTTAGGGGTTGATTTACTAAAGGCAAATAGACTGTGCACTTTGCAGAGGGCAGTTGCCCTCTGCAAGTGCAATTGCTCCAGAGCTTAGTAAATGAGGTAAGGCTTGACTTTGCAAAGAGTACCCAATCCTGTGCAAAGAAAATTAAAAAAACAGCATTTTTGCTTGCACATGATTGGAGTGATGGAAGTCAGCAGAGCTTCTGCTCATTTACTAAGCTCTGGAGCAATTGCTCTTGCAGAGGGCAACTGCACTTTGCAAAGTGCACAGTCTTTTTCCCTTTAGTAAATCAACCCCTTAGGGTCTACTTGAGTTGTCGGCACAAGTCAGAAATCCTGGTTTGTGCTGCCAGAAGAGCCCAGGAAGGGCAGGCAGCATCCAGGTTGAATATTTAGCAGTGGATCTGCCAGTTTATCAATGATGCCTATGGTTTAAATGGCAAAAAACTATTTTTTTTCTGGCAAGAGATTCTCTACCAGGTGTGGGAGTATCTTGGGCCATCCATCATCGGGTGTCAGTGGCCCAGGTGTACAAGACCACTATTTGGTCTTTTGTTTACACATCTACAGGGTTTTTACCAGGTCGATGTCAATCACGTAGAAAATACTGCCTTTGGCCTCAGCATATTACAAATACAGTGGAACCTTGGATTGCAAGTAACGCGGATAACGAGAGTTTTGCAATACAAGCTATTATTTTTTAAAAAACCTGACTCAGTTTACGAATGTGTTGTCTCGCAAAATGAGCAGGATTCAAGCCACTGCAGTGTGCAGTACTGCATTTGGCCACAGGTGCGAGGGCGCTGGTGACACTCGGAGCTGTTCAGAAATACTTGGAAACACTCCATTCTTGAGTGTTTCCAAGCCTTTCCGAGGGTTTCTGAATGCATCCGAGCAGTTTCCGAGAATTTTCGAGTCTCTCCGGCGCCCCCCGACCTCTGGCCACATGTGGTATTGCATGCAATGTGGAACGAATTATCTTAATTTCCATTGACTTCTACGGGGAAACTCGCTTTGATATGTGAGTGCTTTGGTTTACAAGCATTCTCCTGGAATGGATTATGCTCGTAAACCAAGGTTCCACTGTAGCAGAGTAGGTCCTTCTTTGGTGGCAGTTTCTATGATGGTGTCTCACTCCCCTCAGGGGCATTGCTTTGGGGCATCCCAGATAGTAATTACTATAGCTGCTCTGTGTCACGTGATGTACAATAAAGAAAATAGGATTTTTCCTACAGCTTACCTGTATATTCCTTTTCTTGGAGTACATCACGGGACACAGAGGTCCCTCCCCTCTTTTGGGAATTGCTTGCTACAAAACTGAGGTACTTCCTGAATGGCAGAGGTTATATAGAAGGGGACTTCCTGTCTTTTTGGTGTGCCAGCGTCCATTCACCTATAGGTGGCCTATAACCCAGATAGTAATTACTATAGCTGCTCTGTGTCCCGTGATGTACTCCAAGAAAATAATTTTACAGGTAAGCTGTAGGAAAAATCCTATTAGTCTTCAAATCGATCCTGTTTTCCTGCAGTCCTGACTATTGACAAAAGACACACATTTAAAGTGTCATTAACCACTTCAGCCCCGAACCTCGTTTTGAGATTTGGTGTTTACAAGTTAAAAACATTGTTTTTTTTGCTAGAAAATTGCTTAGAACCCCCAAACATTATATAATTTTTTTCTAACACCCTAGAGAATAAAATGGCGGTCGTTGCAATACTCTGTTACACCGTATTTGCGCAGCGGTCTTATAATCGCACTTTTTTGGGAAAAAATACACTTTTTTAAAATAAAAAATAAGACAACAGTAAAGTTAGCCCAATTTTTTTTTTATATTGTAAAATAATGTTACGCCAAGTAAATTGATACCCAACATGTCACGCTTCAAAATTGCGCCCGCTCGTGGAATGGCGACAAACTTTTACCCTTAAAAATCTCCATATGCGATGTTTAAAAAAAGGTTGCATGTCTTGAGTTACAGAGGAAGTCTAGGGCTGGAAATATTGCTCTCGCTCTAACAATCGCGGTGATTAGGGATGAGCCGAACACCCCCCTGTTCGGTTCGCACCAGAACATGCGAACAGGCAAAAAATTTGTTCGAACACGCGAACACCATTAAGGTCTATGGGACACGAACATGAATAATCAAAAGTGCTAATTTTAAAGGCTTATATGCAAGTTATTGTCATAAAAAGTGTTTGGGGACCTGGGTCCTGCCCCAGGGGACATGGATCAATGCAAAAAAAAGTTTTAAAAACGGCCGTTTTTTCGGGAGCAGTGATTTTGATAATGCTTAATGTGAAACAATAAAAGTGTAATATCCCTTTGAATTTCGTACCTGGGGCGTGTCTATAGTATCACCAATTTGTCTATTGTTTCCAAGAGCCCATGCGCGGCCCCTGCAAATCAATAAAAGTGGCGCTAAAAGTCAGTGTTTAAACTGTCAAGTATGCTACAAACACTCTATAAGCTAAAGTGATCTAGTGCTATAAATAATACATAAGAAATACAAGATTATTCCATAAATGTGCAACTGAAATCGTGACAGTGCCTGTGAAAGTATATCATACACAGAGCAATATTATATCGTAACTGATATCAATGAAAAAATAAAAGTGATTGAGTCCATAAAGAATCCATAGACAGGACACCGTGCAGGAAATGTGCAATATCTGGAAACAGTCCACCAATTCACTCAGTGACAGTGATTCCTCTCCCCTTGAACTCAACACTCACCAGCTCAATATGCCTCACACTCTCGTGTTTTGGCAATCAGGCATAAGTATAGTTGGTCAATTGAAGGCAAAAGATCCAGATTCCTTGATAAATCCAAGTGTCACCTCAATGTATAAAAGAACTCAAAATAGTGTGATACCGTAAAACATGTAAAATTTATTTAACTTAAAAGCTTCAATCATTACACTCACAAGAAAACTTCTTGGTAAAAGCCAAACTGACACTGCAAATCAAATCCAAACTCAATTCTCCTCTGTGAAACGCCCAGCACCACTGTGGAAATGACGGTCACGGCGGACCTCAAGGGACAGCGCTAGATAGGTTCTCACCCCACTTCGCTGACACGCTGCTGGTGTAGATCTCCTGCTATTATGCAAGCCCAGGGGGCAGCTCCTCTGGCATCCCATGAGGAAGTCAGGTATGACGAAACATGTCGGGGCGTGGCTGTACGGCATCTACCAGTAACAATCAGTGACGGACGGGACGTGGCTGTGTATCTCCGTACACCGGCGGGAGCTTTCGAAGGTGACAGAGGAGCTGCCCCCTGGGCTTGCATAATAGCAGGAGATCTACACCAGCAGCGTGTCAGCGAAGTGGGGTGAGAACCTATCTAGCGCTGTCCCTTGAGGTCCGCCGTGACCGTCATTTCCACAGTGGTGCTGGGCGTTTCACAGAGGAGAATTGAGTTTGGATTTGATTTGCAGTGTCAGTTTGGCTTTTACCAAGAAGTTTTCTTGTGAGTGTAATGATTGAAGCTTTTAAGTTAAATAAATTTTACATGTTTTACGGTATCACACTATTTTGAGTTCTTTTATACATTGAGGTGACACTTGGATTTATCAAGGAATCTGGATCTTTTGCCTTCAATTGACCAACTATACTTATGCCTGATTGCCAAAACACGAGAGTGTGAGGCATATTGAGCTGGTGAGTGTTGAGTTCAAGGGGAGAGGAATCACTGTCACTGAGTGAATTGGTGGACTGTTTCCAGATATTGCACATTTCCTGCACGGTGTCCTGTCTATGGATTCTTTATGGACTCAATCACTTTTATTTTTTCATTGATATCAGTTACGATATAATATTGCTCTGTGTATGATATACTTTCACAGGCACTGTCACGATTTCAGTTGCACATTTATGGAATAATCTTGTATTTCTTATGTATTATTTATAGCACTAGATCACTTTAGCTTATAGAGTGTTTGTAGCATACTTGACAGTTTAAACACTGACTTTTAGCGCCACTTTTATTGATTTGCAGGGGCCGCGCATGGGCTCTTGGAAACAATAGACAAATTGGTGTAGCTTTTTATTTTAAAGTGGCAGCTGCGCATAGGACGTCTATTCATACTTACTTTCTAGGGGGGTAACATCCCTTCACCTGGCATTTGAGCGCAGTGGTGAAGACTCGGGAAGGGCGGATTACCTTGAGTTTTCATATTTGTTACGTGTCTATAGTATGCCTGTAAAGGGGCGCATGTTTCCCGTGTTTAGAACAGTCTGACAGCAAAATGACATTTCAAAAGGAAAAAAAGTAATTTAAAACTACTCACGGCTATTAATGCATTGCCGGTCCGACAGTACACATAGAAGTTCATTGATAAAAACGGCATGGGAATTCCCCACAGGGGAACCCCGAACCAAAATTTAAAAAAAAAAAAAAAGACGTAGGGGTCCACCTAAATTCCATACCAGGCCCTTCAGGTCTGGTATGGATATTAAGGGGAACCCCCGCCAAAATTTTTTAAAAAAATGGCGTGGGGTCCCCCTCAAAATCATTACCAGACCCTTATCCGAGCACGCAACCTGGCAGGCCGCAGGAAAAGAGGGGGGATGAGAGAGCGCCCCCCCTCCTGAACCGTACCAGACCACATGCCCTCAACATTGAGAGGGTGCTTTGGGGTAGCCCCCCAAAACACCTTGTCCCCATGTTGATGAGGACAAGGGCCTCATCCCCACAACCCTGGCCGGTGGTTGTGGGGGTCTGCGGGCGGGGGGCTTATCGGAATCTGGAAGCCCCCTTTAACAAGGGGACCCCCAGATCCCGGCCCTCCCCCCTGTGTGAAATGGTAAGGGGGTACAAAAGTAACCCTACCATTTGACTAAAAAACTGTCAAAAATGTTAAAAATGACAAGAGACAGTTTTTGACAATTCCTTTATTTAAATGCTTCTTCTTTCTTCTTTCTTATTTCTTCTATCTTCCTTCGGTTTCTTCCTCCATCTTCTTCTTCTTCTGGTTCTTCCTCCGGAGTTCTCGTCCGGCATCTCCTCCGTGGCGTCAGCGTCTTCTTCCCTTCTTCTCCTCGGGCCGCTCCGCATCCATGATGGCATGGAGGGAGGCTCCCGCTCTTCTCTTCATCTTCTTCTCTTCATCTTCTTCTCTTCTTCTTCTCTTCATCTTCTTTTCGGGCTGCTCCGCATCCATGATGGCATGGAGGGAGGCTCCCGCTGTGACGCTTCTCCTCTTCTGACGGTTCTTAAATAACGGGGGGGCCACCCGGTGGCCCCGCCCCCCTCTGACGCACGGTGACTTGACGGGACTTCCCTGTGGCATTCCCCGTGACGCCACAGGGAAGTCCCGTAAAGTCACCGTTATTTAAGAATAACTTTTATGTGTATTGTCGGACCGACAATGCATTATTAGCCGCGAGTAGTTTAAATGACTTTTTTTCCTTTGAAATGTCATTTTGCTGTCAGACTGTTCTAAACACGGGAAACATGTGCCCCTTTACAGGCATACTATAGACACCCCCCAGGTACGAAATTTAAAGGGATATTACACTTTTATTGTTTCACTTTAAGCATTATTAAAATCACTGCTCCCGAAAAAAACTGCAATTTTTAAAACTTTTTTTTGCATTGATCCACTTCCCCTGGGGCAGGACCCAGGTCCCCAAACACTTTTTATGACAATACCATGAATATAAGCCTTTAAAATTAGCACTTTTGATTTCTCCCATAGACTTTTAAAGGGTGTTCTGCGGCATTCGAATTTGCCGAGACACCCCAAATTGTTCGCTGTCCGGCGAACTTGCGTACAGCCGATGTTCGAGTCGAACATGAGTTCGAGTCGAAGCTCATCCCTAGCGGTGATACCTCACGTGTGGTTTGAACACAGTTTTCATAAGAGGGTGCTGCTCACGTAAGCGTTCGCTTCTGCACGCGAGCTCAGGCTTTTTTTTCTTATTTATTTTAATTTTTATTTTTTATTTTTACACTGTTTTTAAAAAAAAAAAAAAAAAAAAATTGTGACACTTTTATTCCTATTACAAGGAATGTAAACATCCCTTGTAATAGAAAAAAGCATGAATGACAGGACCTCTTAAATATGAGATCTGGGGTCAAAAAGACATCAGATCTCATATTGACACTAAAATGCAATAAAAAAAAATAAATAAAAAAAATTTCTTTTCAAGAGCTATGGGCGGAAGTGACGCTTTGACGTTGCTTCTGCCCTGCAATGGTATGGAGATAGGTGGGGGCCATCTTCCCCTCACTCTGCTCCATACCACAGACGGGACAGGACGTGATCGCTTCCGGCGCTGCCGGTGGCTCCGGTAAGCGGCGGAGAGCACGGAGCGTGGTGGAGAGCCCCTATCCGGCCGCCGATAAAAGTGATCTTGCGGCGAATCGCCACAGTCACCCCTTTTATCTGAAAGCAGACCACCCGCTGAAGAAGAGGATCTGGGGTTATGGTAGCCAACTGCTACCATAACAACAATTTTCCTCTTCAAAGTGTCGACATATAACTACGGCGGGCGGTCCGTAAGTGGTTAAACCCAAAACATTTAAAAATGTGTTTACATGCTACATTGCATTGTATACATTCTGCCATAAGCATTATTAGTTCATTCATTTCATGTAGAGTAATAAATACCTGGTTGATCCTGCCATATGCAGGGGCTGTCTCCTTGCCTGCTACAACATAAGATCCTATGGATTGCTGTTGCCACCTTTTGCTACGCACGCTACGGTATCAAGGACCAGGCAAGCCATTCACCTACTCTTTGTTCCCCTATCAAGGCAGCCCATTTGACTAAACAGTCATACATACAGAGTGTTTAGTTTAAATACCATTCCCTCCCTTGTCCATGCCATGTTCCTAGTCACTATAACATAAATGACCTCCTTGTTACCAAATGAGGGCAGGGCTGAGCCGTGCTTCATGTGTGAATGGACACAAAGAGAAGCAGCTCAGGAGTGAGCCTGGTCATATGCCCCATAGCAAGCTGCTTGCTATGGAGGCACTTGGCAGGAAGGAGGGGCCAGGAGCGACATCGGAGAGACCCGAGAAGAGGATCAGGGCAGTTCTGTGCAAAACCACTGCACAAAGCAGGCAAGTATAACATGTTTGTTATTTAAAAAAAGAAAAAAACTGTGTTTATTATCACTTTAAATCAGAAGACCAAATTAGACAAGTTCTACTGTAAATAATAACTGTGAGCACTTATAAAAACAACAGCTTTCTATATTTATTTACTTTGTACACCTATAGACAATTAGTGACGTACCTTGAGGTGGTAGATCTCTTGGTTGCTACTGATCCGATTATTGCTCAGGTAGAGTTCTATTAATAGGTAGGCTTTCTGTAGTCCTGCCAGACAGCTAATGCTATTGTTCTCAGCAGAGAGAAAGTGTAGATGAGACAAGTTTTCAATAACCTCCTTATCGATGCTTGTAAGCTTATTGTCATTTATACTGAGACGTCTGAGTTTGACAAGATTTGAAAGGCCTGGAAAACAATATGATGTTCATGTTACAAAGTAAACCCGGTGAATAGGAAATCTGCCTGTGGGTAGGTACTCAGAGTTCAGTTGCAGACAACAGAACTGTATTGAAATTGAAGTTCAGCAATACACAACAAGCCCAGCGGGAGGGCACCTGACCAGGAACACATTTACAGGATGCAACAGCAATGAGCAGTAGTGGAAGGTCTTGGGTAAGCCGACAACATCTGTCTCGAGAGGCGAACTGCGGCCTGGCTAGTACTCAAGTGGGAAGGCTTCCAGGATCGATGTCGTGTCCCTGCACTTTCCCTACTCATCTGGAACCTCTAAATACTGTCTCTGTCAGATGGTTGACCTGTCTCTACTCTAGCCACATGCGCACCAAACCCAGGAGCCAGGGTCATAAACAGACTCTGCCTGACCCAAGATGGCCCCAAAGTCACTTGGGATACCAACATCCAATTGCATTCTGCCTCTCTGTGACCGAGGAAACCATAGAGGAGCCAGGTTCCTCTCGACTTTCTCCTCCACTTGCATTGTCGCAGCGAATAAGCGTGACCTGCATTGGATAAAATAGACTGTGCCTGCCTACATGCCAGCTTCCAGAACTTTGGCTTGGTCTTATCACACACAATTGGTGGTTATAAAGTCTACTCTAAACAGTTTTTACCTCAATGCATTTCTTGCATAGAGATAAAAAAAATGTTTAGGCATCAGTATCACCCCCTTACCCCCTTTTACTTAACTGAGCCCTCATTCGACCCAGCGCTGTGTCCGTCTGCAGCTCTCCTCTCCCCTCAGTCCCGTTGTCTGTGTCTATAGACGTAGACAGCAAGCCCACATGAGTCCCCTCATAGAAAGTGGCTTTCTATGGGAGCACTTGCCAGAGAGGAGGAGCCAGGAGTGCTGGCGGTGAGCCCAAGAAGAGGAGGTTTGAGGCCAATTGTAAATGCAATTCCACACAGCAGGTAAGTATAAACCTGTATGTTATTTCAACAAAGAAAAAAATGCATTTCCAATCATTTTAGCAAAGCATCTGCAGAGCTTTCAGCAAACCTTGTTGAAGCTTTTAAAGTACCATTCAGCTCCAGTTTGTAAATGAACACAAATCACAATGGGAGTGCTGCTAGAAGGCTTCAGCACTACTTGAAGCCTGCTAGCAGCTTGTTTAAAGTGGCAATCAGTGCTCCCACTAAGAGCTGTGTATAGGTTTCAGAAAAGCTTGCTGTTCACACTGCTCTTATACAAGCTGAAAATTGCTACAGCCGGTACAATTTAATACCAACCGTTATCAAAAAGAAGGTGTAGCAAGATACAGGTATATCATGAATAGTGCACCATAGAAAGTTTGTCATATTCTCCACAGACTAGAACCCAACTTGACTGGCTCTGCCACTTTTTACATCTTTAGTTTCGGTTCACCCTGATGCGCTGCAAATCTGATGCGATTTCACAGTGCTATTTCTCTTGTGACAGGTGCGATTCTAATGCAATTCTGAGGGGATTTGGAATTGCTGGAGATAAAATTTGCACCAAACACACACTAAACTCGCACAGGACCCTTTTTTGAACTGGATCAAATTCACACTACATATATGCGAACAGCCTTTACTGAAAATAATGCTTTTTTAGATGGCATGCGATTCTATGCTTTTCGGATCACGTCTGAATTCGCATGTGTGAACCGGCACTTAAACCTCTTTTCTCCCCCCAACGTATGCTATTATAGAACTACAAAAGCCACTTGCATTAATTAATTCTTCAAGGTCACATCAAACTACAATAAAAGTTATATATATTATTGCACTGTTATTGCTGCTTAATGGCTGTTCAAGCTTTCATTATCTAGAGCGAAGAAGGTCTCTGAAGGACCATAATCAATGATGAGCCAGACTAAAGCAGTTTTACCCTTGTCAACTTATGCAAATGAACAAAGAACATGAGTAGTTACTTGCTTTCAGAACTGCTTTTCACCCTATAGAAATCAGTCACCATTTGTTTGCTTCCTATAGAAGTTGAAGTGCAAAAGAAGCTCTGAAGGAGTTAAAGTAAATTCATTTTTCTAGGAACTTTTCTCAAGAATAGTATTTGCATTATTGTTATTAGCTGATGTTTTTAATTTACTTGATTGGTTTTATGTAATAGCTGAATGGCCATGTTGAATTTTATCTCCACTCAGCAAAATGGTAGAGCACCACCTAGCGAACAGAAAATTAAGATACAGAATATACCTTCCAGTTTTGTAATGCTGTTTCCATCAAGACAAAGCTCCTCTAACTTGGTACATTTTTCCAGGCCTCCAGCTTTGGTCAGATAATTGTTGCTGAAAGATGCCCAGCGTATATTTTCAAGCTTTTCTAAGTTTGAGATTTTGGAGAGTTTTTGTCCGTCAAAATTTATAGATGTTATCTGGAAAAATGTGGTACAAAATGTATATTTCCATGTTAGTCCTGCTCTAGTAAAGATTTTTCTCTTTTTTTTTTTTAGCTAAGTGGTAGTTTATTATCTGCACAGAACACCTAGAAAGTCACAGAAAAAATAAATAATGTATGTACTGTAAGCCAGCCTTTCTCAACCTTTTCAACCGAGAGGAACACATGAATTAACTTTTCAGTTTCTGGGAACCACTGCTAAAAAATACTATATTTACAACTCATGATACATGAGTGTGATGATCAGTGGGAAGAATGCTCCTTACACCTGTGGTAATTAGGAAGAATTACCCCCTTACAGTTAGCTAAAAAGATCAATGGTGTTAGTGGGAACTTATCTAAGAGGCAGAAATTTCTCGTTGCTCACGGAACCCCAAGCAACCTCTTCAGGAACCGAAGGCCGGCCATACATGGTTCAAATCTCGGCTGGTTCTTTTGAGCCATTAATGGGCAGGCTGAATATACCAAGTTCATTATTTGATCAACTTGGGTACAACCAGCCTGCCGGATTCGCTTCTGATTATCACAACCGGCTGATAAAGCCACTAGCGATAATCACTGTCTTCTCCCAGCGGGGACGGCTTTCCCCGTGCCCCCCGCCGGGAGAAGACAATTGCTCGGCAAGCAGGATTCCCCTGTCAATACTGAGTTGATGGGGGAATCATGGTTACAGGAAAGAAATTTGCACAGTCTATGGGCTGCCTAAGGTTCCATGGAACCCTGGTTGAGAAACCCTGCTCTAAGCAAACACTTCTCTGGACAGATGCCAAAACATAAATGATACAAGTCAGCAGAAGAAGCCCCTGAGCCACAGTACTACCCTGAAAAAAAGCCATAACTGCAAACCTGATGGCCTCTATTTTTATATTATGAGTAATTGAGGAAATCTAAAAGAGAAAGATTGGTGACCATCTCGGAACCCACATTGGCGGCGGCCTCCCATTTAGAAATGGATCTACCAAGTATGAAGGGATTAGAACCTATGAGTTCTCTTTTTAAAAGGGTTTGGGGGGAAACTCGGAAAATATTGAAAATAACGGGCGTGCTCCCATTCACACCAATATGGCACAATAAAAGATATACTGAGGTTCAGGAGTTGCGAGGTTTCTCACACTGGAAGGAAAGGGGGATTTGGTTCTTCTCACAAATCTATGAGGGGGGACGTATTAAAGTCATATGAACAACTATGTAGGGAATTCCATTTGCACCCTAGGGGCTTCTACCAATATCTTCAAATCCGCCATGCGCTACAGGCACAACAAACAACCCACTCCTTAGGAGTAAAAACAGCCCCAATACTGAATGAAGTTTTGAAAGCAGACACAAGGAAAGGACTAATAACAAAAATATACAGGGAATTATTGATTAGGACCCAAGACCATACATCATTAAAGTGTCGGAAAAAATGGGTAGAGGATGTAGGCGAGATAAACGATAATCAGTGGGAAGCGGCACTCAAAGCTATCCCAGTGGTCTCGTTATCTGCATCATAAAGGTTATCACAATTATTTATTTTACACAGGGCTCACAGGACACCAGTGCAACTCCACAGGTGGGGAGGTAGGGATTTTTCTGCGTGCCCCAAGTGCGGAGTGCACAGGGGGGACTTTATTCACCTAATGTGGAGGTGCCCTAAGCTGCATAGGTACTGGGAAGAGGTATCCATAAGCATTTCTGGGTTGGCGCAAATCCATATTCCCTTGAATCCGACGGTTTATTTGCTTGGCGCCATTGAGGCAGAAATGTTCTCTGGAGGAAAGTATCTTATGATAACTAGATTGATGTATTTAGCTAGAAAACTTATCGCAAGATACTGGATGGCTCCTACGGTGCCCACTGGGAAGCAATGGATCTCATATGTAAACTCCCTCCTTCCAAGAGAAAGACTGGCCTACAACCGTAGAAACGACAAGGGGAAATTTGACAAAATATGGCAACCCTGGTTGAGGGAGGCGGAAGTGGCCCCCCATCAACTGGTAGTGGAAAAGCTCCGCATGTAGAGCAGAGGGAATTGCGTAGAAAGGAAAGAACAGGCAAAAAAAATAGTCGGAAAAGGAAGAAGCAAAAGGAGGGGAAAGGAAAGGGGAGAAGAAGGAGTAAGATAGCGAGTGGACCCAAGGGGTGATAACTACACAACAAAGAATAGGTTGGGGGGGAAGCCAGCCGCAAATGAGGGAGTGGCAATTAAAATAAAATAAAGCAACCCTAAAGTGACGATTGACAGGTAGATGTGAGGGTGGGAGGGGGGAAGGCTTGGGGCGGGTAAGGGATAAGATATGATATTGAGAATATAATAGAGACTTTGTATAATTTTGTATTATTATATATTATGTATAACTGCTTTGTGAAGTGTATGTATTAAATTAAAATAAAAAAAATGTTCTGATAAAAAAAAAAAAATTCCTGCCATGTGCATTTGTTGTTTCTGACACCGCAGCTGTGCGGACATGGAATCCCCCTGTGCTGGCCGGCCTCGATCTATGGAGAGAAGCAGAAGGGGCCGAGATTCCCTTGTGATGTCAGCCGGCCAGCAGAGGGGAATCTTTGCCCCTCCAGCTTCTCTCCGACGATCAAGGCCGGCCAGCACGGGGATCACGTCACTACACAGCTGCGGTGTCAGAAATGGCATTTAGCCTTTTCATTTCTAAAAAACACTAACACTTTCGTTAATGGCAACATATCTGCATGGCATACATTAATGTGTGCTGCATTATGCAGCTGAATAGAGGCGGGAGGGGCGGGGAGGAAGAGAGATCTCATGCTGACAGGGAGGGAGGAGAGACTGTCAGAGGAGAGACGAGAGCTGCAGATGACAAGGCACGTAACCTGACCATGGTAATTAGGGCTCAGCAGCCATGATTGTCATGGTCAGCAGAGGCAGGGGGGAAACAGGAACAGGCAGGATCAACCAGGTTTATTACCAGTTATTGCACAGCACCATCAACGGTGGCCGTGGCGGCAATGGATAGATTCATGCTATGCATGAATCTATTCATTATGCATATAGGGGGGTGGCGTGAGAGAGGGGGCAAGCCGCCACTGCCTACAGTATTTCACAAAAGTGAGTACATCCCTCACATTTTTGTAAATATTTTATTATATCTTTTCATGTGACAACACTGAAGAAATCACAATTTGCTACAATGTAAAGTAGTAAGTGTACAGCTTGTATAACCGTGCAAATTTGCTGTGCCCTCAAAGTAACTCAACACACAGCCTTTCATGTCTACACTGCTGGCAAAAAAAGTGAGTACACCCCTAAGTGAAAATGTCCAAATTGGGTCCAAAGTGTCAAAATTTTGTGTGGCCACCATTATTTTCCAGCACTGCCAAAACCCTCTTGGGCATGGAGTTCCTCAGAGCTTCACAGGTTGTCACTAGAGTCCTCTTCCACTCCTCCATGACGATGCTGGTGGATGTTAGAGACCTTGCGCTCCTCCACCTTCCATTTGAGAATGCCCCACAGATTCTCAATAGGGTTTAGTTCTGGAGACATTCTTGACCAGTCCATCACCTTTACCCTCAGCTTCTTTAGCAAGGCAATGGTCGTCTTGGAAGTGTGTCTGGGGTCGTTATGTTGGAATACTGCCCTGCAGCCCAGTCTCCAAAGGGAGGGGATCATGCTTTGCTTCAGTATGTCACAGTACATGTTGGCATTCATGGTTCCCTCAATGAATTGTAGCTCCCCAGTCCTCGCAACACTCATGCAGCCCGAGACCATGACACTCCCACCACCATATATGGCAAGCGTTTAAAAATAACTCAACCTTGCAGTATGCAGTGCCCATGGTGATTTCCCATTTATCCACCGGATGGAGCCATCCTGTTCTGCCTTTCTCCACACTGTGTCGTATTAGGACGTTATTACTGACCGAGCACCTGGTTTACTTACAAGATGATTTACAGCTTGCCTTTGGTAAGCGTTCAATTTACCTGGTGGTGGATTTTTCACATGGTGTCATCTGAAGAATTGTTTAGCCTTATTGCACTCCTATTGAATATCATTGGGATTTTACATCCAGACTTTATTTCACTGCTGGGACTTTTTATTGTTTATATTTTTTTCCTTCCCGTTTTCAGTGTTTATTTCTGACACATATGTGGGTCCTTCAGAGATCTATCTATATATTATTTCACCTGTTTATAGCGCGGTTCATGTTTATTTATTATTCCCACCACCATGTTTGACTGTAGGAAAGACACACTTGTCTTTGTACTCTTCACCTGGTTGCCTCCACACACGCTTGACACCATCTGAACCAAATAAGTTTATTTTGGTCTCATCAGACCACAGGACATGGTTTCAGTCATTCATGCCCTAGTCCTGTCATTAGTCCTTAGTCATGTCCTTGCTTGTCTTCAGCAAACGATTTGCGGGCTTTCTTGTGCATCATCTTTAGAAGAGGCTTCATTCTGGGACGACAGCCATGCAGACTGATTTGATGCAGTATAGTCTATTTGGACATTTTCACTTAGGGGTGTACTCACTTTTGTTGCCAGCAGGTTAGACATTAATGGCTGTGTGTTGAGTTATTTTGAGGGGACAGCAAATTTACACTGTTATACAAGCTGTACACCTCACTACTTTACATTGTAGCAAAGTGTAGTTTCTTCAGTGTTGTCACATGAAAAGATATAATAAAATATTTACAAAAATGTGAGGGGTGTACTCACTTTTTTGAGATACTGTATATGCAGTTTTAAAAAATCTAATTCAGGGGTTTCCAAAGTTTCTAAGCAAAGAGCCAGTTTACCGTCCTTCAGGATTTGGGGGGGGGGGGGTGGACTGTGGCTAGTGGGAGTGGCTAGTGCCCCATTGTTATCAGCAAGATGAATAGTGTCCCATTAATGGTGTCAGTAGGGGGAATGGTGCCCTATTGGTGTCAGTTCCTGGAATAGTGCCCCCAGATAAGGGCAAGCAAAGGGCCACATCTTGCCCCTGGACCGAAGTTTGGAGACCACTGCCCTATTTAGTCTTCATACTAATCTCTTATAATCCTCTACACATCAACATTCAGACTAAACCTGGCCATACCCTAAGCGAATTTTGGCTGTTTTCTGAAGAATCAGACGAAATTCATTTTGTCAATGACCCTGTCGGCACCCTCCTGTCTAACACTCTTCAATTGAATAATTGAAGGAGCCTTGCAAAAATCTGGCAGACAAACAGCATCTGCATCCAATCAGATGTCAGAATACAATAGCACACAGAGTTTTCTTTTTTCTTTTTGTTCAACCAGGGGGTCAAATGAAACAAAAACTGGCAGATCCCCACATAAGGTGACGTGGATGCAGGGATCTCTCTTGCTGAGACATTGAGGGAGATTTACTAAAACTGGTGCACTCAGAACCTGGTGCAGCTGTGCATGGCAGCCTATCAGCTTCTAACTTCAGCTTGTTCAATTAAAGTGGTTCTAAAAGCAGAAGGTTTTTATCTCAATGAATTCTATGTATTTAGGTAAAAAAACCTTCAGTGTGCAGCAGCCCCTCCTAATACTTACCCGAGCCCCATCTCCATCCAGCGATGTTGCACAAGAGCCCCGGCTGTCCAGGACTCTCCCTCCTGATTGGCTGAGACACAGCAGCTCCTGCTGATGTCGATAAAAGTCAGTGAGCCAATGAGGAGAGAGAGGGGGTGGGGCCAAGTCGTGGCTCCATGTCTGAATGGACACACAGAGCAACGGCTCTGCTCGGGTGCCTCTACAGCAAGCTGTTTGCTGTGGGGGCACTCAGCAGGAAAGAGGGACCAGAAACGCAGACGAGGAACCTGAGAAGAGGAGGATCTGGGCTGCTCTGTGCAAAACCATTGCACAGAGCAGGTAAGTATAACATGTTAGTTATTTTTAAACAAAAAAACAAGGCTTTAATATCACTTTAAGCTTTGGCAATAAAACCTGAAAGCTGGTTTCTATGCAGAGCTGCACCAGATTTTGCACTGTCCAGCTTTATAAATAACCCTAATTGCATTCTCACAGGGGGACTTCTCTCCCACCATTGGCTGCAAACGTTGATCGAATGCTGGTTTTCCAGCATGACCGGCTTCTGTTGAACAGACAGCTGTACACACAGACTAAAAGTCCAAAATAATTTTTGGCCAGTGTGCCCCAGGCTTAAGGCTAGCTTTAGAGAAGAAGGGGCCTCACCTGATACTTGTCAGGCTTTGCTGCAAAGCACAATACTATGAAGCTAACAAATTGAGCTTATTAACTGGAGGAGAGGGCAGAGATAGCTTTATCAGTAAACTACTGTTCCTTCATTATCCAATCACAATCGTGACCAAGATGTATTGCTTTGACTGTACTAGAGAGAAGTAAATGCCAAGAAACTTTTATAGTGCCTGTCAGGTGTGTCTGGAAGAAAATTGGAAAAATGACACATTTATTGGCAGGCAAGCCACTTGTCTTTCAAATGTGTATTTAGTTATTTGCCTACATGTTTACTTAAACAGATATGTAAAATGTTATATTTATAAGGGAAATATCAAAATGTTTTACTTAAATACTTCCTTTGCTTATCAGATTTATTATTACATAATCTGCCATATGTCTATTTTAATATATTTCTTACCCTAAGATACCAGCTGTTGTTAAAATCAGCATATGGATCCAGGCAGTTCTTGCTTATATGAGAGAGTATCTGAGCAGAAGGCAATAGACTAAGGCATCGGGGTTTCACATGGTCTGTTCTGGCACTCAATAACAACGATGCCTGCAGATATAGAAAATATCAATATGATCTACACTACTTGTTATACAACAAACTTATTTAGACATAGCATACTTAGATAATAGACATGCATGTTAAAAAAAATAAAAATAAATCACACTGTGTCATAAACCAGGAACAAAAATTCTATATATTTCAGTTTACTGGTCCTCAAGCCCCCCTCGTACATTTGCCAGCATCACTGTGGGCTGGTTATTGTGCTGGAGACGATACATCTTAGCCAGGGCCGGTGAGATGTTACCAGCGGCAGGAGATTCTTACACACATATACGGATAATAACTGGTGTAGTTTGTAGCACTATAGGATATAACTGCAATCTTTTAGTTATAATAAAATTGAGTGTTTTTAAAAGTATAACACTATGGGGAGTTGTATCTGTTTTAACCGCTTGCCACCTATGTTATAGCCGAAAGAAAGGTACAGCGTGGGCTTCCAATGGACGTCCTCCCGTAATCACGCTGCCCGTGCGCCCCCTGTGGTGTGCAGGCAGTGCGCTCTGTGATTGGACTTCGGACTCAGCTGGTTACAGATCAGGGTAAAGGGCCAATCACAGTGCCCCTTTACCACTTGATTAGCGGTCAGCCAATGATAGCTGATCACAGGATGTAAACACAAGCTGGTAACTGGCTTTTGTTAGAGACATGTGCACTGAATCAGTGCAGTCCCAACAGTGCCCACCAGTGCTGCCAATCAGTGCCCACCAGTGCTGCCAAAAAGTGCCCACCAGTGCCGCTTATCAGTGCTGCCAATCAGTGCCCATCAGTGTCACCCATCAGTGCTGCCTATCAGTGCCCCCTATCAGTGCCCATCAGTGCCACCTATCAGTGCTGCCTATCACTGTCACCTCTCAGTGCAGCCTCATCAGTACCGACCAGTACAGCCTCATTTGCCCATCAGTGCTGCCTATCAGTGCCCATAAGCAAAGTAGAAAAATGACCTGTTTGCATAATTTTATAACAAACTATGAAAAAAAATTTTTTTTTTCATTTTTTGGTTTTGTTTCATTTGTTTAGCAAAGAATAGAAAACCCAGTGGTGATTAAATACCACCAAAAGAAAGCTCAATTTGTGGGGAAAAAAAATTATAAAAATGTTATATGGGTACAGTGTTGCATGACCATGCAATTGTCACTCAAAGCGCTGAAAGCTGAAAATTGGCCTGGGCAGGAAGGGGGTAAAAATGCCCAGTAGGCAATTGGTTAATATTGGCTGAGATATGGAGTAATTGGAAGAGCAATGAATTTGTGGATTTTATAAACAATGTGCATATAGACCCAAAAACTGAGCAAGGCCATTTACCACTGGTGAGTTTGTCTAAGAACAAGCTGTGGGGCAGCATGGATTTGAAATGTTCATACGTGAAGGTGTTTGAAAAGCATTATACACAGAGAAGCTACACATTTACTTGGGGAAGAGACTTTATTAAAGACACTTTTGTAAAACTTTGTATTTATATTTAATTTTTGTAACAATTTCAATGACCGCTTGGGGTTTTTATTTTTATTTTAAGGTTGAATAGTGTTTTATACATGTAGCACTAACCCCCGAAGGAGCTGCTGATTTAAAATTGGGTTGTTGCCGTTACTCCTTACCTGTAGTTTAACCACATCAGGAACTTAGAGTCTATATTGGACCTTGCGCCCACCAATGCACGCACCAGTCACTTAGTTATTTTTCCAATGCTTTATTACAAGACAACTTGAAAGAAGTAGCAGTAAAGAGGTTGAAGGAGAGTTGCAGATACCTTTTTGTAGCAGATCACTTACAGACTTCAGAATAAAGGACAAAACACAGTTTTCTCTCTGTGAGTCTTGTATGGCTGGGTAGATCTCTGCCACAGATCTAGCACCAGCAAGATGTCTGGACAAGCCTCTCTCACAGGCTTAGCAGCCAGCATATGCCTGGATAAGTCTCTCTCACAAACTTAGCAGCCACACAGTTAGTTACCTTGTTAGAATTGTAGAACAGCTTCTTCACAGTACCAGAACCTTTAAGCCGACCCGGCAGTACTGTAAGGATAGGTTAGAGATAGGTGCGTCCTCCAAGTAAGTTACCAGGCCCTTCTGAGAGACCAGCCTTCATCCTGGCTCTCTCCAGCAAGGGTCCTCCCCTGGATCTCCTCAGCTTGGCTCGGGTTCTTCCTAGCAGGCAAGACAGCCTATGGACTACCTCTGTGGTAGTAGGCCCCAGGCAGGCTTCTAAACTAAACTAAATGAACTTGCGAGCGCTTGGTCAAAAGGAGCAGGGCGCTCCTTAAAGAAGAACTTACTGTTTAGTTTTGCTTTTAATTATTTCACTGTGAGTTTTCATGGTTTCATTGTTGGGTTTGAAAATAGCGCAGAACATTTAAATAGTTAATATTTCCTGGAGTTAGGGTTTGAAACTGAGAGCTGGGAAGGTTCCCTAACATGCTTATTCAAATAGGCATTTCCTGGAGGTTAGCTGAAATGTAGTTAGGTCCATATATATTTGGACACAGGCACAATTTTAGATTTTTTTCAGGTATTTACCAAAACATATTCAAGCTATAGTTATATAAAGGATATGGGCACACTCTCAGGTTTAATTTGAGGGTATGTACATCTAAATCGGAGGAAGGGTTTACAAATTATAGCTCTTTAGAATAACCATCCCTCCTTTTTCAAGGGACCAAACGTAATTGGACAATTGAATCAAAAGCGGTGTCATGGCCAGCCGCTGAAAGAGGGCATTTACGATGTCAAATCCTAACGGAGCGCATTCGGCGCAATACAAATCCCATATCAAATCAAAATCAAATGATGGAGCGATCACTTGTAAACAAACCGGCGTCACGTCCGGCTCCTCTCTCCCCTTTCTGTACCGATCGGTATAGTGTGACGGGAGAGATTGGTGGCAACAGCACTGTGGGCTGGATCTATAGTGCCCACAGCACTGCTCTGTGCCCCTTCCAGCCATCCATACTCAGCATGCCCATCCATCCATGCTCACCCATGCATACTCAGCCATCCGTGCTCAGCAAACCCATTCATCCATCCGTGCTCACCCATCCATACTCAGCCATCCATACTCAGCATACTCATCCATCCATCCATGCTCACCCATCCATACTCAGCCATCCATACTCAGCATACTCATGCATCCATCCATGCTCACCCATCCATACTCTGCATACTTATCCATCCATCCATGCGCAGCCATCCATACTCCGCATACTCAGCCATCCCCACTCAGCTCTTGTTAGGGTCTCAAGAAATTAGTGCCAGTGCATCAGGTGTGATCAATTTTCAGAGATTCGCACCATAGCTTGTGGACTCTATAACTCACAAAGACCAAATAATGTACACTGATTTGGGTTATTTTTACCAAAGATATGTAGCAGTATAAATTTTGGCCAAAAAAGAAGAAGAAAAATTACTAATTTGCAAAATTTTATAACAGAAACTAAGAAAAATTCATTTTTTTACAGAATTTTCAGTCTTTTTTCTTTTATAGTGCAAAAAATAAAAAACCCAGCGGTGATTAAATACCAAAATACCACCAAAAGAAAGCTCTATTTGTGTGAAAAAAAAAGGACAAAAAAAATCATATAGGTACAGTGTTACATGACTGAGTAATTGTCATTCAAAATGTGAGAGCACCGAAAGCTGAAAATTGGTCTGGTTAGGAAGGGGGTTTAAGTGCCCAGTGGGTAAGTGGTTAAAGATATACTGTCAGCCTAGATTCAGCCAACTGCAGCAAAGTTGATTGGACGGCGCTTCACAGTACAGACAGACAATGATCCAAAACACACTGCTTTTGAAGGAAAAGAAGTGGAATATTCTGCAATGGCTGAATCAATCACCTGATCTCAGCCCAATTGTGCATGCATTTCACTTGCTGATGGCAAAAGTAAAGGCAGAAAGACCCACAAAAAACAACTGAAGACAGCTGCAGTTAGAGCCTGGCAAAGCATCAGAAAGGAAGAAACCCAGTCTTTGGTAATGTCCATGGGTTCCAGACTTCAGGCAGTCATCGCCAGTAAGGGCTTCTCAACAAAATATTAAAAATGAAAATGTTATTTATGATTATATTCATTTGTTCAATAACATTTGAGCCCCTGAAAATGGGGGGACTGTGTAAAAAATAGTTGCCGTTCCTAAAATTTGTACTTGATATGTATGTTCAACCCCTTGAATTAAAGCTGAAAGTCTGCACTTCAAATTCATTTAGATTGTTCCATTTTAATTTTTATTCTGGTGGCATACAGAGCCAAAAGTATGAAAATTGTGCCTGTGTCCAATTATATTTATATGGACCTGACTGTATCTGCTGAAACTTTGTGCGCATCTCAGTTAATAAAAAGTAGATTTAAACCATAGCTGAATAACAATAATTTGCAAAAACACTGTGGAGTTGATTTACTAAAACTGAAGAGTGCAAAATCTGGTGCCGCTGTGCATGGTAACCAATAAGCTTCTAACTTCAGCTTGTTCACTAAAGCTTTAATGAAAAAACCTGGAAGCTGATTGGTTTCTATGCAGAGCTGCACCAAATTTTGCATTCTCCAGTTTTAGTAAATCAACCCCCGTGCACCATATATAAAATAATTTCAATTTTTTGCAGTAAAATACCTATTTTGACCTTTTTTACACCCTTTGCTGAACTTCTGTTCCATTGGTCCCCTGCAGCCACTTCCTATCAGTGGCGGCCACAGCGCAACCACCACCCCCCATGGGAGACGGACTGCCTCCTTACCTTAGGAAGCAGATGTCCTGCTGCCTGGGATGATTCCAATCACCCGTCCTCCTCCCTCCCCTGTGGGGGAGTGGACCCGCTGTGTGTGAGTCATCATGGCGGCTGTTGGGTTGGCCTTCCCCTCCATGCGTCTCCCTACTCCTCCTCCACCTTGGCCAAAAAGGTTGTTTCTCCTTTCGGCCAATCGGGAAATGGGTCTCATGACCCGCTTCCTGATTGGCGGGAAGGAAATTTATTGTGAAAATAGCAAATTGTCATTCGCTATTGTCACACAACTGGGTGGGTTTCGGGCTCAGTGCTTTGCGCATGGAGCACACCCTTTTTTGAAGCCTCTTAGAGCCACTGGCTCTAATCACACATACTTAAAAAAAAAACACCCCCCCCCCATTGGAATCCATGGTCCGGTGTTCCTGTATGTAGATCAGAAGGCTGAATGCATAGATAGGAGGGGCTGTGCCCGCCACTGCTTCCTATCGACATGTATTTCAGAGAGGTTGCATGGCATTTCTCAAGGAAGATTTACTGAAGGTGACAACAGTGAACTGCCAAGGAAAACAGGTGTATAGGCGCTGCAACCTTCCCACATAAAAGCTCCGCCTGGTGCTCAGACCTTGAGGCTGCTGACACCTCCAACGTACCAGAATAAGGAAAGGGACGGTCGGCACTAAGGATGACATCCAAAATAGTATTCCTTTATTAAATACATGTACAGAGCTGTAAAACAGCCTACGTTGCATGCCATGACTAAGGACTAACGTTCGAAACGCGTAGGCTGTTTTACAGCTCTGCACATGTATTTAATAAAGGAATACTATTTTCAATGTCATCCTGAGTGCCGACCATCCCTTTCCTTACAACAGTGAACTGTGCCTGTTTGACATGCTGACACAGCCACTTATAGACCCCATCAGAAGCCTGTGTGATAAGACCAGAGAATAATTGGAAGACAGGTACATAGCCTTGTCACCCTACAACAGCAAGTGCATGAACAACGACCTTCGTGGTAGGATTTCCAGATGTCCATGACTGGATGAGGTGATGAGAAGGGGCGATGATGTGTGGATCTCCCCTTGGCCAATCAGAGATCGCCTCATATTCATTGAAAAAACATAATGCATTCTATCAATGTCAGAGCTGAGCAAGCGACCCAATGCATTTAGTGTGCAGATAGGAAGCTGCTCACACAGCACCCGGAAGATCACGGCTATCACTGTATGTAGTGTGGACTGCTACAGTGATTTACAACATACCCAGCTGCCCTCAGCTGCATATCAGATATGCATACTTACATTGAGCAAAGTTGGTCCAATGTAAGTGAAACAAATATCATTCTTGAAGTTTGGTTTTAATGAAAGCTGTAGAATTAAAAATTTTAACAAGGATTTTTTAAGTTACATTAAGATGCTAAATATTTTACAAGACTTTAGGCCCCTTTCACACAGGCTTTCCGATCAGATCCGCCTGGCAGTTTTTCAAGTGGACCTGATTGGACCATCCATTCACTCCTATGGAGCAGTGGATGTCTGCGGTGACATGTCCGCTGACACCCGCTGCTATCCGATCCTGTCCGTGAAATCCAGTTGGATGGTGACCCTATTTTCCATCCGTCAGGCGGATCGGATGATATCGGATAAAAACAGACAGGCGGTCATTTTAATCCGATCTCCCCCTAGAAAGGACCCTTAGTAATTGGGTTTACATCTACTTTAAATCCTTTGACCTTTCACTTGTTTTGTGTAAATTTAAACCAGTCTTAAGCCAGTCTTAAGCCTCGTACACACAATTTTCTTTTTTTCTGTGATGACAGGCTGTTGGCGGAAAATCCGACCGTTTGTATGCTCCATTGGACAATTGTTGTCGGATTTTCCGCAGACAAATGTTGGATGGCAGGCTTTAAAATTTTCCGCGGACAAATGTCTGTTGTCGGATTTTCCGAGCGTATGTACACAAGTCCATGGGGCAAAAGTCCAAAGTAAAAACACGCATGCTCGGAAGCACGGACGAGCCAGAAGCGGTCGGTCTTGTAAACTAACGTTCATAATGGAGAATTAACACTCGTGACATGGCAAATTATGAAATCTCGAAATGCAGCGCACATTCTCTTCTTCTTGTGGGATAATAATGAAGCTGCTTTGCTGGTGATACCGATGGAGTTATTGCAAACAAATTTTCAAAGGCTTTTTTTTCTAGTGATATCAAGAATTTTATTATTATGCTTGTTATTTTTTTTTTTTGTGCAAGTTACCACAACACCATTATCCCGTAGTTTTTAAGATCAAAGATACAACTATGTTGGTGTCCCTTGTTAATTTTACATTGTATTTTTTAAAATGTAACTGCCTACTCCCAAACTATCATGTAAAACACATAGCCAAGTATTATTCTCCACATTTTTTTTTTTGTGTATTAAAAAAAAATTAAAAAATAAATAAAATAAGACATGCTATCTGCCAATAGAACTTAACCAAAAGGTGCATTCTATGCATCCAAAAATATAGAAAATATACCAAATCAAATTATTATGCAACCAAAAATTATAATAAAAGCCTCATGCATGTGTCCTGCTTCTTAATATAGGGGGTCAACAATGCCAAGAGTTGGTGAAAGCAGGGGTCTCCTAGATTATTCTCCTAGAGCTCCCGCAGCAAAGGCATATGACATAGTTGGTCACGATTAATAAAGAAACCAATTTTTGGTCCAAGAAATCCTCCTCCTGTTCCTGGACTGGACTTGGGTCAAAGCAATAACTGCAAGGCCAATAATTAATAACACGTTATCTCCTCCGATTCTGCAATATGGCTGGTTGACGAACGGCCGTTCAGAAACTAACTGAAAAGTGCGAACTGAAATGCACGAACTGAAAAGCGCAAAATGAAAAGCGCGAAGTGAAAAGAATGAATCAACGCTCACCAAACTTCTACTAACACAAAATTAGCAGAAGGAGCCCAAAGGGTGGCGCTAAAGAGCTGAAAAACCACGTAGTACGTCGCTACCTTCGTGTTTTTTTTGGCCGACAATTGTGTGTCGTCCGCGGTCTTGTCTGAGGACAATCCGATCGTGTGTAAGAGGCTTTTGACTTCAAAAGAACACCTTGGATTGCAGTTGGTGATGCAGCATGGTCCTACTATCCTCTGCATCCTTACCAAGTAAGATTTTCTGCCATGAAGATTGTGCTCAAAAGTTCAGTTGCTCTCCTATGCTTGTGTGTAGCTTCGGACATATACACGATTGGTTAAAATGCAAGGTATATTGCATTATTTAGGCTCCATTCACACTTGTGCGACTTGTCATGCAACTTTGGACATCAGCAGCCCATTATTTTTCAATGACACCCATTTAAATTGGTGTGACTTAAAGTTGCAGTGACTGGAAAATATGTCTGCACTACTTTGATGCCACTTTGATCCAGAGAGTGAAAAGTTGGATCAAAGTTGTGCTCCATAATCGCACTGGAAATCGTGCAACTTTGGGGTCGCGAAAGTGAGAATGGAGCCTGAAAAAAGCCCACAGTGGGGTTGATTTACTAAAACGGGAGAGTGCTAAATTTGGTGCAGCTCTGCACAGAACCCAATCAGCTTCTAGGCTTTTTCTTGTTAAAGCATAACTGAACAAGCTCAGGTTAGAAGCTAATTGGCTACCATGCACAGCTGCACCAGATTATCCACTCTCCAGTTTTAAATGAACCCCAGTGTGTTTGGACAACATATATATCGACATCA
Source organism: Lithobates septentrionalis (assembly GCA_037952835.1). NCBI lineage: Eukaryota > Metazoa > Chordata > Amphibia > Anura > Ranidae > Lithobates > Lithobates septentrionalis. The sequence goes on from JBBDGP010002223.1 coordinate 257,130, forward strand.
AAGTTTACTCTATTAAAAAGTACTGAAATGTAACCTGTGTAATCTGGCCTTCAGGAAAAAACTTTGAAGACTGTGAAACTTCCTCTTCCGTATTCAGGACCCCATCCAAATGAATCAGCGACTTTAACCTTCCAATCGCTACCATACGCACTGAAGCTGGCTAGGAAAGAAAAGTCATGTCAGCTATTGGGTTCTGTCAATAAGGCATTTTTTATTTTATTTTCCTGTATGATGGATGGCCTAGCAGTTCAGTGGGAGTAATGAAAATGTTTATTACACATAAGCACAGGAATAACAACGTGCATTGTACTGGCTCTCAGGGGCGTCAAGAAACTAGGTCATGTATTCAAGATGGCTCATTGAAAACTGCTGAAAGGAAATGCTGCAATTGTTAGCCTCAGCTAAATGATGACATCCTTATTAAAGTTTAAAAAAAAAAAGAAAGGCAGAATTTTCTTTTTTTTGATGTCCAATCTTGGGTTTTGCACAATAAGGATGTTAGAAAAGCTTGTAATAAAGACAGTAAAAGGACTGAAAATCTAGTGGTAAGAAAACCATCAGCCTCCAAAAGTATACTAGATTTCTGCAACTGGTATGGGAAAAGATGAAGGTAAGTAATTGAGGTTTTGTTCACAGCCTGATGAACTCTGTATTGTGACACAGACTAACAAAAGACACACAAACAGCGTTGGATATTAGCAAGCCCATCAACTGACAGCTTTTCAATCCCAGCTAGAACATAAAATATCGCCAATTATAATCATGTGTAATTTGGTTTTATGGGCTAAAATCATTGCAGCAGCCAATGTAATGGAGTATTGTTCAGCTAACACTGTAGGAAGAGTAATCATTGAAATAAGACATGGGATAAATTTTTACTGTTTATGCCGTAAAAGAGTATAAGGTGATTTACTGTTCCTCAACCATATCAGTATTATGAAGTGAAGTTTCTGAGCAGTTTTTAAAATACACTGTACTGGCATTTTCTAATAGTTTCTAACATACAAAATAAACTATTTCAAATAATTTTGAAGGGGTTTCTAGTGTTAACAAGAGAAAAGTCCTTAGTGTGCTTCCCAGTGCAGACTGATAGGGAGTCCTGTGTACTCGGCTCTTCACACTACCGCTCAGAGGTTGCAACAAACTGAAGCATTCAGCTGTTTTCATTCATTCCATTCCATTTTCAGAAGGAGATCAGCAACGGCTACTGAATTGTTGGCTACCTTTAAACGCCATTAGCTTGATTAATTGATTGATTAGAAACTGATATGAAAGTATTCAATTTGTAAAAGAAAGGGAAGGGGGATTGGTAATAGCGTAAAGGTTGTTCATAGGACAGTTAAAGAGACAATCCCATAGCAGTCAGCTTCCATAACAGGCCTCCGCAGTAGCAACAATAACATAGACAACCAGGTCACTGATGTAACTCACATCAAATAGCAGGATTTCAGCTTCCAGTTTAAAGTACACACATTAAAGGTGATTTTTGATTGGTTGGTAAGTAGTAGTGCATTTTGCATCATTGAAAAAAAATGTAGAGTTATACAGCGCTAGAGTTTCAAACATATGTATAGCTGCAACAAAAACGATCAAATATCTCTATAATGCAAAAAATTATATACAAATAAGTTGCGCTTATACCGTAAGTGATCCCATGTAACAAATTAAAAAAACACAAAGAGGTGCACTATTGAAATAAAACAAATTCTGAGTGAACAAACAGTAAATGAACATCTGTATGTGAAAGTCTATATGAAAAACTTCATCAACAGTAATAAAAATAATAACAATTGAGTCCATGGAAAAAAGATAATTCCAAAGGCGTAGTAAAACCCAAAATCCTTCCACCTTCACCAAAGGAGGGAAAAAGGGAGGAGACAAGAAGAGGGGGAGGAAGATGCTCGAATCAAAAAACAACAAACCCCACTCTGTGTGTGGGGACCCTTACTGGTGGACCCCCTAAAAAGCAAGGTCTTATACGCCAGCAGATTTAACTCTCTGGGGGGTCTAATGAGCCTCCGTCTTCCTGTGGGACTCCAGACGCAGCAAGGAATCCTCCACAGTATCCCCTTACATGAGAGATGTGTGCTAGGTTTAAAACCTTAAATAAAGGTTTTAAACCCCTGGTGCCCAACACACAGCCAGTGGGAAACATATAGCCTGCTGACCTTTTGTGTCTGTGGCTGTAACAGCTGCCTGAAACATTGGTAGAGTTTGACGTAATGGCAACAGGGAAAGCTAGAAAGACAAACTGCAAAAGCTGTTTCTGTTCAGGGGATTCTGCTGCCCATCACCTTCTATTCTTTTACTCTTCAGAGTGCCACCCATACAAACTACTCAGTGACAGATGCTGCTCACCTTTTGTGAGCAGCTAGTCGAGGAGCCAATAGCCAGTTCTACTTGAGCAGTACCCCAGGGGAGCACTAATGGTGATTGCACAAGTGTAACCACTTGTTCCAAGTTCTACATGGCTAGGTTGTCCTGGGTCCACATGAGAACCCCTTTTCTGTCTCCATGTGCGTTTTGCTAAAACATTCCTCCAGCTATACTTTGGGGTTGATTTACTAAAACTGGAGAGTTCCAAATCTGGTGCAGCTATGCATGGTAGCCAATCAGCTTCTAACTTCAGCTTGTTCAGTTAAGCTTTGACAAAAAAAACCTGGAAGCTGATTGGTTTCTATGCTGAGCTGCACTAGGTTTTGCACTCTCCGGTTTTAGTAAGTCAACCTCTATGTCTTTATAGTAGCCTTTGCAGTGTATCAGTGGTTGTGTGTGAGCAGCTGCTATCCGGGGCTTTTATGACAACGTTGTTATTTTTCATTGGTGAAAGGTGGAAGTGGTACATCTGTGCAATTGTATTAAACCTTTTTATATAATAAAGTGTTAACTGTCAAACCACCTGATCTTGTAAGGTAACCCTTTTCTTTGTGGGACTTCATGGTTCATGGTCATCAGCTAGTTAACCTCCCTGGCAGTATGATTCTTTCTGATTTTAGGTGCTGAAAGCGGTACAATTATTTTGCATGGAAATTTGGCGTTTTACATTGTAGGTCTGTAATTATTAACAATAACACACTTAAATCTGTCCAAACAAGAGTCTAGTAGATATCCCGGGTATGATAAAGTTTATAACACAAAAACATAAATTATAATATAATAAAAAAAAAATAATAATTAAAAAAAATAAAAATAAATAGTAATAAAATAAATTTCCACACGATTCACTATCGCTCAATTCTGCAAGTGTTTTAATTTATTATCGCTGTTTTCTAGCTGGTCTAAAGCCATTTTTGACGTAAAGGGACACTTTTTGGTTGCTATGGACAATCTCCAGTTTCCAGGCAGAAAGAACAGTATATGCAATATAAAACTGCATGCAGGGCATGGGCCAGAGCACTGGGGACAAATGGGATGTGAAATGATTTCATACAGTACTGTAATCTGTAAGATTACAGTACTGTATGTGTTATGCTTTTTACATTTTTTTGAATTTGCCGCCAGGCTCCGCCCCCGTGCGTCGCGACGCTCGCAGGGAACGGAGCCTGGCACAGAGAGGCTTCGGGCAGAGGACGGAGCCCGCGGACACTGCGGGGGACATCGCAGGATCCCGGGGACAAGGTAAGTAATTAGGCACCAGGATCCTGCGATGCAATCCCGAGTGTGGCTCGGGGTTACCGCTAATGGTGCTGAATTTTAACCCCGAGCCACACTCGGGAAAACCGCCAGGGAGGCTATGGAGGCAGCTCCCTTTGTGAGTGCAGCTCTTCTTAAAATTTATCTCACCATTTTGATAGCATCATTACAAACAATTGGTAGTAGCTTGCTCTTATTGTGTGGATTCCTATGCTCTGCCTGTCATTTCCTCTCTCTGTCCACTGATGAGGAGTCTCCAGACTGCCATTGCAGATCACGCCTGCGGAAGTGACCATGATTCCAAGTAACTATCTGCAAGGCAGCTGAGGGAGAAACTAACTTTGTCTCCATCTGTGCATTGGGGTGCAAAATGATTAATTGTCCACAATACATATCTGTAAAGTTGGCCTAAACCAGGGTTGGTGAACCTTGGCACCCCAGATGTTTTAAAACTACATTTTCCATGATGCTCACCTACACTGCAGAGTGCATGATCATAATGTGAAATGTAGTTCCAAAACATATGGGGTGCCAAGGTTCGCCAACACGGGCCTAATCTTCTGTATTAGGGCTTTTTCAGACTAATGAGTTGCAGTAACATGTTAAGAAGTGCATTTTGCCACGCATTGCTGCAACACTAGTGCTATTCATTTTGAATGACACTACAATGTGCATAAACAATGCGCTACAACACACCTGTTTCTTTTTGTGTATAAAATCGCACAGATATGAACCATCTGTGCATTGTGGTGTGCTGTTTTGAAAAAAACGTACAGATCTAATTTTTTCATGCAGATACTATCTACATTTCAGTACAAATGTCATTGTGCAGCTCTTTGGACATTTTGGTGGCCAAGTTGAGACCCACTGTATTTAAAAACCGCACTACCGCTGCATTCAATAGTGTGATATATGATTAACATCACACAATGGGGTTGATTTACCAAAACTAGAGAGTGCAAAATCTGGTGAAGCTCTGCATAGAAACCAATCAGCTTCCAGGTTTTATTGCCAAAGCTTAATTGAACAAGGTGAAGTTAGAAGCTGATTGGCTACCAAGCACAGCTGCACCAGATTCTGAGTGCACCATTTTTAGTAAATCAACCCCGATACATTTGGACAATGATCAATTTTACTGTAGCCAGTAGCTGTTTGGTTTCAAGGATGTTATGAGCATACTGTTCCTAAACAAAGTTGACCTTTAAAGTGTTACTAAACCCAGTAATATGAAAATAGTTCACCCCCCCCCCCCCACAGTGCCCACAGCTTATAAATCTTTTTACATTAAAATACTGCCACTATATACCTTTTTGGATGATCTGTTACCACCCTCTGTGATAAACTGCACAGTTTCTCCAGTGCTGAGAGTTCAGCAAGGAGGATATTTTCACTACATGTGTGATGTCAATATCATGTGACCTGGCTAGCTCTGAAAACAAGAAACTGTTCTCTCCAGCATAAAAGACCCAACAGAGCATGTGCAGGTTGGCTACTCTGCCTGTGTTAGCTGGCCTTCCCCTGATAGACAGTGCAGGAGGGGGAGGATCTGTGCATACAGGACTACATTGTGTCTTTTTACACAGTGCAGAGGATTATCCCCTTATGATCCACAGTGAGTATAACAAGCATGCTATACTGCATATACAGACTGATTCTACAGTTGTGGGTTTAGTAACACTTTAATTCTTAGAAACTGAGACTCGTTTTGTGGTGTGCTATGTTCAGCAAGGGACAGCAGGTGCCAGCAAGTATGTGCTTGTTGGGCACATAGGGTGGAATTACTATGGGGTGGGGCAAAACAAAATGGGATCCATTGGGACTTCTTTCATTGGAATAGAGTTGAAAGAACTGACTGGTGCTTTGAGATGGTTGGCAACAGGAAAATAAATTCTTTAGTCAGACTAACCTTTTCCCAGGGATTGTAGGCTATACTCAGTGACAGAAGATGTGGAGTTTGTGTTCGTAAAATGTTCATATCTTCCCTGATTCTTGTTAATTGGTTCCAGCTCACATCTAAATGCTTCAGTTTTGCCAGTCCTTTAACACCTTCCAGAGTTGTCACGTTGTTATGGCTGGCATCAAGGTATTCCAGATTCGGCTACAGTGAAAATGGAGATGAATTCATATGATGAATAATGTTCTGGTAGTTTGATTAAAAATGTAATTTAGTAACATAATGCAGTAACGAGTATTGCCCACAGTGCCCAGTAGAATGACAGCCAAACTGCATATTGCGAGGTGTCTATTAAATAAAGGCCAACCCCTGCAGTACTGTATATATTTACTCATTATACACAACATTAATAAAATTAATTAATAATACATTTATACCACAATACCTTTATTTATTTGTTTTGCTTTGGAAATTCTATGGTTGGTTTTGAATTAATTAAATCAAGTTTATTTTGATACATTTGGCAAAGGTTTAGTACTTGCATTCACAAAATCGTCTGTTTCTAAAGCTTTAAAGGGTAATGCCGCGTACACACGAGCGGACATTCTGCCAGCAAAAGTCCGATGTGAGCTTTTGATCGGAAATTCCGACCGTGTGTATGCTCCATTGGACTTTTGCTGGCGGAATTTCCACCAGCAAAAGATTGAGAGCAGGTTCTCTATTTTTCCATTGGAAAAAGTTCCTATTGGAAATTCCGTTCGTCTTGTATGCAATTCCGACGCGCAAAAAAAACACGCATGCTCGGAAACAATTTGACGCATGCTAAGAAGCATTGAACTTCCTTTTTTTGGCTACTCGTTGTTGTGTTGTACGTCACCACGTTCTTGATGGACAAAAGTTCAGAGAACTTTTGTGTGACCGTGTGTATGCAAGCCAAGCTTGAGCGGAATTCTGTCGGAAAAACCATCTAAGATTTTTCCGATGGAAATTCTGCTAGTGTGTACGGGGCATAAGTCTATCTGAAACTGGTGCTTCAGTTTATTAGTAGATGCTGACGAGTTCAGTTACCTAGTAAACTAAAGCTGGCCATTGATGGACTGAAAATCGTGTGGTTCAGTAGGGGCCGGATCAGTTTTGATCCATGTGTGGCCCTCCCTGTTCAACAGAAGTTTATCGTTGGATCAACTTCTGTTGAGCAGGAATGTTGGAAAACTGTTCTTGATCAGTGGCTGCAGCCACTGAACAGCGTATTTTGACAGTGGAGAGTCCCCACTGTTAGAATACAATGTTCCAGCAGGAAGGATTCCTCGATCCACCTCGTTTGAATGGAGGAATCTGTTCGTTTTTTGGAGGTTTTTTTGCAAAAGAAAAAATGATAAAAGGAACTAAAACACTCTGCTGTCAAATATAATTAGCGGACTAAAGGCAGAATTAAGCCCTGTCTTAGTAGATCTACAAACGATTGCTAACACCAAATAAATAATGGGTGTGTTCCTCTGAATTCAATGAACATTGGCAAAAAAACAGAGAAAAAGGTGAATTCTTCAATGAGGAACATGCAGTAGTCAGATCATGAAAATATTATTTATTGAAAAAAACTCACTTTAAACACCAATCCAGAAAAAGATATCCTGAAAAAACAGGTACCATCACCAATTTAAAATTGACAACTAGGTCATACACAGACGCAGATGGCCACCTAACCAACCCAACCAATCACACCACATCTATAGACTCATGCATGATAATGTAATACATAGGGCTACAATTAGATACACTGATAGGCTAGAGTCCACAGATACCAGGAAAAAACAACAAGTAGCGTTGAGGGTTCCCTAGATGGTGTTGGGTAACTGACGTGATCGGCCCAGTGGGAGTCTTTGTGGAACGGGGAACCCAGGACAATTCACTGGGAGGGAGGAGGGGAGGGGGGGGGGGGGGAGAGAGAGCGGCCCTTCAGGTGGAAACCAGGGACAGAGGGACCAGGGGCTAGTTCAGCAGTGGCTGAGAGGATATGCAGGGGTACACGACTGTGCAATGGAAGTCTCTCTGATTAGGTAGTGGTTCACAACACTGGAGGCCGAGTCTGGTGAGAGGACGGATGATGAAGATATATACGAGGCTGGGGAGTGGTGAAGTAGGAGCCTGGGACAAACTGGATGGCTTACTGGGTGGACCGGGTAGCATGTGGTGGACACCAAATGATCATAAAGAATAACCGTCCCCAGCTGGGGATATGAACAGGTAAGGTCTCACCCGGAGCTGGCTGCGGTCCACGTCAGGAGCAGAAAGTAGAGCTCTCACCGACTCCCAGTTGCACAAAGTTCCGTCCCTTAGGAGAGCATCCTCAGTAGGTATCCAGTAGCGGTGTCTTGGGAATGGCAGTAGATAGAAAGGTGAATGCAGCAAACAACACCGACTCTCCTCGCACAGTAAACTCCCCTCGTGCTGTTCCCGCGGGCTGATTCAAACAGCCAATACGTTCCTGGGCCAATGATGTCGGGGCTGGTAGGTGGAACTGCAAGTCTGAAGGAGCGCTATGGACAGCGTGATGGCGTCATGCTGACGCGTTTCATCCGTAACATGGATTTCATCAGAGCATGCGCAGTAGCTAAATTCATCGTCTTATAAAGCATCAAGGCGGAACCACGTACGGGCTTCACGTCTTGTTGTCCTAGCTACGGCGTTGATCACTGACAGCCACACACGTAAACAAATAATTAAAAGCACATACGTAATAGGGGCGGGTCCGTGAGTACGTGCAAACAGGAAGGAAGGTTGGAAGAAAAGGTGACAACATAAGTGAAAACCCCAGAAGAGAAATTAAAAGGGAAGAGAGTTAGAACAATAATAACAAAACAAAACAAAGGCGCTAGCGTAGAAAAGAAAAAAAGGGAGAAAAAAGGAGAAGAAAAGAGGAGGGGGAAAGTAAAACAAACTATAATTGGATGGACTATCAATGAGACGTACGATTAGAAAGTAGATGAAGGAGACCAAGGGGGAAGCCGTTAATGCTAGGGTTACTGAATTAATGACAGACCGGGTAGACTTCGACAGGACAAACCAGCAGTAAGAAGGAGAAAATGAACGATGTAATAAATGAGCTACTGTGTAAGGAACACAGCAAGGTTGCACTCGTTATTCAACCCTTGTGGATACATACTGTTAATATTGTATATCCACATTTTCTCCTTCTGGTACAGTATCCTGTCGAAGTCACCCCTTCTTTGTGGAAGGTTAAGTCTATAAATGCCTTTGAAAGAAAGCCCATCGGGCTTCCCTCCATGGCATTGAAGAAAATGTAGAGGAATGGGTCGTTCATCATCCTTAGCAAGGATGCTCTGAACATGTTCACCCATTCTGACCTTCAACTGTCTCTTTGTTTTACCTACATAGTGTTTCCCACATGGGCAGGTAAGCATGTAGATAACCCTGGTGGTATTACAATTGATAAAGTTATCTATTGTAAAGTGCTTTTTGCCCTCAGAATCGGTAAACGTGTCAGTACGTTCAACATACTTGCAGACCGAACAGTGGCCACATTTGAACATACCTTTCATGGGAGGTAATTGGGTAAGCCAGTTAGGAGTGGGTGATCTTGTATATTCGGAATGTATAAGGCTATCTTTTAAATTTTTAGAGCGGCGGGCCGTCAAAAGTGGTCTAGTGCCAACTATTTTGCCCAGGGTGGGAGACTCAGACAGGATATGCCAATGTTGGTTGAGTATGGACCTCACTTGGTCCCAGTGGGCACCATATTTGGTGATAATCCTAAGGGGCGCCTGTGAGTCTTTGGGGAGCACAGGGTCCTTCTTCTTAAGGAGTATTGGCCGTTCTGTCTGAGTCGCCCTCCTTCTGGCCTCCCTGATGCAGGAATGAGAGTAGCCTCTCTCTCTGAATCTTTTGTAAAGCTCCCTTGATTCAGCAGCAAAGTCCTCTTGATTAGAGCAATTTCTACGAGCTCTAAGAAATTGGCCCACTGGTATTGCTTTAATAAGGGATTTGGGATGATCACTTGAAGCCAGAAGAAGTGTATTTGCTGCTGTGGGCTTTCTAAAGGTCTTGGTTTTAATCAGACCATTGTTGACTTGTATTGTTAAATCAAGAAACGAGAGGGTGTGGGGACTGGAGGAAAAGGTGAGCCTAATGTTTCGATCGTTGGAATTCAGCTCATCCATGAATAAATGCAGTTCATGTTCGGAGCCACCCCAAATCATGAGGACATCATCAATGTACCTCAGCCACATGTGACAGTGGCCGAGGTACATTGACGAGGGATAAACTAGCTCTTCCTCCCACATACCCAGGTGTAAACAGGCATACGAGGGTGCCCACGGAGCTCCCATGGAGGTCCCCCTTATTTGCTGGTAGAAGGTTCCCAGGAATTGGAAGCAGTTATGCTCAAGTAAAAAGGTGAGAATTTCACCTATGAATTCGTTCTGCTGTCCAAGAGATGGGAACCTCCGCTCAAGGAAAAATTGAACTGCACGTAAACCCCAAGTATGGGGTATGGATGTGTACAGAGATTCAACATCAATCCCTACCAATAGTGCTCCAGGAGGCACGGTCAGGGAATCAAGCTGCCGCAAGACATCCCTGGTGTCTTGTACAAACGAAGGTAGGTCAAACAGCAGGTCCTTGATGAGGGCATCAATGAACTTGCCCACTTTTTCGAGGGGACCATTGACGGCAGACACAATAGGTCTGCCGGGGGGGTTTTGCAGGGACTTGTGGAGCTTGGGAATGATATAAAATGTAGGGGTGTTGAACTGTTGTACACGCAGGTAATTGAATTCTTTTTTAGTGATCAGCTTTTCCTCCAGGCCGAGGCTTAGGAGGCGATTAAGGGCATTGACAATGGTAGTGAAAGGATTAGAGTGCAGCTTACGGTAGGTGGATTCATCTGCAAGTAATCTTTTGACTTCACACTCATATTGCCTCTCGGTTAGGAGAACAACATTACCTCCCTTGTCACTGCCCTTAATAACAATGCCGGGAGCTTCTTCAAGCTCCTTCAACGCTTTTCTTTCCTCAGGTGATATGTTATCCAGTCCCTTATATTTCCAATTTACCTTGGAAAGATCCCTCTTAACTTGGTTTAGAAAAAATTCGATGGGTTTGTACTTGGATAGTGGAGGCATTTTGGTAGACCTAATAGGCAAATTTACCGAACGGGTCAATGCATGTTGGTAGCTTAAAGTCTCAGTATCTGAGTCAAACTCAGAATTCTCCTGTAGGAGGGAGATTAGAGCGTCAAGGGCCTTCCCCTCTTCCCGATCTAGGGGTGTCTGTTGAGACCTATCCTCTCTAGATGAATGCCAATATTTAAAAATTACCTTTCTGAGGAAGAGAGAAATATCTTTATAAACCTCAAACTCATTCATCCCAGATCTGGGGGAGAAGGAGAGGCCCTTTTTAAGTAGTGACAGATGATGTTCGTTTAAAGGGAACTGGGTAAGATTAACTACCTTCATATCTGGCAGGGAAATTGAGGCGGTTGGGTCAGGGATAATAGTGGGGTACATTATGTTCTGTGTGTTTTGTTCCTCAATTGTCGCTGACTCCTGCGTGTTTCTCGTGCCCTTCCCTGATGGGGAGGGGACTGGTGTGTGATTTTTGAACCCCTTAGACTTGATTGCACTTTCCCTGAGGAGGTAGTAGGGTTGTCTGTGAGTAGTGGGTCTTTGTCTAAAAAAGTCACTGAAAGCTCTTTACGTTCACTATCGCTCTCAGAAGATGAGTGATGATTATATTTGGTTTTAGAGCTGTTGTGTCTACCCCTACTTCGACGGGATCTACTTCTGCCCACATGAATTGTGGGATCAAAGAGATCACCTCGTTCCAGATCCTGTAGATTTTGTTTAAATTTGTCCTGTTTATGACTTTTTAGGTTTTTTTGTGTTTTCTCTACTTCTTTTTTGAGGAGATCATTGTGTTTGTCAAACAGGGGATTCGTTTTAAAAGGTTCAAGTAACCCAGCACTTACTTCAATATCTGCCTTAATCTCATTCAGCTGGATTTGTTCTTCATCAACAATCATTTGCATAATTTCTAAGCCACGTTTGACACAGCTGGCTTTCCATGCCTCAATAAACCGAGGAGTATGGAGATGTCCAGCTGGAGTGACACGTTCTCTCAAGCCCCGTGGGATAATGCCTCTTTCAATGTGGGATTTTAGGGACGAAATGTCCCATTTCCTATTTAGAAATTTTATGGTCAGTCTTTTATGATTTTTGAACAGAGACTGAAGTGTATCTTCACCATCTCTTGGGGTAGGTTGGTCACTCGCAAAAGCTGACTGAATCTCTCGTTCAATATCATCATCTAACTGGTAGGCCATACCAAGAAGGAATGAAAAAGGGATAAAAAGCAATTTGTTAAAAACGAAAAAAGGAAAAAAGGGAAAAAAGAACAAAAAATAGATACAAGAAATAGAGATAGAGAACAAAAGAAAAGGAACTAAGAAACTAAAAAAAGAAATGGGTAGTCACGGACCCGACCACAAATAAAAAGGCTGGTAGATGGTACGGATTGGCGTAAGTGATTATGCAGAGTGAAGTTCAGGAAGGGAAGTCTAATCCCACAAGAATATAATCAAAAGAAAAAATGATAAAAGGAACTAAAACACTCTGCTGTCAAATATAATTAGCGGACTAAAGGCAGAATTAAGCCCTGTCTTAGTAGATCTACAGACGATTGCTAACACCAAATAAATAATGGGTGTGTTCCTCTGAATTCAATGAACATTGGCAAAAAAACAGAGAAAAAGGTGAATTCTTCAATGAGGAACATGCAGTAGTCAGATCATGAAAATATTATTTATTGAAAAAAACTCACTTTAAACACCAATCCAGAAAAAGATATCCTGAAAAAACAGGTACCATCACCAATTTAAAATTGACAACTAGGTCATACACAGACGCAGATGGCCACCTAACCAACCCAACCAATCACACCACATCTATAGACTCATGCATGATAATGTAATACATAGGGCTACAATTAGATACACTGATAGGCTAGAGTCCACAGATACCAGGAAAAAACAACAATTAGCGTTGAGGGTTCCCTAGATGGTGTTGGGTAACTGACGTGATCGGCCCAGTGGGAGTCTTTGTGGAACGGGGAACCCAGGACAATTCACTGGGAGGGAGGAGGGGAGGGGGGGGGGAGAGAGAGAGAGCGGCCCTTCAGGTGGAAACCAGGGACAGAGGGACCAGGGGCTAGTTCAGCAGTGGCTGAGAGGATATGCAGGGGTACACGACTGTGCAATGGAAGTCTCTCTGATTAGGTAGTGGTTCACAACACTGGAGGCCGAGTCTGGTGAGAGGACGGAAGATGAAGATATATACGAGGCTGGGGAGTGGTGAAGTAGGAGCCTGGGACAAACTGGATGGCTTACTGGGTGGACCGGGTAGCATGTGGTGGACACCAAATGATCATAAAGAATAACCGTCCCCAGCTGGGGATATGAACAGGTAAGGTCTCACCCGGAGCTGGCTGCGGTCCACGTCAGGAGCAGAAAGTAGAGCTCTCACCGACTCCCAGTTGCACAAAGTTCCGTCCCTTAGGAGAGCATCCTCAGTAGGTTTCCAGTAGCGGTGTCTTGGGAATGGCAGTAGATAGAAAGGTGAATGCAGCAAACAACACCGACTCTCCTCGCACAGTAAACTCCCCTCGTGCTGTTCCCGCGGGCTGATTCAAACAGCCAATACGTTCCTGGGCCAATGATGTCGGGGCTAGTAGGTGGAACTGCAAGTCTGAAGGAGCGCTATGGACAGCGTGATGGCGTCATGCTGACGCGTTTCATCCGTAACATGGATTTCATCAGAGCATGCGCAGTAGCTAAATTCATCGTCTTATAAAGCATCAAGGCGGAACCACGTACGGGCTTCACGTCTTGTTGTCCTAGCTACGGCATTGATCACTGACAGCCACACACGTCTGTGTATGACCTAGTTGTCAATTTTAAATTGGTGATGGTACCTGTTTTTTCAGGATATCTTTTTCTGGATTGGTGTTTAAAGTGAGTTTTTTTCAATAAATAATATTTTCATGATCTGACTACTGCATGTTCCTCATTGGAGGTTTTTTTGCAGCCTGCAATCTATGGCCAGTTAAAGTTTCCAACAGTAATGTCTCTCTACTGTAATCTATAGATATTCACACACCTCTATTACCACCACCACCTTGGACCTCTCCTGTTGCAACAGGGAGATTCTTATGTCTGCATTCTGTGTAATATAAAGAAAGTTGAAAGCAAAAATCCAACAGAAAGTATAACAGTCCCATGAGATTAGAGTAGAAGATGGGAGCACAAAAAAAGCTGCCCATTTAACTTGACAGTGACTACCCAAACCAAAGCTCATTTCGGCAATTTACTTTAACAAAATTAAAAGGTCTGGCAGTGCCAGCCGATCCGGGAGTTCTGGACGGGGGTAACACGTACTATACAAAAATTGCTATCGGTACCGATTCCTGTAATGGTCTCAGTATGTTTGCTGGGCCTGGTAGAGGAGCTGGCGCCCCGTAGGGCACAAAGAACCATGATATCTATATCTCTTTTCTATGCACGAAAAGCTATTTTATTGTGCTGGAAAAAACCTGAACCACCCACAGTGTCCTATTGGAAAGACATAATCAATAAAGCGCTACCATTTTACAAAGCAACATATTTAAGTAGGGGTTGTCCAAAAAAAAATTGAGAAAGTTTGGCAAGGCTGGCTTGATGCCAAAGACACGCTGATCTAACATGCGATGGTGGGGGTGCGCTTTGCTAAGACGTGTTCTGCTCTTGGATAAATTATCTGTGTAATGTTGCCAAAGATATTATCTGACTGTGTGAGGATTGGGTGCACTACAGAATCCTCGGGTGACGGGATGTCCTATTTAAAAAGTCATGAGCATGGAATGTGATTCTGTATAGGTTAGAATGCTGCACATAGGATGGCAAGGAGGGAGGGTGTGGGAGTTGGAGGGGGGAAATTGGTTCATGTTGTACTGTATGTGTTGTTTAAAACTGCAAATAAACATAAATTTAAAAAAAAAATTAAAAAGGTACACCTTCACAGGAATTGTTGTCTTTTTAGTCCTATTGACCCCCAAAAACATACAGTAAACCTTGAAGTAAGAGATTACTATTCACTTTGTAAATAGGATGCAACTGTAGGCCAGTTTAATTAATGAGAAACCCTCAATAAATTATAGTGTTTGATACAGTAACACATACCTTCACTTTGTAATACTGTAAGGTCCTCATAGTTGTTTAGGATTCCAAGAGGATGATTTTACAGTCTGGTGCAGTACAGCAGAACTTTTCAGCAATGATAAACTCGAGGGGTATGAGCTGACTCAAGGCCTCAAAACCTCACTGTCAGAGTCCCATCAGATTATAGATAGATATCAAAGACCTTAAATACAGACTCAGCAATCACAGTATACTTAGTGGTTATTTATGTAATGTGATTTTTGAGTCCATATTTCAGGTATTTACTTTTTGTTGTTGATACCGGGACTAAGAATTTGAACAAATACTTTACTGGTGAATGTTTATTTTATTGTGCTCAATGTTTTAAGTTGAAAAATGCTGAGGGTATTAAACTACTTCAAAGCTTCATCTAAAAATAAAAATTAATATCTCAATAATGGTAAAAATAAAAAAAGGTCTTTTGCTTTTTTACTCACATTCAACCCAAAGCTGTCATCCACAGTAAATCCTTTCTACCACTAGATGCCACCAGTTCTCCGGTTTGAATAATAATAAGTTTCATTCAATTCACTTCTGAGCATAAGCTATTATGGAACTACCGCCTAGGGCAGCTTCATCTTCATCAGTGCCCTGATTATCAGTGGCAATCAGTACAGCCTATTAGTGCCCATGAATGGCACCAATTAGTGCCCATCAGTGCCACCCATCAGTGCCGCCTCATCAATGCCCAACAGTGCTGCCTCATCAGTGCCCATCAGTGTAGCCTATCAGTGCCCATCAGTGCACATCAGTGAAGAACAATTACTTAATTGCAAAATTTTATGACAGAAACTAAGAAAAACATTTTTTTTTTCAAAATGTTTGGTCTTTTTCATTTGTTTAGCAAAAATTGAAAAAAACCCAGCGGTGATTAAATACCACCAAAAAAATGCTCTGTCTCGGAAAAATTATAAAAATTTCATATGGGTACAGTGTTGCAAGACTGCGCATTTGTGATTCAAAGTACAACAGTGCTGGAAGCTGAAATTTTGTCTGGGCAGGAAGGGGGTGAAAGTGTCCAGCAAGTGGTTAAACACTCATGGTAGTCCTGAGCAGGCCAAGCAGTGTAAAGGACAACGTTTGTTTTTTAACAGTATTTGAAAAGTTGCCGCTTGTGGGGACAGAATCTGTATTGGGCAATTAAAAATTCACTTATCTTTTATGGTAAAACTTGTTATAGTAATGGATAAAATGTACAAAACTGGAAAGACGTAAATGCCCATTGCCAATTAGTAATGTCACCCACTACATTTGTACATAAAATTCAAATTTAAAGGCAACTTAATATCAAACAGTACCTAGTCACAAGAATACATTCCAAAGGCAAATCTAACTTACCAAGCATGAAACATCTTCTAGACTTGAAAATTCATTAAAACTTAAGATAAGCTTTTGAAGCCCACGTAGTTTTGAAATCTCCTTTAGTTTGCTTAAACTGTTACCATGTAAGTTCAAGACCTGTTTAATGAAAAATACTTTAAGTATGACTTTCACATGCAATAATTAAACCAGAGAGTTTCTTTGCTAAAAAAAAAAAAAATAGGACAATGAACCTGAAATATAATAACAAGGAAAGTAATGAGAAAATCAGCATACATATCAAAGCCCAATAATATATCTTTAAGAATGAAATGTTGGTGATAGCCAAAAGGGTACATGTAGCCTTCCCAACTTAGATGCCTTTCCCAATGTACTGTGGCACTTCCCAATTCAGCCCTTATAGGTCACTTTAGATAATCTCGATTATGACTTAGGGTATAGTATACACTATCCACAGAAACCTGCGGCTAAATACTACATGATTTATTGGGTATATTTGGCATAATATGCTTTCTGCATTCAGCTAGAATGTGAAAAACCATCCACTGGAAATGAACCACACTACCACACTTAGACCCCTTTAACACTGAGGCAGTTTTCAGGCATTTTAGCGCTAGAAATAGCCTCTGAAAAGCGCCTGAAAATTGCCTCACATTAATTTGCATGAGTGCTTTTACACTCGGGCGGTGCGCTTGGGGGTCATTAGAAAAAGTCCTGCAAGCAGCATCTTTGGGGCTGGTTTGGAGTGCTGTAAAAAGCGCTCCAAAAACGTCCCTGCCCATTAAAATGAATGGACATCGCTTCCAAAGTGCAGCAAAACAGGTGTTTTTTGGATTTTTTTACACACACACACACACACACACACACACACACACACACACACACACACACACACTATATTTCCAAAAGTATTGGGACACCTGCCTTTACACGCACATGAACTTTAATGGCATCCCAGTCTTAGTTCGTAGGGTTCAATATTGAGTTGGCCCACCCTTTGCAGCTGTAATAGCTTCAACTCTTCTAGGAAAGCTGTCCACAAGGTTTAGGAGTGTGTCTATGGGAATGTTTGACCATTCTTCCAGAAGCACATTTGTGAGGTCAGGCAAGGATGTGGACGAGAAGGCCTGACTCGCAGTCTGCACTCTAATTCATTCCAAAGGTGTTCTATCGGGTTGAGATCAGGACTCTGTGCAGGTCAGTCAAGTCCCCCCCCCCCCAAACTTGCTCATCCATGTCTTTATGGACCTTTACTTTGTGCACTGCTCCAAACCATTTGGTGGCAGGAGGATTATGGTGTGGGGTTGTTTTTCAGGGGTTGGGCTTGGCCAGTGAAGGGAACTCTTAAGGCGTCAGTATACCAAGACATTTTGGACAAGTTCATGCTCCCAACTTTGTGGGAACAGTTTGGGGATGGCCCCTTCCTGTTCCAACATGACTGCGCACCAGTGCACAAAGCAAGGTCCATAAAGACATGGATGAGCGAGTTTGGGGTGGAGGAACTTTACTGGTCTGCACAGAGTCCTGACCTTAACTCGATAGAACACCTTTTGGGATGAATTAGAGCGGAGACTGCGAGCCAAGTTTTTTTGTCCAACATCAGTGCGTCACATCACAAATGCGCTTCTGGAAGAATGGCCAAACATTCCCATAGACACACTAATAAACCTTGTGGACAGCCTTCCAGAAGAGTTGAAGCTGGTTTAGCTGCAAAGGGTGGGCCAACTCAATATTGAACCCTAGGGACTAATGCCCCGTACACACGGTCGGACTTTGTTCGGACATTCCGACAACAAAATCCTAGGATTTTTTCAGACGGATGTTGGCTCAAACTTGTCTTGCATACACACGGTCACACAAAGTTGTCAGAAAATCCGATCGTTCTAAACGCGGTGACGTAAAACACGTATGTCGGGACTATAAACGGGGCAGTGGCCAATAGCTTTCATCCCTTTATTTATTCTGAGCATGCGTGGCACTTTGTCCGTCGGATTTGTGTACACAAGATCGGAATTTCCGACAATGGATTTTGTTGTCGGAGAATTTTATATCCTGCTCTCAAACTTTGTGGGTCGGAAAATCCGATGGAAAATGTGTGATGGAGCCTACACACGGTATATATATATATATATATATATTATTACATTTATCAAAAATTCCATCTCTTAAGTGCCCCCCAAACAGAAGGCATGCATGAAAATATGGCTTGGAACATTGGAAAATATAATGCGTCTGGCAGTCTTTGTGAACCTTTATGGAATGGGAAGGATACATACAGATATAGCATGAAAGTTTGCAGTTTAATCAAGACACAGCCAGGGTAAAAGCAATAACAAGAAAACAATTATATTTTTTTAGCAGGGCATTTACAGACATTAACCACAACTTTCTAAGCTTAGTTAGGGGGCTAGATGCCCATAACTGCAAATTAACAGGATTGTGACATCAAACAAGGACAGGTTCTTCAGTCCTTTTTCTTTTACAAAGCTAAGGTGCTTGAGTGCTTGTGTTCATTGGGACGTCAAGTACACCTATTTGCAACATGTGGCAGGGAGCAATTGCGTAGTGTCAGCGTGTTTAATACTATATATATATATATATATATATATATATATATATATATATATATATATATATATCCAACGAGATCCCCACTTTGACAGCAACAGGTGTCCTCATTGAAAGTTTTTCCCTCCCTTACAGTTCTGGTGACAACTCAAAAGTGTGGATTCCAACAAAGGTTCTAACCCTTCTCTACTCTACTCAAACTATTAAAAAAAAAATGGTTTCAGCTGTAGGTATACTGGCAGTTCTTTGATTATCTGTGTGTATGTGACCTTAATGCTTCCCTTTAAGGACAATCTACAAAATGTACTACCCAGCACTGTATGATGGTGTCCCAGCATTTAGGATTTTTAACACTTACTGTTATTTGACTGTAAGTACTGGCTTTTGCTACAGAAAGGATAGTATTTTCATCTAAACTAATTATTTTGGGCCTAGGTTTGACAGTCGGCTCCATGAAAATAATCTCTTCATCCAGTTTAATTTCAGCCTCACTATCATGAAGACTTGAAGCTGGGGCCTCTACCTGGCAACACAGAAAGAAATGTTAATTAACATACATAGGAAATACATTTGGAAAATACTTGTTCTGATGGATACTTCTATCGAAAATGGAGGATTCAGCACTGAGAGGAGGGCAGCCATCAGAAATTTTTGGGTCCCTTATACAGCTTTAGACCTGGGCCCAATGCCGTGCCCCCACCTGACCAACATTCCCCAGGGCTTGCGTGCTTGCCTATGAGCCATCCTACCAAATCCGCACACCGGCCACCTCACCTGTACGCACTCAGCCTCCCTCAATCCTGTATATATGTCAGCCCCCTCACACCTGTATATTTGTCAGCCCCCCAAGCCTGTATATTTGTTAGCCCCCCTTCACACCTGTATATATGGCAGCCCCCCCTCACACACACCTGTATATATGGCAGCTCCCCACTCACCTGTATATTTGTCCCCCAACCTGTATATATGTCAGCCACCCCCCATACACACACCTGTATATATGTCAGCCCTCCACACACAAGTATATATGTCAGCGCCCCCCACACACACCTGTATATAGGTCAGCCACCCCTCCACACACCTGTATATATGTCAGCCCCCCCCCCACACACACCTGTATATATATCAGCACCCACCCCCCACAAACACACCTGTATATAGGTCAGCCCCCCCCCCCCACACACACACCTGTATATATGTCAGTGCCCCCGCGCACACCTGTATATATGTCAGCCATCCCCCCACACACACCTGTATATATGTCAGCCACCCCTCCACACACCTGTATGTATGTCAGCCCCCCCTACACACCTGTATATATGTCAGCCCCCCCCCCCACACACACACCTGTATATATGTCAGCCCCCCCTCCACACACCTGTATATATGTCAGCACCCCACACATACCTGTATATATGTCAGCGTCCCCCCACACACACACACACACCTGTATATATGGAAGCCCCACATACACAAATCTGTACACACACAAGCCTCTGGCCCCTCCCTGTACACAAACAGCCCCCCTCCCTTTCCTTCACAGCCCCTACTTGTAGTTTCCTACCTGGTCCCAGCTCGTTTTTACAAAGCTGACATGTTGCTGAGAAGCATAGTACAGGCAGATCACTGTCACACAAGGGGTGCACATGCGCATAGTAGCCAGAGGTGGCAGTAAAGAGCTTGGTGTCTAAAATCAATGACATCGGACGGGCCCCCTTACAGTTGTAAAGGCTGTACCCCCCTGATGGCGGCCATGACTGGGAGTCATTTGGTATCATAATCCCCGTCTTTGAAGACCTAAAGCAGGGATCGTCAAACTACGGCCCTCCAGCTGTTGCAGAACTACACATCCCATGAGGCATTGTAAAACTCTGACATTCACAGACATGACTAGGCATGATGGGAATTGTAGTTCCTGAACACCTGCAGTTTGAAGACCCCTGACCTAAAGTAACACTGTTCGAAAGTTTTTCCTTTACTGCCATTGCAATCAAGGTCTGGTAAAAAGAGAATATAGCTTGCATAACTTGCATTTGTGATTGCTAACAAGCCTGAAACATCTGTGTGTTAATTGAATAAACAAGCTTTATTCAAAGAGTTTTTTGCACTATAAACCAGTGGCATTAGATGGACAGATGTGGAAATGTGATAAAAAAAACAGGTAATTATATAAAATGCCATAATTTATGTACTGTATACATTCCACCAAAAAATAACTCTGCAATCAGAAAAGCTTATGCCGCGTACACACGAGCGGACTTTACGGCAGACTTTGCCCGGCGGACGGGATTTCGTCAGACAATTCGACCGTGTGTGGGCTCCAGCGGACTTTGTTTTCTCAAAAGTTGGACGGACTTAGATTTGAAACATGTTTCAAGTCTATCCGACGGACTCGAGTCCGGTCGAAAAGTCAGCTCGTCTGTATGCTAGTTCGACGGACAAAAAGCAGGGCAGCTATTGTCTACTGGCTATGAACTTCCTTGTTTTAGTCCGGTCGTACGTCATCACGTACGAATTCGACGGACTTTGGTTGATTGTGTGTAGGCAAGTCCATTCATTCAGAAAGTCCGTCGTAAAGTCCGTCGAAAAGTCGCCGAGCAAAGTCTGCCGTAAAGTCCACTCGTGTGTACGCGGCATTAGACTCCTTGTTGATTGGAAAGCTTTAGCTCTGACTAGTTAGGGGGGTGTTAGACTGCTACAGAGAGCCTACTGCTTCCACACAGAGAGAAAGGGTCCTTCTCAACAGCATGCTGGCAGGGGCAAGGTTTTTTTATTTAGAATGTGGCTGCTTTCTAAAGACAACTGTAATGCCGCGTACACACAGTCGGAATTTCTGACAACAAATGTTCGATGTAAGCATGTCGGAAATTCCGACCGTGTATAGGCTCCATAGACATTTTTTGTCGAAATTTCCGACAAACAATATTTGAGAGCTGGTTCTCAAATTTTCCGACAACAAAATCCGTTGTCGTAAATTACGATCGTGTGTACACAATTCCGGCGCACAAAATTCCACGCATGCTCGGAATCAAGCAGAAGAGCCGCACTAGCTATTGAACTTAATTTTTCTCGGCTCGTCGTACGTATTGTACGTCACCGCGTTCTTGACTTTCGGCATTTCCGTCAACATTTGTGCAACCGTGTGTATGCAAGACAAGTTTGAGCCAACATCCGTCAGAAATAAATGCAGGATTTTGTTGTCGGAATGTCCAATCGTCTGTACGCGGCATTAGACTTTGAGTATGTTTTTTTTAATGTATTTTTTTTATACTTTGTGAGTAACGTTTGTTTGATGCATGTGGAGTGTAATTAGCTCATTAAGGACTCATCCACACTTATGCAGAGATCAGCATTTTTTTTTGCCCCGCAAAACAATTGTTTTCTATGTGTTTTGTCCAAAGTAGAACACAGGCGGCAGCTGCTAAGAATTGCTGTGTGGAAAAATGCAACATGTTTGCATTTCACTGCACCACTCCTCAAGCTCTGTGTTTTGTTTCTATGCACCGTAGCTAAGCTGCAGTTGATAGAAATTAATTAAATGTCACTTTTTGATATTTCAACAAAGGTAAGAAAAAAAACACTAAACCGTGCCTTGTGTTGTGTGGAAATAGTAACCTCTCTGCAGAGGTCTGACACACCCCCTACCGATTCAGGGCCAGAGCTGAGTAAATCACAGTCTTTTGGCAGATAATGCAGATACTACAAATGTGTTTTAACTACCATTTATAAAAAAAAAAAACTGAAATCGCATACCCACATTGTGTGAATGGTTCACTGCTTTTCTAAGTACATTACACAGAGCTTGATGTACAATTTCAGGCATCATCAGCTCTATACATAAGGCCCATCTTTAGACAAATTGACTATAAATCTCTATCAGGGTTTAACTGTTGTCTCTGTTCCCATTGAGGAAATTTCCCCTCACTTCCTATTCTCTTTGACACCAGTCATCTGCACAAAGAGTGAGCAGCAATCTAACTAATGAGACACAAAAAATCTTAGGTTTTAAACCTACTTCACTTAAAGTTATATATTAAAGCTTGTTTTTTTTTTTTTTTAAATAACAAACATGTTATACTTACTTGCTCTGTGCAGTGGTTTTGCACAGAGCAGTCTTGTCCCAATTCTTTTTGGGTCCCCCACAGGCGCTCCTGGCTTCTCCCCCTCGAGCAGTGCCCCCAGAGAAAGCTTCTTTCCCTGGGGGCACTGCTGTGTGCTCGCCCCCGAGCCGCTGCTCTATGCATCTATAAGACACAGAGCCACGGCTCTGCCCCATCCCCCGCTCTCTCCTCATTGGCTCACTGGCTGTGATTGACAGCAGTGGGAGCCAATGGGCGCCCGCTGCTCTCTCAGACAATGAGGAGAGGGAGTCCCGGGACAGCCGACTCTCTCGTGCACATCGCTAGACCGAGATGGGCTCAGGTGAGTATTAGGGGGGCTGTGGGGGAGCAGCACACAGAGGGTTTTTTATCTTTATGCATAGAATGCATGAAGGTAAAAAACGTTCAGCCTTTATAACCACTTTAAGTAGATCCTTAGATGTGGTGGCAAGGTTTTTTTTTTTATCATTTTTTTGTTACGGTGAAGTACATTTTCTGCAAGCACATGATGAATACCAGTTGATCCTGTAAGAGAACTTGGGACCTTGTAACTGCCTGCGTACTGAACTGAAATCTCAAACAATGTTATCTGCTTTCCTCAGCTATCTGCTGAGCGACAAAGCAAAGGTATGTAATAGGAATCAGAAGAAGGGGAGGTGTTTGAAGTTTGAATTAGGAAAACAGCCTAGTGGCACTGACCCTCCATATACTGTTTATAGAGCTGTCACCCCTAGGAAGTGAAGTGTAATACGTTTTCTTCTTTTTAGCAAAAGTTGAGTTACATGTTAATTGTGTCAACATATCACTGCCTAGTCAATAATATCTGGAGACTGATGCAGAAGAGTAATAAGATATGTACCAGCGGAATATATTCAAACTCAACAATGTACTCTGGCAGGATGAGCTCAGGATCAAACACAAACCAATCACAGCGGTGTAGGCTGCAGTCACAGTTCCCATGTTCCTCGAAAGAATGTGCTTCTGCAAAAAGACAGAGCAGTCAAAATTTCCAGTATGACAGAATAAATATGCTTATAGTGATTGTAAATTTAAAAAATTGTATTTAAAAAAAATAACAAACATGTTATACTTATCTGCTCTGTGGAATGGCTTTGCACAGAGCAGCCCCGATCTTCTTCTCGGGTCCCCCAACGGCGCTCTGGGCCCTCCCCCTTGCCTAGTGCCCCCATAGCAACTGGCTTCCTGTAGGGGCGCTCGTGTGTGCTCGCTCCCGAGCTGGCTCTCTGCATCCATAAGACACAGGGTGGGGTTTAGCCCCCCCCCCGCTCTCGCAGGCTGTGATTGACAGCAGTGGGAGCCAATGACTCCTGCTGCTGCATCTCAGCCAATCACTAGGGAGAGACCCGTGAGAGCCTCAGGTCTCGTGCACATCGCTGGATGGAGATCAGGCTAAGGTAAGTGTTAAGAGGGGGAGCTGCAAATTGAAGGTTTTTTTCCTTCATGTATTCTAAAACCTTCAGCTTTTACAACCACTTTAATAAAAGATCATTGCATGAAATATAGGATGTATTCACATAGATGAAATCAACAGTGCATCAATCAGCAGTTTACTATCTAGGAAAATTATGTTTAGGTTAAAGGGTAACTCCACTTTTGTGGGAAAAAAAAAAAAAAAAAATATATATATATATATATATATATATATATAGTATATACAATTGCTACACAAGTCTTATTGTAATTGAATATTAATAAAAAATACCTTTCTTTTTCAATCTTTACCGCTGTAATTTTCTGTAAAATGCAATAGAATATGGCAACCTGGAGGCATTCTGTACACAAATGATGTACGGAAAGCCCCCCCCCCCCGACCCCCCCCCCCCCCCCCCCCCCCGGAATGTAATTTCCTGCTTGTGTGATTTACTGATTTTCCCAGAAGTCTGCACTAAGATTGAAGTCAGATTTTGAGCATTCGCTGCAAAAAAAACTTTTTGGTGGAATACTCCAAAAGGGAAATCATGTCTAAAAGGTATTCAGGCCCTGCCACTTTCCTCATCAGAAGCCTGCAAGTGCAGCAGCTGATTGATAATTATAAAGTCACTCCTATTCACATTGTACGTGGACACAGACATACAGCTAGTTCTTCAGAAAAACAAAAGCTAGAAATCTGCAACAAAGTTTGTTAAAAATCCTTGCAATATACATAGATCAGGGGCGTGCCTACAGGGGTCGCCATTGTGACCTGGCCCCATGCTTCAGGGGGCCTGTGCAGCCCCCCTGTACACCTGGATAGGAGGGCGGTGGCATGTAGAGGAACCGATCCATCGATGTAGCCACTGAATGCCCGCTTCTCCTCCTCTCTCTCCCACAGACATTTAGCAGCTGCAAAAGGGAAATGGAGGGCATCAGTTCCTCTTCATGCCACTCCCAACGCCTTCCAGTCCCTATCCTGCTGTCTTTGGCCCCGTCCCACCTCCCGCTGGCTGCAGAGGGGGATCTGTCAGGGTGGAGAACGGAAAAGGATCATTCACTGGCCCCTTCCTTGTCTTAATGCATATCACTGATCACTGACATTTTTTTTCATTCATAGCTGAGGCATAGTAAACTGTGTTTTATTTTATGAATGAATGGGAAGCTCTGTACAGAGCTATTCCTGTTTCATTCATTCTGTGCAGCCGAGACTGTAGAGAAAGGGACTGAGGACTTTGTCAAAGTCCTCAGTCCCTTTCTCAGTCTCAAAAGTGAGACATCAGGGGTCTGTTTAGAACACAGATATTTCACCAAAGCACCCCCAATGGGGGTCCTAAAAAATATGTAGAAAAAAAATAATAAAATTGTAAACAAAAAAAAAAAAAAAAAGTAGAAAAATTATAAATAATAAAATAAAAATAAAAAAAACTACTGACACCAGTGGCAGAACTACCAGGGTCGCAAAGGTTGCACTTGCAACTAGTCTCTGGCGTTCCACCACTGTGGAGGACCCCAAGATGGTAGGAAGGTGACCCGCTGTGGGACAATAATAAAGGGATCTCACGATGGGAGTAAAGGGCCCCGGGATCAGTGGGAAGGGCCCCGGTTGGTGGTCAAGGGGGCCCTTCATGGTTTCTTGCACCGGCGCCCTGAAGGTTCTAGTTAGGCCTCTGACATAGATCATCCAGATAGGACTGTTTTATTCTCAAAAGTGGGGTTACTCTTTAAGGCTTTTTTTTTTAAGTTTGGCAAAGATATACACTTTAATATGCTTCCTCTTTAAGCTGATAGATTTCTATTGTCATATTTTCCTAGAATTATTTTCCCACTTTGAAGTAACTCTTGCGATTTTTAAACCCACTGGCTGAAAAATCTTCAGCATTCGACACTTCTGGTAATTTTGTATGCCTGGTTCCCCTCTGTAAGCTGTGATTCCTTTCTCCATCCCCTACATCTCTGCAGTATACAGCAGTGAAAAACAGGCCTAGGCCTTCGACACATCCGAGAGCTCTCTCTGGGCGATTATATGATTGCATAAGCTCATGAATATAGGTATTTTTACATAGTAAGACTGCAATATGAAAGTGAACATACCATTTTTTGAATAATATACACAATTCCTCCTAAGTTTCAATGGCCTGAATACAGTATTGGCGTCAGGGTAAGTATCTGGATTTATCGCAAGATCTTCTTGGGCTTGAACACTACGGCCCAGGAAAACTTTAGCAATGATCAGTTTACCTAAGCATATAAAAAAAAGAAAATAAATAATAATATATACATTTTCTTATTCAATAATAAACAAACTTAACACGTCACTGTCAAAATACACTGATCTGCAGCTGATTGGCTCCATTATGTCCCTTAGACAGAAGTTGATCAAACAATCAATCAACTTCTGATGAGTAGGGAAGCCCAAACACTGATTGAAATTTGGCCTGTAACTGGCTGAATTTTAATCACTGTATGGCCAGCTTTAGATACTATAAGACAAGAGAATTTTCCCCCACCACCTTCACTGTCAATGAAAAATATATGTACAAATCAGTCATTTATTGCAATGTTTCAAACAATCTTTGGTTTGAAAACATTCATTACCCAATTAAAAAATATTGATTTGATCAAATTTTTGTGTTTTTTTTTATTCTGTTTCAATAGATCAAGATTGTTTTGATAAAAACAATCATATGTCGATTAAAATCCAAATTAGTGCAATTAATACATGAAAAATATGATTACTTTATCATAATGAACTCAAGGAAAAATTAAATAGATAAATGAGAGATGTTTTACCTGCCAAAGTATTTGTATTTCTGTCTATCCAGTCCTCAGATTTACACAGATCTGTTCAGCAGGGGAAGGAATCTGACCTTTCTCTGCTGCAGTTTCACTTTCATGTACAGGTCCACTCCCCATCCCCACCCCCTGTGATTGGACAGTGAAAGGAGAAGCAGCACACCGATAAGCTCATCTCTCTGTCACTCTGTTCTCTCCTCATATCATGATGGCACCTTGCACTGCAGCACATCTAACTGGGCCATTGTGCTGTTACCACCCCACCCCCCTCTAAGCTCTGCTTTCATAGTGTACACTTGGAATACATACTGTACAGGGACTGCAAGAGGCTAATGCAAAGTTGAATTCAGGTACTTGCATTGTTTGCAGTAAACAAAAAAAAAAACGTAAAGTGACTCTGTCATGGGAGAATTCATGGGGGCTGCATGTGCTTGCCTCATCTTGAAAATGCTAGTTGATGGCTGTGTCTCACTTCAGCATTTTTGAGTCACAGACCAGGAACAAGCATGCCTAGACACGGCGGTCATGAAAATAGCATTCTTATATGCAGTGGTCAGCAGTGATAGCCGCTGTTATTCTTTCATGACAGTTTCCCTTTTAATGATGTATTAATAGTTACAGAACTGCAATAATGTGTGCCTTTTATATTTGCCTGCAGTTTAGCTTTAACTCAAACAATTGTATCATTACCTGTATGGCTGGCATAAGAAACTGCAGATTCTGTGTTCAGCCAACCAGATAGAGAAGGCATATGGCTGCTGATCACACCACAATAATTTTTCATGATAATTTTAGTGTCAGAGTAATGCTGCAGGCAATAAATGAATGGAAAAATTGGCAATGACAGCAAGAATCCCGTTTCAAGGAAATATATAAAAGTGTTATTTTATCGGTTTAAATAAGCTCACTGAACCATGTCCTTGTGTGGAAATACCCAACACATTCCGCCATGATTCCCAAAGCAGTTCTCTAGAATGTGGTACATTTAATGCTTGTTACGCCAAATCGTTACAAACATAGAACTAGACCCAACTGTCATCTGTAATTTATTATATTGTCTACATTGCACTGTAATTAGGTTACCACATTTAAAATGCTCTGGATCATAATTGGTCTCCACCGTTGTTGCTTGCTCCGATGTGAAAGTCTCACGAAATCCCAAACTGTTGGATAGAAGAATGCCTTGTTCTTGTTCATGCAGCTGTGACAAACACAACATGACATGTTAAGGACCAAGACAATTGTGCACAAAGCAAAGAAGCTTAAAGGGTTACCCCACTTTCATTAAAATGATCATATAACATATGTGCAATGGCAATAAGAACTAATTTGTAATGCAATGTTCGTTTTGGGTAGAGTGGGGAACAGTAAGAAATACAGTCAGGGTTATATTACTATTTGGGGCTCTGCTAAGAGAGATTTACTCTAATTTCCTCTCCTGCTGATGTTTTACCAGACAGAAAGTGAGAGGCACTCTTCTTTTTTTATAGATAAGATTTATTGTCATTGTAAAACAAATCACAATGAAATTACATTTATATCCAAGAGAAAACTTTATTGAAAAGTTATAGTAATCCAGTATGGAAATAGAAAAAATACCGCGCTACCAAATCCCTAACAGCAGCAGCTAAAATGTGAGATATACACAAAAACAACCATGAAAAAGAAAAAAAAAAACTGCGCTACCGCAGTTTTTCTTTTTCTTTTTATAGTAATCCAGAGCAACAATGAAATTGTGGTACAACTGTAATATCGTTAGTAATAATAATAGTTGCATAGCCATAAATACAGTTCATTCATTACATACCTATAGCCACTCCAATCTACATACCATAACAACAGAAATAAAAGTTACACAGTAGAGTAAAAAGAGAGGAGACATTAGGTGGGTCTACCACTATCCCTGAGAGACGTCATTCTGTTTATCACCAAATCCAGAGGAGAAAGACTGGACATGTTAAGCCATGGCACCAATATCTTTTCAAACTTATTAGGGCAGCCTCTTTGCTGATAGATATATAGTTCCTGCGATATTGTGGACCTGACCTGCCTGACCCACTCTGTAACAGTCAGAGAATCTGATAATTTCAAGTGGTGCAGTCGTTTACGGGCTTGAAACAGCGCTCTGGAAATTGCTTCTTTGTAGTGTGTTGTTGCACCATCAAGTTATCCAATATGCCCAGAATACATTGTTTTGGGTCAACATGGATATTGGACTGAAAGACCAGTTTGGGGCAACATCACAGTAAATTAATTAAATCTCCGTGGTCCCTGAGGCACCTACTGAAAAGTGGGTCATCGGTCACTCTCATCTTAAAAAATGTTGCTGGGGTTTAGTGAACTCGCAACAATATGTATAATTGAGAAAGCTGTTGGGAAACATTGAGGGAGCTAAGCTGTACCGCTTGTAGTGCCTCTTCCAGTTGTCTTCAATAAATCAGGCCTACATCCTTCTTTCAATGTTTAGGGGCGTTAAAGGGATAATTTTTTAAGAATGATGACACTAACATGGCGCAGCAACGAGATATGATATCCTTCTATAATTTCAGTGGTATACATGAAGGTAAACATTGGGGTGGAAAGTACATGTATTGTGGGAGTGAGAACAATAACGTTAAGGATAACAATGTTCTGTTAGCAAATATCTGGTGTAAATGGGTAACTCTATAAGTTATCCATTTAGCGCTATTCTGTAGTTTGGCCAGTTCTGCGTAAGTACTATTGTGTCATATGAGACTGTAAGAGGCGAAGTCCGTGACCTGTTGTAATTGTTTTGCTTTATTTCAAATCTTTTGTATAAGCATGTACAGTATGTTGGGAGTAACCTATTAGATTTATGAAACAACAGCGACTCCAGCTCCAGGAAATATCTGGTGTTTTGGTGTAGTATAAAAGAATCTCTGTTGTGGAGTCAAACTGCTTTGCACTAGGAGCAGCTGGTCGGGCCATACCTCCTAACGTGTTGTAATTGGTCAACTCTGTAGTATACCCCCCCCCCTTCATCTTTTGGGTGTTGCAATTGTTCTACCTTAAGCTGCGGAGGCCTTGAGTGGCAAAGCAGGGTTTGGAAAATGGGATTGACTATCCTAAAGATCTTTAGGCCCCTTTCACACCTATACGACTTGTCCCACGATTTTGTACTGCAAAACCGTATGACAAGTCATTCTCCATGATTTTCAATGACTACCATTCATATTGGTACGACTTTAAGTCGTGCTGACTTCAAAGTAGTCCCTGCACTACTTTGGTCCAACTTCCATGTGAGTTGATGTCTATAGACCTCAATGTTAAACCCTCAAGTAGCATGCAAATCGTACCTGAATAATAAAGACACGATTTCAGTACAACTTTGTAAGCACAAGCTGAGAATGGTTAATGCCAAAGTTGTGGCAAAGTCGTACAAAGTAGTACTGCTCCCAAATCGCGACAAAATCGCGCAAAATCGTGATATAATCTCGGCAAAATCGCAGCCGCGAAGTCGTTGTAAAATCGCACGACTTTGAAGTAGCACAAGTGTGGAAGGGGCCTTAGGGATATAATCACCGGGTGTTATGCAAGAAGTACAGTTGTTGGGGCATAAGGATGATTTTAATAGGATTGGCTTTACCAATAAGAGATGAAAGGACCTCTTCAAGAGAAATGCAGGCAGAAATAAAAATGCTTTTCTTTATTGGTGTAGGAGAAACCTAGAATCCCTGTCAGATTTATATTTCTGTGTGTGTCCCTGTGGTAGATTGCCCCTGACTTCTTGTCTGGGGAAAGTATTGCCAGCAGCATAAGAAATGAGCTGAAATCTCTCTAGCGGAGGACATATAGATAGTAGAAAGAACACTATTCTAATCTTTCCATACTCCACCCAAAACTATAAAAATATTTTTAGCTTGACACACACTTTAACGTTCATCTTCACTTGGTATTCCACACCCAGCTATGATGTTTTAAAACAGCTAAAAAAGGTAAACTGTTTTTTTTTCTAACCATGATAACTGTGGGCATTCTGTAGATTGGGTGTATACAGACCTCCAAATATATGAGCAGAAAATTACATTTTATTGGATTACTATAGGCACTTTAGGCATTTTATTCTTAACATCGGATCTGATAATGCAAAGAATGAAGTGGATGGACATCAATATGAGGTTTGGACAGCGGAAGTTCAGAGGCTATACTGAAGTTTGCTGAACTCCTTCTATATATCTATAGAACAGATATCAAGAGGTTTGTTTTTTTCTCAAGAAAAGTGGAGTTCCACTTTAGGAAAGAATTCTGGTCCAATGATTATGCAGGATAATGTACTAAAATTAGCACGTTTAAATAACTAAGGAAATATTAAGACCCATCACTAACCTGGTCTCAAAATACCAACCAAATCATTCTCTTCGTTCCTCCCAAGATCTCCTACTCGCTAGCTCCCTTGTCACCTTATGCCATGCTCGCCTCCAGGACTTCTCTCGAGCCTCTCCCATCCTCTGGAATGCCCTACCCAAATCTGTCCGACTATCTCATACTTTGTCAACAATCCCTGAAAACTCATCTCCTCAGAGAAGCCTATCTCTCCCCACCTAACAACTGTACATTTGTTTTATCAAATCAGCATATCCCCCACAGTTATTACCTCTTGTATCTCTTGACCCGCCCTCTTAGATTGTAAGCTCTAACAAGCAGAGTTCTCTGATTCCTACTGTATTAAAGTGTATTGTAGTTGTACTGTCTACCCTCAAGTTGTAAAGCGCTGCGTAAACTGTCTGCGCTATATAAATCCTGTATTATAATAATAATAATATTTCAGATATTTAAAATGTGAGCTCTCCCTGCCATATTTCCTGGCCATCTTCCTGTCTACCAGGGAATTTAGGTGTTCATACCCACCGTTGTGTGTTTCAGCACCTCCTGTTGTAATTTCAATAATGTAAAATAAATTAAAAGAAATGCAGGGAGAGTGTAAACCCTCATAATGGCCATAGCAGGTGTGCAGACCCAAGAACTCCAACATTGATATCTCATCAATGACATCCCAAAGAGATATAAGAACTTGTCATGTGGTTTAACTCTTTAGCATCTACCATAAACTGAAATATTGGTTTTGTTTGGACTGACCCTTTAATATTGAGTAACATATAAAACAAAGCAAAATAATGTTCTTTACCTATTGCATTAAGTCAGTCAGGTACAATTTTTTTCAAATACTAATCAATACATTTATGAGGAACATCTTGTGTTCATCTCACACAGTTCCATTGATTGCAAAAGCAATCTATACCTTAGACGTTTTTGTGACATTAAAGCCATCCTCAAGAATGTGCAAAAGATCTTTCTTCTCAAAATCAGTGTCAAATGTGTAAAAAAGATATTCCAACATCTTCTTGTAGTTTCTAGGAAAAAGAAAATATAAGCAAACAACTGAAATTCTGACAGCACAGTCAATGGTATTACTAGATGAATTCAGTCCTGACATTTGTGCGTTTACAAGTTACATATGCTTTTGGCTCTCTCAATTGATTTATTAAAAAGCTAAAAGACAGCTGCTCTTCATAGCCAACTGCACAAATAATTATACAAAGACCATATTTCAAATAATCCAAGTAAGCATGTGCATTTTATGGCCTAGACTTTTGACATTCTGATTTAAAAGAAAAGTATAGATGTATTAGCAGTGCAGTCCCTGACCTATAGTCTTGTTCCCATCCCCTTTTAAAGTGTATTTAAAGCCCCGTTTTTTTTAAATATATGATAGATCGGGAATAGTTAACTTGTACTTTACAGTATATCTGAGCAACATATTAAAAAAACATATGCAGTACAACTTTTCAATAATGCAGAGTAATGTATGTTAGTGTATGGGTTTTTTTATTTATTTTTTAATAAATAAGGGGGGAAAAAATACAATTTTGGAAAAAAAAACAACTGTCTCTCTAACTCTGTTTCAAAATATATCAAATGAAAATGTAGAGTAGATGACACAGATAACTACTTGCACTGATAAAACTAACATACTCATTGGCAGGGCTGTCTTCACCATCCAAATAGTCTTGCACTCTATCCTCAAACTTGGATCGAAGTATTCTGTTGTGCACTCTGACTATTCTGTTTATTTTCACTCCAGAGATTCCAAATGTTTTAAAATTTAAGGCACAGAAACGGGATAAAATCATGTCATAGCAGGATTTGAACCTGGTGGGTGCAGAAAATAATATAATTTCACAAGTTATTGAACAGAAAACAGAATATGCTGAATACAGAATAAGTAAATATATGTCATACACGCTAGGTAAACCACCACTACCAACCAGTCCATTTTAAATAACCAAATTTCTTGCTACCTGCCATTTGTACTTGCTCCCTAATACTATACCCACTACCCAAATAAAGTAGAAACACACAGGGTCATTATCAATGACCAACAACTTCTGAACAAAGTTTAAATGTTTTCTTTTCATTATTGTCCATTTTTATCTATGTACCTTGTACATTGAACTAAGTAATGGCTGAAAGCAATGACCTGGGCCTTAAGAGAGGACGAAGACCACTTTGAGGGTAGGGGGCAGACAGAGCCCAGAGACTATTTCACTAAAAGATACTATAAGCCATTTTCATGATTTTTTTTTTTTTGTCAGCTTAGAATAACAAGTGTGAGCAGTGAATTAAAAGAATGTACCAAACCAAAGCCATATAAGGTCTTTAATAAATAGTGTAAACCTTTTTTAGGTAGACAAATTAGTCGTACCTACACCTTGCTCCTGCAAGATGGCAATTGTTCTTTATATAGTGCATTTCAGAAGGTTGTTCAAGGTTCTCGACAGAAAATGTGCTTTAGATGGATGCCCATTGTTCTCTACATCATACAGTATGTGCACTAGATAGATGTCTAATGTTTTCAACTGTGTATGTTTATCAGATGAGTGTCCATAGTTCTCTACAGCGTATATATGCACCAGATGGATGTCCATAGTTCACAACAGTGTACATCCACTAGATTGATGTCCATTGTTTCCAACTCTGTATGTATACCAGATAGATGTCTATAGTTCTCTACAGCGTATATTCAATAGATCAGTGGTCTCCAAACTGCGGCCCAGGGGCTGGATGTAGCCCTTTGATTGTTTTTCTCGGCCCTTGGGACATTATTCCCCCCACTGTCAGCAACAGTGGGCCATAGCTCTTGCCACTCTATTCCCCCTACCGACATCAATGATGGAACACTATTCCTCCCACTGACACCAATAAAGGTCACTATTCCTCCAACTGACACCAATGATGGGGCACTATTCCTCCCACAGAAACCAATGATAGGGCACTATTCCTCCCACAGACACCAATGATGGGGCACTATTCCTCCCACAGACACCAACAATGGGCCACTATTTCTCCCACTGACACCAACAATGGGGCACTATTCCTTCCACTGACACCAACGATGGGCCACTATTCCTCCCACTGACACCAACGCTGTGGCACTATTCCTCCACATAATGCCAAAGATGAGGAACAGTTTATTCTCATTGACACCAGGTCATTTTCTACTCCCACTGGCCACAGTCTGGCCCCCTCAAGCCTGAAGGACAGTAAACTGGCCCCCTGTTTAGAGAGTTTGGAGACCCCTGCACTTGATGTATGTCCTCCATTCTCTAGATGAATGTTTATCGTTTTTCTACAGCATATGTGCATTAGATGATTGTTTATCATTCTCTATAGCATATGTGCACTAAATATTGTACATATCCATTGTTCTCCAAAGGGCACTAGATGGAATGTGTAACAAATCTTGCTGATAGTTTTAAAACTTACATTTACAATGAATACTATTGAGCTTCCATTTACTAAGGCTGACCATACATTATGAAATTTTATTTGTTTCTTTCAACCAGGGGTTGAAAAAAATCAATTGATTCCCCTAATAACAGTGAGCGTTGATTGGGTAATCCAGCCTGCTGAGCTACTGTATTCTGAGATTGGGAGCTTTCCCCACCATCAGAATACAATGATTACTGCTGCCGGCTATAGCCAGATGCAGTAATCGTATGAAAAAAAAAGATAGATCTACTTCAGTACAAGCAGCCTGCCCATTCCATCTATGGCTGGCCTAAGTTTAACAGTTTAATGATGTGAATAGCAGATAAGGTCATATTGTGTTCCTATTTGCCAGTATGTGGATTCCATATCAGAAAGGATATCAATCTCCTGATTCTCATAACATGAACTGACCACACGTGAATTGACAAACAACTTCATTGATCAAACAACCCCTGTATGTACAGAATGACTTTAAAGCCTAAGTTTAGTCACTAATAGAAAAAAACAGCACAAGGGACATTACTTACAGTCAATAGGATGTGTCCCTTCTGCTGCTGTCTCCCCTATTAGCGGAAATCCTCCTCCATCGTTTCTCTCATCTACTTCCACCACAGTAATCTTCTGTTGTGGCTGGGGTCAATAGTGCAGGTGGAGCTGTGACAGGCACATGTCAAAAGTTTTAATTATGCCTGCCCTTTCCACCCAGCTACTCTATTCATAGAAACTGTTCTATACTGTTCTTTCCATTAAACAGGATTTATGTATGGAGGATAGGCAGATTATTGAAAGTCGTCCCCTCCATTCATAGATCATGTTTTATTCACAGAAGCTATAGTACAGCCTGTCATAGCTCCATTGGTTCTTTTAGCCTGCGCTGCAATTGAAGATTGCGGGGGGGGGGGGGTGTCAACAGAGGAGGATTTCAGCTAATAGAGGAGCCAGCAGTACAACAGACACATCCTACTGACTAAGTTCCCTTGTGGTGATTATTTTTTTCAATTGTAGCCAAACTTAGGCTTTAATCCTACACTGAAACAATCACAAACTGATTTACATGCAGTACAGCTTTAAACCACGCAAAGCATCATTTTGTCACAAGAGATATTGTGTCAATTATCTACAGTACTTAAAGTGGTTGTAAACCCTTACACACCACTTTTCACGGGGACTGCTGCACCAGCTTCAATCTAAGGTAGGTATTTCATAATGAGCGAGTATTGCGATGTATACTCGCTCATTATGCCTTTGTCTTGCAGGTTGTTTTTTTTATTCTTATTTTTTATTTTATGGGTTGACAACCACTTTAAATGCTGTCATGAACTTAGCTTACCATGAATCTGATGGAGTGCCTTCTTCAAAGCGAACATTCCCTACGGTTTCAAGTTCTGTC
Source organism: Lithobates septentrionalis (assembly GCA_037952835.1). Lineage (NCBI taxonomy): Eukaryota > Metazoa > Chordata > Amphibia > Anura > Ranidae > Lithobates > Lithobates septentrionalis. The sequence continues at coordinate 293,300 of JBBDGP010002223.1, forward strand.
TGTAAGAACTGGACCATGAGATCAAAGCTTTTTTTCGTCCTTTCAACTTCTTTCTCATGAAAAACATCTATGCTAATACATCAACAGAAAATAAAAAAAGAGAGAGACGTGGAAAAATTAACATTATCTCTTCAACTTCCAGAACTGCACACTGTAATGCCCCGTACACACGGTCGGACTTTGTTCAGACATTCCGACAACAAAATCCTAGGATTTTTTCCAACGGATGTTGGCTCAAACTTGTCTTGCATACACACGGTCACACAAAGTTGTCGGAAAATCCGATCGTTCTGAACGCGGTGACGTAAAACACGTACGTCGGGACTATAAACGGGGCAGTGGCCAATAGCTTTCATCTCTTTATTTATTCTGAGCATGCGTGGCACTTTGTGCTTCGGATTTGTGTACACACGATCGGAATTTCCGACAACGGATTTTGTTGTCGGAAAATTTTATATCCTGCTCTCAAACTTTGTGTGTCGGAAAATCCGATGGAAAATGTGTGATGGAGCCTACACACGGTCGGAATTTCCGACAACAAGGTCTCACACATTTTCCATCGGAAAATCCGACCGTGTGTACGGGGCGTTAGAGTACAGCACGAGTAAAAAAATATGTCCAGATTTAGAAACATAGAAAAAGTGACGGCACAAAATGATACCATGCATCAACTACCCTTTCAGTAAAATAATACTTTCTAAGATTAGTTTTGAATATTCCTCCAGTTCGTTTAAAGTCCGTGTCTTTGATTTTGGTTTCATATTGAAAAAACTGCCCCCCTGAACCTTATTCACCCCCTTAATGTATTTTGTAAAGATTGTAAAGGTAATGTTTTTTTTTTTTAATAACAAACATTTCTATACTTACCTGTTCTGTTTAATAGAATTGCACTGAGCAGCCCCAAACCTCCTCTTCTCGGGTCCCTTGCTGGCACTCCTGGCCCCTCCTCTCTGTCCAGTGCCCCCAAGGGAAGCCGCTTCCCATGGAAATACTCAGCCCCGCCCCCCACTTCCTCATCAACGGCTTTGATTGACAGCAGCAGGAGCCAGCGAGACATGGAAGTGAGGGGAGAGAGGAGCTGCAGACGTGAACAGCGCTGGATAGAATGAAGGCTCAGGTAAGTAAAAGGGGGGGGGGGTGATGCCTAAACATGTTTTACCAGGGCCGGTACAAGGCATGGGCGGAAGAGGCACCTGCCCAGGGTGGAGCTTCTCTGTGTAGAGGCAAGGGGTGCACTTGGAGCTCCAGCAGTTCCCTTCTCCCTATTTTTCTATGGAGCCCAAAGACAAATGCAGTGTTTAAACATGATAAGAGAATGTTCACTTCACCCGAGCTCAGCATAAGGCTGGACTTTCTGTTATCAAGTGAAGAGATGTAACACTACTTTCCTGCAGGGGCGTTGCTAGGTCTAAAAAAGATCTGGGACTAGAGCCCATAGCCGCGAAGTAAAGAAAATCAAACGCTTGGGCAGGCATATTCATGTATATAATATACATGTGTGTTTATATATATTTATATACACACACACACACAGACACACAGTATCTCAAAAGCGAGTACTCCCCTCACATTTTTGTAAATATTTTAATATATCCTTTCATGTGACAACACTGAAGAAATTACACTTTGCTACAATGTAAAGTAGTGAGTGTACAGCTTGTATAACATGTAAAATTTGCTGTCCCCTCAAAATAACTCAACACACAGCCATGCTTGCTAAAGAAGCTGAGGGTAAAGGCGATGGACTGGCCAAGCATGTCTCCAGACCTAAACCCTATTGAGCATCTGTGGGGCATCCTCAAACGGAAGGTGGAGGAGTGCAAGGTTTCTAACATCCACCAGCTCCGTGATGTCGTCATGGAGGAGTGGAAGAGGACTCCAGTGGCAACCTGTGAAGCTCTGCTGAACTCCATGCCCAAGAGGGTTAAGGTAGTGCTGGAAAATAATGGTGGCCACACAAAAAATTGACACTTTGGGCCCAATTTGGACATTTTCACGTAGGGTGTACTCGCTTTTGTTGCCAGCAGTTTAGACATAATGGCTGTGAGTTGAGTTATTTTGAGGGGGCAGCAAATTTACACTGTTATACAAGCTCACTACTTTACATTGTAGCAAAGTGTAATTTATTCAGTGTTGTCACATAAAAAGATATAATAAAATATTTACAAAAATGTGAGGGGTGTACTCACTTTTGTGAGATAATATATATATTATACATAAAATATTGTTACATATCTGTGCAGATCCCCCCCTTTACATCAGGGTCCCCAGAGCGCCCCTCAATACATCAGGGTTCCCAGAGCCCCCCTCATTACATCAGGGTCCCTAGAGCCCACATCATTACATCAGGGTCCCCAGAGAGCCCCTTCCTCACATCAGGGTCCCGAGAGAGCCCCTTCCTCACATCAGGGTCCCCAGAGAGCCTCCCCTTACATCAGGGTCCCCAGAGAGCCCCCCTTACATCAGGGTCACCTGAGCTGCTTCTCCTCTAGCATTAAATATAAGCCTCCTAAAGTTTCTTTTTTTTTTTTTTTATAAATTCTTTATTTAAAAAAGAGGAACATACAGAGACCACAATGGTGTATATCAAAATTAAGTATTTGTTCCCAAGCTAGCGGCCGAAGAGGGGTTAAATCCGCCCCCAAAACGCCGCCGCAGCGGCGCTTTGCCGGCGGTATAGCATCGCTGCCCCATTGTTTTCAATGAGCAGTGGCGCTTTAGGAACGCTGAGTTCACCGCTCCTAATGCGCTCCAAAGAAGCTGCTGGCAGGACTTTTTCTGATGCCCTGCCAGCGCACTGCTCCAGTGTGAAAGCCCTCGGGCTTTCACACTGGAATGAATGGAGCCACTGTTTCAGGGCATTTTGTAGGCGCTATTTTTAACGCTATAGCTCCTGCAAAGCGCCTCAGTGTGAAAGGGGTCTTATACTGACATTGTAGGAAAAATAGGAAGAAGAAGATGGAAGAAGAAGAAAGAGAGGAGAAGAGAAGAGAAAAAAAAAAAAGAGGGAGGAAGTAGGGGAAGGGATAGTACCACCATCCAGTCATACCAACTCTGTTCGGGGAGACTCCAAAGTCGTCCCACTTCAGGGGAGCTAAGCCGCTAGCTTTCCGTACTCCTCCTAGATGAACTCGTGCCAGTGAAACCATTTTTTTCAAAATTTCTCACTTAGGCCTTTTTCCGTGGCCACCAAGTCCTCCATTGCGTGAATGTCCGCAACTTTCCTCAACCAGACGGCCACCAATGGTGGCTGTGTCTGCTTCCAGCATAGGGGGATGCAACATTTTGCCACAGTGAGCAGGAGAGGCAATATGGATCTCCTATAGATCTTACTAGGAATCTCGTGGTGATGCAAAAGGAAGAACTCGGGGGTCGCCGTTAACTCCTGATCTGTAAACGTCTGAACTATACGGTGTACCTCTGTTCAGAAGGGCTGTAGGATGAGGCAAGACCAGAAGACTTGAAGGAGCATTCCAACCTCCTCCCCACATCTTTAACTCTTTAACAAAGGTTTCTGTTGTGTAGCACCATTGGGACAGGACTTTAAATCCCACCTCCTGATGTCTGGCACAAATAGAAATCTTGTGGGAGAAGAGGATGAGCCGATCGACTTGTTTTTCTGTAAGTTGTAATCCCAGCTCATGCTCCCACCTGGCAATATAAGGAGGCCTAAAGTCCGGCAGTTGGGATATCAGTAGTTGATATGTCAGGGTAATTGCATGCCTCACTGGAGACTGCTCCAGGCTTAGCAATTCAAAGGAGGTCAGCTGCCTCCTGAAAGCTGAGGGCAATGCACCAATATAATAGGACAACTGTACTTTTTGCCAAGAAGAGAGCCCCGCCAGGGCTGGGTCATCCAGGATCTGTTGCCTGCTCCTCCATTGTCCATTAGTGAGGAAGTGTCGGGTCTATGACCTCTTGACCAGCTTCAACTCTAGGAATCTAGGGTCGTTGAGTCCCAGACCGAAAGCCGGATTGCCAACAATGGGAGTGAATGGAGACAGGAGCGGCATGACAGAAAAATCATGGAAGGCCCTCCGGGCAGTCTCCTAAAGTTTCTTACCTTCCTTAAATTCACAACGTGTGAAGGGGGGAGGCGGGGCACTGGCAGCAGCCAGGTCTAAATGAGAAGGTTCCGCACTGGGAGGGAGCGGAGTTAGACAAACTGTGGTTGGATTGTAGCAACCAACCACTGAGGAGACAGTGAGCCGGGGAGGTGTGGCCAGCCCAGGACAGGACAGGACTGCAAGCCAGGAAAGTTCCGCTCAGGAGTGCGTTACATAAAGAATGCAGGGCAAAGAAGCACACTACATAAAGAATGCAGGGCTCAGGAGTGCGCTACATAAAGAATGCAGGGCTCACCAGTGCCCAGCAATGCAGTCTCACCAGTGCCCAGCAATGCAGCCTCACCAGTGCCCAGCATCGCAGCCTCACCACTGCCCAGCATCGCAGCCTCACCAGTGCCCAGAAATTCAGCTTCACCTGTGCCCAGAAATGCAGCCTCGCCTGTGCCCAGAAATGCAGCCTCGCCTGTGCCCAGAAATGCAGCCTCGCCTGTGCCCAGAAATGCAGCCTCGCCTGTGCCCAGGAATGCAGCCCCGCCTGTGCCCAGGAATGCAGCCCCGCCTGTGCCCAGGAATGCAGCCCCGCCTGTGCCCAGGAATGCAGCCCCACCTGTGCCCAGGAATGCAGCCCCACCTGTGCCCAGGAATGCAGCCCCACCTGTGCCCAGGAATGCAGCCCCACCAGTGCCCAGGAATGCAGCCTCACCTGTTCCCACATCTCAGCCTCCCCAGTGCCCAGGAATGCAGTCTCACCTGTGCCCAGGAATGCAGCCTCACCAGTGCCCACATCTCAGCCTCACCAGTACCCACACCTTAGCCTCACCAGTGCCCAGGAAAGCAGCCTCACCAGTGCCCAGGAAAGCAGCCTCACCTGTGCCCAGGAAAGCAGCCTCATCTGTGCCCACATCTCAGCCTCAAAAGTGCCCAGGAATGCAGCCTCACCTGCGCCCAAGAATGCTGCCTCACCTGTGCCCACATCTCAGCCTCACCTGTGCCCAACAATGCAGCCTCACCTGTGCCCACATCTCAGCCTCATCAGTGCCCAGGAATGCAGCCTCAGCTGTGTCCAGGAATGCAGCCTCACCAGTGCCCACATCTCAGCCTCACCTGTGCCCAGGAATGCAGCCTCACCTGTGGCCACATCTCAGCCTCACCTATGCCCAGCAATGCAACCTCACCTGTGCCCACATCTTAGCCTCACCAGTGCCCAGCAATGCAGCCTCACCAGTGCCCACATCTCAGCCTTACCTGTGCCCAGGAATGTAGCCTCACCTGTGCCCACATCTCAGCCTCACCTGTGCCGGGGATCAGAGAGGAGAAGCAGAGGAGAGCCGGCCAAATCATCACAGAGGCCGGCATTGCCTGCCTTGTCAGCTTTAATTTGAATTGCCGGGTGCCTGCCATCACATAAGTGCCGGAATTGGACAAGTGTGCTGTCTGTCAAAGGAGCCATACCAGAAGGTGGGACTTTGTGACGACAGGCACTCAGCAATTCAAATTAAAGCTGACACAGTGGGAGACGCCGGCCTGACATGCCTCAGTGTGTGGCAAACGGGGCGGACCGCCTCCCTCTGCCTCGGCACCCACCCTGCAATCTAGGGAAAAATCCGGGGACAGACTGGCTCCGGGGACAGTGTCCTCAGTCCAGTAACGTCTGATCACCCTACGGTAAGAGACTCAGGGCTATGGGCCCCAGATTTGGGGATATAACCCCAGAAGCCACCCCCTAGCAACACCACTGCTTCCCTGCATGCTTTTGCTTGGCTACTCTTAGGGCTCTTTCACATGTGTGGAAGTGACTCTGAAAAGATCCATGCTCGGATTGCTTTTCAGAGCTGTTTGAACACCAACTGCCTGCCTGAACACTAAAAATACAGCTGCTACCAGATGTATACATGCTGTGTCCATGATGCTGTGCTTAACCACTTGCCTACAGGGCACTTTCCCCCCTTTTCTCCCAGGCCAATTTTCAGCTTTCAGCGCTGTTACACTTTGAATGACAATTGCAGGGTCATGCAACACTGTACTGTTGGCAGCACTGATAGAACTGGTTAAACAGCATGTTGCTTTCAGTGAGTGGTGATTATATATATATATATATATGTGTATGTGTATGTGTATGTGTATATATATATATATATATATATATATATATATATATATATATATATATATATATATATATACACACATACACACATACACATATATATACACACACACACACACACACACACACAGTGGGTATAAAAAGTCTACACACCCGTTAAAATGTTAGGTTTCTGTGATGTAAAAAAAAATGAGATAAAAATTGTTTCAGAACTTTTTCCACCTTTAAATTGACCTATAAACTGTACAACTCAGTTGAATAACAAACTGAAATCTTTAAGGTAGAGGGCAGTAAAAATAAAAAAATAAAATAATATGGTTGCATAAGTGTGCACACCCTTAAACTAATACTTTGTTGAAGCACCATTTGTATTTATTACAGCACTCAGTCATTTTGGGCATGAGCATGGCACATCTTAACTTGGCAATATCTCTTATTTGCAAAAACACTCCAAATCTGTCAGATTGCGAGGGCATCCCCTGTGCACAGCCCTCTTCAGATCACCCCACAGATTTTCAATCGGATTTAGGTCTGGGCTCTGTCTGGGCCATTCAAAAACTTTTATCTTCTCCTGGTGAAGCCATTCCTTTGTTGATTTTGGATGTATGCTTTGGGTCGTTGTCACACTGAAAGATGAAGTTCCTCCTAATGTTCAGCTTTCTAGCAGAAGCCTGATGGTTTTGTGCCAATATTGACTGGTATTTGGAACTGTTCATCACTCCCTCTGCCTTGACTAAGGCCCCTGTTCCCGATGAAGAAAAACAGCCCCAAAGCATGATGCTGCAACCACCATGCTTTACAGTGGGTATGGTGTTCTTTTGGTGATGTGCAGTGTTGTTTTGTGCGCCAAACATATCTTTTGAAATTATGGCCAAAAAGTTCAACCTTGGCTTCAGACCATAACACATTTTCCCATATGCTTTTGGGAGACTTCAGATGTGTTTTTACAAAATTTAGCTTGGATGTTTTTCTTCGTAAGAAAAGGCTTCTGTCTTGCCACTCTACCCCATAGCCCAGACATATGAAGAATACAGGAGATTGTTGTCACATGTACCACACAGCCAGTACTTGCCAGATATTCCTGCAGCTTCTTTAATGTTGCTGTAAGTCTCTTGGCAGCCATCAATTTTGGAGAGACGTCCAGTTCTTGGTAATGTCACTGCTGTGCCATATTTTCTCCACTTGATTATGACTGTCTTCACTGTGTTCCATGGTATATCTAATGCCTTGGAAAATCTTTTGTAACCTTTTCCTGACTAATACCTTTTAACAATGATATCCCTCTGATGCTTTGGAAGCTTCCTGCGAACCTTGGCTTTTTCCTGTAGGATGTGACTACGAAAATGTCAGGAAAGACCTACTAGAACAGCCAAATTTTTTGGGGGGTTAATCAGAGGCACTTTAAATGATGGCAGCTGTGTACTAACTCCTATTTAACATGCGTTTGAATGTGACTGCTTAATTCTGAACACAGCTACATCCCCAGTTATGAGAGGGTGTGCACACTTATGCAACCTATTTCCCTCCTAAAAGATTTCAGTTTGTTTTTCAATTGAGTTTTACAGTTTATAGGTCACATTAAAGGTGGAAAAAGTTCTGAAGTGATTTACCTTTGTCTCATTTTTTTACATCACAGAAACCTGACATTTTAACAGGGGTGTGTAGACTTTTTATATCCACTGTATAATATATATATATATATATATATATATATATATATATATATATATATATATATATATATATATATATATATACATATACATATATACACACACACACACAGTATACACATACACACAATAAAAAAAGGTGTGTGTGCAATTACATGCCTTTTTTCCATTGTTCTTCACTCCAGTAAAGTGAAGTGAAAGGTCTTATTTCTACCACAATGGGCGGGTCCTGAATGCTGCAAGGAACTGCGTGACTTAAAGTAGAATTTCTCCTTAAACCTCAGTAGCCTTAAATGTCAACCCCCCCCCCCCCTCCAAACAACTATGCTAACAGGTGCAAAAAAGATGCTTATACTTACCCATTTATGCCTGCACTGGTCCGGTCACGTGATCTGGCTCTCCAGTGTCAGGCAGCAGTGGCTGAAGGGGAGAGGAAGGAGCAGTGACAACTGGAGGGCCATGGTAGTCTATGGGTGAGGTTAGCGCTCCAGGCTTTACCAGCTGTTATGGAGTGGTCTCTTCTCCCTGCAGCCACTGCTGGAATTCTCCTTTAATGACATGGCACCATTCTTTGCAACATCCTCCTATAAGCCCAGGGTGACCTGATTATTAAAATATCCCAAGGGGGAAGATCCTTGAAGTCCAGGATCACAGCAAGTGGGCTGAATGAAATTGAGCATCATTCAATCAGGACGAGGACTGGTGCTGGACCACACAGCAGTGATTCTGCAGGAACAGCACTAGAGAGAAATGTTCATAGAAAGTACAAAGGTACGTGTGCTAATACATGATACAGCTTGTTTAAAGATATAATACGTGTGCACATAAATGGAGAAATAACTCAACGTACATAGTTTAGAAACTGTGTATAGATCTTAGTATTTGCTTAGAAGCTTAACATACTCATCCATCTTTGATGTCCAGAAGTGTATTCTCTCTTTTAATGCATGCATCTTTTGAGACAAATTCTCCTCCATGTCTGATTCTGCTCTGTTGCTCTCCTCTTCTGCCCATAAATCAGAGTTTTTCTGACCTGTGTGGCAATAACGCTTTTCAGGAGATTTCAGAACGTTTTGGTGACTTTCTGGAGATAGGTCCCATTCTAACTAAAACAAAAACATTCGGGCATGCTGAAATATTTTAAGGATGAAGACATATGAAAACATGTGGATACTTCCTAAAAAAAGTAGGTATACTAAATACACAAGTCTTAAAGGGAAAAATAAATCATAACGCTGTAAAGAACATTCCTATGGCATGTTATGACCAAAGAAGCAACTGGTGCAACTCTGCATAGAAACCAATCAGCTTCCAGGTTTTATTGCCAAAGCTTAAACAAGCTTAAGTTAGAAGCCGATTGGCTACCATCTGCACCATATTCTGAGTGCACCCGTTTGTGTAAATATACCCCATAGCATTAAGGGTGTCTTGCTTAAGGTTAGATGGGGTCAGCATACTGAGTGTGGTTGTGTACACTAAAAGCGTAGGTTATACTGCACGATTTAGAAAGGGCCTTCTGCACAATAAGCATGGATCGCTCAATGATGTAAATGTAGCGATAGTAACCCAAGTGGAAGTTATGAAGACTATGGATATCGTTCCTCTACCTCAGAAAGCAGAATGTGAGGGAATATATTCATGCCAAAGCCCTCACTTTGGTATTACTTTTTGCTTACCCCTAAAAAAAAAAAAAAAAAAAAAAAGTAGCACTACCCCTGCAGGTAATTTGGGTTCTCTGTTCTGCACCTCGACTCCAAGAATACCCACAGCCCCTCTGACACACCTGGTTGATTGAAAGTTACTGTAAGCATTAACTGCAATGTGAATAATAATACTGTAACTAGTCTAGTGTGCACTCTAGGAGAATGGTTAGGATATGGTGCAATGTCTCCTGAGAGGTACCTTTTAGCTCAAGCAATAATATAAGGTCTCAGTGTAGCAGCTGTAAAGGGAAAATCTTTAATCCTAACTCTTCAGCTGGCTAGTGTTGGGGCCCAGTTGTACTATTGGTGTACATGGGAATAGCCCAGTCAAGCCTGGGGGTAGCAATAAGGCTACTATATGGCTGTGTGGTCAGTTCCTAAAAGGTTCAGTCTCCCTAGCAGCCAACAGTAAATCCCCACAGCAGCTCACCAATCTCAGCTATATTGCAGCTAACCATCCAGTCACACAAAGTGATTAGTCCATTCACTGCTCTGCATCCAAGTGTCTCTGACTGTTGGCACATCTGGACTCAGCACTCTGGATGCTGCTCAGGCTGCCAATGTGCAGCAGTGGTAGTGCACACTGGACAGTGATGTGCACTCTCCAGGCTCCCTCATGGCAAGAGGAAGCTGTGTCCTGTACAGCCTCTCCTCTGGGCTACAGTTTCCACAGTACAGTGCTGCCTGACTCAGTCTATTGAACTTCTCCTGTTTAGCAGCTCCCATCTCTTGCTGATATAGCTGTGGACCAGTTCAGCACCACCAGATTTTGCACACTTCAGTTTTAGTAAATTAACCCCTTATGTCTAAAACTTACACTTTTCGCCTGGAAGAGAAGCAGTTTCATTCTTTCCCGTGGCAGCTGTTCCAATGTGCACTTCCGCTCTTTTAGCATTTCTAATTCTTCCCTCAGATGTCTTTTTATAGTCTTTACCCTCATGTTGTAGTACATTATCTTTTTCATCACTGTAGACTATTAAGCAATATACAGAGAAATATAGATTTGCATAGTTAATAAGATGAAAAAATAAATAGAACACATTTATAAAAACAAAAGATGTGGAATTGTAATCTTTTCTGCACCTATATGAAAGGTTCCAGTACTGTAGACACTTAAATTCATTCATTAAAGCTGAACTCCAGGCAAACAGCTAAATAATCAAAAAGGGGCTGTTTTAACTGCCAAAAAAATTGTATTCTGTTTATCTAGTCCTTAGATGTATACATCTCTGCTACACGGCACAGCTCTATTTAGTAGGACAGGGCACCTGTGATTTAGCTTCATGTTCACTTACAGGTCATATACCAACCCCCCACCCGTACCCTGTAACTTGACAATGAAAAGAAAAGCAGCACATAGATGAGCTCATTGCTCACTCAATCTGCTCTCTCTCTCTGCAGAAGCATGCTCCTTGCACTGCAGCACACAATTGGCTCCTTGTGCTGCTTCTCCTTATCTGAGCTCTGGTGTACCGACTGAACATTTGACTGCAAGAGGCTGATACTAGGTCAAATTTGAGTACTTACACCTATTGCGTTTAATGTATTTATTAAATTGAATAAATTACAATGAATGTTGTTTTAATGATTACACAGCTACATTAATTTATACAGTGCCTTGAAAAAGTATTCATACCCCTTGAAATTTTCCACATTTTATCATGTTACAACCAAAATCGTAAATGTATTTTATTGAGATTTTATGTGATAGACCAACACAAAGTGGCACATAATTGTGAAGAAAAATAAAAAATGTTTTTCAAATTTTCTTACGAATAATTTGAAAAGTGTGGCGTACATTTGTATTCAGCCCCCTTCTCTGATACCCCTAACAAAAATTTAGTGGAACCAATTGCCTTCAGAAGTCACCTTATTAGTAAATAGAGTCCACCTGTGTGTAATTTATTCTCAGTATACATACAGCTGTTCTGTGAAGGCCTCAAAGGTTTGTTAGAGAACCTTAGTGAACAAACAGCATCATGAAGGCCAGGGAACACACCAGACAGGCCAGGGAGTTGTGGAAAAGTTTAAAGCAGGGTTAGGTTATAAAAAAATATTCAAAGCTTTGAACACTGAGCACTGTTCAATCCAAAACGCTATGTGTGGCAAAAAAACTAACACTGCACATCACCCTAAACACACCATCCCCAAAATGAAACATGGTGGTGGCAGCATCATGTTGTGGGGATGCTTTTCTACAGCAGGGACAGGGAAGCTGGTCAGAGTTATAGGGAAGATGGATGAAGCCAAATACAGGACAATTTTAGAAGAAAACCTGTTAGTCTGCAAAAGACTTGAGAGTGGGGCGGAGGTTCACCTTCAACCAAGACAATGACCCTAAACATACAGCCAGAGCTACAATGCAATGGTTTAGATCAAAGCCTATTCATATGTGTTAAAATGGCCCAGTCAAAGTCCACACCTAAACTCAATTGAGAATCTGTGGCAACACTTGAAAATTGCTGTTCACAGACACTCTCCATTCAATCTGACAGAGCTCGAGCTATTTTGCAAACAAGAATAGGCAAAAATTTCTCTAGATGTGCAAAGCTGGTAGAGACATACCCCAAAAAATAGGATTTTTTATAACACCTGTAAAATCCTTTTAAGTAATAAATAATGGGTTATAGGCCACCTTCAGGTGATGGACACTGGTATACCCAATCCAGGAAGTTCACGCCTTATATAACCCCTCCTCCTTCCAGGAGCACATCAGTTTTTATAGCAAAGCAATATAGGAACATGCAGATATGCATCCCTGATGTCGATAGATGCCAGAAGTTCTCCTCCTAGAAGGATAGAAACTAATGACCTAATTGTCTCCATGTGAAAGGAGCGGATCTTCAGGAAATTATTTAGATTTTTTAGATCTATAATGGGTCTGACATTTCCATTTGGTTTTGGTAACATAAAAAGATTTGAATAAAACCACAAACCTTGCTCTTTTGTGGGGATCTGTATGATCACCCCTTGAGATATTAATCGGTCTAGTGCCTGAAACAGAGATTGTCTTTACTCTGGATCTTTGGGAACGCTTGACCTCAGGAAACGAAATTACAGCTTGTACCCCAATTTTAAATGAAGGGTGTTTATACTTTCTTTTGACTGGCAAAAGAGAACTTTTCCCACTAGAAATTGTTTGGATATATTTGTCCAAATCTTCCCCAAATAGCTGCTCCCCATGAAAAGGGAACCCAGTTCGGAGGTTTTTACATTGTGTTTTGGCTGACCAATTTTTTAACCACAAGATTCTACGCATAGGTACTAGCATAAGCGTAAGGCGGGACGCCTGGTGAATCGAATCTTTAATGGCATCTATGGCAAAGCATAATGCTTTTGGTAGTTCAGCCAATTCCCGGGCTTGTTGTGCAGAAACCTCTTTAAGGGCCTGTCTAAATTGGTCCTTTAGGGATTGACAGACACCTATTGCAGCGACTGCAGGCTGTAACGGCACCTGCCAAGGAAAAAGCAGATTTTAACAGGAATTCCAACCTTTTATCTGTTGGATCCTTAAGCATTTGTGCATTGTCTACTGGACAAGTTAGGCTTTTATTTACACTGGAAATCACAGCATCAACTGCTGGTACTTTCCATTTTTTGGTGAATTTGTCCTCCATGGGATAGAGAACTGAAAATCTCTTTGGAGGGAGAAAATGCTTATCTGGGTGATCCCATTCAGCAAAAATAAGTTGTTCTAGTAATGCATGGACAGGAAACGCATGCAAAGGCTGTAAAGGTTTTAAGGAACCCAAGGAAGAAACCAAGCTTTCAGCAGACTCCGTTAGGGGTAGCATGAAAGTAGAACGAACCATCTCCATAAGAGATTGTATCAGCAGTTTCTCAGATTGTGAGGCTGAAAAAGGTTCATCTACCCTTATTTCCTCTGCAGAGGAAACATTGTTTTTTTTTTCTTCCTGATCGCCTGAGGGTAACACCCAATCCTGTGCCCACTGTTCCCCTTGCAAAGGGTCTGAAGTGGGGGAGGGGGATCTAGCACGCTTCCTACCCATTTGAATGGAGGATGCGATTAAAGCCGCTAATCTTCCTTCCAGACCCTGCAGGGTGGAGGAAAGGACATCTTCAGTCACGTATACAGGGGCTGAGATGTGAGAAGCAGTTGAACCAGTAATTTGTTCCAATGGCTCACCCTGGCTTGCCATAATTGGGAATTCAGGCGAGGATGACAGCATGGAGATGCGACTTGAGATCCTAGCACCTGGGGGTGAAACTTTTGGTACCCTTTTGGTCTTTGTGGTGTCTTTTTTTAGCAGGCATAGTCCTAAGCACAAAAACAGAGGCACTATAAAATTGCACTTAATCACTGAACATAGTCATGACAGTAAAGCCGCTATTAAGATCAGCCTAGTACTGGGAAAAAAAGGCCTTCCTGTATGCCAGTTGCAACCCTGACGTGCCCCACAGTTCCTGTGTTCCTTTGTGCAGACAGCTTGTTTCCTCCTCGTCAGCCGAGGAGAGACTGTCTGAGCTGTGTTTTTATTATCCTTGTCTGCCGTGCGTCCTCGTGGACGTTGCATGGTGCTGCGTCTAGGCCCCGCCCCTTCCGTAAACCCGCCCCTGTTTCATTTTTGAAAATGTTCCCATGCTCGTGCACGGTGGCTCTCAGGTCTACAGGCCCAATAGGGGGGGGGAGGCAGAGCCCAAGTAGGCAAAGAAAAAAAACACAATAACAGTAACAGCCTGAGCAAGAACCTCGGGACCTCTGCACCCCCCGCGGCTGGGGGAGGGGGGGTAATGTAAAGGGGGTACACCGCTGATGTTCCCCTAACCCTCCGGTCCCTTCAGGGGGGAGAAAGAAAGCATTTGGCAGATTTCTTTACCTGAGAAAATCCCCCTGCACATGCTGCTGCGGCTGCACAGAGACTGACTGAGCTTTACAGTGAAGACAACAGATTAAGGTATGTGCATAGACTCCCTCTAGTGGAGAATTAAGGCATGACAACATTTTTTACCTTAAAGAAGAAAGCATAGGTGGACTTTTTAGTTCCTAAGTTTCTTCCTTTACCTTATCTCCGCTGCAGGATTTGCTGCATTAACAGACAATCCAACCTTCACCCATCACGGCTGGTTGTGTTTAGCAAACCGTCAAGGACCGGGTCTCTTAATATCGGGGTTCCACTCCCTTGGACCTGTAAAAGCACCCCACCAGGAAAGCTTTAGGTAATGTATCATGACCAAAGCCCTGGGTCCTGGGGTCCAGCCCTACAAAGAGAGGCGTTACAGGCGGATACGAGGCCCAGGTACCATCCACTTTGGCCACAGTGGCACTTTGGATGGATCTGGTCTATGGAGGCTATTTAAAACCAGCATGGATCCCTCCTGGAGCTCCTCAGAGCACATCTTCACTTGTGACAAATACCTTAGACACTGGCGAAAAAATTGATGTGCTCCTGGAAGGAGGAGGGGTTATATAGGGAGTGAACTTCCTGGATTGGGTATACCAGTGTCCATCACCTGAAGGTGGCCTATAACTCATTAAGTTATTACTTAAGGCTCTGTGTCCCATGATGTACGATAAAGAAAGACTTGTAGCTGTAATTGCAGCGAAAGGTGGTTCTACAAAGTATTGACTCAGGGGGGCTGAATACAAATTCACGCCTCACTTTTCAGATATTTATTTGTAAAAAAATTTGAAAACCATTTATTATTTTCCTTCCACTTCACAATTATGTGCCACTTTGTGTTGGTCTGTCCTGTCACATAAAATCCCAATAAAATAAATTTACTTTTTTGGCTGTAACATGACAAAATGTGGAAAACTTCAAGGGGTATGAATACTTTTTCAAGGCACTGTATCTTTCATATCTGCCTGGAGTTGTTTAGCTTCAACTAGGATAGAGTATTTTACACAAACAAATTCCACTATGGAATATCACCAGAAATTGACCAAATGCTTGCCAGAGAAAGTACTGAAAGTATACCGTTTATAATAATATAACTCACTTCTGCTAAATCCTTGATTGTTTTTTGGGACACATTATATGTGTCAAGTCTCTGAAGCTGTGGTATATGGTATAATACATGGGTAGCGTAATTGCAGAAAAGGCACACTGGATTAGGGGTGTATTGTGGATCATTCAGGCCCAAATCCTTTATATTTTTAAGTCGTGCTAAATTTGTGAGTTCCTAAAAAATAATGAGAGAGGCGTAAATAAAGCATTCACAAACATAGCCATACAATATTTATCTTTGATAAAGAAGGTAATGTGAAAGTTATTATTTAAAATGAAGTGAGAAATGTTTATAGTGGTAATATCTAAACTGAAAGCCAAAATGATTAGTTGACATTATTTACTGCACACAACTACTGGGAAGACCTCCAACTGAAAGTAACCATCTGATAAATTACACTTCATACAGGTTTTAAGTAATTAACAATCACATATTTGCACCAAAAATGGCTATATATACCTTAAAAGAAGCAATATTATTACCCGACAGGTTTAACCGTTCAAGATTGACATTTGGATCCAAGCAATGTCCTGTTAAAAAAAAAGCAAAGAAAGAACTTAATGTTGTGTTTATCCATGAACATGCTGTAACGGAGATCTGATGAACCCAAACTGTGTTCAGAGAATGGGGGAAATAGTACTGAACGTGCCACCTTTATTTTCCCCAACAGTCACAAGTCAGTGACAAAAACAGACAGATTCTCATGTCTTTGTTTAACCACTTCAATACAGGGCACTTTCCCCCCCTTCATGCCCAGGCCAATTTTCAGCTTTCAGAGCTGTCACAATTTAGGGCCATACACACGATAGGACTTTTTGACAACAAACATGTAAATTAGCCGTTTTAAGGCAACATCCTACCATGTGTACGCTCCATCGGACAAACTTTTTCGGTTTTCATTGGACAAATGTTGGCTGTGCAAACAGACAAACTTTCCAGCAACAAATGTCCTATGGTGCAAAATCCTATCGTGTGTACACAAGTCCATAAGACTTTAGTCCAGAGTACAAACACGCATGCTCAGAACCACTTCAATACAGGGCACTTTCCCCCCTTCATGCCCAGGCCAATTTTCAGCTTTCAGAGCTGTCACAATTTAGGGCCATACACACGATAGGACTTTTTGACAACAAACATGTAAATTAGCTGTTTTAAGGCAACATCCTACCATGTGTACGCTCCATCGGACAAACTTTTTCGGTTTTCATTGGACAAATGTTGGCTGTGCAAACAGACAAACTTTCCAGCAACAAATGTCCTATGGTGCAAAATCCTATCGTGTGTACACAAGTCCATAAGACTTTAGTCCAGAGTACAAACACGCATGCTCAGAACCAATGCAAAAGATCAGACAATACAGAAGTTGACCAAAGGGTGGCGGTAAAGAGCTGAAAAACCACGTGATTTAGCAAAAGTTGGCTGAAAAAGTCCTGCCGTGTGTATGCTTAATTAGTTTACGGCCGACGCCCTTTGTACAAAAATCCACAGGAAAGTTTGTACAAAGTCCTATTGTGTGCATGGGCCTATAAATCTGAGTATGCAAACTTTACATTTCCACTAAACATTATGGTTGTTTTAAAAGCTTAATCCAAAAAAAAAAAAAAAATCTACAAATGCTTGAGATGAGGTCTACCACTACATTATGCATTATTACAGTAACATTGGACAGATTGTATCTCCTGCCACCATCCGTGAGGAATATGTCTTCCCACCACGGAGGCCACAGGCAGCAATATACGAGAAAGCATATGTGTGACACATCTCCACAAATTACATTTACCAGGGTGATTTTATAGTATGCTAATAGCATTTACTAATTCAGTTCCATACCAAATTACACTTCTGCTAGAGGTAGGATTAAATGGATTAGGTGATTATCACTAGAAAGGTGATTGATAAGAATACAGAGCACAGTCTAGCAGAGTATATATTTACATACCTACAGAGTGTATTAGGTTCCCAGCCAGATTAAGCTCTTTTAAATTCTGTAGAGTTTCCAGTCCCTGAAAAATAACATCAGCTTTTATTCTGCTAATGAAATACAGGCAAATATAATGAGGCAATGCAAGTAATCATTTATTATACGCAGCCAACAATGTGCAGAGCATTGCCCATGACTCCAGCGATGAATAAATGCATAGAGGTGATAACTACTTCTATTATGTAACTCCCATAAAAGAAGATACGTTGTACAATACACCATCACTATCTGCTGTCTTAATGCCATTATGGGATATTATTTAGAAAACCAGGAAAAATGCCCTTTTGTCAACCCTCCAAGCTAACGCTCCTTTAAACCATTATAAAACACATACATACACACACATACACACACATATATACATTATATATATACAGTGTGTATATATATATATATATATATATATATATATACATACACTGTATATACCGTATATATATATATATATATATATAAAAAATATATACTATATATATACACACACACATGTCCTGTGTATCTCACAAAAGTGAGTACACCCCTCACATTTTTGTAAATATTTTATTATATCTTTTCATGCGACAACACTGAAGAAATTACACTTTGCTACAATGTAAAGTAGCGAGTGTACAGCTTGTAAAACAGTGTGAATTTGCTGTCCCCTCCCTTAAAATAACTCAACACACAGCCATTAATGTTTAAACTGCTAGCAACGAAAGTGGGTACACCCTTAAGTGAAAATCTCCAAATTGGGCCAAAAGTGTCAATATTTGGTGTGGCCACAATTATTTTCCTGCACTGCCTTAACCCTCTTGGGCATGGAGTTCACCACAGCTTCACAGGTTGCCATTGGAGTCCTCTTCCACTTCTCCATGACGACATCACGGAGCTGGTGGATGTTAGAGACCTTGCGCTCCTCCTCCTTCTCTTTTAGGATGCCCCACAGATGCTCAATAGGGTTTAGGTCTGGAAATATGCTTGGCCAGTCCAACACCTTTACCCTCAGCTTCTGTAGCAAGGCAGTGGTTGTCTTTTAGGTGTGTTTGGGTCATTATCATGCTGGAATACTGCCCTGCGGACCAGTCTCCGCAGGGAGGGGATCATGCTCTGTTTCAGTATGTCACAGTACATGTTGGCATTCATAGTTCCCTCAATGAACTGTAGCGCCCCAGTGCCGGCAGCACTCATGCAGCCCCAGACCAGGACACTCCCACCACCATGCTTGACTGTAGGCAAGACACACTTGTCTTTGTACTCCTCACTTGGTTGCCGCCGCACACGCTTGACACCATCTAAACCAAATAAGTTTATCTTGGTCTCATCAGACCACAGGACATGGTTCCAGTAATCCATGTTCTTAGTCTGCTTGTCTTCAGCAAACTGCTTGGGGGCTTTCTTTGCATCAGCTTTAGAAGAGGCATCCTTCTGGGACGACAGCCAAGCAGACCAACTTGATGCAGTGTGTGGCGTATGGTCTGAGCACTGACAGGCTGACCCCCCACCCCTTCAACCTCTGCAGCAATGCTGGCAGCACTCATACGTCTATTTTCCAAAGACAACCTCTGGATATGACCCTGAGCACATGTACTCAACTTCTTTGGTCGACCATGGTGAGGCCTATTCTGAGTGGAACCTGTCCTGTTAAACTGCTGTATGGTCTTGGCCACCGTGCTGGAGCTCAGTTTCAGGGTCTTGGCAATCTTTTTATAGTCTAGGCCATCTTTACGTAGAGCAACAATTCTTTTTTTCAGATCCTCAGAGAGTTCTTGCCATGAGGTGCCATGCTGAACTTGATGGCGCAGTAATTATATTTTGTTTGTATCTTTGCAAGGGGACCTATGTCCCGAAGCGCGGTCCTTTGAGCCATGGCCTGGCTGCTTGTTGCCTGAAATGCAGCTGTGCCTTCTTGCCCCCGGAGTTGTCCCTAAAGAAGAAGGGAAACTGCTGGGAAGTATTGTCCACCCCGAGTGAAATTGATGAACTGTGACACGTCATGGACACTGGGTGAGTAGTTAGTTAGAATAGGTTGTGATAACTAGGCAAATTCCTATTATTCATGTGAATAACGGACAAACCCATGCATCAGAACTGTTCCTAGTGTTGGTCACCAGGTGGCGTGAGTGGCGCTGATCTGAGTGAACATAATGATCATTTGATAGAATGTGCTAAGTGAAAGTTTTTTTTGATTAGGAAAAGAGGTGGCATTCTCGGCTGAGAAAAGGGCCTGCTTTCGCTATGTAAATAATGCAAAAATTTTATAGGGTGTATTTACACTGCAATGTTGTCTTCGGTGGAGGACAATTGAAAACCATTCAATCACGTAGGTATATATATTGCATGTTACAATAGGATAGGATACAATTGCATTGCTGTTTATTTCAGGTCGGTGGATAAGGAAAGAGAGGGATCTAGCCTGACGGCAACACTAACCCTTTTTATATCTTGTTATTACTGTATATATTAGATAGTCAGGAAGCAATACCATTGCTTTTGCTTGCCTTTAAAACTGTATATAAATATTTTTGATATTCCATTGTCATATGTGATTTACCATTTCTCATGTGCCTGATACTGTGTTTATTTCATGTGGTACGCCACATACACTGTGAGATGTAGTTTTGAAGGCAGGGGGAGGATGTAGCACCCTGGTGTTTAGGCAGGGTTGCTCCTAAATTTACCTGCCAGGTATAGCTACCTTGGTCTACTGTTAGGGATCAATTGATTTCACTCTAATGCCCCGTACACACAGTCGGACTTTGTTCGGACATTCCGACAACAAAATCCTAGGATTTTTTCCGACGGATGTTGGCTCAAACTTGTCTTGCATACACACGGTCACACAAAGTTGTCGGAAAATCCGATCATTCTAAACGCGGTGACGTAAAACACGTACGTCGGGACTATAAACGGGGCAGTGGCCAATAGCTTTCATCCCTTTATTTATTCTGAGCATGCGTGGCACTTTGTCTGTCGGATTTGTGTACACACGATCGGAATTTCCGACAACAGATTTTGTTGTCGGAAAATTTTATATCCTGCTCTCAAACTTTGTGGGTCGGAAAATCCGATGGAAAATGTGTGATGGAGCCTACACACGGTCGGAATTTCCGACAACAAGGTCCTATCACACATTTTCCGTCGGAAAATCCGACCTTGTGTACGGGGCATAAGTCTGTACTTGCTGCACTTTTCTCTTCTGCCGCTAGGTGGCCGGGTACCTGGTGGCATTAGATATGAGAAGGGCAATGCAAGGTCAGATTATGGGAATATGGGGCATCCAAGCCAATAGGCAGGGGTTTTCTTGGATCCCTTGGCCTGCTGGGAGAACCTATATATTTGGGTGGAGTTGAGTGATCGGGGTTCTGTGCCACCTGGACGGCTGTCTGGATGGACGTGTGTTGTATTGCCTGGGCTACCAGGCCAGAGTTTGGGCCTATCTCAGGCACATCTGGTTGCTAGGCTGTCTGAGGGCCTATCCAGAAGCAAGAGAGCAGTGCAGGGTTGGGATTGTGGTTTGCAGTCCAACCAGAAGTGACGGCTCTGCCGGCCGGAGAACCTGTCATTGTTGGAGGTAGAGGGGAAGGTTTCGCCACTAAGGGACCATCCACCTTATTACCAAGGACCACAGTGAGTAGCTGAAGCAAGTACCGGAGCAGTATTCTCACCAACCAGGGACGGTGGAGAATCAGGAAACTTCAGTGGGTACCAAGGCAGGGACCCAGCCAGCGGAGGTGATGCTTGCAAAGCAGCCTTGTGCGTCAAGCCAGGAACCGAGCAGGCCAGTGGAGTGAAGCTTGAGAAGTATCTTGAGTGCCAAGCTAGGGACCCAGCAGAGAGTCGGGGGTAAAGATTGGGGAAGATACTACTGTGAAGATTGGAAGAGCTCAAGTGATTCAGTGGCAGTGAATCATCTAGTCTAGTGAGAGACTAGGAGCTCAGTGGGCTGAAGAACTACAAGAAGTGATTGTAGTGGAACCGAAGGAACTGTTACACTTTGTGTTAGGAACTGTTAAAGACTGTTGCCATAGGAGACAGCATTCCTATACATTCAGATGTGGTATCTTGCTGGATGCCTTTCTCTGCATGGCTGTCCTCCTGTTAAAGTCTCGGAGTCTGCCAATTTATCTTGCAACGACCTAAGGGTGTCCTGGCCCTAACCCTCTCTCCCAAAGTTACGTTAAGAAAAATAAAATCTTTTGCATCCAAGAAGTGTCTGGTGCCCAATCAATCTACCTTGCATTACACCCACTATGCCAATGCAACCCACCATATACAGAAGGATGTCAGCTATCTTTGGCCCTAGAGGTTCTCATTATGCCGAAGGAGGCCTGGGACCTTGCTACATTTATTATATACACACACACACACACAAACACAGCCTTGAAAAAGTATTCATACACCTGGATTTTGTCATGTTACAACCAAAAACGTAAATGTATTTTATTGGGATTTTATGTGATAGACCAACACAAAGTGGCACATAATTGTGAAGTGAAAGGAAAATGATAAATGGTTTTCAAATTATTTTACAAATAAATATGTGAAAAAAAAGTGTGGCGTGCATTTGTATTTAGCCCCCCTGAGTCAATACTTTTTAGAACCACCTTTCGCTGCAATTACAGCTGCAAGTTTTTTTGGGGATGTTTCTACCAGCTTTGCACATCTACAGAGTGACATTTTTGCCCATTCTTCTTTGCAAAATTGCTCAAGCTCTGTCAAGTTGGATGGAGAGCGTCTGTAAACAGCAATTTTCAAGTCTTGCCACAAATTCTCAATTGAATTAAATCTGGACTTTGACTGGGCCATTCTAATGCCCCGTACACACGGTCGGATTTTCCGATGGAAAATGTGTGATAGGACCTTGTTGTTGGAAATTCCGACCGTGTGTGGGCTCCATCACACATTTTCCATCGGAATTTCCGACACACAAAGTTTGAGAGCTTGCTATAAAATTTTCCGACAGCAAAATCTGTTGTCGGAAATTCCGATCGTGAGTACACAAATCTGACGCACAAAGTGCCACGCATGCTCAGAATAAATTAAGAGACGAAAGCTATTGGCTACTGCCCCATTTATAGTCCCGACGTATGTGTTTTACTTCACCGCGTTCAGAACGATCGGATTTTCCGACAACTTTGTGTGACCGTGTGTATGCAAGACAAGTTTGAGCCGACATCCGTCGGAAAAAATCCATGGATTTTGTAGTCGGAATGTCCGATCAATGTCCGACCGTGTGTACGGGGCACTACACATGAATAGGCTTTGATCTAAACCATTCTATTGTAGCTCTGGCTGTATGTTTAGGTTTGTTGTCCTGCTGGAACGTGAACCTCCGCCCCAGTCGCAAGCCTTTTGCAGACTCGAACAGGTTTTCTTCTAAGATTGCCCTGTATTTGGCTCCATCCATCTTTCCATCAACTCTGACCAGCTTCCCTGTTCCTGATGAAGAAAAGCATCCCCACAACATGATGCTGCCACCACGTTTCACAGTGGAGATGGCGTGTTCAGGGTGATGTGCAGTGTTATGCCCCGTACACACGGTCGGACTTTCTATAGTACTTGGTCCGGCACACTTTCTGACGGACTTTGTCCGCCAGGTGCGCCGGACTTTAAAACGGACGGACTTGCTCACACACGACCGGACTTTGCGGCGGGCTAAGTCCGCCCGTCTTTCCGACGGACTTTCGCCGGAGTTACGGCGGACTTTCAGAATGAACGGACTTGCCCACACACGGACAAGTCCGTTCATTTTGACCGTGACTCAGGTGCGACGGAACTAGAAAAAGAAGTCAATCTTGCCGCTTTTAATCGGCAAGATTGACACCTTGCGAGCCCCGTCGCGGGGCATACCAGGCCCTTAGGTCTGGTATGGATTATAAAGGGAACCCCCCTACGCTGAAAAAACGGCGTGGGGTCCCCCCTAGAATCCATACCAGACCCCGATCCGAGCACGCAGCCTGGCCGGTCAAGAAAGGGGGTGGGGACGAGCGAGCGCCCCCCCCCCCCTCCTGAACCGTACCAGGCCGCATGCCCTCAACATGGGGGGGTGGATGCTTTGGGGGAGGGGGGCGCCCTGCGGGGCCCCCCCACCCCAAAGCACCTTGTCCCCATGTTGATGAGGACAAGGGCCTCTTCCCGACAACCCTGGCCGTTGGTTGTCGGGGTCTGCGGGCGGGGGGCTTATCGGAATCCGGGAGCCCCCTATAATAAGAGGGCCCCCAGATCCCGGCCCCCCCACCCTATGTGAATGAGTATGGGGTACATGGTACCCCTACCCATTCACCCAGGGAAAAAGTGTAAATAAAACACTACAAAGGTTTTTAAAATATTTTATTAAACAGCTCCGGGGGGGGGGGGGATCTTCCACCGGCCTCGGGGGTCTTCTTCCGGCTTCGGGGGTCCCTCCGGTTCATCTTCTCCCGGCGTCCGGTTGGTTCTTCTCCGCTCTCTTCTCCCGGTGTTCCAGTTCTTCGGCCGGCTCCTCCGCTGTCTTCAGGTAGCTCTCTTGCCAGCAGAGGTCCGGACTTCTGGGCTTCTTGTCTTCTGGGCCTCTGGTCTCCAGATGTTGACACGACGCTCTCTCCGGCTGGACTGCTCTCTGAGGGCTGCGTTGTGACTTATATAGGCGGAGACCCCGTCCCCTTTTGATGTCACAGTCCCTGGGCATGCTGGGACTGTGACATTTTAGGGGGCGTGGTCACTGGGTGATGTTGACAAAAGGGGGCGGGATCTCCGCCTATATAAGTCACAACGCAGCCCTCAGAGAGCAGTGCAGCCGGAGAGAGCGCCGTGTCAACATCTGGAGACCAGAAGACCAGAAGACCAGAAGCCCAGAAGACAAGAAGCCCAGAAGTCCGGACCTCTGCTGGCAAGAGAGCTACCTAAAGACAGCGGAGGAGCCGGCCGAAGAACTGGAACACCGGGAGAAGAGAGCGGAGAAGAACCAACCGGACGCCGGGAGAAGATGAACCGGAGGGACCCCCGAAGCCGGAAGAAGACCCCCGAGGCCGGTGGAAGATCCCCCCCCCCGGAGCTGTTTAATAAAATATTTTAAAAACCTGTGTAGTGTTTAATTTACACTTTTTCCCTGGGTGATTGGGTAGGGGTACCATGTACCCCATACTCATTCACATAGGGTGGGGGGGCCGGGATCTGGGGGCCCTCTTATTATAGGGGGCTCCCGGATTCCGATAAGCCCCCCGCCCGCAGACCCCGACAACCAACGGCCAGGGTTGTCGGGAAGAGGCCCTTGTCCTCATCAACATGGGGACAAGGTGCTTTGGGGTGGGGGGGGCCCCGCAGGGCGTCCCCCTCCCCCAAAGCATCCACCCCCCCATGTTGAGGGCATGCGGCCTGGTACGGTTCAGGAGGGGGGGGGGGGCGCTCGCTCGTCCCCACCCCCTTTCCTGACCGGCCAGGCTGCATGCTCGGATCGGGGTCTGGTATGGATTTTAGGGGGGACCCCACGCCGTTTTTTCAGCGTAGGGGGGTTCCCTTTATAATCCATACCAGACCTAAGGGATTGGTATGCCCCGCGCTCGCCGCAATAGGAAAATTTGTTTTTCCTATTGCAGCGAGCGCGAAATGCAATACCCTGCCCTCGCGTCGTATCTGGTCCGCCGGACCAGCATACACACGAGCGGGCTTTCCGTCGGACCAGCACACAGACGAGCGGACTTTCCGCCCGAAACTGAGTCCGACGGAAAGATTTAAAACTTGTTTCAAATCTAGGTCCGGCGGGCTTTTGGGAAAAAGTCCGCCGGAGCCCACACACGGGCGGATTGTCCGGCAGACTCTGGTCCGCCGGACCAAGTATGCCGGAAAGTCCGACCGTGTGTACGGGGCATTAGTTTTCCACCACACAAAGCATTTTGCTTTTAGGCCAAAACGTTTAATTTTGATCTCATGTGACCAGAGCACCTTCTTCCACGTGCTTGCTTAGTCCCCCACATGGCTTCTCGCATACTGCAAATGGGACTTCTTATGGCTTTCTTTCAACAATGGTTTTCTTCTTGCCGCTCTTCCATAAAGGCCAGATTTGTGGAGTGCATGACTAATAGTTGTCCTGTGGACAGATTCTCCCACCTGAGCTGTGGATCTCTGCAACTCACCCAGAATTACCATGGGCCGCTTGGCTACTTCTCTGATTAATGCCCTCCTTGCTCAGACCGTCAGTTTAGGTGGACAGCCATGTCTTGATAGGTTTGCAGTTGTACCATACTCTTTCCATTTTCGGATGATGGATTGAACAGTGCTCTGTGAGTTGTTCAAAGCTTGGGATATTTTTTTTTATAACCTAACCCTGCTTTAAACCTCTCCACAACTTTATCCCTGACCTGTATGGTGTGTTTCTTGGCCTTTATGATGCGGTTTGTTCACCAAAGTTCTCTAACAAATCTCTGAGGTCTTCACAGAATAGCTGTATTTATACTGAGAATAAATTACACACAGGTGGACTCTATTTAATAATGTGACTTCTGAAGGCAATTGGTTCCATTAGATTTTAGTTAAGGGTATCAGAGTAAAGGTGGCTGAATACAAATGCACACCACACTTTTCAAATAATTATTTGTAAAAAATGTTGAAAACCATTTATCATTTTCCTTCCACTTCACAATTATGTGCCACTTTGTGTTGGTCCCAATAAAATACATTTCCGTTTTTGGTTGTAACATGACAAAATCTCAAGGTGTATGAATACTTTTTCAAGGCATTGTATATATTATATATAATATGTGTGTGTGCGCTTATATATATATATATATATATACATATACATATACATATACATATACACACACACATATATATATATATATATACATATACATACATACATACACACGCACACATACATACATATACACACATACATACATACATACATATACACACGTATACATATACACACGTATACACACACACACATATATCTATTATGTAGGGGGACTAATTATTTTATTAAAGCGGTTGTATACCCGCTGTCATTTTTTTTTTTTTTTACACCTGCAAGGGAAAAGGCATAATGAGCTAGTATGCACCGCATACTAGCTCATTATGAGATACTTACCTTAGAACGAGGCGCCGGCATCTCACCTGGTCCAGGCCGAGGGAGCCGACATCTCCCCTCGGCGTGTCTTCCGGGTATCGCGGCTCCGGCGCTGTGAGTGGCCGGAGCCGCGATGTCGTCACTCCCGCACATGCGCGCGGGAGACTTCTGCCCGGCAAGCTCCGGAGTTTGCCGGGCTGTCAGCCGAGAGTCCCCTGTGCACATGCACCGCTGCAGTCAGCGGCTCATTGCGAGGGGAATATCTCCTAAACCTTACAGGTTTAGGAGATATTTTTTTTACCTACAGGTAAGCCTTATTATAGGCTTACCTGTAGGTAAAAGTTACAAATAAAAGGTATACAACCGCTTTAACATGAGTAGGGATGGGCGAATAGTTCGGCCCGAGCATAGGTTCGGGCCAAACTTTCGTTTTTCGGTTGTTCGGCGTACAGCCGAACAAACGGGTCGTTCGACCGTTTGTTCGGCCCCCGAACTGACCACAATGCATTGCGGCGCTGATTGGCTGAAGCAGTGAAAGCTGTAGCCAATCAGGGCACAAAGCACTGTCAGAGTCATGATTGGACACTGTCATCATGACTTTATCCAATCATGGCTCATTCCCGCCGCACAGTATAAAAGTATTCTTTCAATGGCAGCCAATTTTCAGTGTGATTTTGGCGTGGAGAGAGATAGAACAGGGCTCTGTTCAGTGCTATTAGTTAGTTATGCCGCGTACACACGAGCGAACTTTACGGCAGACTTTGCCCGGCGGACTGGATTTCGTCAGACAATTCGATCGTGTGTGGGCTCCAGCGGACTTTGTTTTCTCAAAAGTTGGACGGACTTAGATTTGAAACATGTTTTAAATCAATCCGTCGAAATTGAGTCCGGTCGAAAAGTCCGCTCGTCTGTATGCTAGTTCGACGGACAAAAAGCCACGCTAGGGCAGCTATTGGCTACTGGCTATGAACTTCCTTGTTTTAGTCCGGTCGTACGTCATCACGTACGAATTCGACGGACTTTGGTGGATTGTGTGTAGGCAAGTCCGTTCATTCAGAAAGTCCATTGTAAAGTCTGTCGAAAAGTCCACCGAGCAAAGTCTGCCGTAAAGTCCGCTCGTGTGTATTAGTGTGCTATACTGTACTACTTTGCTTCAGTTGTCAGTGTAGAATATTAGTTTAGTGTCAGTCTAGGGATAGTGTGAGTGTAGTGAGGAGGACCATCATTCAGCTTTGCATAGTGTGCAGCTAGAGTAGGGACAGCTCAGATAGTTTCACAGTAGTGTAGTGAGACTGTGTCATTCATACACACATTAGTGTGGAGTAGGGACAGCTCATATAGTTTCAGTGTAGTGTAGTAAGACTGTGTCAGTAATCTTGACATTCGTGCATAGCTAGAGTAGGGACAGTTCTGATAGCGTCAGTGTAGTGACGGTTGAACACCGTCTATTTAATTGCGTTACTGTCAGTTTAACGCCATTTACTTCTGTGTGTGTTACTGCCAGTTTAACATATCGTTTTGTGTGCGTTACTGCCAGTTTAACGCCATATAGTTCTGTGTGCGTTACTGCCAGTTTAGCGCCATATAGTTTTGCGTGCGTTACTGCCAGTTTAACGCCATATAGCTCTGTGTGCCACTGTACATTTGGCACATTATATTGCAGTATATTATAGTGTATCCGTGGAGTGTGTCTGTAGTGTGAACTCAAATTAAAGTGCATCAAACATCTCCTTACATTGATTAAAGTACATCTACGTACAGATTTCAACTTCTTCTTTACATTTGCTTATAAGCACCGCACCCTCCCTCCCAATAATGTCTGGGAGGACAACAAGGAGAGGCAGACGTTCCCTTGGCACTGTAAGGAGGCCAGCAACAAATGTATCCACAGGCAAAGATGGACGTGGTGGTCAGTCCTCAGGCAGGGCATCATTTCCTCTGTTTAGTGAGTTTGCCGGTGCTATCCAGCCACAGCATGCAGAGGAAGTGGTGGACTGGCTTATTAAACCTTCCTCATCCTCCTCATCCTCTGTCACGCAAGCAGAGACAAGTGTGCAGTTCCCTGCAGTTGCCAGAGTGGATAAACCTTCCTCCTTGTCCACATATTTCCTGCCATAGCCCCAATATCAGCCATTGAGGAGTCAGCCGAGTTATTTCACCACAGCGTCAGCCACTTGCGCCTTAATGATGCTCAGCCATTACTGGATTCAGATGTTGGTTCTGAGGTTGAGGGTGACAGGAACATGAGCCTAGAGAGAGGGAGGAACACTGGTAGAAAAAAATGGCATTCATGTTCCCCTAGCCGCAGTGTATTGCCAAGTTGTCTCCAGTGGTAAAGATGAAAATAGAGGAGATGGTGATGATGAGGTCACTGATGCGACTTGGGTGCCAGATAGAGCAGAGGAGGAAACTGAAGGTGAGGCAGCACAACCCCAAGGAGGCCGACATCAAGAAAGATTAGAGCGCAGCCACCCTATTTTATCACATTCTGCAGCTGTTATCTCATGGCCCACTCCCCAAAGCGCAGCTGTCTGGGCCTTTTTCAGCACATCTGCAGCAGATTGCACTGTTTCTATCTGCAAACTGTGTCTCAGGCACATCAAACGTGACAAGAACACCAACCATTTGGGTGCCACATGCCTAACAAGGCATTTAAGGTCCAACCACTCAGCCCGTTGGCAAGAGCACCTAAAAGCCACACAAAAGGGGCACAAATCTGTCCCTCCTCCTTACCCACTT
Organism: Lithobates septentrionalis; assembly: GCA_037952835.1. NCBI lineage: Eukaryota > Metazoa > Chordata > Amphibia > Anura > Ranidae > Lithobates > Lithobates septentrionalis. Next base: position 322,568 of record JBBDGP010002223.1, read on the forward strand.
CAGTCTGCCCCTGCGATACCGAGTCATTATCTTTCAGCAGCCTTCACTGACAGGGATGATGGTATAGCACAGGGTGTCCCAGGTCCTAGCAGCACATCTGCCAGCAGCACACCACCAGCTGTAGACTGTAGCCAGCAAATTCTCTGCCCCATCTGCTGCAGCAGAAAAAAAATACAGTCCCTGCCACCCACATGCCCAGCGTCTGAATGCAAACTTGTCAAAGCTGTTGGCTCTTCAACTTCTGCCTTTCAGCCTGGTAGATTCTGCCCCCTTCCATGAATTCACACAATGTGCTGTACCACAATGGCAGGTTCCCAGTCGCTACTACTTTTCACGTAAGGCCGTTCCATCTCTCTACCATCACGTGGAAGAGAATGTTCTGGCATCTTTGGGCAAGGCAGCCAGCCGTAAAATCCACCTTACTGCTGACAAGTGGTCCAGCAAGCATGGGCAGGGATGATATATTTTGTTCACAGCACACTGGGTAATGCTGCTTGCAACTCGAAAGGATGCAGGGCAGGGCTTGGTGCTGCAGCTTGTTGTACCCCCACGTCTCCATACAGCTGGTGGAGAAGCCAGACCTGTGAGCTCTTCCCCCTCCTCCTCCTCCTCTGCCACCTCCATGCCCTCCTCTGCAGAATTTCTAAGTGATCAAAGAGTCATTCCCAGAGTCAGGCTAAAAGGGGCCATGCAGTGCTTCAGCTGGTGTGTTTAGGGGACAGGAACCACACCGGAGCAGAGATTCTTGCAGCTCTGCAGGGACAGGCCCAGAGGTGGTCCACACCATGACAGCTGGAGCCAGGAATGGTGGTGTCCGGTAATGGCTCAAACCTCCTGTCCGTCCTTAGACAGGGAAAGTTAACACATGTGCCATGCCTGGCACATATCCTCAATTTAGTGGTGCAGCTTTTCCTAAGTACCCAGGGTTGCAAGATGTACTAAAACAGAGTAAGATAAGAGTCTGTAGCAATTTCAGGCGGTCATACACAGCCAGTGCTCGGTTGGCTGAAATTCAGCGGGAATTCCACCTGCCCGTAAACCGCCTGATTTGTGACATGCCCACCAGGTGAAACTCAACTTTGGTAATGCTGCAGCGGCTACCGGCTATACATGCAGCAGAGGGCCGTCAACGCGTACCTGTGCCAGTACGAAACGACGACAGGCTCAGGCAGCCTTGGCTTTTTTTCCCCACGCCAATGGCTGATCATTAAGTATGCATGCACTGTATTGTCACCATTTGAGGAGGCCACAAGGATGGTGAGCAGTGACAGTGCATGCATCAGTGACACAATCCCTGTTGTGTTCCTTCTGAGGCAGACTCTGCATGGCATTGTGGACAGGGCACTGGAGGCAGAGCAGCAGGAGCAAGAGAAGGCCCACTTTATCCAGGCACCATTATTCCTATGTCACAAAACACACAGAAGGAGAGAGGGGAGGAGGATGAGGAGGAGGATTCTGGCACTTTCACAGTCTTCGAAGAAAAGGAAGACATGCGTCAATCTGTAAGCGATGGCTTTCCAACCCCAGAACCCTTGGGAGTAGTACGTGGCTGGGAGGAGGAGGTTCCAGATGCTATCAAGGAGTCTGCTTCTCAAGCCTTGGCAAATTTGAGGCACATGGGCAACCTCATGCTTCAAAGCCTGCGAAAGGACCCAAGAATACGTGGCATAGAGGAGCAGGATGATTACTGGTTGGCAACCCTCCTTGACCACCGTTATAAGGGGGAAGGTCTCATAACTCACCCCGTCCCCACAGAGAGTGCAAAAGATAAAATATCTTGAGGACAAGTTAAAGAGGATTTTATTGAACGTCTTTCCTGACTCCAGTAGGTTACAGTGTGGTGGAAAACATCGTTTTGAGTCTTCTGTTGGTCAAGAGAGGAGCGTTGGAGAAGGCGTCCGCCTAAGTGAGGCATTTCTGATTTTCTTTAGTCCTCGCCGCCCAGAGCTGTCAGCTTCCACATCCCATCGGCAGCGTCTGCATCACATGGTGGACGATTACCCCGGGGCCAAAACAGAGATTGAGAGCTTTCCAGCTGACGATCCACTGACTTACTGGGTCATGAGAATAGACCACTGGCCAGAACTTGCCCAGTATGCTATTGAGTTGTTGGGCTGCCCTGCATCCAGCGTGCTTTCAGAACGGGCATTCAGTGCTGCAGGAGGTTTCCTTACTGATCAACACGTCTGTCCACAGATTCCGTGGACCGTTTGACTTTTATAAAAATGAATCAGTCCTGGATTACCAGCTATGAAGCCCCTGATGCCGATGTCACTGATTAAGTCTTTTTGGGATGTGGAATCTCTGCAGGACTTCAAGGCTGCCTAGATTTGAGGGTGTTCAATCATTTCATCTGGAAGAATGTTTTTTTCCTGCTTTAGATTTTTCTGCACCTGTTTGACAGGTGCATATCATTGCAATTTTTTACAGCAAGGTCAATTCTTGCTTTCATCAAGAGTACCTCTATAAGGTTATGGTGAAAAGGCACCCCCGACACCCAAAGACCAATTTTTCAGCACCTGTTTGACAGGTGCTTATCATTGCAATTTTTTACAGCAAGGCCAATTCTTGCTTTCATCAAGATTACCTCTATAGGGTTACGGTGGGAAGGTGCCACCGACATCCAAAGACCAATTTTTTACACCCGTTACTATCCAAAGTCAAAGTGACACCAGAATGTATCCAAAAAATCTCTAATCTTGTTCCCAGTGCACTACATTGTGGCCTCATCATACACACTGGCTCCCCAGCTGTTGCTATGCAAAATAAAGGCAGCTTGCAGGGAAAATGTAATTTTTTTGGCTTTATAAATGCAGTTATTGCTGCAGCAGATTCTAGACATGGTACAGATCTGCCACTTTACAGGTAGACTAAGGGGACCCCCCAGGCACTATATTGGAAGGATTTTTTCATTTTTATTCTTTCACATTAAAAAATAAAAAAATCACTGCTCATTTAAAAATTAAGTTTTTTCACAAACTTTTTTGTTATTGATACATGTCCCCCAGGGACCCCTATAACCATTGTATGCCCAATTACTTGCATATAAGCCTTCAAAATGGGCACTTTTAATTTTTGACATTCGGGTCCCATTGACTTTAATAGGGTTCGTTATTCGGGTCCGAACTTTCGTGGTGTTCAAAAGTTCTGGTGCGAACCGAACGGGGGTCCGTTCGGCCCATCCCGAAACATGAGGTGGGCGGTCTCCTCTGAGGATGTCTGTGTACTGAGCAGTGATAATTTACAGATGCTTAATAAACGGACACCTCAAGTGTGTCAGTGAATTTCTGGTATTTTAATCTCGCCATGTCTCATGAGATTACAGTTTCAGGGGGTGTTCTCCACTGTTTTGAAGCATTTGTAGATCGCTTCACTTCTCAAAAGGTGAAGTGATCTACACCGCTTCATAAACAGGCATCCAGAGGAGAGTGATCTCCTCTGTGAATGCCGGAGAACTGAGCAGTGTATACTTTCCACTGCTTCATAAATGGACACCTTAGTTGTTGCTACACATTGTAAACCTAGAGAAATCCAGTTGAAATTTTTCATTTTTGGACTTACCTCTATTACTTCAATCTGATTATCATTTAGCCAGAGTACTTCTAACTGGGTCAGCTTTTCCAAAGACTCAATGACCTTAATACTGTTACAATAAAGGAAAAGCCCTTTCACATTAAGGCACGTTTCTAGACCTTCAATTTTCTGTAAGAAAAAAAAATAGTGTCAATATAATTTTATTAAAAGTAAACCTGTCCCAAATATTTCTAAAGCCTGGTACACCCTATCATTTTTTTTTCTCATTTAACCAAGCGGGCTGAACGAAAAAAGTCTGAGGAGCTCGGGAGCAGCTCGCTGTACTAACTATCTGATGTTAGTACAGCGATCTACCCTCTGAGCTACTGTGTTCCCCCTGCCAGTACACACCAGTCAGCGCTGGCAGCCAATGGATGCTGATCGGATGCTGTTTTTTTTTTTGTTTTTTTTTAACATAGAGTTTATTTATTTGTTCTGAACAAACAGAAATAAAAAAAAAAACAAGTTACATTAGTTCAAGACAGATAATGTACAATGATCGCTTATATCATGTCAAGTCAATAAGTACAGTGAAAATAATACAAGTCAATGTCACACATAGTGGCAAAAGTATACTATTAAGTCTCCAAAACATAGACACCTTATAAGACCCTTGAGGGGGGGGGGGGGGAGGCCCGGGGGGGGGAGGGGGAAGCCCGACAGGGGTCCCCCAACCTTAGTTATATACTAGCAGTGTATCGGCCAGGTCATGTCCGGGGCAAAATTACAGAAAGTAGGGATGTGTGGGTAGCCAATGGGCCAAGGCAGGGTACCTAATATATCTATTCAATGGTCAGGTGTTTGGCCTCCACCCAACCCGCCCATATCCTATCGAATTTCTTCGGACAATTTCTCCCCATATATGTCAGCTTATATAGAGGCAGGGCTGCATTGATAAGAGAGAGCCATAGTTGTTTAGTGGGTGGTTGAGGCTGGTTCCAGTTAAGGAGAATGGCCTTTCTGGCATACATTGCTGTGTAAAAAACGAATATTTTTTTCCTTTTTGGGGCCTCAAGAGAGTCGCATATGCCCAACAGGAGGGGGATAGGACTGTAGGGGACCCTGATTTTGCCCACCGAGTTAATATCATCCAGAACTATCTTCCAAAAACCCACTATCCTTGGACATGTCCACACCGTATGGAAGAAATCAGCATTATCCGCATCACACCTAGGACAGGTGGCTGTTCTATTCGCATAAATTTTAGCAAGACGCGATGGGGAGTAGTAAGCCCGATGGAGAAATTTTAATTGGGTAAACCTATCCCTGGAGGAGATGGTCAGGGTTAGGTATTGCTGCACCCCCTCTTCCCAGTCCTCATCAGTCAGGTCAGGGATGTCACGCTGCCAGGTAGACATCAATTGTGAGACTCTAGACGTAACCAGTCGTGCAAGCATGTTATACATAGTCGACAACAGTCGGATGCTGGTTTTTCAGCATGCCTGTTCAGCCGGTTACCTTTGAACCGGCTGGTACTAGCCAATAAGTACCTGTGTTAGTTTTCAATTTAATTCCTGTGTCCTTGTGGAGCCCCTTGGATCCTGGCTGTACATGATACAATTTAACCACTTGCCAATGGGCACTTTTCCCCCTTCCTGCCCAGGCCAATTTTCAGCTTTTAGCGCTATCACACTTTGAATGACAATTGCACAGCCATGCAACACTGTACACATATGAATTTTATCTTTTTTCACATAAATAGAGCTTTCTTTTGGTGGTATTTAATCACCACTGGATTTTTTATTTTTTTCTAAACAAATGAAATAAGACCAACATTTTTGGAAAAAACAAACAAAAAAAAACAAAAGAAAAAACATTTTTTATAGTTTGTTATAAAATTTTAGCAAACAAGTAATTTTTATCCTTCACTGATGTGTGGTGATGAGGCTGCACTGATGGGCAATGATAAGGAGGAACGGATGAGGCTGTACTGATAGGTGGCACTAATAGGAGGTACTGATATGCAGCACTGATAGGTGACACTGATGGGCACTGATTGGCAGCACTGGTGGACACTGAGGAGGAACAGATGAGGCTGTACTGATAGGTGGCACTAATAGGAGGTACTGATATGCAGCACTGATAGGTGGCACTGATTGGCAGCACTGGTGGGCACTGTTGGGACTGCACTGATAATCGGTGGTGCCCTGTGTAGATGTCCCTTTAAATTAAGCCGGTTATCAGCTCTCTTCTCCCCTCCTCACGCTGTTAGTGTGAGAAAAGGAAAGCCGATAACCGGCTTGTGTTTACATCGTGATCAGCTGTCATTGGGCACAGCTGAACATATGGTAAAGGGCCACTGTGATTGGCCCTTTACCCTGATTTGTGATCACTGAGTCCAGAGGATTCAGTGATCACAGAGCGTGCCGCCCACACATGTTTCGGCTATAGCATGGGCGAGAAGTGATTAAAGCAGTATTAAACCCAAGAGAAAGCATTTATTATATTGCAGCCTACCAATTCTTAGTTGTGGTGACTGCACTAATTTTCTTTTTTAGGCTTTCACTTATTTTCATTTGGTAACCTGGCCATTAATTCTTTTTTTTTTTACAAAAGAACAAGCTCTCTTGCAGATGCAGCAGTTACAGGGATGAGACAAACCATTTAACACTGACAGGTGTGCTTAAAATGATCAGCTTGATCCTAAAATGGGGGGAGGGACGGTTGCTGTAACTGCTTAAAAAAGTGTGAGCTGGAGTTTGGATTTGATTTGTTAGTGTATCAAAATCAGCTAGTATATCCAACAAAGCTGCTCCTGTGCTCTTTCATCCAGAGTAGGGGGGCAAGAAGTGTGTTACTAACCAATTCTCTAGGTGAAAAAAAAAAAAAAAAGAGAGAAGCCTACAAAAGGAAAATAAATGCAGCCATCACATCCAAGGATTGGTAAACTGTAATATATTACATTTTTGGTTTTGGGTTTAATACTGCTTTAAGATTAAGCCTTGGCACCTCATGTCATAGGCACGACTACCCAGATTTGCCTTCATATATACACTTGTAATAAATGCTACACTGTCTGAAATAATGGCATTTATTTATTTAATGAGTAGCAAGTGTTAGCTTTGCAAAATTAATTTTTCCTTTTCAAAATTAAAATTCACTTAGCTTAGCGAATGAGGTGAAATCTGTGCTGACTTCAATCATCCAATCATGTGGATGGCAAAATCCTGTTTTGTTTTTTTTTCCTTGCACGGGATTGGGTATTCTTTGCAAAGTATATGTTCACTTAGATTCACCTCATTCACTAAGCTAAGTGAAAATGCTCTTTGAAAAGTGCTCTACAGTACCTTTCTACTATGCTCTACTACTACTGATCTAGATGGAACTTCTATAGACTGTCTGACTGTCCCATAAAATGGACCTGCAGTACATCTGTAATGAACTCTGTATTGTCTGAGATCAACAGATCCAGCAGTCCATAATTTCTAGCTGGGACTTCTGTAAACTGTCCCATAAAACTGACCTGCAGTAGGTATCAGAGAAGGCATGTCCGTGGTGCTGCTGGTATCTCTAAATATGCGCATGCGCAGACCGGCAAATGCCCGGGCAGATGTGCATAATCGTCAGCAAAGGGGCACGCACATGCTCACTCACGCATCTATGCATTCATCTGTAACTAATGCTGGCGCCAAGCGGGCTATTTAAACAGGCGTCAGTTTGGGCTCATTGCTGTTTGGTCTGCAGCTTCTGTGTGTCGTTCCTGATTCTGTGTGACCTCTGATCTTGATCCGGCTTACCCTCTGACCTGCATTTGTCTGCTACCTGCCCCGACCCCGGCTTGTCTTTGGATTCTGCTTCTGCCTCCCGTTTCTCGATTGATCTCCTGATGCTGACTTGGCTTGTTACCTGACCATTCTGCTGTCTGCCGTATATGCCTGATCTGACTGACCGTTACCGACTTGGCTTGTCTGACCCTGCACCTTGCCCATCCAGTCAGCCCCAGCTTCCAGTCCAGCAAGCTCCCATCTGGTTCCTGCTTCCAGCTGCTTACTACAGACTGCCTCCAGCCAAGCATGATGCCAGCCCATCTGCTACCAGCCTGTTCTGCTGCCACTTCTACCCACTGACTGCTCCCACGCAGTCTACTGGACTGATTACAGGCACTCATATCTCGCCGCGCTCCTGTGGCTTCTGTCTCACTACCAGTGGCCCTCGAGCCAGAGCTGTGCGAGAGGCATACCTCTACATGTCAGGCTCACTGACCAGGTATGTGACAGTAGGTTTATAACTTGCCTCTGTTGTGCTGTGCTAACAGTCCAATTACATCAATCAATTTCAGGGTAGTAAAAATAGAACTTTAGGCAAAACATTTTTTTTCCATTTTGGATAGAGTAAGGGAGGGTTATGACCCCTGTAAGGTTCATTTCTGCCATCTTTGTCCCATTGGGGAGATTTACCTTCACTTCCTGTCTCACAGTCAAACAGGAAGTGAGAGGAAGTCTCTGCAAATTAAGGGAATCTCTTGGGGACCCCCAGGTCACCAGAACTAGTGCCCCCATTGGAATATTTCCCCTCTATTAATTTTCTGGGGACAGCCCAAAATATAGTATTTACTTTCATTCACTTTCGATAATAGTGGTAAACAGGACAAATAGAGAGAGTGAATCTCCCTAACAGGGGCACAGACAGAAATAAAAACTGACAGGTTTTCTAGTATATCTCCACTCTATCCAAAACTAAAAAAAATAAGTTTTGCCTTTAGTTATACTTTAAAATCTCCCAATCTCCCAACCTGTACATCACTTTCCTTGTGTGTAAGGCTCTGCATCCCTGGGACGTCAGCTCAGTGCTTTTAGAGCCCTACACCCTCCCTCTTACACCAAGACTCAAATCATGCATTTGTCTCTCCAAACTCATACTGACATATTGTGATAAGTGGGAAGAATGCCTCCCTTACAGTGGTGGCCAGAATTACACCTTTGCAGTCATGCCGCTGGCTCTGCCAAGAGGTATTGGACCTGGAACTATGCAGGCACCATCAGACGGAACCCATAAAGGAACCCTAGGGTTCTACGGAATCCTGGTTGAGAATGATGGTCTAATCATACATCAACAACATCAGTTCCATGTGATCTAGGTGTTCAACTACTGGAACCACTCTTGTTAGGCTGTGTTGTGTTTGGCACAGAATATTTTAGTGGAAAATATACCAAGGTCCTTCTCCTCAACTTACAATTTTAGAGTTTTAAAAAGGAACCCCATAAGCCCCATCAAGGATGATGAAGGGAATCTGGTTACAAAAGACAGAGAGATGGTGAAGGTTTTGAATTTATTCTTCTCCTTAGTCTTCACGAGGGAAACAAGGGGATTCAGTAACCAACTGCAATGTTTATCCTCATAACATGTCGCAGGAAGCACCCTCATGGCTAATAGAGGATAGAATTAGAAATAGACTTGAAAAACTTACCATTAATAAGTCACCGAGACCAGATGGCTTACACCTGAAGGTCCTTAAGGGACTCAGTCAAGTGATTGCCAGACCATTGTTCCTAATCTTTATGAACAGTCTACTGACTGGAATGGTACCAGCTGATTGGAGAAAAGCCAAGGTAGCACCAATATTTAAACAAAGGGCTAAGATATATCCTTGGGAACTACAGGCTAGTTGACCTAACATCAATAGTTTGCAACCTCTTATGCCCCGTACACACGGGCGGACTTTTCGACCGGACTGGTCCGACAGACTTTCCAGCGGACTTTCGACAGGCTTTTGACGGACTTCCGACGGACTTTTTAACGAACGGACCTACACAAAATCACACCAAAGTCAGACGGATTTGTACGTGATGACGTACACCGGACTAAAATAAGGAAGTTGATAGCCAGTAGCCAATAGCTGCCCTAGCGTCGGTTTTTGTCCGTCGGACTAGCATACAGACGAGCGGATTTCTGGGTCCAGCAGAGTTACGATGTAAAGATTTGAAGCATGTTCCAAATCTAAAGTCCGTCAGATTTGCGACTGGAAAAGTCCGCTGAAGGTCCAGTGAAGCCCACACACGATCGGATTGTCCGCCGGATTTGGTCTGTCGGCGTCCGTCGGACCAGTCCGGTCGAAAAGTCCGACCGTGTGTACGCTGCATTGGAGGGGATGATAAGGGACTATATACAAGATTTTATTAATAAAAACTATATTATTAGCAGTAATCAGCATGGATTCATTAAGAATCGTTCTTGCCAGACCAATCTATTAACCTATGAGGAGGTGAGCTGCCATCTAGATAAAGGAAGGCCTGTAGATGTGGTGTATCTGGATTTTGCAAAGACATTATAAACAAAGGCCCACTTTACTGTCCGTCAAACTTTAGGGGGGTCAGACTGTGACCAGTGGGAGAAGAAAATGTCCTGACGTCAGTGCAATTGAACAATGCCCCATCATTGGTTTTAGGGGGGAGTAATAATGCCCCATCGTTGGTATCAGTGCCCCATCAATGGTGTCAGTGGGAAGAATAGTGCCTCATCGTTGGTGTCAGTGGCAGGAGCTATGCCCCACTGTTGCTGGCAGTTGGGGGAATAATGTCCCAAGGGCCAGATAAAAGCAAGCAAAGGGCCGCATCCAGCGGTCTAAACTGCCCATTACTACTAAATCAGCTTCTATCCTAGCTATTAGAGGTAGAAGTCACATTCAGAGCTGCATGCACTGTATATAAACATTGAATCTGTATTCAGTTATTACCATGACTTTAGCCTAAACAATTTTAGACATTATTCCAAGAGCTTATTAAAACCCTACCTAACATACTGCTGGTAAGGGTCTTAGGCTGGGGGAGCTCGCAGGAGCTTGCAGCCCTGAATTGAGCTTTAAGCGACTAGCATCAGGTTTTGTTGGGTTAGGTACAGAAACATTGTTTGTGGGGGTGTATGGTATTTTAGAGCTGGTAATTTGCAGAACGGCTACCCTTTCATTGCAAAGAAGATATGTTCTTGCATATATTTATTGATTTGAATAACCTTTAATGAGCTCTGTTCTTTTTTCACTTACTGTCAAATGACACTCTACAATCCAAAGTTTCTGAAGCAGTGGACACGATTCTAGACCAGAGATGTTTTCTATGTTTTGTCCAGCTAATGTCAGATTTGTAAGATTTGGAAAGTAAGAGAGTCCCACCATTTTCGGATAACCAGAAAAGAACATTTCAAGTGTTTTGTTTGCTGGTCCTTCTTGTGCAATCTTCTCATAGTTGACACCATTACATGCACACTGTAAGCAAAGATACAAAACCATGCTCATAACATAACAATATGAATGCAAAACATATATATGGTTTCACTGCTTTTCTTGAATACAGTCTAACCCAGCCTTTCTCAACCTTGCAATAGTTTTCAGGTCCCAGGGAACCCCTGGTAACTTTCATCTATCAGGGGTCATTGGAAAAATGTATCCTACATTGGTGTTGGTAAGTGGGAAGAATGCCTCCCTTACAGTAGTGGCCAGAATGACTCCTTTGCAGTCATCCTGCTGGCTCTATCAAGAGGTGGTGGACCTCGAACTATGGAGGCACCATCAATTGGGAGGTCAGTTAGCCACAGCTCAAGGAACCCCTAGCCACCCCTGGAGGAACCCTAGTTGAAAATGGCTGGTCTAAAACATACATCAGCAATATCAGCTAAAGATCCACACGATCCATGTGTTCAACTACTGGAACCACTCTTGTTAGGCTTATAGTTTCTGCAGCTGCTGCTCTCCTCTATATTCAGACAGGCTAATCCAGTGTTTCTCAACTCTAGTCCTCAAGGCGCCCCAACAGGTCATGTTTTCAGGATTTCCCTCAGATGAAACGGCTGTGGTAATTACTAAGGCAGTGAAACTGATCAAATCACCTGTGCAAAATAATGGATTGCCTGAAAACATGACCTGTTGGGGCGCCTTGAGGACTGGAGTTGAGAAACACTGGGCTAATCGGAATAGAATTTCCATAATTGTTTAATTTCAGCTGCTTGGCTTTCTAATGTTTGTTTAGCATTTATATTAGCACTTATTCCAATGGATAATTAGTACTAGTCCAGCCTGATAATTGATCCTACTTCAACAGGTTTATTTAGGCAGACCATACATTATACTTTTTTTTCCGTTCAACACACATTTGATATGAATGGGGGAAATCACTCCTGCAGTGCTATTGTGTTCTGCTGGTGGGGGGCCTTCCCCGCTGGCAGAATACAACGATTAGTGTTGCCAACTATAGCCAGTGGCACTGATCATTTTGGAAAAACCTTACAGGCTGGTTGTACGCAATTGGATCAATAGATCAACTTGTGTAAAACCAGCTAGCCTATACATGAATAGAAATTCAGCTGGTCCCTGCTGAACTGCTGGAATTTCGATTCATGTATCTTTTAGTTTTGTTTTTTCCCAGTGGCTAATAAGTTTTATTGCACCAGCTTTCTTAGTGCTTTGTCATTAATTATTCTATTAGACAATTAGTCTTTTTAAAACATTTTGATTTCTTAGTTTCCTTTAGCATCTTTTCCATTAATTTACCAGTCTTATTATAGGAGTTTGGTTCCTTGCATTTGTATTTATTCCCACAGGGGTCATTTAGTCATATTTCAGCAGTGTGGACTCTAATGCCTGGTATACACGATGAGATTATCAGACAAATGATTGCCTGTTTTTTTTTTTTGTTGCATGCTAATTTCATACTGAAAACGAATAGGTTACTAAAGTTATGAAAATTCTCGTACGACAGAATAAAAATTTGGAAGTTATGTAAATTTGCATGCTTGTCCCATTGGACATATTTGCGTGAATTGTCATGATCATCTCTCGAAAGCTGTGTACTAACTATCAAATTATCATAGGATCGCTTCAAAAGCGGTATTTTGCGTTCGATTTTCTGATCGTGTGTACGGGCTTTTAGGCAGCCCATAGAGGATTTTTTTTCCATTCAACCAGGGGAGAATCCTCTCTGCTGAGCCCTTGTATTCTGTCAGCAGTGAGACTTCCCTGCCGTCAGAATACAGTGATGAGCGTTGCTGACTATAGCTGGTGGCACTGATCGAGTGGAAATTTTCAAACAAGGCGGTAGTACAGAAGTCGATTGGTATAATGACTTCTATACAGCCTATATATAGATTGAAAATTGGTTGTTCCTTGCTGAAACAACCAAATTTCGATGCATGTATGTCTGGATTTTATTTTTTTTCAGTTCTCATTTTAGTAGTTGTATGGTTTTATTCATTTTATTTCAGCAGCTTTGTCTCTATTTTTTTAACAGATTTTAGGAGTCAATTAGAATTATTTCAGCAGTCTGAAATAATAATAGTGGTCTCTTAATGTGTTTTAGTCCTTATTTGTACTTGTTCTCGTAGCCAGTTATTTCTATTTCAGCAGCTTGATTCTTCAGTACTTTTTTGCTAATTTTTTTTTTTGATGCAATCTAATATATGTTTACATTATACATCTATTGTCTTTGCTAGATGTTTTTACTATGTATATTGCTTGTATCTTATAACATTCTATAATTCAGTTGAGAAAACTGAAGTTCATTTGACAAATCTGTTGCTATTACAGTGTATGATGTTTTAGATTTTGTGGTATACAGTATACCAATATGCATAGCTTGACATAACTGTTCATCATTATGACTAGGTTTTTTTTCCCATGTAGCCCAGATAAAGGGAGAGTGGTATTGCTCCCAAAATGCGTTGGCTGTTTTTATTTAACTTTTTTTTTTTTTTTTTTTAGCAACAAATAAAATTATCTTGGACTCCTTTATTCGATTTTGGTCTGGTGCTCCTTTCAGTATGTTCATGGTGTAAGTCACTGTTTGATGTCCATCAAGGGAAGCCTTCCTGCGTGGGAGCTGCCTTGCCAGAGCTATTGAGCTTGTTTGAAGTTTTCCTTCATCTGACTACACTTGCAAGTCTTATGCCCTGTACACACGATCAGGGGCGTAACTAGAAATCACAGGGCCCCATAGCAAAATGTTGTATGGGCCCCCCCCCCCCCCCCCCCCCTGCAAACCGCCCCCCCCCTGCAAACCACCCCCTCCACAAAAAAAAAGAACTAATGCCATTGAACAACAGATTACCGCACCCATGTGGCACAGTACCCAGGCAACAGCTTATATTAATTATGAACAACAAAGTATGCAGTATACTGTATGCAGCCCCTAAAGGACACACATTGCTGACCTCCATGCCTTCTAACCAATTTCTGTTCTGTTATATAAAATGAACTAGTTCAACTCACCATAATGCTGAATCAGTGGGAGCCCTAAGCGTGTCACTTGACACCGTCGCCTGCCACCAGATGCAACTTGTCACGGAATGTCACTTGTCACATCACCACACATTGCGGATTGTCCACTTGCCACGTCGCCTGCCACCAGATGTAGATTGTCACTTGTCACACGTTGCAGAATGTCACCTGCCACATGTTGCCGATTGTCCACTTGCTACGTCCCGGATTGTCACTTGCCACGTCACCTGCCACACATTACTGATTGTCACTTGCCACATCCCAGATTGTCACTTGCCACACATTAGATTGTCACTTGCCACGTCACCTGCCACACATTACGGATTGTCACTTGCCACTTTCTGGATTGTCACTTGCTACACATTACGGATTGTCACTTGCCACGTCGCCTGCCACATGTTATGGATTGTCACTTGCCACGTCACCTGCCACACATTACGGATTGTCACTTGCCACGTCCCGGATTGTCACTTGCCACACATTACGGATTGTCACTTGCTACGTCACCTGCCACACATTACGGATTGTCACTTGCCACGTCCCGGATTGTCACTTGCCACACATTACGGATTGTCACTTGCCACGTCGCCTGCCACATGTTACAGGTTGTCACTTGCCACGTCACCTGCCATACATTACAGATTGTCACTTGCCACCTCACCTGCCACACATTACGGATAGTCACTTGCCACGTCACCTGCCACACATTACGGATAGTCACTTGCCACGTCACCTGCCACACATTACGGATAGTCACTTGCCACGTCACCTGCCACACATTACGGATAGTCACTTGCCACGTCACCTGCCACACATTACGGATAGTCACTTGCCACGTCACCTGCCACACATTACGGATTGTCACTTGCCACGTCCCGGATTGTCACTTGCCACACATTACGGATTGTCACTTGCTGCCACGTCTCGGATGGTCACTTGCCACACATTACGGATTGTCACTTGCTGCCACGTCCCGGATTGTCACTTGCCACTTCACCTTGTCACTTGCTGCCTGTGTCACTTTCATGCTGTGTCCCAGAGTCAGGCAGCAGAGAGATAAGGTCATCTCTCTGCTTCCCGAGGCTGCCTGCACAGTGAGGGGGGAAAACTGCACTGCACTGCAGGGATGCAGGGAGGGCGCCGGGCGGTGAGAGATGATGTCATCTCTATGCACCCCCGGCTGCCAGCTCCCTGATTGGCCAGCCTGCTCATACACGAGCCGAGCCGCCCAGCTGACTCACCGCCTGACAGCCCTCGGAGCCGCCCACGCTCTCACCGCAGACCCGCCCACTCTCACCCGGGGGCCCGCAAAGCCGCCCGCTGTCACCCGCGGGCCCGCAAAGCCGCCCGCTGTCACCCGCGGAGCCGCCCGCTGTCACCCGCGGGCCCGCAAAGCCACCCGCTGTCACCCGCGGAGCCGCCTGTCACCGGTCCGGGGGGCCCCTAACAGCTGCGGGCCCCATAGCGGCCGCGTGTGTCGCTATGGCGGTAGTTCCGCCACTGCACACGATCGCACATTCCGACAACAAAATCCATCGGATTTTTTCAGACGGATGTTGGCTCAAACTTGTCTTGCATACACATGGTCGCACAAAGTTGGTTGGAAATTCTGAACGTCACGTACAACGCGTACGATGAGCCAAGAAAAATTAAGTTCTATAGCCAGTGCTGCTCTTCTGCTTGATTCTGAGCATGCGTGGCACTTTGTGGGTTGGAATTGTTTACACACGATTGGAATTTACACGAACGGATTTTGTTGTCAGAAAATTTTAGAGCCAGCTCTCAAACTTTGTGTGTCGAAAATTCCGATAGAAAAAGTCTAATGGACCCCACACACGGTCGGAATTTCCGACAACAAGCTCCGATCGCACATTTTCCGTCGGAAAGTCCGACCGTGTGTACAGGGCATAAAAGTTCCCAGCATCTCTTTGAGTATGCTGTTCTGGACTTTAATTTTCTGATCTGTTTGTTTTTTTTCTAAAAAAAAGAGACACCAGTACGGAGACTTATTAAATGTCCATTCTGCATTCTACATTTACCTATGAGTCCAAGAACAATGGGTATCTAACTAGAAAATAACAGACATCACAGACATAAAAACCGGCCTGATGGCACCAACCAAAGCATATAGATTAGAAGCATAATTATCTTTCACCTTGTCTTTAGGAAATCAGAGGGGTATTCAAAATATGTTAATTTATGGAAAAATATAGATTTTTCATTTTTCTTTAAATGTTTTATATGCTTAAACATTAAGTTCACTTATATTCAGAAATTAGTCCATGCATTTGTTTTAAAAGCACTTTGTGGTTTGTTAAAATATGCAGATGCCCTGCCCGTTGGCGATTTCTGTCCACCATGGTGGCGTTGGGTTAGGGGTGGCGGTGGCTATGCAAATCCACTTGGTGTAATGGTAACCTGGACAGTTAGTATCAGGGAGGACCGAAACCGGACTGCTCAACGAATGGAGAGCCGTTATTGGGCCTCCTTTAGAGAAAGCCAGAAGGGTTGCTTCCTGATATGGACGGAGAAAGACTGGGTCTGGCCGAAGGGCCAGGTCCCTGGCCTATTTGTGTGGTTCCTGTCCTTGTCAGTCTTTCAGGAAGGAATGCCTGCCCCTTTTCGGTGTTATTGAGGGGAACTGGCTAGTACTTCCCGAATGTAATTAGGTGGGAGCAATGGGAGCGATGGTGGAGTCCTAGAGCTAAGGGGTTCTCCCCATAAGCTCTTAGTGTTCTGATGCCTTCCTGGTTGGGACAGGGCTGCACCGGTCTGGCTGTGGGCCGGGATTGGAGAAAAGCCCGTGGTGCATGTGCCCCTGGAGTCGCAGTCGAGGGGAGCCATAATTCTCATTGTGAGGAGAGACACTTTGAGTTTTGTTGGCACCTTGGTCACTGCACCATACACACTTTTTTCATACCTGCCTCTTGGGCCGAGCATTTTGGCTAGGACCAGGTGAATTTTTTATTCCTGGCCGAAGGGCTGGTCATTGTCCCGCACAATGGTCACTTTCACTTACCTCCACTTCCTTCTTCCCCACTTCTTTTATTTATTACCCTCTGTTTGTCACTTTTTTTTTTTTTTTTATGTGTACACTGTTTGTCACTGTGTGACTGGTAGGGTGTGGGTCATCGGGCCTACCCTGAAAGTCTTGGGAGGGGGTGGACATTAGCTTTCTGGCTTGGTTCGCCCTCCCTCATGGAGTCTCCCTTCGGGGGAGCCCCATCATATACTTGGGTAGATCTGTTTCGGCAGACCCTCCAGAGAACAGGGTCCATCTAGTTTCGGCCAGACGGGCCATAGTGTGTACCTCAGTCCCCGTCTGGAGCCTAACGCCTGAGGGAATCAGGGTAAGGTCCTTCCTCGGGAGGACCATAGTACACCCGTTGCACGTTTTGTGTTTCACTCTTTATGTGTGTGTGCACTTTTTTTGGCTCCGGGTGGAGTTTTTGGGTGTGTTTCACATGCCACTGGCTTTTCAAAAAATAAAAAATAATAATTTCTGTCCCCCATGCAGTCTGGCGGAAAGACTTTATTGTTTACATCCTTAATTCTTGTGTTAAGCCACTGCTGGGATAGGCAGAGAAAGAGAGCGCGCACTGCTCATGTGCGGAATTTGAAACAGAAAGCGCTCTTTCCTGCAATGGTAGGAGAATGAGCCAAAGGCTGCTGTGTCCTGCAATTAACCCAGGAAGTAAGGATGTAAGCAATAAAAGTATTTTAGCCAGACTGCATGTGGACAGAAACAGCCTACCAGGTATGGCATCTGCATCTAACTATATTTTAACAAACCACACAGAGTGCATTTACAACTACTGGGGCCCTTGTCTGCATGAGGCAGTTTCTGTAAAAAATTAACTAGCCCTTAAAGTAAACCTGTAGTGATGTGCACGTAAAGTGATACTAAAGTCTCAGTTTTTTTTCCTATAATAAAAAAAAGTTATATGTACCTGCTTTGTGCATGGATACTGCAGAGTGGTCTCTTACCTCCTTTTCTGGGGTCCACCACAGGAGCTCTCTACTCTTCCTCTTCTCGGTGTGCCCCAGCAAGCTGCTTACTATGCAGACACACATGCAAGCATGTTCCCAAGTTGAGCTGTGTGTGTCCATAGACAGCACAGCACAGCTTGGCCCCCACCCCTCGTCACGCGATTTAATTGACAGCAGCAGGAGCCAGTGGCAGCCTCTGTGCCTGTGAGAACAGGGAGAGAGACCAGCCCTGCTGTAGGCAGGCACAGTGCAGAATCGATACAGGACTCAGGTAAGTATTTAGGGAGGGCCGTGGGGGTAACAGCTAGTGCATTAAGGTGAAACATTTTTTGGCTTTAGTGCCACCTTAATGTTTCAATAGGATCCTAGATTATGCACCTAGAGATACCTGCAGGAGACTTCAGTTTTCTTAGAGTGCCCAAGAGTTATGAAACCCTTGGCATGCTAATATGCGAATAATGACCCCACATACAATATGGGTGTCTGGCCTGCTCCTTTCTGTGCCTCGCTATTGGTCAGTAAGTGTGCCTATCCCATTTAGCAGCCAACATAATGGAGAGGGAGAAACAAAGGGTCAAGCAAAAATGATAACTTCCTACGTAATGTCAACATTGCAAAATAAAGTATCTGCATTTTTTGGACACTGAAATAGGGATTGGAAGCTTTGTGAAAGACAGGGCACAATGAAATGGACTCACCCCCCCCCCCCCCCCCCCAAAATGGTGTATATAACCTTGGAAAGCTTTACAGCTCTGGTGAGCTCTTGTTGGGCAGCTCTTGTTAAGCTCCTGAAAATCTGGGGGACAGCTTTGCAGCTCTGGTGAGCTCTTGTTTCTTGTTGAGCAGCTCTTATTGAGCTCCTGAAAATCTGGGGGACAGCTGTAACTGAATCCACAGCATGTTTATAAGAAGAATAGTTTCTGGAATGTTAACAATAAATGTAAGGAAAGTCGGATCTTTAACTTGGGATAGGGATTGGCTATAAGGACTGGGTTTGTTAGATTCAAGTGGTTCACAAGATGAGCGTAAGGGAGCAGGGAATGGCAGTAACTCTGGATGTGTGCCCACCTTATGGATCAATCCAGCTGCAGTGGAATTCTATTGTCTGTCCCTTTACACCTGCCCCCTGTTGGTTGTGGCAGATCAAGGGTGCCAGGAGACAGCACATCACCTGGCATCTAGCAACTTACTTATAACTGGTGCAACCTGGAAATTAAACCAAAGTATTGCAAAGTCTTAAAAGGAGTGTTGATGTGGTTCACCCCAGTGTTGGGAATGTCAAAGTAAAAGAACATGCAGGAAAGTGATGGGAGTAACTATGATTTTAGCTAAATGTCTTATCATATAATTAGTGGTGCTCATGGCTGGATGACACAATTCACGTTGTCCCTACTATTAGCAAAACCACAGCCAAGGGTTCTGATCTGCATAAGTCTCTAAAACCTAAAGTGGTTCTAAAAGCCAAAGTTTTTTTTACCTTAATGCATCCTCTGCAGTGCATTTTCTCCCGCTGCTGTCAATCACAGCCAGTGAGTAGGGAATGGGGGCGGGACCATTGCACAGAGCAGGTCAGTATTATATTTTTCTTATTTTAAAGAAAGAAAAAAAAAAAAAAACATGGATTTACAAATCACTTTAGGCCTGCAAATCTACAATCTCCATGCCAATGACTGAACTCCTTTCTGCTCCTCAGTCTGCCAGTAAATATCAGCACAATAAGGCCAAGTGTAAGCTCTCACACTTATGTTAGCCCACCTACATACTTCTTTCAACCACCAACCCATCAATTTAAAGCACAGACTGATCTACAGCAAGTCTGAAAATTGACCAGTTAGTTATTAGGAATAGACAGGCAAACTAAAGTGTACTTATATACACAGTATCTCCTTGGAGTTCCTCGATGCACCCTATGAACGTTTAGTTGCTACATTCAAGAGTACATCATTACTTACTTCCAGATTTGTGGATGCTGTAAAATCCTCTTTTAAAGCAGCAAAATGTAAAATTAAAATGCAGATTCTTACCAGTTCTTTCAATATTTCTTCTGAATTCTGATTGTCAACGGAGACCATTTTCATAGAGTCAATGTCTGGTGATCATAGTATGCGTGTGTCCCTGTATAAAAGGGGGAACAGAAAATGCACACCAGGAATTGTTATAATCAGAATGTAAGGGTGCTAAAGCGAATATACAATTTTCAGGTGAATATTCCTAAAAGACCAGTATTATTCAAGAATGCAAGTAATAAGGGGAAACATGGAGGTTGCTGTTGATGACCCCATGGCTTAAATATTTTGAATTTCTCCTTTGTAAACTCAATTGCTAAAGTCACATGCAAGCTTTACCTTGTTAATACAATTTCAAAAGTAATTTTCAATTTTCTTCAATCTGGAGCTTTCATCATTTTCTTACGATCCTGTCATGAAGGTTCTTGTTTAAAGGTTAGTTCACCTTTAATGAAAAAAAATGATATGCAGTGCAGCTTTGCCTGTACATTGAAATGCTGTCCTCCAATTTTAAATATTATCATTCCTTTTGAAGCTGAGTTTATTGTGGGCCCCCTCTCCATCTTTCTGTTGGATGCACAACCCCAGGATCTCATGAACGTGCACCCTGCTACGAGAACTCAATGCGCACATGCAGTCCACTTTCTCTGAATATGGAGTTCATCCGCTACTGCCGAGAGAGTGGACTGCATTTGCATGGTTAGGGAAGTCGAGTTCTCATAGGCGACTGCTTGTTTGTGAGGTGCTGGAACTGTTCTTCCAATGGTCAGTCTGTTCTATCATCTAGGCGGCTCAGAGACAGACAGGGAGTCCATGGAGGACACAATATTATTGTCCAGTCTAAGTTATTGCATATGAAAGTTTTTTTTACATTTTCACTAAAGTGGAAATTTAGTCAGAAAATTAAGTGCTGCTAAATCACTTCAGGCTGGCCCCTTTTGCAGGTATAGCTATGTAAAACATTAGAAATAAGTGCAAATACAGTTTAAAATCTAGTAATACACTGTCTCACCCTGCTCTGCAAATGCTCAGTTGCTCTCTATTTTTAGGCACTGTGTCAAAAATATAGAGGCCAATCTGCTGACAGCCTAAAGATTTACTGCTGCTCAGGGGCTCTGGGCTTCAGCAAAATGGCAGCCTCCAGCAAGGAGAAACAGGAACAATGCTGTAGGCAATTTACAGCACACAATAATTTTTGGTAGCATATTTATTAATGTGGAATGTATGTTCCTTGCTAAAGAAGTTATTTGCTATGAAGTTGTTATGGGTAAAGTTCCACTTTAAAGGTGAAACCCTTTAAGGCACTTACTGTTATGGGGTGACAATGTCCCTGTCTCCTAACTGTGTTCCTGCATTTGTCACCCTGTCACACAGGTTTCTGATGGAGACCACAAATCACTACATTAAACAGCCACAGGCCACTGGTCACCAGAAACCTGCCCTGAAAAATTCCTTGCAGACATTACAGGAGTGTAAGTATTCGACAAATGAGGAAAAGTCTGAGTTCAAAAATGCAGGGCTATATATTATAACAAGGAATATACAGTAGACATCAGAGGATACCGATTACAACAGCTTTGGTATATTAGTTAGTGCAGGTTATTTTAATAATTAATAGGTGAAAAGGTATTTTATTTTTAAATAGTAGCGATTGTTTAGGATACACAGTGCTCTAGGAAACGAAATGTCATTTGGTTAGCATTTAAGGTTTCAGAAACAAATATTAAAAGTTATGGTTTCTGGTTATCAGCTATAAGTATTCCATATGTGCCAAATCTTTCCATTCTTTCTCCTTATGTTACCATGCTGATCCTGTAAGCAGCTTCAATTTCCTTCCTAAGGACAACAACAAGAAGTCCAGAGTATTTTTTGGGTTTCCCGTCAAGCTGTCCAGCAGTTCTGCATTGTCAGTGTAGAGGATGTTGTAAGGATGTACAGCATCCTGTACACTCCAATAGTCTGCCTGTGACTATATAGACAGACACTCCTCTCAGCCTGACCCAAGCTGGAGACTAATGCCGCGTACACACGAGCGGACTTTACGGCAGACTTTACCCGGCAGACGGGATTTCGTCAGACAATTCGATCGTGTGTGGGCTCCAGCGGACTTTGTTTGCTCAAAAGTTGGACGGACTTAGATTTGAAACATGTTTTAAATCTATCCGACAGACTCGAGTCCGGTCGAAAAAAACGCTCGTCTGTATGCTAGTTCGACGGACAAAAAGCCACGCTAGGGCAGCTATTGGCTATGAACTTCCTTGTTTTAGTCCGGTCGTACGTCATCACATACGAATTCGACGGACTTTGGTGGATTGTGTGTAGGCAAGTCCGTTCATTCGGAAAGTCCGTCACAAAGTCCGGCGTAAAGTCCGCTGAGCAAAGTCTGCCGTAAAGTCCGCTCGTGTGTACGCGGCATTACAGTGGTTTTTGTAGAGCGTTTGCACATGTCTGTAGGCAGGGAGTGTCAATGGATGTCACTTATCCCTTTCTCCCCACATACAGCCTGGAGGATGCTTCTGTCTGTCTCCATTGGGTTAAAGAGCTCTTGAGATCCAAACATCCTTTTAAGACTCCACCCACAGGCCTTGGGGCTAGGGGAGAGAAAGGGCAGACAGAGTAGTCACATGACAATAAAATAAAAAGGCATTTATAGATATTTTTAATTTTTAACTAAATGGCAAGCTTAGCTAATGGGTAAGCATTGCCAGTATGTTTTTGATATGGCTTAGGGCCCTTTCACATGGCCCAGATCCAGTTTTTTCTCAGCAGAGGTTCCGTCCGACAGAATGGACTTGGACACAGTCGCTCTGTTCTATGGGCAATCGGATGTAAACAGACCAGCTCTCCTTTCCTTTCCATCCAATCCGGCCACAAGGAGGGGAAAGGATCCTCTTCCCTTTGTTTTTGTCAGATCGGATCAGAGATAGCTGGGTGTAAATGGACACAAGTTTGTTGTGACTGCCCATAGAGGAGAATGGAGGGTCTGATTGGATCCGTCTAAAAAATGGACATTTTCTATGTTTTTGTAAGGTGAACTTGGCTTTAACCCTAGATTCACACTTCTGCGTGTGGCTGCAGGTATCGCAGCAATTACCGCACCCACAACCACCCGCAGTGAAGATGCACTGCTCTGCAGAAATGCACGGGGCTGCCATTCACTCTGAATGGCATCCCCATTCATGTAATATCGCAGTGCGTGTGCAGGAACCACAGGGAAATTGCCTGGTCAAAAAGACCAGGCGATTTCTCTGTGGCCGCGTTTTTGAAAATGCACATGCACCTTTTTTTTTTTTTGTGGAAACACAGGCACGGCAGCCCATTGAAATGATTGGTCTGCCGTGGCCCGCAAACACGCAGAGATGTGAACCTAGGGTTAATTCCATTTTAATGGTTTTATACGTTTTTTCTCATATAACAGGTGATTGTACAATCAAATGTGTTAATATACAATGTACCACACATAACCCGGAGATCTTTCATTCTTTGTTAGGACAGACTTTCCTTCACATCTAGTTTACAACTGATAAAGGGCTCTGCCAGCACAATACAGACAGGGTTAATAATAATAAGCATAACTCCACAGCCTTCCTCTTAACATTACACAGAAGAGGAAAGCCAAGCAAAATCTGCTATGCGAATGGAAAAAAATATAAATTTGGTGTTATTCCAATTTGGATGCAACCTTTCATACGGGCGCCTCCATCTAACAGAATCCACTTGCTCAGTAGGGGACTCCTCTGCTGGTCCCTGTTGAGCAGGTGGATGACAGGTCCGTGTCCGCTGTGCTGTGCAGAACAGACACAGACACAGTCCCACTCTCCTCTATGGGGAAATCGGTTGGAACCAGACCGCTTGTGTGTTTCCATCCGATCCGCCGGACAGATGGAAAATAGGACCACCATCTATCTGTTTTTTGTGGGCAGGATCATATCAGATGGCGGCGGGTATGCGCTGACATCCGCCACTCCACAGAGGAGACTGGAGGGTCCAATTGGGTCCGCCTGAAAAACTGACAGGTGGACAGCCCTTGTGAAACGGCCCTTAACTTCTAAATGCAATCAGATAAATCCCCAAATACACACACACACACACACTATTAATGCAAATTTTGGCTTTTTCCAGTAGTGTAATATAAAAGCTGAAAAGCATAATACAGTACAACGTATACTACAGCACAGATCTTTGTTTCTTCAGACTGCACAAAATGATTTGCAAGTGACAGTAATGGCGCAGTACAGACAGTTGGACACCAGGTGGCTACATGACTGCACTAAAAATAACTCCACAATGCTTCTCATCAGGCTCAGTGAACATCAGGTTGACTTAAGTGGAGCAGTCCTGGGAAGACTGACCACAAAACAACATGTCCTTGCAGATACTTGTAAATAAATAGTAAAATAAGCAATGTGAGCTTTGGAAGTACAGATCTAGGTCTTCCAAAAGTCACAAGTATAACACAGAGGAAAGACACAAACTTAAATTTTCCCAATACCAAGGACATTCAGCTTACAAATTAATTTAACAATATTAAAGTGGTAATAAACTTTTTTTTTTTTTTTATTAAATGGGCCCCCAGGTGGTTTACGCCATAATGAGCTAGTATTGACTGTCCATTAGAACATTATGACAGATTTATCTGTCAAACAAAGCCCTCCAGTACTGAGCTGTCACTTCTCCCTCTGGTCACATGTGCTTCTGTCTTCGCCTGCTGTTCCTTCCGGGTCCTGTCTTTGAATAGCCAGGCCGCGATGATGTCACTCATGCACATGTGCACAGGACTCACATCATTACGGCACAGAGTGAGTGCCATAGATGTATGCTGAGCCTGCCTGTCTGCAATTTTTTTTAAAGTGAGTTGAATACTGCTTAACCACCTGCCGACCAGCTGCCGCAGTACAATGGCATGGCTGGACGAAACAACATTATGTTACGTCGCCTCGACCTGTGGCCATTAGGGGCGTGCGCCCGCTGCTCCCCCCTGGAGCCAATGCGAGTGCCCGGCGGTCACGATCCCCGCCGGCCTCCCACGATCGCGGCTGTGTAAACACAGTTTCCGGTTCTCTGAGGGGAGAAGAGACAGATTGCCTGTTCATACAGATCTGTCATCTCCCCTACACAGCCCCCTCCCCCCTTCAGTTAGAACACACACTAGAGAACACAATTAACCCCTTGATCGCCCCCTAGTGTTAACCCCTTCCCTGCCAGTGACATTTTTACAGTAATCGGTGCATTTTTATAGCACTGATTGCTGTATAAATGCCAATGGTCCCAAAAATGTGTCAAAAGTGTCCGATGTGTCCGCCATAATGTCGCAGTCCCGATAAAAATAGCAAATCGCTGCCATTACTTAATAAAAATGCCATAAAACTATCCCCTATTTTGTAGACGCTATAACTTTTGGGTAAACCAATCAATATACGCTTATTGCGATTTTTTTTACCAAAAATATGTAGAATACATATAGGCCTAAACTGAGGAAAACATTTTTTTTTATATATATTTTTGGGGGATATTTATTATAGCAAAAAGTAAAAAATATTGCGTTTTTTTCAAAATTGTCACTCTTTTTTTGTTTATAGAGCAAAAAATAAAAACCGCAGAGGTGATCAAATACCACCAAAATAAAGTTCTATTTGTGGGGGGAAAAAAAGGACGTCAATTTTGTTTGGGTGCAACGTCTTACGATTGCACAATTGTCAGTTAAAGCGACGCAGTGCCGAATTGCAAAAAGTGCTTTGGTCAGGAAGGGGGGAAAATCTTCTGGGGCTGAAGCGGTTAAAAAAAAGATGTAATCATTTTGGGCATGTG
This sequence comes from Lithobates septentrionalis, assembly GCA_037952835.1. Lineage (NCBI taxonomy): Eukaryota > Metazoa > Chordata > Amphibia > Anura > Ranidae > Lithobates > Lithobates septentrionalis. The sequence continues at coordinate 348,146 of JBBDGP010002223.1, forward strand.
GGGATGTCATAAGCCATTGCTCCTACCAGCTGCCTGTGATTATGTGGGTCATTTGTAGGTTGGTCAGGATTTCCTGTGATAATTCACGTCTGAATGGTCCCATACCACTGATTAGACATTTTACTTTTCGTGTACATCCACTGTACAGTACACATTGGGCTGATTCCCTGTAGGTAATGACACATGAAGGGGTTATTTCTGAACCAGCAGTGGACAACTCAGAAGAATAATTGAGCCTACCTGACTGACGTCCCAATGATTTGAGGAAATATGTGAATATTCTCCTCCTATAATTTGTCAAATCATTCTGCAATCATTTCAGAATCTTACTTTAAAAAACAAAAATAAAAAAAATCAAACAAGCATACTTACTTCACCGCACAATAATGCCAAAACTTTGCACAAAATAACTTTAGGAATCTATACCAAAACAAAATGAAAACTACAGTTAAAGAGGTATTAAAAAAGGCATAAACAAAAAGGTAATATATATTGCAAATTCCAAATCCATAAATGTAGTGGCTGCATTCATTTGCTTTTTTTAGGCTTTTTTCCCCCCCTTTAGTTTCACCTGGAAATCTGGCCACTAACACACTCCCTGTCTTAAGCCTGGTACACACTACTGTTTTTTGTTTTCGTTCAACCCAGCAGGGCTGAAAGAAAAAAGACCGTCAGCTCAGGAAGAGCTGCTGTACTAACTATGTAATGTTAGTACAGTGATCTCCCCTACTGTTCTATTGTGTTCTGACAGGGGGATGCCCAAATGGTTGGTTTCTGTCAGACCGGCTGCAGAACATACGGGCCGAACGTCGTCCAGTTTCTATTGAACCGGCAGATGCTGCCCGACATTCGGCCTATCTGTACTATGCTTTAGGGTGTCGCCACTCTGCATGGAAGAGCAACAAAGACACCTTTGGACAGAAGCTTTGTCAGTCTGGGGAGAGGGAAGTGCTAAATGAACTAGCAGACTGAGATGAACTCGACTAAATCAAAGTTGAGCTCCAGCTAAAACTTTTTTAAGTGGAACTAAATTTAAAAACTACACAGGAGTGACATCATTCCGCTCCAGGCAATGAAAATGTGCATAGACCGCCACCTAGAAGAACCAGGTGTTTTTTTTTCCTTTTGGGATAATGGTTTTACATAAATGAATGCAGGCTGATCATTGTAAACACCCCTGTCAGTGTTCAATGATTTGCCTCAACTCTCTAACTGACACTTTTTCTGGACAGTTTGGCCTGGTAAAGTTAAAAATAACATACTAAAGCTGCCCATAAAATATACAATCTGATTGGCTCACTGTACAATCAGATTTAGCTTTCCCAAACTATGTAATATGAGGGCAAACAATAGTATCAAATCTTCAAAGCCCATGCACCACAGTGCTGATGTTGGATCAAAAGCAGATTTTACATTCAGAATGACCTAAGTAGGCACAATTTATTTGTGCCCATGTGAATGGGTTTGCAGCCTCTGCCCCTCCCCTGCCATTTGTTTAAATAAATATACATATTACTGCTTGCTGTAATGTATGGTACTGTCTCTTTAAATCTTTTTCTGCGTTACCTGTACAGGTGTTACCTGAATGGTCCAGGTGAAACATGTGACCTGCAGAATATTCTAGAACACACCTGGCCAGGTATATAAGACTGCACATACCTGGGCCTCTTGCTGCTGGTTGGACATTGGACACTGACCCCCTCCCTGTCGCAGGCACTTTTTGTGGTATGTCACCCTTGGATCAATGAGGGACTACAGTTGAAGTTTTTTGTTATTTGCTTGAGTCCTACGACTGAGCAGGTTTTTGCTGAAAATGTACCCATTATTCAATGTGTGGTTAAGATAATTGATGATTAAAATGTTTGTATATTATTACCAATACAAGTTCTGCGGCCATTATTCAAGCCATATGTTTGTTTTATTTGGGGTAAGCTTGGGGGAGGAGGGGTTATGCGGCCTCCGATCCCATGTATAGTGTATCATTGCTTTTACTGGCCAAATTACCAATAAATAAAATAAATGGAAAAAAAGCCAACAGAAAACAAATGCAGCCGCCACACCTAATAACTGGTAATCTGCAATATATTATCTTTATGTTTGGGTTTAAAACCACTTTAACCACTTAACAACCGGGCCATAGCCAAATGAAGGCTACAGGGCGGTTGCTTAACTCTGGGAGGGCGTACAGTGACGTCCTCCCAGAATTCCGCTCTCGCGCGCCCCCTGGGGCGGGCATCCGTGACTGCCGGGCATAATGGATCCCGCTAAATTGCCGCTAATACCATGTGATCGCTCCGTCAAATGACGGAGCGATCACATGTAAACACATGTAAACAAATCGATTCCTCTCCTCCCCTCTCTGTACCGATCAGTACACTGTGAGCGAAGAGGGGGAGGGATCGGATTTCAGCAGCGCTGTGGGCTGCATCTGTAGCGCTGCTCAGTGACAACTGCCATCCATCCATCCATGCTCAGCCATCCCTCAATGCTCTGCAATTCCCTGCACTACTCTGCAATGCCCCACAATACTGTGCAATACTCTGCAATGCCCAACAATACTGTGCAATACTCTGCAATGCCCCACAATACTGTGCAATACTGTGCAATACCCCGCAATACCCCACAATATCCAATACTCTGCAATACCCCGAAATACTCTGCAATACCCCACAATGCTCTGCAATACCCCACAATACACCGCCATACCCTGCCATACCCCGCAATACCCTGCAATACCCTGTCATACTCGGCAATACCCCGCAAAACTCTGCAATACCCGGTGATACCCAGCCATACTCTGCCATACCCAGTCATACTCGGCGATACCCTGCCATACTCAGCCATACCCTGCCATACTCAGCCATGCTCAGCTGTACTCGGCCTCTGTATGTGGCCAGGCTGTGGAAGTCTCACACATGTGGTATCACCGTACTCAGGAGGAGTAGTAGAATCTATTTTGGGGTGTCATTTTTGGTATGTACATGCTATGTGTTAGAAATATTGTATAAATGGACAACTTTGTGTTAAAAAAAAAAATGCGTTTTAACCACTTCCCACCCGCCGTCATACAACGTCCTTGATTTTGTGCGGGGATATCTGAATTATGGGTGCAGATACAGGCATCATTCAGATATCAGCTTTTTCAGCGATTCCCTACACCATAAGAATGATCATAGCGGCTTTTGCACTGCTTGATCGTTCTTACGGGAGGCGAGAGGGGACGTCCCCCCCTCCCGCCGCCCTCCGTTGCTACAATCTCACGGCTACGATCGAAGCCAGGATCTTTTTTTGTTATTTTTTTTTTTATTTCAGGCTTTCCAGCCTAGAGGTGAGATGTGGGGTCTTATTGACCCCATATCTCACTGTAAAGAGCACCTGTCATGCCATATTCCTATTACAAGGGATGTTTACATTCCTTGTAATAGGAATAAAAGTGATCAAAAATATTTTTTTGGGGGGAAAAAAGCATCAAACTAAAATAAATAAAGTAAAATGAACAATAAAAAAAATAAAACATTTTTAAAGCGCCCCTATCCCCGTGTGCTCGCATGCAGAAGCGAACGCATACGCAAGTCCCGCCCACATATGAAAACGGTGTTCAAACCACACATATGAGGTATTACTGTGATCCGTAGAGCGAGAGCAATAATTTTGGCCCTAGACCTCCTCTGCAACTCAAAACATGTAACCAGTAAAAAATTTTAAAGTGTCGCCTATGGGGATTTTTAAGTAGCGAAATTTGGCGCCATTCCACAAGCATGTGCAATTTTGAAAGGTGACATGTTGGGTATCTATTTACTCGGCATAACTTCATCTTTCACATTATGCAAAAACATTGGGCTAACTTTACTGTTTTTTTGTTTTTTTTTTAAGCACAAAACAGTTTTTTTTTTCCCAAAAAAACGCGTTTGAAAAATTGCTGCGCAAGTACCGTGCTAGATAAAAAGTTGCAATGACCGCCATTGTATTTTCTAGGGTCTTTGCTAAAAAAACCCATAAATAATGTTTTGGGGTTCTATGTAATTTTCTAGCAAATAAATGATGATTTTTACATGTAGGAGAGAAATGTCAGAATTGGCCTGGGTGCTCCAGAACGCCTGAAGGTGCTCCCTGCATGTTGGGCCTCTGTATGTGGCCATGCTGTGTAAAAGTCTCACACATGTGGTATCGCCATATTCGGGAGTAATAGCAGAATGTGTTTTGGGGTGTAATTTGCGGTATGCATATGCTGTGTGTGAGAAATAACCTGCTAATATGACAATTTTGTGGAAAAAAAAACTTGATTTTGCAAAGAATTGTGGGAAAAAATGACAACTTCAAAAAACTCACCATGCATCTTTCTAAATACCTTGGAATTTCTTCTTTACAAAAAGGGGTCATTTGGGGGGTATTTGTACTTTTCTGGCATGTTAGGGTCTCAAGAAATTAGCCATCAGTAATTCAGGTGTGACCAATTTTCAGATATTGGCACCATAGCTTTTGGACTCGTAACTTTCCCAAAGACCAAATAATATCCACAGATTTGGGTTATTTTTACCAAAGATATGTAGCGGTATAAATTAGGGCCAAAATATATGAAGAAAAATTACTAATTTGCAAAGTTTTATAACCGAAACAAAGAAAAATGCATTATTTTTTACAGATTTTTCTGTGTTTTTTCTTTTATAGCGCAGAAAATAAAGAACCCAGCGGTGATTAAATACCATCAAAAGAAAACTCTTTTTGTATCAAAGTACAAAAATTTCATATAGATACAGTGTTTCATGACTGAGTAATTGTCATTCAAAATGTGCCCAGTGGTCAAGTGGTTAATTGAAGCAACCAAAAAAAAAACTGTATTGGGGAAATAAACTTTACAATAAAAAGTCTGTGTTTAATAGAAGGCACCAGAGGGGGTATTAACATACTGCATGTGTTTGGGCTTGTGATGTATTGGTTTCACTTGAGCTTGAGGTGCTTCTGAGATGCCTAATTGAGGTGTGCATTTAGGTGTCCTTTTATGAAACTGAGATCAGCGGCGATCCCGAGTCTCACCGCTGATCTCAGCTCATTACCAGTTTATGAAACTGAGATAATCAGCGGAGAACATGTTCTCCGCTGATTATCTCAGCACAGTGAGAATTCACAGAAACGGCCAGTTTATGAAGGTGCGATCTCGGCACCTCACTGGCGATCTGTGACAGAATTCTCACTTTCTGATTCACCATTTCAGAAGTGGAGAATCAGAGTGAGAAGCCTGAAACTGGCTGATATTCTGGAGAAAGCAAGAAGTCTTTTGACTTCTTTCTTTCACCAAACAGTCATAGTACATCGTCCCCACCATTACACACCCCAAAACCAGCAGGATAGGAATTTATAGTGTGTACATACATGAATATCTAAAAAAAAAAAAATATATATATATATATATATATATATATATATATATATATATCTATCTATATCTATCTATCTATATCTATCTAGATCTATATATATATATAAAAATGTGTGTGTGTATGTATATATATATATATATATATATATATATATGTGTATGTATATCTATATATCTATATATTTTTTTTTTTTAGATATTCATGTCTCTGGCTGAGTTCACACTTGTGCGATGCGTGAACCAGCGTGATTCCTGTGTGGGTTTTCACATCGCACCTACATTGACATCTGCGCACCACTGCGGGTGTCAATGTAAAGTTAATGACACCCCCCAGATCATTTCACAGATCGCAGTGCGAACTATGTAATGGTGCAGGAATCGGATTGCATGCGTGTTCACACCCATGCGATCAGATTCCAGTGCGGACTAAATAAAGGGTCCTGTACCATTTTGGTGCAAATGCAATATGGTTTAGGGCCAGTTCCCACTGCTGCGGTGTCCAAGATCGGATGTGATTCGCACCGCACTGCAGTGCAAAATCACATCCGATCTCTGTGCGATGCGATTTCAGCCATACAGATAGTATTGCTAAATTTGCATTGCCCTCGGACCAAACTCTTACAGGACCCTTTTTTTGGTCCACAGCAGAATCGGATCGCATGGGTGTTCACACCCATGCGATTCAATTACTGTCCGAGTTTGCAGATCGCACTGCGATATGCGAACTGATTTGGGGGTGTTGTTAACTTTTAGGCCCAGTTCACACTTGTGCGATGCCGGACATCGCACAGGCATCGCATGTTATTCGCAGCACACTGCCATTCACATTACATGCGATGTCTGTGCGGTGCGATATCAGCTGTACAGATAGTATGGCTGATATCGCACCGCATTCGGTGCAAACACGCACAGGACCCTTTTTTCTGTTCGGACCAGAATCGGATCGCATGTGTGTTCACACATATACGATCCGATTCATGTCCGGACTGTCAGTTCGCAATGCGATATGCAAGCTGAACTGGGGGTGTTGTTAACAATGTATTGACACTCCCCAGCGATTCGCATATGGAGGTGTGAACTGACAAGCGAGTCGGTGCGATGCGGGAACCCGCAGTGGATTCGCAGTGTTCTCGCATTGCACCAGTTTATCAATTTGTATGTATATCAATTATGAAATATATTTTATTTTAATTTATTAATAAATTTTTATACTTGTATACTTTATTAAAATTATTTTTTTAATGATTATAAATGTATTTTGCATTTATATGAATGGTGTATAGCTGCATTACATATGTGCATTACATTCATTTACTATACACCATTCACATTTAAATAGGCATATGTATGATCTTTAAATATTGATAAAAACAATGTTTTTTTTATAATTAGGTTAATGTATATTGTGTAGGGGGAATTTAACTTTATTATTTTTTTAATATGTTGGGGAATAATGTGTGCTGAATTGTGTTAAACTTTTGTATTTTATGGTTCCTCATACTGTAATCCCGCTATATCACGCGAGATTATAGTGAGAGGAGCCGTTTCTCAGGAGTTCCCGGCATTTGTAGATCGCTTCTCAACTCAACATGAGAAGCCATCTACACACTTTCATAAACAGGCACTCAGAGGAGAGCGATCTCCTCTGAGAATGCCTGAGAACTGAAAAGCGGTATTTTACCTCACTTTCATAAAAGGACACCTTAAAGCATAAGCTCACCTTTAAATACATAAATGCACATTTTTTTGCAAAAAAAATGCATTTACTATTATTATTACTATTATTTTTTAAGAGCCTGGAAAGCATTACACCACTAATCAGCAGATCGCTGATGCCATGCAGGTCTTCTGCAGACTGTCATTGGAAACTGTCTGTCCGTACATTTTACAGGCAGGCAGTTTTACACTGACAGAAAGAATCAATGAATCAGTACCACAGTGCTCAACAGCTGACAGCTGCTAAGGATGTTGGTAGTTGTAATCCATTCATTCACAGAACACTGTGAATGAACGACGTGGCCAGGCAGGGCTCCTTTCTTTAGATTGGGGCAGTGAGTGGGGGGAGAAGATCCTCCGCTTGCTACCAAATTGGGGGATCAAGGAGGGGAGCGGGGGCTGGTACATTTGTAAGATGTTACACCCTGAATATGGATGTAACATGTTACAAAAGGTGAATTTATCATTTGGCTATTGTATTCTGACAGCCTGAACCCGCAGCTGTCAAAATACCTGAACAGTGGCTGCATCTGATTGGATGCAAGTGCTGTTTACTGACAATTTTCCACCTGGCTCCTAAAGCGGAGCTCCAGGCTTCTTTAGAAAAAATTATAAGTCGGCAACTACACATACTATAGCTGCGGACTTTTATTATAAGGACGCTTACCTGTCCACGAATCCAGTGGTGTCTTCACTCGAGGTGATTTTTAATTGGCTCTTGGGTCCTGCTGCCACCATCTCGGGTAAGGGGAACCGGCAGCGAAGCTTTATGGCTTCACAGCTGGTTTCCTACTGCGCATGCGCAAAGTGCGCAGTGCTTTGTGAATGGCCCGGCGGCAGAGAAAGGAGGTGGGGGGCCAAACTTCCGGATGAATTCACTGCGGCGAAATCAGCCAGAAGTTGGAGCGGGTACCTGTCAAAAACAGGTACCCGCTCTCCCTCCCCCTGAAAAGTGCCAAATGTGGCAGTGGAGGGGAGGAGGGGGCAAATAAGTGGAGCTTCTCCTGTATTTTCCTCATTCATACAGGAATACCTGCTGCAACACAATGCTGTATATTGTGTGTAGCTCAGGATACATAGCGTTCATACAGAGCGAACAGCTACTGCATGTGTTAGTGAAGGAAATGGGTAGCTTGGCCCAGCTTAGTCCAAAGGAACTATTTAGGCTGGGTTCACACTGCTGCCCAATGCGGTTTGCAGCATGGGTCCGGTGCGTCCCTGTTCTCCGTTTCAGGGACGAATCAGGGGCAAATTTTTGCCTAAATCCGTCTCTAAAACAGAGCCAAAGACGCACAGGACTCCTGTGCAATCCGCTACGCAGACGCAACAAAGATATGTGAATCGGCCCCAGTCACAATCTCCTGTCATGCGAATTGGATGCAGGGAAATGCGCATTCAATTTACACTAGTGTGAAACCAGCCTTAAAAGTTCACTAAAACATACATTTAGGAATTAGGCTCAACTAAAATCTCATATAAGCTTTAAAATCATTCTTGATACAACAACTTTCATTAAAACAATACCATGTGAGCTGTAAATAAAGGCCCTTGTCCAACAAGGTACAACTATTACTGTCTGCCAGTTGTGTTTGTGTGTTGTCATCCTGTCACCCCCCCCCCCCCCCAATGAAGACTGCAAGTGGCCATTTCAACACTCATTGAATAGCCAGGATCCAATATTGTCTATATTAGGAAATCCGCCCTAAGAAATGCCATGTAGCCATCTCTGGAGTACATGTACAAAGGAAGTAGCTGTAAAAGGCTGCAGAAGATAAGTGGTGCTAAGATGCAACATGGATGCAATAATGCTTTATCAAACTAAATTCCATTCAGTTACATTACATCTAAGTTGGGTGTTGGTGCTGCATAAATCCAGTAGAATAATAATGTAAATCAAATGTTATTACAGGATTCCTTTTTTTTACACCATGTTCTATACCAGGGGTCTCGAAACTGTGGTGCTTAGGGCACTATCCTCCCACTGACACTGATGGGGCACTATTCTTCCCACTGACACCAATGATGGGGCACCATTTCCCCCACTAATACTAAAGATGGAGCGCTGTTTACCCCCATTGATGCCAGGGCATTTTCTACTCCCACTGGCTACACTCCGGCCCCCAAATGAACAGTAAACTGGCCCTTTGTTTAGAAAGTTTGGAGATCCCTGTTCTATACCATGCTTTCATTCTTTGGTCAAAAATGTGTCATCAAATTCTGTTAACATGAGAAGGTTTTGCTGTACAATGGCCACATAAAGACGGATTTCACTGAATGGATACAGTGTGACTTTGCCCAGCACTGACACACAAGATTTACAATGTATCTTTTAATTGTTTCTTTTATTTTGCTTTGTTTCGTTACATCTACATACTGCATACAAAAACAGAACTGAAGGCTGGAAACTAAGGTGGATACCATGGGAAATCTGCAGCTGTGTGAAGTTGGCACCCAATGTTTGTAAAACCTGAATAAAAATATACCATTCGCTTGTGCTGATTTGTGCCTCAAAAAAAAGGAGCGTTTTTTGGAATCGCTCCCTTACTGGCCTGGAACACTGTTTAAGGTACCTCGCTGAGGAGGGATCGACATCTCAATGTTCTGACTAGTAAGGGAGCCATTAAAACAGGTAAGTGGTAACTAATGCCTCGTTTCCACTGAGCGGAACGGTTCGGGTCGGTACAGTTTGGAAGGGTTAGAATGGTCCGGCCTATTCAGGTGAGCGTTTCCACTGCAAGTTGGACAGACAGGGGCCATGCGGGGTTTAGAAAAATTGCCTTTGACGTGAGCATTGACGTTTTTTTTGTCCGCCAATCAGTGGAATGTATCATGTGATGCCAGTAGCTCCGCCCTGACCGCACGTATCATTTTTTACAGTATGGCTCCACATCTGAAGCAGGACCATGAATGGTGCGGTATGGTTCGGTTGTATGGGCCGCTTTCATAATGGAAACACTCAAAATAGCGTACCTTACCGAACCAACCCGAACCGATCTGCTCAGTGGAAACGAGGCACTAGAGATCTTATTGCTGGTGAGTTATTGTCAGTGATAAGAGCTCCCATATGACATGGCCCTAAGTCTGGCCAAAGTGGTGGACGGTAATACAAAGATCTGTCTTCATTTGCACCGCCATGTATGGGAGCCCACAGCGCTCTTCTTTGCATGTTTGCTAAAGGGTTCTTTATGGAAGGAGGTGTTTAGACCTTTAGATATTAGATATTTATTACAGCACAGAGTAAAAAATGTGTTTTTTTTTTCAAAATTGTCGCTATTTTTTTGTTTATAGCACAAAAAATAAAAACTGCAGAGGTGATCAAATACCACCAAAAGAAAGCTCTATTTGTGGGGAACAGCGCAATTGTCAGTTAAAACTACGCAGTGCCGAATCGCAAAAAGTGCTCTGGTCTTTTGCCAGCCAAATGGTCCGGGGCTTAAGTGGTTAAAGAAGGTGTATATATATATATATATTACATTCCTATTAGTCCCTGCCCTCAAGGAGCTTACAATCTAAAGTCCCTAACTCATATTCATACATACACATACTAGGGCCAATTTATCCAATCATGTGCAAGAGGAAAAATTTATTTTTTTACTTTCCTTGCACCTGATTTGATATTCTTTACAAAGAGAAGATTTACCACATTTACTAAGGAAAATTAGTGCAACTGCAGTCTATTTGCCATTAGCAAATCAGCCCTATTGTTTCCTCCACTAATATAAATGAATGATGGGGCACTAGTACTCCTCCAACTGACCATAGGCCTTCTGTATGCTGGGACAATTAGTACACCCCTGCTGGCCACCCCCCCCCCCCCCTTCCATCCCTTAAAATAAAGAAAAAAGATAAAAAATAAACTAACAATAAGGTGAGGGCATCCACATGATGTTGTGTTTCATATATATAGATGATTAGGGCACATTGGGGTTGATTTACTAAAGGCAAATACACTTTGCACTACAAGTGCACTTGGAAGTGCAGTCACTGCAGATCTGAGGGGAAGATTGAAATGAGGGGAAGCTCTGCTGATTTCTATCATCCAATCATGTACAAGCAAAAGTGCTGTTTTTTATTTTCCTTGCATGTCCCCCTCAGATTTACAGCGACTGCACTTCCAAGTGCACTTATAGTGCAAAGTGGATTTGCCTTTAGTAAATCAACCCAAATGTGTCCACATTTGAGTTTGTTACATTTGTGTTATATTTAAAGTAGAACTATAAACCTCCCCCATTTTGGAGGGTTATAACCCCTGTTTTTTTTGGGGGGGGGGTTTTTGCCATCTGTGTCCCATTGAGGAGATTTACCTTCACTTCCTGTCCCATAGTTAAAGCAGGAAGTGAGAGAAAATACCTGCAAATTAAAATAATTGTAAAGTCTCTTTTTTCCCATTTACGTCTTTCAGGACAGCACCATAGAGAGACCTTGACTCCTCCCCTTCTGAGGAAACACCGCCTTCAACTTTTAGATTTAAACCTCACCGCTTCCCCCCGGCCCCTCAGTTCTGGTGTTTCCTCCGGTGGGGAGACATCGCAAGGAACCAGGGCTAAAACAGCCAGGGAGGCTGAGGCTAATTGCAGGCTGAGCAGAGGGGGGTGGATCGGGCGCTCTCTCTCTCTGTCTCTCTCCTGCTCATTTTCCTTAAAAGACTGCAGTCTAAGGGGCTAGTGTGGCTGGGTACCTTTTAAGACTGCACATCACGCTCCTCCAGCTTCTCTTAGTGAAGCTGGAGGGGTCCGTTTTCGTTTTGCCTAGCAGTGGCATAGGCGGAGGCACAGGAGACCGCCCTGCACTAGCAGCCAGCGTGGGAGCTCTGAGCGCTGGGTCGGAGGGCGGGTGACGTCATTTCCGGCGGAGGTCAGTGCTTCCGTCTGACCCGTGACTTCCGGTTCCGGTCGCGGTGATGAAAACGGACCGCGCGTTCGGCTGGTGCTGCCTCTGACCTGCTGTGGGGACAGCATACAGAAGCTTGGAACACCACTGTACTCTAAAGGAGATGTCGGAAGCAGAGGCTTCAAGAACCGCTCCAGGAGAATCCTGCACCAGCCACTCCAAGGTAAGAGGAACCCTGGGGTGGTGTTCCCTTACCGCTTCCTGTAAGCTCCACAGGTGTAGAACTCCCCTGGGTAGTGAGGGGGGGGGGTGTGACTGGGTCCCTGGTGGTGGTCGGTCCCGGGAAGTGCACCCCTGGTGGCCCTCTGTGTTAGTGCTGGTGGATAAGTTTGCTGATTGCTCCCTCTTTTTTAACTTATTTTACAGGGCAAAGCTACAGAGAAAAGCAAGTCGCCCCACAGTACCAAGAAAAAATGCCCCTCATGCAGAATCACAATGGGGGAATCTTGGTCTAAGCCCCTCTGCAGGGAATGTATAGAGGGGTTAGTGAGGGAGCAGTCTGAAGAACAGTCTTCAGATTTAGCAGCATCCGTTAAGGAGCTTTCTAATACGGTGCAGACCTTTAAGACACTATTTTCCAGTCTTCAGTTGCCACAGCCGCAGGTTATTCCTCCACCAGCACAGCTGAGTGTCCCTCAGTCCTTAATGGATGCTCCCTCGGGAAGTGGAGAGAATCCAGGAGGTGCCAGACTCGAGGTTGAGGAAGAGCCTGATAGCGAGTCTTCAGATCCCCAGGGGGAATCAGAGGGAGAGGAGGTGGAAGGGGAATCCACAAGATCCTCTCGATACAAGCTTTCCCTGGAAGAGGTGGAGGAGCTCCTAGGAGCCATTCATACCACCCTAGGAATCCAGGAGGAAAGAAAGAAGCTATCACTCCATGACCAGATGTATAAGGGACTAGGGGAACATAAAAGGAAGGTGTTCCCGGTCCATGAGGTCTTGGTCGACGCCATCAAAAAAGAATGGCAAGACCCCGAAAGGAAACCTTTCCTTTCAAGAGCACTTAAGTGTAGGTTCCCCTTTGCAGAAGAGGAGGCGCTGGTATGGAACAAATCTCCTAAGCTAGACGCAGCCTTTTCGCAGGTCTCCAGGCACACTGACTTGGCCTTTGAGGACATGGGGGCACTCCCAGATCCCATGGATAAGAGGATAGATTCCCTTCTGAAAAAATCCTGGGACTCTTCCCTAGGGAACCTCAAACCCGCCATGGCGTCCACAGTCGTGGCACGAAACATGGAATACTGGCTGACGCAAATTAAAGCACACATAGAGGCAGGAACGCCTAAGGAAACAATCCTGTCGTCTTTCCCCATGCTCCTGAAGGGAGTAGCTTATCTGGCAGATGCTTCAGCTGAATCGGTGCGTATGTCCGCAAGATCAGCCGCATTGTCTAATTCGGCAAGAAGAGCCTTATGGCTTAAAACGTGGCAGGGAGATACCGCATCCAAGGTTAAACTTTGCGGCATTCCTCTCACGGGGGACTTGCTTTTCGGACCAGGTCTGGAAGCCGTGTTGGATCGAACGGCTGACAGAAAAAAGGCGTTCCCTTTTAAAAGGAAACCGGCAGAGACTAAAAGAAAGTCTCGGCCCTGGAAGAAATTGGACCCCCCAAAATCTGATCAACAGAAAAAGGGGTGGGGACAAAAAGGGAAAGGGCGTGGGGGGGCTATTTTTCGCCCTCCTGAACAGCCCAAAAAGACAAAGTGACAGAATAACGGTGGGAGGAAGATTGGGGGCCTTCCTTCCACAGTGGGAGATGATCACCTCCAACCATTTTATTTTGGAAGTCATAAGAAGAGGGTACAGGTTAGAGTTTGCAGAACCTCCACCATGCAGACTCCTGGTAACCACGCTACCGAAATGTGCAGAGAGGTCAGCGGCTCTCCTTTCCTCCCTCCAGGAGTTGGAGGAACAGGAGGTGGTAGTTCGAGTTCCAGAAGGAGAGACGGGCAGAGGCTTTTACTCCCACATTTTTGTGGTGCGCAAACCCTCGGGGAAGTTCAGGCTCATCCTGAACCTGAAGCCTCTGAACGTCTCGCTCACCTACAGGAGGTTCCGAATGGACTCGATCTATTCGGTAAAAACGCTCCTTCCTCCGAACTGCTTCATGGCATCGGTAGACTTGAGGGATGCCTACCTGCACATTCCCATTGCAGATCAGTGTCAGAAGTTCCTCAGGCTGGCGGTAAACACCAGAGAAGGGACGTTTCATTGGCAATTCAGGGCCCTTCCCTTCGGGCTATCCTCGTCCCCCCGCATCTTCACCAAAGTCATGGTAGAAGTCTTGGCTTTCCTACGGATCAAGGGCATCTCAGTGATCGCATATTTAGACGATCTACTACTTTTTGCCTCTTCCCCGGAACAACTGTCGCAGGACCTACAGTTCACAAGGAACATTCTAGAGGGTCTAGGTTGGCTCTTAAATCTGGAAAAGTCCAATTTGACTCCATCGCAAAAGGTAGTCTTTTTAGGTTACCTGTTGGATTCAACAAAACAGAAGGTCTTCCTGCCAATGGAGAAGATCCAGAAGGTAGACAAGGCAATGTTGTTACTCCAGGGCAGCCAACAAATATCAGTAAGAAAGGCTATGTCAGCCTTAGGGTTACTGACGACAGCACTTCCAGCAGTTCAATGGGCAGGGTTACACTTTCGCCCTTTACAACTCTTCATCCTGAGTATTTGGGACCACAGTCAGGGGTCTTTGGACTCCCTGATAACTATACCAGGCCAGGTCAAGAGATCCCTATGGTGGTGGCGAAGAGAGGCCAATCTCTCACAGGGTCTGGAGTGGGTGCTGCCGGTGTCCAGATGCGTCACGACCGATGCGAGTGGCAGGGGTTGGGGGGCGCATATGGAGGACCGGGTGGCTCAGGGCGTCTGGCGGAGGGAGGACGCAAGAAGATCCTCCAACTGGAAAGAGCTGAGAGCAGTAGCCTTGGCACTCAGAGCCTTTCAAAAGGAACTTCAGGGACAGCATGTGAGAGTCCGGTCGGACAACTCCTCAGCTGTAGCCTACATAAACAGGCAGGGGGGTACCAAAAGCAGGCCCTTGTGGACCCTGGTAGAAAGCATTCTCAAATGGGCCGAAGTAAATGTCCTATCCCTCTCGGCAGTGCATCTGAAGGGGGAACAAAATCTGGTGGCAGATTTCCTCAGCAGGAAACGGCTGAGAGAAGGCGACTGGGTTCTGAACCAGGGGGTTTTTGAGGCAATATCCCAGAAATGGGGAAGGCCATGCATAGACCTCTTTGCCTCGAGAGAGAACAGGAAGGTGCATCTCTTATTCTCCCTAAACAGGTGGGATGGAGCTCTAGGGGTAGACGCACTGGCTCAGAGTTGGACTTTCGACAGGTGTTATGCCTTCCCCCCACCTGTACTGATCCCAGCCGTTCTAAGAAAGTTCCAGCTGGAAAACACAACCCTCATTCTTATTGCGCCACATTGGCCCAGGAGGCCTTGGTTCTCCATCCTGAGAAGTCTGGCAGCGGAACCCCCCTGGCTTTTGCCAGTTCAGGAGAATCTCCTTTCCCAGGGGCCAATCTGTTGTCCCCAGGTGGGGAGATGGAACCTCGCGGCTTGGCTACTGAGGAGGGATTGTTGAAGAGCAGGGGTTTCTCAGATAACTTAGTGAAGACCCTCCTAAATTGCAGGAAAAAAGAGACCCAGGTTATCTACCAAAAAACGTGGAAGCGTTTTAATAGCTGGTGTACAGAAACTTCCTTTGATGTTCACAGCTCTATAGCGGTCTTAGAGTTCCTGCAAGCAGGGGCGGACAAGGGTTTAGCCCTTGGCACCCTGAAAGGACAGGTTTCCGCTTTGAGTGTGTTTCTGGAGAAACAACTGGCCTCCGATCCTTGGATCGTTAGATTTTTCAAAGCATTGAGTAGGCAGAGACCTTTGAGGGTCTCCCCCTTCCCAATGTGGGATCTTTCTTTGGTCTTACAAGCGCTTACAGGGGAACCTTTTGAGCCATTGGAGACGTGTACGCTAAAATGGATTAGCCTCAAAACTGTGTTTTTGGTGGCAATCACTACGGCAAGAAGGGTGAGTGAACTCGAGGCCCTCTCCATTAGGGCACCCTTTTTTCAGATATTTCTGGACCGGGTAATTTTTAAAACCGATCCGGCCTTCTTGCCAAAGGTGGCCTCGGTTTTCCATAGAGGCCAGGAAATTGTTTTGCCCACCTTTTGTTTGAATCCTGTGAGGGAACAGGAACATAGGTTTCATAAACTAGATGTAAGAAGGTGTGTCCTGCAGTACTTGGAGGATACAAAACCATTTAGAAAATCTGATTCCTTTTTTGTGTTATTTTCAGGAACCAAGAAGGGAGACAGAGCCTCTAGGCGCACCATAGCTAGGTGGTTAAGGTTAGCCATCAGCCAGGCCTATATAATTAGCGGGTTGGAAGCCCCCAAGGGTATCAGGGCACACTCCACTAGGGCAGTGGCGACCTCTCAGGCCGAGTGGGCTGGTGCGTCTCCAGAGCAGATCTGTAGAGCGGCAACGTGGTCCAGATTCGACACGTTCGTGAAACACTACAGATTGGACCTTCTGTCAGCAAAAGACCAGGCTTTTGGGCGTAAGGTTCTGCAGGCAGTAGTCCCACCCTAAGGTAAGGTGCTCGCTCATCCTCTCTATGGTGCTGTCCTGAAAGACGTAAATGGGAAAATCGGAGTTACTTACCGGTAACGTCCTTTTCCAGGAGTCTTTCAGGACAGCACAGTTACCCACCCTACTTTAGGGACATTCGTGAAGAGTTCATCGCAGAAGAACGTCAGGTAAGATCAGAATTATTATGACGTGTTCTTGTGTCTCCCCAGCTAACCGGAGGTCCTCTTGAAGAACTGAGGGGCCGGGGGGAAGCGGTGAGGTTTAAATCTAAAAGTTGAAGGCGGTGTTTCCTCAGAAGGGGAGGAGTCAAGGTCTCTCTATGGTGCTGTCCTGAAAGACTCCTGGAAAAGGACGTTACCGGTAAGTAACTCCGATTTTTTTAAATTTTAAATAACAAACAAGCATTGTGCAGTTGGTTTTGCACAGAGAAGCCCAGATCCTCCTTTTCTTCTTCCTGTCGAGTTCCCCCACAGCAAGCCACTTGCTATGGGGGCACCCGAGCTGAGCTCCGTGTGTCCATTTAGACAGGGAGCAGGCGTTCGGCCCCGCCCCCTCTCTCTCCTGATTGGCTAACTGACTTTGATTGACAGCCCTGGGAGCCAGTGACCAGGCCATTTTTTGCTATACGGCACTGCGTTACTTTAACTGACCACTGCGCGGTCATGCAACACTGTATATAAATTAAATTTGTGGCCTTTTTGCTCCCCACAAATAGGGCTTTCTTTTGCTGGTATTTGATCACCTCTGCGGGTTTTTCATTTTTTTCAATATAAACAAAAAAAGACTGACAATTTTGAAAAAAAAAAACAACAATTTTTACTTTGTGCTATAAAACATCCAATAAAAAAAAATGTTAAAAATCGAATTTCTTCATAAATTTAGGCCAATATGTATTCTGCTATATATTTTTGGTAAAAAAAAATCCCAATAAGCATATATATTGATTGGTTTGCTCAAAAATTATAGCATCTACAAACTATGGTATATATATACTGGAATTTTAATTTTCTATTTTTTTTTTTATACTAGTACTGGCGGCGACTTATAGGGGGTTTGCAATGTTGTGGCGGACAATCTGACACCAACTGACACTTCTGACACTTTGTGGGAACCAGTGACACTAATACAGTGATCAGTGCTTAAAATATGCACTGTCACTGTACTAATGACACTAGCTGGGAAGGGGTTAAACTTCTAGGGCGATGAATGTGTTAAGTGTGTGCCTTACCAGTGTTTCTGGTGCTTTTACTAAGGGATGTGCTGGATTTCATTCTCTGCTTCGCATGGAAACAAAATCCACCACATCCCTGCTGACAGGTCAGATCTCTTGTTTACATAGGCGAGCACATTCTGTGATAGTATTGCGCGGACTGCAGTCGCCGATCATCCCCCCCCCCCCCGCGCGCTGTGCGGCGGGGGGACCCCTGCTTTAAAGCACCCAGGTTCTTCCTAGGTAGGTGCCCTTGCAAAGCGCCATTTGGGGTTTACAAAAGCAATCAATTTACATGTGATTACAACCATGATAAAAATTCTCTACTTATGTGCTTGTTGATTTATACACTAACTTCAACTGATATCTACATTTTGAATGGACTTCTGCATGCATCATAAGGAATTTTCAATGGTTTTTAGGGGTTACGATGTTATGTTGCCTTATATAGTACTTAATAAATAATATAGGTTTTACATTAGCAGTGTGCCTGATTGTTTTCTGGGAAGGGATGGTTGTGATGCCGTGTTTGGTCTTAAATATTTGTTAAGAACAGCCATCTGTTTGCACTGCTGTTAGGATTCACCAGCTTCATTACAGCCTTAAAGCGGAGTTCCGCCCCCCTCCAAAAATAAAAAGTCAGCAGCTACAAATGCTAGGAAAGAGGGGGCCGAACTTCCAGCTCGCTTCACTGCAGGAAACTCAACCGAAAGTGGGAGCGTCAAAACCAGGTACCCCCCCAAAGGTGCCAAATGTAGCAGCGGAGGGGGGAGGGCTGACAAGTGGAGCTTTCCCCTTTGGGTGGAACTCCGCTTTAAAGTAATTGTTTTTTTTTATTAAAATAACAAACATATTATACTTTCCTGCTCTGTGCAGTGGTTTTGCACAGAGCAACCCCGATTCTCTTCTTCTCAGGTCCCTCACTGGCGCTCCTGGCTTCTCCCTCTAACTGAGTGCCCCCACAGTAACCTGCTTGCTATGGGGGCACTTGTGTGACTCCCGCTACTCTCAGCGTAGCCTGTGGGACAGGGGAGAGGGGAGAAGAGCTGCTGCTGATGTGCACAGCGCTGGATCGCTTTTTCAGAGAGTGGCATATCAACATTTAGTGGGTGTTCAGGAGGTAAACCTGCCACCATCTGAAAGTCTGTTTTTTTTCCTTCAATCCCAAAGGCCATTTTGTGATGGGGGGGGGGGTATATCAAAGGGACTGCCTGAGCTTTTGGAGCTTTCAGGAAACCCGCTGAAATTATGTTTGTTCCTCTTTCTCGGCAGATCCTTTGATAGCAGCTGATTGGCCCGGGCTTCTCTGTGCCATCCTCTCCAACAGGCTTCCACTGTTCACATAAAAGCAGCATGTGATTGGAAAATCTCTCTTTATACCATATCAAATCTTAGTATGTGTGATAGGATGACTAGAGCTGGTTAACGGCCTTCTAAATATAAATCCAACTTCTTCTGCTGGCATGACAAAAGCAGAATGGGGAACTACTGAAAAGTTACATTGTATATCATCTCTACAGAAAATAAAATGTCATAATTTTAAAGGAATCCATCACTAAAGTGGAATTTTTGTTATTTATTTATTATTTTTTTAATTTATGATTATTATTATTTTAAGTTCCCCTCTTCCTGTTTTAAAAACCTCTTTTGCACCCCATCGGTGCCCCTTTTCAACTTATTAGCACTTTGACCCTCATTAGCGTCCACCTAGCCCTCTATTAGCACCCACCTTGAGCTCCATTAGTGCCCACCATGCCCTTCATCAGCGCCCACTTTGCACCTAGTTAGCACTTACCTTGTGCCTCAGTATTGCTCACTTTGTGCCTTGTTAGTGTCTACTTTTCACCCCATTAAACGCATATTTTGCACCCATTTTGTGGGGGCGTTTGAGGAGGTGATGTGGGAGCATTTGAGGAGGAACAATGGGAGGAGGCTCTACAGGCTGTACAAATGTGCTCACTTAACATTACACAAAGATTGTCACAGTTGTACGTCCTTCTTAGGGCTCATCTTACCCCAGCAAGACTCTTCAAAATGGGGGTAAGAGAAGACCGTATGACCGTGACCTCATCCACGTATTATGGAGATGCGCCAAATTACACCTCTACTGGGGGAAAGTCCTGGATACACTAAATAGGGTATTTCAAGTCACCATTAGACGAGACCCTAAACCCTGTCTACTGGGTGTCTTGGATGACCTTCCAGTGGAGGATGTTACCAAACAGGCATTGTCCCGAGCTTTGTTCCAGGCCAGGAAACTAATTCTCTGACACTGGAAGTCAGCTGATTCTCCCTCGTGGAAATAGTGGGTGGTCACAATGAGGGATACATTACACCTAGAAAAATATATCTTCCAGCATAGGGGATGCCCAAACAAATTCCAAGCAGATAGAGATTGTTACCGCTTCACGTAGGTGTGTTGAAGGTAACACCCTCCTCAAGGTGGAAGGAGCAGGTGCAGGCTCAACATGTGATAATGAAGAGAGGAAATCTGGACAGCCGCACTCCAATATGAACGCCTTTATTGTGAGAAATATCAAAAGTTCATGACAGCAGTAGGGAACAGGAAAAATAGCTGATGCATTTTACACTCTCAATAGTGCTTAATCATAGCTATGATGAATTGGAGACTGGGAAAAGGGGGCGTGGTATATAAGAATAACAACTGTTCTATCGATATGTGCCATCCGGTACGCTATGATTGAGCACTATTGAGAGTGTGAAACGCGTCAGTCATTTATCCTGTACCCTGCTGCTGTCATGAACTTTTGATATCTCTCACAATAAAGGCGTTCATATTGGAGTGCGGCTGTCCAGATTTCCTCTTTAATTCCAAGCGGTGTGGTTTCCCTGGCTGGACACATCTGGATTATCACCTGTAAATTTAATTTTAGACAGAATTTTTTGAATCTAGTTTCATGTGTGGTATAATTATAAATGTAAAACAAGCTGTTCATGTATATACTGGTACCAAAAACTGACTGCGTAGTTGAATGGGTACGGTAGGAACACCGTCAGGATATAGTATTGTGATACCTTTATGTATGTTGTATCTTCTCTGGCGTGAATATCTGATTTGTATTTGTTAATTCTTTCAATAAAAGACTTCTTTGAGTTAAATAAAAACAAACTAGCCAGTGGTGAGAAGATGATACAACGCTTCCTTACTGCCTATCAAAACATCTCTGGAGAGCGATCCACACTTAGATCGCTCTCTAGAGCCCAAAGCAAAGAAAAACAAGTCAAGAACTAAAGCCACAAATACTCACCAATGATCCAACATCTGCATGGATGTGTTGGCATCTTCTCTATGGCTTCTTGTGGGTACTGGTCCTCGGTTGTCCTGATTGGCCGGTGTGTGATGATGATCACTCTCATGCATGTGCAGAAGTCTTTCATTCCAACACAGTGCTGGAGATGTAAATGCACCCACCCCAGTGTACCTTCTACAGGGGACTGTGAGCAGGCAGGTAGGTGGATCTTATTGCAGACAGTCATGGAGTAGATTTACTAAAGGCGAACAGATTTGCACTCGTCAAGTGCAGTTGCTCCAGAGCTTAGTAAATGAGATGAAGCTTCACTTTGCAAAGAATATCCAATCACGTGCAAGGAAGAAAAAAAACAAAAAAAAAAACAGCATTTTTTTGACTGCACATGATTGAATGATGAAAGTCAAGAGAGCTTCTCCTCATTTACTTAGCGCTTGAGCAACTCAACTTGCAGAGCACAGAAGAGACAAGGGGTTGATTTACTAAAACAGGAGAGTGCAAAATCTGGTGCAGCTGTACATGGTAGCCAATCAGCTTCTAACTTCAGCTTGTTCAATTAACCACTTGATACCCCGCCCATAGTAATACGACATCCGCAGGAGGGATTTCCCATCCTGGGCGGGCGTCATATGACATGGATGTCATATGACATCCTGGGCTTCCCGGGCCGTCTATTGGGCACACACGCCCACCGCGTCACTCAGGAGCCGCTGTGCGGGCCCACGATTGCCGGTACGCACACAGATCCACGTCTTGTCAGGTGAGAGGAGACCGATCATGTATTCCCAGTACAGAGGAGAACCAATCGGTCTCCTCCCCTTGTAAGGCCCCTCCCCCTACAGTTAGAATCACTCCCTAAGTAACACATTTAACCCCTTGATCGTCCCCTAGTGTTAACCCCTTCCCTGCCAATGACATTTATACAGTAATCAGTGCATTTTTATAGCTGTATAAATGTGAATGGTCCCAAAATGGTGCCAAAAGTGTCCGATGTGTCCGCCGCAATGTCACAGTCACAATAAAAAACGCAGATCGCCACCATTACTAATAAAAAAAAAAAAATAATAATAATAAAAATGCCAAAAATATATCCCCTATTTTGTAGACACTATAACTTTTGCGCAAACCAATCAATATACGCTTATTGCGATTTTTTTTTAACCAAAAATATGTAGAAGAATATATATCGGCCTAAACTGAGGAAAAAATTTGTTTATAGCGTAAAAAATAAAAACCGAAGAGGTGATCAAATATCATCAAAAGAAAGCTCTATTTGTGGGGGATAAAAGTTTCATTTGGGTACAGTGTTGCATGACCGCGCAATTGTTATTCAAAATGCGACAGCGCTGAAAAATGAAAATTGTCCTGGGCAGGAAGGGGGTGCAAATGCCCTGTATTGAAGTGGTTAAGCTTGACAAAAAAAACTGGAAGCTGATTGGCTACCATGTACAGCTGCACCAGATTTGGTACTCTCCGGTTTTAGTAAATCAGCCTCTCTCTATTTGCGTTTAGTAAAGAAACCCCCCCCCTGTCTCTTCTACAATAAACAGTCCATGTGCTTTCAAATGTTTTTATTTATTTATTGTAGTCAGCTCTGCTTGGTTTGAAAATTAGAGATGGAAGCTGATTGGTTGCCACTGACATCTGTTCCAGTTGTGACTCCACTGGACTTCCTTAGCGCCACCTTGCGCCCCAGTAACGCCCACTTTGCGCCCACTCTGCTCCCCTTTAGCGCCGATACTGCACCCCTCCGCCCCCCGGTAGGTGTATTGATGGGGAAGTTCTATAGACTCTGCAGCAGCTGAGCACCATACTCCTCCACTCCTATGTCAGCGCTACACACCCCGCCTATGCATTGCACACTGCACTGCTGCCAGCTGCACCACACACCCTGGCCAGGGCTGGAGGTGGCACAGAGAAGCCACAGGTCGCCTGTGGGAAGTTGCCGGAAGCCGCCTCACCTGCTCTGGTATCCCGGGCCAGTCACTCAGCATCTCCGGCGTCCCTCTCCCGGGCTCACACACCCGCAGTGACCCGTCACACCTCTGGGCACAGGTTGCGTTCGTTGCCCTGGACACAGTTGCCGAGACGACACCGCCCACCCACTTTAATGGGCAAGCGGAAGAGCCTATAGCGTGCCAGAAATTCTCACCCGGAATCCCTCCTAACCAATCACGGAAAGGGGAAATTCTAACTTCCATTGGTGCATTTCTGTGTCACTCGCCATAGGAGGGCGGTGTTGTCATAGCAACCGTGTCCTAGGCTAGAATACAATTGAGACTGGGAAAAGGGGGCGTGGTATATAAGAATAACAACTGTTCTATCGCTATGTGCCCTCCAGCTGTGACACACAGTGCGGTATCCCCGCATCCCTATAGCTGTGGCTGGAGATTGCAGATGTCTTGTGATGGTATAATAAGGCTCGGTTCACACCTATACAGTTTGCTTTTGATCCGTTTCTGCAGTGATTTTTGACACATTTTTCGCATGTTTTTTGATGCGTTTTGCATTTTTTATGCTTTTTTTTTTAGTCAATTTGTTGTTGGGTGGATGAACCACTTCAACCCCGGAAGGATTTTCCCCCTTCCTGACCAGAGCACTTTTTGCGATTCGGCACTGCGCCGCTTTA
The DNA here is from genome assembly GCA_037952835.1 of Lithobates septentrionalis. Taxonomy (NCBI): domain Eukaryota; kingdom Metazoa; phylum Chordata; class Amphibia; order Anura; family Ranidae; genus Lithobates; species Lithobates septentrionalis. The sequence goes on from JBBDGP010002223.1 coordinate 371,848, forward strand.
ACTGACAATCACGCGGTCGTGGGACGTTGTAACCAAACAAAATTGACGTCCACAAATAGAGCTTTCTTTTGGTGGTATTTGATCACCTCTGCAGTTTTTATTTTTTTGCTCTATAAACAAAAAATACTGACTATATTGAAAAAAAGCATTATTTTTTACTTTTTGCTATAATAAATATCCCCCAAAAATATATTAAAAAAACTATTTTTTTCCTCAGTTTAGGCCGATACGTATTCTTCTACATATTTTTGGTAAAAACAATCGCAATAAGTGTATATTGATTGGTTTGCGCAAAAGTTATAGTGTCTACAAAATAGGGGATAGATTTATGGCATTTTTATTATTAATTTTTTTTTTAATTATTAGTAATGGCAGAGATCTGAGATTTTTATCGTGACTGCAACATAAAGGGCGGACACATCAGACACGTTTAACATCATTTTGGGACCATTGTCATTTATACAGTGATCGGTGCTATAAAAATGCACTGATTACTGTGTAAATGACACTGGCAGGGAAGGGGTTAAACACTAGGGGGTGATCAATAGGGTTAAGTGTGTCCTAGGGAGGGGTCCTAACTGTGGGGGGGAGGGGCTTCCACTGACATGACAGCGATCATTGCACCCGATGACAGGGAGCAGTAGATCTCTGTCATGTCACTAGGCAGAACAGGGAAATGCCTTGTTTACATGGGCATCTCCCCGTTCTTCCACTCCATGACTTGATTGCGGGACACCGGCGGACATCGAGTCCACGGGACCCGTGGGCACGATCACGGGGCACGCGATGGGCGCACGCCCACAATGCCGCGATTTAAAGGGGACGTACCTTACACCCAGTCGTGCCATTGTGCCGACGTACATCGTCATGCGCTGGCCGGCTAGTGGTTAAAAAACACAAAATGCAAATTGCGGTAAAATCATGATGGCAGTAAAAATGCGCTACATGCCTTTCTGCAACTTCTCCATTGAAGTCTATTGCATCCTGTTGCCAGAAATCGCACTGTTCAAATCGGTGCAACGCCAACTTTGCGGTGTGTCACATCGATTTGAAAAAAGTAGTTCCTGAACTTTTGGCGATTTCGGGTGTAACTTGCATAGACATCTGTACGTGAAACAGCCAAGATGTCTTCCAAGTTGCATCCGAAGTCGCACTGACACGCGGCTCTAAAATTGTGCCATTTCAGATGAAGTTTCAAAGTCAAGTCCGCAGTCAATGTGAACAAGAGTTAAAACAAGTCCCTGACTCTTTCCAAAAAATGCAGCTGTGAACGTGTCACAAAGGAAACCATGTTAAATGAACTGTAGTGCATTTCTGCAAAAAGCGCCAAGAAAATGCATAGGTGTGAACCAGGCCTAACTGGAGACCAAAAGCCATGCAACAGACCCTTCTAAATAACATCTATAGCCAAATCTATGGAAGGGATAAAGCATCTGCCAGGGCTCATTTTTAGATTGTAAGCTCTAAGGAGCAGGGCCCTCTGATCCCTAATGTATTTAATTGTATTGTAACTGTACTGTCTGCCCCCATGTTGTAAAGGGCTGCGCAAACTGTTGGTGCTATATAAATCCTGAATAATAATATTAATAATAATTTAAACACAGATTGCATCATTGTGCACATAATGCGTTTGCACTGGTGTGCAGTGTGATTGCGCTCTGTGTGCTGCAATGTCTTGTTAAAACACATTTCAGTGCTTGCTTTTTTTTTTAACCTGTCCCTGCAGGCATCACTTGTACAGGTGGCAGCATGATTGGTGGGTTTTTAACACATTTGTGCCTATGGGGCTTCATTGTTGTGCGATGAGAGCGCGCTCCGACTGGGATGGGTTTCCAATCATGTGATCTCATGCCAATCACAGTGGTCACATGATCAGGAACGCCAATACATCCCTGCAATAAAGTGTCATTAACAGCCAAGAAGCTGCCTCTGTTTGATCTGCAGTTGCCCTGGTGCTACACATGTGACTTTGGGCTTGACAGTTCAGCTGAGAGCACCAGCAACTGTGACAATTATCATTCAAGACATGCCTTGAATGTAACTGTTTTAGAAAACCCTTAAAGCGGTAGCTTTTTTAAAAAAAAATTATACCTGCAAGGCAAAGTTATAATGTGCTAGTATGCATCACATATTAGCACAATATGTGAAACTTACCTTAGAATGAGCCCCTCCAGCCATGCGCTGTCACTGTTGGGCTTCCATCTTCACACAGTTTTTCTTTTGGGTTGACAGGCTCCGCCCCTTTCATTGGACGTGCCACGATGCCAATGACATCACTCCCGCGCAGGGGCATACCTAGAGCATTTGGCACCCGGGGCGGATCTTATATCTGGCACCCCCCCAGACTGGCCTATGTTTCCCTCCTGGGAATAGTGTGATAAGAGCAGGTATCACCCCCCCCCCCCCAGAAGAACGTGCCCATGCCAGGTATCCCCCTTTCCTGGGAAGAATGTGACCACAGCATGTATCTCCACCTAGGAAGAGTGTGTCCATTGCATGTATCTCCACCTAGGAAGAGTGTGTCCATTGCATGTATCTCCACCTAGGAAGAGTGTGACCATAGCATGTATCTCCACCTAGGAAGAGTGTGACCATAGCATATATCTCCACCTAGGAAGAGTGTGTCCATTGCAAGTATCTCCACCTAGGAAGAGTGTGACCATAGCATATATCTCCACCTAGGAAGAGTGTGACCATAGCATATATCTCCACCTAGGAAGAGTGTGACCATAGCATATATCTCCACCTAGGAAGAGTGTGTCCATTGCATGTATCACCACCTAGGAAGAGTGTGTCCATTGCATGTATCTCCAACTAGGAAGAGTGTGACCATAGCATATATCTCCACCTAGGAAGAGTGTGTCCATTGCATGTATCTCCACCTAGGAAGAGTGTGTCCATTGCATGTATCTCCACCTAGGAAGAGTGTGACCATAGCATGTATCTCCACCTAGGAAGAGTGTGACCATAGCATATATCTCCACCTAGGAAGAGTGTGTCCATTGCATGTATCTCCACCTAGGAAGAGTGTGTCCATTGCAAGTATCTCCACCTAGGAAGAGTGTGACCATAGCATATATCTCCACCTAGGAAGAGAGTGACCATAGCATATATCTCCACCTAGGAAGAGTGTGACCATAGCATATATCTCCACCTAGGAAGAGTGTGTCCATTGCATGTATCACCACCTAGGAAGAGTGTGTCCATTGCATGTATCTCCAACTAGGAAGAGTGTGACCATAGCATATATCTCCACCTAGGAAGAGTGTGTCCATTGCATGTATCTCCACCTAGGAAGAGTATGACCATAGCATATATCTCCACCTAGGAAGAGTGTGACCATAGCATGTATCTCCACCTACGAAGAGTGTGACCATAGCATATATCTCCACCTAGGAAAAGTGTGACCATAGCATATATCTCCACCTAGGAAGAGTGTGACCATAGCATGTATCTCCACCTAGGAAGAGTGTGACCATAGCATGTATCACCACCTAGGAAGAGTGTGACCATAGCATATATCTCCACCTAGGAAGAGTGTGTCCATTGCAAGTATCTCCACCTAGGAAGAGTGTGACCATAGCATATATCTCCACCTAGGAAGAGTGTGACCATAGCATGTATCTCCACCTACGAAGAGTGTGTCCATTGCATGTATCACCACCTAGGAAGAGTGTGTCCATTGCATGTATCTCCAACTAGGAAGAGTGTGACCATAGCATATATCTCCACCTAGGAAGAGTGTGACCATAGCATGTATCTCCACCTAGGAAGAGTGTGACCATAGCATGTATCTCCACCTAGGAAGAGTGTGACCATAGCATGTATCTCCACCTAGGAAGAGTGTGACCATAGCATATATCTCCACCTAGGAAGAGTTTGACCATAGCATGTATCTCCACTTAGGAAGAGCGTGACCATAGCATGTATCTCCACCTAGGAAGAGTGTGACCATAGCATGTATCTCCACCTAGGAAGAGTGTGACCATAGCATGTATCTCCAACTAGGAAGAGTGTGACCACAGCATGTATCTCCACTTAGGAAGAGTGTGACCATAGCATGTATCTCCACCTAGGAAGAGTGTGACCATAGCATATATCTCCACCTAGGAAGAGTGTGACCATAGCATGTATCTCCACCTAGGAAGAGTGTGACCATAGCATGTATCACCACCTAAAAAGAGTGTGACCATAGCAGGTATCACCCCTCCCTCCCGAGAAGAATGTGCCCATGCCATGACCCCCCCCCCCCCCCCTCCTGGGAAAAGTGTAATAATAGCAGTTATCCCCCCTCCTGGGAAGAGTGTGCCCATGCTAGGAACTTCTCTTCTGTCCCTCTCCTGCTTAGTAAAAGACAGATGACAGGCTGGGTGAACCTGTCAGTGTAAAGATGTGGAGGTAGAAGGTGGGATCATCTACCTGAGGAGATGGAAGATCTGGACAGGCTGGAGTTGCTGGACGTTGCCATGCTGGTGGGAGCGATGTGCGGAGTGCGGTGTACAGAGCGGCTCCCTAAGTGGTAAAACAAAAATCCCAATAAGCGCATATTGATTGGTTTGCGCAAAAGTTATAGCATCTACAAACCATGGGATATTTTTATTTATTTTTTTACTAGTACTGCCAGGGATCAGCAACTTATAGTGGGACTGCGAAATTGCGGCGGACAAAAGCGGACACCTAACTGATTCTTTTGACCCTTTTTTAGGGACCAGTAACATTATTACAGCGATTAGTGCAAAAAAATATGCACTGTTATTGTACTAATGACACTGGCAGGGAAGCGGTTAAGATTAGGGGCGATCAAAGGGTTAAATGTGTTCCCTGGGAGTGCTTGCTAACTGTATGGAGGATGGTCTGACTGGGGAAAGACAGAGATCCGTGTTCCTGCTTAGTAGAAACAAAAGATCTCTGTCTTAACTCCTACAGAACGGTGATCTGCCTTGTTTGCATAGGCAGACCGATATTCTGTGTCTCTCGGGAGCGATCGCAGGTGGCCAGCAGACATCGGGTCCGCTGGACCTGCTGATTGGCTCCCCCTCTAGCCAACCAGCGCACGATCGCGCCTCCGGCAGCATGCGTGCACCCCCTAGAGCTCCTGCACGAAATGACTTACAGGTACGTGATTTCCAGCATGAGAGCCAACTTGCTGCAGTATATGTACGTTAGGCGGTCTGCAAGTGGTTAATGTACCTATAGGTAAGTCTTATTATAGACTTACCTATAGGTAAAAATCAACCAAGGAAGTTTGCTCTGACTTTAAATCGATGGGTTTAGTTACGCTTTAAATTGGAACCAAAGTCTCCATTAAAACAATCTGTGAGCAGGCAGCCTGCTTATTGGGGAAATTTACCCTGCAGTCATTCCATTTTTTTTTCTAGATGACCTAAAGCTGCCCATACACTACTAGATTTTCAAACAAACGTTCATATAAACATTTGTACAAAAATTCTCAGTACATTCGATGACTTGATAAATGCCGTTCAAAAGTTCTTCAATTTTTGTTTGCTTTTAGAATGAATAGACTTTCCCAAGTGAAAACTGCATACACTGTTAGAAGTTTATTCATTCAAGAAAAATTTTCCATCCTGCACCTTTGAATATTTTTATCACCGTGGCTGAAAACAAACGTCAATTTGACCCAACCAATGATTGTAAAATAAAACAAACGTTCTTAAAATGAAAACTTTCAACTGAATTTCTACTAGTGTATGGCCAGCTTTGGTCTTCCAGGTTCAATGACAACCAATGTCAAAAGGCTGAAAACATGCTAGGAGTGTAGGTTGTCATAGACTCACCCCCTGAGGGATCGTTATTGCGGCAGCCTGCATTCACAGTGTAATGATGCCACTCTCTGCATCACTGGTGTGTACCTACCTCTGGGAAGAGGTCTAAAGAGGAATGAGAAGGCTGACCTGAAGACACCTTGAAAGAGTTATGCCCTGTACACACGGTCGGATTTTCCAACGGAAAATGTGTGATAGGACCTCGTTGTCGGAAATTCTGATCGTGTGTAGGCTCCATCACACATTTTCCATCGGAATTTCCGACACACAAAGTTTGAGAGCAGGCTATAAAATTTTCCGACAACAAAATCCGTTGTCCGAAATTCCGATCGTGTGTACACAAATCCGACGCACAAAGTGCCAAGCATGCTCAGAATGAATTAAGAGAAAGCTATTGGCTACTGCCCCGTTTATAGTCCCGACGTACGTGTTTTACAACACAGCAGTAAACATACTGTAGTTTACAATGCTTCAGTTAAGAACGAAGACAGGAGTGATTGGTTCAGATCACTCACTGTGCTCATTCAGAAAAAGAACAGCGGTTAATGAAAAATGTACCAGCCCCTTCCCCGCTCCTGAAAGGAGAGGAGGGAAGCTGGCAGCACAGCATGGGGGAGACGGGAAGCAGGGGGAATGAGCACCGCATGGGGTGATTAGGGTGTGCCCAGGCACACCCGGCACACCATGTGCGCATGCCTATGTATATTATTTATTTTCTAAATCAAGCATAAAAACTGATGAATGGCTTAATAAATCTTTCATTTTATAACTTACTCAAGGAAATTTGTTCTGAGAAGCATAGCAACATTTTCTAACCTGCACCAGAGGATTTAAAATTTCCCCCCCTTTTTTGCTCATATACTTTTTTCCATATAAATTCCTTTTCATTTGTCACCAGCCATGTAATGAGATTATAATCCTGCAAATTGAACCATTATATGCTGTTTGATGAAGGATGCAGTTTGCCTTGTCTAGAGATTATCCACATTATCTTGTCATTATTTATTGTACATCATATCATTTTACAGCATGCAGGAAGAGCAAGAGAGAGAGAAAAACTTGTTGTTTGCTACTAGATCTACAGAGAGTCTTGTGACTCCAGGGGATTATCCATGCCTACAGCTTCAGTTCTGCTGTTGGATTGACATAAATGTGCCCAGAGCCGAACAAAGACATGCAAGAAATGTAACAAATTAATATATTTTAGTAACATTATAGGGGGAGGGTATGCTACAATTGTGTGAGTATTATTTTTAAACTTTTGGGGGCACAGGAGGCTTTGGAAGAATTTTCCCAATGGTCCCAATAAGGTTGAGAACAGTGGCGGCTGGTGTTTCCTTCTTTTTTGGGGGGGGGCGGAAAACAACCAAGCCCCACCCCCCGCTCCTGCTTGGTCGGGTCACGCGGTCGGTCATCCAGCACTTACCCCATCTAGGTTCTGGGCAGCGCTGTGATGGGTGTCGGGCAGGCATCTCCTCCTCCTCTGTATCACATCTCTTCCCTCCTCCTCCTAGGCGTGCAATAGGATCGCCTGTCCTTTCAGCCAAATGGGTGACGGGTCTCACGACCCGCTTCCTGATTGGCCAGGAGGAGGATCAGTGTTAGAATAGTGAATACTCATTCACTATTGTCACACAATTGAGTGGGCTGAAGTGCTCTGCTCTCTGAGCCCACCCTTTTTTTTAAGACTATTAGAGCCTCTGGCTCTAATCCTGTCCTCCAACCCCCCCCCCCCATTGGAATCCATGCATCCGGCACCTGAATGTAGATTAGGGGGCTGGACACATGGATAGGGGGCGGTGCCCATGCAGTCCTAATGGATGGGCCGCCACTGGTTGAGAATCACTGGTCCTGGAGATATGGAACATGCTCATAATTACTGATAATCTGTCTTCTTCCATTGCACCTCCCTAATTTGGTTTTCATAAAATGGGCTAAAACAGGAAGGTAAAAGACCCCCAGCGAGAAAGCCAAGATGGAGACGGAGATGGAGTGCAAAACAAAGACATTGGCCTTATTAGAAAACAATAACTATTTGTTATATACATACTGTATGTATGTAATATACATATTTGGACAAACCCGTAAACGCTTTGCTTAGCATTATCCCTATTAGACTCATAAAATCATGGATTTCCCACTGAAATAGACTTTACAAATGTGCCTTCCGCTCCAACCTTGGGTATGATCTAGTTACTACATGTTCCACCTATGCATCCTAAGAGTCCTTTCACATTGCTCTGTAGCAGAATTGTGGTAAAAATGCATATGCGTTTTTACAGCGATATTGCTGTGTTTCAGATGCTTTACTGTGTGTTTCTGGTGTACTTTTCGATTGCCTGCACCTGTGAAAAATGGATATGTGACTCAAAAATGCACCAAAAAACGCTAATCGCGGTATGTTTTATTCCAACTTTATCACGATTTAGCCGCGTTTTCCATTCATTTCAATGGGACGCTGCGATTTTGGTGTGATTTTCAAAACCGCACCAAAGATGCAGCATGCAGGACTTTTCAAAACACATTGCACCCCCAGCACAGTGGTGTAAAAAGTCACATAGGATTTAAAGGGAAACATTTTTCTTGCAAGATAAAAATGCAGTAAAAACGTATCAGTGTTAAAGGGGCCTAATGCCCCATACACACGATGAGATTATCGGACGAATGATCGTCCGTTTTTTATTGCATGCTAATCTCAGATCGAATCTGATGAGTTTACCAAAGTCACAAAAATTTCCGCACGACAGAAAAAAAATTCAGAAGTGATGTCATGTGTTGTAACGCATTCGTATTGCATTTTCAAACGATAGCTGTACTGTACTGATTGAACGAAAATCGTACGATCTGGCATCGTACGAAAAAATTTTTCAAGCATGTCCGATAGAATAATATCGGATGAACTGTCTGGATCGGCTCTGGAAAGCTCTGTACGAACGAACCGATTATCGTACGATCGCTTTGAAAGCGGTATTTTCCGTACGATTTTCTGATCGTGTGTATGGGGCTTAAGGCAAACTGTACATACACAAGTTTTTGCTATTCAGTCATGTTATGAAACAATGTTGCATGTTCAGCCTTTGAAACCACTCTGTATGTAACACTATGATCATTAGCTAGTAACAAATCAGATTATGACACCTAAGCCAATTACTGCAAGTTAGTAGCAAGAAGTAATCTTCTATACTGCTCTCTAGGGCAGGAGTAGGCAACCTTTTGAGCACAGTGTGCCGAAAAATGTTTTCAAAGAAATTGAGCGTGCCGATTTTATAACAAAAAAATGTCAACTTCACACTCTCAATCACGAAAATATTTTTTTATAAAGTAAATGCTGTAAACTACTTTAGTAGTGAGAAATTAACATCCTGCACTCTCATGCCTCAGATCAGCTCCAATTCCTACAACTCCACAATTCAGATCAGCCCCAATTCATGTCCCTTCACACCTCAGATCACTGTCCCCCTGCATATTTGTCCCACCACAGTACTACCCTGCACATCTGCCCCACTACTGTAACCCCCTGTACATCTGCCCCACCATTGTAACCCCTTGTACATCTGCCCCACCACTGTAACTCCCTGTACATCTGCCCCACCACTGTACCACCCTGCTCTTCTGTCCCACCACTGTACCACCCTGCTCTTCTGTCCCACCACTGTACCACCCTGCTCTTCTGTCCCACCACTGTACCACCCTGCTCATCTGCCCCACCAATGTTCCTCCTTTCTCATCTGCCCCACTACTGTACCTCCCTGCACATCTGCTCCACCACTAAACCATCTTCTCATCTGTCCTAACACTGAACTTATCTGCTCATCTGCCCCACCACTGTAAATCCCAGTGATCATCTTTCCCACCACTGTAACCCCCTGCTCTTCTGCCCCACCACTGTAACCCCCTGCTCTTCTGCCCCACCACTGTAACCCCCTGCTCTTCTGCCCCACCACTGTAACCCCCTGTTCTTCTGTCCCACCAATGTACCTCCTTTCTTCTCTGCCCCAACACTGAACCCCCCTGCTTTTCTGCCCCACCCCTGGACCCCTTTCTCATCCCTCCCGCCACTGTACCTCCTTCACATCTGCCCCACCACTGTACCCCCTTGCTCTTCTGTCCCACCACTGTAACCATCCTGCTCATCTGCCCCATCAATGTACCCCTTTTCTCATCTGCCCCACCACTGTACCTCCCTGCACATCTGCTCCACCGCCGTATCCCCATGCTTTTCTGTTTCACTACTGAATCACCTTCTCATCTGTCCTAACACTGAACCCATCTGCTCATCTGCCGCACCACTGTAACCTGCTTTCTCATCTGCCCCACCAATGTACCTCCTGCACATCTGTCTCACCTCTGTACCCCCCTGCTCTTCTGCCCCACCTCTGTTCCCCCTGCTCTCCTGCCCCACCACTGTAACCCCCTGCTCATCTGCCCCACCAATACACCTCCTTTCACATCTGCCCCACTGCTCTACCCCCCTGCTTTTCTGCCCCAACACTGTAACCCCCTGCTCATCTGTCCCACTGCTGAACCCCCTTCTCAGCTCTTCCATCACTGTACCTCCCTACACATCTGCCCCACCGCTGTACCCTCCTACTCTTCTGTTGCACCTCTGAACCCCTCCTGCTCCTTTTTCCCACCGCTGTATCCTCCTGCTCATCTGCTCCACCGCTGTACCCTCTTCTCATCTATAATATGCGTCATATGCAGAGTGGTGAAAGGAAGCAGAGATGAGACACATCTAACTGTCCTGGCACACTCATCCTACTGATCCAACTCTTGTATCCAGTCCACGTGCTTGTATGTGATGTATATGACAAAGGCATAACTAGAATCTTCAGGGCCCCGGTGCAAGAAACCATCCACCAACCACCACCGTCTACAAAAGATCTCAGGCTAGAGCCCATAGTAGCGAAGTAAAGAAAGCCATACGCTTGGGCAGGCATTAAAAATGTACATAATATACATGTGCGTGTGTGTGTGTGTATATATATTTATATATATATATATATATATATATATATATATATATATATATATATATATATATATATATATATATATATTATCGTTACATATCCGAGTGCAGATCCCCCACTTACATCAGGGTCCCCAGAGCCCCCCTCATTACATCAGGGTCCCCAGAGCTCCCCTCATTACATCAGGGTCCCCAGAGAGCCTCCCCTTACATCAGGGTCCCCAGAGAGCCCCCCTTACATCAGGATCCCCAGAGAGCCCCTCCTTACATAAGGGGCCCCAGAGAGCCCCCCCCCTTACATCATGGTCCCCAGAGAGCCCCCCCACATCAGGGTCCCCAGAGAGCCTCCCCTTTACCTCAGGGTCCCCAGAGAGCCCCCCTTACATCAGGGTCCCCAGAGATCCCCCCTTACATCAGGATCCCCAGACAGCCCCTCCTTACATCAGGGTCCCCAGAGAGCCCCCCTTTCATCAAGGTCCCCAGAGAGCCTCCCCTTTACACCAGGGTCCCCAGAGAGCCTCCCCTTTACATCAGGGTCCCCAGAGAGCCTCCCCTTTACATCAGGGTCCCCAGAGAGCCTCCCCTTTACATCAGGGTCCCAAGAGAGCCCCCCTTACATGAGGGGCCCCAGAGAGCTCCCCCTACATAAGGGTCCCCAGAGAGCCCCCCTTACATCAGGGTCCCTAAAGAGCCTCCCCTTTACATCAGCATCCCCAGAGAGCCCCCCTTACATCAGGGTCCCTAGAGAGCCCCCCCTTACATCAGGGTGCCCAGAGAGCCTCCCCTTTACATCAGAGTCCACAGAGAGCCTCCATTACATCAGGGTCCCCAGAGAGCCCCCCCTTACATCAGGGTCCCCAGAGAGCCCCCCCCTTACATCAGGGTCCACAGAGAGCCCCTCCTTTAGATCAGGGTTCCCAGAGAGCCCCTGCTTACATCAGTGTTCCCAGAGAGCCCCCCCTTACATCAGGGTTCCCAGAGAGCCCCTTTCATACATCAGGGTCCCCAGAGAGCCCCTCCTTACATCAGGGTCCCCAGAGAGCCCCCCCCCCTTACATCAGGGTTCCCAGAGAGCCCCTTCCTTACATCAGGGTCCACAGAGAGCCCCTCCTTTAGATCAGGGTTCCCAGAGAGCCCCCGCTTACATCAGGGTCCCCAGAGAGCCCCCCCCCTTACATCAGGGTTCCCAGAGAGCCCCTTCCATACATCAGGGTTCCCAGAGAGCCCCTTCCATACATCAGGGTCCCCAGAGAGCCCCTCCTTACATCAGGGTCCCCAGAGAGCCCCTTCCTTACATCAGGGTCCCCAGAGAGCCCCTCCTTACATCAGGTTCCCCAGACAGCTGCCCCCCCCCCCCCTTCCAGAGGTTCCCCTGTACCTGGCTGGTCTCCGCTGTGCACCTCTAACCCTAGCACATCTCTGGACCCCCCACCTGGGGGAGGTGGGAGGCAGCGATCGGCAGCTCTATGGTGCTCGTGAGCCACGGGATCTCCCTGGAGCTTGTAGTTCTCTTCCCGACTGTATACAGTGGAGAGGAGATGGGGCCTCCAACCAGGTATCAGCAAGTGTGTGGGTATCAGAGTGTAGAAGCAGAGCCGACTCACTTGTAAACTGTGTGACGAGAATACATGCCCGGGTCAGAGGCCCCTCCCCTCTCCACTGTATACAATCGGGAAGAGAACTACTAGCCCCAGGGAGATCCCGCGGCTCACAGGCACCATAGAACTGACGATCGCCCTCTCCCACTCCCCCCACTGCATACTAAATTGACAGCCAGAGGTGCAGGGGGAGATGCTGAGTCTCGGCCCCCCCCCCCCCCCCCACAGCGGCAGAACGCAAGGGCCCAGTCGCAAGTGTGACTGCTGCAACCCTGAAAGTTCTGCCACTGGTATGTGATGTATGTCATTTCACATACAAGCATCTGGAATGGATGTGCAATGATGAGCTCAGGTCAGGGGCATTTTCTGAAAGCAGTGGGCCTGTGTGCAGGATCATAAGTTGGGCCCCCGCAGCTGAGAAAAAGTGGTTGGGTGTGATTTTCATTTCGCTGAATACTGGCTCTGGCTTAAAGGGACACAGAGTGCAGGGGTTCAGTAATAAGTGATGCAAAGGTTCAGGAATAATTTCAACAAAGTTCCCAGAAGCTCAACAATAATTACACAAACTGTCATCTGATTGGGGTTTTCTCAATCACAGTGAAAGCCCTTCTTTCTGAGATTGGTAGTGGCAACCAAGCGAGTCATCTTCCTCCAGATGGTGGGTGGGGCTAGCAGGACTGTGATTCGGCTTTAGCAGTGGCCAATGACAGTCCTACTCCTGGAAACAGGGACCGCCCTAACAGAACTGCACCCAATCTCTTCCCCATCACAAAAGCTGACAATCGCAGCTGCAGCAAAGTTAAAGAACCAAACAATGTTTCCCCTCTCCCCACCCCGCACAGTGCCCCCCCCCCCCCCCCCCTCAGTGCAGGTGCGGTGTGGGGAATTCTGAAATTGGAATGCATTAGTGTCTCACTGACACTTCCCTGTGCTACTCTGCTGATGGGGAGGAAGTCGATTGCCGGCAAAAGAGGCTTTGCGTGCTGCTTGCGACACCAGTGTTGGGGGTTGCCTACCCCTGCTCTAAGGACACATGGAAACATCATGGAATTCCCATACACTCATCTGTTTTTTCTTTTTCAGTTTGATAATAAGCAATATTCAGTACAGGAATGATGTAAAAAAAAAAACATACAAAATATAAGATGTGAAAAGACCTAAAATGCAGATAGACCTTAGTGTAAAATATTTTCAGTGAATATAAAAATACAAACAGTATAGTAGACAATCTTATTTATATCCATGCTGTTGTTAAAGGGTAACTTCACTTTTGTGTGGAAAAAAAAAAAGTAGATAAAAAAAATATATAGCATATACAGTACAATTGCAACACAAGTCATATTGTAATTGAATGCTATTAAAATGACCTTTACTTTTCAATCTGCAGCTCTATAATTTTCTGTAAAATGAAATGCAATATGGCTACCTGGAGGTGTTCTGTACACAGAATATACCCAGATATGTCATTTCCTGCCTGTGTGATTGTCTCACTGATTCTCCCAGAAGTCTGCACTAAGATAAAAGTCAGATTTCAGGCATCCCTTCTTGAGAGAGATACTCCCAATAAGAAATCAGCTCTAACGGGATGCAGACGCTACAATTTTCCTCATTAGAGCCCTGCAGGTGCAGCAGCTTGTTGATAATTATGAAACTACTCCAATTAGACTTACTTTGCCCAAGGGCACAGACAAACACACAGGCATATCTTCAGAATAAACAAAAGATAGGACTCTCTCTGCAACAATGTTTGTTAAAATCTTTTTTCTCAACAAAAATGGAGTTACTCTTTAAAGCTGAAATTGAATCTGCTTTCATTTTCTTTTCCTGGTTTCTCCCGACTCCCTTAAAGTGTTTGTTACCCTAAAACAAAACAAAAAAGAAGAAAATAAGGAGTGACTGCACAACAGAGGGATGAGCAGCAGACTGTTGACCAACAGCTGACTGCTAGCAGACAAGTAAGAAGAAGGTTTGTTGGTTGCCAGATGACCGATCAACATCAGGTAACCAACAATAGAACTGATGAATGGGTGACCAGCTGTCAGACAAACAGTTGGAAAATAATAGGTCATTTTAATAACAAGACTTGTGTAGCAGTTATATATGTTACATCATTTATCTTATTTAGAAAAGTGTTTTTTTTTTTTCCCTGTAGCCCCCCTGGCGGTTTTCCCGAGTGTGGCTCGGGGTTAAAATTCAGGACCATTAGCGGTAACCCCGAGCCACACTCGGGATTACATCGCAGGATCCTGGTGTGGCTTTACTTACCTTGTCCCTGGGATCCTGCAATGTCCCCCGCAGTGTCAGTGGGCTCTGTCCTCCCCCGAAGCTTCTCCTTGCCAGGCTCCGTTCCCTGCGAGCATCGCGACGCACGGGGGCGGAGCCTGGCGGCAAATTCAAAAAATTTTAAAAATCATAACACATACAGTACTGTAATCTTACAGAATACAGTACTGTATGAAATGATTTCACATCCCTTTTGTCCCCAGTGCTTTGGCCTATGCCCTGCATGCAGTTTTATGTTATAGATACTGTTCTTTCTGCCTGGAAACTGGAGATTGTCCATAGCAACCAAAGTGTCCCTTTACGTCAAAAGTGGCTTTAGACCAGCTATAAAACAGCAATAGTAAATTAGAACACTTGCAGAATTGAGTGATAGTGAATCGTGGGGAAATTTACTTTATTATTATTACTTGTTTTTTTTTTTAATTATTTATTTTTATTTATTATATTATAATTTATGTTTTTGTGTTGCAAACTTTATCATACCCGGGATATCTACTAGACTCTTATTTGGACAGATTTAAGTGTGTTATTGCTAAGAATTACAGACCTACAATATAAAACGCCAAATTTCCATGCAAAATAATTGTACCGCTTTCAGCACCTAAAATCAGAAAGAATCATACCGCCAGGGAGGTTAAAACAGCACCTTTCCCTTAGTACTTCTTTTACACCACAAGATGTCCTCAGTCTGATGGCTAGCATCATTCAACCCACTTCCTCTAAGCCCAGACTGTCCTGGATCCGCCCCCAACTTGTGATTGGACATTAAAGGCACAAGCAGCACACCGATGAGCTCCTCTATTCGTCACTCTGCTTTCTCCCATCATGCATGTTGTCAGCGCACAAACTGATTGGCTCCTTGTCCTGCTTTGTACCCTGTATTGCCATACAGTAGACTGCAAGAGGCTGATACCAAGTCAAAGGCAGGTACTTACACTGCTTGTTTTTGAAAGAATACAGCTAATATTATTTTAATGTTACCAAGCTGTATTTATTTATGTTATTATATCTTCCAAGAACTCACTTTTAAATCATGGCGTTCTGCTTTAAATTTCGCCTCATAGTAGAAATCTCCAAGGAATTGTGGGCTTTCTATATTATTCTAAGCATAGACGCAGCAGATAATTATTCTAAACTGTGACTCACTGAATTATACATAATATTCTATACATGCTAAATTTTGCGCTATAATTTTTTATACAATCCAATCAGTGAATTATTGAATGTCAATGTCTTTTTTTATCTCCTACAGGTATAAAATTAAACTGCCATTTTATTTGTAGAAGAAAACTGATTTTTTTTTTCAATCTCCTTAGTATATCTTAAGGGGCGGCTGAGATAATTTTCTGTGCCCCCGCCCGCCACCCTCCAGACAGCCACTGACTGTGAGGAAGGCCACACATAGGAAGTGATTTAGGCACAATCATTCATTGTACTCAGCATAGTAAACACAGCAGCACACACCATACTCAGCATAGTAAGCACAGCAGCACACACCATACTCAGCATAGTAAACACAGCAGTACACACCATACTCAGCATAGTAAGCACAGCAGCACACACCATACTCAGCATAGTAAGCACAGCAGCACACACCATACTCAGCATAGTAAACACAGCAGTACACACCATACTCAGCATAGTAAGCACAGCAGCACGCACCATATCCAGCATAGTAAACACAGCAGCACGCACCATACTCAGCATAGTAAACACAGCAGCACACACCATACTCAGCATAGTAAACACAGCAGTACACACCATACTCAGCATAGTAAGCACAGCAGCACACACCATACTCAGCATAGTAAACACAGCAGTACACACCATACTCAGCATAGTAAGCACAGCAGCACACACCATACTCAGCATAGTAAACACAGCAGTACACACCATACTCAGCATAGTAAGCACAGCAGCACGCACCATATCCAGCATAGTAAACACAGCAGCACGCACCATACTCAGCATAGTAAACACTGCAGCACACACCATACTCAGCATAGTAAACACAGCAGCACACACCATACTCAGCATAGTAAGCACAGCAGCACACACCATACTCAGCATAGTAAACACAGCAGTACACACCATACTCAGCATAGTAAGCACAGCAGCATGCACCATATCCAGCATAGTAAACACAGCAGCACGCACCATACTCAGCATAGTAAACACAGCAGCACACACCATACTCAGCATAGTAAACACAGCAGCACACACCATACTCAGCATAGTAAGCACAGCAGCACACACCATACTCAGCATAGTAAACACAGCAGCACACACCATACTCAGCATAGTAAACACAGCAGCACACACCATACTCAGCATAGTAAACACAGCAGCACACACCATACTCAGCATAATAAACACAGCAGCATACACCATACTTAGCATAGTAAACACAGCAACACACACCATGCTCAGCATAGTAAGCACAGCACAAAACAGCATACACTATACGTAGTATGGTGAACACTGCACACAACAGCATACACCATACCCAGCATAGTAAACACTGCACACAAAAGCATACACCATACCCAGCATAGTGAACACTGCACACAAAAGCATACACCATAACCAGCATAGTGAACACTCCACACAACAGCATACACCATACCCAGCATACCAAACACTGCAAACACCATACCCAGCACAAAGGGCAGTGCTCAGCAGATCCAGTTGGTGTGGTGTGTGCCCATATGTTGAGCTGGATCTGTTGAGCAATGCCCTTTGTGCTGAGTATGGTGTGTGCTGTTGTGTGCAGTGTTCACTATGCTGGGTATGGTGTCAGGTCTCTATGCAGGCCAGTCAAGTTCCTCAAACTTGCTCATCCATGTCTTTATGGACCTTGCTTTGTGCACTGATTGAAATCATTTTGTGGAGGGGGATTATGGTGTGGGGTTGTTTTTCAGGGATTGGGCTTGGCCCCTTAGTTCCAGTGAAGAGAACTCTTAAGGCAGTGGTTCTCAACTCCAGTCCTCAGGACCCACCAACAGGCCAGGTTTGCAAGATAGCTGAAATACATCACAGGTGATATCACTTGCTGCTCAGTGATTGCAGTATTCTAGTCTGCATCTCCCCAAGGTAATACTTAAAATCTGGCCTGTTGGTGGGTCCCGAGGACTGGAGTTGAGAACCACTGTCTTAAGGAGTCAGCATACCAAGACATTTTGGACAATTTCATGCTCCCAAATTTGTGGGAACAGTTCAGGGATGACCCCTTCCTGTTCCAACATGACTGCGCACAAAGCAAGGTCCATAAAAACATGGATGAGCGAGTTTAGTATGGAGGAACTTGACTGGCCTGCACCTTCTTGTCCAACATCAGTGCCTGACCTCACAAATGCACTTCTGAAAGAATGGTCAAACATTCCCATAGACACACTCATAAGCCTTGTGGACAGCCTTCCCAGAAGATTTGAAGCTGTTATACAGTGCATCAACAAAGTATTCACAGCACTTCACTTTTTCCACATTTTGTTATGTTACAGCCTTTTTTCAAAATGGATTACATTTATTTTTCATTTATTTTCAAATAATCAATTTGAAAAAAGTTTGTTTAAAATGTTTGCAAATGTATTTAAAAAAATGAAAAAAAAAAAATCACATGTACATAAGTATTCACAGCCTTTGCTCAATGCTTTGTTGAAGTATTTGGCACCAATTACAGCCTCAAGTCTTTTTGAATATGATGCTACAAGCTTGGCACACCTATTTTTGAGCAGTTTCTCTCCTTCTTTGCAGGACCTCTCAAGCTCCATTAGGTTGGATGGGGAGCGTTGGTGTACAGCCATTTTAAGATCTGGAGCAGGTTTTCATCAAGGATGTCTCTGTACATTGCTGCATTCATCTTTCCCTCAATCCCGACTAGTCTCCCAGTTCCTGCTGCTGAAAAACAGCCCCACAGCATAATGCTGCCACCACCATGCTTCACTGTAGGGATGGTATTGGCCAGGTGATGAGCGGTGCCTGGTTTCCTCCAGATATAACGCTCATCATTCAGGCCAAAGCATTAAATCTTTGTTTCATCAGACCAGAGAATTTTGTTTCTCATGGTTTGAGAGGTACCTTTTGGCAAACTCCATGTGGGCCTTTTACTGAGGAGTAGCTTCCGTCTGGCCACTCTACCATACAGGCCTGATGGTGGAGTGCTGCAGAGATAGTTGTTCTTCTGGAAGGTTCTCCTCTCTCCACAGAGAAAGGCTGGAGCTCTGTCAGAGTGACCTTTGGGTTCTTGGTCACCTCCCTGACTAAGGCTCTTCTCCCCCGATCTCTTAGTTTGGCCGGACGACCTGCTCTAGGAAGAGTCCTTGTGGTTCCAAACTTCTTCTATTTATGGATGATGCAGGCCACTGTGCTCGTTGGGACCTTCAATGCTGCAGACATTTTTCTGTACTCTTCCCCAGATCTGTGCCTCGATACAATCCTATCACGGAGGTCTACAGACAATTCCTTGGACTTATGGCTTGGTCTGACATGCACTGTTAACTGTGGGACCTTAAATAGACAGGTGTGTGCCTTTCCAAATCATGTCCAATCAACTTAATTTACCACAGGATGATCAGTGAAAACAGGATGCACCTGAGCTCAATTTTGAATGTCATGGCAAAGGCTGTGAATACTTATGTACGTGGGATTTTTCTTCGTTTTTATTTTTAATAAATTCGCAAAGATTTCAAACAAACTTCTTTTACGTTGCCATTATGGGGTATTGTTTGTAGAATTTTGAGGAAAATAATGAATTTAACCACTTCAATACTGGACACTTATACACCTTCCTGCCCAGACCAATTTTCAGCTTTCAGCGCTGTTGCACTTTGACAATTGCGCGGTCATGCTACACTGTACCCAAACTAAATTTTTATCATTTTGTTCCCACAAATAGAGCTTTCTTTTGGTGGTATTTGATCACCTCTGGGATTTTTATTTTCTGTTAAACAAATAAAAAAAGGCCGAAAAATTTGAAAAAAAAAATGTTTTTTTTGTTTCTGTTACAAAACTTTGTAAATAAGTACGTTTTCTCCTTCACTGATGGGCACTGATGGGGCTGCACTTGACGGGCACTGATGGGCACTGGTGGGGTGGCACCAATAAGGTGGCACTGATGGGCACTAATATGCGGCACTGATGGGGCACTGATAGGCGGCACAGATGGGCACTGATAGGTGGCACTGATATGCAGCACTGATGGGTACACATAGGTGGCACTGATGGGCACTGAAAGGCAGCACAGATGGGCACTGATAGGCGGCACAGATGGGCACTGATAGGTGGCACAGATGGGCACTGATAGGTGGCACGGTTGGGCATGGATGGGCACTGATAGGTGGCACTGATGTACACTAATAAATGGTACTGATGAATGCCAATCAGTGCCAAACAATAATACCTGCCAACCAGTGATGCCCATTGTGGGCACTGATTGGCATCCATTGTGGGCACTGATTGGCATTCATTATGGGCATTGATTGGCATCCCTGGTGGTCTAGGGTGGCATACCTGGTGGTGACTAGTGGTATCATCCCTGGTGGTCCTGGTGGTGTCCCTGGTGGTCCAGTGTGGGCATCCTCGGGGGGGCTGCGCTGATAATTGATCAGCACAGACCCCCCTTGTCAGAGGAGCAGCCGATCGGCGAGTGAGAAAAAGCCGATCAACAGCTCTTCCTGTTTACATCATGATCAGCCATGATTGGACACGGCTGATCGCGTGGTAAAGAGTCTCCGTCAGAGACTCTTTACGCAGATCGGAGTTGCGGTGTGTCGAACTGATACACCGTAATAACGATCGCTGCACGCATTGGCTTGATAACCTGGCAACGTCATATGACGTCTGGTCAGGATATTGGAACCACTTTGCCACCGTCATTTTGCTATATGGCGGGCAGCAAGTGGTTAATCCATTTTGGAATAGGGCTGTAACATAAGGATATGTGGAAAAAAGTGAAGCCCTGTGAATACTTTCCGGATGCACTGTAGCTGCAAAGGGTAGGCCAACTCAATACTGAACCCTACGGACTAAGATTGGGATGCTTTTAAAGTTCATGTGCCTGTATAGGCAGGCGTTCCAATACTTTTGGTAATATAGTGTATATACAATTGACAGACTGATTTTACTGTTGTGGGTTTAGTAAAACTTTAAAGTACTTGCCAAAAACGGTGTCTGTACTATGTAACCCTTGCTGATTTACATGGGGGGGGGGGGTGTATCTGAGGGCTCCAATATTACTAAAGAAAGTTTCCAGATTCCGAAAAGCTCCCTTGCCTGGAGATCCCCACAACCACTTGGCCAGGGTTGTGGGGAAGAGGCCCTTGTCCTCATCAACATGGTAAGGTACCCTCCATGTTGATGACATGTGGGCTAGTATGGTTCAAGAGGGGTAGGGGGAACGCACTTACACAACTTATACCACTTATAGTATACGCTGTACTAAATTCTACATACTCCACTCTGCTTGTCTTTTTGCGCTCTATGTGGATTATGCATTCAAACAAAAGTGAGTACACCCCTCACATTTTTGTAAATATTTTATTCTATCTTTTCATGTGACAACACTGAAGAAATGACACTTTGCTACAATGTGAGTGAGTGTACAGCTTGTATAACAGTGTAAATTTGCTGTCACCTCAAAATAACTCAACACACAGCCATTAATGTCTAAATTAATTGTCTGGCAACAAAAGTGAGTACACCCCTAAGTGAAAATGTCCATATAGGCCCAATTAGCCATTTTTCCTCTGCGGTGTCATGTGACTCATTAGTTTTACAAAGTCTCAAGTGTGAATGGGGAGCAGATGTGTTAAATTTGGTGTTATCGCTCTCACTCTCTCATACTGGTCACTGGAAGTTCAATATGGCACCTCATAGCAAAGAACTCTGAGGATCTGAAAAAAAGAATTGTTGCCCTACATAAAGATGGCCTAGGCTATAAGAAGATTGCCAAGACCCTGAAACTGAGCCGCAGCATGGTGACCAAGACCATACAACAGTTTACTAGGACAGGTTCCAATCAGAACGGGCCTCGCCATGGTCGACCAAAGAAGTTGAGTGCATGTGCTCAGCGTCATATCCAGAGGTTGTCTTTGGGAAGTAGACGTATGGGTGCTGCCAGCATTGCTGCAGAGGTTGAAGAGGTGGGGGGTCAGCCTGTCAGTGCTCAGACCATATGCTGCATCAAAATGGTCTGCATGGCTGTCGTCCCAGAAAAAAGCCTCTTCTAAAGATGATGCACAAGAAAGCCCACAAAGGGCGTGGCCTAGGCATGGCGGCGTGAGGACGTTTCCTTACAGGGCTCCCGGCCGGTGGTTACCCCGCAGCAGATTACCGCACATTACCGGCATTTAACAGCTCCTCCCTGCCTCCTCAGATACTCGAGGGACCCGATCGCCGCACACCCGCTCCGGAGCCGGCATGGACCGCTATTTACGATCACTGCAGCCGGCGGCTTCCACACCAACGGCCGCAAAGATGGCGCCGGCCCGCCACACAGCACAGGAAACAGCAGAAGTCTCCAGCATTGCTGATCACCCTCCACAGACGGTAGATGATCACACCATGCCGCCCTTCTCACCACCCAGTGACCTTTCACCTTGCCTTCCTAGATCTCTGGCAGCATCACCAGACAGAGAAGACACCCTGCACAGCCCAGCGCTCCCAGCGTCACCCACAGCTCCTATCCCATCCAGCGCTCTGAGTTTTAGCCCAGGAGACATGGAGGAACAGAGGCAACTAACCATGCACCAGAACGCAGTGAGTACACTATATTGTACACAGCAAGCACAGGGTCTCCCTCTCCATGCCTCCTCTGAACAAAGACTGTGGGATTTCTTGCAGCAGCTACCCACAAGAACTGACCTAGAATCAATTGTTCAGAGGATGGAGACAGCCTTGAGGGGCGAAATACAATCTATCAGACAGGATGCAGTGGTGCTGGACTCCCGTGTCACTGTAGTAGAACAGGAACAGGTCATTGTGTCACAATCTGTGCAAACCCTGCAGACATCCCAATCCGAACTTACTGACCAAATTATACAGTTACATCTACTTCAGGATGACCTGGAAAATCGCAGCCGCAGGCAGAACATCAGGCTGCGGGGGTTGCCTGAAAGTGTTCCAAACTCAGAATTGCGCTCATCAGTGGTTAATGTCTTTAACCGCTACCTAGACCACCCGCCAGACTCTGAGATCATCATTGACAGAGTTCATAGGACCCTGGGCCCTCGATCGGAGACATCTGACAGACCAAGAGACGTCCTATGCTGTTTACACTCCTTCAGCCTCAAAGAGGATATATTACAGCAGGCTTGGAGGGTGGGAGTCCTGGAATTTGATGGCGCAGCTGTCCACCTCCTACCAGACGTTTCCAGAAAAACCCTCCTTATGCGACGATCGCTCAAACCTCTCCTGGATGGTCTTGGGGAGAAAGGTCTGACGTACAAGTGGGGGCACCCGTTTCACCTTATAGTTCGTAGGGGTCCAGATACCTTCTCTTTGCGTCACCCTTCGGAACTCCCAGACCTCTTCTCCTTTGCCGACATGGAACCGTTCCCAGTGCCCAACTGGCTACTGACAGTTATTGCCAAAGACCCGATGCGCCTAGCTCCCCCGGGCAGACCACAAAGGGCCCACTACAGTCGCCGTGGCCGAGGGAACCACTCTCAAGTTAGACGAGTGGGAAACTCTCACGCACAACCCCCGAATGCAGAAGTGGTGGGCTGAACCTACACACATAAATTGTTGACACGCACCCAGATCGGTTTTGCCTTATTTCTTGTTTCTCAGGTTGAACTTTGAGTTTAAATTACTTATCTGTTGACATGCCAGGAACATTATGGGTAAGGCCTGCAAACTAGAGGCCTTCCAGCTTGACATTCAGCACACACTGGTCCATGAATGAAAATAGGCCTCCCCTATGCATTGATCATCCCATATAACAGTTGGCTTGTTCCTAATGTGACAAACCCAGTGATAAGCTTGGTACCTTCAACTTTGACCCATTGCCTTCACACTGGTGCGCTCTGAAAAGTACAACTGGAGCAATGGTTTCTAACCTACACGCAAGAGCATTTTCTCTCCTTTTTTTTTTTTTTTTAACACGCCCAGACCCGGAGTGTTGGATTAATGAGGTGACTTTGACTGCCTGATGATGGAACCGTAGACATAACATCGTATTATTTGCCATGGAGACTATACGTATTCATATTCCCTATGATGATGAGCATATATATATGCATATAACTATGGTTATCTATGTTCTAACGAGGGGTTTTCCTCCCTTAATTTTTTTCTGATTTTTTTTTTTTTTTATGTGCAAATGTGAGTAGGTAACTGTTTCTTCAACTAACACCTTGCCCTTTTTACAGGTTGTACACTATGGTTACAGTTTTATGGGTTCCGCTGGGATGCCGTGGCCTTGCCTCGGGGTGGTCCCGGTGCCTAGATTTGGGCGCCGTGCAGCTTCGGGGTTGGGACGCGGGACCGGTGCTGTCCTAGTTTAAGACTTGCTTGTAAGGCAGATACTTGGTGATTACGGCCCGTTAATCCGTCTTCACCAACTTTTTTCCCTTTTTTTTTTTTTTATTTTTCCCAGCCGGGTAACAATAACGGTGCCTTAATGGCATGACCACAAAGGCTGCGGGGGCCCATATGGCCGGGGCCCGGAACTCAGCTGTGTCTTACTACTCCCCGCACTAGGCACACTCTGCCCAGGTGGCAGTAGTTTCTCTCTGCGGAGTATACATTCTTGACTACTAGATCTCTTCTCTTCTTATCTTTCTTCTTCTTTCTCTTGTCAATCTTTTCCCCTTTATTTTTTATTTTTTTCTCTCTCACTCCCATCCCCCTTCACCCATTTCCCTCCCCTCCTCCCCTCCCTGTGCACCCCGGGAGTCAACGCAAGTTGACCTAGACTTAGACAACATGACTGTCAAGATCCTCTCATGGAACATAAAGGGGCTGAATTCCCCGGAGAAGCGTACTAGCTGTCTCGCCGAGCTCTGGAGACAAAGAGCGCATATTGCATTCCTCCAAGAGACTCACTTTAGGGCAGACAAGATACCTAAACTAATTAACAAACACTTCCCAACGGCCTATCACAGTCCGTCTTTGTCCTCTAAATCTAAAGGGACGAGTATACTCATTTCTAAGTCCCTCCAATGGCAATTCCTCGAGGAGTTCCGTGATCGGGAGGGTAGGTTCCTCCTCATAAAAGGAAAAATTTGTTCTCAGACCTTCACTCTCGCGAACATCTACCTTCCGAATTCAAATCCTCTCCCCACCCTTGAGGCTTTCTTATCCACTCTCGACTCCTTCCTTGAGGGAACACTTGTCTCAGGTGGGGATTTCAATCTAACATTGGACCCTCATAAAGACTCCTCCTCGAACCTGTCTTCCCTCCCTAGGGGAACCCGGCTTCGCCTAAAAGATCTTTTACACTCACACCAACTAATCGATATCTGGAGAATAATGCGCCCCCAAGAACGGGACTACACCTTCTATTCCACCGTTCATGGGTCTTACTCCAGAATCGACCTTTTTTTCCTAAAACACTCAGCCATCCCCATGGTCACCAAGACGGATATAGGTCACATAGCACTTTTGGATCACGCTCCAATTCTGTTGGAGATGTCTATTTCACAAGCATCCCCCAGGACATCCACGTGGAGACTTAACGAGACGCTCCTAAAAGATCCTGAGATTGCCGCTGATGTCCTTCGGGAACTCAAGTCATACCTTTCTGTTAATAAAGATTCTGTAGACAACCCAGCCATTGTATGGTCAGCGCATAAGTGCGTCATTAGAGGCATACTAATCAAACACGGTCATGCGGCCAAACAACGTCGTGCTAAAACCTTGACTGACCTCTTGGCGCAACTTCACACTTTGGAACGTCAACATAAGAGTCGGCCCGATAGTGCTACCGAGACGGAACTTGTCCGTCTTCGGGAAGCTATACGAGACCATTCCATGTACGAGGCAAAACATGTACTACTGAAGGCCCGGCGTTCCTTTTACGAATACGGCGATAAATGTGGTCGGCTTTTGGCCAACGCCTTACGCGCGAAGCGCTCTCAGACATACGTGCCCGCTCTTCTCTCGTCATCGGGCTCCAGAGTCCATTCGTCCCCGGAACTGGCGGATACTTTCCGTGCATTTTACTACAAGTTGTATAACTTGGATCCAATTTCCACCCCTCAGTTGCTACCCCAAAAAGCCCTAGACATTAGCAAATATCTTCAAGAGACTGACCTTCCTACGCTGACGACTGAAGAGCGAGTAGATTTGTCCAAAACTATTACCATGGAGGAATTTCCAGCCGCAATAGCTGACACCCAGCCCGGTAAGGCTCCCGGACCGGATGGTTTTACCCTCCCATATTACAAATTATACCTGGACACTTTGGCACCTTCATTTATTGCAGCCTTTAATTCTGTGTTAGACGGACACAATCTCCCTGCAGACATGCTGCGCGCCTCTATATCTGTGATCCCTAAGCCGGGTAAAGACCCACTACTATGCGCCAGTTATAGGCCCATTTCACTTCTGAACTGTGATATGAAACTTTTCACTAAAATCCTGGCCTCCCGGATGAATACCTTATTACCACGTCTGGTCGGAATAGACCAAGTCGGTTTTATTCAAACTAGAGAGGCCAGGGACAACACCACCCGGACACTGAACATCATAGAAAAAGCGAAACGCTCCCAAATACCCTTACTGCTCCTTTCCACAGATGCCGAGAAAGCTTTTAACAGGGTGGACTGGTCCTTCCTTCGGGAGACACTTAAATTCGTGGGTATACCAGACTCCATCCTGTCATGGATTTCGGCCATCTATGAGAATCCCACAGCGACTGTCCGGGTAAACGGCTTTGACTCCAGCCCTTTCTCTATCTCGAACGGCACCAGACAGGGCTGCCCCCTGTCTCCAATGCTGTTCGTCCTCTCCCTGGAACCTTTTCTACGCCATATCAGAAGTAATCAGTCTATAAAAGGCATCCAATCGGATCAATGCCAACACAAAGTTGCGGCTTATGCCGACGACCTTTTGTTCTACATTACCGAGCCCCTCACCTCTCTACCCTCCTTGTTACAGGAGCTAAAGCGTTATGGCACCCTATCTAATTTTAAGGTTAACTTACAAAAATCAGAAGCCTTAAATGTTTCCTTGTCAGATTCTACCATTTCTAACTTACGTCCCTTCTTTCCATTCAAATGGGCTGCCCGTTCAATACAATATCTAGGAACAAAAATCTCTGCAAAACTACAAGACATCGTCACCCTCAACTTTCAGCCCCTTTTATCTACGCTCGCGGCTGATCTTGAGAGGTGGAACTCCCTGGCCCTTTCCTGGTTCGGCTGCTGCAATATACATAAAATGAATGCAATGCCCAGACTCCTGTACTTATTGCAGGCGCTGCCCGTTAAGATACCTCAAACATTTTTTCACGCCGTTCGCTCATTATTCATCAGATTCATTTGGCGTGGAAAACATCCACGTCTCGGCAGAACACTCCTATTAAGACCAAAGATTAGAGGCGGTCTCGGATTCCCAGATCCAGCTCTATACTATACTGTGGCACATATGACCAGGGTCGTGGACTGGTGCCGTCACAGTGATTTGAAGCTCTGGGTATCGCTGGAGCAGGAGGCAGCCAGAGCCCCACTGGCGGGACTACCTTGGGCTGGGAAAACTCCTGCCACCCACTTGACCACTCACCCACTGATTGGACCAACTCTTATGGAACTGAAGAGATTTTTTCGATTAGCCTCATTAAGAAGCTTTCCATCTCCACTGACGCCACTTATTGGTCATCCGGATTTTCTACCTGGCCTCACCGACCCGTCCTTTCGATCGCAAGCCCCACAGGGACTCATGAGAGCCTCTACGCTACTGCGGTCCTCCGGTTGGCCAGCTACAGAGAGCCTGCTCTCAGGTCAGGCTCCACTCTGGTTGGACCACTGGAGGATTAACCAACTATTCCACTTTCTTGGCTCATTGCCCAAACCAACCCACTTTGTCAGAGAGCTCCACTCTTTTGAGGAACTCTGCTTGGGTGAGGGACCGATTCGGAGATCCTTATCAACCTCCTACAAATCCCTCTTGGACCTTCACGCCACAGAGGATCCCCCATTCTTAGCAAAATGGGAGAGAGACTTGCAAGTCACCTTCACAGTACCCCAAAAAGAACGCATACTCTTTTTCGCACAGAAATCCTCTATGTGCAGCAAATACCAAGAGACCGCATATAAAATAGTGACGCGCTGGTACAGGACCCCTTCAGTGCTAGCTAAGATATTTCCTCTACAATCTGACCGCTGCTGGCGCTGCAACCTACATCCAGGCACTCTATTACATATTTTCTGGGACTGCCCTGTGCTCAAAACTTTTTGGCAGCCGGTGCTTAAGCTCGTACAGAAACTCACGGATATTTCCCTTCAGGATAACCCAGCTGCGGTCCTTCTTAACCTTACCCCCCTGTCAAAGAAACGTTACCACAAATCCCTCCTCAAGCATCTCCTTAACGCGGCCCGGGCTAGCATTCCACCTCTTTGGAAACAACAGTCTGCGCCAACGGTGGCCCAATGGTTCGCGAGAGTGGAGGACATTGAGCAGATGGAGGATCTGACCTCGGCGTTGCGGGACAAGTCGGAGGAACATAAGTCCAGATGGTTTTATTGGAACCTTTTTCGCTTCTCCGACGAATTCCACCAATACCTGTCAGGATCCATTGTCTAGGAATCTCATCGACAGTTCAGCATTACCGAATTTGGCTCCCCGGGGGCAACCGTCTCTCCCCTCCTCTCCCCCCCCCTCCCAGGAATGTTGTTTGTTTAATTTTTAATTATCTTTCTTTTATCTCTCTTTCTTTTTCTCTCTCCTCAGTTTTCTCTCTCGAATTTTACTATTTTTCTCTTTCTATAAAAAAGACATAAAAAGTGATGGGCACAGATGTTTAAGTTTGCATTATATTAGACTTCAGCGAGTGGTATCTCAGTCTAACTGAATAATGACCTTCACTCACATTTAACTGTTAAGTTTCTGACTGTTATACTTGACGAGTTCATTACAGTTTAAATGCAATGCGAAGCTATCGTAATATTTGTATCTGTGTCATATCTTTAAATAAAAAATTAAAAAAAAAAAAAAAAGCCCACAAACAGTTTGCTGAAGACAAACAGACTAAGGACATGAATTACTGAAACCATGTCCTGTGGTCTGATGAGACCAAGATAAACTTATTTGTTTCAGATGGTGTCAATCATGTGTGGCGGCAACCAGGTGAGGAGTACAAAGACAAGTGTGTCTTGCCTACAGTCAAGCATGGTGGTGGGGGTGTCATGGTCTGGGGCTGTATGAGTGCTGCCTGCACTGGGGAAATACAGTTCGTTGAGGGAACCATGAATGCCAACAAGTACTGTGATATACAGAAGCAGACCATGATCCCCTCCCATTGGAGACTCGGCCACAGGGCAGTATTCCAACATGATAATGACCCCAAACACATGTCTAAAACAACCACTGCCTTGCAACCTCAAACGGAAGGTGGAGGAGCGCAAGGTCTCTAACATCCACCAGCTCCGTGATGTCATCATGGAAGAGTGGAAGAGGACTCCAGTGGCAACCTGCAAAGCTCTGGTGAACTCCATGCCTAAGAGGGTTAAGGCAGTGCTGGAAAAATAATGGTGGGCACACAAAATAATGACACTTTGGGCCCAATTTGGACATTTTCATTTAGGGGTGAACTCAACTTGTTGCCAGCGGTTTAGACATTAATGGCTGTGTGTTGAGTTATTTTGAGGGGACAGAAAATTTACACTGTTATACAAGCCGTACACTCACTACTTTACATTGTAGCAAAGTGTCATTTCTTCAGTGTTGTCACATGAAAAGATATAATAAAATATTTACAAAAATGTGAGGGGTGTACTCACTTTTGTGAGATACTGTATATACACTTTGGTGCTTTGCTGTATGGCAGCGGTTCTCAAACCAGGGGGTCGATTGCCGATTTGCCAGGGGGTCGCGAATGCTGGTCCAATCTGAAAAGCTGGCTGAGACGGACCTAAACTTACTGTGTGTACGCCAGTGAGACATCGCTTCCGGGAGAGGAGAGACCACGCAGAAGTGATGTTCCGTCGCCGCCATCTTGGTACTCTCATCCGCAGTAAGGCTACAGTTAGAAGTCGGCAAGCAGACATCTTTTTACACCCACCAAAGTCTTGCATTTTACACGTATTTTTACCAGTAAACTGAGCATATATACTATATAAGGCTTATATAGTATATAAACTCAGTTTACTGTTAAAAATAAGTGTAAAATACAAGACTTTGGTGGGTATAAAAAGATGTCCGCTTGCCGACTTCTAACTGTAGTCTTGCTGCGGACGAGTGTACCAAGATGGCGGCGACAAAACGTCACTTCTGGTTAACACATTAGACGGGTTGCTGATTCTGACGGAACACCTGAGTGACTTTGGTAAGTCAGAGACACTAATTAATAAAAGCATTTTTGTATTGTGTGTCACTGGCGCAATCAATACATAGATTGTGAATAAATAAAGCCCCATACACACGATAGGACTTTGTACAAACTTTCCCTTGGATTTTTGTACAAAGGGCGTTGGCCAGAAGTTTGTCTTGCATACAGACAGCAGGACTTTTCCAGCCAACTTTCACCAAATCATGTGGTTTTTCAGCTCTTTACCACCACCCTTTGGTCAACTTCTGTATTGTTGTCTGATATTGTGTCAATCTCGCCACTTTTATCGGCAAGATTGACACCTTGCGAGCCGGGTTCACACTGGTGCGGGGATCCGACTTGGATCCCCGCCAATGCCAGGCACTGTGTTTGGTATGAATCTTGAGGGGGAACTCCACGCCAAATTTTAAATAAAAGACCGGCATGGGTTCCCCTCCAGGGGCATACCAGGCCCTTAGATCTGGTATGGATTTTAAGGGGAACCCCCTACGCCGAAAAAACAGCATGGGGGTCCCCCCAAAATCCATACCAGATCCTTATCTGAGCACCCAGCCCGGCCAGTCAGGAAGTGGGGTGGGGATGAGCGAGCGCCCCCCCTCCTGAGCCGTACCAGGCCGCATGCCCTCAACATGGGGGGTGGGTGCT
Source organism: Lithobates septentrionalis (assembly GCA_037952835.1). NCBI lineage: Eukaryota > Metazoa > Chordata > Amphibia > Anura > Ranidae > Lithobates > Lithobates septentrionalis. The sequence goes on from JBBDGP010002223.1 coordinate 402,616, forward strand.
TTGGGGGAGGGGGCACCCTGAAGCCCCCCCACCCCAAAGCACCTTGTCCCTATGTTGATGAGGACAAGGGCCTCTTCCCGACAACCCTGGCCGTTGTTTGTCGGGGTCTGCGGGCGAGGGGCTTATCGGAATCCTGCAGCCCCCTTTAATAAGGTGGCCCCCAGATCCCGGCCCCCCACCCTTTGTGAATGAGTATGGGGTACATCGTACGCCTACCCATTCACCTAAGGAAAAAAGTGTCAAGAAAAAAACACAGTACACAGGTTTTTAAAGTAATTTATTAGGCAGCTCCGGGGGTCTTCTTCCGACTCCGGGGGTCTTCTTCCGACTTCGGTCTGGTACTTATTAAAGGGGGCTCCCGGATTCCGATAAGCCCCCCGCCCGCAGACCACGACAACCAACGGCCAGGGTTGTCGGGAAGAGGCCCTTGTCCTCATTAACATGGGGACAAGGTGCTTTGGGGTGGGGGGCCGCAGGACCCCGACAACCAACGGCCAGGGTTGTCGAGAAGAGGCCCTTGTCCTCATCAACATAGGGACAAGGTGCTTTGGGGAGGGGGGGCCGCAGGGCTCCCCCTCCTCCAAAGCACCCACCCCCCATGTTGAGGGCATGCGGCCTGGTACGGCTCAGGAGGGGGGGCACGATCGCTCGTCCCCACCCCCTTCCTGACCGGGCGGGCTGCGTGCTCGCATAAGGATCTGGTATGGATTTTGGGGGACCCCCATGCTGTTTTTTCGGCGTAGGGGGTTCCCTTTAAAATCCATACCAGATCTAAGGGCCTGGTATGCCCCTGGAGGGGAACCCATGCCGGTTTTTTATTTAAAATTTGGCGTGGAGTTCCCCCTCAAGATTTGTACCAAACACAGTGCCTGGCATTGGCGGGGATCCAAGTCGGATCCCCGCACCAGTGTGAACCCGGCTCGCAAGGTGTCAATCTCGCCGATAAAAGTAGCGAGATTGACACAATATCAGACACCCACCCCCCATGTTGAGGGCATGCGGCCTGGTACGGTTCAGGAGGGGGGGGGCGCTCGCTCGTCCCCACCCCCTTTCCTGACCGCCCGGGCTGCGTGCTCGGATAAGGGTCTGGTATGGATTTGGGGGGGACCCCCACGCCGTTTTTTCGGCGTAGGGGGGTTCCCCTTAAAATCCATACCAGACCTAAGGGCCTGATATGCCCCCAGAGGGGAATTCCCTCTCGCTCTGGCCGCAATAGGAAAATGTGTTTTTCCTACCGCAGCCAGCACAAGATGTACAGTACTCTGTCGCCGAGAACATTCTCGCGGCTGGGTACTGTAGTTTGTACAAAAGTCCGATGCCATTGTGTACACACGATCGGACTTTGCTCCATCGGACTTTTGTTGCCGGAAAGTTTGTGCGTTCGCACAGCCAACAAAAGTCTGATGGAAACAGGAAAAGTTTGTCCGATGGAGCGTACACACGGTCGGATGTTGCTCCAAAACAGCTAATGTGCATGTTTGTTGTCAAAAAGTCTGATCGTGTGTACGGGCCTTAAGTCTGACATGACTGTGCAAAAAAAAAATTATGATGGAACAATACATATCATTTACAGTGCCTTGCAAAAGTATTCGGCCCCCTTGAACTTTTCAACCTTTTGCCACATTTCAGGCTTCAAACATAAAGATATAAAATTTTTATTTTTTTGTGAAGAATCACCAACAAGTGGGACACAATTGTGAAGTGGAACGAAATCTATTGGATATTTTAAACTTTTTTAGCAAATAAAAAACTGAAAAGTGGTGCGTGCAAAATTATTCGGCCCCTTTACTTTCAGTGCAGAAAACTCACTCCAGAAGTTCAGCGAGGATCTCTGAATGATCCAATGTTGTCCTAAATGACTGATGGTGATAAATAGAATCCACCTGTGTGTAATCAAGTCTCTGTATAATTGCACCTGCTCTGTGATAGTCTCAGGGTTCTGTTGAAAGCGCAGAGAGCATCATGAAGACCAAGGAACACACCAAGCAGGTCCGTAATACTGTTGTGGAGAAGTTTAAAGCCGGATTTGGATACAAAAAGATTTCCCAAGCTTTAAACATCCCAAGGAGCACTGTGCAAGCGATCATTTTGAAATGGAAGGAGTATCAGACAACTGCAAATCTACCAAGACCTGGCTGTCCCTCTAAACTTTCAGCTCAGACAAGGAGAAGACTGATCAGAGATGCAGCCAAGAGGCCCATGATCACTCTGGATGAACTGCAGAGAACTACAGCTGAGGTGGGAGAGTCTGTCCATAGGACAACAATCAGTCGTACACTGCACAAATCTGGCCTTTATGGAAGAGTGGCAAGAAGAAAGCCATTTCTCAAAGATATCCATAAAAAGTCTCGTCTAAAGTTTGCCACAAGCCACCTGGGAGACACACCAAACATGTGGAAGAAGGTGCTCTGGTCCGATGAAACCAAAATCAAACTTTTTGGCCACAATGCAAAACGATATGTTTGGCGTAAAAGCAACACAGCTCATCACACTCAACACACCATCCCCACTGTCAAACATGGTGGTGGCAGCATCATGGTTTGGGCCTGCTTTTCTTCAGCAGGGACAGGGAAGATGGTTAAAATTGAGGGGAAGATGGATACAGCCAAATACAGGACCATTCTGGATGAAAACCTGTTGGAGTCTGCAAAAGACCTGAAACTGGGACGGAGATTTATCTTCCAACAAGACAATGATCCCAAATATACAGCAAAATCTACAAAGGAATGGTTCACAAATAAACGTATCCAGGTGTTAGAATGGCCAAGTCAAAGTCCAGACCTGAATCCAATTGAGAATCTGTGGAAAGAGCTGAAAACTGCTGTTCACAAACGCTCTCCATCCAACCTCACTGAGCCCGAGCTGTTTTGCAAGGAAGAATGGGCAAGAATTTCAGTCTCTCGATGTGCAAAACTGATAGAGACATACCCCAAGCGACTTGCAGCTGTAATCGCAGCAAAAGGTGGCTCTACAAAGTATTAACGCAAGGGGGCCGAATAATTTTGCACGCCCCACTTTTCATTTTTTTATTAGTTAAAAAAGTTTCAACAATCCAAAAGATTTCGTTCCACTTCACAATTGTGTCCCACTTGTTGGTGATTCTTCACAAAAAATAAAAATTTTATATCTTTATGTTTGAAGCCTGAAATGTGGCAAAAGGTTGAAAAGTTCAAGGGGGCCGAATACTTTCGCAAGGCACTGTATATATAAACGTCCCAGTTGGTTCCTCAAAAGTGGTTATTCCGTGCCAGTGCTAGATACATGTTTGGGTGCTATACACTTTGTATATCTAGCACTGGCACGGAATAACCACTTTTGAGGAACCAACCGGGATGTTTATATATAAATGATATGTCTTGTTCCATAATATTTTTTTTCTTGCCTAGTCACGTCATGCATGTTGGACTTATTTATTCACAATCTATTGATTGATGATGTTAACAGAAGCATGTACTAATAAAAACTTATATGGTGTCACTAAAGTGCTTTAAGATGTTAAATTTGTAAGAATGAAAATACATCCTGCATAACAGATATTTATATTTCGATTCATAACAGTCGCAAAATTACAGCAATGAAGGACCAAGGAAAATAATTTTACTGTTAGGGGTCCCCACAACTTGGGAAATTTTATCAAGTGGTCACGGCACTAGAAAGGTTGAGAACCACTGCTGTATGGTATATGCTGTGCATAATACTGCTCAACTGTAAATACTGTGCGGTATATGCTACACACCACTTTATACACTGTGTTATACATGGTATTGTTAAAACAGTAGGCCCATTGCTGAATGTCTTTGAAGGTTAAGCTACCACTAGCACTGTAGACCTCCGTATAATATTATTAATGTTTTTATTTTGATCATTTTCTTAATAATCTGTGAGTCACATCTACAAATACTTTTTCATTTCCAAGAACTAGTTATCTTAGAATTTGCTATGGAAAGGGGAGAACAGTCAATGAGATTACCTGTTAGTGGTTTCTATAGAGCACAAAGTGTGCTAGCTTTACCAGTCCTCTCCCAAGTGCTTTTTTTCCCCTCAATGAATCATCCACGGAGTCATCCAGTGTCATATACTGTATACTGTCTGATCCTTCTATGTCTTATATGGATCTCCTAAATAGCAGCACTGGATTGCCTAATGACAGAGCCTGTGAAAACCTGCCTGAAATTATCGGATTTTCTCATTTCAAGGAGAGTTATATCTAGGCAACATATACTGATGGTGCTGGGTCCACAGTGGATGCCAATGTTGGTAAAGGGAATTTATCACCAACATAGTGCAATCATTTGTAGGAAGCAGTTCAATACTTAGATAAAGTAATATGTTTCCCCAATATATTTACCAGAGATCTATTAAAGTATATGTAAACCTCATGACTAAAATCTCATATACACTTTTACATGTTTTTATCATTTCAGAGTTATGGTATTTTTTAAATCATCTGCTTTCATTCTAATATTACCTATTGTCGTGCCATGAAGGTTCTTGCACAGGAACATGCTGTTATAGGCTGCTCTGTTGCTAAATTGTGCTCCTTATTGTCACAAGAGCTTTCAATGAGGGGTTCAAGTGGCAATTTCAACACACATTTTTGCAGGGGTATTCTATTTTGTCACCGTCAGAACCAATCTTAGATAGATAAGGGACAAATTAGATTGAATAGAAATGCACTTTAAAAAATCCCCCATTAGTACCCCCCCCCCCACACACACACACACACACACACACAAAACACTAAACAGTTATTACATTTGTGAAATTTCCTACCATTTAAAGGGGTTGTTAACCCATGATATAACTCAAACTCTGCCGTACTACACACTGTACCTTTCTTATAGAAAAACAAGCATTGTAAATACTGCTTTGGAGCTGTCTTCAGGCCGGTCACATGACTTGCGGCCGCTGTACAGCTCCGATGAATGGATACTGCAGGAGGGGCCGTGATCTCCCTCTGATGTCAACCCAGGAGATCACATGGCCGCTCAGTCTCTCCTGCAGTAGCCATGGAAACCGGCCGAGAGTCACGTGACAGGCCTGAAGACAGCGCTAAAATGGTAAAACGGTATTTACAGGGCTTGATTTTCTAAAAGAAAGGTACAATGTGCTCTGCCAAGATATAAAAGAGTTGCTGGCAGTGAGCAAAAAAGATTTTTCATTTTACCGGGGGGGGGGGGGCAGAGACGGAGACACAGACACGAGCTGACATGCAGGAAGGAGGGGGTGAGGGGGGGAGAGGAGAGCAGAGGGGAAAGCAGCGTGTGATTGAGGGTCGCAATTAGACCATGGTGATCAGGGCGGAGCTGCCCTGATTTTCGTGGTCTGTTTAGAGAGGGCATACAGAAAGTGCCAGATTCGGGGGGCGGGGGGTTACAGTTTAGAGGGGGGGCAGATTACATCGCACAAGCACTTAGCTATTAAATCTGCTTTAAGGTACCAGAAAATCAATTTTTTTTTGGGGTTAACAAACGCTTTAGGAAATATGACTGATTGAATTTTCAGGAGTCGGCTCTGCAATTCAAAAAATGCATCATCTTTTCTGGCAGGGAGGATCTCTTAGAACAGTGATTGCATCATATCCTCTTCTCTATCTCTAACTGTAATCAGCCTACATTTCCCATGAATCCTTGGGATGGAAGTGAATGTGGGAGGTACACTAGGCTTGTACATGTAAATGTGAACTCGCCCACTTCAACATAAATCACACCCCTCATTCTGCAGCGAGCAAGCCATACATAACACACGGTATGCTAGGTTACAGCCTTATAAGTGCAACGTTTCAGGGACCACCACCAGTGCCCAATGTTAGAGACCACCAGAGCTGGATGCCAGGGACCACCAACAGTGCCGAATGTCAGGGACCACCAGTGCCGAATGTCAGGGACCACCAAAGCCAAATGTCAGGGACCACCAGAGCCAAATGTCAGGGACCACCACCAGTGCTGAATGTCAGGGACCACCAGAGCCAAATGTCAGGGACCACCACCAGTGCTGAATGCCAGGGACCACAAGTGCAGCATGTCTGTCCCACCAGTGCCGAATGTGAGGGACCACCACCAGTGCCGAATGCCAGGGGCCACAAGTGCAGCATGTCTGTCCCAACAGTGCAGCTTGTCACCAGTGTAGAGCTGGGATTATTTTTAGAAATCGCTTGTATGACACAGCGGGGATCTCCCGCGGTGTCAGGTATTGTATATGAGAACACCGAGCGCTGATGCCACCTCCCAGTATTATGATTGACAGCGGATATCAGTGCTTGGTGTTCTCATACCTGATACAGCAGGACATCAATGCTGTGTCATACAACTGATTTCTAATAATAATCCCCGCTCTGCATGGGCGTGTTTGCGGTGGGGACGGTGGAGGGGCAGATTGCTGGCAGGGGAGAGGAGGAGGGAGGACAGAGGAGAAGTAGGACACCTAGTCCATGGGCGGCACAGACTGGGGACTGTGAGACCCCTTCTGCCCACAACAACATGTCTGCTTCCTCCCCGCTCTTTCAGAGGACTACAAGGGGGCGTGTCAGACCGCTGGCTGAGCTTAGGAGAAGGATAGAAGCCAACGGTCTTACAAACAGGATGTCAGCAGGTAATAACGGTTTTTCAGCAAGTTCAGCAGCCTATTACAGAGGAACTACAGAACTCAGAAGAACATGGATGGCAAAGTGAGTGAAGGTAGGAGATCAGCAACAAGGACATGGAAAACATTTTGCCCGGAGTTCTGCTTTAGGAATAAAAAAAAGATTTTCTTAACTTGTCAGGTTGCTTTAATTATCATTGCATGAGAAGCTCATCCCTTTCGTTTTCAAATTAATAAAACAATTAAATATAAGCAAAGCAATGTTAGGGATTTGCTGCCCTCTGCTGTTAGCGGCTAATATCACAGTGTTATGTTATTTTATGTATTAGAACTTCCTGTCTCTGGGAGTTGGCTTAAATCCACTGAAGGAGGAAGTGGAGAGAGAAGAGCTAACACCACATTTCCTCATACAGGAGGTGCATTACTGCAAAACTGTATTTTATCCAGACCAGAAGCAGAGACTATTAGGTAATTCTTCCTATTTTCTGGCTGTTTAACTGTTACTGCCCATAATATCTTAATCAGAATCCTAGTGACAGACAAGTCTCTGTTCTTTTATTATGATCTCACATACAGTCAGGTCTATAAATATTGGGTCATTGACACAATTCTAATCTTTTTGGCTCTATACACCACCACTATGGATTTGAAATGAAACAAACAAGATGCGCTTTAACTGCAGACTTTCAGCTTTAATTTTAGGGTATTTACATCCAATTCAGGTGAACGCTGTAGGAATTACAACAGTTCGTATATGTGCCTCCCACTTTTTCAGGGACCAAAAGTAATGGGACAGATTAACAATCATCCATCAAACTTTCACCTTTTAATACTTGGTTGCAAATCCTTTGCAGTCAATTACAGCATGAAGTATGGAATGCATAGATATCACCAGGCAATGGGTTTCATCCCTGGTGATGCTCTGCCAAATCTCTACTGCAACTGTCTTCAGTTCCTGCTTGTTCTTGCGGCATTTTCCCTTCAGTTTTGTCTTCAGTATATGAAATGCATGCTCAATCGGATTCAGGTCAGGTGATTGACTTGGCCATTGCATAACATTCCACTTCTTTCCCTTAAAAAACTCTTTGGTTGCTTTCGCAGTATGCTTCGGGTCATTGTCCATCTGCACTGTGAAGCGCCGTCCAATGAGTTCTGAAGCATTTTGCTGAATATGAGCAGATAATATTGCCCGAAACACTTCAGAATTCATCCTGCTGCTTTTGTCAGCAGTCACATCATCAATAAATACAAGAGAACCAGTTCCATTGGCAGCCATACATGCCCACGCCATGACACTACCACCACCATGCTTCACTGATGAGGTGGTATGCTTTGGATCATGAGCAGCTCCTTCCTTCTCCAGAGTAAGCGTAGTCAAAGCATAGTGAGAGTCCAGTAACCAGATCGAGTAGACAGCCAAGCCAGAGTTCAGTAACCAGATCGGGTAATCAGCCAGGCCAGAAGTCAGGGATCCAAGTAGAGGAACAGCAAGCAGGATAAGGAGCCAGAAGGGATGTCAGCAAAGCCAGTCTTTAAACAGGAACTCAGGAGATGGTTTCTTGTAATGTGACCAAGGCGAAGGCAGGAATGAAGTGAGCTGGAGATCTTTAAGTAGGCGGGACTGACGAGCAGATCCATAACAGCTGGTTAACTGTGGAGAGAGATGAAAGCTCGCAATTAACCGACAGCTGAGCGGCCAGCTCAGAGAAGGAAGGGCTGAGCCAGCCCTGACACTCTCTGATGGGTTTGTTTTGTTTTTTCAGCCTAATGATGGCTTGCTTTACTGATAGTGACAGCTCTTTGGATCTCATATTGAGAGTTGACAGCAACAGATTCCAAATGCAAATAGCACACTTGAAAGTTACTCTGGACCTTTTATCTGCTCCTTGTATATGGGATAATGAGGGAATAACACACACCTGGCCATGGAACAGCTGAGCAGCCAATTGTCCTATTACTTTTGGTCCCTTAAAAAGTGGGAGGCACATATACAAACTGTTGTAATTCCTACACCGTTCACCTGATTTGGATGTAAATACCCTCAAATTAAAGCTAAAAGTCTGCAGTTAAAGCACATCTTGTTTGTTTCATTTCAAATCAATTGTGGTGGTGTATAGAGCCAAAAGGATTAGAATTGTGTCGATGTCTCAATATTTATTCATTTATATTTAACCATGATGGGCCCCCTGCCCCCCCTTCCATCCAAGCCCCGTGCTTCCAATTTTGGTATGGCGTCCATGGACATCCTCGCAGAACCCTGCCTCCCGCGTGCCCCCTGAGACGTGCATCCAGCGCAATCACATTGGCCCTTTACCATGTGATCAACTCATCACATGTAAACAGACTTGCTGATTATCTGCAGCCCTTTCCTCCCACGCTGTGTCTGCGTGAGGAAAGGACTACCGTTAACCGCCAAGAATGCCAGTAAATTGTTTACACTGATGATCGGTGCCCCAATCATCTGTGCCACCTATCAGTGCTCATCAATGCCACCTATTAGTGCCCATCAATTCTGCCTATCAGTGCGCATCAATGCCGCCTATCAGTGCCCATCAATTCTGCCTACAAGTGTTACCTATCAGTGCTCATTAATGCCGCCTATTAGTGTCTATCAATTCTGCCTATCATCACCACCTATCAGTGCTCATCAATGCCGCCTAACAGCGTCCATCTGTGCCACCTGTCAGTGCTCTTCAATGCTACCCATCAATGCCATCTATCAGCGCTCATCAATGCTGCCTATCAGCATCTATCAATGCTCATCAATGCTGCCTATCAGCACCCATCAGTGCCACCTATCAGTGCTCATCAATGCAGCATATAAGTGCTCACCAATGCTGCCTATGAGTTCTGCCTATCAGTGTTCATCAGTGCCCATCAGTGCAGCCTATGAGTTCTGCCTATCAGTGCTCATCAATACCCATCAGTGCCACCTATCAGTGCCCATCAATGCCACCTATCAGTGCTCATGAGTGCAGCCTATCAGTGCAGCCTAAAGCCCCATACACACGATCGGATTTTCCAACTGGAAATGTCGGATGTCAGGCTGTTGGCGGAAAATCCGACAGTGTGTATGCTCCATTGGACATTTGTTGTCGGACTTTCTGATCGTGTGTACACAAGACTGTCAGACAAAAGTCCAAAGTACAAACACGCATGCTTGGAAGCAGAAGTCTTGTAAACTAGTGTTTGTAATGGAGAATTAACATTCGTGACGTGGCAAATTATGAAATCTCCAAATGCAGTGCACAATTCTCTTCTTCTTTAATGGGATAATAATAGAGCTGCTTTGCTGGTGATACTGATGGAGTTATTGCAAACAAATTTTCAAAGTGATATCAATAATAATATTATTATTATTTTTTTTTTTTATTATTTGTGCAAGTTACCACAACACCATTATCCTGTAGTTTTTAAGAACAAAGATACAATAACTATGTTGGTGTCCCTTGTTAATTTTACATTGTATTTTTTTAAATTTAACTGCCTACTCCAAAACTGTCATTTGAAGTAAAACACAAGTATTATTCTCCACAATTTTTTCATTGCGCATTAAAAAAAAAAAAAATAGACATGCTATCTGCTAATAGAACTTAACCAAAAAGTGCATTCTATGCATCCAAAAATATAGAAAATATACCAAATCAAATCATTGTTCAACCAAAAAAATAATGTCAAAGCAATAACTCCAAGGCCAATAATAAATAAGACATTATCTCCTCCGATTCCGCAACATGTCTAGTTGACGAATGGCCGCTCAGAAAAGAACTGAAAAGCGCAAACTGAAAAGCGCTAAATGAAAAACGCGAAAAGAAAAGCGCGAATTAACACTCACCAAACTTCTACTAACACGGAATTAGCAGAAGGAGCCCAAAGGGTGGCGCTAAAGATCTGAAAAACCATGTAGTACGTCACTACGTTCGTAATTGTTGGCCAACATTTGTGTGACCGTGTGTATGCAAGACAAGTTTGAGCCAAAACCCTTCAGACAAAATTCCACGGTTTTGTTGGCGGAAAGTCCGATCGTGTGTATGAGGCATATCAGTGCTCATCAATGCAGCCTATCCATGTCCATTAGTGCCTCCTATCAATGCTCATCAGTGCAGCCTATCAGTACCCATTAGTGCCTCTTTTCAGTGCCCATTAGTGCCTCCTCTCAGTGCCCATCAATGCCTCCTATCAGTGCCCATTAGTGCCTCCTATCAGCGCCCATTAGTGCCTTCTATCAGTGCCCATCAATGCCTCCTATCAGTGCCCAGTAGTGCCTCCTATCAGTGCCCATCAATGCCTCCTATCAGTGTTCATCAGTGCAGCCTATCAGTACCCATTAGTGCCTCCAATCAGTGTGCATCGATGCCTCCTATCAGTGCCCATTAGTGCCTCTTATCAGTGTCCATTAGTGCCTCCTATCAGTGCCCATCAATGCCCCCTATCAGTGCTCATCAGTGCCTCCTATCAGTGCCCATTAGTGCCTCCTATCAGTGCTCATTTTGGGATGTACTGTGCTGGCTCCATATACTGCGTTCTACTGCATTTCCTGTGATCACACCATATACAGTGCCTGTATTTGTCCACATTGATGTAAGTGCAATACCTTATTTAATACATTTTTAGTCAAGGATTTTATGCTATGTGGCGATTTATTTTCCTCATGACCCCCTTTTGCTGATCGGTGGAGCTTTTGAGTCCCTGGATGTTGGACCTGTGCTGCTGTGCATCCTGCATGTTGGTTCCTGTGACGTTTGGATGTTAGACCTATGCTGGTGTGCATTCTATATGCTGGTCCCTGTGACGTCCAAGTCTCTCCAGTTCTGCTTGTTTGGCTCCTTGCTGCTGGCAGGTAGTCCACACCATTCGGTAAGAGTACCCTAATACCTTTGTTGGTGGTGGCTGCACATTGGATGGCGACTTTTCTTCTTGGCTGTGTTCTTCCCGAGGAGTTTATTACTTATCTACATGGGTGATTTCCTCTTTAAAGGCTGAACATTCATTTTTCACCTTATATGAACTATTTTTTTACCCAATGTTCATTCACACTTGTTTGGACTCACTAACGTTTTCCTTTGATTCAGTTTGATGGATACTATGTGTTTTCACTGTTTTGTACATTATTTCTGTTTTGCAGGTGCCAAACACTGGCTCTTATACAGTATCTCACAAAAGTGAGTACACCCCTCACATTTTTGTAAATATTTTAGTATATCTCAGTTTCAGTTCCTGGCAATCTTCTCATAGCCTAGGCCATCTTTATGTAGAGCAACAATTCTTTTTTTCAGATCCTCAGAGTTCTTTGCCATGAGGTGCCATGTTGAACTTCCAGTGACCAGTATGAGAAAGTGAGAGCGATAACACCAAATTTAACACACCTGCTCCCCATTTACACCTGAGACCTTGTAACACTAACGAGTCACATGACACCGGGGAGGGAAAATGGCTAAATGGGCCCAATTTGGACATTTTCACTTAGGGGTGTACTCACTTTTGTTGCCAGCGGTTTAGACATTAATGGCTGTGCGTTGAGATATTTTAAGGGGACAGCAAATTTACACTGTTATACAAGCTGTACACTCACTACTTTACATTGTAGCAAAGTGTCATTTCTTCAGTGTTGTCACATGAAAAGATATAATAAAATATTTACAAAAATGTGTACTGTCATTTTATTGTTTGACAATTGTACAATCATTTAGCGCTGCACTTTATCTCACATTCCCTTTACACAATTTGTCTAATTGTAGTGTCAGCAGCATATTTAGCGTATTGGGTGGCGCAGTAATTTTTTATTTTTGAGTGCCTCCTATCAGTGCAGCCTCATCAGTGCAGCCTGTCAGTACTCATCAGCGCCGTCTGCTAGCACGGCTCTGAGCTGAGAGCGTGTCTGTTATGAAACAGCACAGAGCTGGCATTGACAGTTCTATCTCCCCTTCAGTCTGTCCTCTCTCACACAGGGTAAGAGAGGACACAGCCGATCTCCTCTGTCTTCTCCTCCCCTCTCCTGTGTGTGCTCTGCGGGCAGTCAAGTGTGAAGCTAATGAGCTCACACTTTCCGTGGAGCACACACAGGAGAGGGGAGGGGGGAGAAGAAAGAGGAGATCGGCTGTGTCCTCTCTCATCCCGTGCGAGAGAGGACGGACTGAGGGGGAGATAGAACTGTCAATGCCGGCTCTGTGTAGTTCCATGAGAGAAACGCTCTCAGCTCAAAGCCGTGCGACTAGCAACCCCACTGGGGCCCCCCCCCGACAGTGGCAAAATGCCAGGGCCCCGTTGCAAGTGCGACTGTTGCGACCCTGGTAGTTACGCCACTGGTTGGACCACAGCTGAAGGATCTCCCCATCACCGCTGATCTTGTCCTTAGATTTCAGACACAAAGATGGATGCTGCATCTCAATCATCCTCAGGGACCTCTGCAACTGAACTATGATACAACTTTCATCTGGAGGTATCTCTATTAATAAACATATATACCCTGCTATATGTGCACAATTCAACCAGGACTCCCATCAAGTCCTTTGTTGATAATATCTGTACATTGGATGTATGCAGTATTATTTATTTTTTTGAAAATTCTCTTTATTGAAAGATTTTTTGCTGGTGAGGTACGAAACAGGGCCATTGGGGCATTCCCCGCCAAACCGGTGCACATAGCCATGTGCATTACAAAGTACAACTAACAGTTTGCCTTAAAAACTACACATTCCTAACTAAACACAACACAATCATTGCTCAGGTTACACATGTTAGGATTGCGATAGGAGATATTGTTTCTTGGAGGACCTCATCTCGCTTCTAGTTGTTGGCCCTTGATGCTATAGGAACATTTAAGAATAAGTGTGGTTATTTTGAGTTCTAGGCTCTAGGTCTGTACCTCAGCTCTTAGCAAAGCCAGGTAGATATAGAGGAAATCTATCTGGGTTTTTCCCCTGAGGGCTCATCATCTGTTGTGGACTCTGAGTCTGTCCACAAATGCCACACTTTTTCATATTTTTTAAGGCATTCGCGAGACAGATATGCTGCTTTATAGAGGGGTATCATTGTGTTAACTAGTTGCTTCCATGATGACAGGGTGGAAGATTGGTTGACTTCCTCTTTAGTACTTTGGCTTTTGTTGCATAAAAAAGAAGGATACTTATTAGGGTGCACGTTGCTTTAGCTAATGCCAGTTGTTCCACTAGGCCAAGGAGGCAGACACCAATTGTTGGAGGAATAGGAATGGTGGTTAAACCCGGAATACATTGAGTTGGATCTGTGGGCAATCCCAGAATATATGTGTGAAGCCTGCAGGAGTACCAGAGCATCTCCAGCAGCTGGTCTATGAGGCTTGGTATATGCGGTGGAGTCGTTGGGGCGTGTAGTAGATCCTTTGTAGCATTTTAAACTGGATCAGTTTGTCCCTACTTGCAACCAACGGCTGTAGTGGGTAGTTGTCAGGGCTGGCTCAGCCCTTCCTTCGCTAAGCTGGCCGCTCAGCTGTTGGCTAATTGCCAGCTCTCATCTCTCCACAGTTAACCAGCTGTTGTGGATCTGCTCGTCAGTCCCGCCTACTTAAAGATCTCCAGCTCACTTTATTCCTGCCTTCACCTTGGTCACATTACAAGAAACCATCTCCTGTATTCCTGTTTTAAGACTGGCTTTGCTGACATCCCTTCTGGCTCCTTATCCTGCTTGCTGTTCCTCTACTTGGATCCCTGACTTCTGGCCAGGCTGATTACCCGGTTACCCTGATTATCTGGTTACTGAACTCTGGCTTTGCTGATTACCCGATCTGGTTACTGAACTCTGGCTTGGCTGACTACCCGATCCGGTTACTGGACTCTGGCCATGCTTTGACTACCCTGTTTCCCCGAAAATAAGACCTAGCGTGATTGTCCATGATGGCTGCAATATAAGCCCTACCCCCCAAATAAGCCCTAGTTAAAGTCCTTGTAGGTCTTATTTTCAGGGTAGGGCTTATTTTTGGGGAAACAGGGTAGGGCTTATTTGGGGGGTAGGGCTTATATTGCAGCTATCACTGACAATCACGCTAGGTCTTATTTTCGGGGAAACAGGGTATGCTTACTCTATTTACCTTTTTATTTTTATTAATAAACAAGTGTGATTTAAATGTTCTTCTGTCTCGGTCTGGTTCATGGTTTCTGACAGTAGGCGAAGGCCAAGAATTCAGAAGATACAGTCAATCCACTTGTTGGTAATATTTTTTCCAGATTGGATGAGCAAGATCACCGCATGGATCAGTTTGCCATGGCGTTACAAACGCTCCTGATTCGCCATTGCTCATCTGGAATCCCCCACTGTGGCTGCTCCGGTACAACCTGAGTTGCAGGCAGTCCCTGCTGCTGCGCCAGTCTATGTGCAGGCACCCACCTTGAGTATTACCTCTATAAGAGGTATGTCTGGTTCAATGCAGAGGGTTTCTCAACCAAGTTGAGATATACTTTGAGATGCTGACCCAGGCGTTTCCCACAGACAGAAGCAAAGTAGGGTTTGTGATATCTTTGCTTTCTGAGAGAGCCTTGGCCTGGGCTAACCTTTATGGGAGATGCAAAAACCTGTTGTTTTGAGTTTGTGGCCTCCTTTAAAAGGGTATTTGATGTTCCTGCACGCTCCACTTCTGCTACCAAGTGACTCATGTCCTTCAAACAGAGTACGAGAACTGTTGCCGACTACGCCATTGAGTTCCGTACTCTGGCAGCAGAGGTTGCTTGGAACAATGAGGCCCTCGTGGCTGCTTTTTCTCATGGTCTCTCAGATTCCATCAAGGATGAGATAGCAGCCCGAGATATACCCACTGAGCTGGAGAGCTTGATCTCATTTGCCATCCTCATTGACTCCAGACTCAGAGAAAGGCTTTCTTTTAAGGAGCGCTTGTGGAAGCCTCCTGTACATTTGCCTCCCTCACCTCCCATGCCTCCTGGTACCGAAGCCTTGTGGAAGCCTCCTGTACATTTGCCTCCCTCACCTCCCATGCTTCCTGGTACCGAGTCGGTCAGTGAAGATGAACCCATGCACTTGGGCTTCACACGTCTCTCTGCGGATGAGAGAGCCTTTAGGAGGAGGGAGAAATTGTGCCTTTATTGTGGCCAGGCAGGTCACTTTTTGAAGTCTTGTCCTACCCGTCCTGGGAACACCCGAACCTTGAGGTCCTGTCATGGACAGACCTTAGGTGGTGTTGTGTTGTCCCCAGTTATCCAGAAGGATAAGCTCCTGGTTTCGGTCACCCTTTCTTGGGCTAAGTCGTCTATTGAGATACAGGCTCTAATCGACTCTGGGGCTGCAGGTCTGTTCATTGATGCTGCCTTTGTATCAAAGCACTCGATTTCCACTGCAGCTGCGTAACACTCCACTTGCCATTGAGGCTCTTGACTGGAGACCTCTATAGCCTGCCCATGTGACTCATGAGACGGTTCCGTTGTCCATGGCCGTAGGGGCTCTTCACCATGAGATAATCCAATTCCAAGTGATTTCCTCTTCTAAGTTTCCGCTGGTTATTGGTTATCCTTGGTTACAGAGGCACAACCCCTCTTTTGATTGGCTCTGTGCTGAGGTTCTCTCCTGGTCACCACAATGCAGTGAAATATACTTCTGGAAGGTAGCCAAGGTCCTGTGTACCTCTTCACTCTTCACCCTCCCAGAGGAGTACCGTGATTTTAGCGATGTCTTTAACAAAGGTCAGTAGTCGTTAACAAAGCTGGTAGTTTGCCTCCACACTGGCCGTATGATTGCGCAATTGACCTTCAACCTGGTGCCACTCCCCCTCGTGGCCAGGTTTACCCTTTGTCGGTCTTGAAGGATAAAGCCATGGAGGAGTATGTTGCAGATGCACTTTCTCTGGGTTTCATCCACAAATCCTCGTCTCCTGCTGGTGCTGGTTTCTTCTATGTGAAGAAGAGGAGTGGTGAACTGAGACCTTGTATTGATAATAGGGGTCTCAATCGTTTCACAATTAAGAATGCCTACCCGATCCCGTTGATTACAAAGTTATTTGATCGCCTTAAGGGAGCAACGGTTTTCACTAAGCTTGATCTGAGAGGGGCTTACCACCTCGTGAGGATTAAGGAGGGCGACGAGTGGAAAACTGCGTTTAATACCAGAACAGGCCATTATGAGTATCTCGTAATGCCTTTTCGTCTTTGTAATGCCCCGGCAGTTTTCCAGGAATTTATTAATGATGTCCTCCAAGATTTGTTACAGTTATGTGTGGTGGTTTATCTCGATGATATCCTCATATTTTCCAAGTCCCTGGAGAGCTACCACACAGATGTCTGTCGTGTGCTTCAGAAATTAAGAGAGAACAATCTCTATTGTAAACTGGAGAAGTGTGAGTTCCATCAGGAACAGGGTAAATTCCTGGGCTATGTAATTTCCACTGCTGGTTTTTTGATGGACCCAGAGAAACTTTCGGCAGTCCTACAGTGGCCTCGACCCGTGGGATTACGTCCTCTGATGCATTTCCTGGGTTTTGCAAACTATTATCGGAAGTTTGTTCGTATCTTCTCATCTCTGGTCGAGCCCCTGACCGATATGACCAGAAAGACGGAGTTGGTCTCTGGAGTTGTCAAGTCCTTGGTGTGAGGCCGGATTGCTGAGAGGGCGCCCCTTGTGGCTAAGTGCAGCGTAACCCTGGGAGTGAGACAGGGAGTACGGTGCCCAAGGGTGCACGGATTGCCGGATGCTGATTGCTGGATAGCTGAGAGCTGCTGGGGTGCGTTGGGCAACCGTGCGTGGAAGGATTCCAGTGGAGAAACCAGGAACAGGGTCAAGGCAGGCCAGGGGTCATGTACCATAGGAGCAGTCCGAGAAGGGGTACAACAGGTTAATCAGGAACAGAGTCAGTAGCCAGGCCAGGGGTCAAGGCCGTGCAGACAAGCGAAGGTACAGGGGTGCAGACAGGAGCGTAGTCAAGTCCAAGCCAGGGGTCGATCCAGGCAGAGATCAGGGAGAGTCAGGCAAGCCGAGTAGTAAACAGGAATCAGGTAATCAGATACGGGTAGCAGGTACTGGGAACACAGGAAGCTGATGATAATCCAGCAACTTGCATACAACTGCAGCAGGCTTAAATAGGCCAGAGGGTGCCAAACACTGTCACTGGGTGCACGCGTGTGCACGTCTGTGGGCACCTGCCATGTTGCATCTGTGTGTAACCGCTGTCGCGCATCTGCGTGCGTGCATGCGCCTGTGGATGCACCCGGTGTGACCATGACGGTTACTGGCAGGATCGCCAGGCCTAAGACTGTTTCCCTGACAGTGCCCCCCCCAAGGGGCAGCCTCCGGATGCCCAGTCGGCCCATTTCTCGGGATGGCGGGCTCGGAACCTCTGCAACAGTCTGGGAGCCTGAATATTATTTTCTGGTTCCCAAGAATTTTCTTCAATAGCATAACTTTTCCATTTAATAAGAAATTGAATTGTCCTACCTCTCCGTCGACAGTCCAGAATGGCTTCCACTTCGTATTCAGTTTCATCTTCCACTGAGACTGGAGGAGGAGGAACTTCTTCTCTTCCTGGAAAAGGACTAGAGACAACAGTTTTAAGCAAAGAGACATGAAATACTGGATGTATTTTATAGGAACCTAGTAATACTAGTTCAAATGCCACTGGGGTAATTTCTCGTTTGATTGTAAATGACCCGACAAACCTAGGACCCAACTTCCGGGAGGGACAAGGAAGTTTCAGATTTGCCGAAGAGAGCCATATGCTATCTCCAACCTTAAACACAGGGTTTTTCCTCCTTTTGTCATACTGCTTTTTGTAATCCTCCTGGGCTTTTTGCATGGTCATCTGGAGGGTCTGATAGTTAGCCTGGACAGCGTTAATTCTGTCCTGAACTGCTGGAACTGAGGCCTCTGGAATGACATTGGGCAGAAAAGAGGGATGGAACCTGTAGTTGGCCCAAAAGGAGGATTGATTGGTGGTTGCATGAATTGAATTGTTATATGCCAACTCCGCACACGGAAGTAAGGAGATCCAATCGTCCTGGGAAAAGGAGCAGAAGCAGCGTAGATATTGTTCTAAGGTTTGGTTTGTTCTTTCGGTTTGACCTTTGCTGTGGGGATGATAAGCATTTATTTTGATTGACAGCATTTTGCAGAGCTCTTTCCAGAATCTGGAGGTAAATTGTACCCCTCTATCGGACACAATACTGTAAGGTAAGCCGTGTAGTCTGACTATTTCTTTTATGAAAGTCCTTGCCATATCTGTGGCAGATGGTGTACCCTTCATGGGCAGAAAGTGAGCCATTTTGGACAGACGATCCACGACTACCAGAATAGTTGTGAATTCTTCTGAGGGAGGTAACTCTACAATAAAGTCCATTGAAATTTCTTTCCATAGCTGTTCTGGCACGGACAATGGACGTAACAGACCCCAAGATTTGAGGTTTGACCCCTTATTCCGCTGGCAGGTGGTACAGGAATCAACGTACTTCCTACAATCAAGCTTTAGAGACGGCCACCAGAAAGATCGTTGGACCAGCTCCATAGTTTTTCGCACCCCGAAATGGCCAGCAAGTTGATGGTCATGCAAAGTCTTTAAGACCTGGATTCTGGTTTGCTGCGGGACAAAGATTTTATCCTGGTAACGAAGAAACCCATCCAGGTTTCTTACGGAAGAGGCTTCTGGTTCTGAGCAGTGGGATGAAGCCTATCTGAGTGAGGAGCTTAGGTCAGGTTCGATCATAAGAAACTTCTGTGGTGACAGGATGGTGCTGGGAGCCACTTCTTCGGAAGTGTCAGAGAACATTCGGGACAGAGCATCTGTCTTCCCTTTCTTAGATCCAGGGCGGAAGGTTATGTGAAAGTTAAATCTGGCGAAGAACAGAGCCCACTGAGCCTGTCGAGGTCTTAACCGCTTTGCAGTGCGGAGGTACTCTAGGTTCCTGTGGTCCTTAAATATCATTATTGGGTGAGAGGCACCTTCGAGGAGATATCTCCACTCCTCCAGAGCAGTCTTGATGGCCAAAAGTTCTCGATTACAAACGTCAAAGTTTTTCTCAGACTGGCTCATTATTCGTGAAGAGAAGGCCACGGGATGCAGTAACGACTTAGGCCCCTGGCGTTGAGACAGAACTGCCCCAGTGGCTACTTCAGAGGCGTCAACCTCCAGGATATAAGGCAGAGCGGGATCAGGGTGTTGTAAGATTGGGACTGAGGTAAACAGAGACTTCAGCTTGTCAAAGGCAGATTGAGCTTCTGGAGACCACAGGAACCGAGCATGTAGACGGGTTACTTGGGTTATAGGTGGGACGATAGAAGAGAAGTTCTTAATGAACCTTCTATAAAAATTTGCAAAGCCCACAAATCTTTGCACCCCCTTCTTGTCTGATGGAGTTGGCCAATCCAGGATTGCCTGTACTTTTTGTGGATCCATGGCTACACCACTCGTGGAGATGATCAACCCCAGAAATTGTATGGATGCTTTTTCAAAATCACATTTCTCCGCTTTCACGTAGAGTCTGTGTTTTCTCAGTGTGTGTAGTACTGTCTTTACATGCGTCCGGTGAAGCTCCAGGGTTGTTGAAAAGATAAGGATATCGTCCAGATAGATGATAACGAAAAGATCTAGGTATTCACGGAAGATATCATTTATAAAATGTTGAAACGTAGCTGGGGCGTTGCATAGTCCAAAGGGCATTACCAAGTACTCAAAATGTCCGAAGCGTGTTCTGAACCCTGTCTTCCATTCGTCACCCTCTCGGATGAAAACGAGATTGTAGGTCCCCCGTAGGTCAAGTTTATTGAACACCCAGGCAGTACAGAATCTCTGGAAGAGTTCAGGAACAAGGGGGAGAGGATAGCGTTTTTTTATGGTAATTTTGTTGAGTTCCCTGTAATCCACACAAGGCCTTAGGGTTTTGTCCTTTTTTTCAACAAAAAAGATTCCGGCACCAGCAGGAGAGGAAGAGGGCCGGATGAAGCCTTTTTCTAAGATTTCGTCAATATATTGACACAGAGTTCCTAATTCCATCTCAGAGAGATGTAAAATACGTCCAAAAGGAATTTCGGCTCCAGGGAGTAATTCAATGGGGGAGTCATATGGCCTATGTGGGGGTAGAACATGCGCTTCTTTTTATCAAAGACATCCAAAAATCTGTAATAGGCTGATGGCACATTTGGGTAACTGACCGAGACAGGCTGAACTGACAAACAACTGGTAGTGTCCTTGTCGCTAGGAGCCAGGCAATGCTGCAAGCAGTAAGGAGAGGTGAACACAATTTCTCTCTTAGCCCAATTGATCTGAGGGTTGTGTGTTTGGAGCCAAGGAGTACTCAGGATGACTGGAAACATGGGTGAGCTCAGGACATCAAAACGTATGAACTTCTGATGGCATCAGGAGTAGTGACAAAGAGAGGAGCAGTCTCTTGGGTAACGGGACCAGAACTGGGCAGGGTACCATCGACCAGGAGAACTTCCAGCCTATGTTTCCTGGGGAGCAGATAAAGGCCAAGTCTTTTTGCCAGGTTCAGGTCCAGGAAGCAGCTACATGCCCCGGAATCAACTATGGCCTGCAGCTGAACGCTCTCGTCCTCCAACTGCAGCATAATGGACAGGACAAGGTGGGAAGCGGAAGTTCCAGAGACCTGGAAGTATACTGGGGTGTATTTGAGTGGCTTGCAGGGCTTAATGGGACAGTGGCACAGGAAGTGTCCATCCCCTCCGCAATAAAGACATACGTTGGCTTGTCGCCGACATTGTTTCTCCCCAGGGGTCAATGCAGCTCTCATACTAGCGGGCATAGCCCCAGTCTCTGGAGTTTATATACAGAGAGTCTGTGACCATTCGGCCTGGCGCTCCCGTAGACGTCTATCCAACTGGATGGCCCTTTGGATGAGACCCTCTAGAGTAGCAGGAATACCACTTCTGGCCAATTCATCCTTGAGGGATTCAGACAGTCCTAAACGGAATTGATGCTTTAAAGCGGCCTCATTCCAGCCTGTATCTGCAGACCATTGACGGAAGTCTATGGTGTAGTCCATAGTAAACTAAAAGCATAGTAAAACTGAGATTGTTCTGTGTGCATGCGATGGGTTAAAGTGGAACATTAGTCAGAAAATTAAGTCCTGATAGATCACTTTAGGCTGGCCCTTTTGCAGGTATAGCAACATTATAATGTAAAACATTAAAGAAAAAGTACAGCTGAAGCCCGCTGTCGGCTTACATCACAGAGCTGGTCCAGGCTCTGGAGAGATCGCGACCATATGGTCGGGATCTGCCCACATGCCTGGACCGGCACCTGGCTAAGCCCCCCAGTGAGCCGCTGAGAGGCTGAGCCAGTCGCTCCCATCCCCTCCACAGCCCAGAGCTCCAGTGAGTGCGGGGGTGGGAGAGCAGACAGCGGTGATTCACCGTCACTAGCTCTCTGCTCAGGGAGGTCTGAGAATTGAGTGATCAGCTGTATTAGAGATTGCTCAGTTCTCAGCCCTAGAGCCGGCAGGGGACAGATGCAGGATTGGACCAATGCTGCATCCATCTAGGTAAGTATGATTCTAAAAAAAAAAACAAAAACAAAAAAAAACTCCCATACTTTTTAAAAAAAGTGCCTATATTGTTTAAAATCCAGTAATATACTGTCTCACCATGCTCTGCTCATGCTGAGTTGCTCTCCATTTTTGGCATTGTGCTGAAAATCAAACTCACTAGAGGCCAATTTGCTGACAGCCTAAAGATTTACTGTTGCTCAGGGGCTCTGGGCTTCCGCAAAATTGCAGCCTTTGGCAAAAAGAAACAGGAACAATGCTGGAGGCAATTTATAGCACACACTGATTTAGATAGCAGAAGTATTAATGTGGAATGTATGTTCCTTGCTAAAGAACATTATTTTTTAATCAAGTTGTTATGCTTTAACCACTTCCTGCCTGCTATATAGCAGAACGATGGCCAGAAAGTGGTTGTATTATGCTGACTGGGCGTCATATGACATCCAGCAGGATAAGCCGCTAGCACGCCTGTGGGGGACGCGTATCGCGGCGTTCGGAGGTGTGGTGTGTCAGTCTGACACACCGCATCTCCAATCCTGGTAAAGAGCCTATGACGTAGGCTCTTTACCATGTGATGAGCTGTGTCCAATCACAGCTCATCACATGGTAACCAGGAAGTGCTGTTTATCAGCTTTTCCTCTGTGCCCATCAGTGATGCCTGTCAGTGCCTCCTAATCAGTACTGCCTATCAGTTCCGCCCATCCGTGCCCATAAGTGCTGCCCATCAATACCCATCAGTGCCACCCATTAGTGCCACCTTTGAGTGCCCATCAGTGCCGCCTATCAGTGCCCATCCGTGCTACCTATGAGTGCCCATCAGTGCCACCTATGATTGCCCATCAGTGCCACTTATCAGTGCTGCATGTCAGTGCCACCTATCAGTGCCCATCAGTGCTGCATATAATTGCCTCATCATCAGTGACCATCAGTGCCGCCTCATCAGTGCTCATCAGTGAAGGAGAAAACTTACTTATTTACAAAGTTTTATAGCAGAAACTTTTTTCTGTTTAAAACTGCATTTTATTACGCATCCACATACAAAAACATTTGGGGTCAAAGCACTCACATTTGCTGCGTTCTGTGTGCAAGCGCATTGTAGTGCCATTTGTTTTGAATGGCAACTCAATGCATTAAGGCAATACAGCTCCAATACACATACATTGCAGCACACCACAACACCCAGAAATTCACTTTGTGTGCTGTGATGCACTGCGTTGGCAAAAACTGTGCATGTCTGTTCTTCAGGCAATTTGGGGCATTGCCAGTCCATTCATTTGACTCATTCAGTGCAACATATGTTAACATGCCCCTGATGACGTCACTTATGACGAAACGTATAGGGTGGCGGCCAAACACATGCTACCCCGCAAGTGCGAACTGCCATGGCCATCTTGGATTCTGCCATTAGGAATTACTTTGTATACATTGAGCGCTAGTTTACCTCTTGTCAAATGTAAGTGCATATACCAAAAAAATCTTTTGTATGCTACGGTTTTTCACTGTGGGCAGTCTTTCTTTTCTTCTATGATGCCTGTTTATTGAAATCTGGTTCTTCTATGAGTTGGATCCATTCTGAAAGGGACAGTTTGTGGAGACAACGCTGTTGACGTTTACAAGCTGGATACTGCCATAGAGAACAGACCATATTGTGTGGAATATATCAAGCGCTGTTTGAACACTCTTGATCGGGAATCATTCCAATCTGGTAAGCCCTCCCACCTGTTACACTAGGATTGTGCGGTGCTGTCCTTTTTGCGATCTGAAGGCTTTTAGGACCCACACTTATCTCTCTGCTATTCCTTATTAGACTCACCTTTCCCCTTGGCTTTTCATTGGTACTTATTTATCTATTTAATTTGTATATTATTATTATTACTACTACTATTATTAACATTTTTATATTAGTAACTTTGTATATTTTTATTGTGGTGGGAGTGATCATGTTTATTTTCACATGTGTATACTCATATAGTATACTATTTATCATGAATTGATGTATCATCACTGAGTGATTCTTATCTCTGCACTTCTTTTTGAATATTTATTTTTGAGTATTGTGTACTTAAGTATAGTGCTAGCTGCTTCACACTGTTTAATATTTGGGCCCTAGCGCATTTTTTTTTCTCGTTTAAATATGTTAACATGAGAAAACGCGTGCTAACGCACCAGGACTCCAAGATCTAAATAGGCCCTAACACTGACATAAAATAATGTTACTAATCCAATATTTCTAGACGGTGGAGCCAGATGGTTATACTCATTAAAACATAACGTGCTGAACACATTGGCAGGCACAGTGTCTGAGGATATGTATTCATTTGCTTTTTGGCTGATTCCACCCCGCTGCTTTCTCTGGCTGTTTCTGCACAGTGGCCCACACATAATACTGCAGACTGATTGTCTAGCCAAAGCTTTAACTTGTCACCCTGTTGCTATTAGCCTAGCTTTGTCATCAAGACAACACTGAAGCCATGCAGACAATAAAGGGCTCAGATGGTATATGGGAAAAAAACAAATAAGGTTGGCCCTACACGGAGTCTTGATACAGATAAACAGGCCAAAAAGGGTGACTAATGCCCCGTACACACGATCCGAAAATCGTAAGAAAAATTTCGCATTCGAATCGATCGTACGATAATCGGATCGTTAGTACAGAGCTTTCGAGAACCAATCAGGACAGTTCATCCGATATTATTCTATCGGACATGCACGGAAATTTTTTCCGTACGATGCCAGATCGTACGATTTTCGTATAATCAGTACAGCTATCGTTCGGAAATGCAATACAAATACATTACAACACATGAAATCACTTCCGAATTTTTATTCTGTCGTACGGGAATTATCGTGACTTTAGTAAACTCATCAGATTCGACGTGAGATTAGCATGCAAAAAAAAAAAAAACGGACGATCATTCGTTCGATAATCGAATCATGTGTACCGGGCATTACACTTTACTCCAATAAACTGTTATGGGAACAGTGGGACCGATAACTGGTTTGTCTTTGAACACTGGAGTGCTGCTCAAAGGCATGAGTGTTAATCAGGGCTTTTTTTCTCAAACAATAGGTGCTGGAACTCAACCACGCCCCCCCCAAAACCCCCCCATCCACACACACCCTCCGAATCACATTAAATAGTGTGGTCAGTCAAATTTCACGAACATTAGGAGGATCTTAAAGGGGCATTAAATACCAAGATTGCATTACATACAGAGTGCAGAGTTCAGGGGGGTTACACACAGAGTGCAGAGCTGTCACTTGTAAACACAGGAACCGGACTTCTGTGTTTACAAGTAATTGTGGTGAACAGCCCCCCCCCCAAGGGTCTGAGCCAGAGGTGGTGGAACTGAGTTCCACCAAGTTCCCCCTGAAAAAAAGCCCTGGTGTTATTGCAAAATGGAGCAGGGGCTGCGTTTGACCTACTTTGCTGTCACCACAAACCAAACTCGATACAACCTGCAGTGTCTGAAGAAACGCAAAGCAGGTTAAGCATTTCAATATTGGACACACCACTTATATCCCCTGCCTGACCGGGCCAATTTTCAGCTGTCACACTTTGAATGACAATTGCAAGGTCGTGCAACACCCATATGAAACTTTTTATCATTTCCTTCCCACAAATAGAGCTTTCTTTTAGTGGTATTTAACCACTTCAGCTCCGGAAGATTTTACCCCCTTCCTGACCAGAGTACATCGAGTTCCCGGGACCCACGGGCACGCTCCCGCGATGTGCGGTGGGCGCGCCCGCATGCTCACGAAAAGGCGGCAAATTTAAAGGGACGTGCCTATATGCCCATTTGCCTGCCTGTGCCGTTGTGCCGACGTACATCTGTGCGCAGCGGTCGGCAAGTGGTTAATCACTGCTGGGTTTTTTATTTTTTACAAAAATCCCATAGTTTGTAGACACTATAACTTTTGTGTAAACCAGAATTTTGAAAAAAAAAAGTTTTTCTTTGTTTCTGTCAGAAAATTTTGTAAATAAGTAATTTTTCACCTTCACTAATGTGCGTTGATGAGGCTGCATTGATGGGCACTAATGAAGCGGCACTGATGGGCACTGATCAGGTGGCACTGAAGGGCACTGATGGGGTATGCAGCAATGATGAGCACTGATAGGTGGCACGGATAGGCGGCACTGATGGGCAACAAAAGGCAGCACTGAATGGCATCACAGATGGGCATAGACTGGTGTCACTGATGGGTACAGGTTGACATCACAGATGGGCACAGATTGGCATCACTGTTGGGGCTGCACTGTAATCAGAGCACTGATAATCGGTGCCCTGATTACCTGTACACGTCTCCCCGGTGAGGAGATGCTGCTGATCTGCTCTCCTCACCTCACACACTGTCAGTGTGAGGCGAGGAGAGCTGATAAATGGCATCTCCTTGTTTACATGTGGTCAGCTGTGATTGGACACAGCTGATCACATGGGTAAAGAGCCACGGCCGCTGCTCCTTACCGAGATCAGAGTCCCGCTGTGTCCTATGGACACAGTAAGTCCGTGATCGCCGTGCTGCGCTCCTCCATGGGCGCACGATCGTGGCGAGACTGGGCGACGTCGTATGATGTCAGCCCAGAACGAGAGGGGATCCCGCTTTCTGTGCCATCATTTGTCTATACGGCAGACGGGAGGGAGTTAAACACAGCCTTAAAACGGTCATCCATGCTACACAATTAAGGCTCATTCACACAAGCAGCTAAAGGGCATTAAAATCAAGCAGTTGAGCTGTAGCTGTGTTGAGTACCTAAACAAGGACATGCAGGCGCTCAGGACTGTACACATGCCTTGGCTGTGATGCCTTGCTTTACAGCCACAGTAAATATTAAATGGCATGTTGCTTTCCACCAGCAGTACCGCCTCTGAACCCCATCCATTCAAGTGAAAGGGGCTGCGCTGCAAGCACTCTGCAACCGCATGCAATGAATGTGGCTCTGTGGTATTTTGAGGGTTACAACAGGCGGTGAAAAGGCGCCATATTGCTTCTTACTGTCCTTAAAATAACGCTGAAAAGCAATCCACAGTGGATTCACTTTTCAAAGGGGCAGCTGTGTTAGCCATGAGCCATAACCACTTGCCGACCATATAACTTAACCACTTCAGCCCTGGAAGGATTTGCCCCCTTAATGACCAGGCCATTTTTTGCGATACGGCACTGCATGGCTTTAACTGACAATTGCATAGTCGTGCGAAGCTGTACCCAAACAAAATTGACATACTTTTTTACCCACAAATAGAGCTTTCTTTTGGTGGCGTTTGATCACCTCTGTGATTTTTATTTTTTACGCTATAAACAAAAAAATGACCGACAATTTTGAAGAAAAAAAAAAATTTTTTTTTTACTTTCTGCTAAAATACATATCCCAAAAAATATCTAAAAAACACATTTATTCATCAGTTTAGGCCGAAAATATTCTTCTACATATTTTTGGTTAAAAAAAATTGCAATAGGTGTATATTGATTGGTTTGTGCAAAAGTTATCGCATCTTCAAACTATGGGATAAATTTAGGGACTTTTATTTTTTTCTATTGTTTTTACTGGTAATGGTGGCGATCTGCAATTGTTAGCGGGACTGCGACATTGCTGCAGACAAATCTGACCCCAAATTACACTTTTTGGGGACCAGTGACATTATGACATTGATCAGTGCTATAAAAATGAACTGATCAATGTAAAAATGACACTGGCAGGGAAGAGGTTAACACTAGGGGGCAATCAAGGGGTTAAGTGTGTTCCCTGGGTGTGTTCTAACTGTAGGGGGATGAGCTCACTGGGACATGACAGAGATCACTGTTCCCAATCACTGAGAACAGAAGATCTCTGACATGTCATTAGGCAGAACGGGGAAAGGCCTTGTTTACACAGGCAGTTCCCCGTTCTGCCTCTGTACACAGCGATCGCGGGTCACCGGCAGATATCGAGTCCGCAGGACCCACGGGCACACTCCCACAGCGTGCGTGCTATCCTCTTTGCACAGACCAACGTACAGGTGCGTCGATTTGCGCAGGAGAGCCGACCTGCTGCAGTAAATGCACGTGAGCTGGCCGGCAGCTGGTTAAATATACGGCGGCAAGGTGGCACCGGATCACATACCTAGTACATGATTCGACACCCCTGGGTAGGGGGCGCGCATGTGACCCTCCGGCAGCCCGCTCCCACTGTGATTATACACAGAGGGAGCTCATCTGCTGGTACCGTTGACTCGATGTCCATCGGCACCCACCAATCATCCGGCACAGAGACAGAATGGCGGTCTGCCTATGTAAACAAGGCAGATCACCTTTCTTAAAGGAGGGAAGGCATGGATCCTGTGTCTCTGCAAAGCAGGGACATGGATTAATGCCTTCCCCTAGTAAAAGCATTTGCCACAGTACACAAAAACACTGGCTAGGAACACAGTTAACGCTTTGATCGCTCTTAGATGTTCAACCCCTTCCTAGCCAGTGTTACTAGTACAGTGACAGTGCATATTTTTAGCACTGATCACTGTGTTAGTGTCACTGTGTCAGTTAGTGTTCGAATGTCTACCTGCAATATCGCAGTCCCGCTATTTGCCGCCTAGTTAAAAAAAAAAGAAAAGAAATAAAAATATCCCATAGTTTGTAGACACTATAACTTTTGTGCAAACCAATCAATATACGTTATTGGGATTTTTTTTACCAAAAATATGTAGCAGAATACACATTAGCCTAAATTGATGAAGAAATTAGATATTTTTTTTTTACATTTTTTTGTTGGATATATTTTATAGCAGAAAGTAAAAAAAAAGGTGATCAAATACCACCAAAAGAAAGCTCTATTTTTGTGGAAAAAATACATACATTTTATTTGGGTACAGTGTCGCATGACCGTGCAATTGTCAGTTAAAATAACACAGTGCCGTATTGCAAAAAATGGCCTGGTCATGAAGGGGGGTAAACCTTGCGGAGGTCAAGTGGTTAAAGCACCTTTGATGCAACAAGGGCAGCAATTGATCTACTTTGCATTCAACAATAACAGATCTCAGGCGAACCTGTTGCATATAACGAAATGCAAAGTAGGTCAAGACAGCCTCAGAATGGTCATCCACACTACACAGTTATAGCACATGCACATAGGCACCTTTGCCCATATAGTGTAAAACTGGGCTTACAGCAGCACAGATGTAGCAAAAAGCCCACTGCCAGCAGCCTTGTCAAAATCAATGACAGGCTGAAATACGTGACTGCTGGACGTGGTTATACACACTTCTGAATGGTACTTGCATTCAGGTCCGTCTGAGTTTTAGACCATATACCCTAAACACAGGAATTCAATTACATACATGCCTTTGCATGAGCCCTTAAAGTGACTGATGCAGCAGGGGCTGTATTTGAAATGCAGAGGAGTGGATTTACTAAAGGCTGTTGCTCCAGTGCTTAGTAATTGAGGGGAAGCTCTGCTGACTTCCATTATCTAATCATGTGCAAACAAAAAATTGGGTATTCTTTGCAAAGTGAAGCTTCGCCCCATTTACTACGTTCTGGAGCAACTACACTTGTAGAATCCAACTGCACTTGCAAAGTGCACAGTCTATTTGCTTTTAGTAAATCCACCCCTTTGCCTTCAGTGTGAACAGACCTCTATATGACTTGTTTCATCCGAAAAAAAATGCAAAGCAGGCCTCAGAATGGTAAGCAACACTACACAATCACTGCAATTCTGTCCCTGGGATGCAGCGCCTTTGATTTATTAGAGTCAAATAGGACTCTGAGTGCAACTGCTCCAGAGCTTAGTAAAATGTATTAATAAAAGAGTAAATATCCACTTGCATGAGTATAAAGAATAAAATGCATGTCATGTAACCCAAACGCCATCATCTGTGGTTCCAGGCAGTGTGGTAGGACATCCAGCTAAGCAGATCACTGAACCTCTGTGGAGAGTCTAAGCCAAGGCATGGAAGTCGAACTCTCAAACGTTTGGCAGGGTGCATAAAGGGGAGGAGGATGCGTGGATAAAGTGGCTTGAGAAAGAGGTGTTAGCACATTGAAACGCCACACCCCTACATGCCCCGTCATCTGACATCACTGCCCAGGTTCCTACGCTGCCAAACATTTGACAGTTTGGCTTCCATGTCTTGGCTTACACTCTCCAAAGTGGTTCAGTGTTCTGGTTAGCTGGATGTTCTTCCACACTGCCTGGGACCACAGATGATGGCCTTTGGGTTACTTTACATGCACTTTATTCTTTATACTCTTGTGAATCAATATTTACTCTTTTATTAATAAATTTGTTTTCTGTTGCACTAATGCCCCGTACACACGGTCGGATTTTCTGACGGAAAATGTGTGATAGGACCTTGTTGTCGGAAATTCAGACCGTGTGTAGGCTCCATCACACATTTTCCATCGGATTTTCCGACACACAAAGTTTGAGAGCAGGATAAAAAATTTTCCGACAACAAAATCCGTTGTCGGAAATTCCGATCGTGTGTACACAAATCCGAAGCACAAAGTGCCACGCATGCTCAGAATAAAAAAAGAGATGAAAGCTATTGGCCACTGCCCCGTTTATAGTCCCGACGTACGTGTTTTACGTCACAGCGTTTAGAACGATCGGATCTTCCGACAACTTTGTGTGACCGTGTGTATGCAAGACAAGTTTGAGCCAACATCCGTCGGAAAAAATCCTAGGATTTTGTTTGTCGGAATGTCCGAACAAAGTCCGACCGTGTGTACGGGGCATTAGAAGCACCCTCTTGTGTTCTTCTGCTCTATTTCAGATATCCCTGTTTCTGTGGAGGAGCTGCTTTAATGACTTTGGTGCAATTATAGGATCATTTTATGGACATATTCCTTATTACATTTGGCTGCTGTCAACCTGGGACCTACTAGTGTTTTTTGCACAATGGCAAATAATTGCTCCCAGTAGAGACCCTCAAACCTAGAAGCTCTGCTTCCTTAACTAGGGCTCTGTTGCTGCAGGGAGGCAGCGTAGGAGCATGGCTCAGAAAGTATAACTGAAGTAAGGAGGATGGAGTGTCTGCAGAGATTGTCACTAGGGATAAGCTCAAGGTTTACTCCAAACACAAATTTGGGATGAACCTTGACTGTTTTGGCGTTCAGACGAACACCCAAATATTTACCCCTTCAACTTAAGCTGAATGACATGTTCAATAGCTTTACTGGTGCAGTCACTGCAACCTTAACAACCAGTGTATCACATACCTGGTAGCAGAGCCTGATATGATGAGGAAGGCCTCTCTTACCCCTCTGATTCGGGGCCCCTGATAGAGTAGACAGGAGGTGCACGAGTACAGAGTGGCACAAGTGCCTGTAAGTCTTGCTAGCAGCAGGGCAGGTGTCCTTGCTGGACAGAAGTCGTCAGATGGCTTCAGCAAGCAGGCAGGCAGCTGGTGCTGACGAAAGCAGGCAGAGTAGCAAGGTCAGGCAGGCAGGTAATACACAGACAGGATGGATCGGGTACAGGGCACAGACAGGAACATGGTCAGGAGACAAGCCGGGTCTAGAACCGATCAGTGGAAAAGGAGCCAAAGGAGCAGACAGAAGCAGAGGTCAGGGGACAAGCCAAGATTAATGCAGGTTGAAGTTCAGAGATTGGTCAAGACAAGCCGGGTCAGCAACTGGAAGCAGGATACAGGTTTACAGGATCACAGGTACACAGGAGACTGAAGACAAAGAAGCACTGATCCTGGGCAATGGCTGAGTTTAGTCTGTTTGGCACCAGCATCTGTCACATCTGCACGCAAGCTCCAGCGTGCAGGAGAATGCGTGACGGCACGTGTGTGCACACGAGTTCGCACATGCACATGTTTATTAGCTAGTGCCCAATTCTTGCGAGCGCGAAAGGGAATATGCCTGTGCCCAGAAGTTCGTCTAGAGGAATTATCTTGTTTGCTGGAATGTGCATCCTGACACAGTGACATCACCGGCCCCATTGACTTACATAGCCAGAGATCCCCGGCCATGTAAGCAAAGGTGCCAAGGATATTTTAAAGGAGGAAAAAAATGGCGTGGGGGTTCCCTTCAAGTAGTTGTACAGCTCACTCATTGAATTTGAGCAAAGCACATATATCTGTTGTGTTTACTTGTCTCTCTTCAAAGCTCTAAGTGTTGCTTCTCTCTGGTGCTTCGTTCCTCTGTTATCAGCATGAGTCAATACTGAGAAGTTTTCCCAACACATGAGATAAATTTGTGTCGGAAGGGGGGCAGGCAGAGAGAGCTCAGAACAGAGCTTGCCTATTCACAACACAGTTCTTCTGCTGTGTGAATGGGGTGTGTTCCATTCTTCCAATCAGCTTTCACACTCTGTAACTGCAGTCTCTCTGCCCCCTCCTCGGTGCTTCTGACAGATGAAGAAAGATTTTGAACACAATCAAAGGGTTTATAGTTAGAAGATACGATGGTAAGTTATCGATCATATCTTTGTTTCTTATGCAACCTCATAATCCAATTGATTGAAATACGATCGAATTCTTGAACAGATCATTTAAGTGCTGCCAATTGATGTAAAATGATCCATAATTTTCACAGCTTGATCAAAGTTATAGCTATTCGGTTTCAGTTAAAGAGTTAATGGCGCCCATGCTGAGCAGCCTGTGTTCAGAACAATACCCAAAGGCTACTGAAGATCACTATAGTATTGGTATCTATTACATTAAATGCCAGCATCCAAAGCAGAAGTCTCCAGGATACGACCCACAGGCCATATCCGGCCCACTAATATAAGATGCAGGTGGGTGCGGACCCCTGCGCATACAGCGTGCAGTCAAGGACCCACCCACATGTTATGATATGACACAGACAAGCTGTGCCTGTGCAGCCCCGTGTCCCAATAGAAATGAATGGGACACAGGCATAGGGATGCACACAACAGCTGTGCACTCCCATATCAGTAAAAGACAGCCCTGCATGGAAGATGTATAACTGGACCCTGTGCGAATGGGGGCTACGGAGCTAGGGACAGCAAGTGGTTAAGCTGTAACAGCAGTTGATGGGGTTCATATGTTGTGGTCATGATGCTTTTCTTCATGGCGAAAGTGATCAACAACATATTGCCTCCTATTCTGTAGAAAACCTGCTGCTCTCTATCTCCATCTTCTGTCCATATCCCCAATTTAGCTGAGGATTTTGCAGAGTACTGTTGGCAACTCTGCACATGCTCAGTTTTCAGTGAGTTCCTATGCTGATCATTTCCCCCTATCACATCTAAGCAGCCCATGTGACTATAGAGTCACACATGTGGGCATATACACAGTGGTAAATGACAGCCCACTTCCTCCCTTCCCCTTCATGCCCACTATCCATCTAAACATAATGGGGATGGGATTTTATATGTAGATTAATGGAGGCTTCGCCTGCCTCTTATTCTAAGAAACTGGAGCAGGGTGACAATGTACACAGCCTGTGACTGGCAGAAATCCGCCCACACCATGTTATTGCCAAAAAAAAATAAAGATTTGATATCAAATCAAATCAAATAGTTTTTGTTTTTTAACATTTTTTTTTTTTATTAACATATGACCAGTAGCAGAGAACTAGAAGCTCCTCCTGCTTATGATTCCCTGCAAAAGAACTGGGTCCTGTGACAGTTGTATAGCAAATAGGAAAAAAGTACTTTTTGTTTTTTGGATTTTTTTATTATTAGAGTGCCATCATTCATATGCAGAAATAGAAGGGACCATGTAAATTAAACATTGGGGTTTATTTACTAAAGCTGGATAGTGCAAAATCAGGCTCACTTCTGCATAGAAACCAATCGGCTTCCAGGATTTATTTCCAAAGCTTTACTGAACAAGCTGAGGTTAGAAGCTGATTGGTTTCTACAGTATGCAGAAGTTAGCATGATTTTGCACTCTCCAGCTTTAGTAAATACACCACATTGTGTGTTTAGTTTCACTTTAAGAGCATAATGCGCTAGTATGCGTTGCATACCTTGAAAAGAAGCCTTCCAGCGTTGCGCTGTCACTGCTGACAGGACTTCTATCTCCACCCGGTCTTCCTTCAGAGTTCGCAGGCTCTGGCAGCTTGAATGGCTGAGCCGCAATGAGGTCACTACTGCGCACGCACGCGGGAGTCATTGCCACGTCACAGCGCTCTGAAGGAATGGCACAGATATGCTGTTCCTTCAGAGCACATGCGCCGGTGACGTCACTACCTGCCAAAAGAGTGACAACCTCCTAATTGGTGCACATTTAGGAGATATTTATTTTACCTATAGGCAGTGCCGTGACAAGGACATTTAGAGCCCAGGGCTAACATGCCCTCCTCCCAGTATAAATCCGCCCCCTGCTGAAATTCCCCCTCCCAGCACAAATCTTTGCCCCCCTATCCCCCCAGCTCAAATGCCCCCCCCCCCAAAAAAAAAATCACTCCAAATCATCTACCCCTAAAATCTCTCTAAAAGAGTGTATACAAAATAAACCACAAGTGCAAAATAATAAAAATAAAGTTCATAAATGTGATGAGTGAAAAAGCAAGTCCACAAAAAAGCCAATGCAGGGTCCAGAGTTACATGGTCCACCGCTAGTACAGCCCGCCACCAGATGATAAAGTTGGAGGCTTACCAGAGAGCCTGCGACCGCCCTTACTCAGGGGGGCAAAACAGGCTTAGTAATGGAAGATGGACTCCTGGAGATGTCTCGCAATGGATTCCTTAGGTTGTCCTGCTAGTCTCCTCATTCAACAGCTGGTCCGCAATAACAGGGGCTCCAGTGTAAAGGGAATACTCCCAAGGGTTCCTTCCAAAAGCTTCTTCCCAAATAGACCAGGCACAGATAAGCCACAGATCCCAAAAAAAGAGTCCCTCATTTTGGTTTGATCTATATAGATGTATATAAAATGCACTTTTTATCTATCAAAAAGTATTTCCCAGTGCTAAACCTTTCATTTGATTTCTAAATTGCTGTATTTGTAGATTCCAAGAGCCAATAAAAAGGAATAGTAGTGGTTAAAAAAACACTTGTGGGTTTAACTAATCTTATTTTTTTAAAAAAATTCTCCTTTAAGGGGGCGTGGCAAGGGGTGTGTCCTATGCCTGCATACTTTTGCTGATAGGTGTCCCTCTTTCCCATCTTAGAAAGTTGGGAGGTATGCCTCTGGGTGATTTATGTACATAATTTTTTGTTATTCTGAAGAAATCCCTGTTTGTTCCTCTGTGCCCCTGTGCGAGTGAGTCTAATGGGAGTGGTTTCATAATTATCAACCAGCAGTTGTGGAATCAGGGCTCTAATGGGGAAAATTGCAGGGTCTGCATCCCTTTAGACGTTATTTCCTATTGGGAGTATCTTACAAAAAATCAAATTTTTGTTATATGGGATGCCAAAAATCTGACTTGTATCTTAGTGTAGACTTCTAAAATTGGTGAGCCAATTACACAAGCAGGAAATTATGTTTCTGGGGGGCGATCTGTCTTTCGGGTTTGCGAGCTCTGGCTATTTGATTTGCTGAAGCTGCCTTTTCCAGCAAAGCTCTTCAAGCGCCGATGAAGTTTAGGAGATATTCACAGTACCTACAGGTAAGCTTTATTATAGACTTACCTGTAGGTACAAGTAGTAGTACAGAGTTTACTACCACTTTAATAACATTCAATTACAACATGACTTGTGTCGCAATTGTATATGCAGTATTATTTTTTTTTATGTGCTATTTTTTTCCCATGAAAGTGAAGTTTCCCTTTAACCACTTCAGCTCCGGAAGGATTTGCCCCCTTAATGGCCAGGCCATTTTTTGTGATTCGGCACTGCGTTGCTTGAACTGACAATTGCACGGTCATGCAAAGCTGTACCCAAACAAAATTTACATCCTTTTTTTTCCCACAAATAGAGCTTTCTTTTGGTGGTATTTGAGCACCTCTGTGGTTTTTATTTTTTGTGCTATAAACAAAAAAAGAGTGACAATTTTGAAAAAAAAAGCAATATTTTTTACTTTTTGCTATAATAAATATCCCCCAAAAAATATAAAAAAACAAATTTCTTCCTCAATTTAGGCCGATATATATTCTTCTACATATTTTTGATTAAAAAAAAATCACAATAAGCATAAATTGATTGATTTGCGCAAAAGTTATAGTCTCTACAAAATAGGGGCTATATTTATGGCATTTTTATTATAATTTTTTTTTTTACTAGTAATGGTGGTGATCTGCGATTTTTAGCGGGATTGCGACATTGCGGCGAACAGATCAGACACTTTTGACACATTTTTGGGACCACTGACATTTATACAGCGATCAGTGCTATAAAAATGCACTGATTACTGTGTAAATGTCACTGGCAGGGAAGGGGATAACAATATGGGGGCGATCAAGGGGTGATCAGCGCAAATTCCTAAATCGTAAATATGTAAAAAATAGTTCAAACATGTGCTAAAGCAATTTAAACAGTGAAATAAATGATAAAGTCCAAAATATCCAAAATCGTGAAAACGACTCTTCTAAGTGATCAAACAAATTCTTCTTAACAAAATCTTTGTGACTTCGCAAAAGCTAAATGCTCCCAGAGCCCTTACCTCCGTAAGAAGTATAATCAACCTTATGATGGAAACAGGCTCACAGCTGCGAATCTCCAATTTGCAAACGTGTTGGGGGTTCCGACTCTAGGTGGTGTTGGACCGGGCTCAAACCTCCCTATAGTGATGTCAAACTTCTCCTCCGGGGCTCCCGATTACACGATAAACTTGCGGTTCCAAACATTAAATGAAGACAAAGAATAGCCTCCCATAGTGTAATATGTATAAAAGAGTGCAGGTTTATTCAAAGTCAAATGGATCCTTACATTAAAAACAAGTTAAAAAGCTTGTACAGTGCAAACACGGTGTTAGAGGCGCCTCTTACATCACTTCCGGTTCGCTCTCCGAATCCGGCCACGCCCTACGTGTTACGTCACGACACGTGACTTCATTAGGGGAACCAGATTGCCTGTCAGACGCTTCAATTTATATCCGAAAACAGGAAGTGTATTAGCGGCCATTTTGTTGGAGATAATGTCTCCATCATAGCAGCGGCCATTTTATAGGTTAAACTTCGGCGGTCATTTTGCTGGAGTTCATGTCTCCACCGCAGTGGGAGCCATTTTTTAGGTGGAAATGACAAATATAGGTAAATGGGCTGAAGTGTACCAACAAGCAAAATTTATTTAAGCCAATACTAAAACCCACCACAATGTGGCAAGTAAAGTGGTGGTAGAGAGACTGCGTGTGTAAATGCAGGACTCGCAATACATAAAAATGATAAATAAATCTAGACCTAGAAAAATATATATATATAGAAAAATTATGCATTTAAAATATATATAAAAAAATATATACATATGACTATATATATATATATTTTTATATATATATATATATATATATATATATATATATATATATATATATATATATATATATATATATATATATATATATAAATAAATAAATTAAAACCATTGAGGCATAACATTGTGCCAAGATGATGTATATATAATATGAACCTCTTAACTATAATACATAAACAAATGAATAGAATCATCAAAAAAAGGGACCGATGTGCGTGCCGGAAATGAGGCATAGAGGTAAATAGTCCAAAAATAAGTATCACAAGATGAAGTTTAAAGATTACTTAAACAGTTCAGGTCAAATTCGACATTGAGGCCATCTGGTGTAAGAGTATGTAGAGTGTGTATCCATTTAGATTATTTCTGGCTAATGGATCTGACCTTGTGTGCCCACCTCCAAGGTTTATTATATCTCTCAATACCCCAGAACTGCAAATGTGTGGGCTCAGTATTATGTGCCTGTGCGAAATGTCTAGATACATTATGTTTCGGAAAGCCTTTTAAAATATTTTGGACATGCTCTCTAATTCTGACCATGAGAGATCTCTTCGTCCTTCCCACATACTGTAAATTACAGCTGCATTGTAGAACATATACTACACCCTGAGTATGGCAGCTGATGAAATCTTTAATGGGGTAGTTTTGTCCAGTATTTGTAGATGTAAAATCTGTACATTTCTGTTGTGGCTTCTTAGAATGTTGGCAAGTGAAAGTCTGTCTGTTAATCGTTGTTTTTGTTAAGAAGAATTTGTTTGATCCCTTAGAAGAGTCGTTTTCACGATTTTGGATATTTTGGACTATATAATTTATTTCACTGTTTAAATTGCTTTAGTACATGTTTGATCTACTACTTACATATCTACGATTTAGGAATTTGCACTGATCACTCCCACTTATATTATTCACTTTTGTTCACTGTGTACACTTTAGGTCTAGCAACATCTTTCCATCATTGTTTATTCATTGTTATTTATTCACTTAGTAGCGCGAGAGACCATATTTTACAAGTGGGTTAAATGTGTTCCCTCGTGCGTGTTTCTAACTGTGGGAGGATGGGACTGACTAGAGGAGGAGCCAGATTGCTGTTCCTAACTAGTAGGACCAGACGATCTGTCTCTCGTCTCCATACAGAATGGGGATTTGTGTTTTTACCCGTTCTGGCTCTCGTGCCCACGACCGCGCGTGGCCGGCGGACATCGCGCCAGCCGGCCACGAGCTTTAGGTCCCCCCGCCGTGCAGCGGGCACACGTACAGACCTCCGATGGCAGGCGTGTGTGCCTGCTATAGCTGTTTAAAGGCCCGACGTACAGATACAGAGATTTGCGCAGGAGAGCCGACCTACTGCCGTAGAATGATGGCGGCTGGTCGGCTAGTGGTTAATGCATGCCTAAGCTTAGTCTTAGCTCCAGTCATTAAAATGGTTGTAAACCATGGGGCGGCACAGTGGTGTAGTGGATAGCACTCTCGCCTAGCAGTAAGAAGGGTCGCTGGTTCGTAATCCCAACCATGACACTACCTGCCTGGAGTTTGCATGTTCTCCCTGTGCCTGCGTGGGTTTCCTCCGGGTACTCTGGTTTCCTCCCACACTCCAAAGACATTCTGGTAGGTTAATTGGATCCTGTCTAAATTGTCCCTAGTATGTATGAATGTGAGTTAGGGGACCTTAGATTGTAAGCTCCTTGAGAGTAGGGACTGATGTGAATGTACAATGTATATGTAAAGCGCTGTGTAAATTGACAGCGCTATATAAGTACCTGAAATAAATAAACCCTGTACTACCACTTTTACCTACAAGCCTATAATAAAGCTTACTTGTTGGTACCGTGAATATCTCCTATACTTGCACCATTTAGGAGATATTCACTGTATCTGCATGTGCTGACGTGGCACTGAAGAAACGGCTCGCTTGTGCCGTTTCTTCAGTAGCTGTGCCGTGACCGGCGGCTCCCGTGCGCATGGTGGCATCATCGCGGCTCCGGCCATTCACAGCGCCGGAGCCCCTAAACTCAGAAATAACTCCGGGAGACATGTCGGCGGTCACAGCGATGTATGGGGACCGCTGCAACAGCTTTGATCTAAGATATTTCATAATGAGCTAGTATGCATGCATACTAGCTTATTATTCCCTTCCTTCCTGCAAGACAAAGGAAGAATGAGCTAGTATGCATGCATACTAGCTCATTCTTCCTTTGTCTTGCAGGTTGTTGTTTTTTTTTTTTTTGAGAGTTTACAACCACTTTAATAGAAGGGTTTCCTGAGACCAGAAAGTTATTATTATTTTTTTAACCATAGTTTTTTATTGATTTTCACATTGTAAGGGTTCCTCCATGTTAAAGGGACAGCCTATAGTAATAATGATGTTTCTCTACAGACACCCTGAGATTTTGAAGGCAGAACAATGTGAATAGAGACATTCCAGCCTCCTATTGTTCCCATGACTTGGCATGTAACAAGCACAGAAGGATTCTCCGCTAATGAAGCAATATTTCACACGTTCAACGCTGCAGGCTGCCAGCCCATAACCCCCGAGAGCCCGGCCACGCCCCCTCCGCCAGCACCCGGCGCGCATCTTGCGCATCTTTCCAGCGCTGGAAGGGTTGCAGGGCGGTAGCTAGGCATGCTAAACCCCGGCCCGTGATTGGCCGGCCCGGGCCGTGACGTAGGGGTGGAACTAGTGGAAACTACACAAGCCATTTCCACCTGCGTAACGCTCCAGTGGTTGTGGCATCTTCCCGGAGACACTGCAGCACTGACCGGTCCCCTCCCTCCTCCTCCTCCTCCCCCCAGATCTGCCCATACACAACCCGCCAGACACCGAGCCATGGCCGCTAATCCGGAGGAGCTGAGCGGATGGATGGAAGGGAATGCGGCTCCGGAGGAAGGGAAATCAGCAGGAGGCGCCTGGGGCTCCCTGGACCAGAGAGGGACCATCAAAGCCCAGCTGGCAGGGTATCCACCGGTTGCCATGGAGACAACGTCCACAGGTAAGGGGGGGGGGGGAGGGGACCAGGGCACACCTTCTCCCAAGGACTAAGGGCAAGTTCCTCCTTGATTGCTGACCTGGGGGCTATTCATGCAGCTCTTTCCTTTAAGTTGGTCATCAAAGAAGGCGAGCCAGAAATCAGAAATCAGTGAATAATCGAAGGCGATCACCTGCTGGTTGCTATCGGTTACAGCGCTTTACTTGTAACTCTTTGCCTTGTTACACATACGGAGGGGTTACTAAAACCAGAGTAGCCATGCATGGCAACCAATCAGTGTCAAGCTTCAGCTTGTTCAGTTAAGCTTTGAAAATGAAATCTAGAAGCCAATTGGAAACCAATTAGTAAATCCCCCTCACAGTCCAGTGCCAATTGATGACGGAGGTGCCTTGTCAATAACTTGTTTCATTGAACACAATGGGACTGTAGATACATAGGTGTACCACCATCCAGAATAGATCCATAGGACATGGTACAAAAATGATGACGGATCAATAGGTAACTTGTAGAGTATTGTTTATGCTTTGGAAAGCAGTTTATACATGGCGATTCATTTTATTTATTACAGGTATTTATACAGCGGCAACAATTTACGCATCTCTTTACATAATGTACATTTACTATACTGTATATATATATATATATATATATATATATATATATATATTAGAGCTGCACGATTCTGAATAAAATGAGAATCACGATTTTTTTGCTTAGAATAAAAAGATCATGATTCTCTCACGATTCTCGCGACGTAAAATCTTTCACATTATACAAAAAAAAAAAAAAAAAAAAAAAAAATGGGCTAACTTTACTGGTTAGATTTTTTTTTTAATTCATTAAAGTAATTTTTTCCAAAAAAATTGCATTTGAAAGACAGCTGCGCAAATACAGTGTGACATAAAATATTGCAACAACCAGCATTTTATTCTCTAGGGTGTCTACTAAAAAAAAAAAATATGTTTGGGGGTTCTAAATAATTTTCTAGCAAAAAAAAAAATGATTTTAACTTGAAACCAACAAATGTTAGAAAAAGGTTTAGTGTTTAAGTGGTTAAACTTTTTTCACTTACACAGGAAGTCTATTCCATTGACAAACTGTTACAATGTTTATACTTAAGTTCAACTGATAAAGAATGTTTTGTTTCTTGGCAGACTGCCCTGTTTTTCTCTTCTTTTCTTTTGACTGCTGTGGCTTCAGGAGAGCAGAGAGAATTCTTTGCATAGAAAGAATTGTGAAACACTTTAGTCAAGATCGCGATAACGATTCTTGACGATTAATCACAATAACGATTCTTGATGATTAATTGTGCAGCTCTAATATATATATATCCAACAATTTATACAGCGGTTTATATACTATACATTCATATCAGCCCCTGCCCTCAAAGAGCATACAATGTAAAGCTGACAATACAATCTCCTGACCATACAGCAGCCTTTCTCACCCAGGGATCCAAGGAACACGAAGGTTCCTCCAAAGGTTGCTGGGGGTTCCTTGACCAGTGATCAACATCTGCCTCTCAGATGAGTAGTCACTGACAACAATGAACCTTTTAGCTCTCTGTAAGGGAGAATGCTTCCCATTGACCATTGCACCGAGCCTGGAAAGTTATTACAAGGGTTCCTACATATTAAACAGTTTGAAAAAAGGCTGCCATACACTATACCAGCCATTCTTAACCAGGATTCCTCCAAAAAGTTGCTTGGGGTTCCTTGAGCAATGAGCAGCTTCCGCCTCTCAGATGAGAAGCCACTGACAACAATGAACCTTTATAGTTCTCTGTGTAGCAATAACTCACGGTGGAGCTGCTGGTTTAAAGCGGGCTGTTACCGTCACCTTTGTTATCTCTATTTCACCAGAACCAGGTCTAGCGTCCCGTTGAGTTTAATACCAGACAATGTAGGCACTGGACACTTGAGTATCTTTTCCAATGCTTTAATAAACGTAAATTGAAGGAAGTAGCAGGAAAGAGGTAGAAGAAGAGTTGCAGGGAAGTTCAAATACCTTTTCTTAGTGTAGTATTAGGAATTGAAATCTGGTAGATGAATATACTCTCTCTCTAGAGTTGAATCTTTGCCCGCCTGGATAGGTTTCTCTCACTAACCTAGCAGCTGATACGCAGCACGAACAAAAGTCTCTGCCACAGACTTGATTGGAACAAAACCCATACGATCCTCTGCCACAGGATGTAATGGTTTACGATGAACAGCAAACACAGCACTAGAACCTTTAAGCCGACCCGGCAGTACTATGCAGTAAGATTACTTTATTATGCGTCCTCCAATTGAGTCACCAGGCCCCTCTCCAGGCCAGCACTCTGCATGATCCTTCCATGACGGGTCCTCCCCTGGGATCTTCTCAGTTGTCCAGCTTCTTCACATAGGACAGACAGCCCAGGACCATTCCTCTGCCGCTGTGGTAGGCCCCAGACAGGCTTCTGGGCCCACCCACACGCTTCAGCGACGTGGGCCTCCCGAACAGGGGACCACGAGGTAGTACTCCTAGCACATACCTGTCGGCCAGGAGGGCCAGCAGGTGGAAGGAAAACGAACCCTAAAACATGGCGTCTGTCCCATAAATACCCTCTCCCAGAATGCAACTTGGAGGACCACCTCCACCGAGTTATCTCCGGGACAGAGGAGCACTCATACGCTTCAACGTGTTGCCTTTCCAACACCGACCCATGGTGACAACGACACCCACAGGCACAGTG
The DNA here is from genome assembly GCA_037952835.1 of Lithobates septentrionalis. NCBI lineage: Eukaryota > Metazoa > Chordata > Amphibia > Anura > Ranidae > Lithobates > Lithobates septentrionalis. The sequence continues at coordinate 445,664 of JBBDGP010002223.1, forward strand.
TGAAACTACATGCAACTCAGCCAAACTGGAACAGAGGCAAATCTGACTATGTATGAACAGATAACCCACCAAATTTACCTATCAGCAGTAGATTGAAAATCTACCAGCGCTACATCTGTAAGGGAGAATACTTCCCAATTACCCATACACTGAACCTGGAGAGTTATTTCAAGGGTTCCTTCATATTAAACAGTTTGAAAAAGGCTGCCATACACTATACCAGGCCAGCCATTCTTAACCAGGGTTCCATGGAACTCTAATGCCACGTACACACAACCGTTTTTTCCTTCGGAATGAACTCTGAAGGTTTTTCTGACAGAGTTCCGCTGAAACTGTCTTGCCTACACATGATCACACCAAAGTCCGACCATCTAGAACGCAGTGACGTACGACACGTACGACTGGAGTATAAAAAGGAAGTTCAGTAACCAGTAGCCAATAGCTGCTGTCTCGTTCTTGCTTCAGAGCATGCGTCGTTTTTGGTCCGTCGGAACAGCATACAGACGAGCGGTTTTCCCGATAGGAATTGATTCCGTCGCAAAGATTTGAAACATGTTCTAATTCTATATGGAGCCGGTTCACATATCTCCGGGGCGGCTGCGGAGCGCACTGCACAGTGCGTCTTTGGCTCCGTTTCAGGGCCGAATTCAGGCACAGATTCGGCTCTGATTTGTCCCTGAACCGGAGAATGTGGTCGCACTGCGTTCCTGTGCGATCCACAGCCAGTTCCAGTTTGAACCAAGCTTGAGATTCCTCCAAAGGTTGCTTGGGGTTCCTTGAGCTTTGGTTGACTGACCTCCCATCTGCCTGGATAATTCTGAGTCCACCACTACTTGACATGGCCAGTGGCATGACCCCAGTGTTTTTAAAATCATCTGTAAGGCTTAGTTCACACCTAAACCAGCCGCGGATCGTACAGGAACGCTATGCATTTCTGTTCTCCGTTTCAGGGACGAATCAGGGCCGAATGTTTGCCTGAATTTGGCCCTGAAATGGAAACCCCCATCCAACTCGCATAGGTGTGAACCCAGCCTTAGGCCCCTTTCATTTTAACGGAAATAGGTTTTTCGTGAGCTTTTTAAGCTCTTTTTTTAGCGTGAAAGCGCCTGAAAAGCATCTCAGTGTGAAAAGGGTCAACTTTCACACTGAGGCGGGCGGGTGTCAGCGGTAAAGTGGCGCTATTGTTAGCGGCGCTTTATCTTCGTTTCAACGGCGCTATTCAGCCGCTAGCGGGGCGCTTTTAACCCCCACTAGCGGCCGAAAGAGGGTTAACACTGCCCGCAAAGTGCTGCTGCAGTGGCGCTTTGCCGGCGGTTTGGCGGCGCTGCCCAATTGATTTCAGTATACACCGCTCCTACAGCGCTGCAAAGATGCTGCTTGTAGGACTATTTTTACCGTCCTGCAAGCACACCGCTCCAATGTGAAAGCGCTCGGGCTTTCACACTGGCGAGACAGGAGTGGCTCTTTACAGGCGCTATGCAGGCGCTATTTTAGTGCTGTAGCGCCTGTAAAGCGCCTCAGTGTGAAACCAATCTAAGGGTTTCATTCTTCCTAGTGACCACTAAGGGACATTTTTGCCATTGACCTCCAATACACTAGTGTCAGTAGGTTTCCCCCAAGATCATAAAATTATTTTAGCGGTTCCACTGGGGTAAAGAGATTGAGAAAGACTGAACTATACAATCTGATTGTACAATCTTCTCTAGATCTACCACCATCTATGTAGTACAAGGGCTTGCCTGATTTGATACTAATGCAATGAATTGTTTAGGTTTACCTTCATATTACATAGTTTTGGTAAATCTAAAGTAGATTGTACTGAGGTTGCCTCTGATCTATGCAGTGTGGAAAAGCCTTCCTGATTTGATACAAATTGAATACGATAAATTAGGTTTGTCCTTATATTGCATAGTTTTGGTAGATCTAAAGGAAATTGTTAGTGTATGGTAATAGATGTAATATGTAATAGATCAGTGTATGGTCAGATCAAGGTCTGTATCTCACCTACTAGGGCCAATTTAGACAGGAGACTACCAGCATGTCTTTGGACCCACACAAGTACAGTAAAAACATGCAAACTCCATGCAGATAATGTGCGGTTGGGATTCAGTAGTGTCCGAATTCAAACCAGAGACCCCAGTGCTACAAGGTAGATGTGCTAACTACCACTGTACTACCTTAAATGCAGATAAGAGGTCTTAGACAGTATCAGCTTTTTTTTTTTTTTTTCTTTTTTCTTTTTACTGCTTTTAATTTAAACCAGCTATTTAGTATGGAATGTTCAGTGCCAAAAATACAAGAAAGCAAATCACAGTCATTGTGGAACACAGCATGTCAAATTGTCACCCTGGTTGTCTTCGAACTGTCAGTTGAGTAGTGCTGATAATTTGGGTAATTTAGTTGCAGAGAGAATTTAGAAATTATGGTACGGCAACAATAAAAAATATCAGGAGTGGTGGCTTAGTGCTATTAAAGATGAACTTGTGGCATACTGTTAGATAACACTGTCATTCAGAAAGCTGAGTTGGATAAGTAATGTGGAGCAAGATGGGTCAGTCTGTAGAATGAGGCAAATGATGTTTTTGGATATGTTTGTGAAGGTATGTACAAAGGTGTGATAAAACGCAACTTACTGTGGGTAGCGCACAGCTCCTCTGTTTTGGAGGGATCCGACTTTTTTGGAGCACCTTTTTAGATGACATTTGGATATGAATAAATACATTTGGGTTCAGTTGTTACCATTCCTGATTTGCTGGCAGTACTTATTCTGTGGATTTTGAAAAATCAGGTGAGGTTGTAGAGTTGTCCGCAGAACAAAATTGTTTTGTTTAAAAAAAAAAAATATATATATATATATATATATATATATATATATATATATAGTTTTGCAGCAATGGTTGAGAATGTGTTTTTTTATTTATTTTTTTTCTGGAGGAAGTTATTGTTTATTTAAGTGATTGCTACTTTTGGTTGTTATTTATTTAGAAAACTATTGCTGTGTAAACACATGAAGCTATGTAGCCTTTGTTAAATATTGATTTCCCATCCCTGGCTATATGAATGGTTGGGCGTTTGCCCAGGTCTTGTGTCTGGTGGTGCTAAATTATGCGCCTCTTTCTTGTCTTTTTAAAAGTTAGAAGGTGCTATGGCTTTGCTCATAGTCATAAATGTTTAATCTTGCTGCTAACAGACTTAGCTAAAGGTACACTCCGGGCAAAATTGATCATTGAACCTTGAAATGTATAAAAGAAGCATAGCCCACCTGCTGTGAAGTTCAATTTTTTAACCAAGATACTGTAAATTGCAATAGTTCCTTCTACCCCATGTCCATCTGTGTCTAGTGATCCTGGATCACATCTTTTGGTAATGCTGGAATACTCTCCCTGCTGCTGGCAGTGCTAAGAAGTTGCTCACAGTCACTATTTACGTTCAAACCTGCCCTGGAAGTTTGAATGTACAGTACTTGGTAATGCAGAAATTAAGGGGGGAAAACTTTTTACAGCAGAGACTGCAAGAATTACACTTCAAGTGCCCACCTACTGATATTGTATTGAACATGGTGTGCCAGTGTGCCTGGGCACACCGTAATCACCCTGTGCGGTGCTGATCCCACTTGCTTCCTGCTGCCCCCCTGTCTCCCCCCTTCCAGCTTCCCTCGTCTCCCACCTGTTGCTACGGAGATGATTCAGGATGGATGAATGAATGAATGAACACAGTAAGTGATCTGTACCAATCGCTCCTGCGTTCATTCTTCACTGAAGCATAGTAAACTATGTTTACTGTGTTTCCGTTTGTGAATGAACAGGAAGCCGCACAGCACAGAGCACTTCCCATTCATACACTGTTCAGTGCAGCTGAGGCTGCAGAGGAAGTGACTGAGGAAGCTCTGTCCTCAGTCCCTTTCTCTCTGTTCAGACCCTTAATAATTCACCAAAGCCCCCCAACAGGGCTCATAAAATAAAAAAATATTGTAAAAAAATAATTAAAAAAATAAAATTGTAAAAATTAATTACTAAAATAATAGAAATAAAAACTACTGACACTGTCCACTGCCCTACTGACACCAATCTCTGCTCTACTGACACCATCCACTGCTCTACTGACACCAATCTCTGCTCTACTGACACTGTCCACTGCCCTGCTGACATCAATCTCTGCTCTACTGACACCATCCACTGCCCTGCTGACACCAATCTCTGCTCTACTGACACCGTCCACTGCTCTGCTGATATACATGCATGTGTGTTTGTGTTCTGGGGTGCACACCCTATTGTATAGATGTGTGTGCTTATGTTATAGGGGATTGCACAGGACTCTATGGAGAGATCAGACGAAAACGGACAGCATGTCCGTTTTCATCAGATCTCACCCGATCCGCCAGCGACGGATCCGAACGTAGAGGCATCCGTCTGCTTTTAGCGGATCGGACCGGGTCGGATGTCAGCGGACATGTCTCTGCTGACATTCGTCGCTCCATAGGCTAACATGGAGCACCCGTTCAGGTCCGCTTGTCAGTTTTGAACGGTCCGATTGTGTGAAAGGGGCCTTTAGAAACAGTTAACATTGTTTACTGCTCAGTAAACATTGCTGTTTATATAAGTGTCAAATCACACGAGCCTGGTCCACAGTAATAACAGCACATCCATTAAAGTGGTTGTAAAGCCTCACATATACCCAGTGAAGTGACTGGCCTCAGGTGATAAACAGAAATGAAACAAATCCTCCTGCATACGTTGTACCTGTTTATCTGCAGTCTTCTCTTCTCTACATTTGTTCAAAGTGAGGGATTTACACAGGATCTCTCCACTTTGAAGAGCAGGGGGCAGAGATCTGAAGTTACATCAGTGAGGAGAGCTCTAAGAGCTGATTGGAGGAAAGGGACACCCCCCCCCCCCCCCCCACACTTCTTCACACAGCACACAGGAACAGGGCTGAGGCTGCTAATCACAAGCTGTGCCTTTTCCTACCACCATTTTTCTCTTGGTGTCAGGAGAACTTGTCAGAAGTGACTGATAGCAGAGGAGATATCACGCTGATAGCAGAGGAACGAAGCAGCAGACAGGAATGACACTTAGTTTTCTGGACTGAGACAAGTACACATTATAGAAGGATTTGCTTTGTTCATATTTTATGTCTGAGGATTATAAACATTTTAAAGTGCATTGTGTTGAGGCAGCCCACACATTTGACTGGCTGCCTGATGCTTCATGAGGAGCCAAAAATTGCACATGCATCTTTTGCAGCAGTGCACTGCAATGCACTTTGTGTTGCACTGCAAGTGCGCTGGAAAGGCGCAATTGGGTGCCATTCAGAAGGAATGAGGCCACATCACGTCAAGGCACATAACACTTGCGTTACCACAGCGCAATTATAACAATGGGCCCTAAGGGCTCTTTGACACCGGCAGTAATGCTTACCACCTTCTGAAAAGCGATCCAGGGTGGATGACTTTTCAGAGGGCGGTATAGCAGTGGCTGACAGGCATTCCGGAGGCACTACTGCTGCCTCCTGATGCGTGTTTCTTTAGGTTTTTCTACTCCTTTTTTTTTTAGATTGTTGAACGGCAATTTTGCATTGCAGGACTGAACCGCAACTGTCAGGCAAGCATCGGAGTCGGCTCATGGTTGCAAAATGGCCCTATTGATCCCAATGGGCGAGTTTGACAGGTAGTGCCATCCATCAGACACTACAGTTAAAAGTGGCTGCAGCCACGATACATGTATATGCATGTGTACAAGCCTGTAAGGCTGCAATGTCAGAATTATGAGGGGTAGTAAAACCACAGCTCAGCCACCTGTTTTTACTTCTCCCTGGCCGCAGTGTGAAAGAACGCCAAGATATTTTCCTTAAAATGGTGCTGCTTTACTTTTGGCAATGGCTTAACATTTGGGGTGGGCAGATCTGGCAGGCATTAATTGCATGTTTGTAATCCAAAGCACTTGTATATCAAAGCGAATTTCTCCATAAGAAATAATGGAAACTCCGATGATTTGTTCCACAACCATTTATTCATAAGTCCTTCAGTTGATAGTCCATATTAAAAGATTATAGCAATGTGACCAGGTTGTGTAACCATAAAATGTCCATCCACAAATGGAAGCCTCCACAAGGGGATTAGAAGCAAAATCCAGCAGGAGCTACAGAGTATAAAAGAGAAGAGAGGCGCCTATAAGTGTAGGAATATGTTGCTAAATGTTGTACCTTCATTAAATGTAACCACATTGCTACACTTCGAGGCGCCTATTTTCTCTTCTATACTTCTCTTTTATACTCAGTTGTGACATGACGCTACTTGTTTATCAAGACATCGCTTGTATATCAAGTAAAAATTTATTTAAAAATATTGCTTGTCTTGCAAAACGCTCTCAAACCAAGTTATTCTCAAACCATGGTTTTACTGTATATCCTTTTGCCCCTTAGGTCAGGGGGTAGCTCAGCAGTTGCAAAAAAATGCAAGGCGGGCATCCTGCTTTACAACTACCTGAATAAATGGTAACATATTTAATTTGAACAAATAAGAGTTCTACTTGAAAAGTATGTTGCAATAAACTTTTGAAGTACACGTTTCTTTGTAGTTTCTTTGCTAACAATATTTCAAAATGTTACACTGGTGATCTAGACTTATGGATACTTGCCAATCGGGAAATACAGAAAACATTTAGCATGCATTGCAAGACGCTCGATAAGACAAATATATGGCTAGAATGCACAAAAGCCAACAAATTCTGCTATGTGATGTCAGGTTTGTTCTAAGCTCACCTCTAGGCAGACAGCTAAACACACATTGAATGCATGTATGGGATTTAGTTTACCTGCCAAAGGATTTGTCATTTTGTCCAGCCAAAGGGTTTGATATTTACAAAGTCATGGTTGGTAGATGGCTGTTCCCTACTGTTGTTAAAGTGGCTGTAAGGTAAAAAAACCTTCTGTGTGCAGCCTCCCTGCCCCCCCCCCCCCCCCCCGCAGCCTCTCCTTCCCAATACTTACCCGAGCCCCATCTCGATCCAGCAATGTGCATGAGAGCTGCGGCTCCCCCTGGTCTCTCCATCCTTATTGACTGAGACACAGCAGAGGGAACCATTGGCTCCCACTTCTGTCAATCACAGGCAGTGAGCAGGAAAAAAGTTTTTCTTTGTTTCTGTTATAAAATTTTGTAAATAAGTAAGTTTTCTCCTTCATTGATGGGCACTGATGAGGTAGCACTGATGGGCACTGATGAGGTGGCATTAATGAGGTGGCACTGATGAGGTGGCACTGATGGGTACTGATGATGAGGCACTAATATGCAGCACGGATCGGCACTGATAGGTGACACTGATGGGCACTGAAAGGCGCACTGATGGGCCTCTTATAGGCGGCACTGATGGGCACTTATAGGCAGCATTGATGAGGAGGCACTGGCAGGCTATACTGATGGGCACCTCTATTGGGCACTGATTGGCATACCTTGTGGTCCTGGGTGGGCACCCCTGGTGACCCTGGGTGGGCATCCCTGGTGATCCTGGGTGGGCAACCTGGGGGGGCTGCGCTGATAATCAATCAGCGCAGACCCGCCCTGTGAGGAGAGCAGCCGATCAGCTCTCTTCTACTCGCGTCTGTCAGCGGCTCTTCCTGTTTATGTTGTGATCAGCTGTAGAGCTGCACAATTAATCGTCAAGAATCGTTATCGTGATTAATCGTCATCGTGATTAATTGTCAAGAATCGTTATCGTGATTAATCGTCAAGAATCGTTATTGCGATCTTGACTAAAGTGTTTCACAATTCTTTCTATGCAAAGAATTTTCTCTGCTCTTCGGAAGCCACAGCCCTCAAAAGAAAGGAAGAGAAAAAACAGGCAGAAACAAAACATTCTTTATCAGTTGAACTTATATGTAAGTATAAACATTGTAACAGTTTGTCAATGGAATAGACTTCCTGTGTAAGTGAAAAAAGTTTAACCACTTAAACACTAAACCTTTTTCTGACATTTGTTGGTTTTTAAGTTAAAATCTTTTTTTTGCTAGAAAATTACTTATAACCCCCAAACATATATATTTTTTAGTAGACACCCTAGAGAATAAAATGGTGGTTGTTGCAATATTTTATGTCACACTGTATTTGCGCAGCGGTCTTTCAAATGCAATTTTAAAAAATGAATTAAAGAAAAAAAAAAATCTAACCAGTAAAGTCAGCCCAATTTTTTTTTTTTTTTTTTTTTTTTGTATAATGTGAAAGATTTTACGTCGCGAGAATTGTGAGAGAATCGTGATCTTTTTATTCTAAGCAAAAAAATCATGATTCTCATTTTGGCCAGAATCGTGCAGCTCTAATCAGCTTTGATTGGACACAGCTGATCACATGGTAAAGAGCCTACGTCAGAGGCTCTTTACCGAGATCGGTGTTGCGGGTGCGCGATCGCAGCTTATCCTGCTGGACATCATAGGATGCCCAGTCAGGATAACTTAACCACTTTGCGCACGTCGTTTTGCTATATGGTGGGCGAGAAGTGGTTAAGGCCCATACACATGATAAGAAAATCAGAAGTAAAATTTCGGAAGATGAAGAATCATCTGATTATCTAATCGTTAGTATAGTGCTTCCGACAGCCGATTCCGACTTTCAGGATGACAAAACCTGAAGGTTTATGCAATAAAATTTTTATCGTAAGTGAACACAACATCCGAATTTTGTTTGATTAGTGCAGTTTTCGTCTGAAAAAAAAGTAAGAGCAAGACTGCGCATGCTCGGAAATGAAAGAATACATTACAAAACAATTCAACACATTATATCCATATCACTGTATTCTGTTATATGAGGTTTTTCATATATTGAGTAACCTCTTAATTTTCGATATGAGACTAGCATGCAACAAAAACAGACGATTATTTGTCCGATTTCTCTCATCGTGTGTACAAGGCTTTAGGCAATCACAGGACACATGTGATTGCCTAAAGTGGGATCCATTGGCCCCTGCTGCTGTCAATGAAATCATGTGAGGGGGCAGGTCTGAGCTGTGCTGTATGTTCTATGAACACACACAGCCCAAGAGCATACCTGCAGGTGTGCCACCATAGCAAGCGGCTTTTCTATGGGGGCAGACACAGAAGAGGAGGGGCCAGGATCACTGGCGAGGGGACCCCGGAAGAGGAGAATCAGGTTGGCTCTGTGCCTTACCATTGCACACAGTAGGTAAGTATTTTTAGAAAAAAATATTTTTGCCTTTACAACCGCTTTAAATTGAACAAATCCTAAAAGAATGTTAAATGTGCATTTTAATACATGATATACATAATTCACACAAGGACCACAAATATAATCTGATTTAAAGAAAATTGTCTGTGTTAAATTGAACATTTTATCATGGCAGTATGCAAAACCGTCAAAGTATGCAGCAAAATAAAGTGTTTTCAGCTTTTATTAGCCTGTAAAATACATTTCTGATTAGTTACATTTAATTCACTTTTCTTTTTGATGAAAGCTGAGTAATCAAAGCATTGCATTTCACATTCCTGTACATTCTTCAAAGGGCCACTAAGCACAAAGTAAATGTTCTCTAGACCACTTGCTGATAGTATTCATAACTGAAGACACATAAATTGTAATACTGTTTATAGTTGTCAGCCCTTCGCCTTTAATAGAGCTTCTCTTCCAGTTCTTATAATGAATGTATCCGACATCTAAAAATACAAAAAGAGAGTTAAATGCAGTCCTGCTGCTGGCACCACTTTGTGGTGCCTTTTTTTGTTTTTTAGATTATACCCAAAAACACAAATGTAATATATTGCTGTTTACCAGTCCTTAGATGTGGTGGCTGCATTCATTTTAATTTTTTATGCTAAGAACATTTTTAGCTAGTACAGAAACCTGTTGACTTTGTCAGAAATGCAGTGTCCTTGTCACTTCCTGTATCATTGACACTTCCTGTGGGATAAAAAGACAGTCTTACTAGAAAAATTGGACAAAAATCTATCCTGCCCTACAAGGGTTAGTACTGTAGCTGTGACCTGTTGGGGTCAGGCTGCATGGCTGGGGATGGGCAGCAGGCAAGTTTTTTTTTTTTTTTTTCTTTCTTTTTTTTTTCTATCGAAAAGCCAGTGGCGTGCAAAACACACCTCAAAAACTTCCACCCGGTGCCAAAAAGTGCCCACACGTAGAGAGTGAAACACAAAAACGTGCAACGGGTGTACAGAGTCCTCCACTAGGGAAGGACCTTACCCTGATCCCCCGGGGCGTTAGGCTCCAGACAGGGACTGAGGTACTCGGACAAAGGGTCCATCCGGCCGAAACCAGGCGGACCCCCACAACTGGAAGAACTGCCGAAGCAGAGCAACCCAAGTACAGTGGGGCTCTCCCGAAGAGAGACCCCTCAAAGGAGAGGGCTAACCAAGCCAAAAGGCCTATGTCCACCCCCTCCCAAGACTTTCAGAGTAGGCCCGAGGACCCACACCCTACTCGCCACACAGTGACAAACGTGTATACAAGACAACCAAAAAAAGACAAAAAGTTGACAAACAGGGGTAAAAGAAAGAGTGGGGAAGATAGTGAGATGGGAGAGTGAAAGTGGCCATTGTGCTATACAATGGCCGGCTTTCCGGCCAGGCATAAAAATTTCCCCTAGTCCTGGCCAAAAGGCCCGGCCCAAGAGGCAGGTGCGAAAAACGTGTGTTGTGGTGAAGTGACCATGGTGCCATAAAATCAAGTGCTTTCACACCGTGACTTATACGGCACCCCTGAACTGCCACTTCAGGGGCACATTCACCACTGGCTTTTCGAAGAAGCCCTGACCCCCCCGCCCAGACCACAGCAGACCCCACCACAGGCAGAAAGGATGTGGAGATCAGGAAGCCGGAAAGAGTCCTTTATCAGGCTCTGCCGTTGCTCCCATCACTCCCTCCTAATTACATTCGGGAAGTACTAACCACTCCCCCCCTTAAGAGGGAAGTAAGCGTTCTCTCCCGAATAACTTTCCGGAGCTAGATCTGCCCCAATCCAGGCCAGAAGGCCAGGGTCCCGACCCTCCGGTTCGGACCCCGTGGTTCTCCATCCCCATCAGAAGGCTTCCCTTTCGGCTACAAACCGCTCCAGGTCACCTTCACTCCAGCAGGCTTTGCATAGCAACCGCAATCCCGTCTCTATTTCGCCATAGATCAGGGACGGAAGCAAGCGCCACCTCCTGGAAACTGATAAGAACAGATACTACACTTGATCTTAGCCAAAAAGCAGAGAAGCAATTAGCAATAATCACGCCTCAGTTGAACCTCATTGGCTATGATACTGCCACTGCAGCGGGCGAGTTAGCCAGCACAACCTGCACTGCCACCCTCCCACCACTAGAGGGTGCCCACTCCCCTTCTCCTTGCACCACTACTACCTTCCCTCATCTTACCTATGGAGAGGAAGGGGGAGAAGAAGAGGAGGGAGGAGAGCCGGCTGGCCTGAAGGCTTACAGGCTGCATACGCCCTCACCCTCCGGAGATGACAGGTTACGCCAACACATGCCCCCACCTCCAGGTGACAGACTGCACAACCCCCCTAAGCACTCCCCCTTCCCCTGAGGTAGCGGGTGGCCCACCTCCCCCAGATGTAACAGGCAGCACCAAACCAACCCTGGTCCATGAAGGGGTTGTCATCGCTGAGGCCGGTCCCTGGTGCAGAGGAGGTTGGGGAGCGCTGATATATTCCATAGTATGTTCAGGCTGTGATGCAAGTAAGATGCAGATTGTGCTTGAGCAGGAGTTTAAGAGGCAGACTGTGATTGGGAGGGAGTGTGTGCCAGAGGTTGGCTGTGATTGGGAGGGAGTGTGTGCCGGAGGTAGGCTGTGATTGGGAGGGAGTGTGTGCCGGAGGTAGGCTGTGATTGGGAGGGGGGAGTGTGCCGGAGGTAGGCTGTGATTGGGAGAGAGTGTGTGCCGGAGGTAGGCTGTGATTGGGAGGGGGGAGTATGCCGGAGGTAGGCTGTGATTGGGAGGGAGTGTGTGCCATTGGTAGGCTTTGATTGGGAGGGCGTGTGTGCCAGAGGTAGGCTGTGATTGGGAGAGTGTGTGTGCCAGAGGTAGGCTGTGATTGGGAGGGGGGAGTATGCCAGAGGTAGGCTGTGATTGGGAGGGGGGAGTGCGCCAGAGGTAGGCTGTGAGTGGGAGGGGGGAGTTTGCCAGAGGTAGGCTGTGATTGGGAGGGGGAAGTGTGCCGGAGGTAGGCTGTGATTGGGAGGGCGTGTGAGCCAAAGGTAGGCTGTGATTGGAAGGGTGTGTGTGCCAGAGGCAGGCTGTGATTGGGAGGGAGTGTGTGCCAGAGGTAGGCTGTGATTGGGAGGGAGTGTGTGTCAGAGGTAGGCTGTGATTGGGAGGGCAGAGTGTGCCAGAGGTAGGCTGTGATTGGGAGGGAATGTGTGCCAGAGGCAGGCTGTGATTGATTGGGGGGTGAACAAACTACCCAATACAGGGCTGCGGTGTGTCTGCACAGTGTCCTGTACCTCTAAATGGCCAGCTAAAGGATGAAAACTGACCATACAAGAGCAGCTCAGCTTTGTGTGTTCCGTTTTGAACAAGAAAGGTGACTGGCATTATCAACCAGGTACTTCAGGTGAAAGTAGTACATGACAGTAATAGACTATGATTTATAAAACATACATATGTTAACACACACATAGAAAACAAAGAAATATTTAGGGTAACATACACTGTAAATATTCGCTATGTCTAGGGGTGCAGTTAGAAGATATACTTACCTTATCCCACACTCCCGCAGGCTTCCTCCAGCAATGGAGATCATGATGTCACCTCCCCACCCCATCCAATCAGAGAATGCCTGTTCAGTAAATAGCGGCAGTGCCTAGTGAGCATACTCCCTCCTGTCCTCCCCTTTGTGCCCACGCTATAGCCGAAAGATGGCTACAGCCTGAGCCTAAATTTACGGGAGGGCGTCCATGTACATGTATACAAAATAATTCTGCGCTGCACAAAAAACGAGGAGCGCTGCTAACACAACCAACAAGATGTTAAATGAAAGGATAATACAATGAGTGTAGCGCTATAAACGTAGAGAACGTCTAGTATAAAGGCCATTAAGCCAACAGTTCCAAAAATATATAATAGGGAAGGGTCATCCGTATATATAACAATAGGTAGTCTTCAGGAAAATACTTCAAGCGGGGATATATGACATCCAAAATGAAGACAGGCACACCCCCACCGAGAGATGAAAAGGCTTACCAGATAGGATGGACCCAAAGGGGCATACGCCGAGTTGGGTCAGATAAGGCTTGGGTGGTGAGTGGCTGTAAGTGGCCCGGAGAGGCGATGTTTGTGAATGGTCCCACAACTTGCTGTATCCCTCAAAGCAGTTAGAAGATATACTTACTTTATCCCACACTCCCGCAGGCTTCCTCCAGCAATGGAGATCATGATGTCACCTCCCCACCTCATCCAATCAGAGAATGCCTGTTCAGTGAATAGCGGCAGTGCCTAGTGAGCATACTCCCTCCTGTTAACCCCTTTGTGCCCGCGCTATAGCCGAAAGATGGCTACAGCCTGAGCCTAAATTTACGGGAGGGCGTCCATGTACAACCTCCCGTGCATGAGCCCACAGCGCGCTCTGTGATTAGCGAGTCAACGAGCCAATGACAGCTGATCACGTGATGTAAACAGAGCCGGCGGATCTTTTCGCTAGCCGACGCATCCGGGTGTCAGTCCACTCTGACCCGGTTGTTGTTACCGTGGACCGGAAGTCTTGTACTAGGTGACGGCGTTCCGCCGTCTCGCACTGTGTCACTTTACCATCATCACCTCACACAGTGGTTTTACTATTTTAATAATATTTTTTAATAAAACTGGACATATTTACTTCACCATTGCAGGCTGTTAATCAAACAAACTGATATGAGTTTGTCTGCAAAATCTATTTTGATCAATTCAATGCTGTTGTTTTACTAAAACTGGAGAGTGGAAAATCTGGTATAGCTCTGCATGGCAGCCAATCAGCTTTTAACTTCAGCTTGTTTCTATTAAAGTGGAGCTCCACCCAAAATGGGAAGCTCCGCTTGTCTGCCTCCTCCCATCTACACGGACACATTTGACACCTTTTGGGGTGGGGGGGGGGGGGGGACCTGGTTTTGACAGGTACTCATTCCCACTTCCCCACCCTCCTTCCCCCCGGGCTTTAGCTCCTCTCCAAGCTTTGATAAAAAAAAAAAACCTGGAAGCGGATTGGTTTCTATGCAGAGCTGCACCAGAGTTTGCACTCTCCAGTTTTAGTAAATCGACCCCATTGTATTTTATTTTTTATCAAGCCAGTGACTAAGGAAATATGTATATACAGTATCAGTGTATACCATTGGTCATACATTTTTATTTTTTTAAATTTTTTTTATATGTAATCTTTTTATCCTCATTCTTACACCACTGTTCCGCACACATTAATTTTCAAAACATCCAGTATGATGAGCATATACTTTAATTTCACCAATTTACTGTATTGCATCAACTGTAATTGTGTTCTTTAACAGTTTGCCAGCGTGCCAAGTCAGTGAGCACAGCTGATGGCGTTCATTGCTTCTGCTAATGATGATTAGTTTTATTCTCCTGGTGTTAATTGGTCATTTAAAGCTTGATAAATATCTGAGATGTGAATGTGCTGTTAATTGTATACCGCTCCATATTATCAGTATATATTGTTAGGCACAGTCTGGAGGTGCAGAGTTATACTGACAAAAGTTGGCGTGATGTTGTTATGTTGCAAAAAAGTCCTAATTATATGTAAAATGTTAAATGTTTTCATATATTTGCATAGTGGGGGAGGGGGAAAGAATTACTGTAGGCTCATTTCATAAAGCAAAGCGGAACGAAACCCTCCTATCCTTTACAGCCAAGGAAGCTGCCGTCATCACCTCTGTTTGATCTGCAGTTGCCATGGTGCTGTACATGTGATCAGTAACGACACCAGCCATTTGATTGCTTGACAGTCCGGTTCAGAGCGCAAGCAACTGTGACAGTTATCATTCACGGCATGCTTTGAATGTAACAGTTTTGGTAAACAGTTAAATTGATGGATTTAGTTCTATTTTAAAACAAGGGTAACATTCTTTATTTTAGCCATGGGACTGTTATTTTCAAACCTCATTGGACGTAGCTGAAAATAACTGTCACTTTTTAGGAAATCCGGATCCTGATCATGGTGTGTGAGCTTTTTAAACTGATATCTGACACAGGGTGAGAACTGACTGCTGTTTGTAAGGCTGCAAATTGTATATATAGCAGTTCCTGATGCGGATCCTTTACCCCCACTGTCATATGATAAGGTACAATGATCCCTGTTCAATCCTCAGCTGAGCTGATGCCCAATTCTTCTGCTCTGCAAAAATAAATAATGGGACAGCTTTAAAGGGAACGTATTGGTCATATTGCTTGTACCTTTGTATCGATTTTTCGCTGGAGGCTGGTACCGCTCAGTTTCCTCGTACCTCGCTGTGTTGCTGCATCAAGTAAGCATTGCTTTTAGGAGTTCAACTTTGGTGGGCGCCTCTTGTATGATGCATAACAAAAAGTATAGGGCAAGTTCCTAATAATAATACTAACAGTAACACTAACAATTTTAACCACTTGCCGCACGCCGCACACCGATATACGTCGGCATAATGGCAGCGGTGGGCAAGTGGGCGTACCTGTATGTCCCCTTCAATTTGCGGGGCTAGTGGGCGCACGCGCCCGCCGCGTACTGCGTGACTGTGCACACGGGTCTCACAGACTCGATGTCCGCCACAGTGT
Source organism: Lithobates septentrionalis (assembly GCA_037952835.1). NCBI lineage: Eukaryota > Metazoa > Chordata > Amphibia > Anura > Ranidae > Lithobates > Lithobates septentrionalis. Next base: position 461,405 of record JBBDGP010002223.1, read on the forward strand.
TAATTTCGTCGAATAAAATGACTAAAACATTTCAGTCGACTAAATGAATACTATTTTAGTCAACTAAAATACGACTAAAACTAAAACAATTGAGATGACTAAAATACGACTAAAACTAAAATGGCATTTTAGTCAAAAGACTAATGCCCTGTACACACGGTCGGACTTTCCGACGGAAAATGTGCGATCGGAGCTTGTTGTCGGAAATTCCGACCGTGTGTAGGCTCCATCGGACTTTTTCCATCTGAATTTCCAACACACAAAGTTTGAGAGTTGGCTATAAAATTTTCCGACAACAAAATCCGATCCTTTAAATTCCGATCGTGTGTACACAAATCCGACGGACAAAGTGCCACGCATGCTCAGAATAAATTAAGAGACGAAAGCTATTGGCTACTGCCCCGTTTATAGTCCCGACGTACGTGTTTTATGTCACCGCATTCGGAACGATCGGATATTCTGACAACTTTGTGTGACCGTGTGTATGCAAGACAAGTTTGGGCCAACATCCGTCAGAAAAAATCCGATGGATTTTGTTGTCGGAATGTCCGATCAATGTCCGATCGTGTGTACAGGACATTACACTAAAACTAAATTGAAATTTGACTTAAAAAATTAACACTGGCCTTTAGTGCATGTTCATACCTTAATACAGTGGAACCTCGGTTTGCGAGTAACGCGGTTAATGAGCGTTTCGCAAATTGAGCACTGTATTTCTATAACTCCTAACTCAGTTTGCGAGTGTTGTCTCGCAAATCGAGCAGGATTCAGGCCAAAAGCGGTGTGCAGTACCGCTTTTGGCCTGAGGTGGGGGCGCTGGAGCCAAGCAGAGTCGAAAGTCGCCGATCGTCGGCGTCCAGAAATGCACGGAAAGGCCCGAGGACAGTTCGGCTGACCTCGGCAAACCTCGGAAAGGCTCGTGAACGGAGTCTTTCCGAGGTTTGCCGAGGTCCGCCGAAGTGTGCTCGGTCCTTTTCGGCCATTTCCAAGGCTCTCCGGCGCCCCCCGCCTCTGGCCGCATGCGGTATTGCATCCCATTGAAGTCAATGCGGAACAAATTATTTTAGTTTCCATTGACTTCAATGGGAAAACTTTGGATTACAAGCATACTCCTGGAACGGATTATGCTCGTAATCTGAGGTTCCACTGTACCTTAAATATTAACATATGAGATTTTTCACTCCAGCAGTATATAATGAGTTTGGAAATTGTAGAGAAATGTTAACTAATGCATTACAATTTAATTACACCCATTCGTTTTTAGACGACTAAAATGAGTTTTAGTAGACTAAAATGTAATGGAAATTTTAGTCGACTAAAACGTAGGACATTTTAGTCGACTAAAATGTACTGGAGATTTAGTCGACTAAATACGACTAAAACAATTGCAGAAGACTAAAATGGGACTAAAACTAAAATGCCATTTTAGTCCTAAGACTAAAACTAAATCGAAATTTGCTGCCAAAATTAACACTGGTCCGCCGGTGTCCCACGATCGTGTCACGGAGCAGCAGAATGGGGAGATGCCTATGTAAACAAGGCATTTCTCTGTTCTGCCTAGCAACATGACAGGGATCTACTGCTCCCTGTCATCGGGAGCAGTGATCTCTGTCATTTTGTAATGAGCCCATCCCCCCACAGTTAGAATCACTCCCTAGGACACACTTAACCCCTTGATTGCCCCCTAGTGTTTAACCCCTTCCCTGCCAGTATCATTTACACAGTAATCAGTGCATTTTTATAGCACTGATCGCTGTATAAATGACAATGGTCCCAAAATAGTGTCAAAAGTGTCCAATGTGTCCGCCGCAATGTCGCAGTCAGGATAAAAATCGCAGATCGCCGCCATTACTAATAAAAAAAAATTATAAAAATGCCATAAATCTATCCCCTATTTTGTAGATGCTATAACTTCTGCGCAAAGAAATCAATATACGCTTTTTTTTCCCAAGAAGAATACATATCGGCCTAAACTGAGGAAAAAATTAGTTTTTTTATATATTTTTTGGGGATATTTATTGTAGCAAAAAGTAAAAAATATTGCTTTTTTTTCAAAATTGTCTCTCTTTTATAGCGCAAAAAATAAAAACCACAGAGGTGATCAAATACCACCAAAAGAAAGCTCTATTTGTGGGAAAAAAGGACGCCAATTTTGTTTTGGTGTAACATTGCACGACCGCGCAATTGTCAGTTAAAGCGACGCAGTGCCGAATCTCAAAAAGTGCTCTGGTCAGGAAGGGGCTAAATCCTTTCCGGGGCTGAAGTGGTTAATAATAATAAATAAGAGCGACAACAAAAATGTCTGCCATCTTGTATGATCTTGACATATCCCCATCACACAAATGTGCAAAAGATGATATCAAAATGATTTGGGCCACTTACAGTGTATCTGAGCCTTGCTGCAAAGTCCATTGACACAGACAGTGGGAATCAGCCCCGTCCCCCCCGGCTCCCCCGTCACTAGAGTTGATTGATAGGAGCAGGAGCCAATGGCTCCCACTGCTATCAATTACCCCAATGAGGAGGGAGACAGCGCTCAGGTAAGAATAAGAGGGGGTTGGGGGTAGCCTGCAATAGAGAGGGTTCTTTACCTTAATGCATAGAGTGCATTAAAGTGGAGTTCCACCCACTTTTACAACTCTTCAGCATCCCTCACTAAACTGTGCACTGTACTGTAAACAAATTGGATATTTTTATATTTTTTTTCTCAGCACCTACTGTATATCTGCTGTATTCATTTTTCACTTCCTCCTCCCTGGCCGCGGCCCATCACATCATTTCCTGTTTGCAATGCCTTCTGGGAAGGGGAAGCAACTTCCTCTGAAACTGCCGTTGCTATGGAAACCTGACCTGAAACCTATTACACTGCTTGTGCTGCACTGAGCATGTGCGAGATCTGTAAGGATGAGATCCAGGAAGAAATACAGTCTGACTTCAGATGCCCACACTTAAGATGGCCACGGCCTGCTGTAAGTTTATAAAATAACAAACTACTGCTATAAACTAACAAAACAGACCTTAGTTTACAGACTAACTTTACTAGAACACATTAAGCTTGTGTATTATAGGGGTATTTTTATTTAAAAAGTATAATTTCGGCCGGAACACCACTTTAAGGTAAAAACCTGAAGGCTTTAGAATCTCTTTAATCCCTCCAGTTCTCCAATTTCACATAGATGAGAATATTCAATTGACATACTGTATATTTATATATTTTGTAATAATTTACAGCACTAAAAATGTGTCAAAAATAGTCAGTCCACATAGATTGTCCTTATCAACCAGACATCAAGAAAGAAATGATAAAATCTTAAAAACAAGATGGTATTGGTGTCCGGTGGATATGCACAAAATTAATGTTGAAAATCAAGAGACATGCTGGAGATGTTCTAACGCAAGGGGTACAATGTCACACATATGGTATTATTGTCCGACGTTTTTTTTATTCTGGTCAAAGATTTTTAGCTTATATTGGAAAATTACAAAATCCACTTTGCAAGCAGATATGTTAGTTTCAGTGCTATCAATTATTTCTGGATCAATAAAATCTATAAAAAGAAAAGATATTTTAAGACATATGCTCACTGCAGCATGTACGGTCATAGCTAGAATTTGGCAGAAGGCGATAGGCCCCACAATAGCAGAATGCAATATTATCAAACTATTTAAAGCAAAACTTGAAATAGCGCCCCCCCCTTTTTTTCTCTTTTTCTTTTGTGTAATTACGTTTAATGTTGGTCTGGTCTGTCTGTCTTTTAAATGTTATATGTAAGTCCTGGTTTGTATGGGTGTGTAAAGGAAATGTGATAGTAATATTAGTTGATCGTAAAATTATATGTAATATGGATACAATTATTGATGGATTAGAGATACCCTATTTAGGATAGCAGGGGTAACCTAATTTTTGTGGATACTATTTTTTTGATAGGGGATTTTTCTGAAGTTTGGAAATAGTAAATGATAAGAAATTACCCCACTGTCAGATTTCAATAGGGTAAGGTAAAATGGAGAAGGAGAGGACACATTTTTTTACGATATACTTATTGTATAGAATGTCCAATCCTTTTTGTCAATTTTCTTTTATGTATATTGTTTACTTGAAAAATTTATAAAATAAAGATTATAAAAAAATAAATAAATAGTCAGTCCATTTCGGTGTTGAGAAGCTGAAGATCACATTTCCCACACTATACTTTCATTGTCATCATTTTTTTAGGGCTGCGGAAATTAACGATTAATTCCTTGATTAATCGTAAAGTTTTTTGATCGATCAAAATTTTTTTGATCGGTAGGCTGCCTGCCCTGGGGCCGCTTTGGGCCAGGCTGTGGCTGCAGCGCAGCGCTCCGCTCCCTCCTCCTCCACTATATGGCATACACAGTCTGCAGGCATCTCCCGCTGAACACTGCGTCTATCACACGAGCTGATCTAGGAGGAGGGCGGGACTTTTCTCACAACACGGCCAAAGTTTTCACACTCAGCTCGGAGACACACAGCGGGAGATGCCCGCAGACTGTGTAATCCAGGCACAGGCACTGACTACAGTGAGGCTGCGATTATGGGCACACTGAGGCTGCATTATGGGCACAGTGAGGCTGCGATTATGGGCACGGTGAGACTGCATTATGGGCACAGTGAGACTGCATTATGGGCACGGTGAGGCTGCGATTATGGGCACGGTGAGACTGCATTATGGGCACAGTGATACTGCATTACGGCACAGTGAGGCTGTGATTATGGGCACGGTGAGACAGCATTATGGGCACGGTGAGGCTGCGATTATGGGCACGGTGAGACAGCATTATGGGCACGGTGAGACAGCATTATGGGCACGGTGAGGCTGCAGTTATAGGCACCAGGAGGCTGTGATTATGGGCATGGTGAGACAGCATTATGGGCACGGTGAGGCTGCAATTATGGGCAGGTAAGGCTGCAATTATGGGCACGGTGAGACTGCATTATGGGAACAGTGAGGCTGCGATTATGGGCAGGGTAAATCTGAGATTATGGGCACGTTGAGACAGCATTTATGGGCACGGTGAGGCTGAGATTATGGGCATGGTGAGGCTGAGTTTATGACGTGTGATGTCCTAGCCATGCCCCGTTATGTCCGGTTTTGGCTGTTGCCATAGCAACGGTGCTAAATCAGCTAAAAGTAGTTGGATCTGTATGTGCGTTATAATTAATCAAAATTAGTCGATTAATCGATTTAAAAAAAACCGATTAATCGAACACGAAAATTTTAATCAGTAACAGCCCTACATTTTTTCTTTTCTCATTTATTTATACTGCAACCAGGTAAAATTTGGTAATCATACAGAATTGTATATGGTTGAGAAAAATACATAATGAATCCCTAGGCACTTTTTGAATTTCTGTGTGTCTGGCAGCTAAATGCAGCTTGATAAATAAAGCGAGCCATAATTAATAAGCGCACAGAACTGATTTGTATGTACATATCAAACAGAATAAAAGAGACTTGTTTAAGAGGTTACTGCTATTGCAGTGATTTTATAGTTTAACAGTCCCACTGCTGACTGCTGAGATCCCAAAGGTTTCACAGCAAGGACCAAAGGGTCACATTTGGCCCTTGGGCTATGGATTGGGCTCAAGGAACTTATATAATAATCAAATCATGCAGAGTGACAACAAACTCCTACAACTAAAGAACTTGCCTCAATCCTGGTGTCTTATGGTGCCCATACACTAGGCGAAAAATTGTTCAAAGATCTGTCATTTGGACAGTTTGTTTATCGTCTAGTTAATGGGCACATATCGAAAATTGGTTGTGATGTTTTTGAGCCAAAAAATCTGAGGAAAAGTTTGGAAAACTTCTGCTGAATGGATGATAAATTTAAAGGTTAATGTGTTTTTCGCCCAAACAGTTTGCACTAGGCACATGTGACAAAACAAATGAAAAACGGATTCATTAATGTCCATTGAATAATTTTATCAATCAAAATTCGTTTTTTACATGATGGCGAAATTTTTTGCTTTCATGGCCGTGTGTTTGTTTTTTCAAACGATTTTTCGACAGATGTATGGCTAGCATAAGTGTTATGCCTAGTACACACGATCGGACATTCCGACAACAAAATCCTTGTTTTTTTTCTGACGGATGTTGGCTCAAACTTGTCTTGCATACACACGGTCACACAAAGTTGGTTGGAAATTCCGAACGTCAAGAACATGGTGACGTACAACACGTACAATGAGCTGAGAAAAATGAAGTTTAATAGCCAGTTCTGCTCTTCTACTTGATTCCGAGCATGCGTGGCACTTTGTGCATTGGAATTGTGTACACACGATCAGAATTTACGCGAACGGATTTTGTTGTCCGAAAATTTGAGAACCAGATCTCAAATTTTGTGCGACGGAAATTCCGATGGGAACTGTCCGATGAAGCCTACACACGGTTGGAATTTCCGACGAAAGGCTCCCATTGAACATTTTCCGTTGGAAAATCCGACTGTGTGTATGGGGCATTGGATACCTCTGGTGGGCTCCATATCTTCTTGAGCCCTGAGAATGTACATCTTTAGTAAAATGGCTTTGGATATTAGTGATGTCATGATTGTTATTTGGAGAGGGGTAAGCTTGTATATGAAAAATATAATTGTTGGGAGAGTAGTACCAGTGGACTCATTGTCACCACTTTCTGAACTTAAACCAAAGACAAATATTCAAATATTTTTTTTTAAAGCCGCCTCAGGTGTTGTACATTAAAAAAAGGAAGGGAGGGGGATCAATTGGGGTTCAGGGTTCAGAACCTAGATTTTGGGCTTTAAAGGGGATTAAAGCGATTGTGTGGGTTCTTTTTTTTTTCTTTTTTTTTTTTTTAAATAACAAACATATCATACTTACCTCCACTGTGCAGCTCGTTTTGCTCAGAGTGGCCCCGAACCTGGTCTTCTAGGGTCCCCCGGTGGCTCTCGCGGCTCCTCCCCGCATCAGATAACCCCCTAGGAGAAGCGCTCTCCCGGGGGGGTTACCTTGCGGGTGTGCTCCCGAGTCAAGCATTTGCATCCATAGACACGAATGCCGGACTCGGCCCCGCCCTCCGGCGCCCACGTCATTGGATTTGATTGACAGCAGCGGGAGCCAATGGCTGCGCTGCTATCAATTTATCCAATCAAGAGCCGGGACCCCGTCGAGAGAGGGACAGCGCGTCTCTGCCGAGGAAAATACGGGGATCAGGTAAGTAAAACGGGGGGGCTAGGGTTGTGGTCACTGGCAGATGTTTTTTCACCTTAATGCATAGGAGGAGGAGACAGACTGGATGGAGCTTTTTCAATGTAAACAAGGCAGAGCTCTGTCCTGTCAGTGGGGATGTGCTGGATTTTGTTTCCCTGCAAAAAAGGGAAAACAATACAGCACATCCCTTAGTAAAAGCAGCTCATGGTACATGCAAAAACACTGGTTGGGCACACATTTAACCCTTTGATCGCCCATAACTCTTTTCTAGCCAGTGTCATTAATACAGTAGTGCATACTTTTAGCCTGCGCCCTTAATAGACGGGCCGCCACTGGTTTATAGCGCACAAAATTTAAAACCCAGTGATGATCAAATACCACCAAAAGAAAGCTCTATTTGTGGGGAAAAAATGGCATAAACCTAATTTATGTACAGCGTTGCATAACCGCGCAATTATCAGTCAAAGTAACGCAGTGCCATACAGAAAAAAAAGGCCTGGTCATGAAGGAGGGTACATCTTCCAGAGGTGAAGCGGTTAATATCACAGCCCCAAAAAATCTACATGTTACAAAGTAACCAAGCAATACCCTTAGCTGAAATACATTTACCTTTGTTCCAGCTAACAAGATTGGATAACAGCACATCATGTATAATTACGGTTTCACTTTAATGTTTGCTTTGTTCTATACCTGATTGATGTTGAAAAAAATGATTTACCATTTTGGAGAGTTTTCTATAATTATGGAAATTATGTTGAGTCTGATGTTACTTGAATTATTAGAACCACACCTGAAAATTTCAGACGCATTAAATATATTAGCATCCTTGTAATTCAGAAACACCACATTGACTTTTTAAACTCCGTAATTTTCAAATATATAGATATATGAAAATGTATGTGCAGGGGATGTGCTTATTCTTTGATGGCCCCAGATGCAAGCACCAGGGCGGTATGTTCATTTAATCTCTGCCACCCCAAGTGCCCGCTTCTCTAGGGTTCAGTTATCTATATCAGCAGGTTGAGTTCTGTTTCGCTAGGTAAGTGGAAAAACAAAATAGTTTAAAGTAGAAATCTAACTAATCTTAAAACTGCTCCCCCCCCCCCCCCCAACACTTAAACCCTTTTCACACTGAGGTGCTTTTCAGGCGTTTTTGCACTAAAAATAGCACCTGTAAAGTGCCTGAAAAGCACCTCTCAAGCCACCAAGGCTTTCACACTGGGGCATGGCCCTTGTGGTGTATACAAGCAGCATCTTTTGGGCAGTGCGGTGTATACACCGCTCCTTCACCACCCCTGCCCATTGAAATGAACGGGCGCCGCTTTCCAAGCAGCGCTAAGCGGGCGCTTTTAACCCCTTCTCCAAAGCGCCCGCACCACCCCAGTGTAAAAGGGGTCTTATACTAACCAACCTGGGGAAGAAAGATCTGTATACATACCTATTTTCAGACCGCTCCAGTCCAGTCACATGATCCCCCTACTTTAGCCAGCGCTGTCTGTAGGGGAGAGGAGGGAGTGCTCAGTGATGGCTGAAATGCCAGAGTGGAGACGTTAAGCAAAGGCTTACTAAGGCCCATCTGTTGTCAGCACTCCCTCCTCTGCTGAAGCTGCCGCTAGCTGTCACAGGAAAGCCAGATCACATTGCCAGACCAGAGTGGCTGGAAAATAGTTAAGTAGACGGACCTTTCTTCCACGTGTTAGTTAGTCAGTGGCGGCTGGTGGGTTCTTCTTTTGGGGGGGGGGCGTCAAACAAACAACACTCCACCCCCCACGGCACGGCGGCAATGAAAAGAAACCTCCCCCCGCATGGGCTGTCGGCACTCACCCACTCGTGTGGTGGGCTGTGGTGTCCTCTCCTCCTGGAGTGCAGGCAGCGGCCGCAGCGGCTCCGGTGTCCGCTCCTCCAACTTCCTCCGCCGCGGTGTGTCTGCTCTTCCGCCAAAGCGCTAGACATCCAATAAGATCGCCTGACACTTTGGGCAATCGGGAAACAGGTCTCACAGACCTACCTCCTGATTGGCGGGGAGGAACTTTAGTGTGATAATAGCGAACATTAATTTATTAATTTAATTCATTTGCTTATCGTCACACAACTGTGTGGGCTCCAATCGCAATGCTCTGCGCTCCGAGGCGACCCTTTTTTGAAGCCTGTTAGACCCTCTGGCTCTAATCAGTTGCTTTAAAAAAAACACCTCACAGCATTGGAATCCATGGTCCAGCGCCACTAATATGTAGATCAGGGGGCCGGACGCATAGAAAGGGGAGGCGGCGCCCGTGCGCCCTCTATGGATGGGCTGCCACAAGTTAGTACAGGTGTTAGGATGGGGAAAGGAGCAGTTTTAAGATTAGTTAGGTATATCCTGGAATACTACTTTAACTCCGGCTAAAACCTTTTGATTTCTAGGTATGGATAGCGTTGGAAATGGTTAGAGATTCCATCAGGTTTTTATTCCTGCTTGTCTCAGTGTTCGGGAGATTTGCCTATTTTTCCTGCTTTAGTGACAACATTGTCATTCTTCCTCACTGCATCCCACACAAAATGTTAAAGTGGTTCTAAATGCTCAATGCACAGAGCAGGTAAGCATGACATGTTTGTTAATAAAAAAACAAACAAACAAACAAACAAGCCTTTAATTAGGGGTGCACCGAATGAGTTTTTTGGTGCCGAAACCGATACCGAAAATGAAAAATACACTAGGCCGAAAACCGAAACCGATACAGAAAATGACTGTTTTAAAAAATATTTTTATACATTTTAAATAAAATGTATACATTTTTATATAACGCATTGCTAATAGTATTAGCAAAATTTCCATGCGGTGCACCTCTAGCAGATATGATGCAGGAAATGGTCAAAGACTGGGGCCATAGTACAGGAGATGGTCAGAGACTGCAGACATGATACAGGAAATGGTCAGAGACTACTTACATGGTACAGGAGATGGTCAGAGACTGGGGAAATGGTACAGGAGATAGTCAGAGACTGGGGAAATGGTACAGGAGATAGTCAGAGACTGGGGAAATGGTACAGGAGATGGTCAGAGACTGCAGACATGGTACAGGAGATGGTCAGAGACTGGGGACATGGTACAGGAGATGGTCAGAGACTGGAGACATGGTACAGGAGATGGTCAGAGACTGCAGACATGGTACAGGAGATGGTCAGAGACTACGGACATGGTACAAGAGATGGCCAGAGACTAGGGACATGGTACAGGAGATGGTCAGAGACTGCGGACATGGTACAGGAGATGGTCAGAGACTGGAGACATGGTACAGGAGATGGTCAGAGACTGGGGACATGGTACAGGAGGTGGTCAGAGACTGTGGACATGGTACAGGAGATGGTCAGAGACTGCGGACATGGTTCAGGAGATTGTCAGAGACTGCAGACATGGTACAGGAGATGTCAGAGACTGCCCATAAGATGCAGCCCACGTGTGCCCATAAGATGCAGCCTGCCTATGCCCATAAGATGCAGCCTGCCTGTGCATATAAGATGCAGCCTCACCTGTGCCCATCATGCAGCTTGCCAGTGCCCATCATGCAGCTTGCCAGTGCTCGTCATGCAGCCTTCCAGTTCCTGTCATGCAGCTTGCCAGTGCCCGTCATGTAGCCTGCCAGTTCCTGTCATGCAGCTTGCCAGTGCCCGTCATGTAGCCTGCCAGTTCCCAAATCAGAGCGGTGATCTCCGTGTGTCACGGAGCTGCATTTGAATTGCCCGGGTTGCAGTAACGATGTCTCGCCTCCTGTAATCACGTCACACTGATTCAATGTCCCACCATTGGATCAGTGTGCCGTCTGTCACAGGAGGTGGGACATTGTTACTGCGGTCTGTGTATTTAAGCTCCGTGACAAACGGAGATCGTGGTGAGGAGAGAGGGAGGAGAGGACTGCGGAGCACCGCGCCAGGGCGGCACCAGGGACGGGGCCCCGCCCCATTTTCGGCCCCATTATCGGCGTGATTTCTCTTTCGGCAAAGTCCCGAAAACACCATTTTCGGACGATATGTTTCAGCCGTCGAAATTTCGGTGCATGCCTACCTTTAATATCACTTTAAGTTTTCACAGTGTAGATGGATACCCCAGAAGATTTTATGGTAGTACACAACTGTCCAAGGTTTGCATAAAAATGCATGCTGGTAGGATAAATTACCAGTATCATTGGGGAGACATATTATTATATGTTATGCACTCACCAGCCACTTTATTAGGTACACCTTGCTAGTACGGGATTGGACCCCTTTTTGCCTTCAGAACTGCCTTAATTCTTGGTGGCATAGATTCAACAAGGTGCTGGAAACATTCCTCAGAGATTTTGGTCCATATTGACATTATAGCATCACTCAGTTGCTGCAGATTTGTCAGCTGCACATCCATGATTTGATTATCCCGTTCCACCACATACCAAAGGTGCTCTATTGTATTGAGATCTGGTGACTGTGGAGGCCATTGGAGTACAGAGACCTCATTGTCATGTTCAAGAAACCAGTAGTGAAATGATTTGGGCTTTGTGACATGGTGCATTATCTTGCTGGAAGGGGCCATCAGAAGATGGGTACACTGTAGTCATAAAGGGATGGACATGGTCAGCAGCCATACTCCGGTAGGCCGTGGCATTTAAACAATGCTCAATTGGTACTAAGGGGCCCAAAGTTTGCCTAGAAAATATTCCCCACACCATTACACCACCATCACCAACCTAAGCCGTTGATTCAAGGCAGGTTGAATCCATGCTTTTATGTTTATGACAGATTCGGACCCTACTATCTGAATGTCAAAGCTGAAATCGAGACTCATCAGACCAGGCAACTTTTTCCAGTCTTCTTTTGTCCAATTTTGGTGAGCCTATACGAATTGTAGCCTTATGCCCTGTACACACGGTCGGACATTGATCGGACATTCCGACAACAAAATCCTAGGATTTTTTCCGACGGATGTAGGCTCAAAGTTGTCTTGCATGCACACGGTCACACAAAGTTGTCGGAAAATCCAATCGTTCTAAACGTGGTGACGTAAAACACGTACGTCGGAACTATAAACGGGGCAGTAGCCGATAGCTTTCGTATCTTAACCGGTTCCTGACCGGCTCCTCTACTTTTACGTCGGCAGAATGGCACGGCTGCGCAAAGTAACTACCCACACGTTACTTTGAATTTGCCGCCGTTTGCGTGCCTGCCGCGATCTCCGTGGGTCGTGTCGCGGGTCCCGTGGACTCGATCGCCGCGGGCATACCCGCGATCGCCTCACGGAGAGGACGAACAGGGAGATGCCATTGTAAAGAGCATCTCCCCGTTCTGCCTAGTGACAAGTGTCACTCGATCTCTGCTCCCTGTCATCGGAGCGAAGATCAGTGACGTCACGCACCAGCCCATCCCCCTGACAGTTAGAAGTCACTCCCCTAGGACACACTTAACCCCTCCCCGCCCCCTAGTGGTTAACCCCTTCACTGCCAGTGTCATTTATACAGGAATCATTATTTTATAGCACTGATTGCTGTATAAATGACAATGGTCCCAAAAATGTGTAAAAAAATGTCTGACATGTCCGCCATAACGTCACAGTCACAATAAAAATCGCTGATCGTCGCCATTACTAGTAAAAAAAAAAAAAAAAATTAATAAAAATGCCATAAAACTATCCCCTATTTTGTAAACGCTATAACTTTTACGCAAACAAATCAATAAACGCTTATTGTGATTTTTTTTTTACCAAAAATATGTAGAAGAATATGTATCGGCCTAAACTGAGGAAAAAAAATGTTTTTTTATATATTTTTTGGGGATAATTATTATAGCAAAAAGTAAAAAATAATGCGTTTTTTTCAAAATTGTCACTCTTATTTTGTTTATGGCGCAAAAAATAAAAATCGCAGAGATGATCAAATACCACCAAAAGAAAGCTCTATTTGTGGGAAAAAAAGGACGTCAATTTTGTTTCGGAGCCACGTCGCACGACCGCGCAATTGTCAAATAAAGCGATGCAGTGCCGAATCGCAAAAAACACTCTGGTCAGGAAGGGGGTAAATCCTTCCGGGGCTGAAGTGGTTAATTTATTCTGAGCATGCGTGGCACTTTGTGCGTCGGATTTGTGTACACACGATCGGAATTTCTGACAACGGATTTTGTTGTCGGAAAATTTTATAGCAAGCTCTCAAACTTTGTGTGTCGGAAATTCCGATGGAAAATGTGTGATGGAGCCCACACACGGTCGGAATTTCCGACAGCAAGGTCCTATCACACATTTTCTGTCGGAAAATCCGACCGTGTGTAAAGGGCATTCGTTTTCTGTTCCAAGCTGACAGGAGTGGCACCCGTGTCATCTTCTGCTGCTGTAGCCAATCTGCTTCATGGTTCAATGTGTATTCATGTGTATTCAATGGTATTCTGCATATCTTGGTTGTAACGAGTGGTTATTTGAGTTACTGTTGCCTTTCTATCATCTCAAACCAGTCCGCCCATTCTCCTCTGACCTCAACAAGGCATTTTTGCCCACACAACTGCCGCTCACTGGATATTTTCTCTTTTTCGGACCATTCTCTGTAAACACTAGAGATGATTGTGCGTGATAATCCCAGTAGATCAGCAGTTTTTGCAATACTCCCCTTTTTTATTTTATTTTTTTAATCATAAACTGTTTTATTAATAGTTGCTAAGTACATTGAACAAAGACAGAATTTCCAGTTCAGGACAATAACACAGAGTCTTATAAAAGAAGATTCACATTCTGCATTAGACATTAACAGAGACTTGTTGCATCTTTATACTGTCAAGTTGCTTACATGTCAGTCCCCGCCCCATTAACTGCGACTACAAGTGTAAATAAGTGACAAAGTAGTACACAAGAAAGGTGTGGTACTGATACAAATATTTGTTCCCCCCTCCCTCCCCACAGACTTTGCCTGCACAATCTAGAGTCCCCCGGGATGTACTCAACCTGCAAGACACTGCAGCGTCCGCATCAGGACCAATTCCCTAGGGGACAACCCTGGGGTATCTAGCCACGGAGACCAACGTTTCTCAAATTTACCTAACCGGTTTATATGCTGATATATATATCTTTCCAGGAGAAGTGTGCTTCCCATATGGTGCACCCATGTCTTAACTGATGGGAAGGTTGTAGATTTCAAACCTAAAAGAATGACCTTCCTGGCCTGAAAAAACACCCTAGAGAAGGCCACTGTCCTCTGGGATCATCTCCTCAAGAATTCCAAGCAGGCAACCAACAGGACTCAGGGGGACAGTCATCTGAAATACTTTATTGAGCGTGAAGAGAATCACACTACAATACGATTCACCAGAGGAGATGAATGAGATCCCCGGATGTTCGCCTACATTTTCCACATAGTGAGTCGGGGAGCCTACCCATCCTGTGGCGCTTCACAAGGGTATAGTGTACAGAGTAGAATATACAATTGGGACACCTCTGAGATACGTTAAGGGAGATGTATTGGCCGACTGAAATGCCTCTTCCCACCGAACACCTGTCAATGTACCTACATCCTCCTCCCACTGGGACATTGCCTTTGTGGGATGTGCCCTCAGATATTCCGTCAAAAGCTTGTGGTAGCATTGAGATATGAAACCTTTTATTGCTGTCACAGACTGAAGTAGGTGAAACATGGGGGTAGGTCCATTTCACCGCGTCACCCTGAGCCCTAACCGCATGAGATAATTGTAGGTAATAATAAGCCATGTGTGGTGGTACGGTAAAATTGCGCTGTAGATCCAAAAAAAATCCAATAGCCTCCCATTCTGAAAGATCTGTGAGAGGTGAGTCACCTCCATGGCTCACCATCTGGGCCCCTGCTGGATTCCAAAGACCTCACTTAACATATGTAGCTCATTGGAAATTCCTGAAAAGATCTGCCATGATATACTGTATGAAGACCAACAGTTCCAAATCATCAGGCTGTTTTTGGCTAAAACAGGTACATTTTTACGTCATAGCTGGTGCCCACCAACTGACCATTCTTGAGCAGGCAATATAGTAGAGGTTATTAATCTGTCCCAGTTTTTATAGTCCCCCCTGACCCCAAGATCAGTGGCACTAATAGCCCCATCTGTGCCACCTGCCTCCTACCCACTGATCTCTCTTCAATGATTGCCTTGGTCAAACGTTTCTATTTATGGAGCTCTCTGCACTCACAGGTGTTCATGTCATGCATGCATGTCCATTGTGGGCAACTTGACCTTCAGTTTTGGAAGATTATACCACTATCATTATAACGTATATAATAATCATTGTTGTTGGGAACAACTTATTAACTAGTATGACAATGGCAGATAAGTTTCTACTTAAGTTTCTACTGGATCACCTCTATGTCAAATTATAAATACTAACAGTCTAATTCAGCTCCTGAGTCCAACCCTAGTGATGGAGAATGAGCAGCATTCAGGCCAGCAACAGAGCGACATCTTGCTGCCCCAGGTACAGAGGGAGAAAGTCCTTTGGAACATTCAGGAAGCCTCTTTAGTGATCCTGCCACTGGCAATTTTCCGCTAGCAGCATAACCTGATTACTAATTGTGACGGACCTCCTGGCACCCAGCCTGGGTGCCTCTGGCAAGATACAGCTTCCTCCAGTCTGGAAGCAGGAACCAGGTGTTATAGCTGAATATTGTACTAGACAACACCAGCTTAGGTGCAAACTGGAACTCACTTTATTGTAAATTCAAACAGAATATATACCACACAAAATCAGAGCCTGATCACATTATCCTAAACAATGCAGACTGTAAACAATAATATCATCAGTTCCTCTAATGAACAGCTAACAAACATGAACAGTGATCTTAATTAAACAGTAAGCTAATTAACAACTAGTCACTTAGACAAGCCTAGGTGACTCAGGTCAGTGCCCACCCAGACAGCTTGGTGCCAGTATTCAAGAAGACCCAGGGCTATCCAAATCTCATTAACCAGCTTTCTTTTCACATACATGTTCTTACTAAGTTATGACTTCCTTGACTATTAAATGCGGTAATTAGGGTTGCCACATCATCCCTTTAATCCAGGACACACATTAATTACACAGGTTCTGTGGCTGATTAAGGTGGTAATTAAACTCACTTGGTGCCACATCTGCATTAAATCAGCCTCAGAACCTGTGTAATTAATATGTGTCCTGGATTAAAGGGATGATGTGGCAACCCTAGCGGTAATGTCTTGTAGCTCCCTCAAATGGCAGGGCCCATAGTCCATAGGCAAGAGGCTACCCTGCAGTCCCCTCCAAAAGCCCCTGTACTGGTTGGGTCTGTCACACTAACATTCTCTGTTACTTTAACGCTAACCATCCCTGTAACGCTAACACTAACCCTGCCTGCATCCTTATCACTAACCCTGCCTGCAACCTTGACACTTAAACTGTCTGTTATCATATCACTAAGGGCCCGTTCACACTACTTGCTCCATTTTAGCTGGTGTCTATTTTTGCCAGGAGGTGAGGGAGCAGTGCAATACACTCTTTCAGCACATTGCAGTGTTTACATTCTTTTTTTAACTTTGAGAATATCAAAATGTACACTCCATTTACATCTCTGCAAAGCGGTGTGACGTCATTTGCTCCGGTGTGGTGCCATCTGAAGTGCTGCAGCAATATGCAGCATGTTATATGATACTGCCACCTCCTGAATGCCCCTTGTTATTTCTTTGAAATTAAGAGGGACCTTACATTGAAATACCATGCTGTAACATTTGCCAAGCATTTGGCACAAGGTTGCAGCTTGGTTCCGTTAACTTCACTTGGCAAATTTGACCAGCAGTATTGCTTGCCCAACATGACATGCCAAGTTAAAATTTCCTGCACCAGGAAAAAAGCATCTTTGCTGTGGCAAACAGACCTGAGTGGCTGCCATTACACATTGGGGTTAATGTACTAAAACTGGAGAGTGCAAAATCTGGTCCAGCTGTGCATGGTAGCCAATCAGCTTCAAACTTCAGCTTGTTCAATTAGGGTCGGTTCACACTGGGGCAACACGACTTCAGCGCGACTTTGCACGGCGACTTCAACGCGGCTTCGACGCGACTTCAGCGCGACTTCAGCGCGACTTTAGCAAATTACAAGGCGACTTGAAGTCGCCTCCATGACAGGCGACTTCGGCTGTGGCCAATCACAGGGCAATCAGCTCTCTGGGAGGGAGGGGGGAGGGAGGGGTTTTCCCTGCAAAGTCGCTTGACTTTACAGAGAGATCCGACTTGGAGGCGACTTCCATTGATTTCTATGGTACAGGTCGCCTACCAAGTCGGATCAAAGTAGTACAGGGAGTACGCTCTGAAGTCGGAGCGACTTCAGTAGTGTCTATTAAGACGCTAGCGTTCACTCCCATTGAATCTATTTCTGGGGCGACTTGGGGCGACTTGAGGGCGTACAAGTCGGATCCCAAGTCGCCCCAGTGTGAACCGACCCTCAAGCTTTGACAAGAAAAACCTGGAAGCCTATTGGCTACCATGCACAGCTGCACCAGATTTGTTTTTTGGTGTAATGCAGATCAACCAGCTGTTTTTGTGCACTACTACTGAAAGGGTGCAATTTACAATTGCATTTTTTTGATTTGTGCCTTAGTGATGTGATTTTTATGTTCGGCATGTTTACAATATCACTGATAGCTGCAATAAAACTCTATTATTAGGGAGGAAGTTCCAGATATTAATGGGAACGGCAAAGTTATTAATAGCAGACACAGGATGAAAATATAGGACAGTGATGGTGAAACATTGCACTGCAGATACACAGTGATTGTATGCAATAAAAACCAGAAGAAATACATTTGGTTTTACAAGTGTTCATAAAATATAACCTTCATATTTCCTGCCAGATAAATAACTGCAACCAGAGAATAAGTAATAACTAGCACTTTATGTTATTATCTTTTTAAAGTAAGTGAATTATTTCTGTTACAAGTGGTGCATTAAAGCCAACCTTTTGATAACTTCACAGGTCTTGAATAAATAAATTCCTGACATGTCACGATATACAATTTTACCATTTATTAATAGAAGAAAAGAGCAAGGTGTGCAGACTAAGTGTAGTGGGTGTGTAAGCTTTTATTAAAGTAAGACAATTAGCAACTCACATAAAGTAGGACACATTTTGCTTATCATGGTTCTCAAAAGGATTCCCAGCTGGGGAGGGCACCGAGAAAACTGTCACAATGGATACACTGGATAAGGTCTGGATGGCAACTGCATTAGCTAAGAGAGACAGCAAGGGAGCGCCAATCTAAGTGCAGCAAGGTAAAGAGGACACAGCGCACAATAGTTGGCAACTCACAGTGTGTGTTTGAGCTCATGCATTACAGTCATTGGTGCATCTGCAGCTGGGAGAGAGAGGCATCCAGGATCCCAAGATAGAGCTGCTGCTACAAGGAGTGGAGTATGGTATCCAGGGTGACCAAGCAGCCACAGGACAGGAAGCAGGACGCTGGCTGGAAAAAGAGGCATCAAATTTGAAACATGTTGCCACCCCCCGACATCACTTCCTGTCCTCGCCTGTGCTCCATCGATCCACACATGCTGCTTCCTGCCCCCTTGCTGTCTCTCTTGGCTATTGCAGGTGCCATCCAGGCCGTATCCATTGTATCCTTTTTTACAGTTTCCTTGGTGTCTTCCCCAGCTGGGAATCCTTTTGAGAACCATGATAAGCATAAAAGCAAGGTCCATAAAGATATGGATGAGCGAGTTTGGGGTGGAAGAACTTGACTGGCCTGCACAGAATTCTGACTTCAAGCCTTCTCGTCCACATCAGTGCCTGACCTCACAAATGCGCTTCTGAAAGAATGCTTAAACATTCCCATAGACACATTCCTAAAACTTGTGGACAGCCTTCCCAGAAGAGTTGATGCTCTTATAGCTGCAAAGGGTGGGCCAACTCAATATTAAACCCTACGGACTAAGAATGGGATGTCATTAAAGTTCATGTTCATGTAAAGGCAGGTGTCCCAACACTTTTGGTAATATATTGTATGTTTTATGCTGTCCACTGCCTTGTAACTAGTCAGACATGCCCTGAGAGTGGCTGTTACCCACTTATGCCAGCATAGAGCCCTGGAGTAGAAAATCAGGAAGGCAGAATTCCAGAAACAGATATTTTTTATGCATTTTCAAGTGAAAATCAGTTCAAAATCATGACATTCACAGTGCAGGACAAATGAGTAAAAGGTGTGGGACTTCAATTGGGCTTTTCTAAAATTAACATTTCGATGGAGGAATTCATTGAGGTATGCTGGCCGCCTGCATTCTCCGAATGGCTAGGAAGAACATTGCAGCAAGTCTCGGCAGCGCCCTGTGATCAAGGACAGGCAGACGTCTCAGCAGTCATTGTTTTCAGCAGGTCACTCGCCTGTCTATGGTCAGCCTTGTATGACTGCAGCTTACAAAAAGATAAATGGTTGGGGGTATCTGTTTTAAATATTAAAACATCCAACCCCACTCCTATTACAAAGAAAATCCACAACTTCATTTACCTTTATTCTGCAGCCTGTAATGTATTGAGAGTGCAATCCATCTTTTTGACGTACGACAATCATTTACGGTGTTATATATAGACTAAAGCTGAAATAGTATACTTCCCTTGACGCTGTTGGAAAAGATTTTCTGAATGTATGCAAAAGGCAGGAGTGTTTACTATGAAGTACAGAGAGAATGAAAGCCTACGGCAGCCATTGGTATGGTAAAGGGAATCCATGCTGTAATTATGAATGTAGAAAAGGAATGCATTCATCCAAATATACACCAAGGAATATGTCCGCCATTGCACTAAGCAAAGGTATGTGAATAGCCACAACAGCTATATAAGCTGATGCTGAATTTCTAGCACTTTGAATTAAAATCATGTTTTATATCATTTTTCTTTCTAGTTTGCAGATATAATTAAAGCTTTACTGTTAGAAACCCAGTCCTTGTCTTCTGTGCAGCCAATGAAAAATATTCATAATTTCTGGAAGCTGCAATCATAACGAATGACTTAACTACACGGCATTGTTTGGTCTCAGTAATACTACTAAAATAGCTGCTATTAATCCCTCAAGACCCACGATGCCTCAGTAAGTGAGGGAACAATTAATTACCTAGGGTATAAGCAGCACAGTAGCACATACCACTGATTATGAAGGCAAAATCCAAAAAGCTTTACTCCAGTCATTTTTGTTTTATTTTTTTAGTTTTGAATAGCTTGAAAAAAAAAATATTTTTCTGTTAGGTTTTATTTCTGCCTGTAACCATACTTGGGAGATTTTCCTTTACTTCCTGTCCCTGTGATGCCCGCAGAAGAAATAGAGTAATGATTGTCATAAGAAAAGCATAGACAGCAGTATTTGTTTTTGCTTGTGTCTTGGATAAATTTACTCTCACTTCCATCGTAATCTTCCCAATAGGGATACATATGGCAGATGGCATTAAAAAAGCTGACAGAACCTCTAACACAGACATTTTTAATTTTTTAGCCCAGAGGAACCCTTGAAATAATTTACAGGCCTCCGAGAACCCTTGCAAAAAACAATGCATTGGTGGTCATTGGGAAAAATGTTACTTTACATGGGTGGCTAGTTAGCAAAATGCCCTTACAGTGATGGTCACAATGCCACCCTTACAGACAGCTAAAAAGATCATTGGGTACATGCGGCTGGCTCTGCCAAGTGGTGTTGATCCTGGAACTATGCAAGCACCATCAAATGAGAGGTCAAACAGCCACAGCTCAAGGAACCCCTCGCAACCTCTGGAGGAACCCTATGGTTCCACAAAATCCTGGTTGAGAATAGCTGCTCTAACCTTTCCCTGTGGCTGAAGTTGAGCATTATTTAATTGTGGATGCTGCTATGTACCTTTCACGATCAGTGTTCCAGCACTTATTGAAACTCACTTGACTACCCCATACAAGGTACAGTGACAGATTCCCTTATTAGAAGAACCTGCCACCAACTGATCCCTCCCCCTTGCCTCCTCAGTACTCCTTTTTTAAGAATCAGGTGTATGAACTTTGTGTAAACTTGATATTTTTGTCAGAGCTTACACAAGTCTAACTTCTTTTTCCTCCTCAAGTTTGGGGCTGGAGATTGGCTGTCAGGGCCTCCATCCTTTGAGAGACGGTCACATACAGTACTCCTTTATAAAGTGAAAGGCCAGTTAAAACTATTGTCTTATGCTGGAAATCTCCTGCTCCTCCCTTGTTAACCACATAAAAATCTCTAATGAATTCTTTACTTCTGCTGTACAAGGCCTTCTACAATAAATAAATTTGACAAAATCTGGTCTCTATGGCTAGAAATTTCGGACAATGCAACTGAGTCCCAAGATAATTACCATGGATGGATCTCGGAATCTGTTAATGGAACCCCCCTTCCTTAACTCTGTGGGATGGGGTGCTACTCCTCTTTGGCTCCCAGATTTGAGTCCACGATTTTATTAGAAAATAATAGAAACCTTTGCGCCAGTGGTGTCGATAGCAGATAATATATATAAATTACATATACTGGTGGTACATCTAGTAAGAAAACATTCCCAACAATAAAGAAAATTTGTGGAAATATATAAACAATCAGTGTAAGCTGCTCCCCAATTTTTGAATAATCAAAAAATAGATAATCAAAAAAATCTTTCTTACACGATTTTATTAGCCTACCTTGTCGCTATTCTCGGTTAGTGTAGTGATCCAATCATGTGATTTGTATCCTTTTGTCATGGTACATAGGACAGTGGTGACTTCGTATTTCCACTGTACTCCTGTCTTTGTATTTTTTTTGGCAGTGGGACTGCCTAGCACTGCATTGTAAGAGTGCAGTTTTCTCTTGGGTTGATGTTTGTTTTCATTGGTAGCCACTTGTTTTGTAACTATTTGTACTGTTTTTTAAAATCTAATAAAAAGTACTTATCAAAAAAGGCCATTTTTTTACCAAAGGCTCTAATTGGGCAAAAGAAAATTGCAGGGATGGTGAGCATCAGCATAGGGGAATCTTTACAAGAGGACCTGTGACTTTGCCTGAATGGCAATACAATAAACATACATAAAGACATGACCACTCCACCGGCCCCGCATACCTACTAGGATCTTTTTCTCCCCGCAGTATCCAAATAGAAACAAACCTAGTGTAGTTCTGCAGTTTTTTGTGTTTTTTTGCTTACAGTCCAACAAGCTTTTTTTTGCAAGTAGTGCAACCTTACAAAGCCAGATTGTGGCCCATCGGTCACATCGAGACTCTATAGTACAGCACTCCTTTATGACTAAGCCCCAATTTGGTAAAAACACATTGAAGAAGTAGGAGAAAGTCAAGCAGTAAGCCCCAGCCTGGCTTTGTAAGTGTGCACTTCTTGCAGTAAGCTTGCAAAACAGCAGAGCTGCAGCCTATTAGTATCTGGATCATAAGCCATGCTGTTGAGAATAGCTCTTGAATCCAGTATGGCCATTATTTTCTACGGTCAGGTCCAGTGCAACTTTTCAAAGGATCACCAGAAGCAGCGCAGGCTATGGGTTTTGGTGTGTAATTTCATCTCCAGTTTCACCCCAAACCCCCCCCCCCCCCCCCGCTGATTTTAATTACCTGTAAAACCTAGAGTTCAGCTTTATTTCCCCTCTGTACTAAACAGGACATCCCAGGACATTTTTCACACTTCCAGATTCACATTTCTCTTTCATCTGAGAAAAGTGCCGCATTGTTTTTATGAATAAATAATTTCTTGCTTCTCCCGGCAGTCACTGCGCTCTACATATTGTCTTCACTTTGTTTTTCATTTGCTGCTTCATTCCCTATAGACTTGACTTGGAAGAAGCCTGTTCTGGTTAGAACCTTTTTTTATACCTTTAACTGCCTGATTGCTATTAGTGGAAATCTTCCCAGCCTTGTGTAATGCAGCTCTGTACATTTCTCAGCAATCATGCTGCAAATGAAAGTGGGACCCCACCTTTTGGACAAAAAATACTTGGAACCACAACTGGTATATGAATATTTTAGTAAATATACTTTCTGACTTTTTGGAGCGTTTTTATGTGTTTGTTGTTTATGCAGGTTTTTTTTTTTTTTAGATTTTCTGTTGGCTGTATAGCAGTTTTCAGTGAACCTTTTGTTCCTATTGTGATTCAGAGAACATCCAATCTCCTTCGGGGGAATCAACAAAGACACTTTTTTACCCCTGCTAGAGCAAATTGTACTATGCTTTATAGGGTTTGTTTGTTTTGTCTTCCCCTGGATCAACTTTGGGTATGGAGTTCTGTATATGGAGGTTTTCTGTAGAGTGACTGTGAGGCACTTGGACAGTTATACATTATAAATGGGGGTGGGCTTAGTGCCATAATGGTGCAAAGTTTAATCTTGACTTGGGCACAAATCAATGCCCCATTTACAGTCTGGACCTATGTTCTTGGGTGCCCTGCAGGGACACAAAGATGATTTAACCACTTTAAGACCATACCTTTTCTGGCACTTTTTGTTTTTTTTGTTTTTTACGAGAAAATTTCTTAAAATCCCCAAACATTATACATATTTTTTTTAAAGCAGAGGCCTACAGAATAAATTAGTCGGTTATGCAATTCTTTATTTCACACGGTATTTGCGCAGCGGTTTTTCAAACTCAATTGAAAAAAAAAAAAAAATACACTTTTTTTTTATTTTAATGCAAAAGAACACAAAGCATAACCCAATTTTTATACCAAAAAGATACCAAACATGTCATGTTTAATAATTGCGCATGCCTGTTCAGCAGCGACAAACTACATACATTTTACTATCCACAGGCAGTGTTTTTAAAAGCCTAAATTAAAAAAAATTTTTTATCATGTTTATTGCTGTCAGAAGGAGAGTAAACATCCTTTTTTACTTCAATAGGCATGTGACAGGCATCTTTAGAGTAGAACTATAGGCAAAACTTTTTTTTTCCATTTTGGATAGAGCCAGGGAAGGTTATAACTACTGTCAGATTTTTTTTCGCCATCTGTGTCCCATTGCAGAGATTTCCCTTCACTTCCTGTCCCATAGCTAAATAGGAAGTGAGAGGAAATCCCTGTAAATTAAGAAAAAACAAAAACCCCTTGTGGTGGACTTTAAAGGCACAAATTATTTAAGAAAATTAAGCTAGTTTGAAAAATATTTATTCAATATGAAAATTTTTCATATTGAATAAATATTTTTCAAACTACCGTATATACTCGAGTATAAGTCGAATTTTTCAGCACATTTTTTTGTGCTGAAAGTGCCCCCCTCGACTTATACTCGAGTCAAGCACTTTTCTGCAGCAAAAAATTTCATTTTCCGAACCGACTTTGGGGCCCTGTATCTCAGGACCACTTGGTGCTAGGAACCCCATTTGGTGTGCAAACCCAGTGGAACTGGTACCATAACATATCCAAAGCTGAAGTTCCTAGCACTAAGTGGCCCCGAGATACGGGGCCCCAAAATCGGTTCAAGAAAATGTCATTCTCTGCTGCAGGAAAGTGCTTGACATTTTCTGAACTGATGTTTGGGGCCCTGTATCTCGGGGCCACTTGGTGCTAGAAACCCCAGCTTTGGAAAGTTTATGGTGCTAGTTCCACTGGGTTTGCACACCAAATTTGGGGTTCCTAGCACTAAGTGGCGGGGCCCCAAATTCGGTCAACTGTGTCCATCTGCAGCAATGTCATTTCGGGACCCTTTGGGTTCAGAGACCCCAAATTTTGGCTGCAGCTAGGGGGCATCTAGGAACCCTTTAACTACCGAGTTTGAAGTTCAGGGCATCTATGGCTGCAAATAGGCACAGTGAGGCATGCAAATGGGCACAGTGATGCTGCAAATGGGCATTGTTGACCCTCTTTTCCACTTACAGTAGCTGTGCATTTCTCACCCTCGTCTTATACTCGGGTCAATAAGTTTTTCCCATTTTTTTTGTGGTAAATTAGGGCCTCGACTTATACTCGGAACGACTTATACTCGAGTATATACGGTAGCTTAATTTTCTTAAATAATTTGTGCCTTTAAACTCCACCACAAGGAGTTTTTGTTTATTTCTATAATATTGGATGTGGCACAATTAAATGCTCAAATATAGCCGACTCACCATTTGTTACTGCAAATTAAGGTAATTAATTACTAGTGTCCCCATTGGAAGATTTCCCCTCTATTACTTTTTTGGAGACAACACAATTTTGGGATTTTTTTATTACTTTCACTTTCAATGACATTGGTAAACAGCAGAAATAGAGAGGGTGAGTCTCCTTTACAGGGGCACAGAGAGCAATAAAAACTGATTAAAGAACTGGTTCTACTCTATCTCTATTCTATCCAAAACTAAAAACAAGTTTAGCCTTTAGTTATACTTTAAAGTGGGATTCCGGACAGCATTTTTATTTTTTTTTTAAAGTCAGCAGCTACAAACATTGTAGCTGCTGACTTTAAATAAGTACTTACCTGTCCTGGGTGCCCGCGATGTCGGCCGCCCGAGGCCGACCCGTCCCTCGGCTCTCAGGTCCCAGCACCGCCATCCTAACTAAGGGAAACAGGCAGTGGAGCCTTGCGGCTTCACTGCCAGTTTCCTGCTGCACACGCGCGAGCGGCGCAACGCTCTGTGAATGGCCCCGTGGTTTTCTGGGAACACACACAGTTCCCAGAAGGCAACGGGGCCGCTCACCGAGGAACAGGACACGCCGCGGAATAGGAAGAGGCAGATTAGGAAGACTGCCTAGCAACAAGGGTTCAGGTAAGTTTAAAAAAAAAAATTTTTCAAATTTTTTTTTTTAATTATTTAGGGTTTTTGGTGCTATTTTTTTTTTCAGGGTGGCCCTCCACTTTAAGTAGAGATCTAGGGTCTGGAATACACTGATTAGCACTTGCAGCCATTGGCTGTGAGCACTGATCGAATGCTAGTTTTTCAGCATGCCCATTCGGCAGAAGCCGGTCATTAGAACTGACAGCTGTACATCTGAAAGCTGTCTGGCTCCTGCTGACACAGGCACTTGCATGTAGTAGATTTAGGTTGAGCACCATTTTAAATAAATACTTATTAAGTGTTGTAAAATGTTTCAAACAATGCAAGCCATTTCATTGCAAATTTGAGAAATGTTGCAGATCTGATGTGACAAGATGCCAAATCTTCATGCTTTGCATTAACTAGCTGATTTTTAAATGACTCGGGAGAGTGCAGTAATTGGATAACTGTCCTTGATATAGCACTGTGTTGTCATGGGACCTAACATAAATAAATCCAGCTAGATAAAAGTTACTTTGGCACATTTGCCATTAGCGGTTTTCATTTTGGTGGCTTGTGAAATTGTGCTCGGAATAGAAGTTTATTTAAAACATGCAGGATAGAGAACTAATTTAAAGGGACTTGTAAAATTTATTCCGCTGATGTGGAGTGGACACAGACACTGGGGCAGTTGGATGGAAACTGACTGCCTGTTTCTTTCCATTCGGCTGTCATCCAATCCACTAGACCAGGGATCCTCAAACTATGGCCCTCCAGCTGTTGCGGAACTACACATCCCATGAGGCATTGTAAAACTCTGACATTCACAGACATGGCTAGGCATGATGGGAATTGTAGTTCTTGAACAACTGGAGGGCCATAGTTTGAAGACCCTTGCACTAGACGGATGGGGAATGTATCCCCAGCTATCTGTTTTTGGTGGACCAGATCAGATTAGATGTAGTCGGGTCCGCTTCCCCATAGAGAACAATGGGTGATCCAGTCGGGTCCGCCTGAAAAACGGACAGACGGGCCTGATCGGGCCACTTGTGTAAAGGGGCCTTACAACTTTGAACTTGCAGCTTGTAACATTTGGTCTATGATATGTTTACTTTCTGTTCCTCATTTTCTTGGTTGTGATTGACTTTCTATTCTCTTCTTGACAAGATTTTATTATTCTTTTTTAACTGGCACTGCCCAGATTTTTTAATTAAAGTGGAAGTTCACCCTAACACTTAAATCTCTAAATCTATTGGCATCCACAATCTAAGACTAACTTGTCTAACCCTGTAAAGAAGAAATCGCTATACATACCGATCCGGTCTCTAGCGGCAGAAGCTCTGCAGAAGAGACAGCCAACAACGGCTGGGAAATGAAGGGGAAGTGACGTCACCCATAGAGTTACTATGGGGCTTTTGTTGTCGGCTGTGTCCTCTGCATCCACCTCCACAGAGAAGCCGCCGCTGACATCTCAGCGTGGGACCGGACTGGATCAGCTTCAGAAAGGTATGTATATCGATTTCTTCTTTACAAGTCTTAGAATGTAGATGCCAATAGCTTTAGAGAGTATAGTATTAGGGTAAACTTCTACTTTAAGCCCTAAAACAACCCAGATTTGTAAATGTTTTTTCACATTGGTTACCATGGGTGGTCACTTGACACATAAGGGTTGAATAAATAAAGGCCCTTCACATTGAAAAAGAATTTGCACTTTGCATGAGAATTTTCACCAGAGCTTAGTGAATGTGGTGATATTCCACCTTGCAAAGAATACTTAAAGTGGTGTTCCGGCCAAAATTATACTTTTTAAATAAAAATACCCATATAATACACAAGCTTAATGTATTTTAGTAAAGTTAGTCTGTAAACTAAGGTCTGTTTTGTTTGTTTATAGCAGTAGTTTGTTATTTTATAAACTTACAGCAGGCCGTGGCCATCTTAAGTGTGGGCATCTGAAGCCAGACTGTATTTCTTCCTGGATCTCATCCTTTCAGATCTCGCACATGCTCAGTGCAGCACAAGCAGTGTAATAGGTTTCAGGTCAGGTTTCCATAGCAACGGCAGTGTCAGAGGAAGTTGCCGCCCCTTTCCAGAAGACATTGCAAACAGGAAATGATGCGATGAGCCACGGCTAGGGAGGAGAAAGTGAAAAATGAATACAGCAGATATACAGTAGGTGCAGAGAATTTTTTTTTTTAAATATCCAATTCGTTTGCAGTGCACAGTTTAGTGAGGGATGCTGAAGAGTTGTAAAAGTGGGTGGAACTCCACTTTAAGGAGCATAAATCTGATTCTCCATGTTTTAGTGAAGCTCAAACAGTTTGTTTGGACCAAGCTGGTCCATGTCCGTGACTCATTTAAATGTGAGCATTAGGCACCTGCACACGGGGCAGTGCGCATCTTCTGGCGTTTTAGTGTGCCCAGGAGGGAGAGCTGCAGTGTCAAGCTCTGTTGCTTGTAGCTTGTGAAAATCTATGGCAGGCTGAGGCTGGAATTCGGTGGGGATTCATTGTACCAAACGGTAACCACATTTAGGGCCCTGTGGGATTAGGGAGGAAGGTCCAGAACATAGGTCTTCTGCATTTTGGACCTTTGTTCCTGAACATATAGGGCTCTAAATGCTGGTACCACTCGTTACATTGTTCAGCCCCATCCAGCCACAGCTTGCCATAGCCTTTGACAGGCTGCTTGTAGTGGGGCTGGACGCTGCACCTAGCAGCACTAAGGCCCCATTCACACCTGAGCGTTTTGGAGCCATTATTCTCTATGGAGATGGTTCACCTCTCCACTCCAAGTCGTCTGAAGCTCAAAAAAGTTTCATGACCCTTTTTTGTCGCTCAAATCAGGCAGATTGGGGCGTTTTTCACCCAGGAAGCAGATGAAAAAAAAAAATCTAAAAACACTGCAACAAGCAGATGAAACATGATCATTTTTCCTATTGGCTAATAAAAAAAACGCTAAAGCTCAAAAACGCTGGAAAACGCTGCATGGAAACGCGCAAATACACGCTCAAAAAACGTTACGCTAAGTTCACACCTATGCATTTTTTAGCGCATTTTCAGTTTTTTCAGAAACACACTACAGTCCATTTAACATGGTTGATTTCCTATGGATGTAGTTCACATCTCTGCATTTTATGGAAAGGGCCAGGGACATTTTTCAGTTTTTTGATTCCATAGACTTCAATGGATGAAAAGCATGTATTGAAAAACGCAAAATGCACCTGCAATATGGAAACTGCAACCAGCATAGGTGTGAATCAGGCCTCAAACTCTAGGAGGGACACACTGCTCCTAGATGGCCCCGTGGGAAAAGAACCTTAGGCACGATTCACATCTATGCATTTTGCTTTTGAGCGTTTCTGCAGTGCTTTTTGCGGTGCTTGCTGTGTTTTTGAACATGCGTTTTTGCCACGATTTGCGTTTTTTTTTTTTTTTTTTTTTTTTTTTTTTTTTTTTTACAGTGTTCTTTTTTTACACTGTGGTAGATAGCAACCAGCTATCTACAGTGTAAAAAAATAAAAAATAAAAAACACTCAAAACGCAAATCGTGGCAAAAATGTGATAAAAACGTGGTACTTGCGTATTGGATGCCGGTCCATTGACTTCTATTACATGCAAAATGCTGCATTTTGCATGAAAAAAGTCCCTGAACCTTTCCAAAAACGCAGAGGCACAAAAATGCATTGATGTGAACATGTTCCATAGGAACCCATCTTAACAAATTTGCATGCATTTCTGCAAAATGCATCAAAAAACGCATTAATGTGAATCGAGCCTTTAGTGTGACCATCAAAAAACGGGTATGCTCAGAAAGGAGAGTCAGCAATGGCAGCCTACATAATTCATTACAGGCCTGCATACTAACTACAAATTTCCTTTATCTGACAAAGTAAAAAGCAGTGTAAACTATGCAGT
The DNA here is from genome assembly GCA_037952835.1 of Lithobates septentrionalis. Lineage (NCBI taxonomy): Eukaryota > Metazoa > Chordata > Amphibia > Anura > Ranidae > Lithobates > Lithobates septentrionalis. The sequence goes on from JBBDGP010002223.1 coordinate 491,156, forward strand.
AACATAGAGCGGTTACATTTTTTATAAATCTGATTTCTGATGCCTGTTAATGTGTTTCAGCACTCTGGATAAAATATGCTGTACCCGCCAGATTTGCTGCAATTGACACAAAAGTGTCAGAAGCGATGAAATCAACATTCTCATGAACCCAGTTTGTTCTCCTAGTTTAGGTGTTAGATGACTTATTTTAACTTTACAGTAGGTTTTAAATAGTTTCGCATTTTTTTTGGTAAGTTTTTTTTTTTTTTACATTTTGGATTGAGTAGGGAATTTTAGCCCCTATGTCAAGTTTTTTTGCTGTCTGTGCCCCGTTAGGGAGATTTACTACTTTCAATTTGTATGCAGTCAGGCCGGCTTTTTCACTACATAGTTGAAGTTAAATCTAAAGAAAATTGTATGATATATGGCCAGCTTAATGATAATTGTTGGTCATTGGATTTGTACATGCAACTAGATATCAAGTGAAATGTAACATCTTTCATTATGATGAATCCTGGCGTAAACCTATAAAAGAAATAAAAGTAAATGGGTACACCTGTTCCAGGGACAAGTGTTTAAGAGGGGAATTTCCCTCACTTTGGGAAATGTCCTCTAAGGCTCCATTCACACCTATGCATTTTTTGTGCTTTTTGCATTTTGCTGATTTGCACTACAGAATGTGTTCCATAGGAAACCACGGTAAATGGACTGTAGTGCAAGTCTGCAAGATGCAAAAAGCTCTAAAAATGCATAAGTGTAAGACCTGATTCACACCTATGCATTTTTAGTACTTTTTGCATTTTGCAGACTTGCACTACAGTCCATTTAACATGGTTTCCTTTGGAACACATTCTGTAGTGCAAATCTGTAAAAACGCTGTAAAAACGATGTACTTGCGTTTTTTATGCTGGTCCATTGAATCCTATTACATGCAAAAGGCTGCATTTTGCATGAAAAAAAGTCCCTGACCCTGTCCAAAAACGCAGAGGTACAAAAATTCATTGATGTGAACATGTTCCATAGGAACCCATGTTAAAAAATTCCCATGCATTTCTGCAAAATGCATCAAAAAACGCTTTAGTGTGAATGGAGCCTTAATCGGGCCTTACTTCATTGCATCTTTGGGACAAGAAATGAAGGGGAATTTCCCCAGTAATACATGGACAGTAAAAAATATAAACTGCCAGGGGTTTTAACCATCCCCTATAGAGCTGCTGCACGATTCTGGCTAAAATGAGAATCACGATTTTTTTTCTTAGAATAAAGATCACGATTCTCACGGCGTAACATCATCTTTCAGATTATACAAAAAAATTAGGCTAACTTTACTGTTTCGTTTTTTTTTTTAAATTCATTAAAGTGTATTTTTTGTTCCAAAAAATTAAGTTTGAAAGACCATTGCACAAATACAGTGTGACATAAAATATTGCAACAACCACCATTTTATGCTCTAGGGTCTCTGCTAAAAAATATTTTTTTCTGCCAGTAAATACCTTATACAGCCCACTTCCAGTTTCTTGTCTGTAAAAAAGCCTAAGCTTATGACATTATACACAGCTCTCTCTCTCTCTCTCTCTCTCTCTCTCTCTCTCTCTCTCTCTCTCTCTCTTTCGAGAGAGAGAGTTTGCCAGGAAGGGAGGGGGGATGAGTCATAAGACGGACAATGAGAGCTGTAGAGCTGGAGGGGTGCCTGTGTGTCTGTGTAGATCCAGGAAGTAAACAGGCAGAAGCTTCAGCTGCTCACAGTTAAAATGGATGCAGCCAGACTCAGTGGAGGGAGATTTCTGCAGCATATTTGGCAAGTACACAATCACTGTATGTATAAAAAGTGGTTGGAGGGAAACTTCAGAATGGCAATGATGTTTTTATTACAAATTATGTGAGCAGACTGCATTTCCTCTTTAAGTGATTAAACTGACCTCATTTATAGACCGAAGTTCATTCCTTTGATCTAAAACAGGGATCTTCAAACTATGGCCCTCCAGTTATTCAAGAACTACAATTCCCATCATGCCTAGTCATGTCTGTGGGTTTTACAATGCCTCATGGGATGTGTAGTTCCGCAACAGCTGGAGGGCCGTAGTTTGAGGATCCCTGATCTAAAAGGTACTTTGTTTATAGTTGTCTCCCAACGCTGACAATGTTGTGATAAACTTGGCAAGCTGTCTGTTTTTTGTTTTTTGTTTTTTTGACAGCTGTCAGCTATGAGCAGAGAACTCTCTGCACTGAATCAAGGAAATGCTGTATTAAGAACGTGAATCCCTAAGGAAATCCCTAGTTGTCACCAGAACTAGTGTCTCCATCGGAAGATTTCAATGTTTTCCCGTTCCAGAGACAATTCAAAATTTGAGGGTTTCTTTCACTTTCAGTTATAATGGTAAACGGGACAAATGGAAAGGGTTAATCTCCCATGCAGCAGCAAGAACCCGACATACGTTCTAATCCTTCTCCTCTAAAAGAAAAGAAAAAAAAAATAGATTTTGTCTTTTGGTTATACTCCATGCAAACCACTACAGTAAATACACAGATAAAATACACACACATGAGCTGATTATTGTAATTCTGTCTGTTTACTTCTATGATTTACACAGCCCTAGCACACAGCACAACCAGCTCAGACGGGGAGGGGGGATTTCCTAAAACTGGCGCAGCTGTGCTTAGTAACCAATCAGCTTCTAACATCAGCTTGTTCAGTTAAGCTTTGACAGTCAGCCCACACTCACATTGGGCTGATTTGACATATCAAACCGCATGCCAAATCGGAGCCTATTTCTAGCAATGGCATTGTCCAAGTCGGTGCGACACCGACTTTGCAACGCCACACCGATTCCTAAATGTATTTTCTGCACTACTTTTGATGACTTTGGGGGCGATTTCAATAGACATCTGTGCATGAACCCGCACAGATGTCTGTCAAATTGTCCCTGAAGTCTTATAGGGCGTACACACGGTCGGACTTTGTTCGGACATTCCGACAACAAAATCCTAGGATTTTTTCCGACGGATGTTGGCTCAAACTTGTCTTGCATACACACGGTCACACAAAGTTGTCGGAAAATCCGATCGTTCTGAACGCGGTGACGTAAAACACGTACGTCGGGACTATAAACGGGGCAGTGGCCAATAGCTTTCATCTCTTTATTTATTCTGAGCATGCGTGGCACTTTGTCCGTCGGATTTGTGTACACACGATCGGAATTTCCGACAACGGATTTTGTTGTCGGAAAATTTTATCTCCTGCTCTCCAACTTTGTGTGTCGGAAAATCCGATGGAAAATGTCCGATGGAGCCCACACACGGTCGGAATTTCCGACAACACGATCCGATCGGACATTTTCCATCGGAAAATCCGACCGTGTGTACGGGGCATTAGGCTCGATTCACACCTATGCATGTTGCTTTTGAGCGTTTTTGCAGTTTTTTTTGTCATGCTTGCCACGCTTTTGAGCAGCGTTTTTGTAGCGTTTTTGCTGCATTTTGCGTTTGGTTTTTTTTTTTTTTACAGTTTTTTTTTTTGACTGTATACAGTCTAAAAAAAAAATTAAAAACAAAAAACGGCAAAAACGCATCAAAAACGCTGCAAAAATGCTGCACGTGCGTTTTTGATGCTTGTCCATTGAATTCTATTACATGCAAAACGCTGCATTTTGCATGAAAAAAAGTCCCTGACCCTTTCCAAAAATGCAGAGGTACAAAAAGGCATTGATGTGAACATGTTCCATAGGAACCCATGTTAAAAAATTCCCATGCATTTCTGCAAAATGCAAGATGCATCAAAAAATGCGCTAGTGTGAATGGAGCTTAACTGAAATGCCGGTTTGAAATCATGCAAGTTCAGCTTAAAGTGGTGTTCTGGCCGAAATAATACTTTTTAAATAAAAATACCCCTATAATACACAAGCTTAATGTATTCTAGTAAAGTTAGTCTGTAAACCAAGGTCTGTTTTGTTAGTTTATAGCAGTAGTTTGTTATTTTATAAACTTACAGCAGGCCGTGGCCATCTTAAGTGTGGGCATCTGAAGCCAGACTGTATTTCTTCCTGGATCTCATCCTTGCAGATCTTGCACATGCTCAGTGCAGCACAAGCAGTGTAATAGGTTTCAGGTCAGGTTTCCATAGCAACGGCAGTGTCAGAGGTAGTTGCCGCCCCTACTCAGAAAGCATTGCAAACAGGAAATGATGCGATGGGCCGCGGCCAGGGAGGAGGAAGTGAAAAATGAATACAGCAGATATACAGTAGGTGCTGAGAAAATTTTTTTAAAAATATCCAATTCGTTTACAGTGCACAGTTTAGTGAGGGATGCTGAAGAGTTGTAAAAGTGGGTGGAACTCCACTTTAAAGAGGAACTGCAGTCTGCTCACATAATTTGTAATAAAAACATCTTTGCCATTCCGAAGCTTCCCCCCAATCACTTTGCATATTATTTTATATATACTGTGATTCTGTACTTGCCAAATATGCTGCAGAAATCTCCGTCCACTAAGTCAGGCTGCAGCCATTTTAACTGTGGGCAGCTGAAGCTGCTGTCTGTTCACTTCCTGGATTTACACAGACACACAGAGGCAAACCTCCAGCTCTGCAGCGTGCAGTTTTCATTGGCCCTCTTATGAGTGACCCCCCTCCCTTCCTGGCGAATTCTCCCAAGAGTGAGAGAGGGCTGTGCATGATGTCATAAGTCTAGGCTAATGATCAGACAAGAAACAGGAAGTGGGCTGTATAAGATATTTACTGGCAGAAAAAAAAATGTTTTACTATCCAAAGTTAAAACAACAAGGGCAAAAGATTTAATAGAGGGAAAGATGAAAAAATGACTGAAGGTCCGTTTTAATTACATTCAAGCAGAATTTTAAAAAAATGCACTTTTGCTTGCATGTGATTGGATGATGGAAATCAGCAGCGCTTTACCTCATTCACTTAGCTCTAAAGAAAATTCTTTTGCAAACTGCAACTTCCTTTGCAAAGTGAACAGTCTATTTGCCTTTAGTGAATCAATCCCATAGAGTCAATCTTGTGCAAGAAAAAATGCAGTTTTTTTTTCCTTGCTTGTGATTGGGTATTCTTTGCAAAGTGATATTTTATCACATTCCCTAAGCTCTGGAAAAAGTTCCCTTGCAAAGTAAATAGCCTTTTTTTATTTAAGGAAATCAACTCCATTGTGTTAACAGACAAAATGGCTTCTGGGACCTTACCTGATGATGATTTTTATTTTTCTACTTTTGGATCACATGGGTAATGTCCCAATTGGGAGATTTGCCTTCACTTCCTGTCCTGGTGAAACAACCTTAGGAATTTTTTCCATAGTGAGGGGAAATCCCCTGTTGTCAATTTGAATAGATGTCCCCCCATTGCAATATTTCTATTCACCTTCTGTTGTATTGACAACTAAAACATTTTGGATTTTCTATTACTCATTGTCCCATGACAGTAGCCATCATGTCAAATATAAAATGCAAATTTCCCTAGCCAAGACACAGACAGTAGTTTTGCACTTTTAACAGAAAACGGGTAATTTGAGCCCTTTCAGATTTTCTCAGTAAGACAAAAGCAGTGTTCAATGTGCACATTTTCTTTTTTCTTACACTGCCGGATTATGAATGCAACGTATACATATGAAACACTTGTGGTTATAAATAAACCCAGTAAATTGGATGAATTGATTTTGTGCCATCTAGAGCTCTGCACCACTTAAGGTGCTGCACATATTCCATCTCTAGACAGGCTGTAATATTTTTCTATAACAATGCCCTGGTAATATTGCCAGTAATACCGCTGAGTGGGAAAGGGACAGATCTTTTACCAGGTTTTGTATATATTCTTGTTTAGAAAATTCATATTCAATTTTTGACCTGGTTGCTGTTATTTCCAAGAGAGGGATTGAGGAGATTTTACTAGCGTTCCACTTTAACAAGATTTTCTGCTGCGGTATTCATTGGGTAAAAGAATTTATCAACTTGCTTAGGAATCACTAACTTTAGCATAGTAGTTGGGACAGCCTCCTCTCCACCAGCACTTTGAAGAACACAACAGAGACATCCGCCATACTTCTAATATCCCCAATACTAATATGAATTTTGCTTAGTCCATTGAGAAAGTGCCTTAGCAAACATGCTTCCTTGTGGCATTTTGATGGTGTTTCCTAAAGCTGTTCAGGTTTTGGCTAGACTTTTTGATCTCATTGGATTGATACCTGTGCCGACCTTTGCCTTGCTCGTCATACGGCACCAGTAAAATATTTTTCTTAAAATGATGCCTTCCACAACTAATGCTTCTTGTGTGGGCTGTGCACATTTATTTCAACTTTGCAATTCCCCTTGGTCTTCTGAAAACATGTCAGCTAGCACTGTTTGACACATATTCACCCTATATTTCTGAAAGCTTCCTCATATACTTCTCAAAAAACCTCTTTGATCCTACTTTGACCTACTAATGTCCTCCTTACTTGTAAAATCAGTTTTGCTTTAAGGAAGCCCTCGGAATTTTGTAAAATTCTTCTTCTAGGTCTCATAGACCTACCCCAGTTTTTACAATGTTCAAACAATTCCTCAGGATTCACTTCTTCAAAATGACCTATCCATCTACTATTATCTATGGCTGAGTAACCATATCCCATCATGTCCAGACATTGCCATTTCCCTTCATCTAATGTCCAGTGTTTCCCAAACTCTTATGCCTCCTTCATACCTGTATGGTATGTTAAACCTAAGAATAAAATGCAAGAACCCAAGAACAAAGTCCAAGACTAAACTGAAGAGCAAAATTGTAATACATTGCACCTTAGCTGTCCTTAGTGGAGGCTATATTAGTTTTCTTTTTATTGGTCAAGTACATTTTCTACAAGTACAGAAAATCCCGATCCTGCTAGAAATATTGTGTTTTTGTAACTTCCTGTGCACTGCACTGAAATCTCGAAGTATATTATCTGCCTTCCCAGCTATCTTTTGTGAATTACTAAAGAACCCCCATCTATGTAATGGAGATGAGAAGAGGGGGGGTGTTTGTAGTCCAAATCAGGAGAGCAGTCTAGAGTGGTGCTGCTCTTCCATAGAAACAGTACAGTGAACGCTGTCACTTTAAGACAAGAAGTATGTTACTGGCATGATCACCGGTTGCAGATAAAGGAAAAAAGGCTTAAAGTTATACTTAAAGAGGAAGTAAAGTCTTCCTCTTTAATGTACCTACAGATAAGCCTATAATAAGGCCTACCTGTAGGTACTGTAAATGTCTCCTAAACTTGCACAGTTCAGGAGATATTTACTGTATACACTGCCGCCGACGTCATCGGTGCATGAGCGCTGAAGGAACGGCCTGCTTATGCTGTTTCTTCAGGGCCCCTGCCGTGACCGGCAGGTCCCGTGCACATGCGCAGGAGTGATGTAATCGCATCTCCGGCCATTCATAGCGCCGGGCCCGTGAACCCGGAAGTAACTCCAGGAAACATGTCAGCCCTGTCAGCGGTGTGTCGGCGCTGATTCAGGGCATCGTTCTAAGCTAAGTATTTCATAATGAGCTAGTATGCGATGCATACTAGCTCATTATGCTTTTGTCTTGCAGGGTTTTGTTTTTTTTTTGGGAGGTTTACAACCTCTTTAACACACACACACACACACACACACACACTGTTTAATTTACATTGTCCCTTCTATTTCTGTATGTGGATGATGGCACTCTAATTGTTTTAATTTAAAAAAGTACCTTTTTCCTAATCAATACACAGCTGTCACATGACCCAGATCGTTCTCGGCCTTTCTGCAGGAAAACATAAACAGGAGGAGCTTCTAGTCCTCTGCTTCTGGTCACATGTTCAAAATACAAAACAGCCTGTGGTATACAGAGTAAAAATAAATAAATATAGCTTTGCTTTTAGGGAGGATTAGCAATGCATGTCTTACAGCATTAGAAACATGAAACATGAACTAACCACAAACAAGTGCACTGAACTTAGATAGAAGGTACATCCTGTCATTACATAGCACACACATTATAACACTATAATACTACAGTGCCACCTCCTGCATAGATAAGTATAATGCATACAGTATTGTCAGTTTATTAGCAACCATGCTGTTGTTCTTTCCAACAACCCTTCACAACAGCATGTGCATTGTTAAATTATATTCAGCTTCTCCTGGATATAATTATGACGTTCCTTCAACAAAGGCTTGGTAAATGCATCAGCAGTCATCTCCTCTGACGGACAGCAGAATGTCAATAACACCTTGCTCTTGATTATCCCTCAGTAGGTGACACTTGACATCGATGTGTTTGGTCCTAGGATTGACCTTCTCTGTTTGCATAAGCTTTATACATCCCTGGTTGTCTTCAAAAATGGGAATTGGTTTTGACATGTCTATCCCAACGTCCACAAAAAGTTGACAAATCCATATCCATACTTCCCAACTTTTGAGGTGGGAATGAGGGACACCTATCAGCAAAAGTATGCAGGCATAGGACACACCCCTTGCTACGCCCCCTTAAAGGATAATTGTTTGTTGGTTAATACCACAAGTGCTTTTTTTACCACTACTATTCCTTTATATTGGCTTTTGGAATTTACAAATGCAACAATTTAGAAATCTGATGAAAGGTTTAGCGCTGGAAAACACTTTTTGATAGACTAAAAGTGCATTTCATATACATAGATAGATAGATAGATAGAATCTCTATCAGACCAAAATGAGGGATAAATGAGGAGAAATGAGGGACAGAGGGACATTGCTCCAAATCAGGGACAGTTCCTCGAAATCAGGGACAGTTTGGAGCTATGCATATCGCCTCTTGACACGCGTGTGCTGCTGCAATGTACTCTGCTTCAGTTAAAGATAGAGGGACAGTTGCTTGCTTTCGACTAGACCAACTCATTGTTCCCTCCCCATACTGGAAGATGAATCCACTTGTGGATTGGCGGTCTGTGTAGTGCCCAACCCAATCGGCATATCCGACCAGTTTTGGATCAGATGTTGCTGGTAACCGTTACTTCATCTGAATTGTTCTTTTGAGGTACTGCATCACTCTTTTTACTGTGCTGCAGTCATGCTGACCGGGAGTTGAGACTTTCCTGCATAGTATGCCCACTGCTGCAGCTATGTCTGGTCTTGTCACAGGGGCAACATATAACAGCTTACCGATTGCTCTGCGATATGTATCATTGTTGGGTAGCAAGTTTTCTGCTTCATTGCTCTTTTGATAGCCATAGGAGTTTTCACTTTCTTTGCATCTTGCATATGGAATTGATCCAAGATTTCGGAGATTTTCTGAGATTGTTTGAGAAGATAACTTCCATCTTCTTCTTTCTATTTGAATTCCCAGATAGTAGCTAATGTTCCCTAACTTTTTGATTTCAAAAATTTCTTTCAGTTTGTGAACTATCTGATTGTAATCACCTTCTTGTTCAAAACAGGTTATAATGTCATCAACCTAGATAAGGATGCATATCCATCTGTCTTCTTGATTCCTGGAGTAGAGACAGGGGTCTGCTTTACTTCTTGAGAATCCCTCTCTGGTAAGTACTTTGTTCACTTTCTCATTCCACATCCTTGCAGATTGCTTAAGACCGTAGATGCTCTTCTGAAGTTTACACACAAGGTTGTCTCCTGGTGTTTGCTCCATGTAGAGATCTTCCTTAATGTCTCCATATAGGAAAGCAGTTTTAACGTCTGGGTGTTTGACTTGCATTCCTTCCCGGCTGCAACACTAAGAAGCGCTCTGATGGTGGAGTGTTTTACGACTGGATCAAATGTTTCATCGTAAACTTCACCAAATTTTTGGGAGTAACCCTTGGCAACTAGTCTGGCTTTGTATTTGTGGATATTCCCTTCTGCATCTGACTTTACTTTGAGAGTCCACTTACTTCCTATAGTTTTGCGGTTGGGAGGGAGCTCTGTGAGTGTCCAGGTATTATTTTCTTGAAGTGACTTTAATTCTTCTGCTGCCCCTCTCCATTTATTGGCTTAACGTTTTGGCAGTTTTTCTGTCATCCCGTAATGTTGGTTCAAGTATGCTGTGTGTTTTCACAGTGTATGAAAGCTTGCGGGGTGGTATCCCCTTTGTAATCTGAGTGAATCTTCTGATTTCAGGCAATTCAGCAGGATCTGGTGGAGAACTTGATTAGGTATTGTGAGTTCCACCTCTTGTCCTGACTCCTGCTCAGGTTCGCTTTGGTCGACATTTTCTTCTGGTTTGTTGTGCATATTTACCTCACAGCTTTCAGGGATTGGTGTTTCTGATGATGGGCTCTCATCAAAATAAACACTATTCCTTATTGTCACTCTGTCAGTCTTTGGGTGTAGGATTCTGTAACCCTTATGCCCCGTACACACGATCGGATTTTCCGACAACAAATGTTGGATGTGAGCTTGTAGGCTGAAAGTCCGACCGTGTGTATGCTCCATCAAACATTTGTTGTCAGACTTTCCACCAACAAATGTTGGCTAGCAGGTTCTCAAATTTTCCGCCAACAAAACTTTGTTGTCGGAATTTCTGATCGTGTGTACACAAGTCTGACGCACAAAAGTTCAGGCATGCTCGGAATCAAGCAGCAGGAGCCGTACTGGCTATTGAGCTTCTTTTTTTTCGGCTCGTCGTACGTCACCACGTTCCCACGTTCGTAATTGTTGGCCAACATTTGTGTGACCGTGTGTATGCAAGACAAGTTTGAGCCAACATCAAAAATCAAAAAATCCACGGTTTTGTTGGCGGAAAGTCAGATCGTGTGTACGGGCATTCGTTTGCTCACTGTAGCCTACTAGAATGCCCTCTATGGCTCTGTTCTCCAGCTTGGATCGGTTTTCACTTGCAATATAGGCATATGCTTTACATCCAAACACTCTGATGTGCCCTATGCTAGGCTTTGATCCATGCCACATTTCGAATGGAGTACTTTTAATGGCTCTTGAGGGTAGTCTGTTCTGTAGGTAGGTTGCAGTCATGACTGCTTCTCCCCAGTACTTGTGAGGTAGGTTGGCATCCGGCAACATGCATCTGGCCATTTCTAAAAGAGTGCGATTTTTCCGTTCTGCTACACTGTTTTGTTATGGAGTGTATGGTGTGGTTGTCTGGTGTACTATTCCTTGTCAGATGAGGCCACTTCTTTGCTTATGTATTCTCCCCCATTGTTAGTGCGTATTATTCCTGGTTTCCATAGGAATTTGTTGCTAGACATTGCAACAAACTCTTGAAGTTTCTCTGATGTTGCATTCTTGTGTTTCATCTGATAAGTAGTTGTGTACCTGGATTAATCATCAATGAAAGTCAGTAGATATATGTTCCCGCCTGATGTGGGAGTTTTCATTGGCCGCACACGTTACTGTGTATGAGCTGCAGGGGGTGGGTGTTTTTTTTTTTTTAGATGTTTGTGGAAGGGGAGCACGTGTAGCTTTTGCTTCAATACAGCATTTGCATTTCATGAGCACATTGCAAGGTGCTATTGTCAAATCTTCTGATAAGCCTCTCTTTATAATGTCGTGTATAGCTTCTGCACTCCTGTGCCCCTGTGCCATAAATGAATGCATTTGCTGTGTAGGTCATTAGAGACTACATTGGCTTGCTGGTCTGTGGTGATGAGTCTGTATAGGTGATCATCCAATTTTCCTTTTGCGAGGAATCACTTAGTATTGTGAATTGTGCATTCATCACCCTGAAACTTAACTGTGAGACTGTTGTTTGCAAGACTTTTCACTAATAGAAGGCTGCCTTCTAGTTCTGGAACATAAAGCACTTTCTTTACAAGGATACTGTGTTGACCTCCTTGTGGTGTAATGCAGTTCAGATGCCACTCCATGAGGTGCCATTCCTTTGCGATTGCTTTGACTCTTTCTTTTGTGGATAGCTCTAGCTTTCGCTGCTTGGCTTTCCAGATAGAACAGTCCTTTTTTAAGTGACCGGTCGGTCCTTTTACAGCGAAAACAAGCTCCTCTTTCTTTGTTGTGCTTTGTGCCCTTGTACATGTTAAGAGCTTTGTCATCATGGTGCGTATTTTCTTTCCTTCTGTCTTATTAATCGATTCATTTCCCTTTGACATATTCCAGTGTCAGCTCCTGCTCGGGTCTGGTTTCTAAAGCATTAATAAGAGCAGTATATGTCTCTGGAAGGCTGCAGAGGAGCGGGGCAACAATATGGTTATCTTTGATGTCCTCTCCAATGGCACGCAGCTGCTCCTATGATCTTTAGCATAGATTTCACCTGGTCACACATATGCTGGCCTTCTTCTAGTCTCATCTTATACAACTTTCTTAGTAGAAACAGTTTGCTGTTGAACGCTCATGCAGTTTATGTAATGAAGCCCACATACCTTTGGCTGTTTTTTCTGTTCTTATGTGGATAACCTGGTCATCTTCCACTAGCAAGCTTATAGTCACTTTTGCCTGTCTATCCTTCCTGTCCCAGTCACTCCATTTGTTGGTCTGTCTGTATTGGGCACTTGCCACAAGTCATCCTTGTTGAGAAACATTTCTAGTTTAAACTTCCACAGATGGTAATTGCCATTGTTCAGCTTTGCTATTGCAAACTTCACATCTGAACAGCTTGCCATCTTTCAGCAGCTTGTATACAGTACTCACAGAATTGAAATATCCTCTCCAGTGCCTGGATGCCTGGGTGCTGCTGGGGTATCCTCTCCAATGCCTGGGCCTATACACATTTTGGGCAGACTATTGAAATAATGCATTGGGAGCTTCTCGTTTGCAGCAATAGCTTTGCTTTTATGGAGGAATAGCAATGCATGTCTTACAGCATTAGAAACATGAAACAGGATCTAACCACAAACAGGTGCACTGAACTTAGATAGACGGTACATCCTGTCATATTATAGAATATACACTATAATACTACAGCTGCATAGATAAGTATAATGCATACAGTATTGTCAGTTTATTAGCAATCATGCTGTTGTTCTCTCCAACAGAGCCACCATCAGTCAATATGTAATATCCTGCCCCCGTTGTGTTTAGCTGATTAGTAGGCATAGAGGAGGGAGGGAGTGGGCTGTCTTTTACCCCTGTGTATACACCCACATGTGTGACTCTATCATCACATGGTCTGCTCAGATGTGGTAGGGAGGAAATAGTATAGAAACTAGGGTTGTCCCGATACCACTTTTTTAGGACCGAGTACAAGTACCGATACTTTTTTTCAAGTACTCGCCGATACCGATTACCGATACTTTTTTTCAAGTACTCGCCGATACCGATTACCGATACTTTTTTCTTTAATGTCACGTGACAGTTTTTTTTTTTTAACAATGCTTTCTTTTTTTTCGGGGGGGGGGGGGGGGGTGAACGGTGTCTGTGTGTTTTTTTTTTTTTATTTACAATTTTTATTTTTTACAATAATATTTTTTTATTCATTTTTGCAATATATATATATTTTTTTTAATCAGCCCTGTTGGGGGGCTTTGGTGAGATATCAGGGGTCTTAACAGACCCCTGATATCTCCCCCTTGAGACAGAGAAAGAGACAGAGGATAGAGATTCCCCAGTCCCTTTCTCTGCAGCCTCAGCTGCACTGAGAATGAATGGAGAGAAGACAGCGGCTCCTCTCCATTCATAAACTGACAGATCGTAATCACAAGAGATTACAATGTTTCAGTTATGTGAATGGACAGAGTCAGCTGACTCTGTCTATTTACAAAGGAAGGAGGAGGGGGACGGCGGAACGGAGGGGACAGCGGAGAGGCACAGCAGAACGGAGGAACGGAACGGAGGGGGACAGAGAAGGAGAGGGGGACAGAGGAATGGAACGGAGGGGGACAGAGGAACGGAGGAATGGAACGGAGGGGGACAGAGAAGGAGAGGGGGACAGAGGAACGGAGGAACGGAACGGAGGGGGACAGATAAGGAGAGGGGGACAGAGGAAAGGAGGAACGGAACGGAGGGGGACAGATAAGGAGAGGGGGACAGAGGAATGGAACGGAGGGGGACAGAGAAGGAGAGGGGGACAGAGGAACGGAGGGGGCATGGAGGAAGATGCAGTGACAGTCAGCAGTGATCGCGTGGGGAAGTTAGAAGCACCGATCACCGCTGTATGTCACTGAAAGCCGCTGAAAGCCGCGGGGGGGGGGGGGAGCTTGTAACTCCCCCACACGCCGTTCACCGCTGACTGTCATAGTATCGGCGGAAGCATCGGGAGCATTTGCCCGAGTACAAGTACTCGGGCAAATGCTCGGTATCAGTGCCGATACCGATACTAGTATCGGTATCGGGACAACCCTAATAGAAACTCACTGAAAACTGAGCATGTGCAGAGCTGCCATAGCTGAATTGGTGACTTGGACAGATGGGGGAGATAGAGAGCAGCAAGATCAACCAGTTTTTTTTGCAGAATGCAATAAACAAGTCTCATAGTGACTGAGTGAGTATGACCAGCATGTAATACACCATTTATTGATATTTTTTTTATGATGTGGTTTTAGTGACACTTTAAAACAGAAAACTAATGTAACCATCATACTGTATCTAAGGACTATTCAGATGCGTGTATAAAATGTTGGGTTTTAGGTTTAGAGTCACATTAAGGCATTTTATTTGTTCTGATATTAGTCAGGTAATTTTTGCTTGGTGTACAGTGCTGAATACTTGCCACTTTTTAAATAAATGAATATAATATTAATAATATTAAAATCTAATATGATGTTCTTTTAAATTATGAGAGGAGAGTGAAGGTCAAAGCACAGGATTTACACATAAACTCCTTGTGAGGTGCGACATTTGTAAGAACTGAACCAAGTACCACAGTGCTGCAGTGCAAAAGTGCTTACCCCTTGCTGGTATCATGGCATCACACATGTCCCATCATTGCACATGTGGGTATTAGATGTCCCAGCATGCTCTGAGACAGTTTGCTGTTCTGCCCATCTGTTTGATATGCCATAGATGATTTCGCTTTTTGAGCTTAATGTACTTTAGCTGGAAGACTTTTCTTTTTTTTTTCTGGTGTTTGGCCAAACCCAAACAGCTTTTCTTGCTATCCGTCTTCCTGTAATCTTTCTATATAAAGATCTCTATAATCCCCAGATATCTAATTTCCGTAATGCAGTCTGTCACATGAAATGGCTGGCCCTCTACACACCGCAGCGGCCATTAATGTCACAATGTATTATGACTTGTCTTTATATTGAGAGCCCATGGAAGGATGCCACTAAAAGACAAAGGAGGATGAATGAGGAATGTGACCCTGATGATGTCACTGCACTGCATTACAGCAGTAAATGACTGCATCATCACTGGGAGACTCTTGACATTCCTTCTTCCATTGCATTTATGCTTAGTAAATATTTTTCTGTAAGTCATCACAGCCACTTGATAGCACAATTACCAGCTCAATACCCTGGCACTTTTACAGAAAGCCAGGGAGTGGCAGTGGGATCTAAAAGCGTAACTCAATCCCAAAGTAAAGGGTTTAATATCTTGCCATTTACAAAGTAATTTTTTCCTTTTTATTTTCACCTGGTAATCCTGACAAAAACTGGATGACAACTCTCATTAACTGTACTGTATCCATGGAGGGAGCCATGATTGTCACTTTAACGCTTTGCACACATTGATCAGTTTTGTTTTTTTTTGTCAGCCAGTGGGCTGATTGAAATAAACTGCATGGATTCTACCATCCACCCATGCACACAAGGGAGGTGGATAAACGATTCCTCCCTGGTCTGTTATTGTATCCTCCGCTGTCAGAATGCACTAATTGCCCAGATAGGGAGCAATTGTGCTGCAAGTTTGAAAATGACTTGCTAAGCTACTGCTATACTTGCCAGGATTCACAGGTGTGTTGCACAATTGCAGCAAGTCTGCATTACATGACTCAAGATCAACTTTCTTTGCAAACATTCTGCAAGTCTACTGCAAGTCCTGGTTCAGTTATGTTGTGCAATAGTCATCCCACCACAGGGGTCACTGTGGCTGAATTTTCATGCTGTAGACCAGTGATTCTCAACTAGGGTTCCTCCAGAGGTTGCTAGGGGTTCCTTCAGCACTGGGCAATTTCTGCCTCTCAGATA
This sequence comes from Lithobates septentrionalis, assembly GCA_037952835.1. Classification (NCBI taxonomy): domain Eukaryota; kingdom Metazoa; phylum Chordata; class Amphibia; order Anura; family Ranidae; genus Lithobates; species Lithobates septentrionalis. Next base: position 507,128 of record JBBDGP010002223.1, read on the forward strand.
ATTTCCCACTCACACTATTGATCTTTTTAGCTATCTGTAAGGAGGTATTTCTTCCCAATGACCACAAGTGTAAGGAGCATTCTTCCCACTAACCATCACACTAATGTATCATGAGTTGTAGATTTCAAATTTTTAGAAGGGGTCCCCCGAGACCGGAGAACTATTTCAAGGCTTCCTCTGTGTTGAAAAGGTTGAGAAAGGCTGCTGTAGACTCACAAAGTTCTTGCTGTAGACTCAGCACTGCAACTTTGCTCTTGCTAGAGACTTGCCACGCAAATTTGCTGCAAATTGGAAAAGTGTCAACTAAAACTTGTGCTTCAAGTGCTCTGCAAGTGTACAACTTGCCAGTAAAAATGTGCAGCAAGTTAGGAGACTTACAAATTCAACGCGGTCACAAATTTGTGGCAAGCTATCCTTGCTATCTGGGTGGCTGCATCTGATCTAACAACATTTTTCTAACAAACCCATTCTTGAGGAATCGATCTTGACTTTTCATGAATGGGAACGGCCATAGGTGGATCGAAATTTGGCGAGTTCCTTAAGATAGGGCTACAAACAGGTTCTCCTCTTAAAATCTGTATAGACACGGGGGGGGGGGGGGGGGCTGGATTTGTAGGTTATAGAAGATAACATTGTGATTTCAGTTCAAATTTACAGGAAGTGGCAAGGAAACAAAATTTCTAGCAGGATCACGTGTATTTTCAATACAAAATAAAAAATTTTCTTAGCCTGGAAATTTAAATATAATGCAGTTACCACATCTAAGGAGTAATACGCTTTAATATATTACAATTTTTTTTTTTTTAGATATCCTTTAAAGTAATTTTTTGAACTTGTACCTACAGGTAAGCCTATAATAAGGCTTACCTGTAGGTACAGTGAATATCTACTAAACTTGCGTTGTTTAGGAGATATTCACACTGGATTCAGCTGGTGATGTAATTGGCGCATTTGCTCTGAAGGTCCAGCATGCTGTCAGCGGTGACAGCTCACTGCTGCAGGGCATCATTCTAAGGTATTCTAAGGTAAGTATTTTATGATGTGCTAGTAAGCAATGCATACTAGCACATAATACCATTGCCTTGCAGGGGATTTTTTTCTTAAATGCTGCAGTTTGCTACAGCTTTAAGATACCCACCTTACTCCTGTTTAGCTATTTCCTTGATTTAACTTTTAAACTTCAACTGCAGCTAAAAATATTAACATATTAATTACGGTCTATAAATCCCCATTGGGGAGATTTGCTTTCACTTCTTTTGTGTCACCGTGATAGGAAGTTAGGGGAAATCATTTCAATGGGACACACACAGATAAAGACATTTTCTTCAGTAGAGTTGAGAAGGATAATATTGAGAGGTCTAAACAGCTCTATCAATGGATGCAACAGAATTTTTATGTTGTGTTTGCATCTTAGCTACTAGTGTATTTCCACTTTTTCTTACAAAACTCCACTATGTTTTTTTAATGTGTTCCTATTCACACAGCATACCTAAAATATATATATATTTCTTACCTTGTAGATGTTTCTGGGGAGAAGGTACCATGGCTGCATGAAAGCATTTCTTAGCTCAGTTTGATCTCTAGCTGGGCTGGGGACTGGCCGAGTCCAGTTCTCATTGACATGCAATGAAGAAGCCCATCTCCTAAACCTTTAACCTTTTGTTAAGACTTATGATGAGATATCTGCTTCCAGACAGGGTTATTTATAATACACACAGCTTCTCAGTCCCCATCATAACAAAGAGAACTAAGTAAAAAATTTCCATCCTGGAAATTCCACAAAAGAGTGGGTAAAAAGACAAGCTTCAATTTTTTTTATATTTTTATTTCAAGTTTTGCTTTGTAAATGGGGACATGTGAAAGTTTTAACCACCTCAATACAGGGCACTTTCACCCCCTTCCTGCCCAAGCCATTTTTCAGTTTTCAGCGCTGCCGCACTTTGAATGACAATTGCGCGGTCATGTTACACTGCACCCTAATGACATTTTTATCATTTTTTCCCCACAAATAGAGCTTTCTTTTGGTGGTATTTGATCACCTCTGCGGTTTTTTACTTTTTGCGCTATAAACAAAAGAAGAGGGACAATTTTGAAAAAACACAATATTTTTTACTTTTTGCTATAATAAATATCCAATTTTTTTTTTTTTAACAAATTTTTTCCTCAGTTTAGGCCATTATGTATTCTTCTACATATTTTTGGTAAAAAAAATTTGCGATAAGCGTATATTAATTGGTTTGCGCAAAAGTTATAGCGTCTACAAAATAGGGGATAGATTTATAGCATTTTTATTATTTATTTATTTTTTACTAGTAATGGCGACGATCTGCGATTTTTATTGTGACTGCGATATTGCGGCGGACACATCGGACACTTTTGACACATTTTTGGGACCATTCACATTTATACAGCGATCAATGCTATAAAATTGCATTGATTACTGTGTAAATGTGACTGGCAGGGAAGGGGTTAACACTAGGGGGCGATCGAGGGGTTAATGTATGACCTAAGGAGGTGATTCTAACTGTGGGGGGAGGGGACTGACTGGGGGAGGTGACCGATCGGTGTCCCTATGTACAAGGGACACGCCATCGGTCTCCCCTCCTCTCTGACAGGACGTGGATCTGTGTTTACATGCACAGATCCACGCTCCTGCTCTGTTACCCGGCAATCGCGGGTGCCCGGCGGACATCGCGGCCGCCGGGCACGCGCACCGGGTCCCGAGCGACGCAGCGGGCACGCGCGCGCGCCGGCGGCGCGCTCGCGCACCCCCTAGTGGCTCAGGAGGGCGAGGACGTCATATGACGCCCGCCCAGAACAACAGAAGCCTCGTCCCGCCGTCATATGACGGTGGGCGGTGGCTTAGTGGTTAAAGTGTATTTCCACTTTTGCAGCCAAATATTCAAAAATTATCTTTTTTTTTAGATGCTTTTTTTCTGGACCCTCGAACAAGGAAAAATCCTGCTAATTTGTCTTTGTTTATGAGGGGGCTGAGAAGCCATGTTTGGCATAATTAACCCTGTCGGTACTGTGCAGTCAGATCTTCATTATCAGTTGTAACTAGATTTGAACACCATCTGTCCTAACAAGGGGGTAACTGTTAGAGGCGGGGCTTCTTGCATTGTATGTTAATGAGGAAAGACTTAGGCTAGCCATACACAGTGCAAATCTCTTTCCTGCAACCAGTTCCCCCATCAACACAGACAGTGCTGACAGGGTAATCCATTTGTCTGCTTCGGCGGCGGGCGGATGGGGAAGCCGTGCCCGCAAGGAAGACAGTGATTATTGCTAGAGGCTATAGCAGCTGTTATTGATAATCACAAGAGAACCCGGCAGGCTGATTGTACCCAAGTTGAACAATCTGGTACATTCAGCCTCCCCATTAACGGTTCAAATCTCGGCCAGTTCCTGCTGAACCGGCCATGATTCAAACTGTGTATGGCCGGCCTTAGGTCTAACTCACTCTGACATTTTTTTTAAAAACGTTGAAGTCAGCCATGACACCTCCTCGTGAGAAACATCTAAAAGGTAAGTTTTTTTTTTATGTTTGTAGGCTGCTGTGTGGATGGAAACATATAACAAACATATAGTATAGTGGGTTTTCTTAAGTTTGACTGCAAACGTGGAAATATGCTTTACAGTAAACATCCTAATTTGCCTGGAAAAAAAAACCCTTTAAAGTAAACCTATACTAACCCCTGGAAATGTGGAACAAGGATAAAGCTAAAGAGGCACCCAAAAGGGCCAAATTCTACCTTCACAGATGCTGCCTTCCCTGTGCACCTATACAGCACTCCAGAAATCGAATGTAATAATAGACATTCTGAAAGTCAGTATTTGCCTAGGGCTAGACACATCCTCTACAAGACAGTGGGTAATGCTAATAGAGGAGTTCAAGTCTCCTCCCAAAAAATTAAGTAAGCAGCTACAAATACTGTAGCTGCTGAATTTTAATATAAGGACACTTACCTGCCCCAGGATCTAGCGCTGTCCTCACCTGAGCCGATTCTTCAATAGGCTTCAGATTTAGGTGCCGGCATCCTAACTAAGGGAAATTCAGAATGTGCTCTACTTATCTATAATGCCCGTTCTAAGATGTTCAGTGTGTAATGTGCCTTTTGTTGCAAAGTCAAAACTTTTAGGAATCTATGGAGCGCTACCCGTGAATGTACATATTTGCCTCTGTCTATTTAAAGTGGTTGTAAACGGCTGGGCATTTTTTTTTTGTACCTGCAAGGTAATGTCATAATGTGCTAGTATGCATCGCCAAGATGTCAACCCTGCAGGCGTTCCGGGTTTGCAGACTCCGGGTCTATGACTGTCTGGAGCCTGTGATGACGCATGTGCGCGGGAGCCAACGGTCACAGCACAGGACTCTGAAGAAACGGCATGGGTTACGCTACCCATAGGTATATAGGCATAGTAAATTAGAAGGTTTTTATGAGTGGAAGCTCAATGCAGTAGACAAAAGTGTTCATCTCACAAGCATTTATGCACATTGATGTTAACTGGAATTTGTGTGTTACTGTGCATCAAAATTTCAGAGGTGGGATCCAGAAATGTTGCAATGTTGATGAAGGACATTTCAGGCACCTAAAAAACAAAACAGTGTCGCAGTGTCAGGGACAGGTTCTAGGGTTGTTGCTTCTAGGAGAATAAACATGACCTGATCAGTACTGTATACCTAACTTTTAGCTATGCTCTAAATATTTGTAAAGTTAAACAATAAAGAAAATGAATGAGTAAAAAAATATATAAATGAAAAATAAATAAAATTAAAATAAAATTCCATCATCCAATCAGGAAAGTATACCTGCTTTTGACCAATCCTGTATATACTGGAAGGGCAAAGAAAAGTGCTGGTAAAATGTTGTCCTTAGTTGGAAATTAAAGGAAATCTCTCTAACAAAGCCTTGGATAGCAAAAAAACCTGACATTGGTTCTAACCTTTCCCAATTCTATCCAAAAAAAAAAAACAGTTTTGGGTACAGCTACACTTTAAGGTTGCTTTCCTTTTAAGAGTTTTTCTTCTTCTAGCTCCCGCTAAATCTACAGATGGCAGCATGTCACAAAGCCGCTATCTGCAGCCTCTGCAGTAAACAAAGAACATCAGTAATTTCAGTTTACAATTCTAGGCGACATTTGGCAGAATTTAATATCCTGTCTCGAGCACTGCCTATTTGTATCTGTATTACATATACAGAAAAGCTATTATGTTTCCTTTATGATACACAGCTGACTTTTTTTTCATCTTCAAAACTTGTTCTGTTATCTCGCCGGAATACCAAATGTCTGTGTTATTGTACATAGCGTATTCAAGTGGCATTATAGCCTTAGAAGCAAATCAAATATGTCTTGTGACACCCACATGTAAGCCACGGCTTGTAGGGAATGGGTCTATTTAAAGCACATAGGGAGGGATCTAACTTGATAGCATTCAAGAGAATCTGTCACAATTGGGTTTATGCAGGAACCTGAACATTCAGTCTAATTATTATAACTGTGCAGACTCGCTTTTAAAAGATTTATATCCCCCCCATACTTGGCTTTACTTTTTCTGAGTTAGACACCATCTGACTCCTCTAGTTGGAGTGTCAGGGACAGCTGCCACCTATTCCAGCAGAAAAACACAAAGAGGAGAAAGCTTAAATAATTCACTAGGAAAGTAGATTTATTCAATTTTTTTTCTTCCTGGAAACTAAATGTTTAAGCTGATGTTGCTAAGTGAGTTATTGAGCAAATATTTAATTTCACATAGGCATTGATTCTGCTTTTTTCCCATCTTGAGATATTTAACTTCTGGTTGCCTTGCATCTGAAGTGTGCTTTGAAGACTGATTATATATCCCAATCTTTCATGCATTCTTTAAGGCTGACGACCTGAACAAGACTTTTATGGATATGCCAAAAATTCACTTTAAAGAATTCCACCTGCTTTTATTCAGGTTATCCACCTCTTCTTACCTTTGTATGACCTGAAGAAGAAGGGGGGGGGGGGGGGTCTGTGAAACCCTTGAAATGTGTGGGCTACTTGCTGATATGTTGAGGAGAACCTGGTAGAAAAAGGTCATGACACTTCAGGAATTTTAGTTCAGGTTTTTATTAATATAGAGTAGCAAGAAAAGCCAACGCGTTTTCTGGAGAACCGCCTCCCATTACATCAGGGCTGGTACACAGGGAAACAAAATATGATATAAATAATTTACATTAAGTTATTTTTAAAGTAAACATACAAAGAAAATAAATAGTCAAACTACAGATTTTTTTTCTTTTTATGTAAATTCTATGAATAACTTGGTGGCTTTCATGTAAATGATTTATATCATATTTAATTTCCCTGTATACTAGCCCTGAATAAATGGGAGGCGGTTCCCCCAAAACGCGTTGGCTTTACTTGATACTATATATCAATAAAAATTTGGACCAAAATTCCTGGAGTGTCATGAACTTTTCTACCTGGGTGCCAGTGGTGTTTTATTTTTGGGGGGGCAGCAAACAACCACCCCTCGGGTCGGCCAGCGGAACCTCACCCCCCTGCTGTCGGTCGGTCTGGTCGCCTTTCTATCGCGTTTCCTCCTCCTCTGCATCACAGCAGCTTGCCGCCATGTGTCTCCTCCTCCTAGGGGTCCAACAGGATCGCCTGTCCTTTCAGCCAATCGGGTGACAGGTCTCAGGACCCGCTTCCTGATCGGCTGGGAGGAGAATCAGTGTTACAATAGCGAATATTCATTCGCTATTGTCACACAACTGGGTGGGCTCGGAGCGCAGTGCTCTGCACCCTGAGCCCACCCTTTTTTGAAGCCTATTAGAGCCTCTGGCTCTAATCACATATTTAAAAAAAAAAACACCCCCCCCCCATTGGAATCCATGCATCTGACGCCCTGCATGTAGATTAGGGGGCCGGATACATGGATAGGGGGGGCGACACCCCTGCACCCCAAATGCTCCTCAACACATGTCCCAAAACTTTACACCTACTGTATGTCCTCTTTTGAGACTATCATATAGGCAGCAGCCCAAGACTGGAGCAAGGTTTAGTTTACACTGCTTATTCACTGTTCATAGCCCCTTTGAAGGAGGACTCATCCTGGGTTAAATCCAAATGTACCGATATCCCTGTCATGTACCTTGTGGCAGAGCCTGCCTCTCGCACAGCCCTGATGTTGCAACAGTTGGCTTGAGAACACAGCGAGGTATGAGTGCCTGTAAGATGTCCCTTCAGCCGTGGCAGTGGGTAGCAGGTGCGTCGCTATAAATGGGTGTTTTAGATCGCTGGAAACAGCAGTTGGCAGCAGAGACAAACTCCTGATAGGGCAGACAGCGGTGGGCAGGTGCTTGACAGGCAGATGACAGGTAGCGGGTGCAGGACCAGTAGGGACCAGATAGCATGCAGAGCAGGATAACTGGAAGCAAGGTCAGACGAGCCAGGTCAGCAAAAGATGGTCAGATACAGGAATAAACAGCAGGCAGAGAATGGTCAGGATACATGCAGAAGTCAGCAACATAGAATCAGGCAGAAGGCAGAGCAAATCCAGAGACAGGCCAAGGTCAGGGCAGGTAGCTTTCAAACAAGGTCAGGGCAAGCCAGGTAAATAACAGAACAGGAACAGATACAGGAGCATGGGTTATGCCCCGTACACACGGTCGGACATTGATCGGACATTCCGACAACAAAATCCTAGGATTTTTTCCGACGGATGTTGGCTCAAACTTGTCTTGCATACACACGGTCACACAAAGTTGTCGGAAAATCCGATCATTCTGAACGCGGTAAAACATGTACGTCGGGACTATAAACGGGGCAGTAGCCAATAGCTTTCATCTCTTTATTTATTCTGAGCATGCATGGCACTTTGTGCGTCGGATTTGTGTACACACGATCGGAAATTCCGACAACGAATTTTGTTGTCGGAAAATTTTATAGCCTGCTCTCAAACTTTGTGTGTCGGAAAATCCGATGGAAAATGTGTGATGGAGCCTACATACGGTCGGAATTTCCGACAACAAGGTCCTATCACACATTTTCCGTTGGAAAATCCGACCGTGTGTACGGGGCATAATAGTTGTAGATCAGACAACACTGGCTGATAGAACTTCTCCAGTTTAAATAGTCCCATTGGCGGCAATATTTGCAACATATGCATTTGCGAACGGTTATGCACAGGCAAATGGGCAACTGCACATCTGCGCCTGCGCAACTGTGTATGTCTTAAGGCTTCATCTGTACTATGATTATTGCCTTCCTGACAACACTTCTAATGCCCGTACACACGGTCTGACTTTCCAACAAGCTCACATCGAACATTTCCCGTTGGAAATTCCGATCGTGTGTACGTGGCATAAGGGTTCAGCGCTATCAAACACATAAACCAGCTATAAAGAAAATAGTTGGAACTTTGAGCTGCATCTATTCTGTGGCACTCACTTTTCTCCAGTGTACTTATTCTTTTATGCTAAGGGCAATGTCAAACTGGAAATCCTGTCCCTAACAGCAACTCGCCAGCAACAGGAACCCTAATAAAACACTTAGCTTCACTCCCTCACTGGGTAAAACATTGCAGGCTGAGAACACTGCGGCTAATTGTGAGACTGAGCCTTTGTGCTGCCAGCCTGCAACAGGAGGTACTGCTATTGACAGGATTTCCAAGTAGGAAACTTTCCAACTGATTAAAAAAATATATTTGCTTAAGAAAACTATATAAAGTAAGGTATGATGCCAAACATACTAGACCTTGACTTTTAACCACCCCACACCAAATGATTAGAAATGCTATCAATTTTAAGACTCATAAAAGGTAGGTTTGGCTAAAGCCCAGAAGGCAACTTATATGTTTGTAGGCAGGTATATGCAGCAGTTTTTCTGTTAATTGAATGATAGAATCCCTCAGTTCTACAAAAGTCCTACTAATAAGATAACTTATTCTATTAATATGACAATTTTGTGATGATCATGGGATATATACAGTATTCATATAACAAAGCATACCGAGTACGGTGGTATGCTGTGTAGCAGTGGTCCCAAACCTTTTCTGTGCCAGGGACCGGTATCGTGCAACCAATTCTTCAAGGGACTGGGGGGGAGACAGATTTGTGGTTGATGGCGATGGGGGCTGGGTGATATTGTTGCCAGGAATTTCTGTGCAGTCAAAGCTTTTTGCTAATGATCTGTATTTACAGATCAATAGCAGAGAGGTTTGACTGCACAGAGACTCCTATAGAAATGCTATCAGTGAGTGGATCACTGCACAGAGCTCCCTGGGCACCTCAGATCACCAGGCTCCTGCATCCATTCATCTCTCCTCACCTTGCACCTGGGAGAAGGCGGGTTTTTCCAAGTCCTGTATTTGTTTGTTGTGCCCCGGGGTGTCAAAAGGAGGAGAGCAGCTACCATTTATTGACAGGGGTTGGAGCTTGACTTGCTCATCTGCCACTTACCCCCTGCTGTGCGGCTACAATACAGGGCTATTATATTCAATTGCTGCACAGCAGGGGGTGAACAGTGGGTGAGCGAGTGAAGCTCCAACCCCTGCCAATAAGCGGCGGCTGCTCTCCTCCTTCTGACACCCCAGGGCACAACAAACACATACAGGTCCCCCACTGCCGACCAACAAGAGGTGGAGCCTGGGTGGCAATACAAGCGGCCACCAATAGAGATTGAGCTGCCGCCAACCCCTGCAGCGTGACCCGGCCCTCAACAGGTCACAGACTGGCAGTGGTCAGTGGCCCTGGGGTTAGGGACCCCTCCTGTATAGGATGTTTGGTTGTGGAAAGTATAACATACAGCACAGTGTACAGAGTATAGCATTGTGTAGTGTATAATATATAAAGCAGCTTATATTGTGGAGAAGTTGAAGTATATAATTTACAGCATTTACAGACTGAGGACTGAATCGGTGTGACATAACTTCAATCGTCATGCATATTAGAGCAGTGTAAAATCAGTGACATACAGCATGGTGTACATAGTGACGCACTGGGAATTATATAATGTACATGTCGGGGCCTGAACTTGAACCTGGGACCTCTGCTGTGTCTGGCAATGAATCTGCTTGCTGAGCCACCTGGAATGCTGGATGGTTTCCTGGACAACTCCTTAAATGATCCTGCCTTGAACTCTTTGCTCCTCCCATGAACTTCCTGATTTAAGCCATGTCTCTGCACTTTCTGTTTGCCAGATTATTGTGTACCCTCCAGCCAATATCTCGCTTTTGTCTCTTCTGCTGCCATCTGTATCTTCGCTACCATTTGTTACCGACCTTTGTCTTGTTCCTCGACTACGCTTCTGCTTAATCCCAACCTGAAACCATTCGTTATTGACCTTTTGGCTTGTTTAATGACTACACTTCTGCTTGATCGCTACGTGCTATCTGCTACTGGATCCCGGCTTGATCACCTCCTTGTGGGGAAATCCTGAGGACCACGACCTGGTACTAACATGCAGCAAAACCCATCTCCACCATCAGGAGCTCTGGTGAACACCGGTTAGTACTTAGACCTCGCACCTCAGGTGAACCTCTATCAGCCAGGGAGAAAGATTCATTGCTGGGCATCAGACAATCATTTAGCACCACATCCCTTGTATAAATATAGCACAACAAGAATCAGAGGGTTGAGACTTTTCGGGTGCAGAGACACAACAACCAAAGTAAGAAAATATACATTTTAATTTAAGAAACATTAAAATCGACATAACGACATAAAAATGTCCAGTATGACCATACAATACATAGACAGATGTGAACTGATTGAATCTCTACATGTTTCGCCACACTGATGGCTTCTTCAGGAGAATTATTTTAAGGCACTGTACATATGGTCACTAGAGGTCAAGAAATAGAAAGATTTTTTAGACAAAAAATATTGCAACAATCACACATATTAGACATATAAACACCTTTATTTCATTTCCTACATCGGCAAAGAGAAATTTTAAGTCCTAGCCATAATAAATAACGAAACATATATAAAGCAACTACACATTTGCTTTTCCTGAGAAGTAGATTGAGTGGTTGGTTAACTGAAGCCTGTCATGAGCAGACCAAAAAACTGCTAGGAAATTACTTTTTTCACTTCATCCTGAAATCCAAAATAAATATGTGTAGGCTAGAACATTCACTTTAGAGGTAGAAAAACGTTGGAAATACATATAACACTGAACAAGAACATTATTTAACGCCCCCACACAACAACAGTAAAGTAATTGTAAATAAGTAAAAAGATAAAGAAGAACACATTCAAAATGTGTTTTTTCATCGTACATCACGGGACACAGAGCAACCATAATAATTACTATGTGGGTTATACGCCACCTATAGGTGAATGGACACTGGCAGATAGTCAAACAGGAAGTCCTCCCCTATATAACCCCTTCTACACAGGAAGTACCTCAGTTTTTTTGCCATTGCCTGTCTGCAGGGTGGTGGTCACTGATGTGATGCATGTGCTCTTAGAGCATACTTGGAGGTCTTAACTGTTCTATTCAGAATTATGGACTTCATTCGTATCCATTCCAAAAACCTGTCAGCCAAAATGGATGGTACCCGAGCCTCACTGGAAGGAGAGAAGATTCCTCAAGGTTTTCCTGTAATGCAGCCTTACGGCACTGGACCCTGCATATTGGAAACCTGTGCAGTGTTTGTTCTGACCAAGGTGCTTTCCTGCAGGGTGCTATACAGGTCCAGTGGAGTCGACCCCACAAGCGGGACCAAGTCCATGAAGGTCTTTTATGACAAAGCTCGCGGTGATAGGTGAAGATTGGACTCCTGTTATGCTCAGAGTCCTGCAGCAGGAATGGTAGTCTGCATCATTTTGCAGTTTCTCTTTTAAAAAAAAAAAAAAGAGATCTGACTCTCTGGTCTTCTCTCAGTAGCCCCTAGGGGCAGTGTCCTGTTTAAAACATGCTCTGTGTACTTATTAGGAGGATGGGCTGCCATTTCTCCTCCAGCCACTAGAGGTCACAGGGACCTATTTCTATATAGGCAGGAAGTGGAGGGGCGGCCATGTTTGCCATGTGGGCGTCAGGTTCAACAGGACATGTCTTGAGACATAACAGCAGCCCATGGATACTAATGACATGGGAGAAATGTGTGGCCAGACAAGTCATGATTATATACTGCATACTTACTGCTTAATCCAGGGGGGCTGTACAACTGTAAGTCCATATATACCCCTGTATGGGTAGCAGTGCACTTTAAAGTGTTGTGTCTCTAGCATAATGTGCATTTGGTGCAAAACTAGTATGTGGCCTGGTGCAGTTGAACAGGTGCATACTTGCAAACTGGCTTAAGCTCATGTTTGCTAAAAGCTTATGTTTGCTAAAAGCTTATGCTTGCTAGAAGCTCATGCTTGCTAGAAGCTTATGTTTACTAAAAGCTTATGTTTGCTAAATGCTCATGTTTTCTAAAAGCTTATGCTTGCTAAAAGCGCATGCTGGCTAAAAGCTTATGTTTGCTAAAAGCTTACGTTTGCTAAAAGCACTATTCTTTGCTGAAAGGCAGAGTTGCATAAGACACATGTTTGCATAGATACATGTTGCATGTTTGCTTATATACATGGTCACTTGATGCATAGACACATGATGCATAGGCACATGATTGCTTACTTGCATAAATGCATGTTGAATACATGCTTACTAGCATAAAACGCATGTTTACATAAACTTGAACTGCATACATGTGTGTTTTTTTGCATTAAATTGCATACATATATGCTTATTTACATTAAACTGTATAGACAGGTATTTTTTTGCATTATACTGCATACATAAATGCATGAACAACAAGAATACTTGTATACCTGCATGTTTTGCATATCTGGGTACCTGCATACTTACATACCTACGGGGTTGTATAGCGGTAGACCAACGTTGTCTAGGCCTGCATCCTTGTGGAACTGTGTATTCGTTTTTGTCTAATATAGTTGTGACAGACTCACCCGGATAGAGGCTTTTGGAGGGGACTGAATGTGAGCCTCTTGCCTACAGATTATGGGCCTTGGCATTTGGGGTACCCTTGAGGTGTTGTTACTTTGGCTTCGGGTCCTTGTCCCCCAGGACACACAGACTCTGGGGACCCTGTATTTGCCATAGTAGCAATAGAGACTGAGTCATACTGTTGGGACTCATACTGTGAGAAGATGCTAATGTCATCAACTCCACTCACCTGTCTGATGTCAGCTATAATGTGTTTAATGTAAATGAGTTTAGTCTCACAGGTTCTAAGGGTATTCAACTCATTGTTGTTTGTTCTAATTAACCCTGTGTTGATGTTTATGGTAATGTGTGTTGAATAGTCAATGAGCTAGGAGACGTAGTCACTTAGTCTGAGTAAATGATTTAGTAAACCAGCTCATGTTAATTAGGTTACAGTTGTATTGTTAGAGGAGGTTCCAACGGCATATAAAGTCTTGTCATTTTGATTCTAAATAAAGTTAGTCCATGTTAGCATCTAAGCAAGTGTCGCCTTGTTTTGTGCTCAGAGCGGTTGGAATATCTGATATCTGTATACAGACTGGGAGGAAGTGGTATATGACGGAAGCACTCAAGCGGAGTGTGGGACGTTCCGTGACAATAGTCACTTTATTATGTACCTGTTATGCCCTGTACACACGGTCGGATTTTCCGACGGAAAAAGTGCGATCGGATTGTGTTGTCGGAAATTCCGATTGTGTGTGGGCTCCATCAGACTTTTTCTGTCGGAATTTTCGACACACAAAGTTTGAGAGCTGGCTATAAAATTTTCCGACAACAAATCCGACGCACAAAGTGCCACGCATGCTCAGAATAAATTAAGAGACGAAAGCTATTGGCTACTGCCCCGTTTATAGTCCCGACATACGTGTTTTACGGCACCGTGTTCAGAACGATCGGATTTTCCGTCAACTTTGTGCGACCGTGTGTATGCAAGACAAGTTAGAGCCAACATCCGTTGGAAAAAATCCATGGATTTTGATGTCGGAATGTTCGATTTAATGTCCGATCGTGTGTACAGGGCACAAGACTAGCTAAATGACTCCAGAAGGGTGAGGCAGGTACACCGCCCTCAGGTTCAGTGGCCTATCGGTGTTCACGTCTCCTGTTGGACCAATGGCATCAGGATTATCTGAGCCACTGTGGTGCCTGAGCTCGGATCAAGCCTCTTTAGTACTAGGATGGCGACTGCCCGGGAGGCATCTGAGGTTGCTGTGTTTGAGAGTATCTCAGACCATAAGATTTTAGAGCAGTCTCTGAGGTGGTTCGCTCCTTCCTTAGTCGGGTCAGTCTTTGCCTTGCGTTGGCCCTTGGAGCAGAAGTTATGGGCTCATTATTGTAAAACAATTAAATGGTAACAGTTTCAAAACTGAATAGGGACACAAGGTCTATCTTAAGATCTCAATCCGCTGGGCATCCTTCGGTTTCAGATAGGCTCGGTCTGTTCAGTGATGACCTCTCTGCAAGAGGTAGATTGCAGGGCCCATAATCATCAGTAAACACACATCTTCATGTGCCAGGTTGTTTCCAGCCTCATCAAAGATTTCTGTAATTAAAGTGGTTAGTTTTTGTTTTTTTTTTGTGATTATCTTTCGGGCTGGCCACAGCTTCTGAGGTTCACAAAGATCCTAGCTCCGGTGCTGGACTTGCTAAAGACGCTAGTGGTGTCAATCTCAGTATACCGCAATAACCTTTGCTCAGGAAGCAGTTGGTCCAGATTTCCCTTCGATACATTTTGCAGGAGGAAGTTGTATCTAGGTTAAAACACGTTTCTTATGTACAGTCCTACCCCAGGTCTTGGTAGAGGATCATTCTATCTGTCTGGAACTTGAAGATCCAGGCATTGAATTGACGGAGGACTCTGTTCCCGGGGTGTTGCACAGCTAAAGATTGGTGGTTGATGGTTCGGAATCTATAAAGGTTGAATTCTTCCTTTCAGGAATTGGAAGATAATAACCACTGATGCCAGTTTCTCCACTTGGTTTGAGGGTGGCTACAGTTTAGTGGACTTGGTCTCCACAGGAGAGAACACTCCCCATAATTATCTTGGAACTTTTGGCCAGTACACCTTGCTTTGGATTATGGGACAAACCATTTGTAGATTCAGTCCTGAAATGCCTCTGCAGGGGCATATATATCAACCACCAGTGCGGCACCAGGAGTCATGTGGCTCAGGGAGGTGAACCTCATTCTGATTCTGTCTAGGACAGTACAAGTGCCAGGACATATTCCAGGTATAGAATATTGGCAGGGGGAACTCTGTAGGTGGATCTAATAGATTTCAAGTTCTACAACAAGTTCGAACAGGTTGTATCCTGGACGAGAGTTCCACTGGCATATAGGGATAGGTGCGCTGGTAACACTTTAGGGTCCAGTTCTCCCTAGTTTTACGTTTTCCCTCTGTTTCAACTTCTGCCACATCTTTTGCAAAGAATTCGAGCGGTGATAGCACTGATAATAGCGTTAACCAAATTAGCCCAGGAGGGCTTGGTACACTGATATAGCGGGTCTTACGGGGGTCGCTTCTTGGACACTCCCAGTCAAGTGGGACCTAATGGTCTTGAGTCCTGTATTTCTGCACTGTTAGGCCCAGGAAGCCACCTTCAGGGAACTTCAATTACAGGACTTGGAAATATTTTATGCCTGGGGTGAAGCCAGGAAATGGCACCCGCAGAAATATGTGAGTGGGATTTTTTTTTTCTTTCCCCAATCAGTAGGGGAGAGGAGATTGGCCTTAAGTACCGTTAAGGGTCAGAGTTCGTCCTTATCCATTTTTTTCCAGAGGTTGTTGTTTCTCACTCCTGGGTACATACTTCATACAGCGTGTAACCTAGACAGTCCCGCCTGTCAGGCCACTCTTGTGTCCTTGGGACTTGAATTTGCTCTTGACTGTCCTTGCAGAGACCAATTTTTGAACCAATTGGGAGACTGTTAGTTCTTTTATCTCAGAAGGTGGCTTCTTTGGTCACTATCACTTCACTAAGTGAAATAAATCCATCTTTATTACCCAAAGTGATGTCTAGTTTTCACTTGAATCAAGACAATGACTTGCCTTATTTTCTGATTCTTAGTTGGCAGGAGTAAGATCGCTGCATACTCTGTAAGTAGTTCAGGTGATCAGAATTACTTGAATTGTCGGTACAGGTCAGGAATCTTGGTTTGTGCTGCCAGTAGATCCCAGGATGGGCAGGAGGCATCCAAGTGAACTATTTTCATTGGATCCGCCAGTTAATTATTTGAGCCTATGGCTTGAAAGGGCAAGGTCCCCCACCCTTTTTTTGGTAAAAGCACTCGCTACCAGGTGTGTGGGGGCATCTTGGGCCTCAGGATTTTAAGGCCACTAAAAGCTCTTTTGTTCATGTATTCACAGAATTTTACCAGATACATATCAAAGCCACAGAGGATGCTGCTTTTCCACAGTATGTTTTGGGCGGCAGAAGTCCTTCTCAGATGGCAGTTTCTGTGATTGTGTCTCCCTCTCTTCAAGTACATTGCTTTAGGACATCCCACATAGTCATTATTATGGCTGCTCTGTGTCCCGTGATGTACGATAAAGAAAATTTAATTTTGGCTGTAGGAAAAAACAAATTTTAAGAGATATAAGCTGAACTCTAGGCAAAACTCTAGGCAAAAGGCTCAATACATAGTAAATTACACATACAGATCCCAACGATTTGGTTGGGAGATTTTAATAATGTCATAGATAGAGAGCTTGACAGACTGACAATGCACCCTTCTAACAGCACCTCGCAACAACATACAACATACAAGATTTGGCAGATTCTTTAAGGAATTAGCACTGATAGACACATGGCGGCACCACCACCCTCAGGATAAGGTATTTTCCTGTTTTTCAGCGGCGCACAACTCCATGTCCAGAATAGACATGATCTTTGTATCCCGTCCCCTTCTCCCTATGTTAGAGGAAGAGGGATTCCACCCTCGTACACTGTCAGACCATGCCCCATATTGGGTTGTACTTAAACTTGACTCTCCACCTACTACATACACATGGAAACTAAATTACACATACAGTATGTGGACAATCATATCGGTCAGAGCAGCCTTTTTCAACCTGTTTTTAACATGGGGGAACCCTTAAAATGACTTTTTGGGCGCATGGAACCACTACTAATGAGTACTAGATCTACAAATAACAGTACATTAGTGTTTGCTAGGAAGAATGCGCCTTACATTTTTGGTCATTGAATCCCCCTTACAGATAGCTAAAAATGTCATACTTTTCAGTGGTTACTCATCTGAGAAGAAGAAGTCACTCTTTGTTTAAGGAACCCCTGGAAATCTGTGGAGGGACCCTAGGGTTCCATGGATCCATAGCTAAGTAAGGCTGTGACAGAGGGATATTTCTTTCCATCTACTTTTGTGATTTATACACCTCTGCCAGTCAGCACATTTGGGAGGGCAACACCACTTTCTCTTTTAGATGTTAGGGAATATAGTGGTATTCCCAGAGAACAGTCCTGCAACACTGAGCAGGCATGTAACATGGTCCAAAAGGTGGAGTTAGCCTTTAAAGCTGAACTTGAAACAAAACATTAATATATGTCTGCAATAGCCATGTCATGGCTTACCTTAAACATGGCCTGTTTTCATCAAAATTGGCTCCTGTGACCAGATATCAAATCATTATTGTGGTTGAAAGTAAGTACCTGGCCCATTATTTCTGGTACATATGACCATCTGCCACTGCTTTGCTCAGGGTGACTGGTCATGAAACAGCCCCTTGTGCAGGGCTGACATCTTTATGTTGGTGGATCCTTGCTGCAGATCCCTCAGTCTTTTCCTGCCCTGCCTGTGAGAGTGGCTTGTAGTTATGGTGGGTGGTGACCCCCAGATCTGCCCTAAAATCACAAAGGCTGTTGGGATATAATTCTGTTGGAAGTGACAATGGTAAACATACAACCCTTTCTCCCTCCGCCCAGCCATGGCAAGAGTTTTGGCCATTACTAGTGGCATAAATGGTAATTAAAATACAATTAGCCATTTTACAATTAAAAAAAAATAAAGTTTTGGACTGAGCTTGGGAAGGAGGATTGGGATTATTGTAAGGTAGTTCCCAGAATGTATTGCTCTAGCTGAAATTGCACTTCAGAGTTATACTTTAAAGCATACCTAAACACAAAAATGAAAATTGAGTATATTGCAGCTTACCAGTCCTTGGATGTAGTGGCTGCATTTGTTTTAAATTTCCTTTAGTTTCACCTACTGATCCTGCCGGTAACACAATTCCTTTCCTTGGATGACACTGTTTACTCATTGTATTGTATTCACAGAGGAGTGCGTTATTACCCTAGGCTGCTCTCCTGTTTTGGACTACAAACACTTCCCCCTCTCCTTAGGGGGTGTAGCTGTGTAGTTCATAGAAGCTTACTAAGAAAGCTGAGAACATTGCTTCAAGTGATATTTAAGGCACATTTTTTAAAATAAACATGTCATACTTACTTGCTTTGTGTAATGGTGTTGCACAGATAAGCCCCGATCCTCCTTTTCTCGGGTCCCCCGCCGGTGCTCCTGCCCCCCCCCTCTTGCCGAGTGCCCCCATAGCAAGAAGTTTCATATGGGGGCACCTGAGCAGGCTCACCGCTGCTCTGTGTGTCCATTCACCCCCACCCCTGATCTATCCTCATTGACTCACTTGCTGTAATTGACAGTAGCGAGAGCCAATGGCTCCTGCTGCTGTCTCAGCCAATGAGAAGGAAGGTGGACATTGCTGGATTGAGAGGAGGCTCAGGTAAGTATAAGGGGGGGGGGGGCTGCTGCACACAGAAGGTTTTTTTACCTTCATGCATAGAATGCATGAAGGTAAAAAACCTTCAGCCTTTACAACCACTTTCAGTTCACAGGAAGTCACAAGGACACAGAATTTCTAGCAGGATTTTCTGTACTTGCAAAAAATATGTTTAGCATTAAGACTGTATGCACACTAGCATTTTTTTTTTTAACTCCTAGAAGCTGATATTAGCATTTTCTGCTCCTAGAAGTTGAATAGTGTTATCCTATGTGTCCATGCACGCTGCTTTAGGCTATCAGCGTTTATTGAGCTTTAGCGCCTAGGAGCAAAAAAAAAAAAATTTTCTGTAGAGTTTTTTGGATCAGTTTTCAAGCAGAAAAAAATGCTAAATGCTCATGAAAGCTTGAAAAAATGCTTTTTTCAAGCTTTTTTTCTTTCTTCGTGTACTGTAAAAATGCTAATAAAACATTAACGCTCCTAAAAGCTACTAAAATGCTACTATTGCGGCAAAATGCACCCTCACCTAAGTAGACAAAAATTCTTGCACCGGCCCTGCGTGAGAGGCCACTGGCCAATCCCCACTACACATTCATAAAGATGAACAGTGTTGCCTGCCTGAGTTACAGTTCAGGCACCTTTACCAGTGAATGGAGGAACTGTATCCTGAGTGCTCCAGCATCAGATTTGGGCCCCAACGTGCTCGCCAGCGGGGAAAGAGCTTTAATATAGACTGCAGGACTATGTCCCTAGTATAGAGTTTAGGGGGTTACTCTCTGGTTCCACTTATTTGTTATCAACAGTATATTTTGCTGGCCATTGTTTTACCTATCTGTTGTGCAATTACCGCTGTCTCTACCCCTTTGCCTATTAGGGTAGTGTATATATACTTTCTATTTCCAATGAACATCGACCCTACTTCAGCCCTGGTGTGTCAGAGTGTGTGTGGTGCTGCTTGCAGAGTCTTGGGCACAAGAAATGGGACCTGAGAAACAGCAGCTCATTTGGGGGTAAGCACTACACAGATTACTGTAAAAAAAAAAACAATACAACAAGCATGCAATAAAGTAAGCTGATGTTTGTGCTAGAATCTTTAGAGAATGGAAAACATAATTGTCAATGATGCCGATGTCACAATAAGAAATATACATACATTAGTCTTCAGCGATTTGACCACAAGACTCTCCAAAGGCCTGAAGAGATAGAGTAGACAGCTCCAAGACAATAACAAATGGATTCCTGGTAAGTAATTTATCTTATAGTATAGCTGCTTACATACTCAGTTGGTTTACATTATATAAATTACAGAGTGGTGGTTTTGGCATTGTTGTTTTAGAAAACAGCATGGTACAAGCTGGATTTAAACTATATTAAAAGGTAAAAAATATGTCACAAGAATATACCGTATATACTCGAGTATAAGTCGAATTTTTCAGCACATTTTTTTGTGCTGAAAGTGCCCCCCTCGACTTATACTCGAGTCAAGCACTTTTCTGCAGCAAAAAATTTCATTTTCCGAACCGACTTTGGGGCCCCGTATCTCAGGGCCACTTGGTGCTAGGAACCCCAAATTTGGTGTGGATACCAAGTGGAACTGGTGTCACAACATATCTAAAGCTGAAGTTCCTAGCACTAAGTGGCCCCGAGATAAGGGGCCCCAAAATCGGTTCAGAAAATGTCATTCTATGCTGCAGAAAAGTGCTTGACATTTTCTGAACCGAATTTGGGGCCCCATATCTCAGGGCTACTTGGAGCTAGGAACCCCAAATTTGGTGTGCAAACCTAGTGGAATTGGTACCATAACATATCCAAAGCTGAGGTTCCTAGCACCAAGTGGCCCTGAGATACGGGGCCCCAAAACCGGTTTGGAAAATGTCATTCTCTGCTGCAGAAAAGTGCTTGACATTTTCTGAACTGATTTTTGGGGCCCTGTATCTCGGGGTTACTTGGTGCTAGAAACCCCAGCTTTGGAAATGTTATGGTGCTAGTTCCACTGGGTTTGCACACCAAATTTGGGGTTCCTAGCACTAAGTAGCCTTGAGATACGAGATCCGCAGCAATGTCATTTCGGGACCCTTTGGGTTCAGAGACCCCAAATTTTGGCTGCAGCTAGGGGGCATTTAGGAACCCTTAACTACCGAGTTTGAAGTTCAGGGGACCTATGGCTGCAAATGGGCACAGTGAGGCATGCAAATGGGCACAGTGATGCTGCAAATGGGCATTGTTGACCCTCTTTTCCACTTACAGTAGCTGTTCCTTTTATCACCCTCGTCTTATACTCGGGTCACTAAGTTTTTCCCATTTTTTTGTGGTAAATTAGGGCCTCGACTTATACTCGGAACGACTTATACTCGAGTATATACGGTAGGTAAAAGTTATTGTTTATTTCCTCACAGGAACCTATACAGGTTTATAAATATATAGTACGGATTGGGGGGCTGCTCATTACTCAATAATCAATATAATTTGAGAACATTTAAAGCATAACTCTCTCCACTACTTGAACATTAATCAGGCTAGTATCTCCATTATGGTGATTATTGAAGTGTTTCGCTACATTAGTGGATTTACCTAGCCTAATATCGCCCAAATGCTCTCTGAAACGATCTCGTAGCCTTCGGGTAGTTCGTCCCACATACTGAATGTTGCGGGACCTGCAAACCTGCATATATGACATAGGTAATGTTACAATTGAAGAATTTTGTTGTTGCTACCTGATGTCACATTCTGCCCCCCAAGAATATGAGGACAGCATGGACAATCTCTTGCTGTAAGAGATTGTCCATGTTGTCCTCATATTCTTGGGGATCAGAATGTGACATTTGAAGGGTTTCTTCAATTGTAACAATACCTATGTCATATATGTTATTACTTGCAGGTGCTGCAACATTCAGTATGTGGGACAAACTATCTGAAGGCTACAAGATCGTTTCAGAGAGCATTTCGCCCCCCAGATGATGTCTAGTTAGACGAAACGTTTCGGGACGGGCTCCACTGCTGCCATTATACATGTACCAAAATATCTTCCTAAATGTGAGTTTTTTATCTTCAAATAAATATCCAATATTTTTTACGGAATCACGCTATGTAGCATTTTGTTCTCCTCTCCAACTATATATACGAATGCATGGGAGAATTTATCCCTCTTGCTTCATGAATACCTACCTTGGAGGTCACTACCTTTGAGAGCCATTTGAGGACTTGTGGGATTACCTGATTTATTTGTCAAAGGTCGCCAGATCTGAAGCCTCCATGTTTGGCGTACGCCACCACAAGCCTGTTTGACTCGTAGGGCATATGGGTTCAAATAGTCTGGTAAGCCTTCATCTAATTGGTGGTGGATTATCTACTTATAAAACCCTCTTCACAAGTTATCTTCACCTTTGATGTCAAATGGATGTTACGAACATTTGGCTGCTATTCATTAAACTCACTACGCATTGGGCTTCTATAACTTGTGGATTTCATGTTATTTGTTTATTTGCTTTTCATTATTGATGCATTATCTCTGTTAACATATTTAAAAAACACATTTCTTATTGTTGAGTGTGCGATTCACAACATGGTCTTAGTTCATTTTTGAGATGTGTTTTTAGCACTACACTTCTATCTTTATGTTATTATCCTTGCAATTGTCTATTTGTCATGCTAGCTGCTGTTTCTCATTTAAAGGGACAGCGCGGTATTACACTTCCACTTTTCAATCTTTCTGGTTAGGTAAGGTTGGAGAGGAGATAAGAGCATTTCCTCAGATCAGAAACAACTGGAATAGCATCTTGCTTGCCCCCTAAGTGCTGCACAAACATATACTGTTTTTTTCCTGTATAATAGGTCAACTGTAAAGATTTTTGAAAGCCTTTAAAGACTAATAGAAACTTATATAAGCATCTTCCGATTTAAAATGCTGACAAAAACCTGAAGCAGTGAAGTCAGTTCTTGCAGGGACACCAATAAAGACCTGCTGGATGATATTACACTGCAGGCCAAGGAGAACTCTTAGCAACCAATAAAACCAGAAAAAAAATAGCTAGTGATCTAAAAAATAAAATCTTATTGGTTACTGTTGGTAACTTTACTTTTAAGATAGCCTTTACACTTCACAGTACTCTATTAAATAAGCTTAAAAGGAAAGTAGTTGCGCGCTATTATGCAGTGCCAAGAAAATGTAAATAAACACAACCAAAAATGCTGCTGCTGTCACTTAAAGTGCTACCACATAGAAAAACAGTACCGTAATTAAAATCTAAATGCGACAGCGCTGCATCAATGTATAACAAATCCACAATAAATAATACTGTGCACAACTTATTGTGCTAAAGTAAGAATCCAATAATAAAGTGATGATAATACTATACAAAACTTATTGTGCTAAAATAAAAGTCTGATAATAAAATGATGATTTCCTCTGTTATCACGCAGAGAGATGCAAAGTATTTCTTTACTTCACACAACCTCTATGTGTTTAATGCTCCCACCACCCCATGCAATAGTCACTCACCTCCTTGCAAGACCCTGAGGGGGTCAAACACACCTTGCACTATGTGCAATAATCCTTTCAGGAAAAACTCCACTGCTCCTTGATGATTTCTATTTAGAATTTCGGAAACCCGGATAATGGTGCAGAACTGATAGAAATTCCTTCCACTGTGCTAGTTCCAACTCAGATCCAATTCGATCCACAGTGGCCACCGATAATTTCAACAGTACATGGAAAGAAAGAAAGTGCCTCCAATAGTGCAGTATCCCAGGGATTATAAAATGAACCTCTCCACCCCAGCTAGTATACAACTCACCTCACGTGGCTTCATCTGGGAGAATCCTCCTCCACACTTGAAATTTGGCTTTTGAAATTTACAAATGCAGCAATTTAGAAATTGAATGAAAGTTTTCACACTGGGAAACACTTTTTGAAAGATAAATAGTGCATTTTATATGCAACTCTATAGATCAGACCAGGGGCGTTGCTAAGTGGCAAAAAGACCAGGGGCTTCAGCCCGAAGTCCAAGGTCGGCATGGGGGGGGGCTCTAGTTTTTTTTGGCTGGGCGGTGGGGTTGTGTGGTTGTGTGGAGGGGGGTAAGCTCACTTGCTGGTTGCTGCCTGGCTTACCAGTGCCCATC
This sequence comes from Lithobates septentrionalis, assembly GCA_037952835.1. Lineage (NCBI taxonomy): Eukaryota > Metazoa > Chordata > Amphibia > Anura > Ranidae > Lithobates > Lithobates septentrionalis. The sequence goes on from JBBDGP010002223.1 coordinate 530,961, forward strand.
AATGCTGACCACTAAACTGACCTACCTACCAGACACACACTGACCTACCTACCTGACATACACTGACCTACCTGACATACATACACTGACCTACCTGACATACACTGAGCTACCTGACACACACTGACCTACCTGACATACATACACTGACCTACCTGACATACCTGACATACATATACTGACCTACCCGACACACACTGACCTACCTAACACACACTGACCTACATACACTGACCTACCTGACACACACTGACTTACCTGACCTACATACACTGACCTACCTGACCTACACTGACCTACATATACTGACACACTGACCTACCTGACACACACTGACCTACACACACTGACCTACCTGACACACACTGACATACACTGACCTACCTGACATACATACACTGACCTACCTGACACACACTGACCTACCTGACACACACTTACCTACCTGACCCACACTGACCTACATACACTGACCTACCTGACCCACACTGACCTACATACACTGACTTACCTGACATACACTGACCTACCTGACATACATACACTGACCTACCTGACAAACACTGACCTACCTGGCCCACAAACACTGACCTACCTGACAAACACTGACATGCATATACTGACCTACCTGACACACACTGACCTACATACACTGACCTACCTGACACACACTGACCTACCTGACATACACTGACCTACCTGACATACATACACTGACCTACAGTGGGGACGGAAAGTATTCAGACCCCGTTAAATTTTTCACTCTTTGTTATATTGCAGCCATTTGCGAAAATCATTTAAGTTCATTTTTTTCCTCATTAGTGTACACACAGCACCCCATATTGACAGAAAAACACAGACTTGTTGACATTTTTGCAGATTTATTAAAAAAGAAAAACTGAAATATCACATGGTCCTAAGTATTCAGACCCTTTGCTCGGTATTTAGTAGAAGCACCCTTTTGATCTAATACACACCTGGATTTGGGGATCCTCTGCCATTCCTCCTTGCAGATCCTCTCCAGTTCTGTCAGGTTGGATGGTAAACGTTGGTGGACAGCCATTTTTAGGGCTCTCCAGAGATGCTCAATTGGGTTTAAGTCAGGGCTCTGGCTGGGCCATTCAAGAACAGTCACGGTGTTGTTGTGAAGCCACTCCTTCATTATTTTAGCTGTGTGCTTAGGGTCATTGTCTTGGTGGAAGGTAAACCTTCAGCCCAGTTTGAGATCCTGAGCACTCTGGAGGAGGTTTTTATCCAGGATATCCCTGTACTTGGCCGCATTCATCTTTCCCTTGATTGCAACCAGTCGTCCTCTCCCTGCAGCTGAAAAACACCCCCACAGCATGATGCTGCCACCACCATGCTTCACTGTTGGGACTGTATTGGACAGGTCCCAAACTCACTTTTGTTGCCAGCAGTTTAGAAATTAATAGCTGTGTGTTGAGTTATTTTGAGGGGAAAGCAAATTTACATTGTTATACATGCTGTACACTCGCTACTTTACATTGTAGCAAAGTGTCATTTCTTTTTGTTTTGCTCCATGAAAAGATATAATAAAATATTTACAAAAATGTGAAGGGTGTACTCACTTATGTGAGATACTGTACATACACTGACCTACCTGACCCACACTGAGCTACACTGACCTACCTGACATACACTGACCTACCTGACACACACTGACCTACCTGAGACACTGACCTACCCAACACACACTGACCTACCTGACCTACACTGACCTGACACACATTGACCTACCTGACCTACACTGACCTACCTGACACTCACTAACCTACCTGACATACACTGACCTACCTGACATACATACACTGACCTACCTGACCCACACTGACCTACATACACTGACCTACCTGACCAACCTGACCTACATACACTGACCTACCTGACATACACTGACCTACACTGACCTACCTGACATACACACACTGACTGACCTACCTGACCAGGAGGAGACAGACTTCATGTGTCCAGGCCTTGCAGCAGCAGCTCAGCCGTGGTGCTGGTGTGCGAGGTAGCCAGAGGAGAGGAGGAGAGCCGCCCACCCGAGCGCCGATTGGGGATCGATGTGGCACTGCGGCCGCATTGTAATTCCCGCCTTCTGGAGCTTTCTTCCTGTTCCAGTCACAGAGAGCTGGGAGAGGACTGAGATTTGAGGAGTGCAGGCTCTGGGAGACGCTGGGGATGCTGCTCAGGGTGGCGATGTCTTCTCTTTCTCTCCCTCCTGGGCTCTTCCCGGCTGACCAGGTATCCCCCTCCCTGCTGCTCTGCACTCCACGGTGCCACGGGACAAGCGGCAGGACGCTCCAGTCCAGAAGCCGCAGGCCAGGCCCCACGAGCACTAGTGTGGAGGAGGAGGAAGTGCAATCCTCCTCCACTTTGAAAGCTGGGCAGTGTGGGCACAGTGGGCAGTGACGTCACTGGTTGCTAGCCGCTAGGCGGCTATAGCAACCAGTGACCAAGAGTAGAGTCAGGTGGAGGCAGGGGCAGAGCTGGAGCCAGAGCCAGCGCTACCATGGCCCAGTCCGCCCCTGTCCCCTGCATTCTGGACCGGGACAAGAGACTCGGGGCTATTGGACCCAGACTCAGGGCTGTAGCCCCAATAGCCACCCCCTAACGACGCCTCTGGATCAGACCAAAATGAGCGACAAATGAGGAGGAAAGAGGGGCTGAGGGACTTTTGTTCCGAATCAGGGACAGTCCCTCGAAATCAGAGACAGTTAGAAGCAATGCTGCTCTTGCTTATTATGTCATGGGTAGGTACCTGGGCTGTCATCGTTCTTGTACAAGCACTCTCTATACTCTGGATTATGTCATGTGAGATGGTAAAAGTGTCCGCTCAGTCTTTTTCTCTCAATCAGAATGACATAAGGCCAAATGAGGACATGTTCACATACTTTGATGAGATGTCAGAACCCAGAGAGGCTCCAGTTCTTCTGCACACTCAGCTGCATTTGTCAGATGACGCAAGGGTAGATAGGCAATATGTTGTGGAATAGTTCATGCACTTTGCAGAACTCTGCTGATAAGCATTGTATCATTCACATCAGTCCTTGTCCCCTTATGCAGCATACATGTAGTTTTATTGTAAGGGATAATGGATGCAATATTATTGCATGCAATATTCGTGTTTTATATCGCAAGTGATTTTGAAATTGTCAATTAAAGCGGACCTTCAGTCATTTTTTCAACTTTCCATCTATTAAATCTTCTGCCCTTGTTGTTTTGACTTTGGATAGTAAATTTTTTTTTCTGCCAGTAAATACCTTCTAGAGCCCACTTCCTGTCTTTTGTCTGGTCATTAGCCTAGACTTATGACATCATGCATAGCTCTCTCTCTCACTCTGGTGAGAGTTTGACAGGAAGGGAGGGGTGAAGAGTCATAAGAGGGCCAATGAGAGCTGCAGAGCTGGAGGTGTGTCTGTGTAAATCCAGGAAGTGAACAGGCAGCAGCTTCAGCTTCCCACAGTAAAAATGGTTGCAGCCAGACTTATTGGAGGGAGATATCTGCAGCATATTTGGCAAGTACAGAATCACAGTATATATAAAATAATATGCAAAGTGGTTGGAGGGGAGCTTCAGAATGGCAAAGATGATTTTATTACAAATTATGTGGGCAGACTGCAGTTCCTTATTAACGACAGTTAAATACCACACTTGTGGTAATTACTTGTAGTAAATTCACAAAAAAAATTGATGATTACATGATCTAGCCACTTGCTAGTTAACGAATGTACAAGATACTGTTAAAGGGGGCTTCCAGTTTCCGATAAGCCACCTGCCTGCAGTTCCCCTTGACCACTGGGCTATGGTGAATGAAGAGTCTCTTGTCCTCATCAATGTGGGTACAAGGTGCTTTGCCAGGAGTCCCGCCCAGCAAAGCACCCCCCTTCATGTTGAGGGCATGTGGCCTAGTATGCTTCAGGATAGGGGGTGCATGCTCACCCACCCCAACCTCCCTCTTTTCTGGCCTGACAGGCTGCCTGCTTGTTTAGGGGGCCGGTATCTAGTTTGAGCAGACCTCACACCGATTTTTTTTTAGCGCTGGGTCCCCCTTTAAATTCATACCAGAGCCTGGCCCTGGTATGGATTGTGGGGAATCCCCAAACCATTTTTTTGAAACCACTGTCCCTGTTCCTTTGTTTAAATTTAACTGTCATCTGGCTGGTGTTGGCACCCAAATGACCAGTATCCCTGAGCAAGAACTGTCATGGAGGCTCAGCAACACATGTGGGCATTACCTTGGGTGGTTTGCATGCAAATGCAGCCTGCCTAGTAACTCCTACCTCTCCAGACAAACAAGTACCCATCAAGGCATTTTGGTACTTGTATAACTCCTCCCAAGCACCAGTCCACTGTGATTTATTTTCAGGAAGTTTTGTAGGGTGCCCTACCCACCAACCATGATCTACCTGCTTTGCATAAAAAAGAACAAAGACCTAGTGATGAACCAGTGAAGGCAAAATATAAGCAGATCAATCTTCAAATGTCTGTAGTTAGTGAACGTTAATGATACCTTTTGCCATATTCAAAGCTACAGAAATGTGTTGCCTATGAGCGATACTATGTAAACACAACCGATGTAAGGGGATGCTCCTCGTTTCGCTAAGCAGTGAGTTGCACCTTATGAGGATGGACTTTCTAAAGGCCCTGGGCAATGCAGATATCTGAAGAGGAGGGCTCCCGGAGCACAAACTGACCTACTTCTGCTTGCAGGCTATGATACATATTACAGATTAATGAGTTTGCAGGAAAGAGTCTGGGAATAACAGCAAGGATAGAAATTAATCTCTCTTCTGTGGATGAAGACTTCATTGCAGTGCAGATGAGTGAAATGACAGGGAGATTAATGGTTATCCGTGTCAACATAAGTCAAGAATGGCAGGCTTGTCAACAGAATACCGCATTGCTTCATGTTCTGCATGACTACATGTACCATGGAATCTCAGGGGTCCCTGCTGGCAGTTGTTTACAGAAGCTAAGGATATCTAGAAATGTACTGATGACACCACCGTATGCACCCTGGGGCTACGTCTCCCTGGTACACACACATGAAAGTGAAGCTGGCGCACAGCAAAACACCTGTGTGAGAAACCTCAGCTGGAAGCTGCCATTCTCATAGGCTTTTGCTGTGCACTAATTTAGTGGGAATGACCATGAAGCTGATTTCAGGAATACCCTCGGGAACTAATATTTAGCCTAGGGAAGGGTGTCAGAAAATGACAGCTTCATCTAAGCCATGGGTGCTCAACCTGTGGCCCTCCAGCTGTTGCAAAACTACAAGTCCCATCATGCCTCTAACTTTGTGAGTCACCCTTGTAACTCTCAGTGGCTTACCATGCCTTATGGGGCAGGTTGAGCACCCATGATCTAAGGTTTTCACTTACCCATGATCTAAGGTTTTCACTTTTTTTGTTTTTTTTTGTTTTGCTCATGACAGTATGGGTGATATTTACAACTGGAACATGCAAAATCTGGTTAAGCTCTGGATAGAAACCAATCAGCTTCCAGGTTTTATTGTCAAAGCTTAACTGAACAAGCTGAAGTTAGAATCTAATTGGCTACCATGCACAGCTGCACCAGATTCTGAGTGCTCCAGTTTTAGTAACTCTCCACCATGCTTTTAACTCATGCAAATTGTATTTCTCTTTAGATACACATCGGAAGGGTTAGACCTGTTTTTATTGCCATCTAAGTTCATATTGGAGGGATTAGGACATTTTTTCCTATAGTAACATGGACTAAAACACATTTTCAGTAATGGGTTAGAACTTCTGACAAGTTTTTATTTCTGTCTGTGCCTTATCGTCCAGGTGACAACCGCTCCCTGCATCTCTTGTATAAGCTTCAAACCTGACATAAATGTAAAAATGTTCACACTATCCTGAAAAAACATATGGCTGAAATTAGACTTTAATATTAGGCATAGTAGTTAACCTAAAGTTGATAATTGTATGAGCCAGAAAGTTGAATTGCTCATTTTTCTGCATAGTATTTGTTATTTAGGGTTTTAGTTTGTCCAGTACAGAGAAGGAAATAATGAAAAGTCATTAGGGGCTGGTTCACACCAGAACACAGTGTGGGAAACCCTCGTTCTTTGCGTGTTTCCCGCTCCGAATTCAAAACATGATGCAGTTGTCATCTGTAGCAGGTGGCAATGTTAAGCTAATGTCGCAAATGCAGTGCGATTGTCTGCACTGGATCGCATGGTACAACAAGAAACATCATTATTAGCCCGCGGCCTCAATTTTGCCCCTACCACCATGCCTAACTCCTTTACAATGTTTAAGGACCTTAACAATTTTGTTCGTAATTTGACCCTAAGGAGACATTATAACATGAAAGCAAAAAAAAGTTTTTATAATTGAGGCAGATTCTTCTGTCGATAATCATTCCATACTTAATACTTCCACTGATCAACAAGCCATAAAAGACCTTTGTGAACTATGGAATGCACATGAGGATGATGATATAATTGCCTGGTCCCAACACTCTCACTCATCTCCACCCATTGCACACACCAACTTTTGACCAAAATCAATTTTTAATCCAACACAATCCAAGGGCCCTTACCTGGAAACTTTTTACCAGGTAGTGTTTAAAGAGCTTACCCATCTATTAAATTAGAATCTATTAGGCCACACCATTCCACAAAAATTTAAGGCCGCAAGAATATACAGCATTAAAATCCTTGAGTCAGAATCACAATATCATCATAAAATCCGCCGACAAAGGGGGTGGTATTGTGATACAAGACAAACCGGATTACATAAGAGAAGCAGTTCGCCTTCTCTCGGATTCCTACACCTACGGGAGATTGAAAACTGATCCCCTACCTAAATTCACCATAGAATCCAATCAAATAGTGAACAATGCTCAGACAGAGGGTATATTTTCCAAAACAGAGGCAGCCTTTTTTCGTAAACCATTTTTTCAGGTTCCATATTTCTACCACTTACCGAAAATTCACAAAAGGACTTATAACCCACCAGGGTGGCCTATAGTTGCTTCCATGGATAGCATAAACTCTAGTTATTCTCTATATATAGATCATTTTCTCCAACCACTGGCCCAGGCTCTTCCCTCCTATATTAGAGATGACACACACCTAATAGAATTATTACCTCCATATACTTGGGAGTCCTCCTATCAGTGAATCTCTTTGGACGTCGGCTCCTTGTACACTTCTAAACCCTATGCGGTTGGTCTACAGGCTGTGGCACATTTTCTGAAGGATCCCCCCGTCAACACACAACAAATATATTTCATCCTTCCAGCCACACGTTTTTGTCTAGAACACAACTATTTCTGGTTTGGGGGGACTACTACCTTCAGAAACAAGACACAGCGATGGGGGCCAATTTTGGTAAAGGTAAGTATAAAGCCTTTAGTTACACTTTAAGAATGTTACACTGTTGTCGCCATCAGGAAATGTCATGCAGCCATTGCTGGAGCTAATACAGGTATACTTGAAGTGGCTGCAAAAAGGCTGCAAGAGATCAGCAGCACTAAGATGCAACAAAGGATGAAACAAACAGCAAAAACAAATATTTTATTGAACAAAAATGGCAAATCTTCATTAGACACAATGCATTAGAAGCTAAATGTTATTCAGTAATGCCGCGTACACACGAGCGGACTTTACGGCAGACTTGGTCCGGCACACCGGATTTCGATCGATTTTGCCCCAAGTTACACTAATCTGACCATCGGGCTGTGGGAAACCAGGTGTATCTGGGCTGATATAACGTTTGCTGCACACCTGGTCTTCTACGGAAGGTACATCGATGATAACCCTATTATCTGGGATGGCCCCGTTAGCTCAGTTACAGATTTTGTTGCTTACTGTAACGCTAATAAATTTTGGTCTCACCTTCACCTCAGTAGTTGTCCCCATATCCATATGTTTTCTAGACTTAGAGCTCCCCCATATTGATCAGCTAATAACCATCAAAAATTACACCAAACCCACAGCCGGAAATTAATTTTTACATTATACTAGCTGCCATCATTCCAGATGGGTTCAAAACATTCCGAAGAGCCAATTCCACCGTCTGAGACAAAATTGCACTAGATTGGATGATTACAAATCACAGAGCCTTCTTTTAAAGACAAAATTCCTTGACAAAGGTTATCCTCACGATCTTGTGGATGAGGCATACTCTGCCTGTTACACAGAGAACATGCCTATCCTGCATCAAAAGACTTCTGATCCTGTCACCAGATTCATCACACAATATCACGCTAGCCATAAGAAATTGGAAAATGTTTTCAAAAACATTGGTCCATTTTAACACAGGATCCTCATCTAACCACGTCCCTCCCTACATTACCCAAGTTTGCATATCGCAAGGCTCCGAATGTTAAAAGTAAAATTGCGTCCAGCAAAATAAAATCTCTAACCAAAACAACTATTCTGAAACAACTCACACTTATCCCCCTAATAGGTATGTTTCGCTGTAATAAGGCATTATGCCTTACTTGCTTACACGTTCCCCATGGTAAAAAAAAGTTTACTCTTAATTAATTTTACAATTGCTCCACGACACATGTTGTGTACTGTCTGTCCTGTCCGTGCGGACTGCTATATGTTGGCAGAATCATTAGAGCCCTGCAGGCCAGGTTCGGTGAACACCATCGGGCAGTTAAGGAGGGCAATCCACAATATAGTGTGTCACGTCACTTCATCATCCATCATCCTAAGGCCATTTCTACTCTCCAAGTATGGATCATTAAATGTATACCAGATAAATATACACCAGCTAAAAGATTCCAACGTCTGTGTAGACAAGAAACATTCTGAATCTACACTCTTAACACTTTATTTATGTTTATTATATGTATTTTTTAAGTCATATATCCAAATATGTTTTCTTGAATCATTCATCACCTTTTACCCTTTTCCCTTTCACTTCTGCTTTCCTATTCCTCTTTCATTATTTCTCATCACCATCATTTCCCTTGGGGGAACACACCACCTCCCTCTGCAGGGTTGTAAGTAACCAAGCAATAAAATATCAAAATATTTACATATAACATATAGTCATTTAAAGATGTTTACATGTCCCTACATGTACATATGTGCATCTTTAAAAGTATGTTCGTTACATGTGAGCGATTTAGTGGCTCCTTTAAACTCCTGTCCAATAGTAGCTAGTGTTACGTTTTCACCGCTCCGTCCTGTGGAGCCTATGTAAGACTGACATTCCTTACCACCAATTAGATCTGAGGAAAAGGTGGAAGCTTTGAAACGCGTCATCTGACATGCCCCAACGTCACTTCCGGTTACGGATCGCGCCGAGTGCATTCCACGCTGATACGCACGCCACCGCCGAGCAGGAAACAGGCCGACCGGCTCCATCTTCCTGATTCTCCTGCCTACGGATAACTGCAGCCCACTGGGACTACACCCTGGATGGATTCCCAGACCACACAGTGACCGTATATCCCACATAGAGATACCCATGCTTGTTTTCTCATAACTGTCATGTGAGTAGCCATTTGGCTGATTATATCAATAAATTGTCATTTATTTTAACATACTGCACTTAGTAGGTGCACCTTGTTGTTTCTTATCTTGCCTTCCGGAGTCTGCTTCACTCTTAAGGGAGCTGCCACCAGTGCTGTTTTTACCTTTATATTAATAATATAGACTTTTGTTCTATACTGGGACTTTCTCTTCAGATTGATCAATTATGATCATTATTACAGATACCGGGACTTTCTCTTCGGATTGATCAATTATGATCATTATTACAGATACCGGGACTTTCTCTTCGGATTGATCAATTATGATCATTATTACAGATTATGTTGTACCCTGTGTATATTATTTTTAAATCATTGGTACTGTATGTACATTTTGTTGTGTTATCCTATTTGCCTCATAACGCAGTGTTTGTACCTATCTTTGCGCCATCTTTCCTTTTCTATTACCATGCGATCCAGCTGCTCTGAGTTTTTAAAGTAGTGCATTACAACTAGACAAACTGCCTACAAACACACAGGAAATGCCATGGTGTCACTAGTGATGTCACTACATTTCCAATGTAAACACTTATCAGAAGTACCAGGACTTGCAAGAGGCTACTGATTTCAGTTGGTATTTTAAAATGGCGCTGGGAAAATTAGTTGCTCTCTCAGGGTTTACAAGGGCACTTGGGACTCAAGTACAGTGGAACCTTGGTTTACGAGTAACGCGGTTAACAAGCATTTTGAAAGACAAGCAACTTTTTTTTTTTAAATTTTGACTCGGTTTGCGAGTGCTGTCTCTCAAAACGAGCAGAATTCAAGCTAATGGGGTGTGCAGTACCGCATTTGGCCAGAGGTGCAGGGGCGCCGGGGACACTCAGAACAGTTCGGAGCCGTTCGTAAATACTCGGAATCACTCTGAAATACTTAGTTTCCGAGGCTTTCATGGTTCAGCCGAGCTGTCCCCGAGTATTTCCGAGGCTCTCTGGCATCCCCCCACCTCTGGCCACATGCGTTATTGCATGTAATAGAAGTAAATGCAGATTATCTTAGTTTCCATTGACTTCTATGGGGAAACTCGCTTTGATATGCGAGTGCTTTGGATTACAAGCATTCTCCTGGAATGGATTATGCTCGTAATCCAATGTTCCACTGTAGTTAAGGAGGAACTTCACTCAATTATAGAAGCTAATTATAAAGTGCTTCTGAGATGGTACATTGTTCCAGCCAGGCTGGCAACTTATGTGCGGGCAGCATCTCCTTTGTGTTTCCTTGGATACGTATAGTGGGGAACAATGTACCATGTGTGGTGGCAGTGCCCTAAGACAAGGCATTATTGGATTAGGGTGTACAACTTTATTTACACCCTCATCCAAGTAAACCTTGTTAAATCCCAGAGACAGGCGCTGCTGGGCTGTAAGGTGGAGACAGTGTCGAAATCCCAGAGATGTCTCATAGCATTTATGTTTATTACGGCAAAAATTATTATCGCAAAATCTTGGAAATCCGCTGTCTTTCCATTCGAACAGCTAAAGCACAAACGTGTTCCTGGATTATGATTATTGAGCGCATGACAGCGATCTTGAATGATAAAATGAGGATGTTCGAGAAAGTCTGGGACCCATGGGTCAAGTATTTGACTGGAGATCCTCGTTCTATACCTGATTAGAACAGTTTCAGGATGGTGGGATTTGGAGCACGGGGTCATTTTCTACTTCCCTACTTTTCTCTTCAACCTTTCTTTTCTCACCTTTCCTTCCCCTTTTTTGTTCTTTGTTGTAGTTTTACGAGGGTCTTCTGGCCTATTCACTATAAACCCTGAACAGTGACTATTTCTTTATTGTGAATTCCAGTCTCGGTGCAGAGGGATGTGGTATCCTCACTATGCAGGTGTTGACCCCTTTCATTAATTTATATAGTAGATAATAAGTGTTTCTGCAACCTACAAAGAGTCACAAGCTGACTGTTAATTTGAAATTGCAATACGTAGAGGCTCTTTAATTGTGTATGGAAATTGAGATGCATTTGATTTAGATCACATTTGAAGTTCTAAAAGAGAATTGGGGCTACCCCATACAGACAAGGCTAGTATAATCTATATAGACAGTAAAGATCTATACTTGAAAGAACACACACTTTAGGTGTATTTACATGTTTACAAAGTGTTTGGATATCCACTGATTTAGTATATATTTTATACTGTACATGTTCTTTGTAAACAAGTTTGTATTCTCTTTTGTGAAAACCTTATTAAAAAATATTGAAACCGAAAGAGGAACTTCACTCCAGTACGTTTAACTTGACTGTGTTTATTGGTCTGCTGGTGTGGAATGAAATAACATATACCCCCGTCCAGCAAATCCAGCTCTGTCTCATTATCATCCACTAAAAGCTGCCACACCACTGGGTCTGACACCGCCATTTTGTTTGTGATGTTATCAGGAGGCTGGCCATTTCTTCCAGGTTCTAGCAGCTGGCCTCCTGATGACGCTGCACTGTTCATGTACATTCGATTACACACAGAGTCGAAACCTCCTGGGAACTGCGATGTAGGCATCCCAGGAGGCTTTGGGTGAGTGGAATAAATTGTGGCCTAGGCCAGAAAGGTACCTGCTCTCCACTGAAAAAAGGATTTACCCCCCAATTTTCTTTTTCAATTCGCTGAAAGAAGGGTAGGGAGCCAGATTAACGGAAGCAAAAAAAGTGAGCAAATTTACGCTTTAGAAAAGCAGCAGGTAGCTCCACTCACCCAAAACTGAAATATGAACTTTAAGCACAGATAGCCTTTGAATCCAGTGGGCAAAAGCGAGAAGTTATAAATAGATGACTTGATCAATACTCTTCAGAGTCTGCAGTCAAGGCACAATCCTCCTGAAGATGAGAATAGACCATCTTGTATTGTACCATATGCTGTTTGTTCTGAATGAAGAACTTTAAAACTGTCACATACTAATGAGTTTTGCGCATTCTTGAAGTATCCTTACATGTCTTCCCCGCACTATCCATGTAATATATTACAATCTGTTGATAAATTGATGCTCATCTAGCTCTTTGTAAGATGAATGGCTTCAAGATGAAGAGTCATACTGTACTGAACATATCTAGATTTTCAAATAGACCTAAATGCAGCAATGACCAAGCAGTGGCCATTATCCTATCTATGGAAATATCTACCAAACTCAGCCATGCAAGTCTCAGTTTTCATAAACATATGCTTCAAAACCTTGAGTGAGCAGTTATGAAGATTGATCTCATGATTGGGCACTGCTCCTGTCGAGATTACATGGTTGGTGTTCGGGAGCCTAGCAGATGCATTTAGATTAATAAACTGTTTCTTTCTTATGTTATTTCAATAGTAACAAATTAACATAAAATGCCAAATGGCATCAGCACCATGGACAATGCATGAAATAATGCATCATCTGATACATTTAAAGCAGAACTAAACTGTATCTGAACACCACAAACTGAAAATGCTATTTAATTTATTTCTAATATTCAAAGCAAACTCACCTATTGATCCATGTCTCCCTGCTTTATTTTGATGAAATCACTCTGGTAAACATCCTCTTAGCATTTCTAGCAATGGCCATCTTGAGTAGTGGCAGATGATTCATGTAGCATTTACTTCCTGGAATCCATCCGCCCTTAGCTTAGGTATGCAGGCAGGAGGGTGTACTGAGCTGAGAAAATCCCTCCTCCTGATGAAAGAAAAAAAATGCCCATGAAGACTCCTGGGATGTTTGACATCAATTTGGCCTAGATCAGATACCAGTAAGCAACTGAAGAAAGAAAAAAAAATTTAACACAATAAATTATAATGTACCTTCACATCTATTTACTAATGCTATTACTAATAAGGATTACAAATAGTTAATGTTGATTAAGAGAGAGAGTTTAGTTGCGCTTTAAATTAAAAATTGACTGTTATCATTATTTCTTAAAGTAGATGTAAGCGCTAAATAGATGACATTTAGTGTGCTAAAAGCAATGCATATCATAAACAACTGCCATGTTTTTAGAAGATACTGTTTCAACCTCTTTCATTTCAGTGCTGCTGGTCTCCTCCTACCCCTACACTTGCCCTGGAGTCATATTTTTGCTCAGGACTGGATTCCTGAAAGTGACAATGGCAGAACAGGTGTGTGCAAATATGTCCACGCGGCTGGTTGTAGTCTCAATTAGGAGCAAGTGTAACAGGGTGATAAGACAGAAGAGCAATTGGTAAAAAAAAGACAGAGTATTGTCACCCTTTAACAATGAGCATCTTAACAAGGACCTTTATGGCAGGATCCACAGGTATCATTTTAATTTGGACCATTAGAGAGGTGATAAGTATAGAGCCTTTAGTTACACTTTAAGAATATTACACTGTTGTCACCATCAGGAAATGTCATGCAGCCATTGCTGGAGCTAATACAGGTAGACTTGAAGTCGCTGCAAAAAGGCTGCAAGAGATCAGCAGCACTAAGATGCAACAAAGGATGAAACAAAGAGCAAAAACAAATATTTTATTGAACAAAAATGGCAAATCTTCATTATACACAATGCATTAGAAGCTAAAAGTTATTCAGTTAGGGTTTATATCTTCTTTACTATAATTGTAACGTTAACAGAGTAACTACACAGGGAAGGCTATATCTTCATGTAACACTGTAAGATTTTCTGCTTTGCTATCTTAACGTTTACATTGTTCCCTCTTCGAGGTATGTGTGTGACATCCTGCCTGGAGCCACTTATCACTGTCACTGTTCCTGGCAGGATGCATTGTGTATGGCTCTCTGAGTGAAGAAGAGGGGAACATTCTGTATGCACAGAATATTTTTTGACAGTAGAAATGTGGGGACTTAGAAAGCCTGGCTGATATATGAATTATTCCTCACTTGTAATCAGGTCAGAATGGAGTTGTGCAAGATTAACGTTTTCAAGATAACCCAGTTGATTTCAAGATGTGATTGACTCAGTGTTCTCTTCTCACAACACAGATACCCAAGAAGATCGAGACCAATGGTAATGCTGAAACCTATAAAGAAAAGCAATATATTTCTTAAACTACGTGATTAGGTCCGATTAGGCTTAGTTGTAGAGACTCATATACGTTGGCAAGAAAAAGTATTAACTGGTTTTGTGTAGTAGTTTGTTATCTAATCCTCGTCAAAGCCATTCATATTTTTTGGCTGGCGGGAATCGGGATCAGGATCCCCTGATGAAGTCACGTGACCGTAACGACACACGTAGGGACGGACAGGCATCGGAACTGACATTTGCATACAAGCTCGCCGCTCATGGAGTTTTGTTTATATGTTAGAAACTAAATGTGAGTACATTCATCACTTGTTTTACAAATAAAAGTCATTTGGTTTACATACTACACTATCCGGAATCCTCCCCTTTCTTCTTTCCTATGCTGCATGTATAGGAAAGGAAATTACTGTGAAATTGCTAGGAAATTGCTGTGAAGAGCAATTTTCAAGTCTTGCCACAGATTCTCAATTGGATTTAGGTCTGAACTTTGACTGGGCCATTCTTACACATGAATATGCTTTGATCTACACCATTCCATTGCAGCTCTGGCTGTATGTTTAGGGTCATTGTCCTGCTGGAAGGTGAACCTCCGCCCCAGTCTCAAGTCTTTTGCAGACTCTAACAGGTTTTCTCTAAGATTGCCCAGTATTTGGCTCCATCCATCTTCCCATTAACTCTGACGAGCTTCCCTGTCCCTATGGAAGAAAAGCATCCCCACAACATGATACTGTCACCACCATGTTTCACGGTGGAGATGGTGTGTTCAGGGTGATATGCAGTGTTAGTTTTTCGTCACACATAGCGTTTTGCTTTTAGGCCAAAAAGTTCAATTCTGGTCTCATCTGACCAGAGCACCTTCTTCCACATGTTTGTTGTGTCCCCACATCACTTCTCACAAACTGCAAATGGGGCTTCTTATGGCTTTCTTTCAACAAAGGCTTCCTTCTTGCCACTCTTCTATAAAGGCCAGATTTGTGGAGTGAATGACTAATAGTCGTCCTGTGGACAGATTCCCCCACCTGAGCTGTGGATCTCTGCAACTCCTCCAGAGTTACCATGGGCCTCTTGGCTGCTTCTCTGCTTAATGCTCTCCTTGCCCGGCCTGTCAGTTTAGGTGGACGGCCATGTCTTGGTAGGTTTGCATTATGCCATACTCTTTCCATTTTCATATGATGGATTGAACAGTGCTCCATGAGATGTTCAAAGCTTGGGATATTTTTTTATAACCTAACCCTGCTTTAAACTTCTCCACAACTTTATCCCTGAGCTGTCTGGTGTGTTTCTTGGCCTTCATGATGCTGTTTGTTCACTAAGGTTCTCTAAAAAAAAACCTCTGAGGGCTTCACATAACAGTTGTATTTATAATGAGATTAAATTACACACAGTTGGACTTACTAATTAGGTGAATTCCGAAGGCAATTGGTTCCACTAAATTTTAGTTAGGGGTATCAGAGTAAATGGGGTTGAATACAAATGCACGCCACACTTTTCAGATATTTATTTGTAAAAAATGTAGAAAACCATTTGTCGTTCCATTTTCCTTCCACTTTACAATTATGTGCCACTTTGTGTTGGTCTATCACATAAAATCCCAATAAAATACATTGACGGTTTTGGTTTTAGCATGACAAAATGTGGAAAACGTCAAAGGGTATGAATACTTTTTCAAGGCACTGTATAGCTGGTTTGATATAGAAATCTACCCTCCATGATAGATTCTTCTCCTACATTGGGCTGTTTGTCAATAGTAATGTACTTGACTTAGATACAGATACATTTTTATGTTGTATTGTCCTGCTTGGCATTGTAGTGTATTGTATTTATGTTTTTGTCATGTGTCTTGTCGGATGTACAGTATGTGACACATAATTTGTTGATTGCAAAATAAAAACCCTCACATAAAACTTTGTTCAGGCACTTGCCTGTTATGATGTGACAACGCTGTATCCCTGTCTTCCAACTGTGATTTTGCATTGTCACCCTGTCACATGCGCTTCAGGTGTAAACTTTAAATCAGTCTAGCTCTAAAGAGCCTGGAAAAGATCAGCAGCACTGAGATATAAAAAAGAATGAAAAAAAAGGTGAAAACAATATTTTCTTTAGTTAAAAAAAAAAGAACATTTTTGATACACAGTGCTTTAGTAAACAAATCGTCTTCCACTTAAAGTGGAACTTCACTCTCCCAATCAAAATTGATTTTTGTTTCATGCTGCTAGCATTAGTAAATAGATAGGAAAGTACATCATATTGACTTGTTTTAAAGAGGAAGTAAAGTCTGCTGTTGTGTTTTTTTTTTTTTTTCTTACCTGCAAAGTAAAAGCATAATGTGCTAGAATGCAATGCATACTAGCACATTATGTGACATTTACCTGCAAACAAAGCCCTTAACGTCCCCGCCATCTTTGCCCCTCTTCCTGCCGGGTCTGTGACTGGCTGGAGCTGCGTGATATCACTGATGTCACTCCCGCACATGCACGTGGTAGCCGCCGGTCACGGCACAGGGCTCTGAAGAAATGGCACCAGCGGCCATTCCTTCAAAGCGCATGCGCCGATGGCGTAATCGGCGCAGTATACAGTAAATATCTCCTAAACGGTGCAAGCTTAGGAAATATATACAGTACCTATAGGTTAGCCTTATTATAGGCTTACCTATAGGTACAAACATTAGAGGGAAGTTTACTTCTCTCTTTAAAGGTTTTTTTTTTACATTTCTTCAGTTAACTCCTGGTTTCCTGCCTAGGCAAATAATGGCATTCATCTCAGGAGTCTTCAGGAGAGGAGGAGAGGTTTTCTCACGCTCCTGCATGCATGCTTGAGCTAAGGGCAGATGGATTCTAGGAAGTAAATGCTACATGATTTGACCTTACTCAAAATGGCCTTGGCTAGAAATGCTAGGGGTGGGGGGTTCAAAGTGATTTCTTATCAAAATAAAGCATTGAGATGGATGGGGAAGTTTGCTTTGAATATTAAAAATGAATCAAATAGTGTTTTTGGTTTGTTGGGGCTCAGATACGGTGAAGATCCACTTTAAGGTTTAGGTCTACTTTAACCACTTGCCGACCAGCCACGGTCATTATACTGAGGCAGGTCAGCTCTTTCCTGCTGCACGGTGGGGGAGCCGATGCACGTGGCTGGCGGCCGCAATGTCCGCTGGCCACCCACGATCGCTCCACAGAGAGCCAGAACGGGGAACTGTCAATGTTAACAAACAGATCCCCGTTCTGACAGGGCAGTAGAGAGTGATCATCTGTTCCTAGTGATCAGGAACAGCGATCTCTCTCTCCTCCTCCAGTCAGTTCCATCCCCCCACAGTTAGAAACACCTACTAGGGAACACATTTGACCCTTTGATCACCACCAGTGTTAACCCCTTCCCTGCCAGTGTCCTTTATACAGTAATCAGTGCATTTTTATAGCACTGATCGCTGTATAAATGTCAGTGGTCCCAAAAAAGTGTCAAAAGTGTCCAATCTGTCTGCCGCAGTCCCGCTAAAAATCACTGATTACCGCCATTACTATTAAAAAAAAAAATTATAATAAAAATGCCATAAATCTATCCCCTATTTTGTTGACTCAAAAACGTTTGCGCAAACTAATCAATATACGCTTATTGCGATTTTTTTTTTACCAAAAATTTGTAGAAGAATACATATCGGGCTAAATTGATAAAGAAATGCGTTTTTAAAAAAAAAATTGGGGATAGTCATAGCAAAAAGTTAAAAATATATATTTTTTTTTTTCAAAATTGTCGGTCATTTTTAATTTTTCTAGTGCAAAAAATAAAAACCGCAGAGGTGATCAAATACCACCAAAAGAAAGCTCTATTTGTGGGAAAAAAAGGAGGCCAATTTTGTTTGCGTACATCGTCGCACGACCAGTTAAACCGACGCAGTGCCGTGTCGCAAAAAATGACCTGGTCATTAAGGGGGAAAATCTTCCGATCCTTAAGTGGTTAAGAAAAACAGCCTAGCACAGCACCATTTTGTGATTGGACTATGAAAGGGCAGAGGTATCTTGCTGAGGCCATTCTTGTGCTCCCACTAGAGGGATGAAGGTAGATTTCTATTAAAAACACATTTAATTTTTTTTTTATATAAAAACTGAAAAAATTCTTGATCAAATTAACTCATAACTGAAACAAACTATTCATTTTTTTTTTAGATCTGCCGGGAGTTTACGTTCAGATGTAAAATTTTCCTTTTAGACTGGAGTGTACTTTTGACTTGCTCTCCTGTACATATTTTACGACAGTCATAATGAAGATGATAATTGTATATGTGTAATTATAAAACCCCATGGGCACAAGGCAATAACCGTTTTAATGACAGACACCGCCTGGTGACAGCACAGCTAAGCAGCAGCTTGTAATATTTTACAGTTATAATTTGAAGTGAACTCTTGTATGCTGAGCATTACAGGATGCAAACAGCATAGTCTAGCAATGTCTGATAGAGGTTAAAAATAGATTTAAAAAAAAGAAAAAAGGCCTGTACTTTAAAGGTACAGGTTCTGTTAATAGCTTCCACTTTTCCTATGTTCCCCCCATTTGTCTGTTTGCCCTATTAAATGGGGTAATAAACCCTAAAATAAAAAAATATATATTACAGTTTACTACCACTTACCAGTACAGGGCATTTTCACCCCCTTCCTGCCCAGGCTAATTTTCAGTTTTCAGCGCTGTCGCATTTTGAATGACAATTGCGCGGTCATGCAACACTGCACCCAAATGATTTTTTACCATTTTTTCCCCCACAAATAGAGCTTTCTTTTGGTGTTTTTTGATCACCTCTGGGATTTTTATTTTTTGCGCTATAAACAAAAGAATAGTGACAAGTTTGAAAACAAACACAATATTTTTTATTTTATTTTATTTTTTGCTATAATAAATATCCAATTTAAAAAAAAAAAAAAAAAAAAAATTTTCCTCAGTTTAGGCCGATATTTATTCTTCTACATATTTTTGGTAAAAAAAAAATCTCAATAAGCGTATATTGATTGGTTTGGGCAAAAGTTGTAGCGTCTACAAAATAGGGGCTAGATTTATAGCATTTTTATTATTATTTTTTTTTACTAGTAATGGCGGCGATCTGCGATTTTTTATCGTGACTGCGACATTGCGGCGCACACATCGGACACTTTTTACACTATTTTGGGACCATTGACATTTATACAGCGATCAGTGTTATAAAAATGCACTGATTACTGTGTCACTGGCAGGGAAGGGGTTAACACTAGGGGGCGATCAAGGGGTTAAATGTGTTACCTAGGGAGTGATTCTAACTGTAGGGGGAGGGGACTCACAAGGGGAGGAGACCGATCGGTGTTCCTCTGTACTGGGAACACATGATCGGTCTCCACTCACCTGACAGGACGTGGATCTGTGTGTTTACACACACAGATCCACAGTCCTGCTCTGTTATCGGGCAATCACGGCCACTGGGCACACGCATCAGCTTCGAGCGCCCCCTAGACGGCCGGGAAGCCCAGGATATCATATGATGCCCGCCTAGGATGGGAGATTCCTTCTGCGGACGACGGACGTCATATTATTATGGGCGGGTAGGAAAGTGGTTAACCACTTGCCAACCGCCCTATAGCCAAATGACGGCTGCAGGGCGGCTGGATAACTCTGGGATCACGTCATATGACGTGATTCCAGAAAACTGCTCCCGTGCGCCCCCTGGGGCGCGCACACGGGAACATCCGTGACCGCCGGGTCCAGAGGACCCGGCGCATCACGGATCACGGTAAACGGCCGCTGACCGCGGCCGTTTACCATGTGATCGCTCCGTCAAATGATGGAGCGATCACATGTAAACAAACCGGCGTCATGTCATGACGCCGGTTCCTCCCTCCCCTCTCTGTACCGATCGGTACAGAGGGGGAGAGATCGGATGTGAGCCGCGCTGTGGGCTGGATGTGTAGTGCCCACAGCGCAACTCAGTGACATGTACAGTCACATCCATCCATCCCTCCATGCTCAGCCACCCCCCCCATGCTCTGCAATGACCCTGTGCAATACTCTGCAATGACCCTGTGCAATACTCTGCAATGACCCTGTGCAATACTCTGCAATGACCCTGTGCAATACTCTGCAACCCTGTGCAATACTCTGCAATGATCCTGTGCAACCCTGTGCAATACTCTGCAATGATCCTGTGCAACCCTGTGCAATACTCTGCAATGATCCTGTGCAACCCTGAGCAATACTCTGCAATGATCCTGTGCAACCCTGTGCAATACTCTGCAATGATCCTGTGCAACCCTGAGCAATACTCTGCAATGATCCTGTGCAACCCTGTGCAATACTCTGCAATGATCCTGTGCAACCCTGAGCAATACTCTGCAATGATCCTGTGCAACCCTGTGCAATACTCTGCAATGATCCTGTGCAACCCTGAGCAATACTCTGCAATGATCCTGTGCAACCCTGTGCAATACTCTGCAATGATCCTGTGCAACCCTGAGCAATACTCTGCAATGATCCTGTGCAACCCTGTGCAATACTCTGCAATGATCCTGTGCAACCCTGTGCAATACTCTGCAATGATCCTGTGCAACCCTGAGCAATACTCTGCAATGATCCTTTTTCTTCTATACTCCGCCATACTCCGCCATGCCCCGCCATACCCCGCCATGCCCCGCCATACTCTGCCATGCCCCGCCATACTCCGCCATACCCCGCCATGCCCCGCCATACTCCGCCATACCCCGCCATGCCCCGCCATACTCCGCCATACCCCGCCATGCCCCGCCATACTCCGCCATACCCCGCCATGCCCCGCCATACTCCGCCATGCCCCGCCATGCTCCGCCATGCCCCGCCATACTCCGCCATGCCCCGCCATACTCCGCCATGCCCCGCCATACTCCGCCATGCCCCGCCATACCCAGCCATACTTTGCCATGCTCAGCCATACTCGGCCATGCTCGGCTGTACTCGGCCTCTGTATGTGGCCAGGCTGTGGAAGTCTCACACATGTGGTATCGCCGTACTCAGGAGTAGGAGAATCTATTTTGGGGTGTCATTTTTGGTATGTCGTCATACGACGTCCTTGACTTTGTGCGGGGATATCTGAATGATGGGTGCAGCTACAGGCATCATTCAGATATCATCTTTTTCAGCCGGCGATTCCCTACACCATAAGAATGATCATAGCGGCTGTTCCACTGCTTGATCATTCTTACGGGAGGCGAGAGGGGACGCCCCCCCCTCTCGCCGCGCTCAGGTGCTTCTACCGACTCACCGCTACGATCGAAGCCAGGATCATTTTTTATTTTTTTTTATTTTAGGCTTCCCAGCCTAGAGGTGAGATGTGGGGTCTTATTGACCCCATATCTCACTGTAAAGAGGACCTGTCATGCCATATTCCTATTACAGGGGATGTTTACATTCCTTGTAATAGAAATAAAAGTGATCAAAAAATGTATTTTTTGGAAAAAAGCCCCAAACTAAAATAAATAAAGTAAAATGAACAATAAAAAAAAAAAATAAATAAAAATTTCCCCATGTCCCCGTGTGCTCGCAGTCAGAAGCGAACGCATACGTAAGTTGCGCCCACATATGAAATTGGTGTTCAAACCACACATGTGAGGTATCGCTGCGATCGGTAGAGCGAGAGCAATAATTTTGGCCCTAGACCTCCTCTGTAACTCACAACATGTAACCAGTAAAATTTTTTAAAGCGTCTCCTATGGGGATTTTTAAGTAGCGAAGTTTGGCGCCATTCCACGAGCGTGTGCAATTTTGAAGGGTGACATGTTAGGTATCTATTTATTCGGCATAACTTCATTATTCACATTATGTAAAAACATTGGGCTAACTTTACTGTTTTGTTTTTTTTGAAAGCACAAAACTGTTTTTTTTTTCAAACAAAACGTGTTCGAAAAATTGCTGCGCAAATATAGTGCGAGATAAAAAGTTGCAACGACCGCCATTGTATTCTCTAGGGTCTTTGCTAAAAAAATATATATAATGTTTTGGGGTTCTATGTAATTTTCTAGCTAATAAATTATGATTTTTACATGTAGGAGAGAAATGTCAGAATTGGTCTGGGCACTCCAGAACGCCTGATGGTGTTCCGTGCATGTTGGGCCTCTGTATGTGGCCAGGCTGTGTAAAAGTCTCACACATGTGGTATCACCATACTCGGGAGTAATAGCAGAATGTGTTTTGGGGTGTAATTTGTGGTA
This sequence comes from Lithobates septentrionalis, assembly GCA_037952835.1. Lineage (NCBI taxonomy): Eukaryota > Metazoa > Chordata > Amphibia > Anura > Ranidae > Lithobates > Lithobates septentrionalis. Next base: position 553,667 of record JBBDGP010002223.1, read on the forward strand.
TGCATATGCGGTGTGTGAGAAATAATCTGCTAATATGACAATTTTGTGAAAAAAAAAAAAAAGAAAAAAAAAATCTTGATTTTGCAAAGAATTGTGGGAAAAAATGACAACTTCAAAAAACTCATCATGCATCTTTCTAAATATCTTGGAATGTCTTCTTTCCAAAAAGGGGTCATTTGGTGGGTATTTGTACTTTTCTGGCATGTTAGGGTCTCAAGAAATAACATAGGCCGTCAGTAATTCAGGGGTGATCAATTTTCAGATATTGGCACCATAGCTTGTGGACGCTATAACTTTCACAAAGACCAAATAATATACACCGATTTGGGTTATTTTTACCAAAGATATGTAGCGGTATACATTTTGGCCAAAATATATGAAGAAAAAATTACTTATTTGCAAAATTTTATAACAGAAACGAAGAAAAATGCATTTTTTTACAGAATTTTCGGTCTTTTTTCTTTTATAGCGCAAAAAATAAAGAACCCAGCAGTGATTAAATATCACCAAAAGAAAGCTCTATTTGTGTGAAAAAAAGGACAAAAAATTCATTTGGGTACAGTGTTGCATGACTGAGTAATTGTCATTGAAAGTGTGAGAGCACCGAAAGCTGAAAATTGGTCTGGTTAGGAAGGGGGTTTAAGTGCCCAGTGGTCAAGTGGTTAAAGGTGATGGATGCATTTTTTTTTCTTTTTTGGCTTTTTACCTTTATTTTTACTTGGTAGTCCAGCCAGTAACACATTCCTGCCTTAGGGTGGCTTCACTCTGATGGGAGAACAATGGAGACGCCTTTGGACAGTAGCATTGTCAATCTGAGAGGAGAGTAGTGTTACCCTACAGATTTAGATAGACTTGACTATCAAATTAAAGCTGAACTCCTGCTAACACATTTTGGCCACCTTAGGCGATCCTTCCCGAAGTCTTCTGGGACACATGACAGGTCCTAGAAGACTTCCGGACCAGTCACAGAGCGCAGCACCGCTCAAGCATGCGCAGTGGGCACCCGGCTGTGAAGCCGCAAGCTGTCACAGCTGGGTGGCCATAGTAGAGATGCCAGCACCGCTGAGGGAGGACACAGAGAGAACACGGCTGTGGTGAGCACACCGCTGGATCGTGGGACAGGTGAGTGTGTGCTTATTAAAAGTCAGCAGCTACAGTTTTTGTAGCTGCTGATATTTAATAAACAAACAAATGACTGGAACTCCGCTTTAAAGTAGTTGTCAAGGCACAAAGTTTCTATGCAAGAAGGTAAAAAACCTTCTGTGTGAAGCAGCCCCCCCCATACATACCTGAGCCCCCACTAGATCCAGCGATGTCCATGAGAGCCTTGCCTCTCCAGGGACTCACACTTCTGATTGGCTTTTGTCAGCAGTGGGAGCCATTGGCTCCCACTGCTGTCAATCACAGCCAGTGGGCCAATCAGGAGATGGAGGGGGCGGGGCCGAGCCATAGCTCCATGTGTGAATGGACACACAGAGGCACAGGTCAGGAGCACGCCTGCTTGGGTGACCCCAGAGCAAGCTGCTTGCTGTGGGGGCACCAGGTAAGAAGGAGGAGCCAGGAGCACTGGCATGGGACCCGAGAAGAGGAATATTCGGGCTGCTCTGTGCAAAACCACTACACAGAGCAGGTACCGGTAATATTTGTTATTTTAAAAAAAACAAGGCTTTAATATCGCTTTAAATTAATAAAAGCTGACCATTGTAAACACCCCTCTTAGTAGTGAATGGTTTGTCTTAACCCTCTAACTGCCCCTTTTGCTGGACAGCTTGGTCTGTTAAAAGAAGTACAAAAAATAACAGACTTACTGGCTGGATCAACAGGTGAAAGTAAAGGAAAAAAACCCAAAAAAGGAAACAAATGTAGCCACTGCATCTAAGAATTGGTAAGTTGCAATGTATAAAAATGTTGTTTTCGTGTTTAATACTGCTTTAAGTGGGCTGGAATGGCCAATACTTCTTTATTTGGGGGATCACATGGAAACATAGAACAGTGACAGCAGAAAAAAAGACCAAGTTGCCCATTAAAGAGGAGTTCCACCCAGAGGGTCCAGTAAAAAAAAAAAAAAATTAAAAGTCAGCAGCTACAAATACTGCAGCTGCTGACTTTTAATTGGACACTTACCTGTCCCTGGGTCCAGCGATGCGGGGGATCAAAGCCCCGCTCCTCTCCCCCTCCGTTCAGCGGCGTCGGCATTGCAACTGTGAGCGCCGGGCTGTGGCTTTACAGCCTGGCACCCACTGTGCATGCGCGAGCGGCGCCGCGCGCCGTGATTGGCCTCTCAGTCACCTGGGACCTGTAATGGGTCCCAGATGATTGACAGGAGGGAGGGAGCAGAGCGGAGCCCTTCCTGTGCCGAGGGGGAAGTGATGTCACCAGCCCAGGCACTGGAAGGGGCAGACTACGAGGGACCCCCTAGCAACAGGCATTTAGAGGTAAGTTAAAAAATATATATATCCAAATGTTTTTTGTTTTGTTTTTTTAGGATTTTTCATGTATTTTTGTTTTTTTGGGTGGAACCCCACTTTAAGTCTGCCTCATTTTTTTTTTTTAATATATATATATGTCTTTGTTTTTTGTTGACTTTTTTGTCTGAGTATAGATCTGTTTGTCCTAAGCATGTTTGAATGTACCCACGTGACTCTCTCCTCTTTCTCCATTGATGCATCGTTGGGTGCTTAGTGGCTGATTTCTAGGCCCATGCACTGTCACATGAAGGTTGAGTTGGATCGTTAGCCCTGTGTCACAACTAGGCTGACTTGAAGCTTATGCAGGGGACATTGGAAAAAAGTAAGAATCATCATGGGGGGCACAGGGTATTAAGTGAACAGGTTACAGGGACTATTTATAAGAAATATATATCAATATATAGAGCATTTTTTCATATGAAGTATTTATTTCAAATTTTTTTATTATGTATAGTGCGTTATTCATTTGGCCTTTAAAGTGCAGACTAACCTTTTAGACTTTTTTTTCAAAGCCCAACCTATGTAATAATAGACTGTAAACAAGATAAAGGAGATTGCTGACATTGTATTGTGTCAGTCACCCCCGCCCTGCTCCTTCCTTCTTCTATCTATGGAGAGAACAAATTAATTTGATCAATTTTCCAATCGATATTAACACTGTATGTGAACCCTACAGAAGCTCTTACCTTTCTATTTCTGTATCTAAGAACATTTTGATATTTTATTAGAAGACATTTATCAGAAATGGCAGTCAATACTTTTGACAACAGTGGTTCCAGAGTTCAGCAGAATATGATCTCTTACCTCTTTAAAAAGCATTTGCAAATCTCCATCCAGAATACAATGGAACAAATCCTGTGATTTGCAGTCAATACAACAAAACAGAGAAGAACATTGTCTATACTTATTAAATTACCTTACAGTGATGACAAATGCATTCTTAAAGCTGAACTCTGGCCAAAAACAATGTTTGGCCATTTGCACTGTACAATTAAATGAACACTAATGAAGTGCATGCAATGTGTGACTGCTTTGCTATGTAATGCTCTTACGTTCATTCCCCTCATTACAGTCAGCACCAAAGCAGTTCTGGCTGAAGTACACAGATCACAATGGGTCATTCTCTCTGCAGCTCTTCCGTTCCAAAAACATCTTGAATTGCTTTAAATCAATGTACAGTGTTCTGTGATTGGAGGAGGTGTGGATGCACATCACAATCTCCTTTTTTCTAATCACAGAACTTGCATTCACTGAAAGAAATGCTAGATGTTTTTGAAATGGATTTGGTGCAGAGTGGGAATCCTGCTGATCTGTGTACTCTAGCCAGAACTGTAGGTTTTAGCACCGGACGTATGGCTGCAAGTTTAGGTAAGCAGTTTATAAATAGGGGAGTTGGGTGGAGTTAGCGGGTTGGTGGTGAAGTAGGAGAGAGCAGACAGGGAAGGCAGAGATGTTCTGCTGATTTGTGTACTCGAGCCAGAACTGTAGGTTTTAGCATGGGACAATTAGCTATAGGACCCTGCCGTAACTCCCGTTTGGTAGGGATGGTCTCCAGTTATGACACTAGGGGTTTCCCAGTTTAGGTAAGCAATATATAATTAGGGGAGTTGGGTGGAGTTAGGGGGTTAGTGGTGAAGTAAGAGAGAGCAGATGGGGAAAGCAGGTGTTCCGGGTTTAAGTCCTCATAGGACTCCAAGGGCCTCACCAGCAGAGACCATGTAGTACAACGGACCATGAATTTCCCCTCTGGGGAATGCTAGAACTCTCCCTGCCCCTGGATTGTTGTGGGCAGAGAATGGAACTTTCTGCAATTGATTCAAAAGTTCAACCAAGTTATGCTGTGCCCTTCGTGTATCTATGACAAGTTTTATGTTCAGTAAAGCAAGGAAAAGAGGAACTTGGAGTAAGTCTCTTCCTTGTCTATTGAGATGGGTGGTCTATACCTGGGGAATCTTGTGTGCAACATGGCTCAGTGAAAGGCAGTGGTGGCTTGTGAGTTGACTCGACCAGCATGTTGGTAGTGACAGGTCCCCTGTCTTCACCCTAGAATTCTGGAGGGACCAAGTTGACATCCACAGAGGATAGTACCCTGTTAGTTATGTGACTCTAGTGAGTGACTCTAGTCTTGACCTAGGATGGAGGTCTCCTAAATCCCTAGTAGTTATGTTCCTGTATGTAGGCCCCATATCGCAGGAACTGCCGCTAGTGGGTACTTACTGTACCGTATGGGGGAATGAAAGTAAGTGTATAAATCCCTTTAAAGGCAATAAATAATATTATACTCACATGCTCTGTGCAGTGTTTTTACACAAAGCTGCCCCAAACCTCCTCTTCTGGGATCCCCTACCAGTGATCTTGGCTCCTCTTCTTCTGTGTCTGCCCCATAGCAAGCTTTTGCTATGGGGACAGCAATGCGGTCTCAATCCTGACCTGGGCTGTGTGCATCTAATTACATACACAATGTGGCTCGTCCCTGCCCCCCCGTGGGGATGGGGGCTTGACTGATAGCAGGACACAATTGCCCCTGCTGCTCTCAGCCAATCTTGTGAGAACAGGGATAGAAGAGAGAAGCCAGGCAGACAGGCACAGCACTGGATCGTTACAGGGCTCAAGTAAGTCTTTGAGGGGGGGAAGAGCCCAGCAAGTGGCACATTTTTTTTTACCTTAACCTGCATTAAGGTAAAAAAATGTTTTACCTTTAGAACCACTTTAATATTTATATTTTTACAGTGCAAAATGTCCGAACAGTGATGTTACCCTGAGTTCAGGTTTAACATACAGTATAAATTAACTACAATAACAAGATGATGCTTGGGGGAAGTGGTTCTATAGCCTGAACATTTCTTACCTTAATGCATTCCTTGCAATAAGGTAACAAATGTTTAGGAGTCAGTATCCCCCCTCAACCCCCTCTTACTTACCTAAGCCCGTAATTCGATCCAGCGCTGTGCACGTCTGCAGCTCTTCTCTCCCCTCATCAGGTCTCGCTGGCTTTGCTGGGGCACCAGGAGCCATTGACTCCCACCGCTGTCAATCAAAGCCAGTGACGAGGGAGCAGGGGGCGGAGCTGAGCACAAGTGCCCCAGTGGGAAGCAACTTCCCATGGGGGCACTGGACATAGAGGAAGAGCCAGGAGCACTGGCCAGGGGCCCAAGAATAGGAGGTTCTGGTTCCGCTCTGTGCAATTCCACTGCACAGAGCAGATAAGTATAGAGATGTTTGTTATTTAAAGTGGTTGTAAACTCCACTTTTACCTACAGGTAAGCCTATAATAAGGCTTACCTGTAGGTACTGTAAATATCTCCTAAACTTGCACGCCCCCTCATGCCAATCACAGCGCCGGGGCCCGTGAACCCGGAAGTAACTCTGGTCAAAGATGTCGGCCGTGGAAGCAGAGTGCAGGCGGCAGTGCAGGGCATCGTTCTAAGGTAAGTACTTCATAATGAGCTATTATGGGATGTATACTAGCTCATTATGCCTTTGTCTTGCAGGTTCTTTTTTTGTTTTTTTTCCGGAGGTTTACAACCCCTTAAAAAAAAAATTACCTTTACAACCACTTTAAAGTCCATATCTAGGCAGGCACATTTTTTTTCTTAGTTTTGATAGAGTGAGGAAGAGTTATGGCTGTCTGTTCCTCCAATGGGGATATTCACCCCTTTATTTTTCCCGGTAACCATTGTCTTTGAGAAAGAAAGTGCGGGGAAATCCAACATTTTAGAGTTGTTCCCAGAACAAGAGCTGAGGGAAAATCTTCCAATTGGAAAACTATCTAGGAGGAGAATTCCATATAAATTTTGGAGATTTCCTCTTACCTCCTGTTGCATCTCTGGAACAGGATGTGAAAGGAAATTTTCCTAATGGTACAGAGACAGCAATACCCAGCATTCATTTTTTTAAAATCAGAAAATGGTTTATTAATAAAATGTGCCAGAGAAACAATGACAAAAAATCACAGTTTCCAGAGTAACCATGCCACAGTACAATACTCATATTCAATGCTAACATCCATATATCCAAAGATTGTTAAGCATCTAAACATTTTCAGTACGTCTACAAGTGTAAAATGGTTTTACTGGAACAGGTTGGGACTTTAAATGAGACATGAGTCTCCATCCCTATGTATACTAGAAACGGGAGAAGTGGGACTTTGAGTGAGGTGTGCAAGAAAGGCCAAAGGATCAGTCACTGTATAGCAAACCATTTATTGATTGACAATAGTCAGGTGGCACAGTGTAGTTCCAAAATGTACATAAAACCATCATAGGTGCTTGCATATATATACATGGTAAAAATAAATAACAAAACCCCAATGATGCAGGACAAGAAATGGTTAAAAAGTTGACAACATCCATAAAATGCACAGGGTCACAATATTGCTATATAACACTCAATGAAAGATATGGTGCATGTAGTAAGACTAACGCGTTTCGTGTATCAAACACTCTTCAGGGGCAATAAAGCACCAACATCTAAAGGCAAGAAAAACAAAAAATCCAAATAGTAAAAAATATAGTGCATGAGGAAAAAATGGGGTATGCATATAGGAGAGGCTGAAAGAGCCACAAATCCCAGATGTATACTCACTTGACCAAAGAGTGTGACCACCATGGGTTCCATAGTCACAGGTCACCGACTGAGTCAGATCCGGGAGCTGAGGGGGGAGCACCCAAGACAAGGGGAGAGAGAGACTAAGCCAGGCGCACACAAGAGGAATCCCCATAGAGTGATGTATCCACACTGGTGTTGAGATGAGAGGAGTAAATCTGTGGTGGTGATAGAGAGTGATACATATATAAAGTATGCTCTAGGGCTAGCACGGGCCCCCAACCCCAAAATAATTGTGAAAAAAATATTAGCATATACTACCCTCTTACCTAGGTAGTAGATGATGGCCGTATATAATCTGCCCAGTAATGGATATGCTGCCTGGTGGTAAGCTAGCAGTGAAATGGGGGCCCCTTATGTACACCCAGCCGCCCCTCCCCCAGCAGGGAAACTCCCCCCAGCGTCAGATAGTGCGGGCACCAGGCGAACCGAGGCCTCTCCCAGCGAAGCGGCACTCGCCGCCCACAGCTGCTGGGGACGCCGCCGTCCACGTGTCCGCACAGAATGTAAACACAACGCCGACAGCGCGACCAGGGTCACGTGCACGGCATGGAGGAATGACGCCGACGCAGGGAGGGGAACCCGCCCCGATCCCCCGTCATCCGCAAGGATGACGGAGAGAGGAGGGGAAGGGGGAGGGACCCCAACCTGCGTCGCAGCTCCCGGAACCGAGACAAGGGGGTGGCCAAAGGGACATGGACTTCCGGTGGGGGGCACACTGCAAAAATGCATCAAAAAGGGGTATAGCTGGAACAGAATGCAAAAATATTATTGCTATGAAGATGGAAATGAAACCACCAATAGAACAAGTGTAAAATGCACACCGAAAAGTATCACTACAGATCTTTAAAAGAAAAGAAATGAGTAATGGAAAGTGTACCTTCCCAACCAGGGAAGTAGCCTGTCCACCTTTATATCGAGAGGGCTTATTCCCAGAGTATCCAACCACAGGGACCAAACTTTTTCGAATTTGCCTGCATATCCTCTATGTTGATATATATATCTTTGCAGCCTGAGCATTTCACCCATTCGTTTTATCCAGTCTGCATGAGTGGGCGGTAATCATTTTAAACCTTCAATGATCTATTCAAAGCTACAAAAAAGTTTTAGCTTTAGTTTTTTTTATACTTGCACCCACCATCAAAGTAATCTGTCTCTTACCTTGACATTTTATACTGAGCATATGATAAGGAAAATGTGTAAATAGAAGTGGACATAAGTGATCACATCAAAATGATCCCTATATCAGGGGTATTCCATCACGCTTGTCAACTTTATGGCATCAGCAAGCTATTGTTTTGCCAGCTCCTCACACATGTCCCACACACTAGTCCAGAACTTAACTGATAGGACAGTGAAAGAGCAGCAGAATATCAGCAAGGTCACAGGTCAGTGTATGTTTCCTTCTCCTGTGCACATGCCTGTAAATTCCAGTATAGCCCTAACGAGTTCATAGTAGTGATCTTACCTGTTGGTGTGAGTTCTACTGTGCAGGAGACTACAGGAGGTTGAGACCAAGACAGATTGAGTTACTTATATTTCTATTTGGAAACACATTAATGATTTACATTAGGATGCAACTGGTTTATATGGGTTTTAGTTTTGTCATTGGAATTCCGTTACAAATACAATTTTTGGACCAGAGTGCGCTTTTAACACACTACTAATTTCAGTGCTTTTTTTTTGCTTTATCTTGGTAACAGTCCTTGGGTAACTCCGCAGGAAACTTGGTAACTGTTCTCATGTGAACTCACAAGGAATTTCGTAACCATTCTCAAGCAAAGCTTGCAGGCCAGGCTCCCCTTTGTTAGTTTTTATGTTGGGTCAGCCAGGGGCATTCCAGTTCTATTTGTCAGAAACATGGCCATCAGGAAGCCACACACACCCCATATGTGCTCGTTATCATGTGGATCTCATGGATACGGTAATTATTAACTCTGCAGGTTTCGCTGTAGCGATGGGGCTCCTGTTTTACCCGATCCATAACGTTACACATAGCCTTAGAGGTTCCAAAGAAAAAAAAAAAAAAAAAAGAAGTTTATCCCCTGAATACAAATCTCCCAGTGGCCCTGTATAGAACTCACTATACAACACAAAACTCTAAACATACAGTGGCTTGCGAAAATATTCGGCCCCCTTGAACTTTTCAACCTTTTGCCACATTTCAGGCTTCAAACATAAAGATATCAAATTTTAATTTTTTGTGAAGAATCACCAACAAGTGGGACACAATTGTGAAGTGGAACGAAATCTATTGGATATTTTAAACTTTTTTAGCAATTAAAAAACTGAAAAGTGGTGCGTGCAAAATTATTCGGCCCCTTTACTTTCAGTGCAGAAAACTCACTCCAGAAGTTCAGCGAGGATCTCTGAATGATCCAATGTTGTCCTAAATGACTGATGGTGATAAATAGAATCCACCTGTGTGTAATCAAGTCTCTGTATAAATGCACCTGCTCTGTGATAGTCTCAGGGTTCTGTTGAAAGCGCAGAGAGCATCATGAAGACCAAGGAACACACCAGGCAGGTCCGTAATACTGTTGTGGAGAAGTTTAAAGCCGGATTTGGATACAAAAAGATTTCCCAAGCTTTAAACATCCCAAGGAGCACTGTGCAAGCGATCATTTTGAAATGGAAGGAGTATCAGACCACTGAAAATCTACCAAGACCTGGCTGTCCCTCTAAACTTTCAGCTCAGACAAGGAGAAGACTGATCAGAGATGCAGCCAAGAGGCCCATGATCACTCTGGATGAACTGCAGAGAACTACAGCTGAGGTGGGAGAGTCTGTCCATAGGACAACAATCAGTCGTACACTGCACAAATCTGGCCTTTATGGAAGAGTGGCAAGAAGAAAGCCATTTCTCAAAGATATCCATAAAAAGTCTCGTCTAAAGTTTGCCACAAGCCACCTGGGAGACACACCAAACATGTGGAAGAAGGTGCTCTGGTCCGATGAAACCAAAATCAAACTTTTTGGCCACAATGCAAAATGATATGTTTGGCGTAAAAGCAACACAGCTCATCACCCTCAACACACCATCCCCACTGTCAAACATGGTGGTGGCAGCATCATGGTTTGGGCCTGCTTTTCTTCAGCAGGGACAGGGAAGATGGTTAAAATTGAGGGGAAGATGGATGCAGCCAAATACAGGACCATTCTGGATGAAAACCTGTTGGAGTCTGTAAAAGACCTAAAACTGGGACGGAGATTTATCTTCCAACAAGACAATGATCCCAAACATACAGCTAAATCTACAAAGGAATGGTTCACAAATAAACGTATCCAGGTGTTAGAATGGCCAAGTCAAAGTCCAGACCTCAATCCAATCGAGAATCTGTGGAAAGAGCTGAAAACTGCTGTTCACAAACGCTCTCCATCCAACCTCACTGAGCTCGAGCTGTTTTGCAAGGAAGAATGGGCAAGAATTTCAGTCTCTCGATGTGCAAAACTGATAGAGACATACCCCAAGCGACTTGCAGCTGTAATCGCAGCAAAAGGTGGCTCTACAAAGTATTAACGCAAGGGGGCCGAATAATTTTGCACGCCCCACTTTTCATTTTTTTATTCGTTAAAAAAGTTTCAAAAATCCAAAAGATTTCGTTCCACTTCACAATTGTGTCCCACTTGTTGGTGATTCTTCACAAAAAATAAAAATTTTATATCTTTATGTTTGAAGCCTGAAATGTGTCAAAAGGTTGAAAAGTTCAAGGGGGCCGAATACTTTCGCAAGCCACTGTACATATCTATATCTATAGTGCCTTGAAAAAGTATTTATACTCCTTACACTTTGCACATTTTGTCATGTTACAACCAAAAAAACATAAATGTTTTTTACTGGTATTTTATGTGATAGACCAACACAAAGTGGCACATAATTGTGAAGTGGAAGGAAAATGATAAATGGTTTTCAAACTATTTAAAAATAAATATCTGAAAAGTGTGGGGTGCATTTGTATTCAGCCCCCCCCCCCCCCCCCGAGTCAATACTTTGTAGAACCACCTTTCACTGCAATTACAGGTTCAAGTCTTTTTGGGTATGTCTCTAACAGGTTTGCACATCTATAGAGTGACATTTTTGTCCATTCTTCTTTGCAAAATAGCTTAAGCTCTGTCAGTTTGGATGGAGAGCGTCTGTAAACGGCAATTTTCAAGTCTTGCCACAGATTCTCAATTGGATTTAGGTCTGGACTTTGGGCCATTCTAACATGAGTATGCTTTGATCTAAACCATTCCATTGTAGCTCTGGCTGTATGTTTAGGGTCCTTGTCCTGCTGGAAGGTGAACCTCTGCCCCAGTTTCAAGTCTTTTGGAGACTCTAATGCCGCGTACACACGGTCGGACTTTTCGTCTACAAAAGTCCGACGGACTAAAGCTGGCTGACAATCCGATCGTGTGTGGGCTTCCCCGGACTTTCAGCGGACTTTTCCAGCCGCAAATCTGACTGACTTTAGATTTGAAACATGCTTCAAATCTTTACATCGTAACTACGCCGGACCCAGAAATCCGCTCGTCTGTGTGCTAGTCCGACGGGCAAAAACCCACGCTAGGGCAGCTATTGGCTGCTGGCTATCAACTTCCTTATTTTAGTCCGGTGTACGTCATCACGTACGAATCCGTCTGACTTTTGTGTGATCGTATGTAGACAAGTCAGTTCGTAAGAAAGTCTGCCGCAAGTCCGCCAAAAGTCCGACAAAAGTCCGTCTAAAGTCTGTCGGACAGGCTGTCGGACTTTTGTAGCCGAAAAGTCAGACCGTGTGTACGCAGCATAACAGGTTTTCTTCTAAGATTGCCCTGTATTTGGCTCCATCTATCTTACCATCAACTCTGACCAGCTTCCCTGTCCCTGCTGGAGAAAACCATCCCCACAACATGATGCTGCCACCACCATGTTTCACAGTGGGGATGGTTTGTTCAGGGTAAAGTGCAGTGTTAGTTTTCTGCCACAAATAGCGTTTTGCTTTTACGCCAAAAAGTTCCATTTTGATCTCATCTGACCAGAGCACCTTCTTCCATGTGTTACCTGTGTCCCCCACATGGCTTCTTGCAAACTGCAAAGGAGACTTCTTATGGCTTTCGTTCAACAATGGCTTTCTTCTTGCCACTGTTCCATAAAGGCCAGATTTGTGGAGTGCAGGACTAATAGTTATCCTGTGGACAGATTCTCCCACCTGAGCTGTGGATCTCTACTGCTCCTCCAGAGTTGCCATGGGCCTCTTGGCTGCTTCTCTGATTAATTGCCTGGCCTGTCAGTTTAGGTGGACGGCCATGTCTTGGTAGGTTTGCAGTTGTGCCATACTCTTTCCATTTTTGGATGATGGATTAAACAGTGCTCTGTGAGATGTTAAAAGCTTGGGATATTTTTTTATAATCTAACCCTGCTTTAAACTTCTCCACAACTTTATCCATGACCTGTCTGGTGCGTTCCTTGGCCTTCATGATGCTGTTTGTTCACTAAGGTTCTCTAAAAAACCTCTGAGGGCTTCACAGAACAGCTGTGTTTATACATTTTTCCTTCCACTTCACAATTATGTGCCACTTTGTGTTAGTCTATCACCTAAAATCCAAATAAAATACATTTACGTTTTTGGTTGTAACATGACAAAATGTGGAAAATTTCAAGGGGTATGAATACTTTTTCAAGGCACTGTAGCGATATATACAGTATTTCACAAAGTGAATACACCCCTCGCATTTTTGTAAATATTTTATTATATATTTTCATGTGGCAACACTGAAGAAATGACACTTTGCTACAATGTAAAGTAGTGAATGTACAGCTTGTAAAACAGTGTAAATTTGCTGTCCCCTCAAAATAACTCAGAGCCATTAATGTCTAAACCAACAAAAGTGAGTACACCCTTAAGTGAAAATGTCTAAATTGGGCACAATTAACAATTTTTCCTCCCCGGTGTCATGTGACTCCTTAGTGTTACAGGGTCTCAGGTGTGAATGGGGAGCAGGTGTGTTAAATTTGGTGTAATCGCTCTCACTCTACATAAAGATGGCCTAAGTTATAAGAAGTTTGCCAAGACCCTGAAACTGAGCTGCAGCATGGTGGCCAAGATCATATAGCGGTTCAACAGAACAGGTTCCACTCAGAACAGGCCTCACTATGGTCGACCAATGAAGTTGAGTGCACGTGCTCAGTGTCATATCCAGATATCCATATCCTGTTGTCTTTGGGAAATAGATGTATGAGTGCTGCCAGCATTGCTGCAGAAGTTGAAGGGGCTGGGGGTCAGCCTGTCAGTGCTCAGACTATACCCCGCACGCTGCATCAAATTGGTCTGCATGGCTGTCATCCCAGAAGGAAGCCTCTACTAAAGATGATGCACAAGAAAGCCTGCAAACAATTTTCTGAAGACAAGCAGACTAAGGACATGGATTACTGGAACCATGTCCTGTGGTCTGATGAGACCAAGATAAACCTATTTGGTTCAGATGGTGTCAAGCGTGTGTGGCGGCAACCAGGTGAGGAGTACAAAGACAAGTGCATCTTACCTACAGTCAAGCAAGGTGGTGGGAGTGTCATGGTCTGGGGCTGCATGAGTGCTACCGGCACTGGTGAGCTACAGTTCATTGAGGGAACCATGAATGCCAACATGTACTGTGACATACTGAAGCAGAGCATGATCCCCTCCCTTCGGAGACTGGGCCGCAGGGAAGTATTTCAACATGATAACGACCCCAAACACACCTCGAAGACAACCACTGCCTTGCTAAAGAAGCTGAGGGTAAAGGTGATGAACTGGCCAAGCATGTCTCCAGACCTAAACCCTATTGAGCATCTGTGGGGCATCCTCAAACCTAAGGTGGAAGAGGGCAAGGTCTCTAACATCCACCAGCTCTGTGATGTTGTCATGGAGGAGTGGAAGAGAACTCCAGTGGCAACCTGTGAAGCTCTGGTAAACTCCATTCCTAAGAGGGTTAAGGCAGTGCTGTAAAATAATTGTGGCCACACAAAATATTGACACTTTGGGCCCAATATGGATATTTTCACTTAGGGGTGTACTCACTTTTGTTGTCACATTAAAAAAAAAAAAAAAAAAAATATATATATATATATATATTTATATATATATATATATATATATATATATATATATATATATATATATATATTTATATATATATATATATATATATATATATATATATATATATATATATATATATATATATATACAAAACTGTGAGGGGTGTATGTATATATGTGTGTGTATAGAGCTTTGTGTTGTATAGTGAGTTTTATACAGGATCATATATTTTAGGAGCGCCACATAATTATTGATAGACGTTTACCTGTCCTAGCGAGAACGCATGTGGAGGTGAGCAGCAGTCTTCATTTTCATTTAATTCACTTTGAGATATTTATAGGAAATCACATTATATATTTATCAATTATTTATTTAATAAATAAGTAGTACGGAAATTTCACTGGTTTTCAAATCTCCCAGTGGTAAATTGCAGTCCACAGCTGGTAAATTAGTTAATCTACAGCTCACCTTTGTATCATTTTACTTCATATGCAACTGGACTTACAAGCAAACCTCTACTTTTCCTGTTTGAGTTTGCTGTGTTACCTCCCATCTTCTGACTCTCCATCTTGTTGATTGTGTGTGTCTTTAGCCCTGTGTAACTTTCAAATTCTCCCATTACTGGTCCTAGAATTTTATGGGTGTCTGCAAAGACCAATAAAGGGGTGTAGGAAGAACTACCCAAGTTCAGATTCCAGGCCTAAGGTCAGTATTTGGATAACTAGGAAATCCAGATTTAAGGGCTCTCTAGGTGCCCATAACGATACCTACAGTTACATGCTTATACCTATAGGTGTTATCTGTTGATCAAGTTTAAAGTAATAACAGATGTATATACGTTATCTATTTCTAGTGTTCCAAATATGAGCATGCTTTTGGTTTTGGCCAGTGGCAAAAGAATAAGCTGCAATGCAGAATTAGTTATATAGGATATCTTATTGTGGGAGTGTTCAAAATAAAAACGAAGTGCCTGAAGGATCGGGGTCCACTTAGGGGAAGAGGGGGCTGGTGACAATGGTCCAAGACCTGGGATGAAACTCATCCATGACTACAAAACGTAACACACGTCTGCCTGGCTGCAGGGTTGAGTTCTGCAGCCTTGTGAATGACGTTTCATGTTAGTGCTTTTTAATTTACATAAGCAATAAGGGGAGATTGTATTTTTGTGCATTGCCATTACTAAATCGCTGATCCATAAATACTGTAGCTAGTAAAGTCAGCTGGACATAATGAAATGCTTCATTAAATGATTTTTGATTCCTAGGTTTTTTTTGCTACAAATGCTGTTTTCGGCAGTATATGGCTACCCCAAGATTTTTTTTTTTACAACTATAACCATTTACCAAAAATATATAGTTTCTGTTATGCCCTGGTGGCTACCAAACACTGTGAAGGGAGATTCAATCAACTTGGCGTTGACATGTTTGTGAATGATAAATGCATCATCGGTATTTATTCTTAGCACATTTACTGTTCACATGCACTCTGCAGCCACACTAAATGAGGTCTTGGGATTTCAGTCATTTGCAGGCAGAAAACCAATGTCGCGTACACACGATCGGATTTTCCAACAACAAATGTTGGATGTGGGCTTGTTGGCGGAAAGTCCAACTGTGTGTATGCTCCATCGAACATTTGTTTTCGGACCTTCCACCAACAAATGTTGGCTAGCAGGTTCTCAAATATTTGTTGTCGGACTTTCCGATCGTGTGTACACAAGTTCATCGGACAAAAGTCCACGCATGCTCGGAATCAAGTACGAGCCGGAAGCGCTCCGTCTTGTAAAACTAGCGTTCGTAATGGAGATATCACGTACGTCTTGTACATTACTACGTTCGTAATTGTTGGCCAACATTTGTGTGACCATGTGTATGCAAGACAAGTTGGAGCCAACATCCTTTAAACAAAAATCCACGGTTTTGTTGTCGGAAAGTCCGATCGTGTGTACAGGGTATAACACTGCACATCACCCTGAACACACCACCCCCACCGTGAAACATGGTGGTGGCAGCATCTGGTTGTGGGGATGCTTTTCTTCAACAGGGACAGGGAAGCTGGTCAGAGTTGTTGGGAAGATGGAGCCAAATACAGGGCAATCTTAGAAGAAAACCTGTTAGAATATCCAAAAGACTTGAGACTGGAGGTTCACCTTCCAGCAGAACAATGACCCTAAACATACAGTCAGAGCTACAATGAAATGGTTTGGATCAAAGCATATTCATGTGTTAGAATGGCCCAGTCAAAGTCCAGACCTAAATCCAGTTGAGAATCTGTGCCAAGACTTGAAAATTGCTGTTCACGGACACTCTCCATCCAATCTGACAGAGCTTTAGCTATTTTGCAAATAACAATGGGCAAATATTGTACTCTCTAGATGGGCAAAGCTGGTAGAGACATCCCCAAAAAGACTTGCAGCTGTAATTGCAGCCACACTTTTCACATATTTATTTGTAAAAAAAATTGAAATCATTTATCATTTTCCTTCCACTTTATAATTATGTGTCACTTTTTTTGGTCTATCACAGGGATATGCAATTAGCGGACCTCCAGCTGTTGCAGAACTACAAGTCCCATGAGGCATAGCAAGACTCTGACAGCCACAAGCATGACACCCAGAGGCAGAGGCATGATGGGACTTGTAGTGTGCAACAGCTGGAGGTTCGCTAATTGCATATCCCTGGACTCTATCACATAAAATCCCAATAAAAAATATTTTTGTTTTTGGTTGTAACATGACAAATTGTGGAAAATTTCAAGGGTTATGAATACTTTTTCAAGGCACTGTTTTTTCTTTGGAGGAATTTATTTTGTATATGGCTACATAGAGGGAGGTGCAACAATATTTATCTGTTTGTATGCTGAAATCATTATAATAATATGTTCTTGTTATCCTTATACAATTTTTAATCATGTTCTGATTTGTAAGTTGGTTTAGTAGCACCTTGAAAACTCCCACCTCCTTTCTCTGTGGTCTAAATGCTTGATATGAGGATGTGGTGCTAATAAAAAGTTATCAATTACCCACACTATTGGCTAAGATTGACCACCATAGGGGTTAGTTCACCTTTTAATTTTCAATGAATAGGTGAACTTACCGTATATACTCGAGTATAAGCCATCCCGAGTATAAGCCGAGGCACCTCAAAGAACTTGGAAAACTTATTGACTCGAGTATAAGCCGAGGGTGAGAAGTGCAGCAGCATACGTAAGTGGAAAAGAGGGTAAACAATGCCCATCTGCAGCTGCATACCTCACTGTGTCTATTGCATACCTCATTGTGTCTATTGCATACCTCACTGTGTCCATTGCAGCCTGCCTGTCCATTGCACCCTGCCTGTCCATTGCAGCCTCCCTGTGCAGATCTGCCTACCTCTCTGTGTCCATTGCAGCCTACCTGTGCTGGTCTGCAAGCTCTCGGTGTCCTCTCTGTGTCCATTGCAGACTTCCTGTGCTGATCTGCAAGCTCACTGTGGGGGATTGCCATTTAAATGTAGCAGTGAGCGGTCGGGATGTCCCCCTGATCGTTCTGCATACCTGATCAGCGTGTCATGCAGGTCAGACGGCGGCCATCCCAGTGTATAAAAGCCGCGCCTCCTCCTCATCCTCGTTCTCGTCTGTGTGTTCAGCCTATCACGGACATCCTCTCATCCTCGTCCGTGGGATGAGGATGAGAGGACGTCCCTGATAGGCTGAACACTGACTGCTGGGAAAATGAGTGTTCTGCCTATCACAGATGAGGACGAGGAGGCGCGGCTTTTGTACACTGGAATGGCCGCCGTCTGTCTACACTAGTCATATATGTTGGATTTTTTTGCACAGAAATGTCACTTTGAATTGCAGGTTTTGCACAGGATTGTGTTTATTTTATTTTATTTTCGTTTGAACATAACAATATATATTATATATAAGCGGTTAGGAAGTTTACACAATAGGATTTTTTGTGGATTTTTGTGAATATGCAAATATTTATTTTCTGCACTTTTATTGTCAGTTTTTGCACTAAATGCACCTGTGACACACACCCCTAAAGTATTTAGAGGTTGTAGGTCACCTCTTAACAACTTCAGCCCCGGAAGAATTTACCCCCTTCCTGACCAGTGCGTTTTTTGCGATTCGCCACTGTATCGCTTTAACTGACAATTGCGTGGTCGTGCGATGTGGCTCTCAAACAAAATTGACGTCCTTTTTTTTCCCCACAAATAGAGCTTTCTTTTGGTGGTATTTGATCACCTCTGCGGTTTTTATTTTTTGCGCTATAAACAAAAAAATAGCGACAATTTTGCAAAAAACACATTTTTTTTTACTTTTTGTTATAATAAATATCCCCAAAAAATATTTTAATAAACATTGTTTTTCCTCAGTTTAGGCCGATACGTATTCTTCTACATATTTTTGGTAAAAAGAAAAATCGCAAAAATCGTTTATTGATTGGTTTGCACAAAAGTTATATCGTTTACAAAATAGGGAATAGTTTTATGGCATTTTTATTATTAATTTTTTTTGTTACTAGTAATGGCGGCGATCAGCGATTTTTATCGTGACTGCGACATTATGGCGGACACTTTTGACACATTTTTGGGACCATTGTCATTTATACAGCAATCAGTGCTATACAAATGCACTGATTTCTGTGTAAATTACACTGGCAGTGAAGGGGTTAACCACTAGGGGGCTAGGGAGGGTTAAGTATGACCTAGGGAGTGTTACTAACTGTGGGGGGGGGGGGCGTGGCTACATGTGACACGTCACTGATCTCTGCTCCCGATCACAGGGAGTAGAGATCAGTGACACTTGTCACTAGGCAGAACGGGGAGATGCTTGTTTACATTAGCATCTCCCCGTTCGTCCTCTCCGTGAGGCGATCGCGGGTATCCCCGCGGCGATCGAGTCCGCGGGACACGCGACCCAACTCACGGAGCTCCTGGGCGGCGCGCACGCAATGGCACGGCGGCAAATTCAAAGGGACGTATGGGTACGCCCATTTGCCCAGCCGTGCCATTCTGCCGACGTACATCGCCGCGTGCCAGTCAGGAACTGGTTAATAAGAGCAGCGCCATACCTATCCCCTCTTTTTCGCATGCCGTCTGTCTGCATGACACGCTGATCAGGTAGGCAGGCACCAGTGACTCGAGTATAAGCCGAGGGGGGCACTTTCAGCACAAAAAAATGTGCTGAAAAACTCGGCTTATACTCGAGTATATACGGTACATTTTAAATGCAGCAGACCCACAGTGTTGTCACCTCAGTCAAGAAGTTAGGAAAACACTGGGTGTGAGAGAGATCAACAGTTTTTTTTTTTTACTTGCAAAATTTAATAAAAGGATAAAGCACGGTGAAATGTACATGTATTACGGAGATGAATACTGAATTTTTTATTTTTTTTGCCCAGACATATATTTTGAGGCTCTATTCAGATCTGTGTGTTCTGGTTGCCCAGCAACTATTTTTCAAAAGGACGTCAACCCTGCCATCTTCCATGGTTCTGTCATGAGATTTAATTAATTTACTTTAGCGTGCAGCACTGTAACAGCGATATTTATTTTCAAGTTAAACCAAGTGATCCCAAATGTGTGAAATTGCTACAGCCCTTTGAACAGAGGGCTTTACTTGTCTTTTCTGATTCCAGTATTTGCGGCTGGGTAAATTTATTCTACAGATACATTCTCATCATAACAGTTCCAATATTTAAAATGAATGAGTTCACTTTAACCTCAACGCTTACAATACATTCAGGTTTAATGGTTCTGGCTAGGAGGGAACATCTTTCCATGCAATCCTGCCATCTCCGTCACTTCTGTATGTTGTCTCTTGGATGGGAAGCAGCTATAAAAAGATGCATTTTACATTAATCCAATCCATTGACGTGTAAGAGAGGGATTTTAAAACCAAGCAAGCCAGCACTCTTCAGAATCCTCTTTAAATATTTATGTCGTGTTAGCAGCAGGGCATCAGTGAGCTGTATTGGAAAAACCTATGTTGTGTATCAATACATTCACAAAATAAAATGGAACACAAATGCAAAGTTAACCAGTCCCGGAAGATTTTACCCCCTTCCTGACCAGAGCACTTTTTTGCGATTCGGCACTGCATCGCTTTAACTGACAATTGCGCGGTCGTGCGACGTTGCACCCAAACAAAATTGACGTCCTGTTTTTTCCCACAAATAGAGCTTTCTTTTGGTGGTATTTGATCACCTCTGCGGTGGTTATTTTTTGCGCTATAAACAAAAAAAGAGTACATAAGAAGGGACTTTAATGAGGCAATTGACTTGTGGAGGTAGAGTATTTAGTAAACATTTTTTATTTGTAACAATAGTAAAAAAAAGTATTTTCATATATATATATTTACACATACACAATGGCATAAACATAATGGATACATAAACATTAGCTTGGCAGCACATAAGAGGTAGTAAATGTTGATAAATATAATACAAGGTGTTTTATATTAGCAGGTAGGGATGAGCTTCGTGTTCGAGTCGAACCCATGTTCGACTCGAACATCGGCTGTTCGGTCGTTCGCCGAATTGCGAACGATATGGGCCGGTCACGCCAAATTCGTGTGGCGCGTCACGGCCCCATAATTCACTGCGGCATCGCAGTGCATTGCTTGCTGATGATTGGCCAAGCATGCACTATGACCCGCATGCTTGGCCAATCACAGCGCCGCCTGAACAGAGAGCCGTAATTGGCCAAAGCCAAGGAGGCTTTGGCCAATTATGGCTCAGGGGATTTAGTACACGCCCCACACTATATAAGGCTGCCTGCACGGCGGCCCTGTGCAGTGTGTTCCGGTGTGCTTAGAGAGAGAGAGAGACAGTGTCATTTCATTTGAGTTAGCTAGATTAGGCAGGACAGTCAATCAGTTAGCTGCACTTAAAGTGTATTGTGTATATATATGCATCCCAGGTGTTGCATATATATATATACACTGTATTCAGTTTAGCTAGATCCGTTCCTGTTATCTTCTAGACTATTTACATTTAGTGCAGTGCGTCCTGCTCACAGTGTTCAGCTAGATCCGTTCCTGTTATCTTCCTACTGACAGGCAGGCTTGTCCTGTTACAGTATTAACAGCTACCTAAAGAAAATTACTGGTGTTCTTTTGATCCTATTAGTACCACGGTCAGGCAGCTAGACTATTTACATTTAGTACAGTGCGTCCTGCTCACAGTGTTCAGCTAGATCCGTTCCTGTTATCTTCCTACTGACAGGCAGGCTTGTCTTGTTACAGTATTAACAGCTACCTAAAGAAAATTACTGGTGTTCTTTTGATCCTATTAGTACCACGGTCAGGCAGCTAGACTACCGGTATTTACATTTAGTACAGTGCGTCCTGCTCACAGTGTTCAGCTAGATCCGTTCCTGTTATCTTCCTACTGACAGGCAGGCTTGTCTTGTTACAGTATTAACAGCTACCTAAAGAAAATTACTGGTGTTCTTTTGATCCTATTAGTACCACGGTCAGGCAGCTAGACTATTTACATTTAGTACAGTGCGTCCTGCTCACAGTGTTCAGCTAGATCCGTTCCTGTTATCTTCCTACTGACAGGCAGGCTTGTCTTGTTACAGTATATAAAGCTACCTGAAGAAAATTACTGGTGTTCTTTTGATCCTATTAGTACCACGGTCAGGCAGCTAGACTATTTACAGTTAGTGCAGTGCGTCCTGCTCACAGTGTTCAGCTAAACCTACAAGTTAGTGGGGTGCGTCCACCTCACAGTGTTCAGCTAAAGCTACCTGTAGAAGGTTGGTGGTGTTCTCATACTACAGGCAAGCAGTTGATTTTGCTAGCTGCAGTATCAATACATATATATATATATATATATATATATATATATATATATATATATATATATATATATATATATATCCCAGCTTAGTGCAGCTACAGGCCATTAGTATGTCTGGAAGGCCAAGAAGGAGAGGCAGACAGTCACAAGCCAATAAGAGAGGGCAAGCAGGCTCTGTGTCTAGTGCTGGTCGTGGAGACGGTGCATCCTCATCAGCACGTGGCCATGGGACACGCTTGGCCTTTTTTTCGGCAGCTGGCCGTGTTGAGCCGCAACATGCGGAAGACTTGGTCGAGTGGATGACCAAGCCGTCCTCATCCTCCTAATCCTCTCTCACCCATGCCCAGGGTGCTTTGTCTGGCAAAGCAGCGGCCTCTTCCCTCGGCTCAATGTCATCAGTGACTCCTTCCCTAGCTCCACCATGTCCTCCTGAGGAGTCCCTCGAACTGTTTGACCACAGTGTTGGGTACATGCTCCAGGAGGATGCCCAGCGTTTGGAAGGCTCTGATGATGATACTGAGCTCGATGAAGGCAGTAACATGAGCACGGACAGAGGGGGTGCCCAAGAAGGACAGCAATCTGGCAGTCATGCTCCCCCTGCTGCAGCATACTGCCAGGTTTGCTCCAGTGATGAGGAGGGAGGGGATGATGAGGTCACTGACTCAACGTGGGTGCCTGATAGGAGAGAGGAGGAGGAGGAGGAGGCGGCACATCACCAACGAGGCAGGATGCCCTCCAGGGGCCAGCCTAAGGGCAGCACATTGACTGCATCACACCCCAAAGCTCCACATGTGCAGGGCGCTGCAGTCTCTGCGCGTTATTCAAAAAGTTCTTTGGTGTGGGCCTTTTTTGAGACGAGTGCATCAGATCGCACCGCTGCTATTTGCAACATATGTCTCAAGCGTATCTCACGTGACCAAAACATCTCCCGCTTGGGTACCACATGCTTGACCAGACATATGTTGACCTGCCATGCAGTTCGTTGGCAAGCGTATCTAAAAGACCCACACCAAAGAACAAAGAGGATCTCTCCTTGCTCCTCATCAGCTGAGATTTCCAACCCCACTAGACCTCCAGTCCTCTCTGAGACCTGCAGTGAGAGGAATGAAGGTGTAGAATTAGGTGTGTCACAGCCAAGTACTTGTGGGCAATCTGCTTTTGGTACACCGACGTCAAATTGTACCAGGCAAATTTCCCTGCCCCAGCTGCTGCACCGCCGAAAGAAGTTTGCTCCCAGCCATCCACATGCCCAGTGGTTGAATGCTAGCTTGGCAAAATTGCTAGCACTTCAACTGCTGCCTTTTCAGTTGGTAGACTCTGCCCCCTTCCGTGAGTTTGTGGAATGTGCGGTTCCTCAGTGGCAGGTACCCAAACGCCACTTTTTCTCACGGAAGGCGATTCCGGCTCTCTACCGGCATGTGGAAGGCAATGTCCATGCCTCGCTGGACAGGACGGTAAGCGGTAAGGTGCATATTACCGCTGACTCATGGTCCAGCAGGCATGGACAGGGACGTTACCTAAGTTTCATGGCGCATTGGGTGACTCTGCTGGCAGCTGGGAAGGATGCAGGACAAGGTGCAGTAGTGTTGGAGGTTGTTCCGCCACCACGCCTCCAAAATGCTAATGATTGTGACACACCTCTCTCCTCCACCCCCTCCTCTTCTTCTTCCTCCATGGCCTCTTCCTCGGAACCAGCGGTGCTCCGTAGTCGTTCAATGGGCTACGCAAGTACGCAGGCCAAAAGATGCCATGCGGTGCTTGAGCTGGTGTGCTTGGGGGACAGGAGCCACACTGGGGCAGAGGTTCTGTCAGCTCTGCAGGGGCAGGTTCAGAGGTGGTTGACGCCACGCCAACTTAAGGCAGGAATGGTGGTTTGCGACAATGGCACCAACCTCCTCTCTGCCCTCCGACAGGGACAAATGACCCATGTGCCCTGTTTGGCTCACGTCCTTAACTTGGTGGTGCAGCGGTTCTTGGGCAGGTACCCGGGCTTACAGGATGTCCTGAGGCAGGCCAGGAAAGTCTGTGTGCATTTCCGCCGGTCATATAATGCCAGTGCTCGGCTGACGGACCTCCAAAAGGAGTTTAACCTGCCCAAGAACCGCCTAATCTGTGACATGCCCACCAGGTGGAACTCAACGTTGGCCATGCTGCAGCGGCTGCACACGCAGCAGAGGGCCATCAATGAGTACCTGTGCGACTATGGCACCAGGACAGGGTCAGGGGAGCTTGGTTTTTTTTCCCCACGCCAGTGGGCCATGATCAGGGATGCATGCACTGTCCTGTCACCATTCGAGGAGGCCACGAGGATGGTGAGCAGTGACAGTGCATGCATCAGTGACACTGTCCCCCTTGTCCACCTGTTGGAGCACACGCTGCGTGGAATAATGGACAGGGCACTTGAGGCAGAACAGAGGCAGGAAGAGGAGGACTTCCTTAGCTCTCAAGGCCCCCTTTATCCAGACAGTGTTCCTGCGTGCCCGCCGATCACACAGGAAGAGGACGAGGAGGAGGAGGAGGATTGTGTCAGTATGGAGGTGGAGCCTGGCACTCAGCATCGGCAGCAGTCTTTAAGGGATCAGTCCCAAGAAACACATGGACTTGTACGTGGCTGGGAGGAGGTGGCTGCGGACGTTGTCGTCCTTAGTGACCCAGAGGACTCCGGACCGAATGCCTCAGCAAACCTACGCTGCATGGCCTCCCTGATCCTGCAAAGCCTGCGTAAGGATCCTCGTATTCGTGGTATCAAGGAGAAGGACCAATACTGGCTGGCAACCCTCCTTGATCCACGTTACAAGGGTAAGGTTGCGGACCTTATCTTGCCATCGCAGAGGGAGCAGAGGATGAAACATCTTCGGGAGGCCTTGCAGAAAGGTCTGTGCAATGCGTTCCCAGAAACTGGGAGGTTACAAACTCCTGTTTCTGGACAACGTGTTGCTGAGGCTTCGGTCAGTCAAAGAAGGAGCGGTGGAGAAGGTGGCCGTCTGACCGATGTGTTCAGACAATTTTTTGGTCCGCAGCCCCAAGGTATGATCGGTTCCAGCAACCATCGCCAGCATCTGTTTTACATGGTGCAGGAATACCTAGGGGCAAGATCAGACTTGGACACCTTTCCCACCGAAAATCCTCTGGGTTACTGGGTCTTGAGGATGGATCACTGGCCAGAGCTTGCACAGTATGCAATTGAGCTACTGGCCTGTGCTGCATCCAGCGTTCTTTCGGAACGCACATTCAGTGCTGCTGGAGGCGTGGTAACCGATCACAGGGTGCGTCTGTCCACCGACTCGGTCGATCGACTGACCTTCATAAAAATGAATCAGTCTTGGATCACCACCAGCTACCAAGCACCTGATGCTGATGTAACCGAATAATTTTTTTTTAAATCTCAGATCCCTTCAAAGACTGCCTATGCTGATGCTGAGTGACTATCCCTGAGTAATTATCCTCTTCCTCCTCAATCATCACGCTGATAGCTTGTAAGAACATTTTTGGTTCTGGGCACCAGCACCAGTGCCTAAGGCCCAATTTTTCTGCCCCTGTCTAACAGGGGCGTGTAATTACAATTTTTGATGCAATACTTTGCAGCAGGGCTCGTTCCTGCGTTCCAACTAGAGTGTCTGTGAGGGGTTGCAGTGTTGTGGCACCAGCACCAGTGCCTAAGGCCCAATTTTTCAGCCCTTGTTTAACAGGGGCGTGTAATTACAATTTTTGATGCAATACTTTGCAGCAGGGCTCGTTCCTGCGTTCCAACTAGAGTGTCTGTGAGGGATTGCAGTGTTGTGGCACCAGCACCAGTGCCTAAGGCCCAATTTTTCAGCCCTTGTTTAACAGGGGCGTGTAATTACAATTTTTGATGCAATACTTTGCAGCAGGGCTCGTTCCTGCGTTCCAACTAGAGTGTCTGTGAGGGGTTGCAGTGTTGTGGCACCAGCACCAGTGCCTAAGGCCTAATTTTTCAGCTCCTGTTCAACATGGGCATGTAATTACAATTCTTGATCTAATATTTCACAGCAGGGCCCTGTGAGGGCTTACAGTGTTGTGGCCACAGCAACACCTAAGGCCCAAATTTCTGCTGAGTATATAGGGCAGGACCCTACTTTCAAACATCTAACTTACAAACGACTCCTACTTGCAAACGGAAGGAGACAACAGGAAGTGAGATGAAATCTACCCCTAGGAAGGGAAATTTTCTCCTGTAAGAGTTAATATGGGAAAAAAAATTCTCCTTTCCACTGATGCTTTCCAATCCTTGTTCCACCAAAAAACCCAAATTTTCAAAAAACATTTTTCATTGGGACAAAAAGTGAGGTGAAATCTTCTGAAGAGGAGGAAAGACAGCAAAACAAATGTCACAGGGGTGATAACCCTTCCCTATGTTTTCAAAAAAGCTTAAAAAAGATTTTTTGGCTGGAGCTAAACACGTTAAAAATGTACCCGTTCAAAATTACAAAGAGATTCTACTTAACAACAAACCTACAGTCCCTGTCTTGTTTGCACCGCCTGTATACTGCTGTTCAGAGTATATAGGGCCTGGTGGCCCCACACCTTTCCTTATTTTAATTTGGGTGCGGGGTTCCCCTTAATATCCATACAAGACCCAAAGGGCCTGGTAATGGACTGGGGGGTACCCATGCCGTTTGTCTCACCGATTTTCATCCATATTGCCAGGACCCGACATTACATTAAACCCGCAAACAGTTTTAAATGAGATTTTTTCCTTTAAAAATGACATTTGGTGCAGGGACTGTTCTAAACACGGGAAACACGCGCCACTTTACAGGCATACTATAGACACCCCCCAGGTACGATATTTAAAGGAATATTTCACTTTTTTTTTTTTTTACTTTAAGCATCATTAAAATCACTGCTCCCGAAAAAACGGACGTTTTTAAAAGTTTTTTTTGCATTGATACATGTCCCCTGGGGTAGGACCCGGGTCCCCAAACCCTTTTTAGGACAATACCATGCAAATTAGCCTTTAAAATGAGCACTTTTGATTTCGAACGTTCGAGTCCCATAGACGTCAATGGGGTTCTAACGTTCGTGCGAACTTTCGGTCCGTTCGCAGGTTCTGGTGCGAAACGAACCGGGGGGTGTTCGGCTCATCCCTATTAGCAGGCATTAGTACATCATATGCAAAAGAGCTGGTATAAGATAGGTACACATACACATTGATTATTGCATAGTACTCAATGAATTGGCTATAAACAAAAAAAGAGCGACAATTTTGAAAAAAAAAGCAATATTTTTTACTTTTTGCTATAATAAATATTCCTCAAAAATATATTAAACTAATTTTTTCCTCAGTTTAAGCCGATATGTATTCTTCTACATATTTTTGAAAAAATAAACGCAATAAGCGAGAAAAAAAGAAATGCAATAAGCGTATATTGATTGGTTTGCGCAAACGTTATAGCTTCTACAAAATAGGGGATAGTTTTATGGCATTTTTATTGTTAATTTATTTTTATTAGTAATGGCGGTGATCTGCGATTTTTATCGTGACTTCGACATTATGGCGGGCCCATCGGACACTTTTGACACTATTTTGGGACCATTGTCATTTATACAGCGATCAGTGCTATAAAAATGCACTGATTACTGTGTAAATTACACTGGCAGGGAAGATGTTAAACAGTAGGGGACGATCAAGGGGTTAAGTGTGTCCTTGGGAGTGATTCTAACTGAGGGGGGATGGGCTTCCTCTCACATGATAGCTGTCATGCCACAAGGCAGAACGGAGAAATGCCTTGTTTAAATAGGTATCTCCCCGTTCTGCGGCTCCGTGACACAATCGCCGGGACACCGGTGGACATCGAGTCCGCGGGTCCCGCGGGCATGGTCACGCTGTATGCACCCGCTAGTCCCGCCACTTAAAGGGGACGTACAGGTACGCCCATTTGCCAAGCGCTGCCATTGTGCCGACCTATATGGCGTGCAGCGGTCGGCAAGTGATTAATCAGCACTTCCTGCTGCAGGCTGACAGCGCTAAAACTTGTCATGCAATTTGTAGCAGCGTTGTCACCCTGCTATGTGAGCTTCCTCAGTTGGCTGCTGGGCTGCCTATCTGATAGACAACATAGACAACCTAATGGCCAACTAAAGGAGCTGCATGTCAGGCTGTTGCTAAATGCGAGACAATGGCTTAAAGTGTATTTCCACTTTTGCAGCCAAATTGGGATAACACCTACTTTATATTTAACCCCTTCATATCGACGTAATGCAAATATCTACTTGAGGGGGTTGTACCGGGGTGATCCCTTTTTTAGAGCCAACGTTCTAACGGCCAAACAGCCGCTCAGCTGTTATCCCAAGCAGCGGAAGAGGATTCCCCCCTCCCCCACCTCACGCCACCTTCCGCGGCCCGCCCAGGCTCTCCCATCCCATGGCACTCCTGCTTCGATCGGGGATCGGATCTAGTAACCTAAGCTATGTCATGACATCACTTCTGGTTTACTGAAGACTTACAGGCTGGTAAATTTTTAAAAAATTGCAGCATTCAAAACAGCCAAATTTTCGAGCGTTTTGATCTCTCCATAAAGAGTACCTGTCACTGCCTATTACTTTCACATTGGGTGTTTACATACCCTGTGCCAGCAATAAAAGGGATCAGACAAAAAAAATGAAAGGGAGAGTGTAAAAATAAAATAAATAAGAAAAAAAAAATGAAAGCGCTTCATCTCTCCATGCTCACGCGCAGAAGCGAACACATACATAAGTCACACCTGCAAAGGTAAACGGTGTTCAAACCACACATGTGAGGTATCGCCGCAATCGTTAGAGAGAGAGCAATAATTCTAGCACTAGACATCCTCTGTAAACCTAAACTGGTAACCTGTACAAATTTTTAAAGCGTCGCCTATGGAGATTTTTAACTACCGTAGTTTGTCCGCATTCCAGAAGTGTGTGCAATTTTAAAGTATGACATATGTATTTACTCGGCGTAACATAATCTTTCACATTATACAAAAAAATTGGGCTAACTTTACTGTTTTGTTTACTGTTTATGAAAGTGTATTTCTTCCAAAAAAAATTGCATTTGAAAGACTGCTGCGCAAATACTCTGTGACATAAAATAAGTAATTTTCTAGCAAAAAATATGGATTTTAACTTGTGAGCAACAAGTGTCAAAAAAAAGCTTAGGCTTGAAGGGCTTAAGTGTCCCCTTTCACATAGCATAACTAAAAAAATATATATTTATAAAAAAGCAGCTTACCTTTTTTAGAAGCTCTGTTCTGGACCCTTCAACAAGGAAAATTCTAGGTGTTTCTCTTTGTTTACAAGCAGGCTGGGAAGCTGTGTTTGCCATAATTAACCCTGTCTGTACTGTTCAGGCAGATTTTCATTATCAGTTGTAGCTAGATCTGATCACTGTCTGTCCTAACAAAGTGTGTAGGCTGGGCTTCTTGCATTGTATGTTAATGAGGACTGACTTGGAACAGGCTCACACTAATACACACTAATACTGTTAAAAAAACTTTGTCTATGATACCTCCTCCTGAGAAACATATTTAAGAAATATTGAAAAAAAAATGTCATGCTGTGTGAGTGCGAACACATAGCAAACATAAAGTGCTGTTATTAGCAGGATTTCAGGAAAGAGAATTTGCAACACTATATACTGTATATTAGAAATTATCTGATCTCATATATCCTTTTAACTCACCGAACCCTCTCCTAGATATATAAGAGCAAATAAGAGGCGCTCATATCCCTAGTGTTAAAGAACACATATGCTGTATTCCAATCAACTAATATAAAGTGTACAAGTTCATGCATACGCTAGATGGTGTAAACCAACTCTGGTTAAACCATGCAATATTAAATCCAATGTGTAAGTGAACCAAGCTGTGACAGCAGAATAATATTAAATGGCAGAAAACCCCAACCAATGTGATTCACAAAAATCCGTGATAAATAGTGCAAATCAAATAATAAATAAATTACAAAAAATTAATTTACAGAAAACTAATTCTATAAAACATGAAAAATCAGTCCTTAAAAATCTTGTGACAAAAAAATGTGTATAACGTGATTAATTTGTGAAAAAAGAAATAATCGCACAAATCTTCTATGGTGCAGTGATCTTGAAAATGCTGAACTCCACGTGTCTTTCACCTCACCACCGTGAAACGTGAATCCACTCCCAAAGGAATCTCACTCACCGGAAAATTTTGCCAGCACTCTCATGCACGGCATAAAACGCTTAGTAGCCACACTCCAGAATAATCCAATATGCAGTCATTCCACAGTGTTAAGAATCAATCCACATGTAAAAAATGAAGAACTCACATAGCGTAAACCAGCACGACACGTTTATTAAAAACCACTACAATCTTCAATGGAAACACTCACATTTTAAAAATTGTAAACAAGCAGTAAAAACCTTGTGATTCACAGCAACTTCAAATTAAGTGGATAACTCAGAATAACAAATGGTCACGGCGGACCCGAGGTGTATGGATGCCAGGACTCACGGTCTCTCTCACCCCCCTCCGTAGCGCGCCGTGCAGTGACAGAATCTCCTCCGTCTAGTATGGCTCTCAGCGTTGCTCGTCACTTCTCATCCCATGAATAAGTCTGATCTATGACGAAACATGTCGGGGGCGTGGCTATGAGAAGTGACGAGCAACGCTGAGAGCCATACTAGACGGAGGAGATTCTGTCACTGCACGGCGCGCTACGGAGGGGGGTGAGAGAGACCGTGAGTCCTGGCATCCATACACCTCGGGTCCGCCGTGACCATTTGTTATTCTGAGTTATCCACTTAATTTGAAGTTGCTGTGAATCACAAGGTTTTTACTGCTGGTTTACAATTTTTAAAATGTGAGTGTTTCCATTGAAGATTGTAGTGGTTTTTAATAAACGTGTCGTGCTGGTTTACGCTATGTGAGTTCTTCATTTTTTACATGTGGATTGATTCTTAACACTGTGGAATGACTGCATATTGGATTATTCTGGAGTGTGGCTACTAAGCGTTTTATGCCGTGCATGAGAGTGCTGGCAAAATTTTCCGGTGAGTGAGATTCCTTTGGGAGTGGATTCACGTTTCACGGTGGTGAGGTGAAAGACACGTGGAGTTCAGCATTTTCAAGATCACTGCACCATAGAAGATTTGTGCGATTATTTCTTTTTTCACAAATTAATCACGTTATACACATTTTTTTGTCACAAGATTTTTAAGGACTGATTTTTCATGTTTTATAGAATTAGTTTTCTGTAAATTAATTTTTTGTAATTTATTTATTATTTGATTTGCACTATTTATCACGGATTTTTGTGAATCACATTGGTTGGGGTTTTCTGCCATTTAATATTATTCTGCTGTCACAGCTTGGTTCACTTACACATTGGATTTAATATTGCATGGTTTAACCAGAGTTGGTTTACACCATCTAGCGTATGCATGAACTTGTACACTTTATATTAGTTGATTGGAATACAGCATATGTGTTCTTTAACACTAGGGATATGAGCGCCTCTTATTTGCTCTTATATATCTAGGAGAGGGTTCGGTGAGTTAAAAGGATATATGAGATCAGATAATTTCTAACATTGTTGACCATTTAAAGGGGCAGCTCTCTTTTTGTACACAATTTTTTTTCACTTTTTTTTCACTTTTGTCACTTTTCATTAAGTGAGTTATATATATATATATTTTGTTGCACATTGAGTGGGCATTCACTGAGCCTCATTCCATACTGTTTCATATTCCATCCATTGGCGCAGTGGGGGTAGTTTTGAATTAGGGGCGGCTTAATATTCGGATTACCCATTGTTTATATATACTGTATATATACACTATATTGCCAAAAGTATTGGCATGCCTGCCTTTACACGCACATGAACTTTAATGGTATCCCAATATTAGTCTGTAGAGTTCAGTTGGCCCACCCTTTGCAGCTGTAACAGCTTCAACTCCTCTGGGAAGGCTGTCCACAAGGTTTAGGACTGTGTCTATGGGAATGTTTGACCATTCTCCCAGAAGCACATTTGTGAGGTCGGGCAAGAAGACCTGGCTCGCAGTCTCCGCTCTAATATATCCCAAAGGTGTTCTATCGGTTGAGGTCAGGACTCTGTGCTGGCCAGTCAAGTTCCTCCACCCCAAACTCGCTCATCCATGTCTTTATGTATCTTGCTTTGTGCACTGGTCCAAATTATTTGGTGGAGGGGGGTTTATGGTGTGGGGTTCTTTTTCAGGGGTTTGGCTTTGCCCCTTAGTTCCAGTGAAGGAAACTCTTAAAGTGATTGTAAAGCTTTGTTTTTTTTTTTAAATAACAAACATATCATACTTACTTCCACTGTGCAGCTCGCTTTGCACAGTGTGGCCCCGATCCTCGATTTCTGGGGTCCCCTGGCGGCTCTCACGGCTCCTCCCCACATCAGATAAGCCCCTAGGAGAAGCGCTCTCCCGGGGGGGTTACCTTGCGGGCACGCTCCCGAGTCCAGCATTTGCATCCGTAGACACGAATCACGCACTCGGCCCTGCCCCCTCCCCCGGCGTCCACATCATTGGATTTCATTGACAGCAGCGGGAGCCAATGGCTGCACTGCTATCAATCTATCCAATCAAGTGGCGAGAACCCCGGGCAAAGGGACAACGTGTCCTCGCCGTTGGAAATTCCAGGGCTCAGGAATTATAGGATGCATTAAGGTGAAAAAAAACGAGGGTTTACAACCCCTTTAAGACATCATATACCAAAACATTTTGGACAATTTTATGCTCCCAACTTTGTGGGAACAGTTTGGGGATGGCCCCTTCCTGTTCCAACATGACTGCTCATTATTGCACAAAGCAAGGTCCATAAAGACATGGGACAGCAAGTTTGGGGTGGAGTAACTTGACTATTATATATATATTTTTTTTTTTTCAATGTATCCAGATGTGCAAAAATGTGATCCATACTCACTGCTCCTCGGCAGCAAATAGCAGCACAGGCCTGAGATTGACAACTAATTCCCATCTGATTGACAGCTCCCAGCTTGACCCTGTAACATTAGCTATCAGCACAGTGTAGTTTGAGGGAATGCCAATGACACTTTGATTAGGTGGTTGTCAAGCACTGGGCTTTTTTAAAGAAAATATCTTCAGTCCACTAAACAAATGTCATTCACTGTTTTACTGATAAGATTGCTGTAATCCATGTGCTGAATTTTCTTTTCACTACTGTTGAATATTGATCCTATTACTTGACTTCAAAAAGAAGAGATGTCTTGTAACATGCCAATTACCACTCTTTTCTGAAATATTCATTCTGAGCACATCTTGCCATTTAAAGCGGAGGTCCGCTGAAAAACGAATATTAAAAGCCAGCAGCTACAAATACTGCAGCTGCTGACTTTTACTATATGAACACTTACCTGTCCAGGGAGCCCGCGATGTCGGCAGCCGAAGCCGATCCGTCCTTCGGCTCTCGGCTACTGCCGCCGCCATCCTCGGTAAGGGAATAAGGAAGTGAAGCCGTGCGGCTTCACTTCCTGGTTCCCTACTGCGCATGCGCGAGTTGCGCTGCGCGTCCTCTCAGGTCCCTGCTGTTTTCTGTGTCTCACAGAATACAGGGGAGGATGGGGTAGGTGCCGGAAGTGGCATTGGTCACCGCAAGCGCTGCGGTGATCTATGCCAGGAAGTGGGAGCAAATACCTGTATTAGACAGATATCTGCTCCCTCCTCCCTCCTGAAAGGTGCCAAATGTGACACCGGAGGGGGGGAGGAATCCAAAAAGTGGAAGTTCCATTTTTGGGTGAAACTCCACTTTAAATGTATATACAACAATGCCTGAAGACAGCAAGTAAAGTCAATGAATGAAGCAACAATGGTACACATCACACTAGAGCTGTGCTACAGGCAGAATGTTCATTATGAATTGACTTTAAAGAGGAAGTAAACCCTGATGGGTTTTACTTCCTCTTTTGCTCACTGCAAAGCTTGCAAATGAAAAGCATAATAGGCTAGTATGCATCGCATACTAGCCCATTATGTGCCACTTACCTGCAAAAGAATCCAGCCATGTCCCCTGTGTAGGCAGCGTCCATCTTCTGGCCCCTCTTCCTTCCGGGCCGCGGACTCCAGCTCTGTCATGCGCACAGGAGCTGCGATTAACGGCATAGGCTAGGGAAGAAACAGCACTTAGTGTAGTTTCCTCCCCGCACATTCGCCGTTGGAATTTTCGGCAGACTACAAGTGAAATATCTCCTAAACGGCGCACGTATAGGAGATATTTCCACTACCTATAGGTAAGCCTTATTCTAGGCTTACCTATAGGTAGAAGTCCAAAAAGTGGGTTTACAACCACTTTAAAACTGAATGCTAGGTAAGCATAATAGAAAAGAAAATAATATTATTATGTGTTCTTTAAAAAGCATTAAATGCAACCAATGTAACAACTGGAATTTCCCTGGGGAAGGAAGATCAGAAGCCAGTCAGGCTTGGCTGGAAAGCACAGGTGCTTGAGAGTAAGGCTGCCTTTGGTGCCATCAAAAGATGCTAGTAGTTTTCATCAAGACTTAACACAGGTCCCTTAGTGCATTCTGTCCTAATTCTATTGACTGCTTAAGCCCTGGTTCATACCAATGCGGCTTTGAAATTGCGCTACTTCAGCAGCAGGCCAATTTCATTGCGGCTTGCAACTTCATTTAACTGAAGTCAATGCAAGTTGCAATTAAGTGGCAAAAAAAGTAGTGCAGGAACCTTTTTCAAAGTCGCTGTGACTTGAGTCGCAACAATTTAAACGGTTCCATTGCCGGCAATGGGGTGCGACTTGTCATGCTGTATTTGATGCTCTTAACATGGAAGAAAAACCTAAAGCCGACCATAGATGATTCAAATCTTGGTCAGTTCAGCAGAGACTGGCCAAGATTCAAACCATCTATGGGCAGGCTGAATGTACTTATGTCTATCCATCGATCGACTTGGGTACAGCCAGCCTGTCGGATTTTCGGCATACGATTATTGACAGCAGCTATAGCCGCGAGCAGTAATCACTGTATTCTCCCAGCAGGGACGGCTCCTTGCGTCCCCCTTCCCCGCCCTGGGGGGAATCGAGCGCACCTTCTATGTCCTCCCTAACTACTTTTAAATATGTTCCCTTCTCCGCCTTCTACCGCCTTCTACCTATCCTTCATACCTTGTGAAAAAAGATTTGTGTACTTACCGCTTTTTTAATCCCCTGTGTCAGTAAGTGAACTGCTGCAGGGGAGAGGAGGGAGCACCATCTGGGTCATAGGAGCCTATGGGTAATTTAATGGCTCCCAGAAATCACAGCAGTTGTGTGCTCCCTTATACAGGGGAGCAGGAGCTGCAGGATCACTTGTCCAGATTGGGTTAAAAAAAGGAAGTACACAGATCTCTTTTACGCAGGTTATGCATGATAGGTATGAGGAGGGTTTTAAGAATAGTTAGTGTTAGACTTTTCTTCCACTTTAACAATAATTACATTTTTACCAAAGTCCGTTGAGCGAGATGAACTTTTGTACCGTGCGCTCCTTCGTACACATCCAAGAATTTGCAGGCAGGTTTTTTTGGCATACAGTAGCTCATGCTCAAAAGCATTGTATATTATTTTTTGACACATTGGCTACCTGGCTTCCATATTTTCCTCAAGTTCCTCTCTTTATCATTCCTTTTCTCTCCCAGTCTCCCCTTCTCTGTATATTATATACTGTAATGGCATGTACTAAAGTTTATTTCTTTATATGTGCTAAGAGCATTCTTTAATTCTTCAATTTACATTTTGTGTTTTTAGATTATGCCAATTCCAAGAAGTTTCCATTGGATGATGAGGGATCTTTTTACACATCTCTGAAATCAGATGAACGTTATGTGTCACAGCCCGAGTCCTCCTACTTTACTGGCATTCTGAAGAAAGGAGATGGTGGTAGAAGGTTAGATGCAGAGCAATTTGGAACCGGCTCCCGTTCTCCTCAAGACACACCTATGTTTGAGGGCCGTGGCTTGCTCAGTTCAGATTCAGGAATTGAGATGACACCCGCAGAAAGTAAGGATGTGATCAAAACATTATCCGACCCTTCAGAGGGTGATAAATTAGAAGCTTGCAAGTACATCGACATCAGCAGGTCTCCAGATACAAAACCCCAGCATTCTCCTGAAGAGGTTTACGACAGAAAGCCAAGTCCAGTAGGTTATGACTTTGCTTTTATGGATCATCAGCGTGAAGATATTTCATATTCCCCATATATGGAGGAACCTGACGATAATGTCGGCTTATATAGTCACACAGCAACCGTAAATACTAAGACCTCCCCTGTGAAAATCACACTTACTGGGACAGAATCATCTATAGAATGTGACTTTTTTGAAACTAGTTATCAGGGGGTATCAGAACTAGGCTTAAAACCAGGTGGTGACTCAGTTCCAACAGTGACGGTATCAGAACCAGAAGATGATAGCCCTGAGTCTTTGACACCACCGTCCTTTCATGGAGGTAAGTGACTAAGCATAAGTATTGATTATTATAGAACTTCCTGGATTAAAATTCATATTGTACATTTTTGAGGGGTGTTATGGGCCTTCCCATGGAATTTTTTTCTTTTACATTTTGTGGTCTGCTTTAAATATGTAGTTAAAGCCAGCTATAGACAGTTTGCATCCCGGCTGGTTCAGCAGAAACCCATGTGTGGGGAGGCTGAATGTACCCAAGTTTATCGATCAATCAACTTGGATGCAACCAGCCTGTCAGGTTTTACATGTAATTATTGCTAGCAAATATAATAGCCGCTAGCTGTAATTACTTTGTTCTCCCAGGGAGATGGCTCCCCCTCGCCTGGAGAACACAATGGCTCCACGGGAGGGGTTCCCCCATTGACACTGACTGTGTTGATGGGGGAACTGAGTGATTTTCTTTCCTGCAAACCATGGACTGTTTAGATATTGAATTTTAAAAGCAGCGGCAAGCCTGCTGATCTCACAGGTTTGCTAATCTGACAGAACACCACTGCTTTGAAAAATCAACATCAAAACAGTCTGAGAGATTTGAAAATACTGAATTTCACTATACAGTGGAACCTCGGTTTGTGAGTAACGCGGTTAATGAGCGTTTCGCAAAACGAGCACTGTATTTCTAAAAATCCTAACTCGGTTTGCGAGTGTTGTCTCGCAAAACGAGCAGGATTCAGGCCAAAAGCAGTGTGCAGTACCGCTTTTGGCCTGAGGTGGGGGGGCGCCGGAGCCGAACAGCGCCGATCGTCGGCATGAACGAGGTCTCCGAGTCTTTCCGAGGTTTGCCGCGGCCAGCTGAAGTGTGCTCGGGACTTTTCGGACGTTTCCGAGGCTCTCCAGCGCCCCCCGCCTCTGGCCGCATGCGGTATTGCATCCCATTGAAGTCAATGCGGAACGAATTATTTTCATTTCCATTGACTTCAATGTGAAAACTCGCTGTGATATGCGAGTACTTTGGATTACAAGCATACTCCTGGAACAGATTATGCTCCTAATCTGAGGTTCCGCTGTATAAGCTGAGTTTACTGTTAAAAAAAAGTGTGAAAAGCAAGACTCCGGTGGGTGTAACAAGATGTCTGCTTGCCGCCTTCTCACTGTATCCTTACTGGACAAGTAAGATGGCGGCGACGGAACGTCACTTCTGTTACAAAATCCGATGGGTCGCCATATCTGACGAAACACAGGAGAGGAGGCTGTACAACTGTGTAAGCTTGCAGGTAAGGCTGAATTTAGCTTTGAGAGTGCTGATGTGTTGATAAAGTTCTGCTATTTTATGGCCGTGTCTTACTAAAAGCCAGTAAACCCAAATATCACACATGGTTAAGCATTGCAGTGAATTGCTGTTTGCCTGAAGATGAGGTCAAGCAGTTTTTAAACTTCTGATGATGCTGCAGATTGCTGCAATGTCATAAAAAATTCAGTATAGTAACTAGGATAACCCCTTAGTCCAGTACTGTCCATGGTCCTGAAAAACTGTCACTGTTTCTGTAATAATACAGAACAGATGCTTCT
Source organism: Lithobates septentrionalis (assembly GCA_037952835.1). Classification (NCBI taxonomy): domain Eukaryota; kingdom Metazoa; phylum Chordata; class Amphibia; order Anura; family Ranidae; genus Lithobates; species Lithobates septentrionalis. The sequence continues at coordinate 591,539 of JBBDGP010002223.1, forward strand.
ATTTTTTTTTTATCTGCCTCCCTCCTATAGGCCTCATGCACACTGGACGTTAAAATAACGTTTTAAAAATGGCAGTAGCTTTGCAGTGAGTTTTTCAACTTTTTTTTCAGCCTTTTTCAACATTTTTGCAATAGCGGTGTTTAGCGGGTTTTAGCATTTATTAGCGTTTTTTCCGCGTTAGCAATTTTTAGCATTTTTTGAAGAAGAAGAAATTTTTTTTTTTTTCAATGGATCAAAAACTTTAAAAAACGCTGGTGAGCGACTTTTTTGAGCGTTTATCAGCATTAGAGCGTTTTTACAGCTGAAAAACGTCTCTCAGAACCCACTAGTTTTGGGGGTTTTTTTACTGCTCAAAAACGTTACTGCCCAAAACTGCTGATAACAGCTTATGTGTGCATGGACACATAGGATAACATGATGGAGAGTTTAATGACTGTAGAAAAAACGCCTACTGCCAAAAACAGCTGCTGTAAAAACGTCCAAAAACGTCCAGTGTTCATGAGGCCTAAGATACCAGCCTAGAACATTAGACCTCCTGGGGTCCCAGTGATGCAGTCGAAGTTTCAGAGGGGTCCCAATTTTATAAGTACATCCATCCTTTGAGTGCTGAAGGTCACTTAGACTGGAGTTAATATAAGAGGCTACATACTTTCCAGCCCCCTTCCTATTGATATCTGTATGCCTGGCTGTGTATTGGGCTGGAACCTCTTAGGTGGGGAGACCATGCTGACTTTCTGTAAAGTAAGCAGCTCTCTCCGCAGCCTTCTCTTGCTCCTGCATTGTCCATGTACAGCAGGGGTAGGCAACCTGGGGCCATCCAGCTGTTGCAGAACTACAAGTCCCATCATGCCTCTGGGAGTAATTGTAACTTCCAGCTTTGCAATGCCTCATGGGAAATGTAGTTCCACAACAGCTGGAGGGCCCCAGGCTGCCTACCTCTGATGTACAGGATGGAGGCAGGCGGTTGACCAGGTTTTAGTGCATAAGGCTTCATTCACATATGTGCAAATTAGATGCGTTTTGAACCGCATCTGATTTGCATGACATGTGAACAAACCAGCTTTCTATGGAGCCAGTTCACATATCTGCGGCGCAGCGGCAGTGCAAATTCACTGCAGATTTAAAAAGAGTACTGTGCGTTTTCTGAGCACTGCAGTGTGGTTCAGATGTGAATTGCAGGCTCTAAAGGCCCGTACACACAAAGAGAATATCGAATGAGAGAATAAAAACGCATTTGGATCGATTGTTCCGATAATCTATTTAGCACACAGCTTTCAAAAGCCGACCACGGCACTTCATGTGAAAATATCCCAAGGAACAAACAAGAAAATGTTTCTTGTACAATAACAGAACAAATTATTTTAGTGTAATTAGTATAGTATGTGTACGTGTATTATTATTTTACACAATTTATATAGCGCCAACAATTTACGCAGTGATTTACAATGTAGATACTTCCTGTCCTAGAGTGATAACACAGTTCCTTAGTAGATACAGTACAGCAAGGGAGGGTTGTCACCTCGGGACAGGAAGTGTGATACTGGCAGGATCAGGAAAAGAAAATGAATGCAGCCACCATAATCTTGGGTTTGGGTACACTCTTTTTCCTTTTTTTTCAATTATTCTCTTTTTATTATTTTTAACTTATCAACACTTAAAATTATTTATAGACTCCCTTTCCTTATCTCAACACATATCTACAGAAAAAACCCCTTCTCAATCACATGCATTTGAATATGTCTACAATTCTCTACTCTTCCCTCAAGCAACGGAGACACTACTCCTGGGACTTTTAGCTTCTAACTTTGCACCCCATACCGTTGTTTGATATAACAATTTCAGGTTCATTAGCTACTCCGCTCTCTCGACCAAATACTATAGGTCTCTCTCTTTCTAGCCTCTCAGTGGCATTTAGTTAACAAAAGTCACCATCTGGTGCCCCTTTATGTAAATCCTTCACAACCACAGAGCCCCCACAAAATATCCTCACCCCCATCACAAACATATCAACCCCCTTCATAGACCACACATATTCTCCTAATTTTCACTTGGTAATCCACATATGGCCATAATTCCCGCATAATTCCTGCATACTTGCTAATGTGTATACTCAACCGTTCGCCCCTGACAGCTTGGACAACCTAGCTCAATTTATGGCCCACCAATCTAATATTCCACTATGGGTAATGGGAGATTTTAACAATGTGCTGGACAAAAAACTAGATAGATTCTCGCCCCACTCTAGAGGTGATATAACTTTGAATAACCCTACACCTTATGCCAAACTAATCATTGAACTGGGACTGAAGGATATGTGGAGAGAGAAAAATCCAGGGGTACGGAGTTACTCGTGTTATTCTGCTACACATCACTGTTTATCACGTATTGATATGTGTCTGGGCAATGTAACCGCACAAGGCAGGACTGATTCTGTAATCTATGTCCCCAGGAACGTATCGGACCACTCCCCTCTTATCCTAGGAATAGATTTCTCCCTGCAAAAACAGAATAGGCTCTGGAAGGTTAATCCCTTTTGGTTTGAGTTATTTCCGGCCAAGGATCCCATTCCTGAGGCAATTAAGCACTTTATGCAGACTAACCAAGGTACAGCCAACCCCGTGGTTGTTTGGGATGCATTAAAGGCCCATATGCGGGGACTTATAATAAAGCAGATCTCTGCCATTAAAACTAAAACCAAAGAATGGGAGACTACTATTGTGAATAAAACTAGTGAGACAGAAGCCCAATATATACAGAACCCGTCAGCAGACACTGAACGTAGCTGGTTAGAGGCCCAGGCAATGTACCAACCGGTTACTCTTAATGCAGCAGAAAATAAGAGGTTTTTTATCAAACAAAATTATTTTAATGAAGGGGAAAATACAGACCACCTTTTGGCGGTGATAGCTAGAGCTCAGCAGGGGAACACACACATAGAATCCATAACAACCCAACTTGGAGACACAGTCACTGAACAGACCCAGATCGCATCAGTGTTCACGGATTTTTTTAAAGATGTTGATCAAAAGTAAACCCTACTGAGGAGGCACTCTCTCAATTTTTGAATCAGTATCCCATATCTAGAGCCACAAATCAAGAAGTGGAAATGCTAACTGCCCCACTCACACTGGAAGATCTTTCTCTGGCTGTGTCCCAAATGGTGAACAGTAAGGCCCCAGGCACAGATGGGTTACCGATAGAAGTCTATAAAAGATATAGTGAAGCACTACTGCCAAGCCTTCTAGAAACATTAAATGACTCGTTCAAAAATGGCCGTCTCCCAGAGTCCATGGGTGAAGCAGTGGTGGTGGTTCTTCCTAAACCAGGCAAGGATCATCAACATCCAGATTCATACAGACCCATTTCGTTGCTAAACTCGGATGTCAAGCTTCTGGCGCGAGTATTGGCGACGAGATTGGTAAAGATTATCTCTAGGTTGGTCCATGTAGATCAATCTGGATTCATCCCGGCACGATCCACGGCTCTGAACATCAGGAGACTTTTCCTGAATATTCAACTCCCGATTAATAACCCGGGTAATAGAGCGGTCCTTTCGCTCAACGCTGCCAAAGCGTTTGACAGCGTGGAGTGGAACTATCTATGGGCAGTGCTGACTAAATTCGGACTGGGAGAAGGATTTATATCCTGGATCAAGCTCCTATATGCTGCACCATCAGCAAGAATTAGAATAAATGAATCACTATCAGAGGCCTTTAAACTTTTCCGGGGTACTAGACAGGGGTGTCCATTGTCACCCCTGCTCTTTGCCCTTGCACTTGAACCATTGGCAGCTAGGATTAGAGCATCATCGGATATTGTGGGTTTTAATAGAGGTCAAAGGGAAGATAAATTATCTCTATATGCTGATGATGCCCTGCTGTACTTGGGAGACATAGCTGGCTCTCTGATAGCTGTTATGCAGATCATCGAGTGGTTTGGTGAACTTTCCGGTTTTGCCATCAATTGGCATAAGTCGGTGCTGCTCCCGCTGGATGATCTACCAACGGCATTGCCAGAGAGTGTGTCTAGGATACAAGTGGTCATGTCCTTTAGATATTAAGGAGTAATCATGACAAAAAACCCCAAAGATTATATCGCTCATAACCTAAAACCATTACTTCAGAAATGTAAAACTAAATGTGCTACCTGGTGTGGGTTGCCATTGTCTGTCACAGGAAGAGCTAATTTAATAAAGATGATATGGGCCCCACAATTACTATATATACTACATAATGCACCAATCTGGATACCAAACTACTGGTTCCAACGTATATAGACTCACAACTTAGATCTTTAATTTGGAAGAAGAAAGTAGCCAGAATAAAATTAACTACCCTACAGTATCCTAGGGACCAGGGAGGAATGGCTGTACCCCATGCGCAGACATACTTCTTTGCTGCACAGTTACAACACTTTACGGGCTGGAACAAATCTGATGCATCAGACCCTTCTAAACCTTTACTTATTAATCCCACAACGACATATCCAGCTGTGTCACATATGGAAATGGGCTTCCCTGAGGGCCCCCCCCCCCCCCCCACCCAGTGCCCCACGGTATGTCTAATTAAAAAACTCTGGAGTAGCATCAAACAAAGACTAGGAATAAATGGTTTTCTCCCTAGCACACCAATCTGGTGAAATAGGTTTTACACAGAACTGGCAAGACTCAGTGGTCACACGCGGTGGGAAGTGGCAGGGGTGAAATATCTGCATCAAATTTTTGATGATCTAGGCCTGAAATCCTATAATAAATTAAAAGAGGAATTTCCATTACTGGGCAATTTTCACTACCAAAATATACAATTAAGTCACGCAGTCCAATCTCAGAGCATTTGCTCGTCCCTGCGTTTGGTCAATTCGACCTTTCTGGAATCTGTTTATGAGGAAACAGAGAAGAGGGGTATTATCTCCAGACTCTATTCTCAGCTGCTGATACATATACAAGCACCCAACCTTTTGCCCTGTAGGGAGAGGTGGGAAGGAGACGTTGGTCCCATTGACGGGGAACAATGGGAGCAAATACTAAATGCAGGACCTCTTGTGTCGGTGTCAGCAGCACAGAGAGTATCGCACCTGTTCATATTGCATAGGGTATATAGAACCCCGGTACAACGGCATCACTGAGGAAGTAAAGACACGCCCATATGCCTTAAGTGTCAGATACATCAAGGAGACCTTATACATATGCTGTGGAAATGTCCCAAACTTGTAAGGTATTGGAACAAGGTTATAACAATTATCAATGTAATTTATAAGGTTCAGCTGACTGTAGATCCACTGGTGTGCTTGTTGGGATGCTTGGAGGAGGAATTATACTCACCTCCAATACACATAGCTCTTATCAGACTGCTTTATTTAGCAAGAAAGCTCATTGCGAGATATTTGTTGTCGAATAGAATTCCGACGAGTAAACAGTGGATCCAGGAGGTTAATAATATTCTTATAAGGGAAAAAAATTCCTATTACCATAGGAAATCACCACAAATGTTTGAAAAAATATGGCAATGTTGGCTAGGTGCCCCAGAAGTAGCTCCTCCACAACTAGTCCTTAATAGACTGCTACAATGCTGACAGTTCAAAGAAGGGGAGAATGTAGATTACTGATGCAAACCAAAATGGCACACTGGGCGGGGAGACACAACAGACCAAAGATTTTAGTGATAAAAAGCACATACCTAAAAAAGTCATGTATTGGGGAAAAGGTAAAATTGCTTTTAATGGTTGAAAAGTTATACATTAAAGTTTTGTTTGTTTCCTTTGTTTTATTGTAGTTGATATACAAAGCTGTATTGAAGCTGAAAAGGCATTTATAGAAGTTGCATTATAAAGAAAGTACACAATTCTCTGTAAAAGTATGAATACCGTATTTATCGGCGTATAACACGCGCCGGCGTATAACATGCACCCCAAGTTTAGGAGGGAATTTTAAGGAAAAAACTTTTAGGAGTAAAGTTTAAGGAAAAAAAACTTACATTTAAATGCCCATCAATGCAGCCTTATCGTGTCCATCTGAAGCCTTGTCAGTGTAATTGCAGCCTTTTTAGTTTCAGTGCAGCCTTGCCCCAGTGTCCATTGCAGCCTTGTCAGTGCAGCTTTGCCCCAGTGCAGCCTTGCACCAGTGGTCAGTGCAGCCTTGCCCCCAGTGTCCATTACATGCTTGGACAGATCGCCGCCGACATACACAAATCGTGTCGTTTTAAATATGGCGCCGCGGATGTTGGGAGGGACTCGGCGGAGCTGAATGAGCGCCGCCGAGATCACAGTGACTGGGCGGAGCCGAGATACACATAGCCGAGTGTTCTCGGCTCTTCTCGTTGCCGCTTAGAGTCACGCCCAGTCCCTATGATGGACATAGCACAGGTCCAATGGCGGGACTGTGTATCTCGGCTCCGCCCAGTCACTGTGTTCCCTCCGAACTCCGCGGCGCCATATTTAAAACGACACGCTATGTGAATGTCGGCGGCGATCGCTCCGATAGATCACAATTAGCGGGGATCGGTGTATAACACGCACCCACGATTTCCCCCTGATTTTAAGGGGAAAAAAGTGTGTGTTATACGCCGATAAATACGGTATCTATCTCCTATAGATGGCAAGCATATATGCATACTTGTATTGAATGTAACTTTTACTTTTTGATACAATAAAAACCCTTTTTTTGATTAAAAAAAAAAAAGCTGGCCATAGACGATTCGAATCAAGACTGGTTCAGCAGGAACCGAACAAGATTCAAACCATGTATGGGCAGGCTGAATGTACCCTAGTTGATCGATCGATCAACTTGGGTACAACCAGCCTGTCAGATTTTACATCTGATTATTGCTAGCGGGGGAAGCCGATGGGGATGGTTTCCTCCGCCCCCCAATGGCTCTGTGGGAGGGATTCAGTGTTGATGGGGGAATCGAGTGATTTTTTTTCTTGCAACCTGTGGGTTGCAGGAAAGAAATTCACTCCATCTGTGGCTGGCATAAGTCTTTTTCTGTATTGTTTCGGTAGCAGCAAAATGTGTGCATAATCTGACAGTAAGGCTGGCCATAGATGCTGCTTTTATTTTTTTGATCAGCCAGAGGGCTGGTTGGAAAAAGCCAACAAATCTTCCTCACTGTGCTATTGTATTCTTACAGTAGGACTTCTCTGTGGTCAGAATACACCAATCAGCAGCTTCAGCCGATTGACTGCAGACACTGATTACCAAAGAATCATCCAATAGTCCCGTTCGACAGAAGTTAATCATTAGATCGTCTTCTGTCTAGCAGGAATGGCCATATGTAGATTGAAGTTTCAATCATCTTTGGGCAGCTTAAAGCAGGCCATACATGAATCAAAATTCTGCAAATTCAGCAGGGACCATGCAAATTTTAATCCTTGTCTGGGCAGGCTGATTATACCCATGCCAATCCATTGATTGACTTGGGTACAACCAGCCTGTAGGATTTTTGGCATGCAGTTAATGCCGGCAGCTATAGCTGCTAGCAGTAATCCTTGTGTCCATGTCCCCTTCACCTGCAGAACATAATAGCACTGCAGGGGGCATTCCCCCATCAGCACTGACTGTGTTGATGGGGGAATTGAGAGATTTTATTTCTTTCTACCTATGGTGGAAGGAAAAGAAAATTGAATCATCTATGGGCTGCCTAAGGGACAACCACAAAAGAGTGGCGATTGATTCAAAAATGATTAAAGGTCAGCAGGGATTAACCATTGGATAAAAGTTAGTCTTCATTTAATTCAAAAAGAGAGGACTCAACCCTAACACATATTAATCAGAAATTGATGCCTGCACCATAGATATCTGTATTGTATATTAAAGTGTTACTAAACCCACAACAGTAAAACCTGTCTGTATGTGCAGCATAGCATGCTTGTTATACTCACTGTGGAACTTAAGGTGTTAATCCTCTGTATTGTGTAAAAAGGCTCATTGATCCTGTATGGACAGATCCTCCCCCTCCTGCAGGGTCTCTCTTGGCAAGGCAAGATAAGACACAGTGAGGGTAGTGTACATGCTCAGTTTGGTTTCTATTGCTGGAGAGAACATTTCCTTGTTGATCAGAGCTAGCCAGGTCACATGATAGTGAAATCACACATTTGGGCATGTATACAGATCCTAAATGACAGCTCAGTCCCTCCCTCCTCCTCCATGCCCAGTAAGTAAAAAAGAACACAGTAGGTGGGATGTTACATCTTGATTGATGGATGATCTGCCTCCCATAACAGCATGAGGATACAGGCTGTAGTGGAAATCTCCTCCTACCTGAACACTCAGCACTCGGGCAAACCCTACAGTTTATCACGTGACTATGGTATACAGATCAGCCAAAAAGGTATATAGTGGCAGTATTTTAATGTTAAAAAGAAGATTTATAAGCTGCGGGCACTGTAGGGGGGCAGATTAACTATTTTCATAATACTGGGTTTATTAACACTTTAATATTTTGCCAAACCAAGTTGTTATCTAATAAGTTTGCATTAATTTGAGTCATGTTTTTGATTATTTTGTCTTGTGTTTACTTTCATTATTGGAATCGGTTCCAAAAGAGATATAATACCCTTGTGCACAGCTATGCATCAATGCTGTCAAAAGCAAACATGCTCAAAATGATTACAATGACTAGTCAGTTTTCAGTAACGCAATTACGGTAAAGCTAGCTTATCTGTCAATATAACTGCCACAATCTAATAGAGTCTTCTCATATATCATGAGTAGTCAGCTTCTCAAGAAAAAAATAATTGGTGCTGAAGTAATTGTGCTATGAAACACGCACCAAGATCATGACATAAACAGCATCTAAGAATATGAATACAGGCGGAGTTCAGAGAGTGGTCAAGACAAGCCAGTCAGCAACTGGAATCAGGATACAGAATCACAGGGACACAGGATACATAGGAGGCTGAAGACAAAGCAGCACTGATCCTGAGCACTGGCTGAGCTTAAATAGCCCGTTCGGCTCCAAGATCTGTCACAGGTGCACATGAGCGCCAGCACGCATGAGAATGCGCGAGGGCACGTGTGCAATCGCACGAGTATTCGCATGCGCATATGCATTAGCCAGTGCCCAATTCTTGCGAGTACTAAAGGGAACATGTTTTAGCCAGTGCACAGAAGTCCATCCAGAGGAGTCATCTTGTCTATTGGCAAGCCTTTTCCTCACATGTGTAAAGCAGAGCCATTCAGTCGGAATGGCACCCCAATGTATGCACATGGCTTAATGCACAATAGTAGTAAGAGTTTTGTGCTGTCAGTGTATCATTGGGGAAAATTCCATCACTTCCTGTCTCCGAGACACAACCAGAAGTAAGGGGAAGTCTCCCAAATTGAGGGGTTTTCCTCTCTTAGTTGCCCCCAGGACCGATGTCCCCATTGGATGACCGATGTCCCCATTGGAAGATTTCCCCTCACCTCTTGTTCTGAGGACAATTCTAAATTTTGGATTTCCACCTACTTTCTTTCTCAGGGACAATGATTACCACTACAGATAGGTTAATTCTCTCTAATGGGGTTACAGACAAAAACACACAAATTATAGAAGGTCTAACCCAGGGGTAGGCAACCTGAGCCCTCAAGCTGGGGTGAAGCTACTAGTCCTATGAGACATTGCAAGACCCTGACAATCACAGGCATGACTCCTAGAGGCATGATGCGATTTGTAGTTTCACCACAGCTGAAGGTCTGAGGTTGCCTACCCCTGGTCTAACCCTTCTATCCAAAACTAAAAATAATAAAAACTGCCAGGAGACACACTTTGCTAAAGCCTAGGAGCATTGCCTGTACTTGGGTCCCCAGCACTTGTGTAATGTCATGAAGGTTATTTTACAGTTACTCACAACTACATTTAGTTTTTATCTTTGGATTGAGTGAAAAGGGTTAGAACCACCTTTGAAGTTCTAATTACTTAAAATCCAATAAGAACGCAAACAAATGTCTAATGCCCTGTACACATGATAGGATTTTCCGATGGAAAATGTGTGATAGTACCTTGTTGTCGGAAATTCCGACCGTGTGTGGGCTCCATCACACATTTTCCATAGGAATTTCCGACACACAAAGTTTAAGAGCTTGCTATAAAATTTTCCGACAACAAAATCCGTTGTCGGAAATTCCGATCGGGTGTACACAAATCCGACGCACAAAGTGCCACGCATGCTCAGAATAAATTAAGAGATGAAAGCTATTGGCTACTGCCCCGTTTATAGTCCCGACATACGTGTTTTACGTCACCGCATTCAGAACGATCGGATTTTCCGACAACTTTGTGTGACCGTGTGTATGCAAGACAAGTTTGACCTAGGATTTTGTTGTCGGAATGTCCGATCAATGTCTGACCGTGTGTACGGGGCATAAGAGTCCAAGGTTTTAAATGACTATAAAAACAAAGATACAAGTAAAAAATAAGAATAATAATACCCTTTGACTTTTATATTCATTAATTTTTACTTCTATATTCATTTATATATTCATGACCTGTTCTATTTATGGCCTTTGTATTTGTCATTGTTTTGTAGCCCTGATAAAGGGAAAGTGTGTTTGACCCCTGAAACACGTTTTTATTTTTCTGGTATGAATCAATTGTATCATTGAAAATGATGGCCTCTTTGATATTTGTTTGGCACTCTTATTTTGGATTGTTTGTAGTGGATTCTCTACTCTGGGTCCTTTCCCTGCTCTGGAGGGGAGTCTTTGTTTTGTGTAGTGCTGCCCAGTGATAATTTTAGTTTCCCTTAGAAAATATGAATCCAGCGCCCCATTTGTTCTTGTGTTTTTAGGTTATTATTATTGTTTGTGTTCCCGTTTGAGAGATTTTTCCTCACTTCCAACTGTTATTACTTAAAAGTAGGAAATAGGTTTTGAGTTCCTTTGTTTTTCCCTTTTTTTCTCCACACTATGTTATGGCATTTGATACACAACTGACAGGAGCCCACACCTTATGGCAGGATACTTCCCTGGATCTCTAATGATATTGGTGTGCCGCCTTGGTGTGTCTGGAGGGCTTCTGGTTCTTGTGTCCCTAGGCCTGAGTGTTGAGCTAACTGGCTCCAGCCTTTCCCGCCTGCACTTACCCTCCCGGGCTCATCAACTTTATTTGTGTACTGGCCATGTGTATACTTCTGCAGTACCTGCCATAATGGCTCAGGTCTGGCCCTTGAAGGGCCTTGTACCTTTGCCTTTGTCTGACATGACTCCCTTGTAAACTCTTTGCAAATAAAGATTACTTAAAAAAAAAAAGGGAAATGCCATCATTGACATTTGATACCAGAACGGGAATGGAAAAGTAATCTCCCAACAAGGACACCTGTCCTGGTGATATCACCCCAATGAGGACTCAGGCAACAGAAAAACTTATCAGAGGTTCTAATCCATATGCACTTTAGGTCAAATCAGGTTGGTGAGTGAAATAAGGCAATGATACTGTAAACAGCGAATAAATTGTATCCCCCCACTTAATTATGCAAGTCTCTGAGGAGCTGCTTTCTCTGACTATACTTTTTGTTTTTGTTTGCATCCAGATGGATATACAGAACCATCTGGCTCGGAGAAACAGAGTAAATTCCACATATCTGAAGATGAACTTATCAGTGCCATGAAAGCAAAAGATGCAACAAAAAGCTTTTCCTATGAAACAACTGAAGAACAGAAAGCTCCTAGTGTTTACTCTGAAAAAATGGATCATAAGAGCATGCCGGGGCTACCAGCTGTCCCTTCTTCGGCAGATAACGAGGCTTCGAGCGTGGAATCTGGTGACTCTGAAATAGAGCTTGTTTCCGAAGATCATCTGGCAGGAGAAGAGGCCATGCAATCTGCTTACATGACATTCAGCCACATCGGTGGTCCGCCACCCTCACCTGCCTCCCCATCCATACAATACAGTATACTGAGGGAGGAACGTGAAGCTGAACTTGACAGTGAGCTCATTATTGAGTCATGTGATGGATCTTCCGCTTCTGAAGAAAGCCCAAAGAGAGACCAAGACTCTCCTTTGATGAGACCAATGATGGACATTATCGAAGAAGAAAATGGTTCAAGAACTGAAAGCTTTGATGCCTCAGACTTCGACTCTTGTAGCTCTACAGAGAGGAAGCTCAATATGGAGAATCTGGCAGAATCAGCTGCTTATATAAAGGGCTCTTATACTGCAGAAGGACGGGCAGATCTGCTAATGATCAAGAAAGATGAAACCTTACACCAGAGAAAAGGTATTGAAGCATCAACATGTCCAAGTTCAGCATCCGGAAGGCTGGTCACAGAGATGGCATCCTCAACAGCATTGCTAAGCAGGAAGAAAGGTAATTTACCTTTATATAATTAATTTCTGTGCAACTGTAAATTAAACAGTGGCAATATTGCATGTAGTAACCATTTAGAATATAATCTAGTACAAGGTTAGAAAATGAATTGGCTGCTATATGCCACTAATCTCTTTTGATTTTAATGTATATAACCCATGACCATAGGTACATTTGATTTCTGTGGTCCAATGGTACCCATAGGCATTGACAACAGTCACCATTTTTGGCTCTATTAGAACATGTATGATAGATTCCTTACCCTTCTGGCCAGTTTCCGGATTGCTGTTGTTCCCCCTAATAAGTCTGCACCAGACTCCTAAAAAGCTGGTTGAAACAGTCATGTACTGTATAATGGCTTTATTGGGGTTCACCTTGCTTGAACAGTCCCTAAGATGGAAAAAATGTAAACATACATAGAAACCAACTTTCATTTTTTTTTGTCTGAATTTAGAAGCTGATTGGCTACCATGCACAGCTGCACCAGATTTTGCACTCTCCAGTTTTAGTAAATAAACCTAATTATGTGTATGTTGCTCCGCCTCCTCATGTGCATGTCACTGCAAGTAAGTCTTGAATGCTGCAAGTCACATAACCCACTTGCTTCATTACCCTAGAGAGATGAATGACTTACATTTTTAAACCTTCCTACCTGCACCCTATGTTTTCACCTGCATTAGATATACATTGATCAAGTAGTTTTATGGTGTCATTTGTTGCCCTGTGCACACAGCCTATTGTAGAGTAAATCTTCACATTCCGGTGGCAGTAGTTTCTGTTTGTGTTCAAACATGCGGCATAGCATTACACAGGTTAACGCATGTCCTATGTCAGGGGTAGGCAACCTTCAAGAGATTGAGATCTACTTGAACAACACTGATGAATTCAAAAGTTTACTGGGCACTAGGATTAGGAGTGCATAACGCTCGGAATGCAGGGATCAGGAGTGCATTGTGCTCAGAATGCAGGGTTCAGGAGTGTGTTTCACTCAAAACGGAGGGATCAAGAGTGCATTATGCTCAGAATGCAGGGTTCAGGAGTGCCTTATGCTCAGAATGCAGGGTTTAGGAATGGGTTGCGCTCAGAATGCAATGCAGGGTTCATGAGTGCGTTGCGTTCAGAATGCAGGGTTCAGGAGTACGTTGCGCTCAGAATGCAGGGATCAGGAGTGTGTTGCGCTCAAAATGCAGGGATCGGGAGTGCGTTGCGCTCAGAATGCAGGGATCGGGAGTGCGTTGCTCTCAGAATGCAGGGATCGGGAGTGCGTTGCTCTCAGAATGCAGGGATCGGGAGTGCGTTGCTCTCAGAATGCAGGAATCGGGAGTATGTTAGGCTCAGAATGCAGAGTTTGGGGGGGGGGGTGATGTGAAGGGTGGTAGAGAACACTGCTATGGGGGTGACCCTGCCCATAACAGTGTCCTCTGCCCCTTCACATCACCTCGCCCCCCCACACACACAGTGGTGTCTTCTGCCCCCCCCCTCCCCTATAGCAGTAACCTCTGCCCCCCCTTCCCTCCAATAGCATAATGTCCTACCTATTTCCACAGCGGAGACCAGGAGACAACGCAGTTCTGGACAGAAGGCGGGAGCTGGCAGAGTGACTTTTCATATTAGCAAGCTGGTGATTGGTTGCTTAGGACCACCCTGTGTCCTAGCAACTAATCACCTGCGGTTTAACATGAAAAGTTAATTTGGCCAGCTCCTCCTCCCGCCCTCCGTCCTGAGTTGTGCTGCCTCCCGGTCTCCGCTTTTCACTGATGACAGTGGCAGAGGGGGCTGGAGGGAGAGAGAAGGAGCAGTACATAGAAGGCAAAGCCGTGGAGGAGGCTTGAGGCTGGGAGGAGAGACAAGGACAGGCACTTAGAAGGTGGGGTACAGCAGCACAGGAACCTGTTCACAGTCTACCTGTCACCTGCCTGCGGTCGACAGGTGGACCGGGATCCACGGGTTGCTGACCCCCGTCCTATGTAGTCCAAGAATAGACATTTCCTGTGAAGAAACTTTATATGCTGCAATCCCTGGGTCTCTAAGCCTAGTGCTTGTGCAGGTGAAAGCTAGTAACTAGAGATGACACAGACACAAGCAGGCAGAGCAATTAACAGATTACTCTTTAATGACATTAGCACTCCCACATTTATAATGCTACACATAGGAAATTGCAAGGAGTGCATTAGATGCTATGTGATCCAGAACAAGAAGTTGCCTGTCCCTTTAGTGAATAGGGACAAGGTCGGTGAATGAATACATGAACATAGGGGAATTATTCAGCCATGACACTACAAACTGTGGACACAACATTACAAGGTAAGGCAAACAAACGACACAGAGAATATAACCATAGAAAAGGAGGACCCTCACCTTGCCAACATCCACATTAAATATAAACTAGAGAGAAAATAGAACCCTGTATTCTCTGAGAACATGGCAGACTTTGTAGGGACAACATGAGGCAATCTATTTAAAATATATATCAATCTTTATTCCAAAAATTCATAAAAAATGAGTAAAACATAAAATCATTACAGCACTCTCTACGTTTAATAGGTCAACAATACCCAATCCCAAGCATGGAGATACAGATTCAGCCAAACAGCGCGTATAATGGATGAGAGATCATCAATGGAAAGTACAGTATATAAGTATGATGTCAGCATGGATATCACAGATCAACTTCGCTGTTCCTCCATACTTTATAGTCAATGTGTTTCGCAAGATTTGCTTGCTTCTTCAGGACTGATTGGGTGGGTGCTGATTCACCTTGAATGTGGAGACATGGGTGATAAGCAATCATGGGGGGCGGACACAGGGGCCACCTTAGCATATTAGCTAAGCACCCCATCAGCGGTGTCTCCTGCATACTGACTCTTTGCCCAAGCCTACACATCAGCTTGCATAAAGGTGGGCCTCAAAATGAATGTTCCATTGGCAACGCTGGCTGGTCTGTAGAAATATAACCCCTAGTTACAATGCCTGTAAATGCTGATAATAGATTATTCTAGTAAACAATGGCAGCCTCTCTGTTTTTCCCGAAATAGTTTTTCTTAATATGTTAAAGTAGTATTAAAACTAAGCATATTTTACCATATCACATTTGCAGCATCAAGATATAAATGCTCCAATACATTCATAACTACTCCTGTCCCCTAAACACCTACCTGCTGTCCTTGGCACCACCACTGGGTCCCTTGATGATCTGCACCATTCCCTCAAACTTCTAGCTTGTAGGGGAGAGTAGAGCTGCACGATTCTGGCTAAAATGAGAATCATGATTTTTTTGCTTAGAAGATAGATCACGATTCTCTCACGATTCTCGCGGCGTAACATCATCTTTCACATTAAAACCAAAAAAATTGGGCTAACTTTACTGTTTCGTTTTTTTTTATTCATTGAAGTGTATTTTTTCCCAAAAAATTGTATTCGAAAGACCGCTGGGCAAATACAGTGTGACATAAAATATTACAGCAATTGCCATTTTATTCCCTAGGGTCTCTGCTAAAATATATATAATGTTTGGGGGTTCCAAGTCATTTTCTAGCAAAAAATATAGATTTTAACTTAAGAAAGAAGTGTCAGAAAAAGATTTCGACTTTAAGTATGTAAACTTCCTGCATTTGCACGTTGTTGAAAACTTGGCAGACTGCCCGGATTGATTATTTAATTACACAGAAGTTCTATCCCTTTGATCTAATAAGGAAGCTTAATGTTTCAAGTTAAAGACTTGGCAGGTTGCCCAGATGCTTTCTTTTGACAGCTGAGTGAGCAGATAAAGTCTCTCCACTTGTTATATGAAAGAATCGGCAAAATCTGCAGGAGAGATCGTCAGAGGGGGTGAATCGAGATCACGATTTTTTAACAATTAATTGTGCAGCTCTAGGGGAAAGGCAAGGGAAGGGGATCGACAGGCTTCGCAGCTGTCTGTCAAAAGCTGGGAGGAGGAGGGAGCAGGGGCATGGCTTGCCAGGCAATGTTTGTTTCAGTGTGGATGCATACAGCCTCAGCTAGGTGCGTGCATGCACAGGTATCTTCATAGCAGTCAGCTAGGTAACAGACACCTGCAAACAGGGGGGGAGCATCGGTTCAAAGACCAGCTGGGAATAGAAAAAATGAAACATTTCCAAGGAAGCATACTATACCCAATTTGTAAGTCTGGACTTCCATGAATGAAATAAAAAAAATAGGGTTTAGTATGGCTTTAACATTACATATACATTTACATTTAGTCATGAATAAGGGTCCATGCAAAGGGCTTAAAAAATGCTGCTTCTACAGGAGTTTTGCATTTTACCTGTAGAAGTAGCTCAATGTCCATGCACAATAGGATGATTAGAGGCATATTTTAAGCTCAGCGTTTAGAGGAAGAAAAAAAAACTTCTGGATTGCGTTTTGGAGAGGAATTCCCTGGCAGAAAAAAAAAAAAACTAAACGAGCCTAAACACGCCTGACTTTTTTTAAGCCCAGTGTGCATGGACCCTCTTGAAACTGCTGTAGAACACAGTGCAACAGTCACACAGAAAACACAATTGTAATCCATCTAACACTGGTACCCATTCTGCAACAGGGATGGCCAATATTACAAGTATTAGAAATGAACACCCTCACAAAGTAAGCAGGAGTAAGAGGAATATCATTGTTATGGCAGCAGCTAGCTGCCATAACTCTGGTATCCTCTTCTTCAGCCGGCGGTCCGCTTTGAGATAAAAGGGGTCTCTGCGGCAGATTCGCTGCGAGATCACTTTTATCAGCGGCGGGAGAGGGGCCCCCCTCCCGCCATGCTCCGGTGCCCTCCGCCGCTTACCGGAGCCTTCTGCAGCGGCGGAGGTGATTGGATCCTTTCACACGCTGGGTATGGAGATGAGTGAGTGAAGATGGCCCCCACCCGTCTCCATACCATTGCAGGGCGGAAGTGACGTCAAAACGTCACTTCCGCCCATAGCTCTTAAAGGGCCAATTTTTCTTTTGAATTATTTTAAATGACAACATTTTTATTTTTTTTATTGCATTTTAGTGTAAATATGAGATCTGAGGTCTTTTTGACCCCAGATCTCATATTTAAGAGGGCCTGTCATGCTTTTTTTCTATTACAAGGGATGTTTACATTCCTTGTAATAGGAATAAAAGTGATACATTTTTTTTAAAAAAAACTGTGTAAAAATAGAAAATAAAAGGTAAAATAAATAAGAAAAAAATATTTTTTAAACGCGCTCCATCCCGCCAAGCTTGCATGCAGAAGCGAACGCATACGAAAACGGTGTTCAAACCACACATGTGAGGTATCACCGTGATCGGTAGAGCGAGAGCAATAATTCTAGCCCTAGACCTCCTCTGTAATTCAAAACATGCAACCTGTAGAATTTTTTAAACGTCGCCGATGGAGATGTTTAAGGGTAAAAGTTTGTCACCATTCCACGAGCGGGCGCAATTTTTAAGCGTGACATGTCGGGTATCAATTTACTCGGCGTAACATTATCTTTCACAATATAAAAAAAAATTTGGCTAACTTTACTGTTGTCTTATTTTTTAATTAAAAAAGTGTATTTTTTCCCAAAAAAAGTGCGCTTGTATAACGCTGTGCAAATACGGTGTGACAGAAAGCATTGCAACGACCACCATTTTATTCTCTAGGGTGTTAGAAAAAAAAACGTATAATGTTTGGGGGTTCTAAGTAATTTTCTAGCAAAAAGACCTGTTTTTAACTTGTAAACAACAAGTCTCAAAAAGAGGCTCGGTCCTTAAGTGGTTAAAGGCAAATAGACTGTGCACTGTGCAAGTGCAGTTGCACTAGTTTTCCCCAGAGTTTAGTGAATTTGGTCAAGCTTCACTTTTTAAAGCATACTCAATCAGGTGCAAGGAAACTAAAAAAACAATGCAAGTGCACTTTCAAAGTGCACAGTCTATTTGCTTTTAAATCCACCCCATTTTCTAATAATGTTGGGAAGGTTTAGAACATCTGTCAACAATGTATTGCTCAGCTGGATGAGAAGAACTGTTATTACCCTGTTTTATGGCAATTTATCAATTTATTTTCATTTGTTTCCATTGTCGTAAATTCCGATCGTGTGTACACAATTCCGACGCACAAAGTTCCACGCATGCTCTGAATCAAGCAGAAGAGCCGCACTGGCCATTGAACTTCCTTTTTCTCGGCTCGTCGTACGTGTTACATCACCGCGTTCTTGACGTTTGGAATTTCCAACAAGATTTGTGTGACCATGTGTATGCAAGACAAGTTTGAGCCAATATCTGTCGGAAAAATCCATGGATTTTGTTGTCGGAATGTCTGATCGTGTGTACGGGGCATATCAGTACCTTTAACCCTGATGAAGAGGTTGCAGATCCCAGAAATATCCTACCGATCTACTGATTGACTTCTGTCGAATAGGTAGGGCCACACACAGATCGAAATTCAGCTGGTCCCTGCTAAACCGGCCAAATTTTGATCCATGTGAGGCTACTACATGGAGAGATTGCCAGAGGAGTGGTAAAAGAGGTCTGGGGAAGCAGACTGGGCTGCAGTGATGACTTTTTTATTTTACTGCTTTTTATTGTCTTCATTGCCTATTTGTTGCCTGTGCATTGACACGAGTGCCTGTTGCTCATGTATTACCATCATTGTCTATTTGTTGTGTATATATTACCAGTAAGTTGCCCACATTTGTTGGCCATGTGTTGTCACTGGTGTGTATGTGTTTCCAGCCCTTTTGCAGAGGGGAGCAATGCTATTTTACACCTCTGGTGTGTGGAATAGAGTGTCCCCCTTGCCAACCCCTTGACACCACAGGACACAAGAGGTGACATAGAGGTTGTCCTGGAGGAACCAAAGCGCCCATTGGGGGGTACTATATTCCACACACCTGGAGATGTGGAATAGTATCAGCACACAGAGCTCTGCAAGAGAGCAAATTTCCTGCAAACTGGTCACCAGACAGGTAGGTAATAATTTGCTTCTTTCAATGGCTCATGCTCTTTTGAGTTTCCTTCCTAACAGGGTCACTTTAACAGTCATTTGGGTATATTGTTAGTTGCCTTTTTCACTTTACAGGTTCCCTTTAAGAGGTAATTGAAATATAAAAACTAGAAGGTGGTTGAATTCCCTGGTGCCTATCTACATCTGAAACATTTTTTTAGCAGGCTGATCCTCTAGGCTAGTGATTCTCAATCAGGGTTCCTTCAGACATTGCTAATGGTTCCTTGAGCTGTGGCTAATTAACCATCAAAGGTGCATAGTTTCAGGACCGACACCAGTTGTCAGAACCAGCGGCATGATGTCAGCGATCTTTTTAGATGTTTGTATGGGTAGCATTTTGACCTCTACTGTAAGATGGGAATTTTTCCAGTTGATCACCGATGTTTGAGGCATTTTTCTTGCTGACCCCATGAATTTTTTCAGGGGTTCCATGAGACCTGATAATTATATCAAGGGTTCCATTGGGGTAAGAAGGTTAAAAAAAGCTGATTTAGCCTATGTAGGCCTACATAAAGATAAAGGACATAAGGTATATGGGATATGTTATGTATGTGAATTCTGTTCAGATTCTGTTCCAGGACAACCTAACTTTTTTTCTTGTTTGGATTCCAATCGTTTTATTATTTTTTTTTCAAATAAACAATATAAATAGTATAAGGATAACATAAGTATCTCCGGTATTCATAGCAGTAAAGCACGTATGACAAAATACAAAACATAGGGAGGGTCTAATATCGAACGGAGGAGACAGTGAGCATATGTACCAATAATGGGACAAATAAAAAGAAAAAGTAATGGGACGATCATCACATAATTAGCAAACATGACAAAATGATGGTGAGCAAAAGTAGGCTCAGAAGAAGCCATAACAGCCACATTTGTGGATATATTGGGATTGTGATAAAGCAATGTAAAGGAAAAAAAGGGGGGGGGGAGTGAAATGTGGGAAAGGGAAAGCCAAGTAGGCTTGTATCAAATACCTGAGAATACAACCATGTCAATAGCAGAGAAGAAGAAAGGAAAGCATGACTGAGAACTAGAAGAACGACGCAGTAGAAAGACAGTAATAGGAAATAAAGAATGGAGGAATAAAGTAAGGAGGGTCATCCCAGAATTCGTTAGTCTACAGACAAATACTGAATCCAAGAAGCCCACGCCCCTTCAAAATTTGAGGTATCATTCTGGTGGGTACAGGTAAGCTTATCTCTAACCATGATCCAATTAAGTTTGAGTATGACATGATCAAGTGGTATCGTAGGCTATTTCCAATATTTCGCAATGGTGATTCTAGCTACCAAATATATGTATAAAATCAGCTTTGCAGATTTATTTGGGACTTCAGGGGGTATTTTATTTTCCTTGTTTAATAATTGTTTATTAAGAAGGTTTTCATACAAAGAAAATACATATGGACATGCAAGCATGAAACAAATTGGGAAGGGAAGAAAAGATTGACCGTGCTTGTGAACAAGCATGGTTCTTTTCGTGTGAAACGCGTCAACTGATCATCATTGCAATTTTGTCTGGCTCATGACAATAAAGAAAATTCTACAGCATCTTTTGGATTCCAATCTTTTCTTCTCTTCTTAATATTGCTTACGGTGATGAGCACCTTGGATCGGGTGTGTCCATTTTTTGCTTGAAGCGGTGTGTGCACCCTTGTTTGTTTCATGAAACAAATTGGCATGATATCATTGACCACATGTCAGTAAAGTAAAGGACAAAAACCAGCATATAACAGAAATAGTTAAGAAAGTTACAAAGCATGGTCAACCCAACGGTATTCAATTCACACCGTGACTTTTTAATTATTCCTCTTCCATCTTCCACAAGTATTGACCCATCAAGCCTAAAGGTTTAGTTGCATACCCAACACATTACCATAGCCAAAGCTGTTGACTGTCACCATTTTAGATTTCTAGCTAAATATTTTTCTTCTGTTTGTCTAGCTTTTTAAGGATGAGAAAACAGATGTTGAGTAGTAAAAGGCGTGCAGTGTTTCTAAATTAGGTATTACATCCACTATCAGTGCAGTGTATGGATGAACTGCACTAGGCCTGGATACTGTTAATTGGCTAATAAATCTTTATGGCACAATTTTATGCTGACCCATAGAATTAAAAGTGTGTTCTGCTATTATTACGCTGTGTTCTCAGTCATTAATATCGTTTACTGCATTGCGTGTTTTTATCATACATTGTTCACCTTTCAAAAGAAAGTGTTGTACATGATTGCTTAGACGTTTTTATTGGGAAATGTATGATGTACAGTAGTGATTAGAATAGTGGTTTGTTTTGTTTGCTTTAGTTTTCTTGCCATATTGTTTAACCTAATTTGTTCTGCTAAAAATGGCCTTTGTTCTTAAAGTGGTTCTAAAGGCTGGACATTTTTTTTTTTACCTTAACCACTTCAATACCGGGCACTTTCACTCCCTTCCTTCCCAGGCCAATTTTCAGCTTTCAGCGCTCCTGCACTTTCAATAAGAATTGCGCGGTCATGCAACACTGTACCCAAATTAAATTTTTATTATTTTGTTCACACAAATAGAGCTTTCTTTTGGTGGTATTTATTCACAAATCAATTTTTACATTTTTGCGATAAAAGGAAAAAAAAAAGAGTGGAAATTTTGAAGAAAAAAAAAAATTTCTACTCTCTGTTTTAAAAGAAATCCAATGAAATCAAATTTTGTCATAAAGTCAAGCCAAAATGTATTCTGCTACATGTCTTTGGTAAAAAAATCCCGTTAAGTGTATAATAATTGGTTTGTGTGATTACGGACATATGTATGTAGATGATCATGTACAGATGTGCGCAGATGATCACTGACATATGTGTGCAGATGATCACTGACATATGTGTGCAGATAATAACGGACATATGTGTGCAGATGATCACGGACATATGTGTGCAGATGATCACTGACATATGTGTGCAGATGATCACTGACATATGTGTGCAGATGATCACGGTTATATGTATGTAGATGATCATGTACAGATGTGCGCAGATGATCACTGACATATGTGTGCAGATGATCATTGGGACATATGATTTTAGTGTTACATATGTGGGGGACAGGTGTTTTTACTGTGTGGGGACATGTGTGTGGTGGCAGTGTTTTGGGGACACTATCCTATCGGAGATGCACCGTATCGGGTGACACGAGCTCATTGGGATCGTGCCGCTGCACGGGCACACACAGGCACACGCGATCCGCCTCCTTCTGAGGGACGTTCCTAAATGTCCACTCAGAAGGAGGAATCGCCCACCCAGCCGTATATGTGCAGTTGCCGGGTGGGAGGTGGTTAAAGGCATTCTCTGCAATAAGGTAAAAAATGCCCCATCACTTATATCGCCCTCACCCCCTGTATACTTACCTGAGTCCGATCTTGATCCAGTGCTGTGCCATTATGCAGCGGCTTTCTCCTCTTTCTCAGCTCACAGAGGCAGCCTTGAGAGCCATCGGCTCCTGCTGCTGTCAATCAAATCCTGTGAGCAGAAAGCAGGGGGTGGGGCTGAGCCGCGCTGTGTGTGTCAATATACACACACAGCCCAGCTCAGGAGCAAACCCCCCCCCATAGGAAGCAACTTCTTATGGTGGCGCACCAAGAAGAGGAGGAGTCCAGAGCGCTTGCAGGCGACCCGAGAAGAGGAGGTTCAGGGCCACTCTTGCACAGAGCAGGTAAGTATAGCATGTATATTATTTTAATTTAAAAAATGTTAAAAAAGCTATACAAATGGTTTAAAGTACAGATTCTAAGGCTGATAAGTGATAGGAAGGAAGTTTTTTTCTTTACTGTAACTTAACTCAAGCAGTGCATGTCTGCTGTAGTGGAGCTTATTGGCACAACTGAAATACCTGGCCCTGCCCCTTTCCCACAAGGCCCCGCCCCTTGATTGTTTTCCATTTACCTAGGAAGCTAAAGGAAGTTTGCATTGCTTGGTTGCATTTTTCGCCATGTGTTTGTTGGGTGTCATGTTGACCACAACACACTGATTTAAAGTTGTCCTAGTGCTACAAGCCCAACAGTTTATACATTCTTATTTTTTTCGTCTGAACAGTGCAAATGAAACAGTATCAGCTAAATAACTTTTACTTTACATAAAAGGGAATGTTGTATTTCTCCGGGGGGCGCTCCTCCATTGGCATAGATTGTAGTCGTCTATCAGAGACTTCCAACTGAGCCATGTTACATGATGATAGATGAGTTCCAGTTCTCTAGTTGTTCAGCCTACCAACATGTTCTTGTTTCTTGGCAGGGATTCCAAATTCCATTAGGTAGCTCTGATGATACAAGATTAACTTTAAAGTTCAGTTTCCAATAAAGTTCCTTATTCTGCTGTCCCTATACTGGAGATTCTCAGGAGTCGGTTGCAATAATCTCTAAAGTAACTAAGCATTTGCGGCCACCTAGGATACAGCATTACTGAGAAGGATGAGTATGAAGCTACGGCCAAAGGAAAGCCGTGACTATCCCATTTTAACCTAATTGCACACCCCCGGTGTGCAGCACTGTTGTTGAAAGCACAACAGTACTTTCAAATTCCACCTCCTTCACTGTCCCCCCTCTTGATAAGCAAAAAATCATAAAATCTGTGGGAATGTTTGACCATTGTTCAAGAAGAGCATTTGTGAGGTCAGGCACTGATGTGGACGAGAAGGCTTGGCTCGCAGCCTCCGCTCTAATTCATCCCAAAGGTGTTCTATCTGGTTGAGGTTAGGACTCTGTAGAGGCCAGTCAAGTTCCTCCACCCCAAACTAGCTCATCCATGTATTTATGGACCTTGCTTTGCGCACTGGTGCTCAGTCATGTTGGAACAGGAAGGGGCCATCCCCAAACTCTTCCCACAAAGTGCGCCTTAAGAGTTCCCTTTCCTGGAACTAATGGGCCAATAAGGGGCCAATTCCAACCCCTGAAAAACAACCCCACACCATAATCCCCCCTCCACCAAATGATTTGGACCAGTGCACAAAGCAAGGTCCATAAAGACATGGATGAGTGAGTTTGGGGTGCTTGACCCCAAACTCGTGAGGAACTTGTTGGCCTGCACAGAGTCCTGACCTCAACCCGATATAATACCTTTGGGATGAATTAGAGCAGAGACTGCGAGCCAGGCCTTCAGTGCCTGACCTCACAAATACGCTTCTTGAAGAATGGTCAAACATTCCCATAGACACACTCCTAAACCTTGTGGATAACCTTCCCAGAAGAGTTGAAGCTGTTATAGCTGCAAAGGGAGGGCCAACTCAATATTGAACCCTATGGACTAAGACTGGGATGCCATTAAAGTTCATGTGTGTGTGTAAAGGCAGGCGTCCCAATACTTTTGTCAGATTAGTGTATATGTGTGGTTATTTAAAGTGTCAAAGAGAGCTCCATCACTGTCTTTACTCAGCCGCAGCTGAAAAACTGATCCTCAGCAGCAGCATTTAGCTTATGTATATGTAACATATTGTATATGTATTTAGGCGGGACTGATGACATCATATGATGTTATGGAATGGGAGGAGCCATTTGCTCTCTGGTTTTGATTGGTGGATTTTCACGTAAATACTTGTGCACAACTGCATGCACTTATCACATGCCTGATGAAGGTTGTCCCGTGTGACTCCAAAACCTTGCCGTACACTTATTGTGATGTGATCTTTCTTTTATAAAAAAACCCAAAAACGTTTGGACGTAATTGAAGATCCTTGGTGTGCTGGCGAAGATTTACATTATCTCACCACCTGTCAAACTCCTCTGAAAATCAGTCTGAATGCAGATTGCTTTTCAAAGGATCAGCAATTTAGAAGCACATGTAAACGTAGCCTAGTAGGGACTCGTGACAATAAAACTTGCTCTATTCAGTGTCGCTCAATCCAGTATGAGTTTTTGTTGGTTTTGGGCTTTAGGTTTAGCAACTATTCTGTCAGAGGTGGCATATGCAATACGGCTTCAGCAGCTTTTGTCTACTGGAAAATTGTCTCTCAAGTTAAAACCTTCATGGAGATAAAATATTAATTGTTGTTTTTCTGTTTCAATATTTCATTGAATTTTTCGAGGAAATATAGAACAGAGTCATTTGCGCAGTGGCTGTAAAGAACTGCCAAGGACATACAAAGCAGTATAAGGGAAAGACTAATATCCAGGGCTATAAGACATTTGTGCAGATAGTCCAAAATAATGCAGAACCTTTGATGCCCTTGAGTGGTGACCCACATTCCCCGACCCATGCCTCCTTAGATATATATATTTCCCCTAGTGGCAAAGTGGGAGGGGGAAGGGACAGGGGTTGTTTTTAGAGCTGCACAAGTAATCGTTGAAAAATCGTGATCTCAATTCATCCCCCCTGAAATCTCTCCTGCGGATTTTGCCGATTCTTTCATATAAACAAGTGGAGAGACTTTATCTGCTCAGTCAGCTGTCAAAAGAAAGCATCGGGGCAGGCTGCCAAGTCTTTAAAGCGGTTGTATAGTCATTTTTTTTACTTTTACCTACAGGTTAGCCTATAATAAGGCTTACCTGTAGGTAAAAAAAATATCTCCTAAACCTGTACGGTTTAGGAGATATTCCCCTTGTTATGAGCCGCTGACTGCAGCGGCGCATGCGCACAGGGGATTCTCGGCTAAAGGTCCGGCAACTGCCAGACCTTGCCGGGAAAGAAATCTCCCTCGCGCATGCGCGGGAGTGATGACATCGCCGCTCCAGCCACTCACAGCGCTGGAGCCGCGATACCCGGAAGACATGCCGAGGCAACATGTCAGCTACCTCGGCGTGGACCAGGTAAGATACCGACGCCTCGTTCTAAGGTAAGTATTTCATAATGAGCTAGTATGCGGTGCATACTAGCTCATTATGCCTTTTGTCTTAGAGCCCTTGCACACTGGGGCGGTTTGCAGGCGCTATTGCGCTAATAATAGCGCCTGCAAACCGACCTGAAAGTGCCGCTGTTGTGTATCCAGTGTGAAAGCCCCGAGGGCTTGCACACTGGAGCGATGCGCTGGCAGGACGGTAAAAAAAGTCCTGCCAGCAGCATCTTCGGAGCGGTGAAGGAGCGGAGTGTATACCGCTCCTTTACCGCTCCTGCCCATTGAAATCAATGGGACGGCGCGGCTATACCGCCGGCAAAGCGCCTCTGCAGAGGCGCTTTGCGGTGGTATTTAACCCTTTCTCGGCCGCTAGCGGGGGGTAAAACCGCCCGCTAGCGGCCGAATACCGACGGTAAAACGCCGCTAATAATAGCGGCGTTTTACCGCCGACGCCGCCCCCGCCCCAGTGTGCAAGGGCTCTTACAGGGGTTAAAAAAATAAAATAAAATAACTTGAAACATTGTAACTAAGCTTCCTTCTTAGATCAAAGGGATAGAACTTCTGTGTAAATAAATAATCGGGCAGTCTGCCAAGTTTTCAACAAGGTGTAAATGCAGGACGTTTAACCACTTAAAGTCTAAATCTTTTTCTGACACTTCTTTCTTAAAATGGTTGTAAACCCTTACAGACCACTTTAACCCACAGGTAAGCCTAGATTAAGGCTTACCTGTAGGTGCAAGAAACATCTCCTAAACCTACACAGTTAAGGAGATATTTTCCTAAAAATGGGCACCGATGTCTACGGCGCACAACGGCGCAAGCGCACTGAGCATGCCATTAGTGAAGGCTAACATGCCGTCACTGGCGGCTCCCGCGTGCATGCGCCGGAGTGATGTCATCGCTGCTCCGGCCAGTCACAGCGCCGGAGCAGCAATACCGGAAGGAAGATGGACGCTTCGTGGACAAGGGGACAGCGGTGACATCGCAGGCTCCTATGTCAGGTAAGTGACACATAATGGGCTACTATGCGATGCATAGTAGCCCATTATGCTTTACCTTTGCAGGGAAACAAAGAAGAAGTAAACCCATTAGGGTTTACTTCCTCTTTAAAGCGGGGGTTCACCCACACCGCCAAAAAAAAATATATTAAAAGCCAGCAGCCTCAAATACTGCAGCTGCTGACTTTTAATACATTGCCACTTACCTGTCCCTGGGTTCAACGATGTCGCAGGGGACGCCGAGAACCCGCTCGGTTCTCGGCAGCTGCCGCCGCCATCCTAGGTGAGGGAATCAGTAGGTGAAGCGTTGCGGCTTCACTTCCCGGTTCCCTACTGCGCATGCGCGAGTCGCGCTGCGCATCCCTAGTGTTCCCAGCAGACAGCGCGTTTGGGACGGGAAGAGGCATAGACTCCCATGGGAGTCTATGCCGGAAGTGGGTGCAAATACCTGTCTTTGACAGGTATCTGCACCCCCCTCCCCCCTGAAAGGTGCCAAATGTGACACCGGAGGGGGGGAGGGTTCCGAAAAGCGGAAGTTCCATTTTTGTGTGGAACTCCGCTTTAAGTTAAAATCAATATTTTTTGCTAGAAAATTACTTGGAACCCCCAAACATTATATATATTTTAGCAGAGACCCTAGGGAATAAAATGTCAATTGCTGCAATATTTTATGCCACACTGTATTTGCCCAGCGGTCTTTCAAATGCAATTTTTTGGGAAAAAATACACTTCAATGGATAAAAAAAAAAAAAAAAATGAAACAGTATAGTTGGCACAATTTTTTTTGTTTTAATGTGAAAGATGATGTTAGGCCACGAGAATCATGATCTATCTTCTAAGCAAAAAAATTGTGATTCTCATTTTAGCCAGAATCGTGCAGCTCTAGTAGTTATAGAAATGAATAGTAGGAAAGAAGAAATAGACAAAAAAGATCCAATAACCCCAAGGGCTTGATAACAGCAGCTGGATGGATTTAAAGTGGAACTACACTGCATTTGAGCACCACAAACCAAAAACGCTATATAATACTTTTTTAATTTTCAAAGCAAACTTTCCCAACGATCCATTGTCCCTATGCTTTATTTTGCTGATAAATTACTTTAAAAAACACCCCCTAGCATTTCTGGCTGTGTCCTTCTTGAATAAGGGCAGATGATTCATGTAGCATTTACTTCCTGGAATCCATCTGCCCTTAGCTCAGGCATGCAGGCAGGAGGGTGTGTTTAGCTGGAGAAATCCCTTCTCCCCTCCTGAAGACTCCTGGGACACATGACATCATTTGTCTAGGCATGGAAACCAGGAAGTAACTGAATAAATGTAAAAAAAAAGTTTATCATATGTAAATATGATATACTTTCCTAGCTATTTACTAATGCTAGCAGCATAAGGATTAAAAGTAGTCAATATAATTGAGAGAGTGAAGTTCCACTTTAAAGTAGGAAACAACTATCCTAGACAGGGATCCCAGTCTTTGAGGAATTATGGTCGGTGTGTTTAGTTGGAAAAACCCCTCCTCTCCTCCTGAAGACTCCTGGAACATTTGACATCATTTGCCTAGGCCTGGAAACTAGGAAGTAACTGAATAAATGTAAAAAAAAAAAGTTTAAAATAAGTAAATATGATAATGTAAATAAGGAAGTTACTGCGCTAACTTTAAATAAGAAGAAAAAAGCTGCTACATAAACAATGTGACAAACATGAAATGTGGATGATAGATATTGTAGCGCTAATAAGTGAAAACATATATCGATATATAAGTGAAACAGTGCAAAAACCAAATATACAAAAGTAACATATATGGAGATGTGAAAGTCCAATGAATGTGAAAATCTTTAAAAGAGGGCTTATGTGTCAACCACCAAATGATGATAAATCTAGGATGGAATAAGTTGGCACTGTCCGGTATGGGAAGCATCAAAGATGGTAAATCTTCAACCAAAAAGAGAGGTATATATACTCTTACCGGAACAGGTGGACATGAGTGTCAGCGACAACGAGTCTTAAAAACAAGGGTGCTGGAATCGGCGGATAAAAGGAACTCAAAGGGATCCAGGACCTCAAAGCACGAATCCAGGGGTGTTGTAGGTAACCATCAAACGAAGCTCCGATGGAAGGAGCACCAGGGCTGGACCTTAGGTAAGGAGAGACTGGCTGGACCACAAGGCAACTGATATCCAGATGGTTATGTAAAGAAAAAATGCTTCCATATGGTGTAGGTCAAAAAATTGGGTTTTTTATTTCTGAAAACCAGCATATAGCAATAAGAGTAAAAAAACTGTGATCACAGGATAAAGTTCAGGGCAATGTGGGGAGCGATAAGCCAAGCCCGACGTGTTTTGTCCCAAAGGACTTCAACTGGGTTCACCAAGTAAATATGATATACTTTCCTATCTATTTACTAATGCTGGCAGCATAAGGATTAAAAATAGTCAATACAATTGAGAGAGAGGGGTCCCAGACTTTTGGTTGAGTCGCTAGATACTAGAAATGTTCTCATTGACAAGCAGCATATTCATATGTGTTTCACTTTCTAGCAAGGCCACTGTAGGCTTCTTCTAACTTCTAGCAATGATCTGTTAGGCCCCTTTCACACTGACGGACCAATCGGGTCTGCCTGTCCGTTTTTCCGCCGGACCCGATTGGACCATCCATTACTCTCTATGGAGCAGCGGATGTTAGGCTTCATGCACACGAGATGCCGGTGCAAACTCTGCTGTACACATGTTTTTAAAAGCTAAAACCGGCGTTTAGTAACGCCCGTTTTGCTGCATTTGCATGCCGCGTTTAGCCGCGTTTTACCGCGTTTGCGTCTAGAAGTGTCTGCAAAGCAGAGAATGACATTTTGCGACCCAAATTTGGGGCCCCGTATCTCAGGGCCACTTGGGGATAGGAACCCCAAATTTGGTGTGCTAACACAGTGGAACTAACACTACAACATATCCAAATTTGGGGTTCCTAGCACCAAGTGTTTGACATTTTGCGACCTGAATATCGGGCCCCGTATCTTGGGGCCACTTGGCGCTAGGAACTTTGGATATGTTGTAGGGCTAGTTCCACTGTGTTTGCACACCAAATGTGGGGTTCCTAACACCAAGTGACCCCGAGATACGGGCCCCCAAATCAGAGAATGACATTTTGCGACCCGACTTTGTGGCCCCGTATCTTGAGGCCACTTGGTGCTAGGAACCCCCCCAAATTTGGATATGTTGTAGTGTTAGTTCCACTCTGTTTGAATACCAAATTTGGGGTTCCCAGCTCCAAGTGGCCCTAAGATATGGGGCCCCAAAATCGAGTTGCAAAATGTCATTCTCTGCTGCAGAAGTGCTTAACATTTTGCGACCCGAATTTTGTGGCTCCGTATCTCGGGGCCACTTGATGCTAGGAACCCCAAATTTGGATATGTTATAGTGCTAGTTCCACTGTGTTTGCATACCAAATTTGGGGTTCCTTCTAAGTGGCCCTGAGATATGGGGTCCCAAAGTCAGGTCGCAAAATGTCATTTTCTGCTGCAGTTTACCATCATATTTCTGTGTTTTCTGGTCCAAAAAATAGGGTTCCTTTAAAAACACTTATAAATGCAAACGCGGCTAAACGTGGTACTGGCGTTTAGCCGCGTTTGGTGTCTGAAACGTGGAAAACTTTTGCGTCTGAACCCATTTTTTTGCTTCTGGAAAAATGAGGTTAAACACAACTGCCTAAAAACGCCAAAAAACGAGACTGTGTACATGGACACATAGGATAACATTTAATGAGTTCAGGGGCAGTTGAAAAAAGTGTCCAACTGCCTCTGAACGTGAGTTTAACAGCGTCTCGTGTGCATGAGGCCTTAGCGAACATGTGTCCACTGACACCCACCGGCATCCGATCGGGTCCGCTAAAAATAGACAGATGGGGATCCGTCTGGCAGATCGGATTGGATGTCAGTTGGATGGAAACAGACAGGCGGTACGTTTCCATCCAACTGCCCCATAGAGAACAGCGGGCTGTGTCCGTGTCTGCTCTGCATAGCGGAGTAGACACAGACCTGTCATCTGCCTGCTCAGCGGGGATCAGCGGACAGATCCCCCGCTGAGCAGGCAGATCCACTTGGCGGGGTCCGCCCCATCTGAAAGGGGCCTTTAGCCGTTATAAAGAAGGAAGTTATTGATGGACTGTTGTTTTTGATATGGAAGTTGCTGAAAAACGCATGAAATAATTCCATCTATAGTGTTGTGATTCTAATTAATACATTGTGACATCTCATCTCCTGCTCTGTACTTCTCCTGCAAGTGAGGAGAGAAGTGTGAATATGCCTTGCAGATAAAGCAATAAAGAGCTGGATGTTCTACAGAGCGGATATGTTGCATATCATTTTCTCATCAACCACAGACATCATGCACATCACATCTTGACCTTATCACATGTGCACTGAATGAGAAAATCCTGCAGCAAGGCTTGTAAAAAACAAGATCTCAGAGGGTAGAGTAATCATTATCCTGTTTCTCGCATGATATGTTGTTTTTTCCCACTGTAAACAAAGCCTGCTCTGAGAAAAACATCAAGCCTGCCTCCTCCTGAACTCCTAAAAATGTGAATTGCCTGTCTGTCTTGCTAAACCAATGGCTCCAGTACTCTTTAAAGCAAAACTTCACTCTCTCAATCAACCAGTGGTGTATCTTGGTTTTGTGCTGCCCTAGACAAGACTAAAATTGGGCACCCCCATCTAAATTAGTCCCGCCTCTTACTTCTCAAGTGGCTATTTGGGGTCTTTGGAGAGAGGGGGTGAGAGAGAGAGAGAGAGGTGGGTGGGAAAGGGGGTGAGAGAGAGAGAGGGGGGGTGGGAAAGGGGGTGAGAGAGAGGGGGGATAGAGAGAGAGAGAGAGAGAGAGGGGTGAGAAAGGGGGTGAGAGGGAGAGAGGGGTGGGAAAGGGGGGGAGAGAGGGGTGGGAAAGGGGGTGAGAGAGAGAGAGGGGGGATAGAGAGAGAGAGAGAGGGGGGATAGAGGGGGTGAGAGAGAGATAAAGGGGGTGAGAGAGAGAGGGGGGTTAAAGGGGGGTGAGAGAGAGAGGAGAGGGTGAGAAAGAGGGGTGGGGGGCTGAGAGAGAGGGGGGCTCCCCTATCCCCCTATACTACACCAGGAGACTCTCTCAACCCCCCCCAAAAAAAACGACACCAGACTCTCACCTTCCCTGAAGCCCGCTGGCTCATTTCTACCAGCTGCGTGTAGCGAGGCTGCCGAGGCACGATCACAGCCCGGGACTCCGACCTGCTCTGCTAACTGAGCTGCTTCCAGGATTGGAGGCTGCAGCCACTGCCGCGTCTTGCTTCCACTTCCCTCCCCTGTTACCGAATGGCCAGTCCGCAGCCGCCCCTTGTGTCACCCCTCTAGTAGGTGTCACCTGGGTGCGGTCCGCACCCCTGTAGCAATGCCGCTGCTTCTCTGCAGCCCTTGTAGTGTCCTTTCTGCCTGGGGGTAGTGCTGCCCCCCTAAAAATGACACCCAAGGTAAATGCCTTGTTAGCCTCATGGTAGATACGCCCCTGCAATCAACATTGACTTTTTTATATCCTTATGCTGCTAGCATTCATAAATACATAGTGAAGTATCTCATATTTGTTTGTTTTAAACTTATTTTTTTTACATTTCTTCAGTTACTTCCTGGTTTACAGGTCTGGGCAAATGATGTCATATATCTCAGGGGTCTATAGGAGTGGTTTTCTCAACTAAGCACACCCTCCTGCCTGCATCCCTGTGCTAAGGGCAGATGAATCCCAAGAAATAAATGCTACATGAACCATCTGTTATGCAGGCTGAGCTCAGAAAACCCTTTCTCCCCTCCTGTGGTCTCCGGAGATGTATGACATCATTGTCCTAGGCCTGAAAACCAGAAAGTAGCTGAAGAAATGTAAAAACAAAAAAACAAAAAAAAAACTTAAAACAAGTAAATATGAGATACTTTCATATCTATTTACCAATGCTAGCAGCATAAGGATTAAAAATAGTCAATGTTGTTTGAGAGAGTAAAATTCTGCTTCAAAGTGTACTGGAGCCGTTGGTTTAGCATGACAACCAGACAATTCGAATTTTCAGGAAGAGGCAGGCTTGATGTTTTTCTCAGTGTAGGCTTTTTTTTACACTGGGGGAAAAAAACAACATTTGAGGTGTGTCTTAAAAGTTAAAGTGTTACTAAACCCAGGACCCTGCATTCACTATATCTGGTCTCCCATAGTACATGGAACATGGAAATGCAATTATTTTAGTAAATATGAACTGCTAAATACTTTTTCTCATCAGCAGTTTATAGCAATCTTGTGACTTCTATCAGTGTCTGGTTAAAGCTTGTAGGAGGAGTTTTCATTCTACTCTCACTGTCCTGTGAGGCTGCAGGACCCCTGACCCTCCGCCTGGACAATGCGGATTGGCCCGGTGCTGATCATATGCACCCTCCCAAGAAAACTCTTTAGCAATACACACCAAACTGAGCATGTGCATAGTGACTCCAAAGGCTCTGTCTTATCAGGAGATGGATTGGGGACAGTGAAAGAAGGGGAGGATCAGAGAAGACAGGATCAAACAGCCTTTTTGCACAATACAGAGGATTAACCCCTTAGGTTCCACAGTGAGTCTAACAAGCAGGCTTTACTGCATATACAGACTGATTTTACTGCAGTGGGTTTAGTAACACTTTCACACTACCCAAATCTTCGTGGATGATGGTGTCCTAATGCCCAATACCTCCGCCATCAATCTCGTGCCAGCATTTGTCGCACTCGCTCGAACATGTCTGAGATTCTACTTGTTGACGGCCGACCCAAATGTGGCTCATCCTAAGTCATTTCCTTCCCGTCACAAAAGCATTTGAACCAGTCGTAAACACTGTAGGAAGGTCTCTGGCCTCCTCCAGTCTAATGAGGACTTTCAAGGCCAAAGATAGCTGACATCCTTCTGTATGTAGTGGGTTGTGAGGCATAGTGGGTGCAAAGATGGTGAAAGTCATTGGGCGCCAGACACTTCTTGGATGTAAAAGAGGTTTTATATCTCTTAACAGTCCTTTTTGTATTTTAGGGGGAAAGAGGGTTGGGGCCAGGACACCTTTAGGTAGTTGCAAATTCAATTAGCAGACTCCGAGACTTCAATAGGAGGACAGCTGTGCAGGGAAAACCCTCCAGCAAGAAGCCACATCTGCACGTGCAGGAATGCTGTCTCCTATGGCCAAAGTCTTTAACAGTTCCTAACACAAAGTGTAACAGTCCTTTCAACTTCACTACAACTTCTCCTTGTAGTTCTTCCATACACTGAGCTCCCAGTCTCTCACTAGACCCACTGATTCACTGCCACTGAATCCCTTGAACTCCTCCAATGTTCACGGTGGTATCTTCCTCAAGCATCACCCTCGCTTCTCCGCTGGGTACCTAGCTTGGTACTCTAGATACCTCTCAAGCTTCACCCACGCTGGCCTGCTCGGTCTCTAGCTTGACACACAATGCTGCTCTGCAAGCGTCACCACCACTGGCTGGGTCCCTGGCTTGATTCCCACTGAAGTTTCCAGATTCTTCACCGTCCCCGTCTGGTGAGAATTTTGCTCCGGTACTTGCTTCAGTTACTCACTGTGGTCCCTGGTAATAAGGCAGATAGTCCCTTACTGGCGACAGCTTCCCCTCTAACTCCGCCAATGACAGGTTCTCCGGACAAAACCGTCACTTTTGGTGTGGACTGCAAGCCGTAGTCCCAACCCTGCGCTGCTCTCTTGCTTCTGGATAGGCCCTCAGACAGCCTAGCAGCCAGATGTGCCCGGGATAGGCCCAATCTCCAGTCTAGCAGCCCGGGCAATACAACACACGTCCACCCAAACAGCCGTCCAGGTGGCACAGAACCTAGATCACCTGACTCCCCGAATATATAGGTTCTCCAAGCAGGCCAAGGGATTCAAGAAAACCCCTGCCTATTGGCTGAGATACCCCATATACCCATAACCTGACCTTAGGTTGCCATATCTCATATCTAGCACCACCAAGTACCCGGCCACCTAGTGGTAGAAGAGAAAAGTGCAACAAGACCAAACTTAGGGAGAAATCAATAGATCTCTATCAATCAACCAGGATAACTACTCCTGACAAGTAAATTTGTGAGGATCTCCCTGCCTGTACTACAGAGTGCAAAATCACATTTTCTGCTCACTGCTTACGCCCCGTACACTTGCACCAACATTTCACGTGTCTCTGTTGCCATTTTCCCCAATTTGTAGGTCCACTTATTACTCCATTGCACTGTGACCCTACCCCTCACACTGACTACGTTCAACCGCCCACAGCGGGTTTACCATGATGGCCATGTGTATTCCACGCTAGATGACACTTCTCAGCGTCTCTCTGGATAGCCATGTGCATACGTGCGTGCCTTGCCCATGTTGCCGTTGAGATATCGGACTTTTTAAAACACCTCGTATAATGTGAGAAATAGGAACCATCATGAACCATCTGCCTTTACTCAAGATGGCCACACCCAGAAATGCTAGGTGGTGTTTTTCAAAGTAATGAATAAAGAATGGAGACATAGATGGCTGGGATTTCTTTAAATATAAAAAATTAATTAAATTGTGTTTTTGGTTTGTGGTGCTCAAATGCAGTAGTTCCGCTTTACCCTGAATAAGCATGCAGATCAGAAAGCCAGTGGGAAAAACTCCTAATCAGCACACTTGCACCAGGACAGTGGCTCTAAAAGTACTGAAGCTCTTGTTTCAGTGGTACTGCCAGGAAATTAGCATTTTCAGAAAGAGGGGTTATCTGTTTCAGCCTCCATAGTTATTCAGTACAGGCTTTCTTTAACTCTTGTGACCTCCTCCATCACAAATCTGTTGTCTAATTTGGATTATATCTGGTTGACTGCAAACAAACTGTTGTATTTTTGGAACTTGAATTCTGTAAGGCCTCATGCACACACCACTTTTTCCCCTCCCCTCGTCGCCGCTGCTTCAAATGAAAAAAATGCTTAAGCTTAAACGCACCTAAAGCCATGTTTTGCATGGGCGTTCACGCTTCTTTATGTGCTTTTGCACATTTTGCATAAATGCTTTCTGTTAGGAGGCATCAACGCACCTAAACGTGTCTAGTGTTAATGTGTGTTTATCCATCTGTAAGTGGCGGTTGGTGGTATTTTTATGTTTTTGGGGAGTTGGGATGGCAAACAATACACCCGCCCCCCCATGGTTAGTTGGCTGGGTCACAGGAAACCCACACCCCCGGTTGGCCGGCACCCACCAGCCCCGCACTTACGAAGGCTTCACCCTGCGTCTCCTCTGCTACGGCAGCTTCACCTGTGTCCCCTCCCTCCTCCTCCTCAGCAGCCAATAGGATTGCTTCTCCTATCGGCCAACTGGGTGACAGGTCCCTCTTCTGGATTGGTCGGGAGGAGAATCAAGAAGACAATAGCTAATTTTTGTCACACAACTGGGTGGGCTTGGGTCGCAGTGCTCTGCGGCCCGAGCCCACCCTTTTTTGAAGCCAATTAAGTTCTAATCACGTGCTTCTAAAAAAATAAAAACATTGGAATCCATGTGTCCAGCACCCTGCGATAGCGACGGCAGATGTCTCATCATTGTATATGATCATTCACCATCAGGCATGTGGGGACACAAAATGGGGGCTTAAAACATACATTGCTATGCAAACAAAGGAAATATCTTGTTAAATGCCTAGATTTCTATTTAAAAAATAGCTATTTCTGGTATCATCATAAATTTTACCAACAAAAAACAGGTGTAGCCATGGGGGCCAAATTTGCACCCAGTGTAGCAGGATTATTTATAGCCCAATGGGAGGAAGAATCTGTCTATATGAATAGACCAACTGAATTCTTTTTCTATAAAAGGTATATCGATGATATATTTATTTTATAGAAGGGAGACCAAAACCAACTACAGGAATTTCTCAAATCATTAAAAATCAATGATAGAAACATCAAACTCTCCTGGGAAATCAAGGATAGTAAAATCTCCTTTTAAGAGCTAGAAATTATACAAAATGAAAATCAATTTATCACAAAAACACACTTCAAAAATGTAGAACGGAACAGCTATCCCCTATACAGAGTTTCCATCAAGGCAACTGGCTCTACAATACTGTATACCCAAAGGTCAACTCGTGCGACTTAGACGCAATTGTACCAGAATAGTTGATTATGCAGAACAGGCTGAAAAAATGAGACACAGATTAATGGATGAAGGATATGAAAAAGTCTTTATTGAAGAGAAAATAGCAGAAGTAGCATAAATGGATAGAACAGCAATTGTCCATAAGAATAGACCACTGGACCAATATTCGGATCAAGTACCCATCATTCTCGTCTATATTATACAACATAAAAAATAGAAAGGATTATACAGCACCATTGGCATATACTGCAGACAGACAGACATCTACAAGCAATGTTACCCATTAAACCTAAATTCGTTTATAAAAGAGCTCCGACTATTCGTGACAAAGTGGTAAAGAACGTCATAGACCCTCCCAAAAAAGGCTTCACTTTTTTTGCAGGAAAAGGTTTCTACCCGTGTAAACGATGCTATGCGTGTACACGTACTAAATACCCCAATGAAAAGAAGCTTAAGTTCACAACAATCAGTATCGGTAACACGTTTGACATTAATGACTTCATAGGCTGCAATACAGAAGGGGCAGTCTATGCCCTTGAATGCAGCTGTGGATTACAGTATATAGGACGCACAAAGAGACAGTTATGAATTCTTATTAAAGAGCATGTTCAGAACATCCAAAAAGGATATGATAAGCATAGCGTATAAAAACACTTTGCTAGAGTTCATAATCGCGACCCCACGCATCTTCAATTTTGGGGTATTGTACCCTATATTAGACATTGGCGGGGTAGCCATAAAATCAGAACCCTAAGCCAATTGGAATCCAAATGGATATTTTTAATGGACACTTACACCCCATGGTTTAAACATAGAGTTTGATTCAAACTGTTTTATTAATGATTTTTGAATTATTTGAGATAATTACCTTCTCCTATTAGCATCTGAGATATTGCATATATTTACGCTCTTGATATTTTTTTTCAGTGGTTCGCCCATCATTTCTCAATTTTTTCTCTTATCTGTCATTTTATACTATTTTTCTTACATAATAGATTCCACTCCATCGGTACATTGTTCCTTTAAATTGTGTTCACATTATTTATATCCTGTTTTTATATTTTTTACATTCACTCTACATATAAGGATTTATACTGCTCATGGTATTAATTAAGTATTCATGTGCATATTTTTTTCAACTAATTAACATTGGGTCGTTTTGACCACCTAGCGTTTATAGGGATAGTGCTATCTCTGTAACTTTCACCATTTTCTGTGTCCCTGGGCTCTGCTATGTTCGCCAACCATGTAGTACTTACTCATATAGGCATAAATATGTAGCTATCACTGCACACCCATCTAGTGGAGAAAGATACGATACAAACAATATATATATATCTCCTGGAAAATGGCCGACCGAATATCTACAGGAAAATGTCCGCTACAATTTACATTGCGGATTAATGGAAAATGGCTTTCTTTAATGCTTTACAATGAGAGGCTACAAAAAAATGGCCCCCAATACACATATCCCTATTATACTATATAAAGACACCATTCATGCCAGTGGCTATCCCCTGATGAAGTCATGTGGGTGTGATGATATGTACCAGGATTGGGCGATGGGCACATCAGAAGTGACGCAGGAGGACGAGCACGGCACTTGTGGATTGTATGTTTGTTTTTACTGATCCAATGTGCGTAATAAATTTGTTGTTTTTTAATAAATCTTTTTAAAAACGTACTACACTATTGGAGATTCATTCCTTACATATCAATATCGAGATATTGAGGAGATTATCGTGTAGGACCCGCAGGATTCTTATAGAGGAGGTTTTCCCGATCCCGGAGATCCACAGGCTGTGTGTATTACTGAAGACATCCTTGGAGGCGGGCGGAGATACTTGGACCCCAGAGAAAGAATCATTTATCTAATACTCTTACAACAGTAAGGTGAGCTTCTGGAGAGCACTGAGGTGTCACAACAACTATAGGGAATAGACACCAGTCACCTTATTTATTGGTTGGAAGAGATGGTTTATCTACCCCTTCACCTCATTTGACACTGCTGTGTCTGCACCTGGACTATATTCTGTTATATATCAGCCACTGCACATTTATTTGGTTGGCACAAGTGTGGCCACTTTACACATTGTTGCTATTATTTATTTCTTTGCACTTATTTATTTTTCTGTGTATGTATATTATATGCTATATGCTGGATGTTTATTTACACATATTTACTTTGATCACCTTTCTTGATATATTGATACTTGATATCGCATCATAATCATTTATTGCACCTTTTTAGGGCTCTTTCACACGGACGTGTCCGTGTACGGAGCCCGCTCTGCTCAGCGGGGGGATCGCTCAGTCAATCTCTGCTGAGCAGGCAGATGACAGGTCCGTCGCTGGACACCTGTCGGAGCGCCGCTCTCCCCTATGGGGGATCGGATGAAGACAGATCGTAGAGTCCGTCGTCATCCGATCCGATCTGCTGATGGATGGAAAAGTAGGTTTTTCCTCCGTCACACTTTTTTGGATCGGAGTGGGTGGGATGTAAGCGGACATGTCACCGCTGACATCCGACGCTCTATAGAGGTCTATGGAGCGTCTGTTCAGGTCCGCCTAAAAAACTGACAGGCCGACCTGAACGTATTGTCCGTGTGAAAGATGCCTTAGTCACGGATTTGCTAATTGGTGTTTTTAGCAGTTAAGTTACACTGTTTAAAATGATAGCGCAAGAGCATCACCTGTTTAGATTAGGAGCCGGGCGCATGGATTAGGGTGGGGGGCGCCCCGTATAGACGGACCGCCACTGGTGGGCACCTGTCTGTGATCCCTGTGAGTATCTACACTTGAGCAGTTTATTGCTTTCTATTGCACTTTACACATATATATTGTACATTCACATCAGTCCCTGCCCTCAAGGAGCTTACAATATAAGGTCCCTTGTTCACATTCATACATACACATACTAGGGCCAATTTATACAGAAGCCAATTAACCTACCAGCATGGAGGAAACTCCCACAGTCACAGGGAGAACATGCAAACTACAGGCAGGTAGTGCCATGGTTGGGATTCAAACCGACGGCCCTAGTGCAGCTAGGCATAAGTGCTAACCACATAGCCACTGTGCTGGGCATAACTTACCACTGTGGTCCCCAAGAGACGTAAGTAAGCACTAGGTATTACATCCCACCTAGAGCTGCACGATTCTGGCTAAAATGAGAATCACAATTTTTTTGCTTAGAATAAAGATCACGATTCTCGCGGTGTAATATCTTCTTTCACATTACACAAAAAAAAATTGGGCTAACTTTTCTGTTTTGTTTTGTTTTTTTAAATAAAAGTGTATTTTTTAAAAAAAATTGCGTTTGAAAAACCGATGCGCAAATACGGTGTGGCATAAAATATTGCAACAACCAAAAAAAAATATATATATATCATGTTTGGGTGCTCCAAGTAATTTTCTAGCAGAAAATAATGATTTTTACTTGTAAGCAACAAATGTCAGAAAAGGTTTGGTCTTCAATTGGTTAAACGTCCCTTATCCACACGCAGGAGTTCTTTCCTTTGATAAAAGAAGAAAAGATACTTTGTTTCTACTTATTTGCTGTGTTGTAATAAAAATTGGCAGGCCGCCTGGATTTTTTTTTTTCCAGCTGTGAGAACTCTCTGCACTTGTTAGAAAGATCATGATATGCTGTTTTGAAGATCAGGAAGGGAAAAAGATCGCGATTTTGATTCTTAACGATTAATCGTGCGGCTCTAATCCCACCTAACTACGAGTAGTATAAGTATCATTTTTGGGTGCACTTGGCCCTTTAATAGTGGTCAAAGCATGTGGCCAGTGTTTGTACAGTAACAAACATTAATAGAGCGATATTATGCGATATTATGCAGTGTAAATATTGTTAGGCGGGATCGATTTTGTTACATTTATGTAAGTGATGTAAGTAATTCCCTGTGTTTGTCCTAGTCTCAGCGTGAGCTGCTTGGAACAAATCACAGACATCTAATTATACTTGTAGAAATGTAAATTGTCTGCGTATCATGCGGAAGCAGATGAGACGGTGCAGATTTTTTTCTACCATTGTGTAGGCTGCTGGGGCTGTCCTGGAATTAGAGTCTGTAAATTATAGCCACAGTGGGCGGGGCTATTGTAAACACAAGCAGTGATTGGATATGACAATGGCATCATAAAGCTGGGTACACACTATTAGTTTTTTCTTCGTTCAACCCCGCGGGCTGAACCAAAAAAAAAACTGACAGCTGTTGTGTTCTGACGGGGGAGGGGGGGGTTGGGGGGGGCTACCCCCCCCCCCCCAAGCCACGGCATTCCTATCAGTGCTCACCACAATTGGTTGAGATTGCTGATTGGGAGTCAATCAGCTGCTGGTTTTCCAGCATGCTCACCCGACAGAAGCCGGCCAAACAGCTTCTGTCGGACAGGCTGACACACACACGGGCCGAATGTCGCCCGCTTTTTTTTTTAACCAGCCGTTGTCTCCTAAAATTCGGCCTGTGTGTACCCAGCTTTAACGTAAATGTAAACTCCAACTCAATGGCATTTAGTTTGCTAAAGCTCTCTATGGATCAAACTTTTTTTTTTAAATACAATACCTGTTTTCACATTTTTTCATCCTTCGTTGCATCTTAGTGCTACTGATCTCCATACAGCTTCTTTGCAGCCACTTCCTGTCTACATGCACTTCAGCTGATGAAGGCTGCAGGAGCACAGGGGCACCTTTGGACAGTAGCAGTTTTAACCCTTTCATGACTAAGCCTATTTCTGACATTTGGTGTTTACAAGTTAAAATCCGTATTTTTTGCTAGAAAATTACTTAGAGCCCCCAAACATTATATACATATTTTTAGCAGAGAATCTAGAGAAAAAAATGGCGATTGTAGCAATATTTTATGTCACACAGTATTTATTCAGCTGTGTTTTAAACGCAACTTTTTGGGAAAAGGGACACTTTCATGAATTTAAAAAAAAACGAAACAGTAAAGTTAGCCCAATTTTTTTGTATATTGTGAAAGATGATGTTACGCCGAATAAATAGATACCAAACATGTCACGCTTTTTAATTGCACACACTCGTGGAATGGCGACAAACTACGGTACCTAAGAATCTCCAGAGGCGACGCTTTACATTTTTTTTACGGTTACCAGGTTAGAGTTACAGAGGAGGTCTAGCGCTAGAATTATTGCTCTGGTTCTGATTATCGCGGCGATATGTCACATGTGTGATTTGAACACCGTATATATGTGGGCGTGACTTCCGTATGCGTTCTCTTTGCTGCGTGAGCTTGCGAAGACAGGGGCGCTTTCATTTTTTTTTTCTTATTTATTTTATTTATTTTTATATTATTAAATTGTGTTAAAAAAACAAAAAATTTTGATCACTTTTATAGCTGTCACAAGGAATGTAAACATCCCTTGTGACAGTAATAGGTGGTGACAGGTACTCTTTATGGAGGGATCAGGGGTCTAAAAGACCCCCGATCCCTCCTTTGCACTTCAAAGTATTCAGATTGCCATTTTCGGCAATTCTGAATACTTTATATTTTTTTTAAAATATACTGCCATTGGCAGTCGAGTAAACAGGAAGTGACGTGGTGACGTCGCTTTCATGTTTACAATCAGGGTACTTGAACAAAGCCGTTTCCGGCTTTGTGCCAGTCTGATCCCTAGCCGCCCGAAGAGGCAGATCGATGATCGGGACTCCCGGTGGGACGGGAGCCTTGTTCAGAGTGGCGGGAGGCGGCGGGAGGGGGGGCGTCCCCTCCCGCTCCTCCAGGATAACAGCCGAGCCGAGGCTGGTTGTGTTTTTTTTTTTTTTTACTTGGGTTTACTTTTGTATTTTTGTACTTAACCACTTGAGCTCCATGACCCGCCTATTTTTTGCTATTTAACACTGTGCTAATTTAACTGGCAATTGCGCAGTCATGCAACACTGTACACCAACAAAATTTCTATCATTTTTTTCACACAATTAGAGCTTTCTTTTGGTGGCATTTGATCACCATTGAGTGATTTTTTTTTTCCACAATATAAACAGAAAAAGACCCAAAATGTTGGAAAAAAACTCTATTTTCTACACTCTGCTATAAAACATATCCAATGAATAAATTTTCAAAAATCTAATTTCTTCATAAATTGTGGCCAAAATGTATTCTGCTACAAGCCTTTTGGTAAAGAAAAAAAAATCCCAAGTATATATTGATTGGTTTGCGTCAAAGTTATAGTACCTACAAACTATGGTATAGATACTGGAATTGTTATTTATTTATATACTACTAATGGCGGCGATCAGCGACTTATAGTGGGACTGTCATAATACAGTCGGCAATCTGAGACTAACTGACACTGGGGGGGGGGGGGGGGATGACTGACTGCCACTGACACTAATACAGTGATCAGTGCTAAAAATAAACACTGTCACTGTATCACTGTACTAATGACACTGGCTGGGAAGGGGTTAACATCTAGGTCAATCAAGGGGTTAAACCTGTGCCTAAC
Source organism: Lithobates septentrionalis (assembly GCA_037952835.1). Lineage (NCBI taxonomy): Eukaryota > Metazoa > Chordata > Amphibia > Anura > Ranidae > Lithobates > Lithobates septentrionalis. The sequence continues at coordinate 635,176 of JBBDGP010002223.1, forward strand.
AATGTTTAGTGTGTAAGATGTGCTGTTCTACTAAACAATGTGCTGGTTTTTACTCCCTGCCTTGCAAGGAGACAAAAAAATGGCACATCCTTGCTGTCTGAAGAGAGCCCTGTGTTGTTTACCAACACAGGGCTCTCTTCTGTCATTCGTTCAGCGGGACCCAATCATAAATCATTGGCCAGAGCCGGCTGATTGGCTTGTGCTGCAGCGAATGACAGCAGTCTTTTGGGTGAGCAGACCGGGTACGTGATTGTGCTTGTATGAGCCAACCTGCCACAGTAAATGTACTATGGTGGGTCGGCAAGGGGTTAACTATAAAAGAATAATAGAAAGAATAAAAAAAAAAAAAAAAAAAAAACTGCTCAGCTTTATCACAAGTATTATTCCAGTTCATTGTTCATATAATACAATGTGTAGGTCAATTGCAGTAAGAAAATGCTTTTTTCCATTACTGACTCCACTGCTTTACCAGGCAATTACCTCTGAAGAAATGTAAATGACTCAAGGCTTATATAGTGAACTTAATTACTGTGGCAATCACTCAGCACTGCATGAAGCATATTAATAATTGTAAACTCCTTTAAAAGTTTTTTTATTTGTATAATGCTTTGATTTTTCACCCCCTCTGGTCGGAGCTTTTGGCATTTACAGTAAATTACATAAAAATAGAACATCAGAATATGCTGATTATACAGCAGTATAAATACATATTGACATCTGTCAAAAAATTCCCCGTACATTCAATGAATTGTTTTTTCAAAACTCTACTTTTCCATTCTAAACCTATACGTGTGCAGTTTTAGGAGGTAGGTTGAATGTGTAAGTTCACCTTCAGCAACATTTTTTTAAAAACCCCTATGCAATTCTGTATCTTCTGATTAGAACATAGCAGTGCTCATGTTTCAAATGCTGCGCCTCCTCCCATTATACACATGCAGCCTTTGTGGGGGGCCTTTCTGCAAGAACTGCTGGTCCCTTGATCCCCCTCCATCCTGTCATATGCAGGGCAATCTGGACATTACAATTGTATGCCCTCTAGTGGCAGCTCTGGGCCATTTCAACTGCACATGTGCGCAGTATGTTCTCCTGCAGCAAGTTGAGCTCAGCTATAGAAGGAAAGAGCGCAGGGGGTGGCTGGTGGGACTCTTGCCTATCTCCTCCTCGACACGTTAATAAGTAATGCTGAGACAATTCTAGGGACAACATATATATATATATATATATATAAATCTAAACAGCTATAACTCCAAGTTATGATATTCTTTATAATGCCTAACTTTGTATGAGAGTGAACTCAGGCAGAGTTAGAAGTAAACAATTACCCAACCATGGTTCACTACATGCTGGGATAGTGGAGTTGAAATTTTCTTTTTGAAAAGTCTAGTGGGCCATGTTGGCTGTGATATGTTTCTACTTTTTAATATTTTCGGAATGTACTTTGTATTTTCTACCTGTTAATCTCAATAAACATTATTGAAAAAGAAAAAGAGGGAAAGAGCGCACTCTGCACACGTACAGTTTGAACAGCATGGAGCAACCACTACTGAGCTCAGCAAGAGAAGGGGAGAGCACACTGCGCATGCATGCATTTTGCATGGCCCGGAGCAGCTGTTAACGTCAAATGGCAGGACTGAGGGGGGGGCAGGGGTTTTTGCGGAGAGTTTTCATAACCCGACCAGGGCCTCTAAGTATTACTATTTAGCACATGAAATGGTGCGCTCCATGTGCTGCTTCTTCCTCTAACACTCTGGCCCCACTGTACAGATACTGCAAGAGGCTGATACCAGGTCAATTTCAATACTTACACGGCTTTCATTCCAAAAATAAATTTAATGAACCATTAATGATTACAGAGCTGCATTAATTTGGCACAAGGCATTTTTCCTAGATGATAACTGCCACTAGCCTGGAACTAATATCACTTGAACCAGGGGATGGCTGCTTCCATCTTAGCAGGTGTTTCTTGTGGTCACAGGGTCCTTCTAAGCCCACTTACTCATTATTTATAGCAGTGAATGACATTTCCTTCCTATTGTATTATGTTCTGGCTTGGCTTTAGCAGTGCAAATATAAGACTTCTTAATGACTATCCCCCTCTAGTGGCCAAAAATAATAACTGCTTCATGCATTAATTCTTCAACTTTTTTTTTTTTTTCGTTTAGAACACCTTTCCTCCAAAACAATTAATAATTATTTTATTTTCTACCAATTCAGTTATTGCTACCAGAAAAATATTGGAATGTTTAAGGGAACAATAACATGAAAATCCAAACATCAATTGCCAGTCTACCTAAAGGCTAATTTCACCTGTGCTTCATGTTACACCCATATTTAAAGTGTAACATAAAACTTGGTCACATAGAATGCGGATGTGTAATCCATTCAGGATCTGTGTATGGAAAAACTACAAGTCCCATCTTCCACCATGGCAGAAGTACTTCCTCCAGCTGAATCATTGAATGAGCATATTGAGATAAGGACTTGGGGTTGGGGTAACGGTCTTCAGGAGCATTGCACACATGATTTACTAATTGTGTTTGCAATGCTCTGCAAACTCCAAAACAAACATTTAACAAATGCACATTTTTTATTCATGTAGGTGCATGTATTTTTTGCAAACTTTAAACATTTCTGGGTCCTACTCTGCAAACAAATATGAATAATGTACATTACTTATTTTTTTGCCCAGATCACAAATGCAATGCTGTTGCACTTAAATTGTATCACCTCTTATGCCCTGTACACACGGCCAGACTTTTCGTTGGACTCAACTCCGAAGGACTTTGCAACGGAGTTCCGAGGAAACGGACTTGCCTACACACAATCACACCAAAGTCCGACTGATTCAAACGTGATGACATACGACCGGACTAGAATAAGGAAGTTCATAGCCAGTATCCAATAGCTGCCCTTGCGTCGTTTTTGGCCAGTCGGACTAGCATACAGACAAATGGATTTTTCGATAGGATCCGAGTCCGTCGGAAAGATATGAAACATGTTCTATTTCTAAAGTCCGTCAGATTTTTCAACAGAAAAAGTCCAATGAAGCCCACACATGATCGGAATGGACCTTTGATGCCGAAAAGTCCGGTCGTGTGTACATGGCATAAGTTGTATTCGGGCGGCACAGTGGTGTAGTGGGTAGCACTCTCGCCTAGCAGTAAGAAGGGTCACTGGTTCAAATCCCAACCATGACACTACCTGCCTGGAGTTTGCATGTTCTCCCTGTGCCTGCGTGGGTTTCCTCCGGGTACTCCGGTTTCCTCCCACACTCCAAAGACATGCTGATAGGTAATTGGATCCTGTCTAAATTGTCCCTAGTATGTATGAATGTGAGTTAGGGACCTTAGATTGTAAGCTCCTTGAGGGTAGGGACTGATGTGAATGTATAATGTATATGTAAAGCGCTGCGTAAATTGACGGCGCTATATAAGTACCTAAAATAAATAAAAATAAAGACAGGAAGATCTCTACTATTGTCCCCTATTATTGCTACATTTTGTCTAAACAACCACATTCAGTAGGTTTTGTAACACTGTATGTGTTATATTTGCTGAGATACCCCCTCCGTTGTAATGCCATTCTATCCAGACAAAAAAAATATTAAAATTTAAATGTATTAAAATTATTATTACAAATGATTTTTTTTTATTTTAAAAATAATACATTTATTAAAAAATATATTTTATGTAAAACTAGCATACACATCCACACCTTTACACCAGGCCCCTGTAATCCCTCTAAACCCTTGTTGCAAGGCAGTCTTCCTAATTTGCCTCTTCCTATTCCGCAGCATGTTCTGCTCCTCGGTGAGTGGCCCCGTTGTCTTCTGGGAACTGTGTGTGTTCCCAGAACACCACGGGGCCACTCACAGAGCGCCGCGCCGCTCGCGCGTGCGCAGTAGGAAACTGGCAGTGAAGCCGCAAGGCTCCACTGCCTGTTTCCCTTACTTAGGATGGCGGTGCCGTGACCCGAGAGCTGAGGGACGGGTCGGCCTCGGGCGGCCGACATCACGGGCACCCAGGACAGTTAAGTACTTATTTAAAGTCAGCAGCTATAGTGTTTGTAGCTGCTGACTTTTAAATTATTTTTTTTAGGGACGGAATCCCGCTTTAAGTGACAGCTCTGAGTCCGCTGATGTTGCTGACGCTACAACCAAGATAGCAGCACCCAGCAGCAAGTTCAAAGCTTGTGTCTGCATTAAGGAGATTTTTCTAAGTATGTAACATGCATAAAATCAGAAAGTTCTATCAGAAAATATACAAAATTCTGACACCTATCAGGATATTCACGATTTAAAATTCAAATGACATTGGATCTGTCAAAGTGCCATTGATCTAAAGCACAGCAGTAAATTAATAAACAGAAGAATTCTATATCTTAGACTGTCCAGACTTGAGTCCCGTTGAAATGCAGTGGCATGATCTGAAATATGGCATTCGTGTAGAAGATTGCAAAAATATACATAAACTTAAAAAAAAAAAATGTTGTATTCAGTAGTGGAGGAAAGGGCAAAATACCTCCTTACTGCTGTTTAGTTGAGATTATGAACAATAAAGATGTTCTGGTATTGGATACAGTATAAGGGTTTACATTATTTTTTTTTTTTAATTTTCGAAACTATTTGTTTAGTAAAGAAATGACATCATAAAATATTGTGCGTTTTAAGACTTTTTTGTTGAGACCAAAATGTGATCAAAATTTTGTTGCTATTCATATGGAAATCCATACAATTTGTAAGGTTTGCTAACTTTTTCTCAGAGCTGTACCTCCTAATTGTCTGAAATGATGGTATGTAGTCCTGGCTGGGAGTAATTAAGAAGGAATTAGGAAGTGTGAATTTATAGGGGCTTTTTTGTTGTAGCCTCCCTGGCGGTTTTCCCGAGTGTGGCTCGGGGTTAAAATTCAGCACCATTAGCGGTAACCCCGAGCCACACTCGGGATTACATTGCAGGATCCTGGAGCGGTACACCTTGTCCCTGGGATCCTGCGATGTCCCCTGCAGTGTCCGTGGGCTCCGTCCTCCTCCCGAAGCCTCTCTGTGCCGGGCTCCGTTCCCTGCGAGCGTCGCGACGCACGGGGGCGGAGCCTGGCGGCAAATTCAAAAAATGTAAAAATCATAACACATACAGTACTGTAATCTTACAGATTACAGTACTGTATGAAATGATTTCACATCACTTTTGTCCCCAGTGCTTTGGCCCATGCCCTGCATGCAGTTTTTTATTACATATACTGTTCTTTCTGCCTGGAAACTGGAGATTGTCCATAGCAACCAAAAAGTGTCCCTTTACGTCAAAAGTGGCTTTAGACCAGCTAGAAAGCGATAGTAAATTAGAACACTTGCAGAATTGAGCGATAGTGAATCGTGGGGAAATTTATTTTATTATTATTATTTATTTATTTTTAAATATTTTTTTTTATTTATTATATTAAAAATTATGTTTTTGTGTTTCAAACTTTATCATACCCGGGATATCTACTAGACTCTTGTTTGGACAGATTTAAGTGTGTTATTGTTAAGAATTACAGACCTACAATATAAAACGCCAAATTTCCATGCAAAATAATTGTACCGTTTTTAGCACCTAAAATCCGAAAAAATCACACCGCCAGGGAGGTTAAGCAACAGGTACAATTTTAATTGTTGGTGAGTTTGATAAATAGGGAGTCATACAAATTTATCGATCACAGGCACGAGAGACAGAACAAGGACGTCTGTGTGTAAACACACAAATCCCTGTTCTGTAAGGAGAGGAGGTGCAGATCGTGAGTTCCTAATAGCTATCTGTCATCTCCTATAGTCAGTCCCATCTCCCTACAGTTAGAACACACACGAGGGAACACAGTTAACCCCTTGTTTACACCCCTAGTGTTAACCCCTTCCCTGTCAGTGACATTTATACAGTAATCAGTGCATTTTTATAGCACTGATCGCTGTATAATTGTCAATCGTCCAAAAATGTGTCAAAAGTGTCCAATGTGTCCGCCATAATGTCGCAGTCTCGATAAAAATCGCAGATCGCCGCCATTACTAGTAAAAAAAATAATAATAATAATGCCATAAACTATCCCCTACTTTGTAGACACTATTACCAAAAATATGTAGAAGAATACATATCGGCCTAAACTGAGGAAAAAAATAGCTTTTTTAAAAAAACATTGGGGATATTTATTATAGCAAAAAGTACAACATATTGTGTTTTTTTCAAAATTTTCACTCTTTTTTGTTTTTAGCACAAAAAATAAAAACCACAGAGGTGATCAAATACCACCAAAAGAAAGCTCCATTTGTAGGAAAAAAAGGCCGTCAATTTTGTTTGGGTACAGCATCGCACGACTGCGCAATTGTCAGTTAAAACTATGCAGTGCCGAATCGCAAAAAATGGCCTGGTCATTGAGCAGCCAAATCTTCTGGGGCTGAAGTGGTTAAAATAAGTTTGGCATAACTCCATCAGTATCACCAGCAAAGCAGCTTCATTATTGTCCCATTAAAGAAGATGAGAATGTGCGCTGCATTTGGTCATTTCATCAATTGCCGCATCACAAATGTTCATTCTAGATTACGAACGGTAGTTTACAAGACCGAACTTTTCCGGCTCGTTCCTTGATTCTGAGCATGCGTGGTTGTACTTTCGACTTTTGTGTGACGATTTCTGTATTGACCATCAGAAAATTATTATTATCATCACTATACAGGATTTCTATAGCGCCGACAGTTTACACAGCGCTTTACAAAATCAGATGTTGAGTTCACATCCGACAAAAATTTTATTGCCTGCACATTCAGCTTCTGTCTGACGAAAAAGTCAAATCGGCTGTCGAAAGCACCGTACTAACGATCCGAAAATCCACAGACAGCTCGTCTTACGAATTTTCCCTTCTGATTTTCGTATCGTGTGTACGAGGCCTAACTTGGAGCTCTGACAATGTTAAAGAAGTGCAGCTGAGATGTGCTTTTCCTTATGTATGAAATAGGCCACTAAGGCCCCTTTCACACTGGGGCGGTGCGGGCACCGGCGGTAAAACGTCTCTATTTTTAGTGCTGCTTTACCGTCGTTTTAGCAGCGCTATTCAGCCGCTAGCGGGGCGGTTTTAACCCCCGCTAGCAGCCGAAAAAGGGTTAAAAACGCCCACAAAGCGCCGCAGCGGCGGCGCTTTGCTGGCGGTATGGCCGCGCTGCCCTATTGATTTCAATGGGCAGGAGCGGTGAAGGAGCGGTGTATACACCCCTCCTTCACCGCTCCAAAGATGCTGCTTGCAGGAGTTTTTTTAACTTCCTGCAAGCGCACCGCTTCAGTGTGAAAGCCCTCGGGGATTTCACATTGGAGACACAGCAGCGGCTCTTTCAGTGCGCTTTGCAGGCGCTATTTTTAGCTCTGTAGCTCCTGCAAAGCTCCCCAGTGTGAAAGGGGTCTAAGGAATAAAAAAAATTGCTCTGACATCTTACATTGTGACAGGAGGTCGGAGAATATAGTGGACAGGATTAGACTGAGGAGTGGCAGGGCATGAAATGGAAGCATTCAAGAGATCTAGGCAGTGTACTTGGTGTATGGAGCCTGGCATGGACACATTGTCTTTGTGTGACAAATGCAGAGTGCTACACAAAACATATATTTTTAGCAAAAGTAAAAGTTTGCATTTAATAGCCTGGAGATGAGGTTGGTGTGCCTCAAAAGCTTGTACTAGGATTTTTATAGATACTGTGTTACTAAACCCACCACAGTAAAATCAGTCTGTATATGCAATAAAGCATGTTTGTTATACTCACTGTGGAACCTAAGGGGTTAATCCTCCTCATTGTGTAAAAAGCCTGTTTGATCCTGTCTTCTCTGATCCTCCCCTTCTTCCACTGTCCCCAATCCATCTGCTGATAGAACAGAGCCTTGGGGGTACTCTGCATGGATGAGTTTGGGTGGAGGAACTTGACTGGCCTGCCTTTAACCCGATAGAACACCTTTGGGATGAATTAGAGCGAAGACTGCGAGCCAGGCCTTCTCGTCCAACATCAGTGCCTGACCTCACAAATGCGCTTCTGGAAGAATGGTCAAACATTCCCACAGACACTCCTAAACCTTGTGGACAGCCTTCCCAGAAGAGTTGAAGCTGTTATAGCTGCAAAGGGTGAGCCAACTCAATATTGAACCCTACAGACTAAGATTGGGATGCCATTAAATGTGAGTGTAATGTCTGTGTAAAGTCAGGGGTCCCAATACTTTTGACAATATAGTGTATATTGAGTAAGGGCAGATGATTAATATAGCATTTACTTCCTGGAATCCATCTTCCCTTGCTCAGGCATGCCGGCAGAAGGGTGTGCTTAGCTGTGAAAGCTCCCCCTCCCCTCTTGAAGGCTCCTGGGATGTATGACATCATTTGCCTAGACATGAAAACCAGGAAGTAGCTGAAGAAATGTAAATGTATTTATTAATGCTAGCAGTACAAGGATTAGAATAAAAAAGTCAATGTTTATTGAGAGAGTGAATTTCCGCTTTAATTAGATAGACTTATCTTAATCTGAGTGGGCATGGATTCAACAAGGTGCTGAAAATATTTGGTGAACCTACTGTGAGACAGACGCTGATGCAAAACAATGATCAGGAGTGTAGTCTGCAGACACATGGTCTGAGCAGACAGTAAATCACAAAACAGTAAATATGGATAATCAAAACCGGCAAAATAACAACAGTGAGTGTTGGCAGGTAGAAGTGAGGCTGGGTTCACACTGGTACGACACCACAGTCTTACGACTGTGGATCCGACTTTGCCCTGCGATTTGAAGTCCGACATCCGTCCGATATCAATGAATGGGGATCCGACTTTGATCCCGACAATACCAGGCACTTTGTGTCTGGTATGAATCTTTAGGGGAAACCCCACGCCAAATTAAAAAAAAATTGCATGGGTTTCCCCTGCAAGACCATACCAGTCACTTCAGTCTGGTATACATTTTAAGGGGAACCCCTATGCCGAAAAAACAGCGTGGGGCCCCCCAAAATCCACATCAGACCCTTATCTGTGCACACAGCCCGGCAGGTCAGGAAAGGGGGTGGGGACGAGTGAGCCCCCCCCCCCTTTTCTGAACCGTACCAGGCTGCATGCCCTTAACATGGGGGAGTGCTTTGGGGCAGGGGGGCCTTGCGCTCCTCCCATTCCAAAGCACCTTGTCCCCATGTTGACGAGGACAAGGGCCTCTTCCCGACAACCCTGGCCTTTGGTTGTTGGGGTCTGCAGGTGGGGGGCTTACCGGAATCTGGAAGCCCCCTTTAACAATAGAGGCCCCAAGACCCCCTACCCTATGTGAATGTGTATGGGGTACATTGTACCCCTACCCATTCACCTAAAAAAAGGGTCAAAAATAGAATGCAGTACACAAGTTTTTAAAGTAATTTATTAGGGCAGCTCCGGCGTCTCTTCCGATTTCTTATCCCCTCTCCGGCTCTTCTCCCTCCTCCGCTGATATCCTCTGCCACTTCGGTTCTTCTCCCTTTGTCCGCTGCCTTCTGCCTCTGCCGGGTCCCCTCTCTGCACTGTCTTCTCCCTCTGTTCTTCCTCTGATGTTGACTCTACACTCTCGCCCGCTCTGATGCTGGGTGCGCGGTGTGCCACTACTTATATTGGCATGGGGCGGGGTCACCAGATGACATCATCCGGAGGCCCTGCCCCCTTTTGACATCACAGCCGGGGCATGATCGGATGATGTCACCCATTGACCCCGCCCCATGCCAATATAAGTAGTGGCACACCGCACACCCAGCATTAAAGCAGGAGAGAGCATCAAGTCAACATCAGAGGAAGAACAGAGGGAGAAGACAGCGCAGAGAGGAGACCCAGCAGAGGCAGAAGACAGCGGACAAAGGGAGAAGAACCGGAGAGGGCTAGAAGACATCAGCAGAGAGCGGAGAAGAACTGGCAGAAGACATCAGTGGAGGAGGGAGAAGAGCCGGAGAGGGATAAAAATCAGAAGAGACACCCGAGCTGCCTTAATAAATTACTTTAAAAACCTGTGTTCTGCGTTTTATTTTTGACACTTTTTTTAGGTGAATAGGAAGAATGGTCAAGCATTCCCATAGACACACTCCTAAACCTTGTGGACAGCCTTCCCAGAAGAGTTGAAGCTGTTATAGCTGCAAAGGGTGGGCCAACTCAATATTGAACCCTACAGACTAAGATTGGGATGCCATTAAATTTGGTGTGGGGTTCCCCTTCAAAGATCTTCAGAGCACAAGTCGCATGCCAAAGTCGGATCAGTTAAGACGGCTATTTGACTGATCCGACTTCAGTGATATTCAATGGGCTGAAGTAGGATCAAAGTCGGACCAAAGTAGTGCAGGGAGCATTTTCAAAGTCGGACCCGCTTGTGTCGGACCAGTTAAGACGGCTCTCATAGGGAAACGTTGATTTGCACATGAAAGGCGACATGAGCTCCCAAAGTCGGAGGGTTTGTTGTACCAGTGTAAACCCAGCCTCAAAAAGAATCAGGCACAGACGGCAACACACTGTGCGCTTCTTTCCTGCACACACTGCCCACTGTCATACCTTGTGCACTCCTTTCCTGCAAACACTGCCCCCTGTCATACCCTGTGCACTCCTTTCCTGCAAACACTGCACACTGTCATACCCTGTGCACTCCTTTCCTGCAAACACTGCATACTGTCATAGCCTGTGCACTCCTTTCCTGCACACACTGCCCACTGTTATACACCGTGCACTCTTTTTTTGCACACACTGCCCACTCTAATACCCTGTGCGCACCTTTCCTGCACACACTGCCCACTGTCATACGCTGTGCACTCCTTTCCTGTACACACTGCCCACTGTCATACCCTATGCACTCCTTTCCTGCACACACTGCCCACTGTCATACCCTGTGCACTCCTTTCCTGCACACACTGCCCACTGTCATACCCTGTGCACTCCTTTCCTGCACACACTGCCCACTGTCATACGCTGTTCACTTCTTTCTTGCACACACTGCCCACTGTCATACCCTGGATACTCCTTTCCTGCACACACTGCCCACTGTCATACACTGTGCACTCTTTCCTGCACACACTCCCCACTGTCATACCCTGTGCACTCCTTTCCTGCATACACTGCCCACTGTCATAACCTGTACACTCCTTTCCTGCATGCACTGCCCACTGTCATACCCTTTAAACTCCTCTCCTCCACATACTGCCCGCTGTCATACCCTGGATACTCCTTTCCTGCACACACTGCCCACTGTCATACACTGTGCACTCTTTCCTGCACACACTGCCCACTGTCATACCCTGTGCACTCCTTTCCTGCACACACTGCCCACTGTCATACACTGTGCACTCTTTCCTGCACACACTGCCCACTGTCATACCCTGTGCACTCCTTTCCTGCACACACTGCCCACTAAAAATAAACAAATGCAATGTGATATATCACACACTCAAGTAAAAAAATATATATATAATTGCCGTGGATAATGCGCGAGTGAATGTTGAAGCAACTTGAATTCCCAAACAAAGAATGTAAATGGCGAAAAAATATATAAATCAAATACTTATTGTCAAGCAAGTGCACAGTGAAAGAAAGTGAAAGAAGTATAAAAAAAGTTGAAGCAAACATCAAAATATCAAAAATTCTTAATTTCAGCAAGTCCACAGTGAGAAAAAATAAATAAATATATATATATATATATATATATATATATATATATATATATATATATATATATATATATATATATATATATATATATATATATATATATATATATATATATATATATATACCAAACTTATTTTCAGCAAATCCACAGTGAAAGAATGTATATATAATATAAGCAAGAAAGTGGCCAGTAAAAGAAATATAAAAATATTGAGGTAAACATCAAAATATCAAAAATTCCTAATTTCAGCAGGTCCACAGTGAAAAATATATCTATATACCGTATATTCAAAACTTATCTTCAGCAAGTCCAAAATTAAAAAAAATATATATAATATAATGTCCCATAAAGTGACTCTGAGATGATGATCCAAATACAGTAAAACCTTGGATCGTGAGCATAATTCGTTCCAGAAACATGCTTGTAAGCCAAAGCACTTGTATATCAAAACAAATTTCCCAATAAGACATAATTGAAACTCAAATGATTCGTTCCACAACCATTTATTCATAGGTCCTTCAGTTTTTAGTCCATATAAAAAGATTATAGCAATGTAATAGGTTGTGCAACCATAAAATGTCCATCCACAAATGGCAGCCTCCCCAGGGGGATTACAAGCGAAATCCAGCAGGAGCTACAGAGTATAAATAAGAAGAGAGGAGCCTCTAAGTGTAGCAATATGTTGCTAAATGTTGAACCTTCATTAAATGTAACCATATTGCTACACTTAGAGGCGCCTCTCTCCTCTTTTTTTTTTTTTTTTTTTTAATTTTTTATTTATAGTAAGCAAAAAAAAGGGGGGTCCACATGGACCAATGTAACATTACATACTTTGTATTTTCACCACGTATTATAACATAACATGTTTCCATAGTATAGCATATTTCGTTATTGACCGGTAGTGTGGAATCGTGAGAATTTATTACTACACAGCAATTGTTTTCGTGTAATCGTGGTGGCTAGGTTAGGGTAGTCCCTTGTGTTTCCCCCTTCCGTTTTCCTTTTTCTCAAGAAGTGTGAGAGGGTCTTATATTCAAGAAGAATAGAAGAGGAGAAGGGGAGAATAATGTGAAAGGTTATAGAGGAGAGAAGAAAGGGGGGGGGGGGAGGTCTCCAGGATCATGGAGCATACATTGTATTTGTGGTATTTGTGGTGGGGCGACAACATCGGTGAGTTCCTTGTGTCCAGCATGCAGCAAGCGATTTCAAGCCGGATTTGACTCTCTCAAGGCTTGACCCTCATCCGAGTATATAAACATGTTCCACAGCTGCCACGTTTTGGAGAATTTCTCCTGTCTATTTTGAGCCGTGTGGATGAGGTCTTCCATGTGTTTAATTTCTTCTACTTTTTTGATCCATAGTGCTATGGATGGTGGGTCTTTGGATTTCCATTTTAGAGGAATGCATGCCTTAGCTGCGTCTAACAAATGACGCAGCACTGACTTTTTATATGTTTTTAAGGGAATGTTTGCTGCATGCAGGAGGAAAAAGGATGGATCATCAGTAATGTTATATTCTGTGAATTTCTGTATCGTCTGTTTGACTGCCAACCAAAAGTTCGTCAATCTAGAGCAAGACCAAAAGACATGTAGTAATGTACCTTTTTCGGTTTGACAACGCCAGCACAGGTCAGACGACCCCGGAAATAGTCTACTCAACTGTGCTGGGGTTCTGTACCAATGTGAGAGAATTTTGTAGTTCATCTCCTGAGTTTTGGCGCATATGGAGGATTTGTGTGTGAGTTTCAGTATCTGCTGTTTCTTGGCTGAGCTAAGGCTACAGTTCAGCTCCTTTTCCCATTTGGTTAGTCCTGGTGGAACATAGTCTGAAGGGGGCAAATTGAGAATACTGTAAGCTAGAGAAAGTGTGTGTGGTAGTGTCCCCTGTGTTGAACATATGTCTTCCAGTATGGTGGGAGTCTGTCCGCTCGTGGGGGAGTGGATAGTTTTGAGGAAGTGTCTCAATTGAAGTGCTCTCAGGAAGTCTAGTTTATATATACCTGTTGGGTCTGTAAGTTCTGCAGTCGTTTTCCAACGTCCTCCCCCACTAAAGTGGGAGGCTTGGAAAAGGCCTGATCCAGCTAGGTTCCTAAACATCGTGTCATGTAGTCCTGGTGAAAACAACGGGTTTCCCAGTATTGGGTAGAGGGGTGAGTTCAACGAGATTATGGTAGCCCTCTTAAAGAGTTGAGCGCAGGTTTGTATAGTGTTTCCTATTAATGGGTGTCTCCTGATCTCTGCTGGGATATTCGGGTGGCACCAGGGAGCTCTCCTAAGGGGTATCTGGCTTTGGTTTTGTTCCATGCTAGTCCAGAGTTTGGTCTCTTGGTGTCGACACCAATCGACCAATCTTCCCAAATGGACTGCCTGGTAGTAGGTACGAACGTCAGGGAGTGCTAGACCACCTGACAGTTTGGGGAGAACCAGTATTTTATGAGCAAGCCTCGGTTTCTGTTTGGCCCATACAAATTCCGTAAAGGTCGATTGTACCTTCTTGAAAAAGGGTGTAGGTATGTTTACTGGTAGTGCTTGCATAAGATAGAGAAATTTGGGAAGAATAGACATTTTAAGTATGTTACATCTACCCACCCAAGAGTGCAATCCTGTATTCCATTTGTTTAGAAGTTCCCTGATCGTTTTAAGTAGTGGTGGGGAAATTTAGATCGTAGATCCGAGATAAATCGTGGGGAATTTGCGTGCCTAGGTATTTTAGCGCCTTGTTGTTCCATTTCAAGTGTATGCTGGATTGGAGGTGTTGAAGCTGTGTTTGTGGTATTCCGACCCCCATAGCTTCCGATTTGGCGAAGTTTATCTTTAGGTTGGACAAATTACCATATATTTCGAATTCTTTAAGTAAATTCGGGAGTGATATTATTGGATTTGTGAGTGAAAACATAAGGTCGTCCGCGTATGCTGACACCTTATGTTGATTCTGATTTATCTCTATACCTTTGATGTTGGGGTTCAGTCTTACATGGCATAAAAAGGGTTCAAGGGATAGAGCAAAGAGGAGTGGGGAGAGGGGGCATCCCTGTCTTGTCCCATTGGTGATTGGGAATGGGTCTGAGATCGTCCCATTTGCTCTTACCCTGGCGGTCGGTGTTGTGTAAACTGCCATTATCCAACTTAACATCTTGCTGCCAATTCCCGTGTGTCTAAGCGTTTCAAACATAAAGGACCAGTTCACGCGGTCAAATGCTTTTTCAGCATCTGTGCTGACAAAGACACTCGGCGTGTTTGTGTGGTTGGATGTGTGTATAAGGTTCAGTACTTTAGTGGTGTTGTCCCTCGCCTCTCTGGTGGGCACAAAACCTACCTGGTCAAGATGTATTAAGCTCGGAAGATGAAGTTGTAGTCTGGATGCAATTATTTTGGTGAATAGTTTGATATCTGTGTTGAGTAGAGAGATTGGTCGGTAACTTCCGCATTGGGTTGGGTCTTTCCCTTCTTTTGGAATGACCGAGATCTGAGCCTGCAGAGAAGAGCTGTGGAGTCTGCCCCCTACCGCTAGGTTATTAAACAGCTCTACCATGTGGTCTCCCAGGGATGGCAGAAGAGTTTTGTAGTATTGAACTGTTATGCCATCTGGTCCTGGAGCTTTTCCCAATTTGGTGTTACCGATTGCTGTCTGTAATTCAGGTAGTGTAATAGGGTCCTCCAAGAGGTCACGCGTTTCCGCGGGTAGTGTGGGCATCTGGGATTCAGTTACGTAGTCTCTTATACGTTCCATTGAGGGACCTGTCGTGGGCATGTTGTATAATTTTTCGTAAAATGATTTAAATTCATTGGTAATTTGTTGGGGGAGGGTCTTTTTTTGGCCCGTGTGTGATAAGATATGAGGTATATATGATGCTGCTCTTTGAGTTTGTAGAGATTGAGCTAGCATTCTTCCACATTTATTGCCAGATTCGTAAATTTTTTTCCTAGTAATTTGCATCGCAGACTTAGCTTTATGATGAAGCAAGTCTGTGATCTGTGCACGTACTGTGTCTAGTTTAGTTTCCACTTGTCTAGTCTGGGTTTGTTTGTGTGCGATTTCTAGTGACTGTAGCTTATTTATCAGCTTTGTCATCTGTTCAGTCCTCTGTTTTTTAAGTCTTGAGCCATGTTGTATTAGGATGCCCCGAATCACAGCTTTGTGGGCTTCCCATACAAGACCTTTGTCACTGCCCGTGGTGTTATTGGTTTGGAAGTAGTGTGTTATCTCTCTGTTGACAGCTGCAAGTGTCTCTGGGTCTTGTAATAGGCTCTCATTAAGTCTCCAAGGGCTTCTTTGTCCCTTGTAGAAGTCTGTCAAGGCATACCTCATCATAACTGGGGCGTGGTCTGACCATGTAATAGAGCCTATAGTGGTGCTTCTGACTGCCTGTAGTTGTCTGTGGGGAAGCAGAAAATAATCTAAACGTGAGTACGTTTGGTGAGGGCGGGAGTAAAATGTATAGTCCCGTTCTCCGGGATGTAATAGGCGCCAGGCGTCTATTAATTGTGCCGAGTGTAGGGCTGAATAAATAGCTTTGCGTATTCCCTTGTGTATGGAGGATGTTCCCGTCGAGGTGTCTTCTGTAGGGAGAAGGGGGATATTTAGGTCGCCGCCCACTATAAGTTGGCCCTCAGAAAATCTTTGGAGTGATTTCAAATTCTTCCTGAGGAAAACATCCTGGTGGCAATTGGGAGCATATAGATTGGCTATAGTTACTTTTGCTTCCCCTATTTTGCCCTTGATGAAGAGATATCTACCCTCCGGGTCTGTTTGTATGGCAGTCAGTGACCATGGGATTTTAGCTGATATTTGAATGGAGACACCTCTGGATTTGGCTTCTGAGTAGGTTGAGTGATATACTGTCTGGTAGAGTCTGTTTTTCAGGATAGGGAAAGCAATTTCCCGGAAGTGGGTATCTTGCAGCAGAACAATGTCTGCCTTCATGCGTTTCATGTCGTTTTGTAGCATGCGCCTTTTTTCTGGGACGTTAAGTCCTTTGGCGTTTAAGGTTACGATATGGAGGGCGTCCATGATCCTGGGGAGTAGGAGGGTGAGGAGAAAGTAGAGAGGGGAGGTGAGATCAGCGGGTTAAGAGGAGGTAGAAAGAAAAGTACAGAGAATCAGAAAATAAATAGAAGTGAGGGTAGAGGTCCCTCGAACACTATTTCAAGTTTCTAATAGAACAGCAATATCTTGCTTATACGCTCTACAGGAGAACCTGTGTATTGAGCGCAGACCTAAGTGGGAGTGTAGTCAGCGAAGGGCCTGGGAGATACCTGGACACCGCCCACACCCCCCCTCCGCTCTGTTTAGTGTTTAAGGTCATGCAGGTGATATGTTGGCAGGTGGTGTAGTAGACAGGAGATAAAACAAATATGGAAACCTCAATTAGCAGCCTACTTATATAGCAGTTTTAACAGATCTTAACTTAGATATCTACATGTGTATGGTTGAAAAATGGGTCGGATATGCGGACAAAAAACAAAAAATGTAACAACTCTCCGGTGGGGCTTCCCCCCCCCCCCCCCCCGCCCCCCGGATCCATTCTAGCAAGCCTCCAACATACTAGACAGTAAAGTCCTAGTTTACCTACGGAAGAGTTCCTCTCCGACCGTCCGAGACCCAGTCCATGTAGGTAGTCTCTTCCTCTAGGTCAGTTAGAACGGCCGGATAGTGTGATTCAGGGTTCACAGTTATTTTAGACGGAGGTGCTTCTTTACCGGATTTCAGGTTGGTATATTGGCCGTCCATGCGGATTTAGGTTAGCTGTCAGGTAAGAGGAATGCACTTCACTGAAGATGTCCCTCCATTGTGTATTATGTGTTGGTCTGGTCTACAGTGGGTAAGTGGTCATTAAGGATTTCCGTCTTGACTCGTGGTTCATGGTGGGATGAGGGCAATATTCCCGCGAGCTGGGTGAGTGTAACACATTCTGACGGTGGGGTTTCTGTATATCTTTCGTAGATGTTTTCTGTGTGCGAGAATCTGAGATTTCTCCTGTATGTTTCGCTGATTGGCCTCGTGGACTTGCGTAGGCAGACTTTGTTCAAGGCGCAGTCTTAAGGTTGCATTTTCCCCCTGGTCCTCTACCAATTCAGGGGGACCCGGCAAGGGGGTGTGAGGCTTTTGTCCCTTCTCAATGCGGTGATCTGCAATATACATTTTGAGCTAGCAAAGAGGAAGGTCTACCTCCAACCTCAACTCTCCTCCCCAGACCAGAAACGTGATTCTGAGTCTGGGGCTTGGTGACATGTCTGTATGTGGCTGTATCCAGGGGCCGCTTGGGGCTAACGAACAGGGAGTCCCCTCCAGAGGATTAAATAAAGAACTATGCCGCAATGTCCGAACCCACAACCCACATATTTAAGCTATTAAGTCACAAAGTTCAAGACTCACGTGAACCGCTGCTGTTTGAGGCTCTAGCACGTCCCCGGTTTCTTTGGGATCTGGCTGGCTGGTTGGGTCTGAACGCAGATGGTCCTGGATGGCCCATCGGCCTTGGAATTTTCAGCCTCCAGTTCGGTACTGGGAACGGGTCAGCTCCTAAGAAGGTGAAACAGGCAGGGAGATCTGCTGGTGATCGCAGCGTAAATGTAGAGTTGTTAGAGCGGAATATCACTGCCAAGGGGTATCCCCATCGATAGGTGCAACCATGTTGTCTAGCAGACTCCAGTAGCGGTTTCAGCATGGCTCGGCGTTGAAGCGTGGCTCTGGAAATATCCGGGAGGATTTGTATTTGAGCGCCGTCGAATTCTATGTCTCCGCTCTCCCAGGCATTGCGCAGGATGGTTTCGCCTCTCTCCTCTTTTATACTCAGTTGTGACATTTTGCTACTTGTATATCAAGACATCGCTTGTATAGCAAGTCAAAATTTATTTAAAAATTTTGCTTGTCTTGCAAAACGCTCTCAAACCAAGTTACTCTCACTGGTCCGACAAACGCTCCGACATTGGGAGCTCATGTCGCATTATGTGTGAAATTCAATGTTTCCCTATGGGAGCCGTCCTAACTGGTCCGACACAAGTCGTTCCGACTTTAGAAATGCTCCCTGTACTACTTTGGTCCGACTTTGATCCTACTTCAGCCCATTGACTATCATTGAAGTCGGATCAAAGTCGGATCGCCGTCTCGCATGACCTGCCTTCGGCATGCGACTTGTGCTCAAATGATCTTGAGGGGGAACTCTGCGCCAAATTTTAAATAAAAAACGGCATGGATTCCCCCTCCAAGAGCATACCAGGCCCTTGGGTCTGGTATGGACCTCAAGGGGAACCCTACACCGAAAAAACAGCGTGGGGGTCCCCCCAAATCCATACCAGACCCTTACCCGAGCACGTAGCCTGGCCGGTCAGGAATGGGGGTGGGGACGAGCGAGCAGCCCCCCTCCTGAACCGTACCAGGCCGCATGCCCTCAACATGGAGGGGTGGGTGCTTTGGGGCAGGGGGGGCGCCCTGTGGGACCCCCCACCCCAAAACACCTTGTCCCCATGTTGATGAGGACAAGGGCCTCTTCCCGACAACCCTGGCCGTTGGTTGTCGAGGTCTGCAGGCGGGGGGCTTATCGGAATCTGGGAGCCCCTTTAACAAGGGGGCCCCCAGATCCCGGCCCCCCACCCTTTGTGAATGAGTATGAGGTACATTGTACCCTTACCCATTCACCTAGGAAAAAAAGTGTCAATAAAAAAACACAGTACACAGGTTTTAAAAGTAATTTATTAGGCAGCTCCGAGGTCTTCTTCCGACTTCGGGGGGTCTTCTTCCGACTCCGGGGGTCTTCTTCCGACTTTCGTGGGTCTCTCCGGCGTCTTCTCCCGGTGTCCGGATCTTCAGCCGGCTCCTCCGCGATCTTCTGCCACTCTTTTGCTAGCGGTGGCCCAGACCTCTGGATCGTCTTCTCACTCTTCTCTTCTTCCGATGTTGACACAACGCTCTCTCCAGCTGGAATGCTCTCTGAGCGCTCCGCAATGGACTTATATAGGCGGTGACCCCACCCCCTTAGGAGGTCACTGTCCCGGGGCATGCTGGGACTGTGCCGTAATAAGGGGGCGTGGTAACCGAGTGTACCCGTGTACTGTGTTTTTTCATTGACACTTTTTTCCCTAGGTGAATGGGTAGGGGTACAATGTACCCCATACTCATTCACAAAGGGTGGGGGGCCGGGATCTGGGGGCCCCCTTATTAAAGGGGGCTCCCGGATTCCGATAAGCCCCCCGCCCGCAGACTCCGACAACCAACGGCCAGGGTTGTTGGGAAGAGGCCCTTGTCCTCATCAACATGGGGACAAGGTGCTTTGGGGTGGGGGGGCTCGCAGGGCGCCCCCCTGCTCCGAAGCACCCACCCCCCCATGTTGAGGGCATGGTACAGTTCAGGAGGGGGGGGGCGCTTGCTCGTCCCCACCCCCATTCCTGACCGGCCGGGCTGCATGCTCGGATAAGGGTCTGGTATGGATTTGGGGGGACCCCCACGATTTTTTCGGCATAGGGGGTTCCCCTTAAGATCCATACCAGACCCAAGGGCCTGGTATGCTCTTGGAGGGGGAACCCATGCCAGTTTTGTATTTAAAATTTGGTACGGAGTTCCCCCTCAAGATTCATACCAAACACAGTGCCTGGTATTGGCGGGGATCCAAGTCATATCCCCGTTCATTGAAAGTCGGACCCATGCCAGCCCTAAGTCGCAGGGCAAAGTCAGATCCAAAGTAGGACGGCTGTCGTGTCGCACCAGTGTGAACCCAGCCTAATATTAACCGTGACTTCACACATGTGCTCCCCCCGTGTGACCACACAAAAACAGCTGAATCACCTCTGGGCTCTAAGTAGCAGGATTTACAGGCTCCCCCAGGTGTAATCCAAAGATGGTATCCTCAATTCAAAATACAAAAGAGGCCAGATAGTGCATTATCGTTTAAATATAGAAATTTATTGTAGGTAAACATCAGGGTACTCACACTTTATGGGTGCTTGCAGCGCACCAGGCTATAGAAAACATATAATGTTAAAATCATCTCCAAATGGTTTGCAGGCTTGTGTGAATCAACAGCTAGCTCAGAGAGCAAGTGACTGTCTCCTCCACCGTCCTGGCCCCTCCCCTACGCGTGACGACAGAGGACGATCACGTGTTTCCTCAGGGGAATCTGAGCTAACTGCTGATTCGCACAAGCCTGCAAACCATTTGGAGAGGATTTTAACATTGTATGTATCTATATCACACACTGCCCACTGTCATACCCTGTGCATTCCTTTCCTGCACACACTGCCCACTGTCATACACTGTGCACTCCTTTCCTGCACACACTGCCCACTGTCATGCCCTATGCACTCCTTTCCTGCACACACTGCCCACTGTCATACCCTGTGCACTCCTTTCTTGCACACACTGACCACTGTCATAGGCTGTGCACTCCTTTCCTGCACACACTGCCCACTGTCATACCCTGTATACTCCTTTCCTGCACACACTGCCCACTGTCATACACTGTGCACTCTTTCCTGCACACACTGCCCACTGTCATACCCTGTGCACTCCTTTCCTGCATACACTGCCCACTGTCATAACCTGTACACTCCTTTCCTGCATGCACTGCCCACTGTCATACCCTTTAAACTCCTCTCCTGCACATACTGCCCGCTGTCATACCCCCTGTACTCCTCTCTTGCACATACTGGCGGCTGTCATCCTCTACAGTCCTCTTCTGCACACACTGCCTGCTATAATTCCCTGTGCAATCCTTTTTTACACATACTGCCCACTGTCAGACCTTCTGCATCCCTCTCCTATACACACTGCCATACCCTGTGCACTCCTCTCTTACACAAACTTACCCCGTAAACTCCTCTCCTACACACACTGCCAGCTGTCATTCCCTGTGCACGCCTCTCCTACACACACTGCCCACTGTCATACCCTCTGCACTCCTCTCCTGCACATACTGCCAGCTGTCATACCCTGTGCACTCCTCTCCTACACAAACTGCCCGCTGTCATTCCCTCTGCACTCCTCTCCTGCACACACTGCCCTCTGCCATACCTTCTGCACTCTTCTCCTGCATACACTGCCTACTCTCATACCTTCTGCACTCTTCTCTTGCACACACTGCCCACTGTCATATCTTCTGCACTCTTCTGCACAAACTGCCTGCTGTCATTCCCTCTGCACTCCTCGCCTGCATTCACTGTCATACCTTCTGCACTCCTCACCTCCACATACTGTCAATTGTCATTCTACTTTTTAGCATTATTTGTTATATCCCCAACCATTCCTGCTCTGAAACAGGCACATTTCGACAGTGTACATATAATGGTACTCTGTAAGCAGAGTTACATCTCAAGGGGCTGCATTAATAATAGCACAACAGAGAGCAGGCTAAAGTCCAGTCCATGCTGATGTCACAGAGTCGGTCCAGGCCCCGATTTATCACGACCACGGAGTCGGGATCCGCCTAGATCCCTGGACCGACACCCGGCTCGGCCTCTCTGCGAGCCGCTGAGAGCCTGAGCTGGCCGCTCCCCGCCCCTCCACAGCTCAGCACTCCAGTGAGCGAGGAGGGGGCGGAGCAGAGAGATGGTGACTGACAGTCAGCAGCTGTCTGCTCGGGGAGCTGTAAGAACAGAGCGATCGGCAGTGTTCGATCACTCGATTCTCAGTGTAGAGGTGCTGGGGGACAGATGCGGCATCGGATCCATGCATCCACCTAGATAAATATGAATCAAAAAAAAAACAAACTTCTCTTTAATGCATGAACTGCATTAGGATAAAAAACCTTCTGTCTTTACAACCACTTTGACGTTAGAGAAAATAGAAATATTTTATATATAAACCTGCAAGTTAACAGTGATTAAATACTAATTTTTCGGGCTCCTGGATAAGCCTCATAATGATTGATTCTTTTAATGAATGATTCCCATGTCATACACAAAGGCCACACCGTTTTAAAACACATTATATCATAGTTGTGCAAGTGTTAATAAGAAAGACTTCTTAGTGGGAATTCTCCCTCCAGTCCGATAAATGCCTCTGTTTCCATGGAGACTTAGTCTCCTCCTGCTCTAAATCAATAATTTTGCTTTGCCCTGGTTCTGCGATGCTAAAAATAGCCCTTCCTTCTGTCTTAGTGCTTCTGCTGAAAAATCTGTGCGCATAACCCAAACAGCAAAACACAATATTACTTAATGATTACAGCCGTGTTTGCTGCTAACAGTATCGATTAAAATGGAATGCGTATCCAACAAGCCTGAGCGCAGGCTACTTGTTGAGGCTGGCAAAACAAGATTAAAAAGCAAACGTTTTCTTATATTGCAGCTTACTAATTCCGAGTTGTGATGGCTGCATTCGTTTTTCTTTTTCCGGCTTTCTTCTATTTTCATCTGGTGATCCAGCCAGCAAGGCTTAAGCTCTCCAGCAGAATGTATCAGTTTACATGGATGAGACAAAGCACCTAACACTGGCAGGGGTGATTAACCACTTCAGCCCCGGAAGGATTTACCCCCCTTCCTGACCAGGGCACTTTTTGCGATTCGGCACTGCGTCGCTTTAACTGACAGCCACTCAAACTGCCCAAATCCTTACCTCCTACACTCCTCTCCTACGCACGCGCGGCCGTGCGACATTGCACCCAAACAAATTTGACATCCTTTTTTCCCCACAAATAGAGCTTTCTTTTGGTGGTATTTGATCACCTCTGCGGTTTTTATTTGTTGCGCTATAAACAAAAAAAGAGCGACAATTTTGAAAAAAACACAATCTTTTTTACTTAATAAATATCCCCCCAAAATATATAAAAAATATTTTTTCCTCAGTTTAGGCCGATATGTATTCTACATATTTTTGGTAAAAAAAATTGCACTAAGCGTATATTGATTGGTTTGCGCAAAAGTTATAGTGTCTACAAAATAGGGGATAGTTTTATGGCATTTTAATTATAGATTTTTTTTTTTATATTGGTAATGGCAGCGATCTGCGATTTTTTTATCGTGACTGCGACATTATGGCGGACACTTTTGACACTATTTTGGGACCATTGTCATTTATACAGCGATCAGTGCTATAAAAATGCACTGATTACTGTGTAAATGACACTGGCAGGGAAGGGGTTAAACACTAGGGAGCGATCAAGGGGTTAAGTGTGTCCTAGGGAGTGATTCTAACTGTGGGGGGGGTGAGCTACTACTCACATGACAGCGTTCACTGCTCCCAATGATAGGGAGCAGTGATCTCTGTCATGTCACTAGGCAGAACAAGGAAATGCCTTGTTTACAAAGGCATCTCCCCGTTCTTCCGCTCCGTGACACGATCGCGGGCACCTGGCGGACATTGAGTTTGCGGAACCCGCGGTCACGGAGCACGCGGCAGGCGCGTGCGCCGCAATGTCGATATCTTAAAGGGGACGTACCTGTACGCCCTCGTGCCATTCTGCCGACGTATATCGGCGGTCAGGAAGGGGTTAAAATGATCAGTTTTTATTTATTCATGTAAAACCTTTATCCCAAAATGAAAAAAAAAACTGTTTGCTATAATTGAATGATTGTAAAGTGTGAGCTGGCATTAGGCTTTAACCACTTTAGCTCCGGAAGGTTTACCCCCCTTCATGACAGGCCATTTTTGCGACACGGCACTGCCTTTCTTTAACTGAGAATTGCACGGACGTGCGACGCTGTACACCAAAAAAAATTTTTGTCCTTTTTTTCCCCACAAATAGAGCTTTCATTTGGCGGTATTTGATCACCTGTGGGGGTTTTCATTTTTTGCGCTATATATAAAAAAAGTTGGTTTCGAAAAATAAACAATATTTTTTACTTTCTGCTATAAAACATTCCCAATAAAATTTTAAAAAAAAAATCTAATTTCTTAATCAATTTAGGCCAATATGTATTCTGCTACATATTTTTGGTAAAAAAAAAATACCAATACGTGTATATTGATTGGTTTGCGCAAAAGTTATAGCCTATACAAACTATGGTATATTTTTATTTTTTATTAGTAATGGCGGCGATCAGCGACTTACAGGGGGACTGCGATATTGTGGCGGACAAATCGGACACCTAACTGACATTTTTGACACTTTTTGGGTGCTAAAAAATATGCACTGTTACTATACTAATGACACTAGCAGGGAAGGGGTTAACATTAGGGGCGATCAAATGGTTAACTGCGTTCCCTAGGACTGATTGCTAAGAGCTCTTTCACACTGGGGCGTCGGTGGGGCATCAGCGGTAAAAATAGTGGCGCTTTACTGTCGTTTTTGGGGGGTCTTCGCCTGCTAGCGGGGCAGTTTTAACCCCTAGCGGCTGAAAAAGGGTTAAAATGACCCGCAAAGCGCCGCAAAGCGGCGCTTTGCTGGCGGTTCTGCAGCTGTGCCCATTCAGTTCAATGGTCAGGAGCGGTGTATACACCGTTCCTTCACTGTTCCAAAGATGCTGCTTGCAGGACTTTTTCTACCATTCTGCCAGCGCATCGCTCCAGTGTGAAAGCCCTACAGCTTACACACTGGAGAGACAGGAGAGGCACTTTACAGGCACTATTTTTAGCGATGTAGCACCTGTAAAGAGCCTCAGTGTGAAAGGGGTCTAACTGTGGGGGAGGTGCTTTGACTGGATGAATGTAAAGATCTGTCTTCCTGCATAGCTGGAACACAGGATCAGCACATTCCCCTCTCACAGAACGTCGGTCTGCCTTGTTTACATAGGCAGACAGCTGTTCTGCCTTTCTCACAATCGGTGAGTCCCGGCAGACAACTCATCCGCACGAACCCGCTGATTGGCTCCCACTGTGTCCAATCAATGTTGGAGTGGGTCGCGCGCTTCAGACCTGAAACAAATTAACTGGCTGAATAACCAGTTCCAAATTTTACATGCCATGTTTCTTATCCTGTGACTAGGTTTTCATCAATAACTATGGTTAACCTTTTCCCAATCATTAGTCCAACGCAATCCTGGGTGGGTGGCTGTGGCTGGCCGGTGGGCCGTCCGGCCTTTGCCTGCCCGGGAGCTGCGATGGGCACTGCCGGCTTCTGGGTCCCCCCCCTTCCTCCCCCGCCCGCCCCTCCTGGTGGGCGTGTGTGTGGGGGCGGGGCTTGCCGCCACTGCCCATCGACGTCACGTCACCAGCGGTGGACGTGTGCCGCGCCTCCCGGCGCCGCCGCGCCCTCTGCGCTGTGGTTGCTATGCTCGCAGGCTTGGTGGGTTGGTCCCAGCGGCCGCCGATCATTGGTCGGCTTCCCGCTCTGGCTCCTCCCACCCTCGGCCGTGCGTACGTGATGTTGGCGGGCCTCCCCGCGGCGACGCCTATATATGGGCGCTTTTGTTCACCTGGGGCGGTGCAGCGCTCGAGGTACACTACAGGTACACTCCAGCATGGTGGTGGTCGCTCCACACCACCCTGTCACACAGGTAAGGCCACTCTTCACCTTGGTTGCTCACATGTCATCTTCCAGCTTTTCCCACTCCTCTTTCCCTCACTCCTTTCCTCACTCTACCCACTCACTCACCTACCTCCACATCACGCCTACCTCCCCCCCCCCTTACCTTCACCCTCCCCAACTCCCCCCTCTGCACACATACTCCCTGCATTATCACTCATCTATCACTCTCAACTCTAGGGTACCTCGTGGCTCTGCATCGCCCTGGGGGGATGCCTGTTTTGGTCGCCGCGGCGGGGGGGCCCGCCTCAGCTCCCGGCCCGGCATCAGTTCCGGATGATTGCCGTACCTGGCCATTCACTATCTACCCATAATTGCTGTGAGTACTTTTATTTTTGGGGGATTATTTGGCCCCCTGTACCCACTGTTACCTTGACCCTTGATATTATTACTATTATTTTTAATTTCCAGAAACATGACATGTCTGCTCCTGATGAGTGGTCTTGAACCACGAAACGCGTCGAGCTACCGGTTGTCCTTTATTGTCCCAACCCATGCTATACAGAGTTTTACCCTTTAACAGGAATTTGAGGCCAGCTATCAGGCAGGCATTACCTTGTTTTAACTATCTACGCATTCTGACACCTGGTGATCCCTTGTCTATCTTCAGTAATATTGCTCATACCCATGTTATTACTCATGTTACCTTTTATATCCTTGATAACTATACTAATGGTCCTTATGTTGATCCCTGGTTATCATTGTTAACATTTTACCAAGTGTTAAATTGATATTGTCTGATACCATTGTTTGTATGAATATGCAAATAAAGAATTTTATTGACCCACCGTTTTGTGTCGGCTTGCAAACCATTGGCTTCATTCAAAGTCCCACCTCCTCCTCCTTCACCCACTGGCTTCTGCTTGTGGGTTTTTAGATATTGTGTGATAGGGATGGAAACGTGCGACCTCTACCCGGCGCAGTTTCATTTAAAGTCCCAATTCCCCTCCCCCTTGTTGTTTATATGAATAGGGATGGAAGCCCATGGTTTGCTCTACTGCTCTATCTTGATGTTATCAATGATTGTTATCATCCTGCCCCTATTGATTCCTTGGTAGCCTCACCTGTGTTTACTTTTGTGTCATTTTCACCAGTTCCAAATTTTACATGCCATGTTTCTTATCCTGTGACTAGGTCTTCATCAATAACTATGGTTAACCTTTTCCCAATCATTAGTCCAACGCAATCCTGGGTGGGTGGCTGTGGCTGGCCGGTGGGCCGTCCGGCCTTTGCCTGCCCGGGAGCTGCGATGGGCACTGCCGGCTTCTGGGTCCCCCCCTTCCTCCCCCGCCCGCCCCTCCTGGTGGGCGTGTGTGTGGGGGCGGGGCTTGCCGCCACTGCCCATCGACGTCACGTCACCAGCGGTGGACGTGTGCCGCGCCTCCCGGCGCCGCCGCGCCCTCTGCGCTGTGGTTGCTATGCTCGCAGGCTTGGTGGGTTGGTCCCAGCGGCCGCCGATCATTGGTCGGCTACCCGCTCTGGCTCCTCCCACCCTCGGCCGTGCGTACGTGACGTTGGCGGGCCTCCCCGCGGCGGCGCCTATATATGGGCGCTTTTGTTCACCTGGGGCGGTGCGGCACTCGAGGTACACTACAGGTACACTCCAGCATGGTGGTGGTCGCTCCACACCACCCTGTCACACAGGTAAGGCCACTCTTCACCTTGGTTGCTCACATGTCATCTTCCAGCTTTTCCCACTCCTCTTTCCCTCACTCCTTTCCTCACTCTACCCACTCACTCACCTACCTCCACATCACGCCTACCTCCCCCCCCCCTTACCTTCACCCTCCCCAACTCCCCCCTCTGCACACATACTCCCTGCATTATCACTCATCTATCACTCTCAACTCTAGGGTACCTCTCGGCTCTGCATCGCCCTGGGGGGATGCCTGTTTTGGTCGCCGCGGCGGGGGGGCCCGCCTCAGCTCCCGGCCCGGCATCAGTTCCGGATGGTTGCCGTACCTGGCCATTCACTATCTACCCATAATTGCTGTGAGTACTTTTATTTTTGGGGGATTATTTGGCCCCCTACCCACTGTTACCTTGACCCTTGATATTATTACTATTATTTTTAATTTCCAGAAACATGACATGTCTGCTCCTGATGAGTGGTCTTGAACCACGAAACGCGTCGAGCTACCGGTTGTCCTTTATTGTCCCAACCCATGCTATACAGAGTTTTACCCTTTAACAGGAATTTGAGGCCAGCTATCAGGCAGGCATTACCTTGTTTTAACTATCTACGCATTCTGACACCTGGTGATCCCTTGTCTATCTTCAGTAATATTGCTCATACCCATGTTATTACTCATGTTACCTTTTATATCCTTGATAACTATACTAATGGTCCTTATGTTGATCCCTGGTTATCATTTTTAACATTTTACCAAGTGTTAAATTGATATTGTCTGATACCATTGTTTGTATGAATATGCAAATAAAGAATTTTATTGACCCACCGTTTTGTGTCGGCTTGCAAACCATTGGCTTCATTCAAAGTCCCACCTCCTCCTCCTTCACCCACTGGCTTCTGCTTGTGGGTTTTTAGATATTGAAAATAAAGAATACAATTCTAAAAAAGAAAAGTAATGCAGACTCCACATCCCATGTGCCCCAGGAATTTTCTTTTTTTGCCTACAAAAGGTAGCTTTTCTGTATTTTTAATCCCTGTGACACCCTTGCAGATGCTAAAAAATCAAGTAGCTGTGAGACCCAGGAGGAGGGGTCCTTGGGACACCCTGTATCCAGGGCTGTCCTAATGCATGGGCACCCTTGGGCAGTGCCAAGGGGCCCCAGGTGCATGGGGGTCCCATAATAATCTTGAATTATATTATACTTGCCAACTGTCCCAGATTTGCCAGGACGGTCACGCTTTTTACTAAGCTGTCCCGGGATGGCCGGCAGCGTCCCAGAACCTGTATTGTGCCCTCCTGACTCCCCCTGTACTGGGCCCTTCTGCACCCCCCTTTCTGCACGCTTTTTGTTGATTAGTCTTTGATTTATGGCATGTTTTCTTACTATTTAAAATCAATTCTAAAGTACTAATAAATATATGTTTAACCCTATCAACTATTTATACTTTCATTCTTGGGAGTAGGTGCATAAATTGGGGCAGACTGGTATGGGCCCCAGTGCATTACTTTGGAGCGGGCTGGTAGGGGCCCCAGTGCATTACTTTGGAGCGGGCTGGTAGGGGCCCCAGTGCATTACTTTGGAGCGGGCTGGTAGGGGCCCCAGTGCATTACTTTGGAGCGGGCTGGTAGGGGCCCCAGTGCATTACTTTGGAGCGGGCTGGTAGGGGCCCCAGTGCATTACTTTGGAGCGGGCTGGTAGGGGCCCCAGTGCATTACTTTGGAGCGGGCCGGTAGGGGCCCCAGTGCATTACTTTGGAGCGGGCTAGTAGGGGCCCCAGTGCATTACTTTGGAGCGGGCTGGTAGGGGCCACAGTGCATTACTTTGGAGCGGGCTGGTAGGGGCCACAGTGCATTACTTTGGAGCGGGCTGGTATGGGCCCCAGTGCATTACTTTTGAGTGGGCTGGTAGGGGCCCCAGTGCATTACTTTGGAGCGGGCTGGTATGGGCCCCAGTGCATTACTTTGGAGCGGGCTGGTAGGGGCCCCAGTGCATTACTTTGGAGCGGGCTGGTATGGGCCCCAGTGCATTACTTTTGAGCGGGCTGGTAGGGGCCCGAGTGCATTACTTTGGAGCGGGCTGGTATGGGCCCCAGTGCATTACTTTGGAGCGTGCTGGTATGGGCCCCAGTGCATTACTTTGGAGCGTGCCGGTATGGGCCAGAGTGCATTACTTTGGAGCGGGCTGGTATGGGCCCCAGTGCATTACTTTGGAGCGGGCTGGTAGGGGCCCCAGTGCATTACTTTGGAGCGGGCTGGTATGGGCCCCAGTGCATTACTTTGGAGCGGACTGGTAGGGGCCTCAGTGCATTACTTTGGAGCGGGCTGGTAGGGGCCCCAGTGCATTACTTTGGAGCGGGCTGGTAGGGGCCTCAGTGCATTACTTTGGAGCGGGCTGGTAGGGGCCCCAGTGCATTACTTTGGAGCGGGCTGGTATGGGCCCCAGTACATTACTTTGGAGCGTGCTGGTATGGGCCCCAGTGCATTACTTTGGAGCGTGCCGGTATGGTCCCCAGTGCATTACTTTGGAGCGGGCTGGTATGGGCCCCAGTGCATTACTTTGGAGCGGGCTGGTAGGGGCCCCGGTTATGGTTGCCACCTCATCCCTTTAAACCCGAACACATATTAATTACACAGGTTCTGTGGCTGATTAAGGTGGTTACTAATCTCACTTGGTGCCTTATCTGCATTTAATTAGCCTCAGAACCTGTGTAATTCAAAGGTGTTCGGGTTTAAAGGGATGAGGTGGCAACTCTAGCCCCGGTGCATTACTTTGGAGCGGGCTGGTAGGGGCCCCAGAGCATTACTTTGGAGCGGGCTGGTAGGGGCCCCAGTGCATTACTTTGGAGCGGGCTGGTATGGGCCCCAGTGCATTACTTTGGAGTGGGCTGGTATGGGCCCCAGTGCATTACTTTGGAGCGGGCTGGGAGGGGCCCCAGTGCATTACTTTGGAGCGGGCTGGTATTGGCCCCAGTGCATTACTTTGGAGCGGGCTGGTATGGGCCCCAGTGCATTACTTTGGAGCGGGCTGGTATGGGCCCCAGTGCATTACTTTGGAGCGTGCTGGTATGGGCCCCAGTGCATTACTTTGGAGCGTGCCGGTATGGGCCCCAGTGCATTACTTTGGAGCGGGCTGGTATGGGCCCCAGTGCATTACTTTGGAGCTGGCTGGTATGGGCCCCAGTGCATTACTTTGGAGCGGGCTGGTATGGGCCCCAGTGCATTACTTTGGAGCGGGCTGGGAGGGGCCCCAGTGCATTACTTTGGAGCGGGCTGGTATGGGCCCCAGTGCATTACTTTGGAGCGGGCTGGTAGGGGCCTCAGTGCATTACTTTGGAGCGGGCTGGTAGGGGCCCCAGTGCATTACTTTGGAGCGGGCTGGTAGGGGCCTCAGTACATTACTTTGGAGCGGGCTGGTATGGGCCTCAGTACATTACTTTGGAGCGGGCTGGTAGGGGCCTCAGTATATTACTTTGGAGCGGGCTGGTAGGGGCCCCAGTGTATTACTTTGGAGCGGGCTGGTAGGGGCCTCAGTACATTACTTTGGAGCGGGCTGGTATGGGCCTCAGTACATTACTTTGGAGCGGGCTGGTAGGGGCCTCAGTATATTACTTTGGAGCGTGCCGGTATGGGCCCCAGTGCATTACTTTGGAGCGGGCTGGTAGGGGCCTCAGTGCATTACTTTGGAGCGGGCTGGTAGGGGCCTCAGTGCATTACTTTGGAGCGGGCTGGAAAGGGCCTCAGTGCATTACTTTGGAGCGGGCTGGTAGGGGCCTCAGTGCATTACTTTGCCCAGGGGCCCGCCTGACGGTCCTGTCTATATCAGTAGAATTACTGCTGTGGGTTTGTGAGTAGGCAGTGACCGAGGAGCAGAGCACTCCGCTGTCATCGCCAGGATGTATACTCTGACATCATCACTGTAAAGAGCACAGTTCCCCACTGTAAAATTTCCATTGTCTCCAAACATGTTCCTTACAGAGATCATGTTCTGGAGGCTAGCTCCAGATATACAGAGCCGGCTCGGGAGCGAGCACACACAAGCGCTCCCATAGTGGCTTGCTATGGGGGCACTCAGCAGGAGAGAGGGACCAGGAGCGCTGGTGGGGGACCCAAAAAGAGGAGGATCGAGGCTGCTCTGTGCAAAACTACTACACAGAACAGGTAAGTATGACATTTTTTTTTTTTTTACTATAAATACATTTTTTGCCTTTAGACTCACTTTAATCAGTTGCTGACCGTGCACTGTAGTTTTACTGCGACAGTGCAGAATCACGTGTGTATATATACGTGATTTTGCATTTCCGGGTAGGGGGCGCATGCTCGCTTGCCCACCCCACTGTGCTGTCACTGGCTCCAGCACATGGTGATTACTGGGTCCCGGCCAATAAATCATTGGCCGATCAGATGAGCGAGTGACAGGAGAGAGCTCTGTGTAAGTAAACACAGAGCTCTCTACTGACAGCGAAGGGAAAAGCAAAGGGAAAAAAAGACACACAGTGAACACTTTGATTACCCCAGATATTAACCTCTTCCCAGCCAGTGTCATTAGTACAGTGTCAGTGTATATTATTAGCACTGATCACTGTATTAGTGATGTTAGCGTCAGTCAGGTCCCACGATGCGTCAGATTGCCATACTATCACAGTCCCGCTAAAAATAAATAAATAAATAAAAATTCCAGTATACAGTATATCCCATAGTTTGTAGACGCTATAACTTTCATGCAAACCAATTCATATATGCTTATTGGGATATTTTTTTTACCAAAAATATGTAGCAAAATATATTTTGGCTTAAATTTTATGAAGAAATGTGATTATTAATTTTTTTTTATTGGGTATGTTTTATAGCAGAAAGTAAAAAAAATAGTTTTTTTTTCAAAAATGTTTCTTTTTTTTTTTTTTTTTCGTTTATATAATAAACAATAAAAAAAAACTGGTGGTGATCAAATACAACCAAAAGAAAGCTCTATTTGTGGGGAAATTTTTTTTACAAATGTCATTTGAGTACAGCGTTGCATAACCGCACAATCGCCCGTTACAGTAGCACAGTGCCAAATAGCATAAAATGGCCTGGTCATGAAGGGGGTAAAATCTCTCGGAGGTCAAGTGGTTAATTAACTTGAAAAAAGAAAATGAATGCAGCCACCACATGTAAGGTTTGGTAAACTGCAATATATTATATTTTTGTTTTTGGGTTTATTTATTCTTCAACTGACCTGAAATGTGCAAAACATATACATTTAACTGCGTATTTATTAAATCTTATAGAAGTAAGATCTAAAATCCACATCCATAAAAAAAAAATATATATATATATATATATATATATATATATATATATATATATATATATATATATATATTGCAATAAAATATTGCTTTTGCCGTCAACAGGCAATACACTAAAAAGTCGTCTTTGTAGCTTTTCCATTGAATTCAGTGCAGGTAGGAACATGTCACGTACAGTAAACAGTCAGCTTTATGTGGTATTAATAATACATGTGTCTCCGTGAGCTGCTTACTGATTTCCAAGCCAGCCGGAGTGATGGTATACAGGATCTGGCCACAAGGTAGCAGCATACAGCAGCAGTAAGTGCTTGCTGGAATCATTCGCTAATAAACAGCGATCGTTTCATTTGTTGCTTTATATTTTAGTGTGTCCTTGAGGATGTTACAAAGCATTGTGGGAAATGTGCCACTCCTCTGTTATCTGGAAATCAATGACATCATATAGTGTATGCCAGTCCTGAAATACATTGCTAAAACTGGCTTGTGGGATACAACCCCAATTGTTGTCCAGACACCTTGTGTGAGTAATTTATTCCCGGAGATATAAAATCATTCTGGGGGATATGAAAAAACATGATAAATATTTTAATGAAAATAAGAGTAGTCCCTAAAGTGGAACTATACTGTATCTGAACACCACAAACTGAAAACACTATTTAAAGAGGAGGGCCCATCAAAAAAAAAAAAAATTAAAAGTCAGCAGCTACAAATACTGCAGCTGCTGACTTTTAATTGGACACTTACCTGTCCCTGGGTCCAGCGATGCGGGGGATTGAAGCCCCGCTCATCTCCCCCTCCGTTCAGCGGCGCCGGCATTGCAACTGTGGGCGCCAGGCTGTGGCTTCACAGCCTGGCACCCACTGCGCATGCGCGAGCGGCGCCGCGCGCCGTAATTGGCCGCTCAGTCACCTGGGACCTGTAATGGGTCCCAGATGATTGACAGGAGGGAGGGAGCAGAGCCGAGCCCTTCCTATGCCGAGGGGGAAGTGATGTCACCAGCCCAGGCACTGGAAGAGGCAGACTACGAGGGACCCCCTAGCAACAGACATTTAGAGGTAAAAAAAAAAAAAAAATTCCAAATGGTTTTTTTTTTGTTTTTTTTTAGGCACAATCATGAATTTTTTTTTTTTTAGGGTGGAACACCACTTTAAGGAGAACCTCCGAGCCGACAATTCCCCCCCCCCCTCCCATTTTTTTTATGACCCAGCTTACCTAATGGTGGTATCTGCACATTTCAGATACTCACCCATCCAGTGGATCCAGCTTTGTCCCACTGAGATCCTCTCATGTCCCAGCCACAGCTCCATCTCACGCCACCAAGTTCTCTATGACGTCATCGAGATGCCTGCCGGCCCTTCCGTGCCGATAGGCCCGCCCCCTCCTCCTTTCCTTGAATGAAAGGCTAAGCCTCCTGGGATATGAGACGTGCATATCACCGGAGGCACAGTTGACAGGATGCGCGTCATTCGCCATAGGGGAGGCGGGGCAAGACTTTTTTTCCAAAAAAAGTAAACAAAAAAAAAGCCAGATACTTCTGCAGGAAGGGAGGAAGGGGTGGAATGGAAGGAACGTGAGGAAGAGGGTGAAGGTTTATTTTAATATTCAAAGCACACTCCTCCATCCATCTATGTATCCATGCTTTATTTTGTTGAGAAATCACTTTGAATAACACCCCCCTACCATTTCTAGCCTCAGCCATCTTGACTAGGGGTAGGTGATTCTTGTAGTATTTACTTCCTGGAATCCATCTGCTCTTAGCTCAGACATGCAGACAGGGGGGTGTGCTTAGCTGAGAAAGTCCCTCCTCCAGATGAAAAAAAAATGCCCATAAAGACTCCTGGGATGTATGACATAATTTTGGCCTAGGCCAGAACCCAGGAGGCAACTGAAGGAATGTAAAAAAAAAAGTTTAAAACAAGTAAATATACTGTAGCTTCCTATCTTTTTTACTAATGCTAGCAGCATAAGGATTAAAAATAGTTAAAGTGGTTGTAAAGGCAGAAGGTTTTTTTATCTTAATTAATTCTCTGCATTAAGATAAAAAGCCTTCTGTGTGCAGCAACCCCCTAATACTTACCTGAGGTCCCTCTAGCTTCAGTGATGCTGCAGGACTGTCTCGGCTTCCCAGGACTCCCCTCCTCATTGGCTGAGACAACAGCATGGCGCCATTGGCTCCCGCTGCTGTCAAAGTCAGCCAGTGAGGAGAGAAAGGGGCGGGGCTCCATGTATGGATGGACACACAGAGCTGCGGCTGGGCTCGGGCATCTTGCTATGGGGCACTCGACAGAAGGGAGGGGCCTGGAGCACCAAAGAGGGACCCAAAAAGAGGAGAATCCAGGCTGCTTTGTGCAGAAACACCACACAGTGCAGGTGTGTATAACAGGTTTATTATTTGTAACTAAAAAAAAAAAAAAAAAGAGAGACTTTAGTATCGCTTTAATGTTGATTGAGAGAGTTTAGTTCCACTTTAGTAATGAAACATC
Organism: Lithobates septentrionalis; assembly: GCA_037952835.1. NCBI lineage: Eukaryota > Metazoa > Chordata > Amphibia > Anura > Ranidae > Lithobates > Lithobates septentrionalis. The sequence continues at coordinate 670,620 of JBBDGP010002223.1, forward strand.
GTTTGCAAACCTACTTTCCCTATCTTGGTAGGACAGCCCTCATGTGGGAAATCTGCTGCAGGAACGAAAACAATAGGCAGAGGTGATCTATTCCAGTTTATATCACTTGGGCAGTTTATATCACTTGGGGTTTATATTCATAGGGGCCAAAAGCCATTGTATTTACAGAATTATTGGCCCATTCTGTGGCATATTTCTCTAGAGCAGGGGTCCCCAACCCCCGGGCTGCAGACCAGTCCCGGTCCATGACCTGTTGATAAGTGGGCCGCCACCGCACAGCAGGAGGTGAGCAGGGGGCAGGAGGAGCTGCAGATCAGGACAGAGCGGAAGACTTTCCATATTAACAAACCGGTAATCCTCAGCTTGTTAGCACAATAAGTTTTGGCAGCTCCTGCCCTCCGCCCCCTGGATGAGATCAGCAGCTGGGCAGGAGACCTAGGAGAATAGACACAGGCTGCTAACTGCCTCTGCCCTGCTAAAGGTAAGCTGCAGGGGAAGCAGAGATTTGAAGGGGCATTGTTTTTTTAAAGAGGAAATGGGGGACCATGACTGCAAGGAGGACGGTGATGGAGGTGGGGGGGGGGCTATGACTGCAAGGGGCACTGTGATGGGGGGAGGAAATGACTGCAGGGAGGACTGTGATGGGGGGGGCTATGACTGCAAAGGGTGTTGTAATGGGGGGACATGACTGCAAGGAGGACTGTGATGGGGGGCCCATGACTGCAAGGGGCACTGTGATATGGAGGGCCATGACTGCAAGGGGCACTGTGATATGGAGGGCCATGACTGCAAGGGGCACTGTGATGGGGGGCCCATGACTGCAAGGGGCACTGTGATGGGGGGCCCATGACTGCAAGGGGCACTGTGATGGGGGGCCCATGACTGCAAGGGGCACTGTGATGGGGGAGGGCACAGTGCAAGGGGCACTGTGATTGGGGGGCCCATGACTTCAAGGGGCACAGTGATGGGAGGGCATGACTGCAAACGGTGCTGTGATATAAAGGGGACTGCACTGTAATCATTACAGTGCGGTCCCATTTTTTTATAACAGCACCCCTTTACAGTGCAGTCACCCCTGGCCAAAAAGGTTAGGGACCGCTGCTCTCATATTTCTCAATTTTCTAATCCCAGAGAACATGACATAGTTTTCAAGTCTCAGGGAACCCCTATTAAAGAATCACTGGGGGTCTGTGGGAAAAATGCAACTTACATTGCTAGTCCATGGGAAGAATGCCCCTATTACAGTCAGTGGGGGTCAGAATGTCCCTATTACTGACAGCTACAAATATCTTTGGTAAGTGGTTTTGCTAAATGACTTTGGCCCAAGTACTGTGAGGGCGCCATCAGATTGGGGCCATTTGGTCACTGTTCAGGGAACCCCTAGCAACCATGGAACCCATACAGATGTGAGAAACTATTGGATGATTTAACTTTCCAGCATCTAACAAAATCTGACTGAATCTTTAAAGAGGAGTTCCACCCAAAAATGGAACTTCCGCTGATCTGCTTTTTTTTCCCCAGGCTGAACTCCTCTAAGTGTTCTTGATTTTTGTTATTTAGACATGTTGACAGCGAGGTTGTTAGTGATATAATGGCTTCATGGCCTTGGTTCAGCTGCCCTACACGCTTTCTTGGTCTTTTAAATACGCTCTAGCACTTTGATGACTGGCATGCATCCATAAGTAAGCAATCTTAGCTAGGCATAATGCCTACTGTTATTTTGAGCTATATGGCTGGGAAGTGTTCTGACAATTTGTTAATACATAGATTTGCATCTGACCTTCACCAATATACCTTTGTCATGCTTCATCAATTAAAGGAAGGGCATTATCATCAGTATCAGCACAATATTTTAACTGTCGTAACTATACTTGAAGAACTTACCATAGCTGCTTCCTTCTACACACACATGAAGAATTGTATATAACATTTTATGTATACTGCAGAGAGTTACATTTACATAAGTGAATCTAATGCCGCATACACATGGTCGGATTTTCCGACGGGAAATGTTCGACGGGAGCTTGTTGTCGGAAATTCCGACCATGTGTAGGCTCCATCGGACATTTTCTGTCGCAATTTCCGGCAAACAAAATTTGAGATCTGGATCTCAAATTTTCCGACAACAAAATCCGTTGTCGTAAATTTCGATCGTGTGTACACAATTTTGACGCACAAAGTTCCACGCATGCTCGGAATCAAGCAGAAGAGCCGCACTGGCTATTGAACTTCATTTTTTTGGCACGCCGTACGTGTTGTACGTCACTTCTTGGCGATCGGAATTTCCGGCAAGATTTGTGTGACCGTGTGTATGCAAGACAAGTTTGAGCCAACATCCTTCGGAAAAAAAAACAAGGATTTTGATGTCGGAATGTGCGATCGTGTGCACGCGGCATTAGTATTTTAGGGAGAGGGTTCGAGTTATGCCCTGTACACACGGTCGGATTTTCCAATGGAAAAAGTGCGATCAGACTGTGTTGTTGGAAATTCCGATCGTGTGTGGGCTTTTCCGACACAGTTTGAGAGCAGGCTATAAAATTTTCCGACAACAAAATCTGATTTTTTAAATTCCGATCGTGTGTACACAAATCCGACGCACAAAGTGCCACGCATGCTCAGAATAAATTAAGAGACGACAGCTATTGGCTACTGCCCCCTTTATAGTCCCGACGTACGTGTTTTACGTCACCGCGTTCAGAGCGATCGGATTTTCTGACAACTTTGTGCGACCGTGTGTATGCAAGACAAGTTTGAGCCAACATCCGTCTGAAAAAATCCATGGATTTTGTTGTCAGAATGTCCGATCGTGTGTACAGGGCATAAGGGTTAGTGTGATGGTTACAGGTAGAGAGTTAGTGTTAGGGTTACAGGGAGAGGGTGTTAGGGTTGCAAGGAAAGGGTGTGAGGGTTAGTGTTAGGGTTGAAAGGAGAGGGTGTGAGAGTTAGTGTTGCAAGGAGAGGGTGTGAGGGTTAGGGTTGCAAGGAGAGGGTGTGATAATTAGTGTTAGTGTTGCAAGGAGAGGCTGTGAGGGTTAGTGTTAGGGTTGCAAGGATAGGGTGTGAGGGTTAGGGTTGCAAGGAGAGGGTGTGAGGGCTAGTGTTAGGGTTGCAGGGAGAGGGTGTGAGGATTAGTGTTAGGGTACAGGGAAAGGGCTAGTTTGCACCACAATCCATGCAATCAATGTGCATTCCCAAATGTACATTTACAGACGTTTTAAGGTGTTTTTAGTGCGTTTATAATGCTTTTTCAATTGGTTTTCTTTTTTTCACTTGAAAAATGTGTTAATGTGCATTTCAGTGCCACTGCTGCGGAGATTAATAAAAGACCACATAGATGAGTTTTTGCTAGAAAAATATATTTTAAGCAACAACCAGCATAGATTCATGAAAGTCTTAAGTTGTCAGATAAATATGATTTCTTTTTATGAGGAGATAAGTAAAACCTTGGATAAAGGGGTGTCTGTGGACATGGTATACTTGGATTTTGAAAAAAGCGTTTCCACAGTTCCCCACACACGGCTAATGTGTAAGATAAAGTCTACAGGTTTGGAAAGATCAGTTTGTGAATGGATAGAAAACTGGCTAAATGACCGAATTCAGAGAGTAGTGGTTAATGATTCATACTCTGAATGGTCTAAGGTTATCAATGGTGTACCCCAAGGTTCAGTGTTGGGGACCCTGGACAGAGGGAGAGGGCAAAGAGAAGGGGAGGAAGGAGGAGAGATCAGAGGGAAGGAGTGACGAAGGGGGGTTTGGGTGTAAGCAAAGGAGTACCATATAGGACGTTCACATGGTATCTTAAGATATTGAACCGTATGCATCGATCCATTGTGACCATACCTTGTCAAATTTTTTTGGACAATTCCTGCTCTTATAAGTCAATTTATATAATGGCAAGACAGAGCTACCTGCAGCTATCCAAGTGGTAACCATTGGTGGGGTAGGTTGCTTCCATCTGAGAAGGATTTCCCTTCTAGCATAGTACAAAGCATAGAAGAGAAATAGTTTCACATGCCTGGTGGCTACCACATGCTCCATACTGCCCAGTAACGCCAAAGCTAGATCCTGTCTAAGGGACCGGTCTCCAAAGTCATTCAGAACTTCGATCACCTTCTCCCAAAATGGAGGGATGTGGGGACACACCCATACCATATGAAAGAACATACCGGGAGAGACTGGCATCTGGAGCATAGGGGACTTATTTCAGAGTACATACTGGCCAATTAAACTGGGGTGTAGTAAGCTCTATGTAGGAATTTTAGTTGGATAAAACGGTCCTTGGCAGAAATCATTGTAGTAATTTAGCTATCCACCTAATCCTCCCAGTCCTCCTCAGTCAACTCCGGGATGTCAGCCTTTCATTTGTCATATACTTCCGTCAGGGAGGTAGCATGGGCTGAAGCCAGGTGAAGATAGAGGGAGGACAGAGGTTTCTCCAGGTCAACAAATGCTCCAAGTCAGGCTAAAGGACTATAGAGCAGGGAAATTGGGTTTGTGCCGCGTGTCTAAGCTGATAATATTTAAAGGTCATTGAGATGGGTATAGCGTATTTTTCCCTCAGCACTGAGAATGAGGAAAGTCTGCCATCTGTAAAAATATGTTTAAGGGCTGTAATCCCTTTGGATGCCCAGAGCTGGGGATCCGGCAATCTTTAAAAGTGTTGAAGCTGTGGGTTACCCCATAGGGGATATGAGGAGAAAGTGTAGAGTCAGCCTTATAGACAGCCCTAGCCTGTTGCCATACTCTAATGCCCCGTACACACGGTCGGATTTTCCGATGGACAATGTCCGATCGGAGCGTGTTGTCGGAAATTCCGACCGTGTGTGGGCTCCATCGGACATTTTCCATCGGATTTTCCGACACACAAAGTTGGAGAGCAGGAGATAAAATTTTCCGACAACAAAATTTTCCGACACAAATCCGACGAACAAAGTGCCACGCATGCTCAGAATAAATAAAGAGATGAAAGCTATTGGCCACTGCCCCGTTTATAGTCCCGACGTACGTGTTTTACGTCACCGCGTTTAGAACGATCGGATTTTCCGACAACTTTGTGTGACCGTGTGTATGCAAGACAAGTTTGAGCCAACATCCGTCGGAAAAAATCCTAGGATTCTGTTGTCGGAATGTCCGAACAAAGTCCGACCGTGTGTACGCCCTATAATGGTCGTTCTCATTAGAGTCGCCGTCACAAGATCAGCCCTAGGCCCTCTATAAATCAGATTACTCAAGGCTGCATAAGACCCCAGAAAGGCTGCCTCCAAAGACACCACAGGATTTTGTTTGGGCTGGCTAAACCACCATCAGACAGTCACCAGTACTGCCGCCAGTAGTAGAGTTGAAAACGTGGCATTGCCAGCCCCTCCTGAGAGAGGGGGAGTTGGAGTGTTCGCTTTGCCACTCGCTGGGTTTTCCCTGCCCAAACAAAAGACACTATGAGATTATCCAACCTACGAAAGACAAATTTAGGAATAGGGATCAGAGTGTTCCTGAAAAAATACAAGAACTTGGGCACTTTTTTATGCACCCTTAAAGAAGCAACAAGGATGTTTGGAGTTGCCGGCTCTATTGTTTGTATTTATGCCACTGGCGATAATGGCAGGGTTTTCCAAAATTGACACTTCCTAGCATACTGGGTAATTAAGGGGGAAAGGTTGTCTTCCAGGTAGGCAAGTAAGGAACCTTGAACTCGTACGCCCAGATATGTAAAGTTGATCATGAAGAGACGGGTCTTTAGTCTGAATGTACCATCTTTCCAAGGAAGTGGCTGCCTCCTGGGCCCTAAGCAAGTCAGCCTTCATCTGCCTACGAACCCCACCTATGAGTGACTGGTATTGACCTCGACAAAATGCATAAAAGGCATCCCAAACTGCAGCTGCCAAGGCAGAGTCAGGGTTAAGGCTCCAATATACATGCAATTATTGCCTAAGCCCCAAGTCTACCTCAGGGTTGGAGGTCCAGAACCTAGACAGCCTCCATAGTTTATGCGAGGGAGACCCCACCAGGGACAGCAGGAGCAACACTGGTGCATGGTCTGAGATTCCCCTCGGCAAGATAGATATCTGCTGAACCTTAGGTAAGAGGGGGCTGCGCGCATGCACATGATCGATACGGGAGAGGGTTTCATAGGTGGAAGAGTGACACGTAAAGGTTCTATCAAGGAAATGTCTTCACCGCCACACATCGGTTAGCCCGTAGGCCTCTGCCCACGCAGAGAGGTCAGAGGAAGTCCGTCCCCCCCGTTGATGTAAACTGATCCATCTCAGGGTTAGGCGGCATATTAAAATTCCCCATAAAAATCACATTACCCGTACAGAAATTTGCAATGAGGGCAGTTACCTTATGGAGCATCAGAATAGACTCCGACGGTCTTTCCAACGGAGTTCTGCTGAAACGGACTTGCCTACACACGATCACAACCAAATTCCGATTGTTTAGAACATGATGACGTACGACGGGACTAGAAAAGGGAAGTTCAATAGCCAGTAGCCAATAGCTGCCCTTGCATCGTTTTTGGTCCGTCGGAATAGCATACAGACGAGCGGCTTTCCCGATAGGAACTGATTCCGTCGGAAAGATTTGAAACATGTTCTATTTCTAGGTCCGTCAAAATTTTAGAAAGAAAAAGTCAGATGAAGCCCACACACGATCAGGATCATTCCGTCTGACCTTTTCTGCTGGAAAGTCCGGTTGTGTGTACGCGGCATAAGAGTTTTTTTCCCTACCAAGTGGGGTCTCTTGGAAACCACGTTAGTGTTACGTTTAGTGTTAGGGTAATAAAGAGGTTAGTGTGAGGGGAGTCTTTAGGCAGGGCATTGCTATCTGTGCTCTTCACCAATATCTACAAGTACTGATCTCTAAAAATACATTTTAATGTCCCAAACCCTATCATATATCTCTACTTGCACCCACATTTTGACAAAGCTATTCACTATTTTGAAAGGGACCTTGCCAAAATCTGGGCATTTAGGCAGAATGTCACTGGGCTTGGAAACAGAATGTATGTCTATAGATTATACCTGTCACAACAACATAGAGGCTGTAGATCCCTGATTAAAGTGTCGTCTGCTTGCCTGCGGTAGAGCTGTCATGCATTTCTGTCTGTAGTGACAATAGGACAGAATAAATATTCCATATGTAATGCTGAATATATCTAAGGATATCTGTGTATTATAGAGTAGGAATAAGACAGGCATACCAGGTTCAGAATGGGATTTATTGCCCTGTAAGCTTTTTCTTCAAAGACACAAAGATGTAGCTGGACTTCGATCTTGGAAGAAAGATGTCAGGTGGTGATCAATAGAGAATACTGATGATATGCGTCTTGAACAAGCAGCTTTCAGAGTTAATGGAGAATAGCTGATGCAATGTAACAGAGGAAAAACCCTTTATGGCTTCCATTACTCCCAGTGGAGGAAAGTGCAGTTCACATGAGATAAAGAAGCTGTTGTTAATATATGCACGTTCTGAAATCAACACTTCAATGCCTCACTTGTAAGGAGAGTACGTTTATAATATCCTCATCATGTGGAACAGAACGACATTTTAAATTCAGCATTATTGGAGGTAACATAAAGGTATGCATGTAGTGAATCTGTGGCCAGGCTATGGATCAGAGGTGTAACTAGAACCTTCAGGGCCCCGGTGCAAAAAAACATGACCTGTGGCCCGGGGCCCTTTCCACCAATCCCGGAGCCCTTTATTAGGGTCCCACAGTGGGGCCATTTCACATGTCCCACAGCAGGTCCCCTTCCTGCTGTCTTGGATAGGGTTGCCACCTTTATTTCAAGCCAAACCCGAACACTTTAATGGAGCACAGAAACATTTTGTTTGTAGTATACACTATACATATATTTTGATTACATTTAATTACTAATCATATGGATTTAATCACAAGAGTCCCCCTTTACATCAGGGTCCACAGAGTTTTCCCTTTATATCTGAATCTACAGAGTACCCCTTTACATCTGAATCTGCAGAGTTCCTCTTACATTAAATAACATTTCTAATCATATGGATTTAATCACAAGAGTCCCCCCTTACATCAAAGTCCAGAGAGTTTCCCCTTTACATCTGAATCCGCAGGAGTTCCCTTTTACATTAGAACTTGCAGAGTTCCCTTTAATCTGAACTTGCAGAGTTTCCCTTTACATCTGAACTCACAGATGATGAAGGGAATCTGGTTACAAAGGATGGAGAGATGGTGAAGGTATTGAATTTATTTTTCTCCTCAGTCTTCACAAGGGAAACGGGGGGCTTCAGTAACCAAAACTGCAAGGTTTATCCTCATGACACGTCACAGGAAGCACCCTCATAGCTAACAGAGGATAGAATTAGGAATAGACTTGAAAAACTTAACATTAGTAAGTCACCGGGACCAGATGGCTTGCACCCGAGGGTCCTTAAGGAACTCAGTCAAGTAATTGCAGACCATTGCAGAATTTGCAGACTCAGATGTAAGGGAGAACTCTAGGGATTCTGATGTAAGGAAGACCTCAGGGACTCTGATTTAAGAAGGAACACTGAGAACTCTGATGTAAGGGGGAACGCTGCAGTCTCTGGTGTAACGGGTAACTGATATAAAGTCTCAGGTAACCAGAGCCCCCACTTACATAATAGTACCCAGCATTCTCCTTTAATCAGGGTTCCCAGAGCCTCCCTTACATCAGAGTTCCCCTTTATGCCAAAGTCCACAGTGTTCCCCCTTACATCAGAGCCCCCCTCCCCCAAAATCAGGATTCCCAGAGCACCCCTTACATTAGAGTCTGCAGAATTTCACTGTAAGGGGGAGCTCTGTGGATTCTGGTGTAAAGGGGAACTCTTCTGTAAGGGGTTCTCTGCTCACCAAAACCCCCACTTACATCAGAGTCCCCTTCCATCTGAGCCCCCCTACATTAGTGTAGAGGCAGGAGAGAGAGGGGACATGCGGCTCTGATTACTCTTCATAGCCCAGTGGATTATACATGATCTGTGTACCTGCAGATGGCCTTTTTGTCCTTGCCTCCCCTTTTCTCCCACGCCTTGGACTGATCCTGTCACACAGCCCCTCTATTTAGCCACGGACTGGTATATACCTTTTTGTATTTCTCAGAATATTGCAACGGCCGTTGCCTTCAACTTAATTTGGCTTGGTTGGTGATGCGGTTACCACAATCTGTAAATACAGTACAATATTGGTGACAATATTTTTAGGGGGTGTCTATCATTTGTCTGTGTGTTTGTCGTTTGTCCTTGTCCCCAGAACTCTATATACCGTGTGGCATAGTCCAGTATTACCAGTATGTGCTGATGGGCCCGGGCAGACTTTACTACTGGTCCCACCAAATCCATGCCAATTCTTTCAAAAGGCTATCGGTAAGTTATCAGTAACTGTACCAGCGGACTGCGAAAATGGGGCGATGGCGCAGAATACTGACACTCTGGGTATGACTGACAATATTCTTTGACATCTGCATGTAACCCAGGCCAAAAGAATCTCTGGGTTAATCTCTCCTTAGTTTTCTCTACACCCAGGTGTCCACCCATTATATGACCATGGGCTAAACCTAATACCATCTGGCGATAGAGTTCTGGAACCACTTATTGCAAATTGCTTTACCACTTGATACAGCAAGTTATTTTTAAGAGACATGTAAGGAAAAGGCACCCCTACATTGGGTTCAACAGATTCCCCATCAATCATTTTAATGTTTTCTCTGGCTCTAATGAGTGTGGAGTCTCTTAGTTGTTCCATACAAAAGTAATCTTTCCCAACTTCAAAGTCAGGCCCCACATTCTGTCCACTCTCATTATTAGAGTCAGAGATAGTTGCTTGTTCATCATCCTCAAGCTGGGGCTGGATTCCAGCTCCTCCTGCTCCCCTGCCATTACAGAAAAAGGAAAAAGGTGTAAAAAACACTGCGCTAACTAGTGAGAGGGAGCGGCTACATACAGTGTGACAAAAACCGTGTAGAATAAATAGAGAAAATGTAGCGCATGGTGGACAAACCAAAATAACAAACAATGGTAATAAATTGTAATAAAGTCCAAAACAACACAAGTCCTCCAACCAAATGTAGTGGACTAAACTAGTGACAAACAAAAAGTCAATTATCCATCGGGCAAATAAATGAAAGGTAGGTCACCAACTGTGTGTAAGCATGAAAACAGTCACTGGAGATGGTGGTTATTCCAAATGATGGCAAGAACCTTAGTTAATCTGCAAATGAAGGCCACATCAAACCAGAAACGGCATCAAATAAGGGAATGATAAGTATGCACTCTTACCAGATCCAGAGGACTCCCCTGTCAGCGACATGGAGTCATGAAGGCAGTGTGCCACCCAGGGCGTATAGGAAGGTATCCGGACCGTCAGAACTTCAACTAGCACCAAAGGGTAGTCTCCACGTGGACAGTAGTGTTCCAGTCAGCACATTAGCAATAAAGATACCTTTTTTTATCTGCACTATGGGGAAGCTTTATTTTTCTTTCCAAATACCATCCGGATGGGAGTGAATGCTCAGCTTCTACCATATGGGGTACATCTCATCTGCCAGATTCCTACCTGCACATTTACTGTGACCACCTACCTGACGAGCCCCGTTGAGTCCAACTCAGAAGTTCTGACGGTCCGGATACCTTCCTCTACGCCCTGGGTGGCACACTGCCTTCATGACTCCATGTCGCTGACAGGGGAGTCCTCTGGATCTGGTAAGAGTGCATACTTATCATTTCCTTATTTGATGCCGTTTCTGGTTTGATGTGGCCTTCATTTGCGGATTAGCTAAGGTTCTTGCCATCATTTGGAATAACCACCATCTCCAGTGACTGTTTTCATGCTTACACACAGTTGGAGACCTACTTTTCATTTATTTGCCCGATGGCTAATTGACTTTTTGTTTGTCACTAGTTTAGTCCACTACATTTGGTTGAAGGACTTGTGTTGCTTTGGACTTTATTACAATTTATGACCATTGTTTGTTATTTTGGTTTGTCCACCATGCGCTACATTTTCTCTATTTACATTACAGAAAAAGGAAAAGGATCTACCCCTTTCTTGGACACAGCAACAGTTTCTCTTTCAACTTTTCAATCAAAAGGGTCCAGAGTGAGTTCCAGTGTTTACTCAGCAGGGGGAGCTCTGTTCTCCTGACTCCTTTTGTTTTCCCACAAACTCCAAAAGTGTGGGAAATATCTCCCTACTAGGACTTCATGAAGCAGTGAGGGTACCACCCCCACTGAATGTGTTACCGTGCCCCAAGGGGTATCAATCTCAACCACAGCAGTCTGGTAGTCACGTGTGTCACAATGTATGCAAATAACCCCAATAGTGCTAGGGTGTAATTTTGTAGGGTCTACGCAACCACCTTTGACTAATGTCACAACACTTCTGGAATCTAGCAGAGCCGTGATTGGCTTTCCATCAACTGAAATCATACACATTTGTTTTTACATGCATCCCTGACATGATGCAGTACACGCTACCTGTGCAAAAAGAGACATGCATTTTTTCAAATAAGCATTATCACATTGCACTGGTTCATCATTTAGGAAACAGCAGCAATATGACCTAACGCATGGCAGCGATAACATTGTATGTGTTCTGTACCCAGTCCTTTAAAGGGCCTCAGAGACCTTCCTGACCCATTTGGTCAGTCTCCAGGTCCTGAGCCCACAGTCTCATTTTCTGTAGCAACAGTCTTGTGATTTTTCCCCTAGCCCTTGAACCCTTAAACAGTCTTACCGGATCCTCCAGGCGGTTTTTCACCCCTAGAGACATTGGAGTGGGGCACGGATGGGTTCAACACGTCCTCCATCGCAGTATATCTCTCCACCAGGTCCATCAGCTGGTTTACAGTCTTAGGGTCCCCATGGCTGACCCACTTCCTCAAAGTGGCAGGAAGTGTGCTGTGCATAAATAGCGGTCCATGACCACACGCTCCACAAGGAAAAATCCTTACCAAGAAACAATGGCAAGATGGACATGGCATGGGTAGAATTTAGTGACCTTGGAGATCCTAAATAATCTGTTCAGGTGTCAACTATAATATAATGTGATATGTATATAATCAAACATTGCTAAATTAGCAAATTTGTAATAAAGTATATAATATAATGTATGAATGCATGTATAAACCAACCTGTTGCAATGGTTAGACAGATAAGGCCAAGGATAAATGTGTGTAATACTGCAGATATGTGAAAAGGGATGTCAGAAAAGGCAATCCCTGAAAGGAAAAAGGGAAACGTGAAGAAGTATGAATATAAGAAACATAGAAAACATGACCAAGCACAAAGAAGTGCTCAATGTGGAGGATAAAAGATGTGTACCATGTTTCTATTGTACTGATAGGGATGGAGGTGTGTCACTGGTGACACCAGACCTTTGTTTTATTTATATTGTCCCCGGGTGGAAGACACCCATTTAGCCCGACCTGGTCTGCTGCCACCCTCAGCCAGATAGATATACATCCTTTACCACATGTTTGAACATAGCCACAGGCATCTAGGCTTTGCAGATTGGTAAGTATGGGGTCTTTCTTTTTTCTGTGAGGCCCCTCTTACCATTTGTTCATCATATTTATGTGTTACATTACTTTTTTGATCATTCATTTCCAGATATATCCTGCATGCATCCACCCCTGAAGAGCGAGTCGCATCTCATGAAACGCGTCGGGTGTTATAGATGTCATGTATACTCATGTACTTCAAATGCAATGTAATCTTTAACTATGTGGAATATTGTATCAGCTTTGCCTTTATTTATGCTACTTTTTCATGTGTGACTATTTCTGCAATAAATATTTTACTGCATTACATTTGTCAATTTCATCGGCCAATTGTGCACACCTCATATAAAGTCCCAAGGGCAATATCCATGTTTCCAAGCGGTCCTTAAAGACCTGCTGGTCATGCTGTATGTAAGCACAAGTAAGACAATCACGTTTCACATTGGAAAATCCCCTTCAGGTCTAGAAATAGCGGCATAGTCAAATTAGAAAACCATGTAGGATTGGAAAGCTTACCAAGAGCCATCACATTCCTAACGACCACTTGAGGACCTTCACTTATATTTGTAGTACTGTAAGTTTTAGGATCACACCTGAGAATTTTCCAATATTTCTCTAAAACTTTACGAATGGATCGGTTACTTGGTTTAAACTTAGTGAAGTTAATAGCCTGGGTATCTGAAGGCTCTGGGGGGTACTCAGTATATTTGAGAAGATATCTCTCCTACTGTAATGTCCTTATCCCTCCACTGGAGGCTCCGACATCTCTCCTGTAATGTCTTTATCCCTTCACTGGAGGCTCCGACATTACTCCTGTAATGTCTTTATCACTCCACTGGAGGCTCCGACATTTCTCCTGCAATATTCTTATCTTTCCACTGGGAGCTCTGATATCTCCACATACTCCGTCGCAGATTGATGACGTCACAACGACATCACCCGGCTCCTCCTCTTGTCCCTACTTAAACAGCCAATGCCATTTGCTTGACATTTGTGCTAAGAACCTGATGCCAGGTATAGATCTCCAACAGAAGACTGCCGTCATCTCTCTCTATTTGGCCGGTCAGAGCTCTGACTATCATCTCTCTTTTGGGCCGGACAGAGCCCCAACTACCTTCTCTCTTTTGGGCCGGTCAGAGCCCCAACTACCTTCTCTCTTTTGGGCCGATCAGAGCCCCAACTATCATCTCACTTTTAGGCCAGATAGAGCCCCGTCTTCCACCTCACTTTTGGGCTGGACAGAGCCCCTCCAACTTCCACTTGTTGGGCCGGACAGAGCCCCTTCCTCTCTAGTAGTCAGAGACGCTCCTCTGCCCTACCCACAGTCTACTTACTTTGCCCGAAGAAAACCTTACCTGTTCCTTTCCACATAAGAGACCAGTACATCTCTCAAGAAGCCACTGGGTGACCCCCATCTCCAGGAATCCACTCACTGCAAGTATCTTTACGTTTCCTATAAACTTTATTCCTGTGTAGTGCTACTAAGCTTAAGTTGCCTCTGAAGCTCCCCGTTGTGGCTATGCATTACCACTCTAAATAAAACCAACTGTATTTCCAAACTTATCTGAGTCTTCCTACCTGACAGCTGTTAAGGTTAAAGTTAACTGTTAAGAATATAGTATTCATAGACTTCCGAAGCTGTGATCCACACGATCCAACATAGTTCACTGCCTGAAGCATTACAGATAGCACGAACCTCCTACCAATAGGAATAAAATGGATCCATCAGAGGTAGTTACACACCTGGGGGCGTTCAATCAGAGACTTGACGCTTTTTCACAGATGGTCTCAAACCTCTTAACTGAGAACCAGACTGTCAATTCATATGTCACTGATAACTTCCCTATTCGGGTTACACACCCTGACACCCCAGAACCAAAATAAGCCCACCAGACATCTTCTCGGGGGATAGGAGAAACTACAGAGAATACATTAATGCTTGTTTGACATGAAACCACGAACTTATGCTACCGACAGAACAAAAGTTTGCACAGCCATTTCCTACCTTAGAGGGGAACCCCGAGCCTGAGCAAACACTTTTATAGAGAAAGAAGATCCAATCCTAAACTCATTTAGCGACTTCAGGGCCACCGTGGATCTATTATATGATGACCCCAGCAAGCAGATCTCCGCTGAGTCTGCCTTACATGCTCTGTGACAGGGAAAAAACCCTGTCGAAGATTACATCGCCAAATTTAAATGGTGGGCCACTCAGTCCGAGTGGAACCAGATAACCCTAAAAAATCAGTTCCGGCTAGGCTTATCAGAAACCCTGAAGGATGAGTTAGCCTGCACTACAATACCCCCTACATTGGATGCTCTTATTCTCCTCAGCATATCCATTGACAGAAGAATGTGCGAACGAAAGCTGAGAGAATCTCAGGGGTCTCCTATTCGGTTCCTCCGGCCATACCACGGAGTCTGTGGATCCCATGGAGATTGGTGCAATTAGGGGACCACTTTCCCCAGCCGAGAGGTCTAGGAGAAGGTCCCATCAGCTCTGTATGTATTGTGACGTGCCACATCACATCGCTGAAGACTGCCCCCTACACAGGAAGAAAAGACCGGGTAAGTCAGCTTACCTATGCAAGCTAATAAACCCCCACTTACCAGACTCTAACTATTTACAAAATTCTTGTCTCTCTGCAGTGGGACCAAACCCGAGTTACTCTCGAGGCTATGATTGACACTGGAGCGTGTGGAAACTTCATAGATTCACATATTGTTAAAACCAATAAAATTCCTATATTCACTAAATGCAAACCTGTCTCTCTTAGACTTATTGACGGAACTACTTTAACCTCAGGTCCCATCACTACACAATCACAACCTCTGTTTATGGTGACAGAAAATACACATATAGAATACATCTGCCTAGATGTGATATTGTCTCCCCATTTCCCTCTCATCCTAGGTCTTCCCTGGCTGCATACACACAAACCCACTCTGCATTGGGAAGACAGCAGTGTGCTACTTACCTCTCAATATTGCCAGGAGACATGTTACAAAGAGACTTCTTAATCTCAGGTGGAATCACTGCCTCCAGCGGAAGTCAACCTGGTACCTAGGGCATACCAAGATTTCGCTGATGTCTTCAGCAAAAAGAATGCAGAGCTTCTACCCATACATAGACCATATGATTGTCCTATCGAGTTACTCCCAGGCAGCAAAATTCCTTTTGGACATATATATTAATTATTACAGCCTGAATTGGCCCATCTAAAAGAATATATAGAAGAAAATTTGAAGAAGGTTTCATAAGACCGTCCACCTCACCCACAGCAGCAGGCATGTTTTTTTATCCGAAACAAGGATCAAAGCTTACGTCCCATCATCGATTATAGAGAACTGAACAAGATCACTGTAAAAAATAGATACCCCCTTCCTCTCATCACAGAATTATTGGAACTTCTGCAAACGGCAAAGTTGTTGTTTACCAAACTTGATTTTTTTTGTTTAATTATTTTTTTATTAAGAAAAAGGAATTAGAGATAAATGGTACAATGTACACCATACAATACATAGAAAATACAAATGGGTGGACAAGCGTATTATGCCTTATTTCGTCAAGCAATTAAATGGGTATTGAACAAAAAGCACCAACATCCTGCTTAACATAGTCAGTCACATTTCTGTAGCTACTATCGTTACAAAAAGTATTCAAAAATTTAACTAGTTGTCAGTAGTAAAATTGTCCTCCCTAATATGGGTTTAATATGAGCAGTGGTGTCTTGGTTATATAACGACCATATACTGACAAAGTACCATTAAGAATCTTAAACATAACAACAAATAAATAACAGAAAGAGAATATAGAGAGAGCAGAAGAAAAAATAGAGAGGGTGGAGGGGGAAAAGATAGAGGGGGGGGGGTTGCCTCAGTCCGGACTCCTATTATACAATATTCACCATCTAAAACAGTTTACTTAGGGTTTAACATAATTTCCGCAAATGCAGTTGTGTATTTAAAGGCAAACCAGCAGGACCATATTTTTTTTACATAATCAGATTTATTCCTAAGCGAGAAGGTAAGATCTTCCATATAATATGTACGATCAACTTCCATTAGCCATTGGCGTAAAGTAGGTATATTTTTTTGTTTCCAGAATCTGGGGATAAGTGCTTTAGCAGCATTAAGGAGGTGAGGAGTTATAGATTTCTTATATGCACCTACTGATTTGCCTGTACAATGTAATAGTACAACTAACGGATTATTAGGAACTTCAGAACCTTGGATCTCTTTAATCCAGCGAAGGACAGTCAACCAGAATGGTCGTATCAGCGGGCAGAACCACCAGATGTGGGCGTGGGTTGCACTCTCTCCACATCCCCGCCAGCACAGAGGGGAGATGTGTGGAAAGTATTTATGGAGAAGGACTGGCGTGTAATGCCATCTTGTTACAAGTTTATAGTTCACTTCAGCTGTTTTAGTGGCTGAGGAAGAAATATGAGACATTATGAGAATAGTGGATTTTTGGGTTGGAGACCGTTCTTTCTGAAGTTCCTTTTCCCAATTGTGTAGGAAAGCCGGATCTCCTGTAGGGTTTAGTGTTTGCATTATTTGATAAAAGTGGGAGATAGGCTTCTCCACTGGTTGTGGCTCGGCAAGAGCTGCTTCAACAGGTGTTCAGTGATCAGTGATCGGCCTGATGGGTTTAGGAAGAGAATGGACAAAGGCCGCAAGTTGTCGATATCTCCAATGATCCATGGGAGTAGCCATCGAGTCTTGCAGAATTGTGTTCAAGGGGATAACTCCCGTCGAGGTAGTGACATGATGTAACTGGGTCAACGTCCCCAGGGTCCATGTATGAGTTTTGGGGTCTAAGTTCCCCGGCGGGAAATAGTTATGACCTGTCAGTGGCATGAGAGGAGAATTATATGGCCAGTTATTTGTTTTGCAGAAAGAGTCCCACATCATAAGGGTGGAATGAGTAAGCGGAGAGGTCTTGGATGATAGGGCTCTATATTTCTGAGGAACCCATAGTTGCGTAAAGAGATCAGAGCCACTTAGTTCTGCTTCCAACTCTACCCAAAGCTTAGATGTTTTATGGAATCTCCAGTCAGAGATTCTGGTCAAGATGATCGCCATGAAATACTTTTTAAAGTCTGGTAAGGCTAAGCCTCCTTCTCATTTAGATCTATTGAGAAGGGTCCTGGCAATCCTGGGACGCTTTCTGTTCCATATATATTTGCCAACCAGCGATTTTAATATTGTAAAGAAACCTACAGGTATTCCAAACGGTATCATTTGAAATAGGAACAGCAACCTGGGTAGTATGTTCATCTTAATGACCCCTATCCTCCCCAACCAGGAATGAGCCATCTGAGACCATTTTTGTAAGTCAGCTTTAATCGTGTTTAATAGAGGCAAGAAGTTTGAACGGAATAGGGCGTCTGGGTTCGGAGTAAGGTAAATACCTAGATATTTCATTTTGTGTGCCTGCCAGATAAAGGGAAAGGAACTTTGCAATTGGGAAGCAGTCTGTGTGGGAATAGATATATTTAGTATTTCTTATTTGGACATATTAATTTTATTGGAGATGACACCATACTTTGCGAATTCTGACATAAGATTAGGGAGAGATATAAGGGGTTGTTGTACATAAAACAAAATGTAGTCCGCATATGTAGCATATTTGTGTTCAGTTGGTCCTATGGTAATCCCATGTATAGAGGGGTTATGTCTCACAGTTGACAAAAAGGGCTCAAGCAATAGGGCAAATAAAATAGTTGAAAGAGGACAGCCCTGTTGAGTGCCATTATACAGAGTGAATGGAGCACTAAGGGTGCCATTTACCAAACTTGATTTGAAGGGCGCGTATAATCTGGTCAGAATCCGTCAGGGTGATGAATGGAAGACCGCTTTCCGCAACTTTCTGCAACACACCTGCCACTTTCCAGTTCCTCGTGAATGACATTTTCAGGGACCTTCTCAATGTTTGTCTAGTAGTATATCTAGACAAATTTCGCGCTTCAAATCTATCACATAATAAATATGTGGGCTAACATATAAGTGAACGTGTATAGCTATAGTAGCTGTGAAAATATAAATATACACCGGTGAATAAATGATATAAACAAACAATCTGTGATGCAATAGTCCAAAATGTGAATATTATCTTCTCATCATAAAGCGAAAGAGTTCTTGATAAATGTGACACATCAGCTGGGATTAGATATGGAGAAAGATAATGATGGTGGTCCTTATATGGGGAGATCCGGTTCAACCGGGCTCTCAAAACTCTCACCTTAAATAAAATGGATACAGGTATCAAGAGGTATCTTTAGTGGATGCTGTATGATGTTATTTGTTGATTGTCCGGGTGGGCGTCTCTAGTGGATAAATAATCCTCTTGATGTATAGAGACCTATCAAAATAAGAGAGGGGTTGCCGACCTGGGCTCCACCAGTCCGGTGGAATGAACAGGGGAAGGGAGAGAGAAAGGCCTCCAATGGTGTAGTATTAAATAGAACTAAATTTATTTAGTAATACGAGTGGTCTCTTACATTAATATCACTTTAAAATAGCATATAACAGCATAAAAGACTCAGGAGCGGCGTCTGAGGCGCCTCCTTACTGACTTCCGGTACGTCTGCTCTCTGCCACGCCCTACGTGTTACGTCACCGCTCGGTACCTCACTACCCTTCATAGTGTACTCTGACCATCAAAACCTCCAATACATTCAGCGCAACAAAACACTCTCCTCCAGACAGATACGCTGCGCTCTTTTCTTCGATAGATTCCACTTTGTCATCACCTACCAAACTGGATCCAAAAATGGAAAGGCTGATTCACTATCTCGCCTAGAAGAACACCAAGGTACAACTGGCAGAAATTCCCAAATCATCCCACAGCAGAAAATTTTGTGCACCATTTTGACCCTCAAAGAGGAATTGCAGCAGGCCCTAACCTCAGAAAACCCCCCAATGCAGTTAGAGACAGATGAAGGAAGGTTCCTCTACAAAAATAACACACTGTACATACCGACTCCTCTACACCATCGAATTCTTCGACTTACTCACGACGTACTCCTAGCTGGGCATCCTGGCATCACCAGGACCCTTGATCTCCTTCGCTGCCACTTCTGGTGGCCGAAAATGGAGGAGTCAGTAAGGGAGTACGTGTCCTCCTGCGAGACTTGTTACCACTGTAAACACGAATCTTGACCCCCTTTTGGTCTCCTCACAAGTCTCCCTATACCCGAAAAAACATTCCAGGCCATTTCACTTGACTTTATCGTTGAGTTACCCCGCTCAGGCGGTTACAACACAATCCTAGTCACAGTCGACTACCTTACCAAAATGGCTCACTTCATGCCTCTTATGAAACTATCAAACTCCAAAGAGACGGCCGAGATCTTGACACAACATGTTTTCAAACTCCACGGAATTCCTTCCAGAATTGTGTCAGATCGAGGATCACAGGTTATCTCCAGATTCTGGAAAGCTCTCTGTCTAAAACTCCAGATTGACCATCAATTATCAACTGCCTACCATCCTCAAACGAATGGACAAACCGAAAGGGTAAATTGCTGTCTAGAACAATATATCTGTTGCTACTGCACTTACCTATAAAACGATTGGCATGAGTTACTTCCCCTAGCAGAGTTTGCATAGAACAACAATACCAGTACTACCACAGGTTGTTCACCTTTTTATGCTAACTACAGTTTCCATCCCTCCTTCATCCCTCAGCAGATACCTACCAACAACCCTGCGGCTGAAGATTTTATCAACACCTTAAAGAACCTCATTCCTCACCTACGCGATAACATCACTAGAGCCCAAAGCAAACAAAAGGCCTACTATGATCTTCACAGGAGAACTCCACCCTCATACAAGATTGGAACGTTAGTATGGCTATCCACCAAACACCTTAACCTGCAGACGCCTTCACACAAATTTAGTGGATTATTCATTGGTCCTTTTCCCATCCAATCAGTGATTAACCAGGCAGCAGTGAGGCTAAACCTACCGTCGTCCCTACGTATTCATCCGACCTTCCACGTGTCCCTGATAAAACCCTACCATCCCAACACCTTCCCCAGCCGAATTCCAATTCCTCTACCGCCGGTTGAGGTTAACGGCCAGGTGGAATACGAAATTGCTCAGATCCTGGACTCCCGGCTATATAGAAACCGCTTGCAGTATTTGATCCATTGGAAGAACTATGGTCCACAGGATGACTCCTGGGAACCCGCCTCCAAGGTTCATGCCCCACGGCTTGTCCGCCTCTTCCATTCTCACAATCCTGACAGGCCTGCTCCCTTGGCCCCCAGGAGGGGTCCCTTGGGGGGGGGGGGGGGGGTCCTTTAATGTCCTTATCCCTCTGCCTAGCAACAAGGGTTTCAGGTAAGTAAATTTTTTTTTCACATGTTTTTTGGTGTAATTGGTGCAGATTTTTGGTGTAATTTTTTTTTTTTTTTTTTAGGGTGGCCCTCCACTTTAAGTTGCCTCTGAAGCTCCCCGTTGTGGCTGTGTATTACCACTCTAAATAAAACCAATTGTATTTCCAAACTTATCTGAGTCTTCCTACCTGATAGCTGTTAAGGTTAAAGTTAACTGTTAAGACTTCCGAAGCTGTGATCCACACAATCCAACATAGTTCACTGCCTGTAGCATTACACCTACACCCTATTAATGGATTCTGTGCTATATCTCCTTTGTTGGAATTTCTTTATTAGCACACTTGTCTCTGAGCACAATAGTCCTCTAGCCTTGTATAATTTCTATGGAGATGACGAAACTGGCTGAATGGAATGTTTCGCTTCCACGTGGGTTGGTGACAACTTTTCTGATGCACATATCTTATCCTGACGCTGAGCTTAAAGTGTATACGTGAGCTTATTTGCACAGATTTTTTATGAAATAAATCAACATCGAGAAACGAAGGACATCCTTAATATTAACTAATGTAAAAGTAACACCATAAGGATTATTGTTGCAGTAAGAAATAAAATCATGTATCTGGGCTACCATAACTGTCAGGGTTGGGATCAGCCCTTCCTTCTCAGAGCTCTGTGCTCAGCTGTCGGTTAATTGCCAGTACTCTTCATTCCACAGTGACTCACCTGGTCTTCATTTCCTGCTCGTCAGCTAGCCCTGCTGGCTATTTAAATTGCCTGGATCAGATCTCCTGTGCCTTCACCTGGTCAACATATCTGGATACTCTCTGCTGTGTTTTCCTGTTAAAGACTTTTGCCTGGCTGACTTCCCTTCTGGTTCCTGATCCTGTTTACTGCCTCTACTATGCTGATCCCTGGATTCCTGTTTCACTGGCTTGTTCTGACTACCTGCTCTGGTTACCAAACCCTGGCTATGTTTTGACTACGTTTGCTCTGTTTGTACCATTTCACCATTCTATTAAAAAGTGTGCATTTTACTGCACTTCTGTCTCATTCTGACTCATGGCTCCTGACAGTAGGTGAGGGCCATGAATTCAGAAGATGCAGGCAATCCACGTATTGGTAATATTTTTTCCAGATTGGATGAGCAGGATCACCGCATGGTTTAATTTGCCATAGCGTTACGGACGCTCCTGATCGTAGTTCTCACCTGGATCCTCCCACTGAGGCTGTTCCAGTACAACCTCTGTTTCAGGCCGTCCCTGCGGCTGCTCAAGTCTCTGTGCAAAGCACCCGCCTCGAATATTTCCTCCATAAGAGGTATGTCTAGTTCCGCTCCACTTCCCCAGCGATTTGGGGGCGATCCAGTTCAATGCAGAGGGTTTCTCAACCAGGTTGGGATATACTTTGAGATGCTGCCGATTCGTTGATTACTAAGTTATTTGACTGCCTCAAGGGAGCAACAGTTTTCACAAAGCTTGATCTGAGAGGGGCATACAATCTCGTGAGGATCAAGGAGGGCAATGAATGGAAAACTGCGTTTAATACCAGAACAGGCCATTACGAATACCTTGTAATGCCGTTTGGTCTTTGCATTGCCCTGGCAGTTTTCCAGGAATTTATCAATGATGTCCTCCGAGATTTGTGTTGGTACATCCTGATCCTACGGTACCTCTCATCCTTGAGGTTGATGCATCTGAGACTGGAGTTGGTGCCCTGATTTTTACATGTAGGAGAGAAATGTCAGAATTGGCCTTTTAGGCAAGTGGTTAAGGAGCACAGAGAGTAAACAGTTGACTCTGTGAGAGGTAAATCCCCTCTGTGACCCCTAACTTGTTTACCTCTTTGATCCATTACCCATACAAAGGAGGCTGGTGCTCAAATTTTTTTTGGGGGGGGGCAAACAAACTGAAAAATTAAACTATTAGTAATGCAGGACTGTAAATAGTCATTTATCAGGTGATTATGTATTATTACTGCTATGTAAAACTGTGCCCATCATATGCAGCATCACTGTGGCCATCAATTGCAGCCTCACTGTGCCCACAATTGCAGCCTCACTGTGCCCATCAAATGTAGCCTCACTGTGCCCACAATGGCAGCCTCACTGTGTCCGTCAATGGCAGCCTCACTGTGCCCATCAAGTGCAGCCTCACTGTGCCCATCAATTGCAACCTCACTGTGCCCATCAATTGCAACCTCACTGTGCCCATCAATTGCAACCTCAGTGTGCCCATCAAATATAGGCTCACTGTGCCCATCATTTGCAGCCTCTGTGCCCATCAATTGCAGCCTCACTGTGCCCATCAAATGCAGCCTCACTGTGCCCATCAATTGCAGCCATACTGTGCCCATTATGAGAGGTGCCCACTCCCCAGTAAAGCAGCGCATCAGCAATGCCAATGGTAGCCCACTGCACTAGCCCTGGGTAGTTGTGGTGCACCCTATTCATGGTGACATGCCATTTAATTTTTGCCATTGAACAGCATTGGCTGCATCTCCTTTTTCAGGTGGGGTGGTCGGGGGTGGTAAAACTTCAGCTCAACTTCCTGCTTGTACTGATCCACCCAGCTGTGTGAATGAGCCCCTAAGGTCTTCTTTACAAGTGTGGTCTCAGATCTGGGCATTCCTCTCTAGGGGTCCACACACTGTCTGTCTCTGACTGACACCCTTTCCATCCCACATTACTTTTTATCACTTTTAACTGTTTAGCAGCTCAGTACATTCTCTGCAGTCATTTAAGCTGGCCGTAGAATAGATGATTCCTTTTTTTATTTCATTCCTACTACGGCCACCTTAAGGCCCCTTTCACACTGGAGCGGTTTTCAGGCGGTATTGTGCTAAAAATACCGCCTGAAAACCGCCCCTAAACAGCCTCCGCTGTTTGTTCAGTGTGAAAGCCCGAGGGCTGTCACCCTGAAGCGGTGCGCAGGCAGGGCGGTGAAAAAAGTCCTGCAAACCGCTTTCTTGGAGCGGGGAAGGAGCGGTGTATTCACCGCTCCTTCCCCGCTCCTGCCCATTGAAATCAATGGGACAGCGCGGCTATACCGCGGCAATACCGCGGCTATAGCCGCGCTGTACGAGGGATTTTAACCCTTTTTCGCCCACCAGCGAGGGGGTAAAACCGCACCGCTAGCGGCCGAATACCGCTGCAAGAACGACGGTACAGCAGCGCTAAAAATAGCGCTGTTGTACCGCCGACGCCCCCACCGCCCCAGTGTGAAAGGGGCCTTAATGAGAACAGAGAATGTACTGAGCTGCTGAACAGTTAAAAGAAATAAAAAGTAATGTGGGATGGAAAGGGTGTCAGTCAGTGATTAGAATGGTCAGATCTGACACAGGAGGCTGCAGGATGTGAGCATGTGAAGGGGGAGCAAACAAACAGCAGAAAATGAAGGTGGGGGTGATCGGTGTGATTGGGAAGATGCAGGGCTTTTTTTCAGCTGGATCTTGGTGGAACTCGGTTCCACCACTTCCAGCTCAGGCCCTCTGCTCCCTGCTCACCACTATCGCTCTGTGGGAGCCAAGCTGTCACTTGTAAACACAGAAGCTGGACTTTTGTGTTTACAAGTGACAGCTTGGCTCCCTCAGATCTGATCTCCTGAGTGACTCCCACTGAGTGCAGGATGGGGAGAAGGGGATGCAGGTGCCCGGGGTGTGTGCAGGGCACGTTGAGTTCCTGCACCTATTCTCTGAGAAAAAAAAAAGCCCTGGGAAGATGTACAGACTTGTATTACACGGAGAGAGGGGGAAGTAAAGTTGGGCCCCTTTCACACATGGGGACCTGTCAGTTTTTTAGGCAGACCTGAATGGGCGCTCCATACAGTTCTGTGGAGCAGCGGATGTCAGCAGTGACTTGTCTGCTGACATACGATCCACTAAATTCAGACGGATGGAAACCCTATTTTCAATCCGTCTGTCGGATCGGATGAAAACGGACAGGCAGATCCGTTTTCATCTGATCCCCAATAGAGGAGAGCGGAGATCTGACAGGTCCTTCCCTGCACAGTGAGCAGAGACGGACCTGTCATCCGCCGGCATAGCGGGGATCAATGGAGCGATTCCCGCTGAGCAAACAGAGTCCATCAAAAAAAGACAGCCCCGTGTAAAAGGGGTCTTGGAGGTGAAAGGTGCTGCTGTAGAAGGCGTCAGGACAGTGAAAATAGCATAGCAGGTGCATCTTCTGCCCCCCCAGTCCTGGCCCTGGATGTATTATACCATGACTTTTTAATGTGTTTCCAGTAATCCCTCTGTGTGCACTGCTGGCTGCTGAGTCAGTCACAGAGAGATGGACCTTAAAAAACTCTTTGGTTGCTTTCGCAGTATGCTTCGGGACATTGTCCATCTGCACTGTGAAGCGCCGTCCAATGAGTTCTGAAGCATTTTGCTGAATATGAGCAGATAATATTGCCCGAAACACTTCAGAATTCATCCTGCTGCTTTTGTCAGCAGTCACATCATCAATAAATACAAGAGAGCCAGTTCTATTGGCAGCTATACATGCCCACGCCATGACACTACCACCACCATGCTTCACTGATTAGATGGTATGCTTTGGATCATGAGCAGTTCCTTTCCTTCTCCATACTTTTCTCTTCCCATCACTCTGGTACAAGTTGATCTTGGTCTCATCTGTCCATAGGATGTTGTTCCAGAACTGTGAACGCTTTTTTAGATGTTGTTTGGCAAACTCTAATCTGGCCTTCCTGTTTTTGAGGCTCACCAATGGTTTACATCAGGGCTCGACAAACCCCGGGTGCCAGGTCGCATTTGTGACTAGAATTAGCGACCTGGCGCCTGGGGCGGCACAGCTGGGTTATCCTGTGTCCGTTCGACACCCCCCCTCCCGGCGCGATCGCGTTGGGACGCGCCGGTAATTGAGGCCGTGGCTTTGCGGCCTACTGCAGTCCTATGGTTCCTTCTGCAATCGGGCGCCCTCTGGTGGTGGCCGTTGGTATGACAAGACATCCACCAATGCTAATGGAGCTTCCCCTACCTGTTTTCACTGCCCGCTCATCTCCTTCCCTTTACTTAGAACCCCCAAACATTATATATATTTTTTATTCTAACACCCTAGAGAATAAAATGGCGGTCATTGCAATACTTTCTGTCACACCGTATTTGCGCAGCGGACTTACAAGCGCACTTTTTTGGGAAAAAATACTTTTTTTTAATTAAAAAATAAGAAAACAGTAAAGTTAGCCCAATTTTTTTATATTGTGAAAGATAATGTTACGCCGAGTAAATTGATTCCCAACATGTCACGCTTCAAAATTTCATCCGCTCGTGGAATGGCGACAAACTTTTACCCTTTAAAATCTCCATAGGCGACGTTTAAAAAATTCTACAGGTTGCATGTTTTGAGTTACAGAGGAGGTCTAGGACTAGAATTATTGCTCTCGCTCTAACGATCGTGGTGATACCTCACGTGTCGTTTGAACACCGCTTTCATGTGCGGGCACTACTTACATATGCGTTCGCTTCTGCAAGCGAGCTCGGCGGGACGGGGCGCGTTTAAAAAAATTCTTTTTTTTCTTATATATTTTACTTTTTATTTTTTATTTTTACACTGTTTTAAAAAAAAAAAAAATGTGTCACTTTTATTTCTATTACAAGGGATGGGGCACATTTACATTTTTTTTTTTCTTATTTATTTTAACTTTTATTTTTTCACTGTTCTTTTGAAAAAAAAAAAAAGTCACTTTTATTCCTATTACAAGGAATGTAAAAATTCCTTGTAATAGAAAAAAAGCATGACAGGACCTCTTAAATATGAGATCTGGGGTCAAAAAGACCTCAGATCTCATATTTACACTAAAATGCATTAAAAAAAAAAAAAAATTGTCATTTGAAAAAAATAAAATAAAATGTCCCTTTAAGAGCTATGGGTGGAAGTGACGATTTGACGTCGCTTCCGCCCTGCAATGACTTGGAGATGGGCGGGGGGGCCCATCTTCCTCTCACTCGTCTCCATGTCAGGCCAGGGACAGATCCGGATCGCCTCCGCCGTCACCGACGGCCACGGTAAGCGGTGAAGGGCACCGGAGAGCGGCGGTAGGGGGGGCCCTCTCCTGCCGCCGATAAAAGTGATCTCACTGCGAATCTGCTGCAGAGGCCACTTTTATCTGAAAGAGAACCGCCCGCTCTTGAAGAAGATACCTGGGTTATGGTAGCTAGCTGCTACCATAACAACGGTATTTCTCTTCAAAGACAGGACGTATATAGTCGTCCTGCGGGAAGGAAGTGGTTAATTAAAATGAATTTATTATTTGTCATCTCCCTGCTTGGCCCCTTTCACATGGGTTGTCTGATCAGGTTCCTCTGTCAGTTTTTCAGGTGGACCTGATTGGATCCTTAGCGGGAATATGGCGGTCTTATGTCCCTGCATGGCAGGAAATAAAAGCAGTCACATTCGTTCTAGTCATCTCTGTGTAAATTTAAGATTGGTTAATTTTTATATTGAAAATAAAGCTTTGTCGGTCGTTTAAAAAAAAAAAAACCTGGCTCCTAACTTTTTTAGCTGGCTCCTAGATTCCAAGCAAATTTGTCAAGCCCTGGTTTACATCTTGTGGTGAACCCTCTGTATTGACTCTGGTGAAGTCTTCTCTTGATTGTTGACTTTGACACACATACACCTACCTCCTGGAGAGTGTTCTTCATCTGGCCAACTGTTGTGAAGGGTGTTTTCTTCACCAGAGAAAGAATTCTTCGGTTATCCACCACAGTTGTTTTCCGTGGTCTTCCGGGTCTTTTGGTGTTGCTGAGCTCACCAATGCGTTTTTTCTTTTTAAGGATGTTCAAAACAGTTGATTTGGCCACACCTAATGTTTTTGCTATCTCTCTGATGGGTTTGTTTTGTTTTTTTAGCCTAATGATGGCTTGCTTCACTGATAGTGACAGCTCTTTGGATCTCATATTGAGAGTTGACAGCAACAGATTCCAAATGCAAATAGCACGCTTGAAATGAACTCTGGACCTTTTATCTGCACCTTGTAAATGGGATAATAAGGGAATAACACACCCCTGGCCATGGAACAGCTGAGCAGCCAATTGTCCCATTACTTTTGGTCCCTTAAAAAGTTGGAGGCACATATACAAACTGTTGTAATTCCTACACCTGATTTGGATGTAAATACCCTCAAATTAAAGCTGAAAGTCTGCAGTTAAAGCACATCTTGTTCATTTCATTTCAAATCCATTGTGGTGGTGTAAAGAGCCAAAAAGATTAGAATTGTGACGATGTCCCAATATTTATGGACCTGACTGTAATTCTGTGGCTCTTCCATGTACTTTAAGGATGGGAGCTAAAGGCTCCTGAAGCACATTCACAACCACCTGACTTAATTACAGTGGGGAAAATAGTTATTTGATCCCCTGCAGATTTTGTAAGTTTGCCCACTTACAAAGAAATGAAGGGCCTATAATATTTATCATAGGTGTATTTTAAATGATAGAGACAGAATATCAACCAAAAATCCAGAAAAAAACACATAAAACAAATGCTATAAATTAAGTTGCAGTTCAGTGAGTAAAATAAATATTTGATCCCCATGCAAAACATGACTTAGTACTTGGTGGAGAAACCCTTCTTGGCAGGCACAGAGACAAGATGTTTCTTGTAGTTGGTTATCAGATTTGCACACATCTCAGGAGGGATTTTGGTCCACTCTTTACAGATCTTCTCTAAATCCTTAAGGTTTCTTGGCTGTCTCTTGGCAACTCAAAGTTTCAGCTCCCTAAATATTCTACAAGTTTAAGGTCTGGAGACTGACTATGCCACCCTATGACCTTAATGTGCTTCTTCTTGAGCCACTCCTTTGTTGCCTTGGCAGTATGTTTTGGGTCATTGTCATGCTGGAAGACCCATCCATGACCCATCTTCAGCCCTCGGTCTAGCTGTGACAGTTTGGGTCTGCTTAGACCTGGAAGCTGTTCCAACACAGCCTTCATACAGTTTTTTTTTTCTTTGAGCTCATTTATACTAGTATAACCTTCTGAAGAAATATCTATGGAGGATTGCTTTTCAGAGTACATTTGAGAGGCAGGTTTAAGGAGCTATGTTGCTCCACACTGCCTGTTTTCACTCTGAAAAACTCGCACCACCTGCATTGCATGCGCTTGCAGGGTGAATGCAGTGTGGCCCTATTCACATGCATGGATCGTGTTTGGTCCTGGTACTGCCCACTGAACATGACACGGGGTATCATTTTTGCATTGGCATGTCTACAACCAGGTAGCCATATTGCATTGCATTTTCAGAAAATTACAGCAATTGAAAAGGAAAGGTAATTTTTAATAACATAAATTACAATATGACTTTTGTCGCAATTGTATACGCTATATTTTTTCTTCTTTATTTGCAATTTTTTTTTCTCCATGAAAGTGGAGTTACCCTTTAAAGACTAAAAATTTTGTGTCCTTTACTGTGCGAATAAAAAAACAGGATTTTTGAGTAACCAGTAAAATCAATTTGTTTGCGTACAGGACACAGGTCTATCCCCTTTGTTCTTCATGATCTCCCTATTGCTTGCTTTAGAACTGAGATCAGCAGGGATTGGGAGAAGCTAAATAGAGAATGTTCCTGCAGCGTACTTTTTTTTTTTTTTTTCAATCCAATCACCTGAGGATAGCTGCACATAACCCATGGTTAAAGAATAAAGATAATGGGGTTGATTTACCAAAACTAAAGAGTGCAAAATCTGGTGCAGCTCTGCATAGAAACCAGCTTCCAGGTTTTTTTTGTCAAAGCCTAATTGAACAAGCTGAAGTTAGAAGCGGATTGGCTACCATGCACAGCTGCACTCTCCATTTTTAGTAAATCAACTTGAATGTGTCCTGTACTGTACTCCAAAAAAGGTTTTTTTCAGGTCAAAAATCCTATTTTTTTTATATTTGAGTTGCCACCAGAGCAGAAATAAAGAGGAATTTCCAATAGGGACACTTGTTCCTATGACCATTTGCCAAGGTGGGGGTTTCCTTTACATTGGAAAGGTATCCTCTCACTTGGTAAAGTGGGAGTAAACTCCCATGAATGACCTTTACTTATAGGTAAGCCTACAGTAAGGCTTACCTACGGGTACAGGTGCACGTTTAGGAGATAATTACTTTTGATGCAGCTGGTGACGTCACCGGCGCATACTGTGCCATGAACATGCATGCATGTGTGAGAGTGACGTTATTGCGGCTCCAGCCGCTCACACAGCCAGATTACCCGAACCTGGAAGGAAGACCGGGTGGAAGCGCCTTCAGCAGTCACAGCGCGCCACTAGAGGGCTTCATTCTAAGGTGCGATGCATACTAGCACATTTACCTTGCAGGATTAAAAAACTGCGGTTTACTACCTCTTTAAGTCTACAGAATGAAAGAGAAATCTCCCTAATGAGACAGATGGCAAAAGCAGTTTAACCCTCCCCTACTCTATCCAAAATAAAATAAAAATTTTGGCTGGTGTCTGGGCCCCCTCTGGGAAAATCTGCCTTTGCTATTCATCCTGGTACCATTGTCACCAGGAAAGAAAATGAGTGTGAGTGGAAAATTTGTCACTTAAACAGAAGAAGAGAGGTTATCTTAATTGGGACACCACTTCCAGTGACAACTCCCAATGGTGGAATTTCCCCTAATTTTGGGTAGATTTCCAGTTACTTCCTGTTGTGTCCTAGAGATGGGAAGAGCAGAGGTAATATCACTAATGAGAGTGCAAATACCAATAATGAGGGTGTAGATAGTAATACAGTCGTACTTCCTGTTGTGTCCCTAGGGAGGGGAAGTGCAGGGGAATACCCATAATGAGGGTGTAGACAGTAATACAAACTTACTTCCTGTTGTGTCCCTAGGGATGGGAAGTGCAGGGAAATACTAATAATGAGGGTGTAGATAGTAATACAGTTGTACTTCCTGTTGTGTCCCTAGGGAGGGGAAGTGCAGGGGAATACCAATAATGAGGGTGTAGACAGTAATACAATCTTACTTTAGGGTTGCCACCTCATCCCTTTAAACACAAACACATAGTAATTACACAGGTTCTGAGGCTAATTTAATGCTGATAAGGCACCAAGTGAGTTCAATTACTACCTTAATCAGCCAGAGAACCTGTGCAATTACTATCTGGTTTTAAAGGGATGAGGCGGCAACCCTATCTTACTTCCTGCTGTGTCCCTAGGAATGGGAAGTGCAGGGGAATACCAATAATGAGGGTGTGTAGACAGTAATGAAATCTTACTTCCTGTTGTGTCCCTAGGGATGGAAAGTGCAGGGGAATACCAATAATGAGGGTGTAGAAAAAGGGTCTTCAAACTATGGCCCTCCAGTTGTTCAAGAACTACAATTCCCATCATGCCTAGCCATGTCTGTGAATGTCAGAGTTTTACAATGCCTCATGGGATGTGTAGTTCCACAACAGCTGGAGGACCGTAGTTTGAGGATCCCTGGTGTAGACAGTAATGAAATCTTACTTCCTGTTGGGTCCCTTCTTTGCTATATCCAAAGTTTAAAAAAAAGCCTAAATTGAGCTTTAAGCACCCCTTTACCTTCTGAATTCTATTAATAATATTAATTTTATTTAAAATAAAGCTGTGGTATTATCAGTTGAATGATGGTAAATTCTGATTCAATTGATATGACAATGTATGAGGTGACTATAAAGAAAAACAAGGGACGCAGTGGTAATCAGGACAGTGAGCCATGCTTGTCTTAGCTCAGCTATGCATCATCTCTGTATTCGTCATGCAAACAGATGGAATGCTTATACTGCCCTATGCATGTTGCAAAGCCCTCTATTTAGTCTGGATTTTTTTTTTTTTTTTTTTGCTGTAAAGCTTCCCAGCAAATGCATTTCAGTTCAAAGGCAACTGTGCATCCCTTTTCTAATGATACATCCCTGAGGCAATCACATCACCTTGCTGATTTGCTGCAGTGGAGACTGCAGCGTCTACACTGTGCCCTCCCCCTTCTCTCCCGATCTGCTTAGAGCATCAGTCTGTAGCTAGTGCATGTAAGCAAGTCTGGTCCTTTCGCCTATTCATGCTTTGGAATGCTGTAGCAAAAATACAGCGCCTCCGAAGAAAGCATTAGTGACTCCCCAGCCCTACAAGGATGCAGGCCAGTGCAGACTCCACCAGGATGGAATGTTTCTGGAGCAACTGGAAATGCCAGGGTAATGTTCGCTCGATCGCGAGCCATGCACGACATACACAATGACACCTCCTGCATGCTTTAGTCCTGAGAACACCCTTTTTTTTTTTTGTTTTGTTCGTTCACCTGCGGGCTATCCTTACGATCTGTATTATCCATCTTCCTCCTTTAATCACGACCTTTGCATGCTAGTCATACCATTTCTTTTGTTACATTGAAACGCATATCATGATAGGAGAATTTAATGTCTATACACAATGCCAGCCCTGTGTGTTTTTGTGCTCTTTAAAAGCTTTTCTTTTAATGTTCTAGAAAATACTATGCTTTTGAGAATATTTATGGGAAGGAACAATGCTCTAGGCTTATATTAAAGGGACTCCCTTCCAGGGAGGGGGACACGCCCATGTAATATCCCTGTCTGCTCTCTACACAAAGAAATCTGTGCTTAGACTGTACCCGTAATATCACAATATAAATATATAAGTCACCCCAGGTGGATGTTTTTATACATTTTTTATTTTATTTTTTTTATTTTTTTTATTTTATGGCAATAAATTGAATTGGCTGTTTTGCAATAACATACTAGGGTTGGGCTATAGCCGCCCAAGGGCCAGGATGGTGTCGTTAGGGTTGGTTTTTTAGGTAAAGCTAAGGATTTAATTTAAATGAATTGTTTCTTAATATTAGCTCTGGGTGTGGCTTGTGAAGCTCCCCTTCTGTCTGCTTTTTCAGCCATGTTGTCAGCGTCCTGCCTGCATCCTTTGTTATAGTTAAAAAAAAAAAAAAAAAAATCTGTGCCAGGCTCGGCTGTCAGCTGAGAATTGAACGTCTCAGTCACAATCAGAATTGCGTTTTTATCTGCTGATTTCCCTATTTTAATTGGGTGTTTCTACAACGACAGGTCATGAGAAAGCATTTGCAAAATCTAGATAAAATGGAAAAAAAAAACAGTATAGAGAAAATCAGGCCCATTTTTCATAGGAACATTCGGATATTTGTCATAATAATTGCATGTAGAACTGTATGTATTTATGCTTGTTATGCTGAGAATGGTGGCTCCAAGTCCTCAGTTGCCGTGGTTACAAAACTCAGTCGGCTTTCAGTCCTGTAGTGATGAAGCAAATTTACCCTTTGCTTGCTGCACGGGCCTAAAAAGATGGCTGGCAGGCCCAACTGGGCTTATGTCAGAACAAGGTTTTTTTTTTGTTTTTTTTTTTTTTAACCTTTATTTGTCATTTGGGAATTTTTTATTTTTTATTTTTTTTTATTTATTTTTTTTTGTTTTTCTTGAAAGCATCCCTGGTCTCATTTCTGGCGTTAAGTAATATATTTTCTGAATCTGCTGTGTGTTTCAGAGGCAGCCCCTTTTATCTTTCCAGAATGTCCTAGAGCTCCACACCTAATAAGAATTTTCTCAATGGGTGCAGTGCTGGTTACCACGCATGTCTGAGGCCTGTCTGCAATTTCTATGCCATAATGGTAGTGGAGGGGGGATGCTTCTTTTATCTTTTTATTTTATTTTATTATTTTTTTTTTGCATTACAGATCACAGAAAAATACCTTGAACATTTTGAAATCTGATTTTGCTTCATATGTCATGTGTTTAGGCCTATGCTGCACAAGCGATTTCTAATGATTTAATGAAAAATAACGCAATTCCATTTCATTTAGCTCAAAATACATCCACTCTACAAGCACTGATATTTAACCTTTTTATTGTAAGTCTGTTTTTTTTTTCTTTTTAATTTTCTGTTAAATACAGGCCTCTGATCTGGTAATGCTTGTGTCTTGTGGTTTTGTTACGGTGTAGTTTAGCATGGCCATTTACAGGCCAGAAGATTAATTGAAAGTTGAGAATCACAATGACAACTGCAACATTGTACGCTAAAAAAAAAAAAAAAAAGTGGGAAATATTAGTCTAAACTATTTTCCAGCTTGTTAAAAAATCAATCTCTGCACAGTAGGATTTTACGAGAAATCTTATCACCGCAGAGTCGCTTCAGAATGATTTTCCAAGGCAAAATCAATCTCTGCAGACAGTTTTTTTTTTTCCAGAAATATTGTTAACAGTAGTAATTATTTAGAGTAAAGGACAGTTACCGTCTTTACTACTGTTTAAAGCACAGATCATCAGAAATAACTAATTGCCCTAAAATGTTCAGGTTCTTTGAGTGTTATGACTGTTCCTGAGCGGTATTAAACCCAAAACCAAAGATGTTATATACTGCAGCTTACCAATCGTTCGATGTGGTGACTGCTTTAATTTTTAGTCTTTTTTTTTTTTTCTTTTGTTTTCACCTGCTGATCTGGCCAGCAATCTCCCCCTCCCACTCTGGATGAAGGAGCACAGGGGGCACATTTGGACATCTGCATTGTCAGTCGGGGGGGGGGGGGGGGGGAGTATTAGATGGACTAGCAGATTTAAATACACTAATATATGGGTCTCCAAACGTTTTAAACAAAGGGCCTATTTACTGAGCTTCAGGCTTTGGGGGGGGGGGGGGGGGGGGTGTGGCAGTGGCACAATGCCTCATCATTGTTTTAGTGGGAGGAATAGCATCCCATTGTTGGTATCAGTGGGAGTAGTAGTGCCCCATTGATGGTGTCAGTGGAAAGAATGGTGTGCCATCATTGTTGTTCTGAAAAGAGCCCCAAGAGCCAGATAAGGGCAAACAAAGGGCCACATCTGGCCCTCGGGCCACAATTTGGACACCAATGCACATGGAAGATGAACTCCAGCTTAAACTTTATAAGCAGTTACAGCAAACAGTTTCTTTCTTTTTGGGATAAAGTTTTTACATAAATAAAAGATGATTATTGTACGCACCCCAGTGTTTGTTTCATCTCTGTAATTGATACATCTGTAAGAGAGCTTGTTCTTTTGAAAAACAACAGACTTACTAGCCAGATCAGCAATGAAAATAGAAAAAAGAAAGTCTAAAAAAGAAAACTAAAGCAGCCATCGCATCTAAGACTTGGTAAGCTGCAATATAATAAATGTTTGTTTTTGGATTTAATACTACTTTAATGGAAGCCTGTACTGAAAGGAATAAGGCTAACATTGTTGACTGGTTGGCAGGGGTCCTAATGGGGGGCAGCATGGCAATGCTTCTAGATGGGCCCCCCCAGCCAGAAAGTTTATTCACTGTTCCATGCTGCCTTACCGCCTGCCTCCTGCGGGAGTCCATCCAGCACATGATTGGCCGCACAGACCTGAGAACTGTCACATAAGAGGAATAAGAAGGATTCATCCTGCACTTGTACCTCTAGAGGCCAAAATGGATTATCGGGGGACACTGCAAGCAGTGACATCTCATGCAACAGGTAATAATGAACCAGTACTTGACGTATCATTTGAAGATAGTTTTCATTCATAATCTGCGGAAGACAGCAAGGCCAAAGTTTTAGGGACACGCAGTTCCCTTTTACCAAAGTGCAATACACATAGGGTTGCCACCTTTACAGCCCCCCTTACATCAGAGTCTGCAAAGCACCCCTTACAATCTGAGTCCCCCTTACCTTAGTGTACTCGCTTGCTCGGAGGCAGGAGAGAGAAGGTAAGGAGGGGGCCTATGCACTTGGCGGATGTGGTACTTGGTTAGTTGCGGAGCATAGGTGTGTGCAACCCGGGCAGCAGGGGGAATCTGCGCCGCACTGGGTGATTAGGGTGTGCCCAGGTCCTCCTAAGTTTGGGGGCCACAGGCCAGTCTGAATAATGTGTCTGGGTTTCAGGCAGTCTGAAACCTGGAGACATGATTCAAAACCCGGACTGTCTGGGTGAATCCTGGATGGATGGCAACCCTAAATACACATGGTGGTCCAACACATTGCATTTACTACAGATAAAGTGGGCCATGTAAGTACCCAAAATGTTGGTCTTGCAGTCTTTTCATAGATTATAAAATAAAACATTAAAACGTGAAACGCAATATGGAGTGCTGTCTCATTGTTTCCCGTTTACATGAGGAAGGTGACATGCTCTCACTTACTTAGAATTCCACCTCTGTTAAAGCAGCATAGATGGGAAAGTATAACTTGCTGAGGAGGTAGGCAAAGTGACAGTTCCTCTTTAATTTTTTTTAATTGCTGTACAGATGGGATGTTACATGGCCATGTGTAGGCTTAGTAGTCCTGCAGTTCAAAGTGTATGTTCACAGAAGACTAGAGCAGGGTGACAGAGAAATGACCTCATCAGTCTGCTGCTTCTCATTTCACTGTCTAGTCATTGGGGGGGGGGGGGGGGGGGGAGACATGTAGGTTTTACTACAGGTCTCCTTCCTTGCCCGTCCTTCCAAATCATTACCTCACTAGCTCAGCTTACCCTGCTCCCTCCTACCAGAGCTCTTATTAAACTTAAAAGTTGAAGTCTGGAAAGTTGTTGAGTCACAGCTGGGAGGGGGAAGTGGGGTGAACTGAGCTGCTTAGAGAACAACTTGAAGGACTTAAAGTGTTACTAGACCCACAACAGTCAAATCAGTCTGTATATGCAGTAAAGCATGCTGGTTATACTCACTGTGGAACCTAAGGGGTTACTCTGCATCGTGTAAAAAGGCTGTTTTGATCTTGTCTTCTCTGATCCTTCTTCTAATGTCCCTCATCTATCTGCTGTTTGAACAGAGGCTAGGGGGCACTCTGCACATGCTCAGTTTGGTGTGTAGTGCTAGAGTTGTTGTTTTTTTTTGCTTGGGAGAGTGCTGTGATCAGCACAGGGCCAATCAGCACTGTCCAGACAGAGGTTCAGGGGTCCTGCAGCCTGATAGGACAGTCAGAACAGAATGAAAACTCCTCCTACAAGCTTTAACCAGACACTGATAGAAGACACAATGCAATATACTGCTGATGAGAAAAGGTATTTAGCAGTTTATATTTACTAAAACTGTTGCATTTCCATGTTCTGTGTACTGTGGGAGACCAGGGTCCTGGGTTTAGTAACACTTTTTAAGTGCTTTTGCTGTAAACGTTGAGGATAAATTATTCCACAGTGCCTGCAGCTGCATAAGTCAGTGAGGACTTGTTGTAAAGCCAATTTACTGCTTTTGAATTCTTTGAGAAAGCACTGTGTCAAGCACGAAACATGTCAGAATAGAACTTAAAGCCCAACTCTGGGCAAAAAATGTTTTTCCCATGCAGTGGGGCTGTGCCCGCATTGCACGGGCTAATTGCTTGTTTTTTTCTAGAGGAGAGGTGAGTCTGGCACCCCTGCGCTCCAGCAGTCTTGAATAGCGGACTATTTCTGACACCATCACACCCAGAACAGGCACCGTAGACCAGGAACAGTCCACCACTGGACTGTGGGGAAGCACCACTTTCAAGACGATTGAAGGATCAGGTGAGTATAAGCTTTCTGCTCACCCCTAGACAAAATGAGCAGTTGACCTGTGCAGTGAGGGCACAACCCCATTGCATGGGAAAACACTTTTCTTTGCCTAGAGTTTGGTTTTAACGTAGATCGCAGGTGCAATGTGAGGCTCCTGCAGACACGTCCTTCAGCTTTGTGCCCATTACTCTGTACAGGCTTTCAGTTACAAATCTGGAGGAAGTGTCATGGGACTACGGGGGCACTCATCAATGAAGTGTAGATTTTCTATCTGAATCAATTAAAGTGGAGACTGCGATCCAGGGTCTCTCGTCCACTCCACATCAGTGCTTGACCTCACAAATGGGCTTCTGGAAGAATGGTCAAACATTCCCATAGACACACTCCTAAACCTTGCGGACAGCCTTCCCAGAGGAATTGAAGCTCTTATAAATGCAAAGGGTGGGCCAACTCAATATTGAACCCTACAGAATAAGACTGGGATGCCAATAAAGTTGATTTGCGTGTAAAGGCAGATGTCCCAATATTTTTGGCAATATAGTATATGTAGAGTAGGGGGAACCAAAGTGTCATGATGTCTACCAAACAATCTGAGTCCCCCCATTGTTGCTATCTCCGCATAGTTTGTGCCTTTGTGTTGATGGCATAGTATACTATGCATTTGAAGTTCACCTACTATAGACACAGCTAGAACTGAGCAAGTCCTTTAACACCCACCTGTCCATAGGGACGATTGGACCTTCCGGTCAGGTCCGCCTAAAAAAAACTGACAGGAGGACACGATTGGAATGCTCATCTGAAAGAGGTAGAGAGGAAGGCTGGCAGAAGCTTTACAGTGCTGAAGTTCATAGTGTTGCAGAGGAGAAAGGAGAGAATATTGGGGCGATAAGATAAGACACAATCCTTCAACGTTTAACTTTTCTGTGTCTCTCTGGCAGCAGGGCTCGTCCTATCACCTCTCCTTTTATTTTCTTCCTCCCTAATCTGTTCTTCAGCATAGTCTGTATCATTCCTGTTGTTTCTTCCCCGCTCAGCAGCAGTAAATCTTGATTCTATCAGCAGAATGGGCCTCTGGTGACTCACTGATTGTTGGCACAGTGTTGAGAATACAGGCTATACAACTGAGGCTTTGCAGTGCAGAGTGAGACAGTGCTTTTTTTTTCATTTTAAACAGTAGAGGCACTTAATTGTTAACGTTTTAAATAGCTATACCTGCAAAAGGGGCCAGTAGGAAATAATCAATCGAGACTTTAAAGTGGTTTTAAAGTATTTTTTTCATAATCGGATAAAGCTAACAAAACTCACTTGCCTTTAGCACAGCTGCAATGTTTTCTGCATAGTCTTAGTAGCTCACTGATTATTTTCACTGATAACCTGGATTTGCACATTTAAAATTATATTAAAAGTTAGTTGTTTTTTTTTTTGTTAAAAAAAATAACAAACATGTCATACTTACCTTCTCTGTGCAGTGGTTTTGCACAGAGCAGCCCCAATCCTCCTCCTTCCCGGGTCCCCCGCCGGCACTTCTGCTGAGTGCCCCCATACCAAAGCTAGCAGCTTGCTATGGGGGCACCTGAGCAGGCTCGCTCCTGAGCCGCTAAACTGTGTCCATTCATGCGTGGAGTGTGGCTTGGCCCCGCCCCAACCTCTCCTTATTGGCTTACTGGCTGTGATTGATAGTAGCAGGAGCCAATGGCTTCCACTGCCGTCTCAGCCAGTGAGGTGGAAGAGATCTAGGAGAGCCGCTGCACTTGCACACATCGCTGGATCAAGATTGGGCACAGGGAATGCATGAAGGTAAAAAACCTTGAGCCTTTACAACCACTTTAAAAGAAATGCATTGGGAGTGCCCTTACTGGTCACTGAGGCAGCCTCATTGGACAATGAAATGACAGATGGTGGGATTTATCCATAAAGCCAGGAAAAGTCAGGCCCCGGTACCAACATGAATTTAAACCAGAGAGGGGAACAGAAGGGATTAATAAAGGTAGTATTATGCCGCGTACACACGGTCGGACTTTCCGGCATACTTGGTCCGGCGGACCAGAGTGTGCCGGACAATCCGCCCGTGTGTGGGCGGCGGCGGACTTTTCCGGCGGACTTCTTCCCAAAAGCCCGCCGGACCTAGATTTGAAGAAAGTTTCAAATCTTTCCGTCGGACTCAGTTTCGGGCGGAAAGTCCGCTCGTGTGTGTGCTGGTCCGACGGAAAGCCCGCTCGTGTGTAGGCTGGTCCGACAGACCAAATACGACACGAGGGCAGGGTATTGCATCTCGCGCTCGCTGCAATAGGAAAAACAAATCTTCCTATTGCGGCGAGCGCGGGGCATACCAGGCCCTTAGGTCTGGTATGGATTATAAAGGGGAACCCCTACGCCGAAAAAACGGCGTGGGGCCCCCCCTAAAATCCATACCAGACCCCGATCCGAGC
Organism: Lithobates septentrionalis; assembly: GCA_037952835.1. Taxonomy (NCBI): domain Eukaryota; kingdom Metazoa; phylum Chordata; class Amphibia; order Anura; family Ranidae; genus Lithobates; species Lithobates septentrionalis. The sequence continues at coordinate 710,329 of JBBDGP010002223.1, forward strand.
ACGCAGCCTGGCCGGTCAGGAAAGGGGGTGGGGACGAGCGAGCGCCCCCCCCCCTCCTGAACCGTACCAGGCCGCATGCCCTCAACATGGGGGGGTGGGTGCTTTGGGGGAGGGGGGCACCTTACGGTGCCCCCCCCACCACAAAGCACCTTGTCCCCATGTTGATGAGGACAAGGGCCTCTTCCCGACAACCCTGGCCGTTGGTTGTCGGGGTCTGCGGGCGGGGGCTTATCGGAATCTGGGAGCCCCCTTTAATAAGGGGGCCCCCAGATCCCGGCCCCCCACCCTATGTAAATGAGTATGGGGTACATGGTACCCCTACCCATTTACCTAGGAAAAAAGTGTAAGTAATAAAACACACAGGTTTTTAAAATATTTTATTAAACAGCTCCGGGGGGGGGATCTTCCTCCGGCTTCGGGGGTCTTCTTCCGGCTTCGGGGGTCCCTCCGCTTCATCTTCTCCCGGCGTCCGGTTGGTTCTTCTCCGCTCTCCGGCCTCTTCTCCCGGTGTCCCAGGTCTTCGGCCGGCCCCTCCGCCGTCTTCATGTAGCTCTATTGCCAGCGGAGGTCCGGACTTCTGGGCTTCTGGGCTTCTCGTCTTCTTGTCTTGTCTTGTCTTCTCTTCTCTTCTCTTCCCCCAGATGTTGACACGACGCTCTCTCCGGCTGGACTGGTCTCTGAGGGCTGCGTTGTGACTTATATAGGCGGAGACCCCGCCCCCATATGATGTCACAGTCCCTGGGCATGCTGGGACTGTGACGTTTTAGGGGGCGTGGTCGACCAGCATGCCCAGGGACTGTGACATCATATGGGGGCGGGGTCTCCGCCTATATAAGTCACAACGCAGCCCTCAGAGACCAGTCCAGCCGGAGAGAGCGTCGTGTCAACATCTGGGGGAAGAGAAGAGAAGAGAAGACAAGACAAGACAAGAAGACGAGAAGCCCAGAAGTCCGGACCTCCGCTGGCAATAGAGCTACATGAAGACGGCGGAGGGGCCGGCCGAAGACCTGGGACACCGGGAGAAGAGGCCGGAGAGCGGAGAAGAACCAACCGGACGCCGGGAGAAGATGAAGCGGAGGGACCCCCGAAGCCGGAAGAAGACCCCCGAAGCCGGAGGAAGATCCCCCCCCCCCCCCGGAGCTGTTTAATAAAATATTTTAAAAACCTGTGTAGTGTGTTTTATTACTTACACTTTTTTCCTAGGTAAATGGGTAGGGGTACCATGTACCCCATACTCATTTACATAGGGTGGGGGGCCGGGATCTGGGGGCCCCCTTATTAAAGGGGGCTCCCAGATTCCGATAAGCCCCCGCCCGCAGACCCCGACAACCAACGGCCAGGGTTGTCGGGAAGAGGCCCTTGTCCTCATCAACATGGGGACAAGGTGCTTTGTGGTGGGGGGGCACCGTAAGGCGCCCCCCTCCCCCAAAGCACCCACCCCCCATGTTGAGGGCATGCGGCCTGGTACGGTTCAGGAGGGGGCGCTCGCTCGTCCCCACCCCCTTTCCTGACCGGCCAGGCTGCGTGCTCGGATCGGGGTCTGGTATGGATTTTAGGGGGGGCCCCACGACGTTTTTTCGGCGTAGGGGTTCCCCTTTATAATCCATACCAGACCTAAGGGCCTGGTATGCCCCGCGACGGGGCTCGAAAGGTGTCAATCTCGCCGATAAAAGCGGCAAGATTGACATCCTTTTCTAGTCCCGTCGCACCTGAGTCACGTTCAAAATGAACGGACTTGTCCGTGTGTGGGCAAGTCCGTTCATTCTGAAAGTCCGCCGGAACTCCGGCGAAAGTCCGTCGGAAAGACGGGCGGACTTAGCCCGCCGGAAAGTCCCGGCGTGTGTGGGCAAGTCCGTCCGTTTTAAAGTCCGGCGCACCTGGCGGACAAAGTCCGTCGGAAAGTGTGCCGGACCAAGTAGGATAGAAAGTCCGACCGTGTGTACGCGGCATTAGATCTTGTGGTGTTTGCTGTTAGGCAGGACTTTTACTTTTAAAAATTTAAAAGCGTTTTCAAGTTTGTTTTAAGCAAAGGACAGTGATGGCTGTGTAGGCAAAACCATAATCCTTACTACTTCTGGTTCCACTGTTGTTACTGCTTTGACTAAATGGGGACAGCTGGGATGGGTGCCCTCCATCAGCATAGAGTTAAAAGAACCATGAAAATCATCTGTTGCTATGCATTAAAGTGATTATAAAGGCAGAAGGTTTTTTGATCTTATTGCATTAAGATCAAAAGCCTTCTGTGTGCAGCAGCCCCCCTAATACTTGCCTGAGCCCATCTCTATCCAGCGATGTCCACGAGTGCCTTGGCTGTCCGGGACTCTCCCTCCTGATTGGCTGAGACTGGCCCCCAAATCAAACGCAGTTATCCTTCAGGAGAGAGAGGGGCGGGGCTGAACCGCAACTCAATGTCTCAATGAATACACGGAGCTGCAGCTCGGCTTGGGTGTCCCCATAGCAAGCTGCTTGCTGTGGAGGCACTCAACAGGAGGGAGGGGCCAGGAGCTCCAGCCAGGGACCTGAGAAGAGGAGGATCTGGGCTGCCCTGTGCAAACCACTTCAGGGAAGTATAATATGTTTGTTATTTTATTAGAAAAAAATCTAATTACCGTCAAATTTCTTGTTACTGTAGATACAAGTATCTATAAATGTAGATACAAAGCTGCCTCTTATTTTAAGCATTGAGGTAACACATTCAGAGGATCGCTATACTGGTGTTTTCTGCTTGTTATTAGTTGACATTTTTATTCCTCCAACCCAAATTCTTTCACATGGGTGGCTGGAGGGGTGGTTAAAACAGTTAAGCCACAGCTTTGCTGCCCCCTTACTGCCCACCTGATGCCTACCAAACAAGCGGAGGGGGGGGGGGTTGTGCACATGTCATGCAAATTAATTGCAGCATGTCAAGTTGACAGGCAGCACTGCAACCATGCCCTCATTCTGAGAAAAAAAAACTGGTATTTGGCAGGTGGAAGCATTGTCTCCTGAATGCTTGACAAAAGTGTCTTAGCTACATTCTGAAAGCGATCCACTGCAGATCACTTTTCAGAGAATATGTGAACCTAACCCAAAATAATTTTTTTTTTTTCTTGAGTTTTAATAACTGAAATTGTTAAAAAAGAATACCCTTTTCTGAGAATAAAAACCCTCCATCCCAAGGCCACGTTTATGTTGAGTCTGAACTCTAGATGGAAAGTTTCTAGGAAATCTCATTGCAGAAATATTTAGACTGGCAGTGACTGTGTGATTTATCAATGAAGAGCAAAGTAATAAAGTCACTTGATATCCCTTCTCCCTATCCGCACATACTCATCTTTTCGATATACTCCCACCACTCCATTCAGGCTTTTGGAGTAAGGAAACACAGCCCATTGTGGACACTAAGGCACCTTTCACACAGACGGCTATTGTGCCGCAGTTAAAAGCATGTTTTTTTTCTGTTAAATTCAAGACACCAGGCACTGCGATCAGCTGCATTTGTACAGTGCTATTAGCTGCAGTTGCGTGTAGCTGCAGTTTGCCATTTCCATAGCAATCCGACAGGGTACCGACTCATATTGAACGGGGATCCGACTTGGATCCCCGCCAATACCAGGCGCTGTGTTTGGTATGAATCTTGAGGGGGAACTCCACGCCAAATTTTAAATAAAAAACCATGATGGGTTCCCCTCCAAGAGCATACCAGGCCCTTTGGTCTGGTATGGATTCCAAGGGGCACCCCCTACGCCGAAAAAACGGCGTGGGGGTCCCCCCAAAATCCATACCAGACCCTTATCCGAGCACACGGCCCGGTTGGTCAGGAAAGGGGGTGGGGACGAGCGAGCGCCCCCCCCCTCCTGAACCGTACCAGGCCGCATGCCCTCAACATGGGGGGGGTTGGTGCTTTGGGGCAAGGGGGCGCCCTGTGGGCCTCCCCACCCCAAAGCACCTCGTCCCCATGTTGATGAGGACAAGGGCCTCTTCCCAACAACCCTGGCCGGTGGTTGTCGGGGTCTGAGGGCGGGGGGCTTATCGGAATCCGAGAGCCCCCTTTAATAAGGGGGCCCCCAGATCCCAGCCCCCCCACCCTATGTGAATGAGTATGGGGTACATCGTGGACCTGTGGAAAAAAAGTGTCAAAAAAAAAAAACACACTACACAGGTTTTAAAAGTAATTTATTAGGCAGCTCCGGGGGTCTTCTTCCGACTTTGGAGGTCTCTCAGGCCTCTTCTCCCTCTCTCTGGTGTCGTCTCCGTGCTCTCTGGTTCTTCTCAGGTGCCTTCTTCCTTCTGTCGGGCTTCTCCGCTATCTTGTGGCTGCCAAACATACCAAACAGTGCCTGGCATTGGCAGGGATCCAAGTCGGATCCCCGTGCTTGTCGCTCATTGGGTAAGGAAAAAACATTTTTCCTTTCCCGAAGAGTGACACAGTGCACTGCGATTACCTGCGGTTATGTGCGGATAGCTGCGCTAAATCGCTCCTGGACGCAGTCAATTCTATTTTTTCTTTCCGCACAAAACTGCATGTAATCTAAACTCAGCTAAACGCAGTGTGTGAATGGGGCCATAGGAAAGCATTGTGTGCGTTTAGCTGCGGTAGAAAACGCAGCTAAAAGCACAATTCTATCAGTCCATGTGAAAGGGGCCTAAACCAATGTGAAGGAGCTTACACAGGTTATGGACTTTCTCTCCGCCCCATTGTGAGAGTGCTGGACCAATCACCAGTCACCAATGCTGTCATGTGAGAGAGAAGAAATCACATGGCTCCTCCGTACCCAGAAGTTCCAGATATCTGTCTTTGCTCCTGGTGGCTAAACAGAGCAATAAGGAGCAATTAATGGTGAGAATGTGCTGCTGGGGAGGTGGAAAGGGTAGTGACCATGTTGGGAAGGAAAGATAGGCGCCAAGCAGGCATGGTCTAGCACAGTTTATTTAAAATTCAAATGTATAAACAACAATGGCACTCACAAAGTGATGGGGGTGACAGTAGGTGGCCAAAGGTGTAAGAAAACCAGGACAGTACATACAGGAGCTGTGGACTGTATCTGGAGGAGCAGAGTGGTAAAGCCGTGTTTGGGAAGGCAGCAGAGCAAAGGATCCATCAAGAGAGAGCCGATGCCAAACAGACCAGGATCACCGTGGTGAATTGTCTAAAACTAAAATGTCCACCCATGGAGAGTCTCTCCAGCCGGTGTGTGTGTGTGTGCTGTCAGCCTGACAATTGTGGTAGCCAATAGGAACGCGTTTTGGAAGCAAGCCACGCCTCCTTCATCAGCCTGTAAAATTAGGTAACCTCCGGGAATTTAACCACTTCAATACAGGGCTTTTATACACCCTTCCTTCCCAGACCAAATTTTAGCTTTCAGCGCTCTCACACTTTGAATGACAATTACTCAGTCATGCTACACTGTACCCAAACCAAATTTTTATCATTTTTTTCTCACAAACATAGCTTTCTTTTAGTGGTATTTAATCACTGCTGTTTTTTTTATTTTTTGCAATATAAGCGAAAAAAGAGAGAAATTTTTGAAAAAAAAACACTTTTTTTTAGTTTTTATTGTAAAATTTTGCAAATAAGTAATTTTTCTTCATAAATTTGGGCCAAAATGTATACTGCTACATATCTTTAGTAAAAATAACCCAAATTAGTGTATATTATTTGGTCTCTGTGAAAGTTATAGAGTCTACAAGCTATGGTGCAAATCATTGAAAAATGATCACATCTGATCACACCTGATGTACTGAAGGCCTATCTCATTTCTTGAGGCCCTAACAAGCCAGGAAAGTACAAATACCCCCCAAATTACCCCTTTTTGGAAAGCAGACATTCCAAGGTATTTAGCAAGAGGCATGGTGAGCTTTTTGAAGTTGTAATTTTTTCCCACAATTCTTGGAAATTTTTTTTTTTTTTTTTTTTTTTTTTTTTTTTGCACAAAATTGTCATAATAACAAGTTATTTCTCTCACACAGCACATGCATACTTGCAATGACACCCCAAAATACATTCTGCTACTCCTCCTGAGTATAGTGATACCACATGTGTGAGACTTTTACACAGCCTGGCCACATACAGAGGTCTAAAATCCAACTAGCACCGTCAGGCATTTTACGAGCATAAATTGCACATCTCATATGATGACAACCTATCACACTTTTGAAGGCCCTGGAGCACCAGGACAACGGAAACGCCCACAAAATGACCCCATTTTGGAAAGCTAACACCCCAACGTATAATCTATGAGGCATAATTAGTCTTTTGAATGGTTCATTTTTTTCCCGAAGTTTTTGGAAACTGTGGAAAAAAAAATGAAAACGCATTTTTTTTACACAAAGTTGTCCATTCATAAGATATTTACAACACATAGCATGTACATAGCAAAAATGACACCCCAAAATACATTCTGCTACTCCTCCTGAGTATGGCGATACCAAATGTGTGAGACTTTTACACAGCCTGGCCACATACAGAGGCCCAACATTGAAGTAGCAGCTTCAGGCATTCTAGGAGCATAAATTACACATCTCATTTCTCAACCACCTATTACAATTTTGAAGGCCCTGGAGCACCAGGACAATGGAAACACCCACAAAATGACCCCATTTTGGAAAGCTAACACCCCAACGTATAATCTATGAGGCATAATTAGTCTTTTGAATGGTTCATATTTTTCCCGAAGTTTTTGGAAACTGTGGGAAAAAAATGAAAACGCATTTTTTTTTACACAAAGTTGTCCATTCATAAGATATTTCCAACACATAGCATGTACATAGCAAAAATGACACCCCAAAATACATTCTGCTACTCCTCCTGAGTGTAGCGATACCAAATGTGTGAGACTTTTACACAGCCTGGCCACATACAGAGGCCCAACATTGAAGTAGCAGCTCCAGGCATTCTAGGAGCATAAATTACACATCTCATTTCTCAACCACCTATTACATGTTTGAAGGCCCTAGAGCACCAGGACAACGGAAACGCCCACAAAATGACCCCATTTTGGAAAGCTAACACCCCAACGTATAATCTATGAGGCATAATTAGTCTTTTGAATGGTTCATTTTTTTCCTGAAGTTTTTGGAAACTGTGGAAAAAAAATTAAAACGCATTTTTTTTACACAAAGTTGTCCATTCATAAGATATTTCCAATACATAGCATGTACATAGCAAAAATGACACCCCAAAATACATTCTGCTACTCCTCCTGAGTGTGGCGATACCAAATGTGTGAGACTTTTACACAGCCTGGTCACATACAGAGGCCCAACATTGAAGTAGCAGCTCCAGGCATTCTAGGAGCATAAATTACACATCTCATTTCTCAATCACCTATTACAATTTTGAAGGCCCTGGAGCACCGGGACAATGGAAACACCCACAAAATGACCCCATTTTGGAAAGCTAACACCCCAACGTATAATCTATGAGGCATAATTAGTCTTTTGAATGGTTCATATTTTTCCCGAAGTTTTTGGAAACTGTGGGAAAAAAATGAAAACGCATTTTTTTTTACACAAAGTTGTCCATTCATAAGATATTTACAACACATAGCATGTACATAGCAAAAATGACACCCCAAAATACATTCTGCTACTCCTCCTGAGTGTAGCGATACCAAATGTGTGAGACTTTTACACAGCCTGGCCACATACAGAGGCCCAACATTGAAGTAGCAGCTCCAGGCATTCTAGGAGCATAAATTACACATCTCATTTCTCAACCACCTATTACATGTTTGAAGGCCCTAGAGCACCAGGACAACGGAAACGCCCACAAAATGACCCCATTTTGGAAAGCTAACACCCCAACGTATAATCTATGAGGCATAATTAGTCTTTTGAATGGTTCATTTTTTTCCTGAAGTTTTTGGAAACTGTGGAAAAAAAATGAAAACGCATTTTTTTTACACAAAGTTGTCCATTCATAAGATATTTCCAACACATAGCATGTACATAGCAAAAATGACACCCCAAAATACATTCTGCTACTCCTCCTGAGTGTGGCGATACCAAATGTGTGAGACTTTTACATAGTCTGGCCACATACAGAGGCCCAACATCCAAGTAGCACTGTCAGTTGTTCTAGGAGCATACATTACACATAAATTCCTGCCAACCTATCACATTGTTGAAGGCCCTTCATATTTCTAACACATAGCATGTACTGTAGAAGCCAATTACAAACCAAAATACATTCTGTTGAGTAAAGGGTAAAGAAAAGATTACCTGCAGTTTTAGTAGTGCAGTGGTCCACAGAGAAGAGCATCGGTCCAGGCAGCAGGCAGGAACGTGGACAGCGACAGCAAAACAGGCAGCAGGCAAGAATAGTCAGTACAGGTAGAGATGTCAGCACAGCCAAAGCATTAGTCCAGATAGCAGGCAGGGATGTGGTCAGCAGCAGCAAAAGGATCAAAGGATCATCCATGCAGCAGGCAGGAATACTGTCCATAGTTAGTACATGCAGCAGGCAGAGGTATGGTCAGCACAGCCAGAGTATTTGTCCAGGGAGCAGGCAGTACCATCAAGCTTAGGGCATTGGTCAGGAAAGAATGGGGACAGGGGTAGAGGCTTCTCCCACCCAAATCGCTTTGAAGCCTCCGGGCAACCAGACCCTGTTATGGGAACACAGAAAACCAAAAACTGGTTTTCTGAACTCCGAACACTATTCTGGAGCCCCTCACATATGTGAGACCCCTGTGTAGGAGGGTGAAAGATCAATCCAAGGGGCAGGCAAAAACATGGTCAACAGGCCGAGGTCAGTGCAGGTAAAAGGCAGAAATAGACGGTAGACAGAGGCATAGTCGATACAGTCCAGGGTCAGTTCACGTGAAAGGCAAAAACATGGCGGAAAAACAATGCAGACGGTAGGCAGAGGCATAGTCGAGAAACAGGCCAGGGTCGGTTCACATGGAAGGCAATAATATGGTTGGTTGAGGAAGGTAAATATTCAGGACAGAAATTAAAAACGGGGAAATGGCAGTATTAGAAATATGGACTAATAATTTTCCAGAGTGTGATATCGCCTGAAGCATTCTCCGATGCAAAGGCCAGGTTGGGAGGGACAGTCAGTACAATGGAAGCTCGTATCTTTCCTAATTCCTCTTTTGGTGCACACCCGACATTTTTTTTGGCGTCGTCTTCCGGATCCTGTTGGTGGAATATGGTCTGGGAAATGGCGCTCATGTAGTCTGCTGACAGAATCGGAGCGAATGCTTTCTGGGGGGGATACTTGCTGATAAATCAGGGCAGTGACAATGTCTTCAATAAACTTTATTAAGGTGGTGGGTGTTTCTGTGGATTTTTGGTATATTATGAAAGAATTTAAAAGGGCCAAATGAAAAAAGTAAATTGCGACTTTTTTGTACCAGAATAATGATTTTCTTGTTGAAAGATAGGGCTGCAACAACTGATCGTTTAAATCCACCCCCCCCATGTATTTATTGTACTCAGTGATACAGGTAGGCTTGCGAACGGTACCGCGTCTTCTGTGAAGTTCCACCGAGGTGTCATCGTGGATGGTGGACATGATGTACACGTCTTTTCTATCCCTCCACTTCACAGCCAACACTTCTTCGTTCCTCAAGCTTCTCGATTCCCCCCTTGGAATGTTTGTGGTGACAAGACACTGTGGGAAGCCCTTTCGGTTTTTTCTAGTTGTACCACAGGCCAAAGTTTGTTTGAGATGTAGGTGGCGGAGAAGGGGCAAACTCGTATAATAATTATCCATATAAATATGGTACCCCTTTTGGAGGAGTGGGAATGCCAACTCCCAAACAATTTTCCCACTTATTCCCATATACGAGGGACACTCAGGGGGCTGGAGCTGGGAATCTTTCCCTTCGTACACGCGGAATGCGTACACATAACCGGTGGCACTTTCACAAAGCTTGTTAAGCTTCAAGCCATACCTCGCCCTCTTACTGGGTATATATTGTTTGATTCCCAGCCGGCCTGTGAAATGCACCAGGGATTCGTCCACAGATATATTTTTTTCAGGGACATAAACTTCGGCAAACTTCTGGGAAAAAAAATTAATTAGGGGGCGAACTTTATATAATTTGTCAAAGTTTGGGTGATTTCGGGGGGGGCACTGTGAGTTGTCATTGAAATGCAAGAAGCGCATTATGATTTCGTATCGGGACCTGGACATGGCTGCTGAAAAAATTGGCATATGGTGGATGGGTCTGGTCGACCAATACTTATGAATTTCATTTTTTTTTGTAAGCCCCATGTTCAGGGTTAGGCCTAAAAACAATTTTAGCTCCACTACTGTTAGCGGTCTCCACTCAAAAGGGCGGGCATAGCTGGAGCTGGGGTTGGCTGCAATAAATTGTTGGGCAAACAGATTAGTTTGGTCCACGATGCCTTGAATCCAATCGTTTGGGAAAAATAAATTAAAAAAATCCATTTGTGTAAATCCTGCAGTGTTGACCTGCACACCCGACTGTGCTGTAAAAGGGGGGATCGTGGCTGACCCTGTGGTAGAAGGCAGCCACAATGGGTTTGCCAAGGAATCTGGAAGATGGGTTTGGGCCCTACTTCTTTGGCGTCCACTTGTGCTGGGTCTTTCCTCCTGGGGTCTACCGCCGCTGGCACTGCTGGTAGCTGCCTGGTTTTCAGATCGTCGTCTTTTTGGACGGACTACTTCCTCCTCTAAATCTGATCCAGATGTGCTGCCTTCGGGGGGCTCATATTCCGAATCAGAACCAGAATCTGAACTGAGCGGTGAGAGCTCCCCGTTGCTCTCATCGGTCAGACTCAGGATCTGGTATGCCTCTTCTGGGGTGTACATCTTTCTGGACATAGTGGCTGACTGGCTGTATGTACTCTGGTGGCAAGTGATGAGGTGGCGGGTACTCTGGTGGCAGATGATGAGGTGGCGGGTACTCTGGTGGCAGGTGATGAGGTGGCGGGTACTCTGGTGGCAGGTGATGAGGTGGCGGGTACTCTGGTGGCAGGTGATGAGGTGGCAGGTACTCTGGTGGCAGGTGATGAGGTGGCGGGTACTCTGGTGGCAGGTGATGAGGTGGCAGGTACTCTGGTGGCAGGTGATGAGGTGGCAGGTGATGAGGTGGCAGGTACTCTGGTGGCAGGTGATGAGGTGGCAGGTACTCTGGTGGCAGGTGATGAGGTGGCGGGTACTCTGGTGGCAGGTACTCTGGTGGTGAGGTGGCGGGTACTCTGGTGGCAAGTACTCTGGTGGCAGGTGATGAGGTGGCAAGTACTCTGGTGGCAGGTGATGAGGTGGCGGGTACTCTGGTGGCAGGTGATGAGGTGGCGGGTACTCTGGTGGCAGGTGATGAGGTGGCGGGTACTCTGGTGGCAGGTGATGGACAGGTACTCTGAGATGACAGGTACTTTGAGGTGACAGGTACTCTGAGGTGACAGGTACTGAGGTGACAGGTACTGAGGTGACAGGTACTGAGGTGACAGGTACTCTTTATTTAGGAGGGGCGATCTGGGCACAGTAGTACATGTAATTAGTAACTCACTGTTAGCTGATCTCTTCTCCTCACACTGGATCGGTGTGTGAGGAGAAGAGCCCAGCAACAGCAGTTACTGTGTGACTGTGTGTTTGTTTACATTAGTGACCGGCTGTGATTGGACACAGCCGGTCATGTGATGCAGAGCCATGTCATTGGCTACAGTGATCGGGGCTGAGCTGTATCCAGGGGAAAAGCCTCAGCCCCGATCACCGCTCTGATCACTCCTCTTCCGCCGGAACCCGCCTCATACACGCTTCCCAATGCCGCTCTGCATCCGCCGTTACCGACGCTCCGCCGCCCGCCGCCCGCCGCCGCCGCCGCTTCAATACCCCCATCGGGGAACGGCTGTGTCCTGAGGGACACAACGGTACCCCGATCGCCGCTCTGCGGGCCCCCAGGGGCCCGCAGTAGCGGCGGAAAGCCGAGGCCGTCATATGACGCCCACCCAGGATGGGAGATCCCATCTGTGGACGTCATTTGACTATGGCCGGGTATTGAAGCGGTTAAATAAGCAGCTGTTTAACCTGTTAACACCCGGTTAATTAAGGCAATTGACAGAAACCACAGAGATAAGTGCCGTGGTGCCAGGAAGAGCCGCTGAAATTATTACAAATTATATTAAAAAAACTATAACAATGTGTGTGTGTAAAAAGCCCGGGTCCTGATGGCTTTACTCCGAAATTCTATAAACAATTTGCTACCCTTCTTACTCCCTTCTTGACAAAAGTATTTAACTCCATCTCTGAACGATCAGTGTTCCCACCACAAACCTTAGAGGCACATATTACCCTCATCCCCAAACCAGACAAAGACCTGAATGTTTGCGCTAATTACCGACCTATTTCGCTAATAGGAGTAGATCTAAAGGTGTACGCAAAAATTTTAGCTAATAGGTTGCAACCATTGTTACCCCGTTTAATACACCTAGATCAGGTTGGCTTTGTGAGTGGAAGGGAGGCGCGTGACAACACCCTAAAAACACTCCTCATTGCGGATTATGCTCGGGCCCACAATATCCCATTGTGCCTTCTCACAGTCGATGCGGAAAAAGCCTTCGACCGTGTCGACTGGCAATTTCTCCGCTTATCATTACAACAACTAGGTCTAGGCCAAAACATGATCTCCAGAATAATGTCCCTCTACACATCTCCTTCCGCTAGGATTAGACTAAACGGCTCCCTATCCCCTAAGTTTACTATACACAACGGAACGCGGCAGGGGTGCCCCTTGTCCCCCATTCTTTATGTAATTGTCATGGAACACCTAGCCATTGCCCTTAGAAACAATCCGGCCATACATGGCGTTAGAGTAGGCCCACTACACACTAAAATTGCCCTATTTGCTGATGATCTACTCATATTTGTAACCCAACCACAAATTTCTCTACCCTCCATTATGCAGGAGTTTCAGAGGTATGGAGAGGTTAGTAATTTTAAAGTTACCGTATATACTCGAGTATAAGTCGTTCCGAGTATAAGTCGAGGCCCTAATTTACCACAAAAAAAATGGGAAAAACTTAGTGACCCGAGTATAAGACGAGGGTGAGAAATGCACAGCTACTGTAAGTGGAAAAGAGGGTCAACAATGCCCATTTGCAGCATCACTGTGCCCATTTGCAGCCATAGGTCCCCTGAACTTCAAACTTGGTAGTTAAGGGTTCCTAGATGCCCCCTAACTGCAGCCAAAATTTGGGGTCTCTGAACCCAAAGGGTCCTGAAATGACATTGCTGCAGATGGACACAGTTGACCGAATTTGGGGCCCTGTATCTTGGGGCCACTTAGTGCTAGGAACCCCAAATTTGGTGTGCAAACCCAGTGGCACTAGCTCCATTAAATTTCCAAAGCTGGGGTTTCTAGCACCAAGTGGCCCCGAGATACAGGGCCCCAAAAATCAGTTCAGAAAATGTCAAGCTCTTTTCTGCAGCAGAGAATTACATTTTCTGAACCGGATTTGGGGCCCTGTATCTCAGGGATACTTGGTGCTAGGAACTTCAGCTTTGTATATGTTGTGGTACCAGTTCCACTGGGTTTGCACACCAAATTTGGGGTTCCTAGCACCAAGTGGCCCTGAGATATGGGGCCCCAAATTCGGTTCAGAAAATGTCAAGCACTTTTCTGCAGCAGAGAATGACATTTTCCGAACCGATTTTGGGGCCCCGTATCTCGGGGCCACTTAGTGCTAGGAACTTCAGCTTTGGATATGTTGTGGTACCAGTTCCACTGGGTTTGCACACCAAATTTGGGGTTCCTAGCACCAAGTGGCCCTGAGATACGGGGCCCCAAAATCGGTTCGGAAAATGAAATTTTTTCATGCAGAAAAGTGCTTGACTCGAGTATAAGTCGAGGGGGGCACTTTCAGCACAAAAAAATGTGATGAAAAATTCGACTTATACTCGAGTATATACGGTAATCTAAATAAGTCAGAAATCCTCAACATTTCACTCCCAACAGCGGCTCTACAACAGCTTACGACTTCCTTCCCTTTTAAGACAAGCTCCACATCTATCCGCTATCTAGGAATCCATATTCCAACAGTCTCATCCCAACTATTCTCCAGCAACTTCACCCCTTTACTTACCAGAACTCAAGCGGATCTGACCACATATGCCTCTAAACAGCTCTCCTGGCTGGGTAGGGTGAATGTCTTGAAGATGGATGTTCTCCCTCGATTCTTATACCTTTTCCAGACCATTCCTATCTATATCCCCACCTCGTTCTTCAAAAGGCTCCGTCAGATCTTCTCTAAATTTATATGGCAGGGACGTCGCCCCAGGATAAAACATGACACAATGATTCTCCCGAAAGTCAGGGGGGGTGCGGGGGTCCCAGATGCCTCTATATACCATAAGGCAGCGGTACTCGTGCGTATAGTGGATTGGTTCCACCACTCTTCCTCCAAACTTTGGGTTCAACTAGAGAAATATCTTAATGAGGCTGATCTTTGCGCCCTGCCATGGACCCCTATGGCTGGGCGTGGGGACGGCTTATTCTCCACTGCTCTTACTCGCCAAACTCTCCAGATTTGGGACCGCATGATCTCAGCGAGTAAATTGTCTAAACTCCAGGGCCCAATGACCCCTCTCTTCGGGACTCCGGCTTTCCCCCCAGCAGCGAACAAGTTAAGATTTGGACCCTGGAGTAGGGATAGCCATAGACGTTTATCACAGGTCTTACGCGCTGACCCATCCTTGAGAACGGACATACCCTCTCGGACGGAATTAGGGACCTCAACAATGTGGTTACAAAGGGGTCAAATAACGTCATACATACGCACTTTCTCATCCATCTCAGAGATACTGGCCAACCCATCAGACTTTGACGAACTGCTTTTACAACCAGACCCACCAATACATGTAGTATCACTGTTGTATTCCCTACTACTGAACGAATATGCCCCTGACCTTCCAACATATACACAGAAATGGGAAGCGGAGCTGCAACACTCCATCTCCCCCACTGATTGGCAAAAAAGCTTTATCCTAACGCATAGGATTTCCCTGGCAACCAAGAACCAAGAAAAAGGGTTTAAATTATTAACGAGGTGGTACAGATGCCCAGTAGATATTAAAAAGTTTAACCCCTCTTTGACAGACGTGTGTTGGAGATGCCTGTCCTCTAGCGGGACAATGCTTCACATCTGGTGGGCTTGCCCTCCAATCTGGAAACTATGGCAAAAGGTCTTTGATCTTTACAGCAGGCTGATGGCGACATCAATCAAACCCACACCAGAGATAGCCCTATTATCTATACTCCCAGGCCCCCTCAAGTCGATTAAAAAAGATGTACTGCGCCACTTTCTGGCAGCAGTTAGGACAGTGATCCCCCGACATTGGAAAACGACAGATGTGCCTTCCTTGGGAGAATGGGTGGTTGAAGTGGACCAGATAAGAGATCTGGAGCTCCTGTTGGCGGAGGAAGTGGGAAAGGAGGAGCAGTTTACCGCCACCTGGACCTCATGGTCCATGTTTCGCTATTCTGATGAGTTTTCCCTTTGGGTCAGAGATACCCCACCCTTACCCGCCGATTAGCCATGCTGGAGTGCCTGGTGCCTCAGGTACCATCCCACACTTCTACTCACGTTCTTATTTCTGACTTTTTCTGTCTCCTCTTTGTTAAGTACTGAACCGACCACTCACATATATAGTTAAAGATCATATCTTTGGACTAGCTAAATTACTTGATTATCTATAATAGGTGAATAAAAGACTTCTACAGCAGTCTAATTCGTTGAGAGGGAACCCTCAGATAACACCAACCCGCGAAACTACAAGGTTCATTATATGTTGGCCCCCACCCGCATATTATTCCTCTCTTAGAATAAAGATTTCAATATACAATATGATATACCAGTAGTTCACCGAAAGCTGTATGTTAAAATGATCACTCCTGTTTATACATGGGTAAAGTACACCTCACTATTCTATGTATACTATATGTGTTGCCAAACTGTAAAGAATGGTATTTTTCTGTTATATTCTTTGTGTTCTTACTTTTGAAAATAAACTAAGATTGAAAACAATGTGTGTGTGTATATGGATATATATATGTATATGGATATATGTATATGGATATATATATATATATATATATATATATATATATATATATATATATATATATATATATATATATATATATATATATATATATGTGTATGTATATATATATATATATATATATATATATATATGTATATATATATATATATATATATATATATATATACACATATATATATATATATATATATATATATATATATATATATATATATACACATATATATATATATATATATATATATATATATATATATATATACACATATATATATATATATATATATATATATATATATATATATATATATATATATATATATATATATTTTTTTTTTTTTTTTTTTCTCACAAAAGTGAGTACACCCTTCACATTTTTGTAAATATTTTATTATTTCTTTTCATATGACAACGCTGAAGAAATGACACTTTGCTACAATGTAAAGTAGTGTACAGCTTGTATAACAGTGTAAATTTGCTGTCCCCTCAAAATAACTCAATACACAGCCATTCATGTCTAAACCACTCACAACAAAAGTGAGTACACCCCTAAGTGAAAATGTCCAGATTGGGACAATTAGCCATTTTCCCTCCCCCGTGTCATGTGACTCGTTAGTGTTACAAGGTCTCAGGTGTGAATGGGGAGCAGGTGTGTTAAATTTGGTGTTATCGCTCTCACTCTCTCATACTGGTCACTGGAAGTTCAACATGCCACCTCATGGCAAAGAACACTCTGGGGATCTGAAATAAAAAGAATTGTTGCTCTACATAAAGATGGCCTAGGCTATAAGAAGATTGACAAAACCCTGAAACTGAGCTGCAGCATGGCGGCCAAGACCATACAGCGGTTTAACAGGACAGGTTACACTCAGAACAGGCCTTGCCATGGTCAATCAAAGAAGTTGAGTGCATGTGCTCAGCGTCATATCCAGAGGTTGTCTTTGGGAAATAGACGTATGAGTGTTGCCAGCATTGCTGCAGAGGTTGAAGGGGTGCCTGTCACTGCTCAGACCATATGTTGCACACTACATCAAATTGGTCTGCTTGGCTGTCGTCCCAGAAGGAAGCCTCTTCTAAAGTTAATGCACAAGAAAGCCTTCAAACCGTTTGCTGAAGACAAGCAGACTAAGGATATGGATTACTGGAACCATGTCCTATGGTCTGATGAGACCAATATAAACCTTTTTGTTTCAGATGGTGTTAAGCGTGTGTGGCGGCAACAATGTAAGGAGTACAAAGGCAAGTGTGTCTTGCCTACAGTCAAGCATGGTGGTGGGAGTGTCATGGTCTGGGGCTGCATGAGTGCTGCTGGCACTGGGGAGCTACAGTTCATTGAGGGAACCATAAATGCCAACATGTACTGTGACATACTGAAGCAGAGCATGATCCTCTACCTACGGAGACTGGGCCGTAGGGCAGTATTCCAACATGATAACGACCCCAAACACACCTCCAAGACAACCACTGCCTTGCTAAAGAAGCTGAGGGTAAAGGTGATGAAACTGGCCAAACATGTCTCCAGATCTAAACCCTATTGAGCATCTGTGGGGCATCCTCAAATGGAAGGTGGAGGAGCGCAAGGTCTCTAACATCCACCAGCTCCGTGATGTCTTCATGGAGGAGTGGAAGAGGACTCTGGTGTACTCCATGCCCAAGAGGGTTAAGGCAATGCTGGAAAATAATGGTGGCCACACAAAATATTGACACTTTGGGTCCAATTTGGACATTTTCACTTAGGGGTGTACTCGCTTTTGTTGCCAGTGGTTTAGACATTAATGGCTGTGTGTTGAGTTATTTTGAGGGGACAGCAAATTTACACTGTTATACAAACTGTACACTCACTACTTTACATTGTAGCAATGTGTTATTTCTTCAGTGTTGTCACATGAAAAGATATAATAAAATATTTACAAAAATGTTAGGGGTGCGCTCACTTTTGTGAGATACTGTCTGTACATTTGTGTTAAAATTGATTATATGGGGACCTTGTGGGGATGAGAAATCCTCTGCTGAAATCCATTGGTAAACCAACATTTCCAGTGTTGATCTCCTGGGTCCCCTGCTGTTTTCACGGGTTCACCTGCTGACCTCCATGCCATTGTTGTACCCTGTAGGTGGAGATTGTCAAAGGAAAGAACTCATGAGAGCTGCAGGAGAGCCAAGAGATCTACACTCCAGGAAGTGGCAAACTCCCTCTGGATGTCAGCAAAAGATTTCAAAGTGGCTTTTGTATGGTCAGGCACCTGGAAAGTTTAGTATTTGCTGACTTCTTTTACAGGTAGTGTTGTGTTTTTTGAATAACCAAAGCACAGCACAGGGAATCGGCATCCCTGTTCTGTCCATGTGCGGGTCCAAGCTGTTACCACTGGTTGTCTGTGATAGCCGGCATCAAGAACTAAGCCCATGAGCTGACATAATCAGCTCCTGAGATTCTGATGCTTCTACATTTTTCCATATAGCTGCATACTATAGAGGCAAATGTAAACACTATCATTTGACATAGTGTTTAGATTGGGAGTTTAGTGATGTCACAAGTGAAGTCGCCACACTTCCTGTTACTACAGAGGCTCACGCAGAGCTGTTTTTCTATCCTAAAATAAACAAAAAATATTCATCCTCAAAAATAATTCCTAGGTTTCAACAATGATGTCAGATGATCTGATTGACATTTGCGTTCGCGGCATAGGCATCAAATGCTCACATACTGTAAGTAATGCAATGTCATTCAAATTTATAGCGATTAAAAACCTGTGAAAAAATCTCTGCAATGCTAATTTGTGCCCTTGTCAAGCCAAAAATTTACAGAGATTTGTGCCCCCTACATGTGTCGCAATGTAGCGCTGAAAGAGGAATACATGTAAAAGACTTTATTTCATCACTTAAAAAGACAAGTTCGGGATTTAGAAAAAAACAAAAATTTATGCTCACCTAGGTGGATGCAGTATATATCCAATGCTTCTGTCCCCCACTGCCTTTACATCAAGAGTGATCAAAGACTGCTGATCGCTCAGTTCTCGGTGAGCAGAGAGCCGGTGACTGTCAGTTATCGGCTCTCTGCTCTGCCCCTCCAGTGCTCACTAGAGTGCCAGGCTGTGCAGGGGGATGGGAGTGGCTGGCTCAGCCTCTCTGTGGCATGCTGAGGGGTTGAGTCAGCTGCCAGCCCAGGCATCTGGGGGGATCCCGACATTGTCTGGTGTATCTTTCCAGAGTCTGGACCAGCTGAATACGGGTCACAGGAGTGCAGAGCGAAGTGCACTCCTGTGATCCCCAGGAGAATGACAGCCAAAAGAGCTTTGGCCCGACTTCTCTAATATTTACAGTATTTTGAGCTCTACCATTCTGCTACGTTACATAAAGGTCACAAAAATGTGATATAAATTTAATCAACAGACTTTGTTGATTATATTGCAGTAAATACTGTATATGCAGGTGTGCAGATTACATAAATGTTTGCTTTGACATGATACCACAAAACAACATATTTACTCCCTTGTTATATCTTGCCTCAACTATTGTAAATTATTGTAAAATCCTTGTTGGCCTACCTCTATACAGCCTATCCTTCCTTCAGTCTATCATGAATACTGCTGCCATGCTCATCCACCTTACCAACCATTCAGTGTCTTTTGCTCCTCTCAGCCAGTCTCTCCACAGGCTTCCATTTACCCAATGAATACAATTCAAACTACTAACGACAACCTACAAAGCCATCCACTACTCATCCCTGAGCTACATTACCAATCTAATCTCAAAATATCACCCAAACCATCATCTCTAATCCTTCCAAGACCTCCTTCCCTCTAGCTCCTTTGTCTCCAGGACTTCTCCAGAGCCTCTCCCATCATCTGGAATTCCCTACCCCAATCTGTCCAGCTATCACCTGCGCTGTCCACCCTTAGGCGATCCCTGAAAACTCAACTCTTCAGGAAAGCCTATCCTACCTCCATCTAAAAACTGAACTTTTACTTTCTCCGTCAGTTCATCCGTAACAGTTATTCCCTTTTTTATATCACTTGCCCTTCCCTACTAGATTGTAAGCTGTCACGAGCAGGGTCCTTGTAATCCTCTTGTATTGAATTGTATTGTAACTGTACGTTCTTTCTTTTGTGAAGCACTGCACAAACTGTTGGTGCTGTGTAAATCCTGTTTAATAATAATAATGATAATAATGTTGGGAAAAAATATAGCATTTTTTTTTTTTTTACTAATAATTCCCAATAAAAACCAAGGAAATAAAAATATATGTATTCAGATTATCTACCAAATTAAAGCCTGCTTTGTCCCCAAAAAAAAGGGGTAAACTGCAAACGCTAACAGGTATAATGTGCAAAACTGAGGCTCTGCTGAAATGTAAAAAAAAAAAAGCACCTCTGGAACTCAAAGGGATAAAAGGAGATAAAGGCCTGATAATTTAAAGCAATATTAATCCCAAAAGTAAACATTTTTTTTATATTGCAGTTTACCAATTCTTAGATGTGATGGCTGTATTCATTTTCTTTTTATGCTTTCTTTATACTATTTTTATCTGGTGATCCAGCCAGTAAGGGATGAGACAAACCATTTAAAGTGTATGTGAACCCTCACCTTGTAAAACAACCTATTCAGTTTAAAATAAAATTGAACGACAAACCATTTGTGTGTGTGTGTGTATGTATGTATGTATGTACACTACCGTTCAAAAGTTTGGGGTCACCCAAACAATTTTGTGTTTTCCATGAAAAGTCACACTTATTCACCACCATACGTTGTGAAATGAATAGAAAATAGAGTCAAGACATTGACAAGGTTAGAAATAATGATTTGTATTTGAAATAACATTGTTTTTACATCAAACTTTGCTTTCATCAAAGAATCCTCCTTTTGCAGCAATTACAGCATTGCACACCTTTGGCATTCTAGCTGTTAATTTATTGAGGTAAGCTGGAGAAATTGCACCCCACGCTTCTAGAAGCAGCTCCCACAAGTTGGAATGGTTGGATGGGCACTTCTGGCGTACCATACGGTCAAGCTGCTCCCACAACAGCTCAATGGGGTTCAGATCTGGTGACTGTGCTGGCCACTCCATTACCGATAGAATACCAGCTGCCTGCTTCTGCTGTAAATAGTTCTTGCACAATTTGGAGGTGTGTTTAGGGTCATTGTCCGGTTGTAGGATGAAATTGGCTCCAATCAAGCGCTGTCCACTGGGTATGGCATGGCGTTGCAAAATGGAGTGATAGCCTTCCTTAGCTTTTACCCTGTACAAAGCTCCCACCTTACCAGCACCAAAGCAACCCCAGACCATCACATTACCTCCACCATGCTTAACAGATGGCGTCAGGCATTCTTCCAGCATCTTTTCATTTGTTCTGCGTCTCACAAACGTTCTTCTTTGTGATCCAAACACCTCAAACTTGGATTCATCCGTCCACAACACTTTTTTCCAGTCTTCCTCTGTCCAATGTCTGTGTTCTTTTGCCCATCTTAATCTTTTTCTTTTATTGGCCAGTCTCAGATATGGCTTTTTCTTTGCCACTCTGCCCTGAAGCCCAAAATCCCGCAGCCGCCTCTTCACTGTAGATGTTGACACTGGTGTTTTGCGGGTACTATTTAATGAAGATGCCAGTTGGGGACCTGTGAGGCGTCTGTTTCTCAAACTAGAGACTCTAATGTGCTTATCTTCTTGCTTAGTTGTGCAACGCGGCCTCCCACTTCTTTTTCTACTCTGGTTAGAGCCTGTTTGTGCTGTCCTCTGAAGGGAGTAGTACACACCGTTGTAGGAAATCTTCAATTTCTTTGCAATTTCTCGCATGGAATAGCCTTCATTTCTAAGAACAAGAATAGACTGTCGAGTTTCAGATGAAAGTTCTCTTTTTCTGGCCATTTTGAGCGTTTAATTGACCCCACAAATGTGATGCTCCAGAAACTCAATCTGCTCACAGGAAGGTCAGTTTTGTAGCTTCTGGAAGGAGCTAGACTGTTTTTAGATGTGTGAACATGATTGCACAAGGGTTTGCTAATCATCAATTAGCCTTCTGAGCCAATGAGCAAACACATTGTACCATTAGAACACTGGAGTGATAGTTGCTGGAAATGGGCCTCTATACACCTATGTAGATATTGCACCAAAAACTAGACATTTGCAGTTAGAATAGTCATTTACCACATTAGCAATGTATAGAGTATATTTGTTTAAAGTTAGGACTAGTTTAAAGTTAGCTTCATTTAAAAGTACAGTGCTTTTCCTTCAAAAATAAGGACATTTCAATGTGACCCCAAACTTTTGAACGGTAGTGTATGTATGTATGTATGTATATATATATATATATATATATATATATATATATATATATATATAACACCTTGTGATCATATTCTCTCTGAGCTGGAGGGAGGAGAGGCAACAGTACACTGATCTTCTCAGTGAAAGGCTGTGCAGGTGGGGTGTGTCAGGACAAGGCTGATCATTGGGGGAGAGGAAGTTAGCACAGCTAGAAAACTGACCACGCTGTGTTCTCATGCCTACTGTGGTCAGTTTTTATTAGGAAAGCAGGGGGACTGGCAGGAACATCAGGGATTTTACACAAAGGAAGCAATACAAAGAGAACAGGAGACTTTCTCATACAAGTACATGGTACAGCAATCGCATATCAGGAATATGAAATGTTGGGATAAGATATTCTTTAACAATGGTAGGTGGTGCTTACAATGATCAACCTTGATTTATTTTTGTAAAAGCTTTATCCTAAGGCAGACCATACATTAATTTTCTTTTGTTCAATCAGTGGGTTGGATGTGAGGATGGGGTAAACCCTCCCATGGAGCTATTGTATTCTGACAAGCTTCCCTGGCTTCCCCCCAGCACCCCCGGCTATAGGAAGAAAACATTTTCCCATACAGGAATAAATCATTTTTTAATTTTGGTAGGTGGAAAACTGAATTTATTCAAAGCATTTCATTCCTATTGTATGTCAATACAGTGTGAAGAAGGCATCTTGGACAATCTGTCAAAAATGTAATTGTAGCATTTTCTGTAATTTTTGACATTACATATTCTCCAGTTTTTAAAGTTACAAATGGAATGTCTTGTTGTAGAATTGAAGTGAAATATAATGGTAAAGCTCGCACTGTATATAGAACAGAAAGAACTGTATAGGCTGTATATACCATCAGGCACTCTTTGCCAGTGCCTAATACAGCAGAGTCTCTGTCGACGGGCTTTTGTTTTGCATTCCCATAGAAGTATTGAAGCAGGTCAAATGCAAATCAGAAGAAGGTCAAATGCACTTGTCAGTGTTAATTCACATTTCAAACGGATGTTAAGCTTTAGCCATTGACACAAGTCCAGAGCCCATTGACACAGGCCCTTGGTGGGGGCATCACCAATCCACAAACTCTACAAATTATGGTAACTATTTCCCTCTTTTTCTTTTTTTGTCCCTCTTCTATTCACCTCTGGACATTTATGTCTTAAAATGACGCCAAACTCTGGTTGCAAAAATTTTTTTTTTAAAGTATGTATTCCTAAAGCGGATCTTTACCCCCATGAGACACTTCCCTCCTATCCACACCCTTTCTCCCCTCTGCTAGCAGAATAGGGTTGTTGTTCGTTTTTTTTTTTTTTTTTTTTAATTTACTTGGTAAAAAAAAAAAAAGTGCAGCCCCGTGCCTAGACGAATGACGTGCATATCCCAGGAGGAAAAGTGCATCATTCAGAAAGAAGGAGAGGGGGTGTGCCTGGTGTCAAATCATCAGGAGGTGTGCTGGCTGAACCAGGAAGAGCTGGCAGGCCTCTTGATTATGGTGGCAGAGAACAAGAGGATCTTAGCAGGACAACGCTGGATCCTCTGGGTGGGTGAGTATCGAAAATCTACACAACGGACCACCTAGTAAAGCAGGGGGGGCGGCAGAGATCCGCTTCAAAGTGATATTAAAGGATCATTTTTATGCGTTTTATATAAATAAATAATAAAGCAGTTATACTTGCGTGTTCTGTGCAATGTATTACACAGAACAGTCCCTTACCTCCCCCGCCGGTGCTGTCTGCTCTTTCCTTCTCCAGTTGCTTCCTTTTTTTTTTTTTTTTTTTTTTTACAAACAGAATTGCTCTTTATAGAAAAATATGCATAAACAGCAGGTATACAAGGTTACACTTGAGGTAAAAAAGGAGTCATCCCAACAATTAAGACATATCAATACATTGCCCAACAACCAGAAGGAACTCATAGGTAATAATCACCACCCCGAAGGGAATTAAGAGTACAATCGTCCCCTAGGGACAAGATTATGTACAATCCACCCATGGCTGCCATATTTTTTCGTATTTCCAGGGACAGTTTCTATTGTTATATGTCAGTTTATACATTGGTAGAATCCAGATGATGATTGATTCCCAAGAAATAGCGTAGGAGAGGGGGAAGCCCAATTAAAGAGTATTTCCTTTTAACATAATACAGCAAATATGAAATCAACAGCTTGGTATATCTAGGTCTTTGCTCATCATCATGAATTCCCAGCAGTGCCAATTCAGGTGTACAAGGGAGAGACAGCTGTAGACGGGGGTTGATGGAATCAAGAACCGCCGTCCAAAACTGTGTTTCCCTTTGACATTTGCAAAACATATGAAAGTAAGTACCCTCAGCCGTGTAACATCTAGTACAGACAGAGGAACTTTGTGGCTAGATTTTTTTGCAATCTCTGTGGCGTGAAGTACATTATGGAGGAATTTTGTCTGAATTAATTTGTCTTTAGAAGTTATCATCAGCCTGGAGCTATCCTTCAAGCATTCTTCCCATATTTCCCTATCTAATGCAGGAATATTTACATGCCATTGTTCCCATAGCCTATCCATCTTAGGTGACTGCAAACTGAGAAGAGCCAAATAAAGCGCGGATAAGGGCTTAGTCAAAGCCTCCTGTGCCAAAAGCTCCTCTATCGGGTCAGTCTCAAGCATAGGGGGATTTGGAAATTGGGAACATACAGCATGTTGCAGTTGGAAGTAATGGAAGTACATCCAGCGAGGTAGTCTAAAATTAGCCGACAGTGCCCCAAATGATAAAAGCGTTCCTGTAGGCATAATATCCCTCAGTCTCCGAACACCAAATCTAGCCCAGACCTGTGGGTCAGGGAGCATCATAGTGTGTGGAGAGGAGGGATTACCCCACAATGGTTGATAAGGAGACCAGTGATCAGGCTTGGCAAACCGAGCCCTGGCAGCTATCCCCGCCTTCAATGTAATTTTAGTAGGGAATGGAAGGGATAGGTAGGCCCTCGACCCCCTGTTTTATCAGATTGCTGGAGACAAATCCAAACCTACGTAACATGCTCCAGAGAAAGGGCCACTGGACCGAATCAAAGGCCTTTTCTGCGTCCAACAAGGCCACCACCCTTTTACCAGCATTGTCATGATTGGCCGAGAGATTGAGAAAAAGGCAATGGATATTTCAGTTGCTTCCTTAGCACGCCAGGTGCTAAGGATGCACTCTCCAGAGCCAGGCTATGTACATTCATAAACATACATAGCGCTGCTAAGCCATACCCCCGCTTTCTGTCCTCCCAGGAGTTTGACTGACAGCAGCAGGGGCCTTTGGCTCACGTTGCTCTCAGTGTCTACTATGAGACCAAGAAGTGAGGGGAGCCCCCTCCAAATCTCCACATTCCCCCCTTTTTTTTTTTTTACGGATTCCTGTAAAAAAAACAAGGATAACATCAGGGTAAGGTGGAGCATGTGCTCACGTTCTCCTCACTTAGCTGGAGCTGACACTAGCTGTGTTTTTGTTTAGATTTATTGCATGCTATCCGAGGTCTCTCTCTCCTTAATCGAGCCATATAGACCTACAGGATGAGATTTCCATACTTCCAGTCTGATGTGGAGTACCATTGACACCCCCCGATCAGATGATGAATTGCTATACTATTATGCCATGACATACCTCGTATAATTTGGGGTCGGCGCTTCTGGTAATCGGCTGAATGTACCTAGGTGGTGGGTTCACTGATCACATACAGTTATAGTAACACTTGTGGACACTATTGTTTGAGCATCTTGGACTGGATACATTCTGAATACATCTGTGGATTTGATGTATTGTATTGTTTCACTTTGTATTTATTAATCCTATTCACACATTTTTTGTTTATGAACGTTTCACATAGCACAACTGTGTATCTTCAAGTAATATACAGTTGCACTTTGGATTGGATGCACTTTGAACACATCTGTGGACTTGATATATTGTTTTATTTTGGACTTTTTATTTTACCTACACATGTTTTTGGTTGTTCATGAATTTTTCACATTATATTTTGGGTACCTTGAAAGCCTTTTACTGTACATGGGGGAGAGAAGAGGGTTTCATTTTTTTTTTACTGGTTTCCTTTGAGATGGCAGACAAGACTGCATGAGGTTTCAAGTTTAGGACTATAGAGGAGGTGACAGCGAGCAGACCAACATCCCTGGCATAGTGTTAGTGGGGGGGGGGGGGAACCTATTAATGGTCTGTGGCATTGGATGTGCCTTAAGCCTGGGACACACTTTACCTTTTCTTTTTAATTCAATTAGCAGGTTGAGCAAAATAGAAAAAAAAGACAGATCTCCATATCAACACAAGCAAAGTCAGGCTTCTGTTGAACAGACAGCTGTACACATGGACTGAAAGTTGTTTGGTTCCTTCTATGTACCGGGCTTAAAACTCCAATTTTCACAAAATTGGTATTTGGTACCAAGCAAGGGGGGGTCCTGGGCCCCCAGCGGTTGGGGACTTATAAGTTGGTGCCTGCTCTTGCATTGGAATTTTGGTTTATACACAATTTTTGTGAAAGAGGCTTTAATAAATCATAAAAGTGTCAAATGGTTTGAAATACTGTAAGTGATACTGTGCATTAAAGATAATCTGTGAATTGTTTGTGTTAAAGCTAAAATTATATTAGGCACAGCATTTGAAGTACAGTACAGCTACATTAAGTAAAAATGATTTCTGATTTTGAATGCAAAGCAATTATATGACTCATTTTATACCCATTTTGATCTTTTACAGCTATTGACTTGTTATACTGGCGGGATGTGAAGCAGAGCGGAATTGTATTTGGAAGTGTCCTTCTGATGCTCTTCTCCCTGACCCAGTTCAGTGTGGTCAGTGTCATTGCCTACCTAGCACTTGCTGCCCTCTCAGCCACAATCAGCTTCAGAATCTACAAATCAGTTTTACAGGCTGTACAGAAAACCGATGAAGGCCATCCATTCAAGTAAGTTGTTTTAGCTAAATGCTTTGCTATTGTAAAACACAAGCTAAAGTGGAGCTGGATTTTAAAAAAATAAAGATTTGCTAGTTGTGCCAAAGCAGAACTTCTGAAAAATTTCCATTTTTGTCTTGGATTTCTAAAAAATAACACACTTCCTGGTACGTAAGTGTGCCTAGGTACTCCCTGAGCTTACAGCTGTATATCTACAGTGGATTATAAAGGTACTTCTGCCTCTGACTGGTATTCTTCGGAGGTGTGAAGTGAAAATTGGTGATGTCATGACCGTGCTGCTCACTGTTCTTTTTGTTTGAGGCTCTGACAACCCTACCAAGATGGCTGCCTGGCATGGCAGAATAAGGCATGGTAAGTCAGTGATAGGGAAAGGATCAGCTTCAGGGGGACTACAGAGAGTGGTCACTAGTCCTTTGCTCTCTGCTTTTTTGGCGGAGCTTCCAGAGTCCTCTTTATTCAGGCAAATGATTGTGCAAAGTGTAGTAAACCATAGGAACCTTTTACATTTTGACATCTACGCATAATGTTCTCAGAAAACTTTCCACTCCTGGCTCTCCACACCTACACCAACAGCAACTCTGTACTTGCGACACACATACTGTATATCTAATGCAGTCTGTGGAAATCAGATTAGCATTGATCTCTCTGCCCAATGGGGCACCTTATTACTGTTAAACAGTGGCCTGGCACTAAGGCATAGTAGCAGAGTATAGGAAGCATGGTACGTGAATCATAGTACATTTGCTGTTTGCCAGCTTGCTCCCCAACAGTACTAATGCAGTTTTCTGATGGAAGAATGGAGCTGGATTCAGACCTGATAGGTGGCGGAGGACCTCATGGGAGCCTAGGTCCTTGTTGCAGTTGTGATCTCAGTAATCCTGCGGTGACTACCATACTGAGCTTGAGTTGGGTCCTTCTCTCTGTCTTCTTCAGACGGTCACATGGCTTCAAGTTCCTGCATCTCAACTACCTTTTATTGTTGATAGGACGAAGGGGTGGATAAAGCAAAAGTAGACCCCAACAAGCTCCTTCTTCTTCCAAGCACACTAAAAACGGAAAATTGTATACTCACCTTTCCGTAATTTTCCTTTCCTGTCGCATCTCATGGCAGCATACACCTATGGGTTGTGGCTCCGCCCCCGCAACCTGATAGGACCGCGTAGCTATTAAAGTCTGAGAGAGCCCCTGCCCCAGCATTCTCCGTGTATATATACCTCACCTCAGATGGGTGGGCATTTGTATGCTGCCATGAGATGCGACAGGAAAGGAAAATTACGGAAAGGTGAGTATACAATTTTCCGTTTTCCTGTCGCATCATGGCAGCATACACCTATGGGGAATAACTCGCAAACTGGGTGGGTATGAGCAAAAGATAAGTTTTTTATTTAGAAGGTATTGAGGAGTTAGCCTGAATAATTGCTCTCCCAAATTCTACCGTGGACAATCTAGCGGAGTCCACTTTATAATGAGAGATAAAAGTGGTTTTCGAAGACCAAGTGGCTGCTTTGCAGATGGTTTCGGCTGATACCCTGCAGTAGGCCGCCCAGGAGGTCGCCATTGCCCTTGTGGAGTGTGCCCTTAAGCCCTCAGGTACTCGTGCATTGTTAGATGCGTAAGCTCTCTTAATGATCTTCACCAACCATGCTGCGATGGTGC
Organism: Lithobates septentrionalis; assembly: GCA_037952835.1. NCBI lineage: Eukaryota > Metazoa > Chordata > Amphibia > Anura > Ranidae > Lithobates > Lithobates septentrionalis. The sequence continues at coordinate 739,238 of JBBDGP010002223.1, forward strand.
GAGAGGTTGCTGCTTGTCCTCTTCTAAACCCATGAGGAATGACCAGTAGGTCCTCTGTCTTCCTTAAATTGCTGGTTGCCAGGAGGTAGGCCTGGATATTCGACTTTATGTCAAGCGGATGTGGATCACCCTGTTCTGTGGATAGGGTGGGGAGACATAGTTCTTGGTTAAAGTGGAAAGATGATGACACTTTCGGGATGAAGCGATCCGATGGTTTTAAGACTACTTTGTCTGGATAGAACATCAAGTATGGTTCCTTAGCCTGTAAGGCCTGAATTTCCGATACCCTTTTAGCTGATGTAATTGCTATTAGGAAAGTGACTTTGAGAGTTAGGTCCCACAGGGAAACATTCTCTAACGGAAAAAATGGCTCATGGGATAAGGCTTCCAACACTACTGAAAGATCCCATGTCGGGAAGGAAGGTTTCCTAGGTGGTCTCAGCTTTAGGCAAGCCTTCTGAAATTGGATGATGAGAGGTTCTTGAGCCCATTTCACTCCTGTCATAGCGGATAGGGCTGATACATGTACCTTCAGGGTACTAGACCTAAGACCTTTATCTAGACCTAACTGGAGAAACTCGAGGATCTGAGGAACTGATGGAGATGCCGGGTTCCAGGATTGCTGTTGTGCGACTAAGAGAAAACTCTCCCAGACCCTTTTATAGGTTTTATTGGTCGTGGATTTTCTGGCCTGGAGGAGAGTGTCTATCACTTTCTGGGAGCAACCTTGGACTAAGAACCTAGTCCTTTCAATCTCCATGCTGTTAGATGCAGCCTCTCCGGAAATGGGTGAAGGAGTTGCCCCTGCGACAGTATATCCGCTGTCATTGGGAGTGTCAGTGGTTCTGCTGTGTTTAATTGGAGGAGCGTCGTAAACCATGGTCGTCTCGGCCAAAATGGGAGGACTGCTAGCACTGTGGCTTTCGACCTCTTGAGTCTGAGTAAGAATCTCGGAATGAGTGGTGTTGGCGGAAATATGTACCCCAAACGGAAGTTCCAGTCGTGTTGTAGGCAATCCGTGCCTTCTGCCAATGGGAAAGGAATTCTGGCTAGATATCTCTGGCATTTCGTGTTGACCGGTGTTGCCGCCAGGTCTATATCCGGTATCCCCCAGGTCTGGGTTATGAGGGTAAAGGCTTGGTGACTTAAGGCCCACTCGTTGTTTGATACAAAGGTCCGACTTAGAGAGTCGGCTAGTTGATTTTGGACTCCTGGGACATACGCTGCCGTTAATCCCGACAGGTTCAGCTGTGCCCACTCGAAGACTGGATGGACTTCCCGCATCATGGAGCGACTCCTGGTGCCCCCCTGCCTGTTGATATAGGCAACTGCCACTCTGTTGTCCAATTTTAGCAGGACCTCTTTCCCCCTGAGGAGGGGGCTGAAGGCTAACAGAGCTTGGAAAGCTGCTTTCATCTCCAATATATTTGAAACCACGTTCTGTGTTCTGAATGTCCAAAGGCCCTGGACTGCGTGATGGCGGTAGTGTGCCCCCCAGCCCTTCAGGCTGGCGTCTGAAGTGATTATTTCCTGAGGAAGAGGGACTATATGCCTGCATCTCTTCAGATTGTTCAATCTGGTCCACCACCAGAGTGATTGTTTTATTTCTTTCTGGACTACGATCGGCTGAGACAATGATACCCCGTTCCATTGTTTTAACAATGATGCTTGCAGAGGTCTGGTGTTCCATTGGGCCCATTGTACCATTGGGATGGTTGCTGAGAATGACCCCAGTATGCTGAAGTACTCCCGGGCTGGTAGTGTGGTAGAGGCTAATAACTTTCTTGCCTTCTGAATGAGGCTGGGAATTTTTTCCTGCGGAAGTTCCACCGTATTGAGACGGGTGTCTAGTTCCGCCCCCAGGAATATCATTCTCTGAGTGGGCTGCAGATTGCTTTTCCCCCAGTTTATGATCCAGCCGAAGTTTTGTAGGGTGGTAATCAGAATGGATCGATGCAGTAGAAGGGAATCCTGATTGTCTGCTAGCAAAAGGATGTCGTCCAGGTAATGATGGACCCTCAATCCTTGTTCTCTTAGTAAGGCTATTACTGGCAGTAAGATTTTTGTGAATGTCCTTGGAGCGGTGGAGATCCCGAACGGGAGGCGTCGGAATTGAAAATGATGTAGACCTACCGCAAAGCGGAGAAATTTTTGGAATGAGATGTGAATGGGGACGTGCAGATAGGCGTCTTGTAAATCGACGGAAAGCATCCAATCCCCGATATTCATGGCCCGAAGAATTGACTGGAAGCTCTCCATTTTGAATGTCTCGACTAAGATTGAGCGATTGAGATTCTTTAGATCTAAGACAGGGCGTAGATCCCCCGATTTCTTCTTCACCAGAAACAACGGGGAGTAGAATCCTGTTGACCTTTGGGATATTGGAACTTCCACTATGGCTTCCTTTTGTAACAGGTCTTGGACGTACTTTTGTCAGTAGCATCCTTTTTTCCCGAGATGCAGGTAATCTGGTTACAGAGAATTGGTCTCTTGGAGCCCGTGTCTTGAATTTCCATTTGTGGCCAAACTGGACAGTGTCTATCGTCCATGGGTCCTTTATTGTATCCGCCCAGACCTGCTTGAAACTCATGAGTCTGGCCCCCACTAAAGCTGGTTGGGCGGACGCACCTTCAAAAAGACTTTTGTTCCCCTGACGCAGGGGTCTTAGACTTTTGGAGCTTGAGGAATGATGACTGGGGATTCTTCCAGTTCCTCCTATACTCTTTTCCGGGCCTGTAGGATCTTGCCTCTCTGTATTTATCTGGCAGATTTCTTCTAGAAACCGGTGGTCTCTGCTGCCTGGGCCTCCTATCTGAAGGGATGAGTCCCGATTTTCCCCCCGTGACTTTAGAAATAGCCACGTCCAGTTTTTCTCCAAAAAGGTTTACGTCATCAAAGGGTATTTTGCACCAATTGGATTTTGAGGAGGGATCTGCCGACCAGGGTTTTAACCAGAGCGCCCTTCTGGCCATTACTGAGCTTAACATTGCTCTTGAAGTGGTTTTAATTATATCCACAGAGGCTTCTGCGACAAAGTCGCCTGCAAGACTAAGTTCTTGGAGTGCTGAGATAACTTTCTCCTGCTCTATTCCTTCCGATACCAGCTTCTCGGCCATCGTGGACCAGCTTGAGATAGCCCTACCGACGGCAGCCAATGCTATTGCTGGCCTGCAAGCGCCACCTGCCGAGAGGTAGGTTCTCTTAAGATCCAGATCGATCTTTCTATCCAGGACGTCTTTGAATGTGACTGCATCCTCTATTGGAAGTGTTACATGCCTGGCGAGGCGCATTAGGGAGGAGTCGACCACTGGAGGAGATATTAGTGGGTTGACGTTAGGCTCTTTAAGTGGATAGAGTTTTGATAATCTGTTGCTGAGGCCAGTTTTTTTCTCTGGCTTTTGCCACTCATCCTTAATTAGATCCTCAAGTTCCTCAATGAACGGGAAGTTCTCTGGGTCTTTTTTAAGATTTGGAAAGTATTTCCTCACTTTTTGAGGAGTTTCTTTTTCTTCCACCCAGTCGATCGCCTCTTTTACTGACTTCACGAATGGGTCGATCAATGAGAAGTCGAAGCCGGTGGATGCCTCTAGATCATCAGTGTCAGAGAGAGGGTCTGACGTCTTTGATGATGATGGGGCAGTGGATGAGGTACTTTGTATAGGTCTGCTGGCTTCTGGCTCTGCGACTTGTGGTGATGGATCAATTGGTTCTCTTGCCTCTGTTTCTCTGTCCTTAGTTGCCTCAATGAAGCATGTGCGACAGGCCAGTTTGTCTGGAAGTGCTGTAGCACCGCAAATCCAGCAGGAGTTCCCGGGTGGACGGGAAGGCTGGGTGACAGGAGATTTCCTGCGCGCAGGGGATTTTTTGTGGTGGGAGCGACTATGCCTTGATCTTGATCGGCTTCTCCTGCGACTTGATCTGCTCCTCCTACGACTTGAGCGGCTTCTGCGACTTGAGCGACTTCTGCCGCGCTCTGAGCGACTCTGCCTGTGGCTTGAGCGGCTCCTTCTTGAAGGCTCCCCTCGTCTTGAATGTGACGATCTGGAAGACCTGGTGGGGCTGTTCAATTTAAACAGCATTAGTGAGGGCTCTCTTTTTCCTTCTCTTCATACTTACCCATCATCCCCTCTTACCTAGTAGGCTGGCGATGGTCTACCTGGGCAACGGTCTCCATGAAAGGTGATGAATCAACCTATAATTATATAGGTGGCTTAGCATGCATGGGATAGCAGATAGTAAACAAGCAAAGAAAAAAGCCATCATAGATCTTACCTGGGCGTGGAGATAGCAAGAGAGAGACAGGGTAGAACAGCTGGGTAGAGTAGCAAAAGAAATCCGGTCAAAATTCCCCCTTACAGGCTCAGGAGAGAAGAGACAAGAAAATGCTGACATTACAGCATTTTTAAACTTGCCGCCGTCCTGGGGTGATGACGTCACGCTCGAGCATGCTCAGATGCGCTCTGAGGCCTCCGACGCCATTTTGGAAGCTGGAAAGTGGAATGTCCTGACAAGCTGGAGCTATGGAGACAGACAGGAGGGGAAGTTACCCACAGGTGCACAGAAAGGAGCTGGAGACCGCTGCGATCCATAAACCTGTTTAAGGTTTGTAATGTATTGTAACATACCCCTGAGACCATCAGAGTGGGGTTCCTTCCATTGAGCTCATTTAGAGGCTGTACAGGATAGGACTTCCACCCAGGAGAGGCTAGAACCTGGCTGGGGCGAATGTTTTAGGTAAGGGATGCATGTTTTCAGTCCTTGACAGGTGAGGAAAAAAAGGAGAATGCTGGGGCAGGGGCTCTCTCAGACTTTAATAGCTACGCGGTCCTATCAGGTTGCGGGGGCGGAGCCACAACCCATAGGTGTATGCTGCCATGATGCGACAGGAAACATTGCTCTCCTTCCCTCTGCAACTGATAGGGCGTACACACGGTCAGACTTTGTTCAGACATTCCGACAACAAAATCCTAGGATTTTTTCAGACGGATGTTGGCTCAAACTTGTTTTGTCTACACACGGTCGCACAAAGTTGTTGGAAAATCCAATCGTTCTAAACGCGGTGACGTAAAACACGTACGTCGAAACTATAAATGGGGCAGTGGCCAATAGCTTTCATCTCTTTATTTATTCTGAGCATGCATGGCACTTTGTCCGTCGGATTTGTGTACACACGATCGGAATTTCCGACAACGGATTTTGTTGTCGGAAAATTTTATCTCCTGCTCTCCAACTTTGTGTGTCGGAAAATCCGATGGAAAATGTCCGATGGAGCCCACACACGGTCGGAATTTCCGACAACACGCTCCGATCGGACATTTTCCATCGGAAAATCCGACCGTGTGTACGGGGCATAACAGTAGTGATGTTGATTTCATTAATACAGTTAACCAATGAGCAGACTGGAGATTACAGCTAATCTTAATGAGTAGCCAAACTCTTCAGGTAAAAGTTAGAGAGCTCCATCCTCTGGTGACCACCAGTCTGAGAAGGCATGCTTTCAAAGTTTGAATGTTTTGACATGAAATCTCTTTTCATAACTTTGACAGACTCGCTAATCTCCAACCATTAATGAACTTTGCATTTGCTTTCTTGCAGAAACTATTTGGATGTGGAGATATCCCTTTCCCAAGAACAGATCCAGAAATACACAGACTGCCTACAGGTGTACCTAAACAGCATAGTCCGAGAGCTCAGGAGACTTTTCCTGGTACAGGACCTGGTTGATTCATTAAAGGTATGACTGATAACCATCAACTTATATGGTATTACTGATCATATCCACATATAACCACACTGGTCCTTCCTCATTAATTAAATCTGATAAACATGCTAATAAATAGGGTTTGTTGTAGTTCTATATGTTTTCTAAATTTTTGTTTTAGGAGATGATTGCCATAGATAATGACACTTATGATAAATTTCAAACCATGTGGCTAATATGGATTGATTACGCCACCTCCAATGCTTTGAAAAATCTGCTAAAAGCCTCCTGATTAAATAAATTCAACCCAGAGCTCCCATTGTGTTGCCCCAGGGCCTGCCAGCCTGACCTGAACCCCCTACCCTTACCTTTCCTCTACCCTCCTTCCTCTCCTCTTCTCCTCTCTCTCTCTCTTCTTTCCAATACTCTCTCCTCCCCATATCTTTAATGACACAAGTAGCAGACGTTGAAATTAATGAACAGTCGTTGTATTATAGCATGGTATAAATGTTATTTATAGGATTGAATCTGAACCGAACAGGTGTACATTCATTCTTATATACCCCACTCCCTGTACTTACATGTTTGTGTACAGACAAATTATTTTCAACCATGCTAATCGCTATATACTATGTTTTGCCAATGTTAAATGGCTCTGTATAACCTTGCAAACTTAATAAAAATATATTTGACTCTAAATTTTTGTTTTAGAATTCACCGGTCTGTGAAAATACCAGAAATCACATATATATGTCTTCCATTCAGGGGCGAAATAACAGATCATAGTACAATTTTGATGGAGCCCTCTGGAGACCTTTTTATTTAACAACTGGCAGTGTCAATTGTGACAATACTGCCATTGACCTAAAGCTGAAGTAAACTCTGTTGCTAATACCAGGGCTTTTGCCATAATGTGCAAGCATTTTTCTGTTATAAAAAGATGGTGCACATATAGTAAGCAATAGAAGCAAAATTGCACTTTAAAAATCTAGTTTACTCTGCCTATTTTGGTATACTTGGTTCCTTCCTCCTTGCTCTTCTCAGATCCTTGCTTTGCGGCCCATTGAGAGTTGTATAGCATTTGTTCAAGAAGTTTGTATTCCTGTATGACTGTCACAAAGGAGGAGAGAAATATAGTAGTCTAAGACAGGCCATAGACGGTGCAAATTTGTTTCCTGCAATCACGGGTTGCAGGAAAGAAATTTGCTTGATTCCCCCATCAACTGTCTGTGTTGATGGGGGAATCTCTCCTGCTGGGCCTTTGTCATTTCTCATGTGGGGCGGAAGGAAGCCACCCCTGCCAGGAGAAGACAGGGATTATCGCTATCGGCTATAGCAGCCGATTGTGATAATCGCAAGCGAATACGGAAGGCTGATTATACCCAAGTTGATCAATCAACTTGGTACATTCATACTGCCCATTAATGGTTAGAATCTTGGCCGGTTCCTGCAGAACCGGCTGAGATTCGAACCATCTATGGCCAGCCTAAAGATGGCCACACACTGATCTAAATTTAGCTAGTTCAGCAGGGACTGGACACATTTCAATCAGTGTGTAGCTGTCCTCGCTTGAAGAGACTTGTTAAAATTTTTTTACCCTAATCAGCCACTGATCAGTGTATTCTGACAGCAGTGCGCACTGCTGTCACAATACAGTGTCCCGATGGGAGGAATTCCCCATCGACATCGTAGAACGAAAAAAACTATCCTTGTAAGGCCAGCTTAAGTATAATGGTGATCACACACTCAATTTTTTAATCCGATCAATATGAGATTCAATTAAAACCGTTAAATAGCCATAACTTCCCTTCCAATAGTTTTAGAAACAGTTTTGATCGGGTTTGAGCAAACTGCCTGGATCAGCCAGGGCAGAATATCATTGATCTTTTTTGCATCAATTGGCAGCACTTAGATCAAAATACAAATCATATTTAAAGTATCTATCAGATTATGAGATTAAATGAAAGCAACAGAGATATGATTGATAATTTTATGATCGTATATTACAATCTTATCCTTACCAATTAATCAAAATCCACTTTCCCCTGTGTGGCATGTTGAGCGAATAGGCTGTTGACTATAGGCCTATTATTCCTATCAGAAGTGATTGATCAGAAAAGAAATCAAACATTTATCAAAGCATTTGTATGGCCATGTTCTCCAAAAAACACTTCAGCGCTAAACTCAAGGGAAATCTTCAATCTCGCTTCCTTTCACAATGCCAATCATGGGTGCAGCCCTTCGCAGACCGGGAATGTTTCCAAACGAACTGCAAAAAACACACAGGAGGGCGCAACCACCTTTTGCATTACCATTGATAAGTTTATTGAATCCATAAAGACAAATGGATACTCAAATGCCGAATAAAAAAAAAAAAAAACGAGCAAAACTGATCTGCTCTAGCTTGGACGCAATGTGACTCGTCCTAGGAACAAATGGCTGGATTACTGACGCGTTTTGGGAGGTTATGCCCCCTTCCTCAGATTCAATGATTCAATAAAATTATCAGTGGTAATGCAAGAGTTGGTTGCGCCCTCCTGTATTTTTTACAGTTCGTGTGTATGGCCACCCTAAGGTGGATGAGGGTTATTTGAAGGATAACTGTACTAAAAGTATAATTATCCTTTGATTCGTTTAGGCAAAATGCTACTTGAATTGAAGTATTGTGCCATTCATAAAGTATTTTGTCAATCACAAATTAGCGCTGTCAACATTTGTGGGCCTGGCTTTAATGGCCCCAGGGTACTTCGCCTAAGGCCTATGTCACACTTGTTGCTGGAACAGTTCTCCAGTGACAGGCTTGCTATAGAGGACAGAAAAAAAAAATACCTGTTTCCATTGCATTGTTTCCTCAATGACCAGAAGTGCCAAGAGATTCTCCCTCCTGGCGGGGGGTTCTGCAGCATTTTCACCAACAAGGGAGCGATGTCAGTGTTTTGACCAGGGTGCTGCAGCATGGAAATGGGTGTGTATTTTAACTCTGTCCTGTGGTGACCTGAAGAAGCCTCTCTCTGCTCTATAAGATACCCTGCTTCCAATTGACACTCTAAAAATGGATAGACTTTGGGAACAATGGAAGGCTGACATCCTGGCACTAGAAAGGGAGGATTGGGAGGATAGTCTGGAACAAGGCCCCAAGCTGGTCATATCTGCAGGGGACAAACTCATACAAACTAAATTTCTCCACAGGGTGTATTTTGCCCCGGTACGTATGTCTAGAATATACCCTGATAGAGACCCACATTGTCCTAGATGTCTGGCGCACTTGGGCACATACATGCATATGTTCTGGGACTGCCCCATGTTGTCGACCTTTTGGGCAGGGGTATTCGAACAGTTGAATATTCTTCTTGAATTGGCTGTCCCTATGACGCCTTAATTAGCTTTACTGGGTATCCATGACGATGACCAAAGATCTCATCATAGCAAAGTGTTGATCTCATATCTGCTTTTTTATGCTAAAAAGGAAATATTGTGTAAGTGGACTTCTTCTGCCCCCCCCCCCCCCCCCCCAGATATAGCTACATGGGAAAATAAAGTTAATGTTGCCCTTCCGTTATATAAGTTGACATACATTAGTCGTAGGTGCCCCTGGAAATTCGACAAAGTATGGTTGCCATGGACAACAATTTAACCAACAGGATACGGAGATCCGAGACCTGTCTGTCTCCCTTCTGTTTCCCCCCTCTTCTCCGCCCCCCCCCTCTTTGCTGATTTTTTTCCCCCTTCTCTCCCCTTTCTTTTCTCCTTCCCCCCTCATTATGGGATCATATCCCCGATCACAGTATTGAGAATTGTACTACTTCCTGTCTTGGACCATGGTCTACACTGTTAGATATATATCTATTTTATGTACCATGTGAAATGCTTATACCAATGTTATACATATACCTTTGTAACACATTGAATTTGATTATGCTATAATTTATGTATTTTTTTCCTTAAATAAAGCACTCCTGATTGTTAAAAAAAAAACTCTGTCACTGGCAAGGTGAACACAAGTGTAATATTGTCCAGTCCAGAGGTGCAAGGGCCTTGACTAGCAGACTACGTAACGATGGTTGAAAATTCTGTATAATTTCCAGTTATCATTTGCTCAATATGATTGACTATATAATACATTGCTTTTTATCTGTTTTTTTTCTAGTTTGCAGTACTAATGTGGCTGCTGACATATGTCGGAGCTCTGTTTAATGGACTAACACTCCTTATTATGGGTAAGTGATCTCACTTCGAATTGTAATAACGATTTGTTACTAAGTGACGAAGTCATGCAATTTTAAGCATACAGCTAATGATTCAATACAAGTTTAATATTACTGACATGGATTTACATTTGTAACGACACCCAGAGTTTGAAAGGGGTTAAAGCCGTTTAAGATATTCCATTTCCGAACACAAAGGCAGCTACCGAACACTTCAATCAGCCGAACAAGAAACCCATACGAATAATTCTCCCCCAAGTACGAGACAAGGCTCTTTCTTGAGGTTCAAACAGGAATGAATCTTTATTTTGAGATCTCACACAAATATATACCGCAGGATGAAAATACAATCTCTCACCAGAAGCCTAATTAACATGAGCTAATTATCTAATCCTTTAGACAGCCTAGGTGACTCAGAGATATGACCTTTAGGACAGACTTCATGTCTCCTAGCTCACCGATTATACAATACACATTATCATACATCTCAATACAATTGCAGGGTTAATTAGCACACAGGATTAAAGACTCTTTAGAAGCTGTAACAAGTCATACTAGACTAATTTACATTATAGCAGACACAGACAGAGACAGGTGGCTGGAATTGACATCAGCATCTCTCACAGTATGTGTCCCAACAGTATGAATCAATCACTATTTGTAATATGGCAAATACAGGGTCCCCGGAGTCTGTGTCTCTTGGGGGGATATGGACCCAAATCTAAAGTAACGCCACCTCAAGGGTCCTCAGGCATAAAGCTCACAAAGAGCACTGTTCCCCCAAATGCCAGGGCCCATAATCGGTAGGCAAGAGGCTAGCATTCAGTCATCTCCAAAAGCCTCTGTCCCGGCTAGGTCTGTCACAACATTGATCTTTGTGCATGCGGCACGTGTGGACTAATGCACATATGTAAGTGTGAATGGGCCCAGAGAGTTTCCCTTAGTTTTTCATAAATTACGACAACATATAGATGTGAACCAGCTACACAGGAAAATTCAGAATTAAGGATGAGGTCAGGTATGTTCAGATTCTAGTCCCACCATGGAAGCTGTCGCTGCACACAACCAATCATAAGCAGCTGAGGCATTCCCCAGCCCGTATATAAAGGGGTATGTACACATGCAGCTGCGGGACAAGGAATACCTCAGACGCTTAGGTTTGACGGTGTGCAGCAGCAGCTACAATATTTTTAATAACGAAAGAATTGTTCCCAAATTCAGAAAACAGAGATTTTCACTGGAAAAAATTCTGATTAGACGCAACACAGCTGTTGAGCACAAAGGTTGCTAATCCACTGGGAACTTTTGCTAATCACAGTAGCAAGCTTAGGACAGAAATCCCATCTGCATAGATTTAATGGCTTTCACAAAGTGTTAGTGGGACCAGAGCACAGAGTGCTTTGCACAGTTTTACTGAATCCAAGGGACATGGTTCCTTGTGCCAAAGTGTCTGAATGAAAAACAGTTCGCCAAGCTCGTAGCAGCTGATCAGATTAGTGTTTACAAAATCCCACATGAAGAAATTAAATGGGCACTGGTAACCAGTTCCTATAGGCAACACAGACAGTTCTCCAGTTATCCATAGTCCTTATGCCCCGTACACACGGTCGGACTTTGTTCGGACATTCCGACAACAAAATCCTAGGATTTTTTCCGACGGATGTTGGCTCCAACTTGTCTTGCATACACACGGTCACACAAAGTTGTCGGAAAATCCGATCGCTCTGAACGCGGTGACGTAAAACACGTACGTCGGGACTATAAACGGGGCAGTGGCCAATAGCTTTCATCTCTTTATTTATTCTGAGCATGCATGGCACTTTGTCCGTCGGATTTGTGTACACACGATCGGAATTTCCGACAACGGATTTTGTTGTCGGAAAATTTTATCTCCTGCTCTCCAACTTTGTGTGTCGGAAAATCCGATGGAAAATGTCCGATGGAGCCCACACACGGTCGGAATTTCCGACAACACGCTCCGATCGGACATTTTCCATCGGAAAATCCGACCGTGTGTACGGGGCATTACAGTTTTTATAGGTAATTTATGTAGTCCTTAATATTAGAAAGTGGTTGGGACTATATATCCCGTGGGACTTTAAATGAAACCATGGCCTGATGTGGTCATGCGTTTCCATCCCTGTACTAGTCTAAGAGAAAGGAGGGTGGGACTTTAAATGAATTGCGTGAATGCTCAGAAACAAAAATCGATGAACAACTAGGAAAATTTTATTCAATTCATAAAAATGACATGCACAAAATATATATATCAATCATAAATGGAAAGAAATATTGGCAATAATAGCAACAATTATACATGATTATATGAATGTAAAAATTCTCCATGGTACACCAATTAGATATTGTTATACAACCATATATTAAAGAGTAAAACATCCAAAGCCTCCAAAGGTTCCAAATAAAAATGAAAAATGCATGACGCTGGTAAAAAACGCGACAATGGTAGCTCTACGCGTTTCGTGGCTGTTGTGCCACTCGTCAGGAGCAAGCGCGTATCTTATCTAGGATAGAAAATATAAATGATAAAAAATTGGTATGGTAAGTATATACATGAGACAAAGGTGGGGTGATAGAAAGCCCCACACAGAGTACATGCTTACGCATTCTGGTTTGTAGGGTGGTGGCAGGGAGCCATATACCGCCCGACCATTGGAGACGCCGCCCCCCGGGAGCTGAGGTGGATGGATCGACGGGGGCAGCCCACAGGGCGCCATCCAGGGCAGGCATGGTCCCCCGAGGCAAACCTGAAGTGAAAGGTAAGGGTTAGAAGAGAAACTGCAAAACTGCTAGAAAATGAAGAGCGGTGGGAAAGTGAGAATGCCAGGGTGATATAGCCCCAAAGGAAGAAAGTTGAACCCGTGAGGGGATGAAGGGATCTAAGTTGAAACACCTGGGAAATGCTAAGGATGGAAGAGGGAAAAGACCAAATAACCAAAGGTGAAGATATGAAGAAAAAGAATGGACAAAGCATGAGAGGACATGATAGAAATACCTGGCGTGCTGTATGAAACAGTGTGAGGGGAAGAAAGCAGTGACCCCCAAACGAACGTGACATCCAGGGAAGTGAAAGCCTCGAGAGCCAGCACCGCCGAGGCTACGCCCATATAGGCGCTACCACGGGGACCGCCCACCAACGTCACGCCGCAAAACCAAGAGAGGGGCGGGCGGCAACGTCGATCGGGTACTGAGCGTCCGACCCGCCGACGTCACCGCCAGATCCCCGTGATATGCGGGATGAACACCATCCAATCAGACGTATGAGCGTCCTTGAGGACGCGCATGTCCGATGGGGAGTGCGTGACGCTGACGTGCAGTGGCGGCAGATCCACCCCCCCCAGAAGGGGGAGGGGGGAGGAGCCGACAGGCACGTCACAGCTCCCGGAAGGGGGAAATCCAAAACAGCCGGCGGTGCATTGGGCCAAAGGAGCCACCACCAAACAGACAAACCATAGACGTAACGAGAATCTTAATTAAGTGGCAAATAAATACAATCCAAAATAAAGATGTCTAATCAAATAATAAGATCGAGCAATTAACTGAGAGGAGGCTTAAATGGAAAAGTATGTATGTACAACATCACAGATTTGCAAAACAAGTGTGATGAGGTTAAATTACAGAGCATTGGTTACACGCATATTCCATCCCTATACATTAATATTAGAAAGTGGTTGGGACTATATATCCCGTGGGACTTTAAATGAAACCATGGCCTGATGTGGTCATGCGTTTCCATCCCTGTACTAGTCTAAGAGAAAGGAGGGTGGGACTTTAAATGAATTGCGTGAATGCTCAGAAACAAAAATCGATGAACAACTAGGAAAATTTTATTCAATTCATAAAAATGACATGCACAAAATATATATATCAATCATAAATGGAAAGAAATATTGGCAATAATAGCAACAATTATACATGATTATATGAATGTAAAAATTCTCCATGGTACACCAATTAGATATTGTTATACAACCATATATTAAAGAGTAAAACATCCAAAGCCTCCAAAGGTTCCAAATAAAAATGAAAAATGCATGACGCTGGTAAAAAACGCGACAATGGTAGCTCTACGCGTTTCGTGGCTGTTGTGCCACTCGTCAGGAGCAAGCGCGTATCTTATCTAGGATAGAAAATATAAATTATAAAAAATTGGTATGGTAAGTATATACATGAGACAAAGGTGGGGTGATAGAAAGCCCCACACAGAGTACATGCTTACGCATTCTGGTTTGTAGGGTGGTGGCAGGGAGCCATATACCGCCCGACCATTGGAGACGCCGCCCCCCGGGAGCTGAGGTGGATGGATCGACGGGGGCAGCCCACAGGGCGCCATCCAGGGCAGGCATGGTCCCCCGAGGCAAACCTGAAGTGAAAGGTAAGGGTTAGAAGAGAAACTGCAAAACTGCTAGAAAATGAAGAGCGGTGGGAAAGTGAGAATGCCAGGGTGATATAGCCCCAAAGGAAGAAAGTTGAACCCGTGAGGGGATGAAGGGATCTAAGTTGAAACACCTGGGAAATGCTAAGGATGGAAGAGGGAAAAGACCAAATAACCAAAGGTGAAGATATGAAGAAAAAGAATGGACAAAGCATGAGAGGACATGATAGAAATACCTGGCGTGCTGTATGAAACAGTGTGAGGGGAAGAAAGCAGTGACCCCCAAACGAACGTGACATCCAGGGAAGTGAAAGCCTCGAGAGCCAGCACCGCCGAGGCTACGCCCATATAGGCGCTACCACGGGGACCGCCCACCAACGTCACGCCGCAAAACCAAGAGAGGGGCGGGCGGCAACGTCGATCGGGTACTGAGCGTCCGACCCGCCGACGTCACCGCCAGATCCCCGTGATATGCGGGATGAACACCATCCAATCAGACGTATGAGCGTCCTTGAGGACGCGCATGTCCGATGGGGAGTGCGTGACGCTGACGTGCAGTGGCGGCAGATCCACCCCCCCCAGAAGGGGGAGGGGGGAGGAGCCGACAGGCACGTCACAGCTCCCGGAAGGGGGAAATCCAAAACAGCCGGCGGTGCATTGGGCCAAAGGAGCCACCACCAAACAGACAAACCATAGACGTAACGAGAATCTTAATTAAGTGGCAAATAAATACAATCCAAAATAAAGATGTCTAATCAAATAATAAGATCGAGCAATTAACTGAGAGGAGGCTTAAATGGAAAAGTATGTATGTACAACATCACAGATTTGCAAAACAAGTGTGATGAGGTTAAATTACAGAGCATTGGTTACACGCATATTCCATCCCTATACATTAATATTAGAAAGTGGTTGGGACTATATATCCCGTGGGACTTTAAATGAAACCATGGCCTGATGTGGTCATGCGTTTCCATCCCTGTACTAGTCTAAGAGAAAGGAGGGTGGGACTTTAAATGAATTGCGTGAATGCTCAGAAACAAAAATCGATGAACAACTAGGAAAATTTTATTCAATTCATAAAAATGACATGCACAAAATATATATATCAATCATAAATGGAAAGAAATATTGGCAATAATAGCAACAATTATACATGATTATATGAATGTAAAAATTCTCCATGGTACACCAATTAGATATTGTTATACAACCATATATTAAAGAGTAAAACATCCAAAGCCTCCAAAGGTTCCAAATAAAAATGAAAAATGCATGACGCTGGTAAAAAACGCGACAATGGTAGCTCTACGCGTTTCGTGGCTGTTGTGCCACTCGTCAGGAGCAAGCGCGTATCTTATCTAGGATAGAAAATATAAATTATAAAAAATTGGTATGGTAAGTATATACATGAGACAAAGGTGGGGTGATAGAAAGCCCCACACAGAGTACATGCTTACGCATTCTGGTTTGTAGGGTGGTGGCAGGGAGCCATATACCGCCCGACCATTGGAGACGCCGCCCCCCGGGAGCTGAGGTGGATGGATCGACGGGGGCAGCCCACAGGGCGCCATCCAGGGCAGGCATGGTCCCCCGAGGCAAACCTGAAGTGAAAGGTAAGGGTTCATATAATCATGTATAATTGTTGCTATTATTGCCAATATTTCTTTCCATTTATGATTGATATATATATTTTGTGCATGTCATTTTTATGAATTGAATAAAATTTTCCTAGTTGTTCATCGATTTTTGTTTCTGAGCATTCACGCAATTCATTTAAAGTCCCACCCTCCTTTCTCTTAGATTTATGTAGTCCTTTGCTTGCCTGCAAGAGTGGTCATACATTTGATACATTATAGAAGTACACATTATTTGTGCTATTATAGATTAACATAGTAGTTCACAAAGTCAAAAGTTTTGGTTTCCATAAACCCATTGGAAACTAAAGTAGTCATGCTTGTCTGTTGTCTCCACAATACAATAAACATCAAACCACAACTTTCTTTTCAAGTAATACTTAACTATCTAATATCAGCCAATTTCTCAGGTTTGTTTAACGCCTCCAAAACCATTTCATATGGATGAGTAGAATCTCTTGTGTCCATACAGCTCTTCTGGTCCAATAGAGCTTCTACTCTACACATACTGGTGCATCTCATAAAATTAGATTAAAGCGGTTGTATACCCTTAAAAAAAAAAAAAAAAAAAAAAAAAAAAAAAAAAAACCCTGTAAGGCATAATGAGCTGGTATGCACGGCATACTAGCTCATTATGAAATACTTACCTTAGAATGAGGTCCCCGTATCGCAGGCCGGTCCATGCCGAGGGAGATGACATTTTACCCTCAGCGTGTCTTCCGGGTTCACAGCTCCGGCGCTGTGAGTGGCCAGAGCCACGATGGCTTCACTCCCACGCATGCGCGCAGGAGTCCTCTACCCGGCAAGGTCCGGCATCTGCCGGACCTTCAGCTGGGCATTCACAGCGCATGCGCCGCTGACATCAGCGGCTGCATGCAAAGTGAATATCTCCTAAACTGTATAGGTTTAGGAGATATTAATTTTACCTACAGGCAAGCCTTATTATAGGCTTACCTGTAGGTAAAAATTTAAAAAGTGGGTATACAACCAGTTTAACCATCAAAAAGTTAATTTATTTCACTAATTCAATTCAAAAACTGAAACTCATATGTTTTATATCGATGCGTTACACACAGTGTGATATATTTCAAGCATTTCTTTCTTTTCATTTTGATGAATATGGCTTACAGCTAGTGAAAACACAAAATTCAGTATCTCAGAAAAATTGAATATTACATAAGACCAATTAAAAAAAAAAAAAAAAAAAAAGGATTTTAATGAAATGTTGGCTTACTGAAAAGTATGTCCATGTACAGTATAGTATGCACTCAATACTTGGTCGATGCTCCTTTTGCATAAATTACTACATCAATGTGGCGTGGTATGGAGGCGATCAGCCTGTGGCACTGCTGAGGTG
The DNA here is from genome assembly GCA_037952835.1 of Lithobates septentrionalis. NCBI lineage: Eukaryota > Metazoa > Chordata > Amphibia > Anura > Ranidae > Lithobates > Lithobates septentrionalis. The sequence goes on from JBBDGP010002223.1 coordinate 756,531, forward strand.
TTATAAATGCCCAGGTTGCTTTGATAGCAACCTTCAGCTCGTCTACATTGTTGGGTCTGGTCTGGTGTCTCTCATCTTCCTCTTGACAATACCCCACAGATTCTCTATGGGGTTTAGGCCAATCAACCACAGTGCTGGCCAATCAAGCACAGTGATACCGTGATCATTAAACTAGGTATTGGAACTTTGGCAGTGTGGGTAGGTGCCAAGTCCCGCTGGAAAATGAAATCATATCTCCATAAAGCTGGTCAGCAGAGGTAAGCATGAAGTGCTCTAGAACTTCCTGGTAGAGGGCTGCGCTCACTTTGGACTTGATAAAACACAGTGGACCTACGCCAGCAGATGACATGGCTCACCAAATCATCACTGACTTTGGAAACTTCACACTGGACCTCATGCAGCTTGGAGTCTGTGCCTCTCCAGACTCTGGGACCTTGATTTCCAAATGAAATTCTAAATTCTCCACAGTCCATGGTGATTTATGAGTTTCACTTTTTGAATTGAATTACTGAAATAAATTAACTTTTTGATGATATTCTAATTTTGAGAGATGCACCTGTATATCATTAGCACCTCATTGTTCACTTAAACCGTTTTAGTAAAGCTTTAAACCCCCTGACCACCACCACCACCATCGAGTGCAGCCTGCCATGTTAGGTACCTTCCTTCCCATTCCTGTACTATTCACTGTACGGCCCTACCCAGGGCTGCACAGCCTTCCTTCTGAAAACGTTCTCTTTTTGTGCACGTTTGTGTTACAACCCCATTCATTGCTATGTGTGAGCCATATTCAACCAATCCCTGTGGAATACAGCTTACCTGTATGAATGAATAAGGGCCTTAGCACACGCACTAAGAGGTGGAGTTGGCAAGGATTTTTTGGAAGAAAAACTAAGCAACATTGCACAGGTGTATCTTGCACAGTGTGTCCCTATTTCTCCAGAAGAATTTTTTTAGTTGAACGCATTTAAGGAAATGGTGTTGGAGAAGTTGCTTTGTTTTGTTTAGACCTTTTTTTACGATTACAAACCCTCAATTTATCATGATAAACCCTTTCCCAGAGTATCATCGTCATCATCACATTAGGCATCAGTATGGCTTCTAGAGATGTCAGTAGCTTGGTTTTACTATACATTTTGGTAGCTAGGAACAGTACAGCTGAAGGAAAATCACAATTTGATTTTATCATTATTTTATAAATATGACAAATCACAAAGGCACAAGCTAATGAGAATTTTGCTGCAATTTAAGTTAAGTAATGTAGAGGATCCTGTTTTTTTTATTCTTCATTTTATTTATATACCATCATTTGGTGCCCATACACCTGGTTAAGAATCCCTAGCCTCGACCGACCCCATGGGCAGGAGCCCAATTGCACTTGCAACTTTTGCTACCTTAGTGCTTGTACCCTGTCATTGTTTTGGAGGAAGAAATTAAGATAAACACCTTTCACAAAAATTCAAGGGTGAAATATATGCCTATCCCAAATATGCACCCAGAGCACTCAATTTGAATTATTTATACTCCAGATCATTAAAAAATATTCATCCCGAGTCTCCTTTTAATGCAGTCTCCTTCAACTAAGGGATATTGCATAGCGCAGAATGATTCAAAGAAAAATGATTCACAGTATACTAATAGGCTTACCACTTACTTTCTTGGTACTACTTCAATCAGTCAATAATTCAGCCTCCAGACTTATCTTCCTTACTGTTTAATGATCTCCCACCATCAGTCAATGCCTGCACTTTCTATTGCATTTGGGATTAAGTTCAAATTTCTAGTCTTCATTTACGAGCTCTTCAGTATTGCTGAAACCCCCATATGTCTCATTTCTTGTCTTTTTCTATATTCCAAAATGTGCTCTTGGATCTGCCAATAATCCTCTCCTGTCATCATCTCTTGTTAGCACCTCCCACTCCCGTATCCAAGAGTTCTCCCACGCTGCACTTTCTCTCTGGAATGCTCTCACTCTTTTAGAACCTTTTCATTCCATATTTTTATTTTCAGTTTACTCTCCATACACACTGACATGTAAAGATCAGGATAGATGTTTCAAACTGAAATGGTTTGGGGGTTCCTTGTATTTTTCTGTTCAGTAAAACAGCAAAGAAGGACGTAGGAAAAAGGAATGATAGCAAATGTTTAGCCCACACAAGGGCACAAATGATGTACATAAGGTCATATCACATAGAAAATAATGTATAGGTCTTAACAATCACAGAGTAGGGACCCATAACCTGCTTCCAAAGGGTAGTAATGTGGGCTCCCACTAACCATCAGTTATGTGATTGACAGGGCCATCTTTAATATTGATTGGACCCTGGGCAAACATTTTCTTGGGCCCCTCTCCGCCTGCTCTGAGACATACAATAAACAACAGCTGGACTCAAAATCAGTTTACTGAATCAGATCAGGCAGCGATTGTGATTGGTTGTCAGAGGCTACAGTGTATCATTACTGCTCACTGACTGGCTGCTAGAGGTTATAGCACACATTATGGCTCACTGATTATTTGCGGTTACAGCACATGAATTCTGCTTAGTGGTTTGTTGCTAGAGATTTCTGTACATCAATACTGCTCACTGATTGGTTGCTAGAGGTTACTGGACATCCTTACCACTCACTATTTGGTTGCTAGAGGTTACTGCACATTATTACTGTTCACTGATTGGTTGCTAAAGGTTACTGCATATCCTTACCGCTCAATGATTGGTTGCAAGAGGTTAGTACACATCATTACTACTCACTGATTGGTTGCTAAAGGTTATAGCACATTATCTCCTCACTGCCTGCGCACCATGGACTGGTGATGGTGCAGGGACCCATCAATAAACTGAAAACTCCTTGGGATCCTAGGACTCCTGGGATCAGTGGCACTCCTGGGGGAGGGGGGTGTGATCAGTGGCAATGCTGGGGGGTTAATGAGATCAGTGGCAGTGGTAGGGGGATGGGATTAGTACGGAGGCAGTACACTGGGGCAAATTCTGAATTATGTAGAGCAAATCTGGAAATCTTTGGCAATTATATAGTGGGGATCCTACACTGACCACCAATGTAATGGAGAATTTACAGTGACCACCAATGTGAGGGGGGATTTACACTGACCACCAATATGAGGGGGAATTTGCACTGACCACCATGTACCGGGAGATTTTATGCCACCCACCAATATAAAGAGGGATTTCCACACGGATACCAATGTAAAAGGAGCATTTACACCAACCACCAGTGTAAGGAGGAATATACAATCAGCTCCATGTAAGGTGACACTTCTACACTGACCGCCAATGTAAAGGGGGATTTACACTAACCACCAGTGTAAGGGTAATTCTGCACTTACCTCCAATGTAAAGGGCAATGTACACTGGTCATCAAGTAATGAAGAATTTACACTGACAACCAATGTAATGGGGGATTTTACATCAACAACCAATAAAGGGGGATTTCTACACTGGCCACCAATGTAAGGGGGGAAATTACACTCCCCACCAATTTAAAGGGTGCTTCTACATGGACCACCAGTGTAAGGGAGGATTCGAAACTGACCACAAATTCAAGTTTGGATTTTTTTTTTGCCGATTACCACTATAAAGAAGCATTTCTACATTGACCACTATTGTAATAGGGATTTACACTGACCACTAGGAGCATTCACAGTAAGCATCACTGTAACGAGGGATTTAAAATGACCACCAATGTAAGGGGGGCCTTCACACTGGCCACTAGTGTGAATGAAAGGATTGTAGACTAAGCCCTAATGTAATGAGAAGATTTGCACTGACCACAAATGTAACTGAGACATTTAGCCTGCGTTTACATTTGTGTGTGTCGGGAACGCATGCAAAATCGCTTTCCTGACCACAGAAACCTGCTGCCCTTTAGCAGATACACAACAGTGCCATTAATTGTTAATGACTCCCTCACACATCTGCTGAGATGTGTGTATACCACGGTCAAGGAATGCCAACAATGGGGGAAATTAGAGTCTACAGTATATGGATAACTGTTGCGGGCAGAAGCATGATGTTACGGGCTTTGGTTTTAGTTGGACTTGGTGAGAGTGCGAAGGAGATTCCGAAGCATAGTGTGCGGGTAAGTACTAATAAGCAGAAAATAGGTTAAGTTTGTAGGTGTATGGGGTTCCTTGTATTTTTTTTTTACAAGTTTTAAGCTGAATATTTATATTTTTTCTATATTTATACATTTTTTGTTTTAAAGAATAACTAATGGCAGTTTTTTAGATTTGGATAGAGTGGTGAAGGAGAGTAGAGAGATTCACTCTCTCTAATTGATGTGATCACCAATGTCACTGGGAAGGAAATTGAGGGTAAACTCAAAATCTTGAACCAGAACAGAAATAGCGTGGAATCTTCTAGTAAGGATACTTATTCCCATGACAACTGTTTCTGGGTGGGGGGGGGGGGGGGGGGGATTTCCCATACATTGGAAAGATATCTTCTCACTTCCTATTTAGTCTACAGGACCGGAAGTAAAGGTAAATACCTTGAAAGAGACACACATGGCAAAAAAAAATAAATAAAAAATGACAATGTTTAAAACCTCCCCTACACTATCCAGAATGAAAAAAATGGCATGGCTTTAGATATACTTTATAACAAGACAAAGGATTCCCTGCTCGCTATGGGTTAGCTAAAGCATTAGATGCCTGCCTTGAGGCACCTCTTTGTCTAATTAAAAGTCTGGACAGAGCCTGTGTTCTAGGTGAATTGGGACCCTATTATTCATACCAATGAACATCCGATGAATGACAGATGGTCCCTTACCCCTGCACGAGAAATATTTTTTCACATTTAATGACAATTTATACTTATGATGTTGTTTTGTCTTTTCATTTTTAGCTGTGGTGTCAATGTTTTCTCTCCCAGCCGTTTATGACAAGTACCAGGTAAGAATGAATAATAAATGAAAAATCCACCAAAAGCTGATTGTACACCCGATGGCATATCCATTATGCAGAATAAACAATCAATGGATTCAGTTAAGTGTGACACCTTTGTTATAGCTTTGTGGTTGGAAGCAAAAACACAAACTACAGAATGGAAATCTCAGTACTGCGACCAGTAGAAAGGCTAAAACTGTAGGTATCTTAGGGTGTACTCTGAACCAGAGCCCTGATCCTTGACAGCCCCACCATGCTTTACTACAGCTGGGAGATGTGTTCCCATGAGAGTCTCTATGCAGAGCTGTGCAGGGAAGTTTTTAAAGACCGGCACATCTATACTGCCTCATACACCCCCTCTGATATCATAGATCATATGACCAAGTGCTAGGTACACAAGATTGCCTGCGTGCCCAATGCTGCTGCATTATGCAATTTTCAATTGTGTAGAAATGCATGCCACTAAACATTGGTTGGGGGAGGGGGTCCAGCATGTCAGGGGCTGCACTTGAGGGCCCCTATATCAGAAAGGTTCATTCATCGCCATTACTGTAAGCAGTTCAAGAATCTAGCTGATAATTAAAAACACTGGGGCTCACCTAATGTTGTAATATTTGAAATACTTGCTAAAGTTTAAGTGCAAATAACTTAAAATTAATGTACTTTTCCAGGCACAGATTGACCAGTATTTGGGACTTGTGAGGACAAACATGAATATGATTGTGGCAAAGTAAGTTGATTTAAATTTACAAACAAATTGCTACATAATTATGAGCTATGCATACTTTATTATGTGTGTTGATGATCCGTATGAAGAGATTTCTCCTCACTTCCTGTTGGGACATGAAATTAAATTAAAATCGCTTTAGAGATTGCTGCAAAACATTTTTTGGCAAGAGTTGGAACCTCTATTGGGTTTTGATTACTAAATGTGTCCTCATTTCTTGTCCTGCTGTCACAGTGAGTTGAAATCTCTATAATGGAATCACAGACAAATAAAAATGTATTGAAAGTTTTTTTACTTTTTGTGTACGTTTATATAGACTTGAAAAAAAGTTATTGATGGAATTCATACACATTTCCCCAAGTTTTATCCTAATAAAGACTCTGCAAGTATAGAAAAATACCTGCTGATCTACCATAAATGCATTCAGCTCTTAATCCCTTTGAGTCGGTGCCTCCTGGCCCTTTAAGGGGTTTAGGATGCCTGGAGGCAGGGTTTAGGATTATGCGACCATTAGTCACTAGTAACTGTGTCAGGAACGTGCAGGGCGCACGCTCTCAGCACAGCTGTATTTAGACAAATGAACGCAAATATGCACCCGCTCGCCGCCAAGAGGCCACCTATTTGCGTGCGGCCAGCGCCAAGGGGTTAATTTCTTGTTGTGGTCTGACAACAGACACATGCACACAGGGCGTTTGCTTTGCAATCCTGAACGCCCTCCTTCCTGGCTGGAGAAAAGCTACCTAAATAATGTGCTCCGCCCACACAGGCACAGCATTTATTCACACATCTGTGAATGAATGAAATACAAGTCCGGTCTGCCACGGTAGTTATTTCTCAATTAACTTGAGCGCTCTTGTAGTGTATTATCCTTCCTGCACTTCAGTAACTGTCTGCTGGTACAGCAGGTACTGACAGACAGTTGTACTGAGTGCCTGTAGGAGCCTGACTGTGCACACGTGATCTGCTGATCACAGATGCAAAGCTTTGCAGGCAGGGCAGCCATCAGAAGTTTTGGGGCCCCTCACAGTGCTTTAGGGCTGCCCCCCCCCGGCCTGACCACCAACATTCCCTAGAGCCCGGCCACAGTTATGGCCGATGTCACACTGGGGGACCGATCGGGTCCGCCTGTCGATTTTTCAGGCGGACCTGATCGGACGCCTCATTGCTCTCTATGGAGCGGCGGATGTCATTGCTCTCTATGGAGTGACGTGTCCGTTTACACCCATTGGCATCCGATCCTGTCCCCTAAGAACAGACGGATGGGGATCCCCATCCGTCTGTCAGATTGAATCGGATGACAGTTGGATGGAAACGAACAGGTGATCCGTTTCCATCCGACCGCCCCATATAGATCAACAGGCTATGTCCCTGTCTGCTCTGCATCAACGGTGTGGACACGAACCTATCATCTGCTTGCTTAGTGGAGATCAGTGGAGAGATGCTCTGCTGAGCAAGCAGATCCACTGACAGGTCAACCCCATGTGAATGGGGCCTAAGAAATTATATTTTGTCCAAATATGAAGCCTGCCACTACATGTCACCTCTTCCTCCTTTACATGCAATTTCACAGTGAAATGAGCATGTAAAGGAGAGGGGGTGTAACATTTTCACCCTACCTTCCTTCAGATGGCCATTGCCTTCCAATCCTGCAAAGAGATGGTCCAATGCAGCAGAGACATCCCCATATATCCAGCAAAGAGATAGCCCAATCCAGCAAAGAGACATCCCAATCCAACAAAGAGACAGCCCAATATAGCAAAAAGACATTGGCTCCAGCAAAGAGACAGCCCAAAAACATCAGCTCAGCTCACAGGTATAGAAATTGTGCAGCAGCAGCGTAGCACCTACACATTCAATGGGCAGGCTGATCCATGACATCTCCCCCCTTCCTCTTCACCGCCACCTTCCAACCAAGCTCCGATCCCGATACAAGATGCGTCCCTTCCCTCAGTTTGACTGAACCATGCTCCACGCCCACACGCTCCCACCGGCCGAACAAACTAAGCTGTAGCGGAGTGGGCAGCTTGAGATTCTTGCGCGCCGGGCCCCTCGGGATGCCCAGCCCCTTATGTTTGTATCAGATGCCCCCCCGTCTGCAGGCTCCTAAGAGCAAAAAAAATAAATGCATATTTTTTACCTGCAAAAAAAATGTGCATCTATTTTTTTTAAGTGAACTTAGCCTTTAAAGAAAAATGTTATGATGATGAACTTGTACTTGAAATGCCAACTGTACTTTTTGTCATTTTTCAGGGTCCAAGCCAAAATTCCAGGTGCCAAACAGAAGGAGTAAATAAACCTTCAAGTCAATTCAACTCTTGGTAAATTGTGTGGAGTCTAACGTGGAAACAGCTGTGTTCCTACACTTTACTTACAGATCTATTGCACCATTCTCTTTTCAACACACCGTGTACCTTGAAACATCCAAAAAAAGAAAAAACTTCAAGAAGCAGCTCTTCCAAAGCTACTTCTCTGCTCTTAGAATACTTGCAATCAGCCGTGTCAAGCACTACAGTATAGTGAAGAGATACAAAAAGTGTACTAGATGTGTTTCTTTTATGTGTTGCTTACAAGTGCATGATGTTGGAAGCCTAAGTATTTTTTATTTTCTAATTTATTATAATTTTTTAGTGTTTTTTCTGCTATTCTTGGCAGCGCTTCTATAACTTTAATGTGACGTGCAGCTAGGGCTTTATGCTTAGGGCACTGATGCAATAGTACTGACTTGCTTCATTGTCTCTGGGCTTGCTGGTTGGAGTTCTTTCGATGATATAAATATATATATAAATATACGTAGAACTGTAGACTAATGTTTTGTGTTTTCCAGCACAAGTGAAATCCGTGTGCGGTACTTCTCTCCGTTTTTGTATAAAATAAATTCGCAGTACTCCTGTTGTAAGGGATGGGGGGGAAAAAAATTACAGATTTACATGTATGGTATCTAGACCAGTTCAGCTTGTTCAGTTTATTAATTACGATTTGTATTTCATTCTCTGTAGTTCCTAGAGAACTTATGGACTCTGATTATTTGCACTTATGATGTACTTGACACTGAATGCATAAATAAAACGTCACTAAATGTATAAGGTTCTTTTGTTGAGCTTGTACAATTCTCTATCCAACCACTTCACCACAGTGTCTGATTGTTCTGATGACAAATGTGACCATGAAAAACAGTTAATTATTGCACAGAAACATAAGCTCTGTATCTATCTGCTGGTTTCCTAAGCTAAATACAAATGGGAATAAACTCTGATTCTTGCCAAGGTTTTGTGTTTTCTATTTACTACCTCTCCAGGGGTGACAGGACCCAAAGGACAAGGGGTCCTATCAGGGAATGAAAGGAAAGGGCAAGGACCAAACAACTCAGTGCTCCTGTGTGGATATAAATGGGGGGCCTGTTACTAAAAGGTACAAACATTGATCCTGGTTTCACTGCCTTGCAAGCCACAAACTTGAAACAAGCATGCAGCTAATGATGTCTGATGTGCTGTCCTGCAAACTTGTTCTGGGTCAATGATTTTCTGTCTAGTATCTTCTGTGCTAGCTTCTATTGTCGGCTGGCGTTAAGGGAAAAATCCATTGGATGAGTAGTGGTGGCCATGCATGCTTTGGTAAATGATCAGTTTCTCTTCTGATCAATCTCTTCAGATAGAAATAATCAGTTTATAGTTGAAAACCCTTTCGATTGGTATGCCACACATGGAGAAGTGGATTCCGATTGATAGTTATGATATATTTGTAATGTACGATCATACATTATTGATCACATCTCTGTTTCCCCATGTAATCTATACTCTGACTGAAATACAGTTGTATTCCAGAACAAAGTATCTCAGTGCTCCCAACTGATGCAGAACAATCAATAACTTTCAGCCCTGGCTGATCAAATCAGTTTGATTGAATCTGCTCTAAAAACGAGTCCAAAAAGTCAAAGTGAGAGTTACTTTTAGCTGATTCTATAACTTCTTTTGATTTAAGTGTTCTGAATTACTGACCTGGGACAAGTAATCAGATAAGGCCTTCTGACTCTTCTGTTTTTTTCAATAAAGTTTTTAACTTTTACAAAACGCAAACAAAAAAAAGGTACATATAAATTGGCAGGTATAAGAAGGCTTACACCAACTATATGTTATAGTAACACTGCACAAGTAATCAGTACAGAGCAGACAAAATGGGTATATCATGTAATATCTGCTTCAAGTAGCTGTAGGAACGAGTGTGGAAGACCTCAACTGGTAATAAAAACATAAGATATTGTAATGCTAACTAAAATAAGTAACAATGTAACTCAACAACATCCCATCTGCAATTACAAATACTAAGGTATCAGTTATACCAATATATCTTGCATGCTAAGACACTATATTACCAACAGGTATGCTTTGTCCATCACTATCTGGATTAGCACTGCAATAACCTAATGCCGCGTACACACGGTCGTACTTTTCGTCTACAAAAGTCCAACGGACGCTGACGGACTAAAGCTGGCTGGTAATCCGATCGTGTGTGGGCTTCTCCGGACTTTCAACGTACTTTTTTAGCCTCAAATCCGACGTACTTTAGATTTGAAACATGCTTTAAAACTTTACTTCGTAACTACGACGGACCCCGAAATCCGCTCGTCTGTGTGCTAGTCCGACGGACAAAAAGCCACGCTAGGGCACCTATTGGCTACTGGCTATGAACTTCCTTATTTTAGTCCGGTGTACGTCATCACGTACGAATCCGACCGACTTTTGTGTGGTCGTGTGTAGGCAAGTCCGTTCGTTAGAAAGTAGGCCGCAAGTCCGCCGCAAGTCCACCGAAAGTCTGCCGGAAGTCTGTCGGACAGGCTGTCTGACTTTTGTAGACGAAAAGTACGACTGTGTGTACGCGGCATAAGTGATACAAGTGAGAGAGGGGCTAAGTCCAGCACCGCCAACCACGGCTCCCATTATTTGGAAATTATTTTGGAGTATCTCTGCACTGAAAATGTGTTGTTCTTTCAATAGGGTAGTGTTAAATTGTAGTCTCCAGTTTTCAAATGTGGGAGCCTACGACACAACTACTTCATAGCAATGGTTTTATGACCAATGAACAGTAGCCTCAATAATGGTGTTCTAATTTCAGGCAGAAATTGTTCTTCATCTATATCTCCCAACAGGCAGATCGCTGGATTAAACTCTTGTGTTTGATACGCTCTGTTATTTGGGTCCAAAAGTGACCGCCAATAGCAAAGCCTTCTGACTTTTAGCTGACTTTCTTGATCTGCATATTTGTTTTGAGTTTGTGACTCCAAGTTATGAAGCCAGTGGTTTCATGTTTTTGGGAGAATGCAGAATAATGAAAAGGTGATTAGCAAATATGTACCAAACATCAGTTGAGAGGCTTTCTGGTAGTAACATGAAGCCACATTCAAGGGCCAATGAGAACTACTGCCCTTTATAAAGGAGTAAAGAAATGATAAAACATATACATTATATAAGCATATAGGCCTTTGCAAAATGTTGGTAATAAAAAAAGTAAAAATTAATATATACTGTACAGTGTATGTGTGTGAGTGTGTAGCAGGAGCAGGAGGCAGTTTGTTTGCCAAAAGTACAAAACTGAATGTCTGCTGGCAACAGTGAAGCATGCTGGAGATTCCTTGCAAGTTTTAGGCTGCATTTCTGCAAATGAAGTTAGATATTTGGTCAGGATCAATGGTGTCCTCAATGCTGAGAAATGCTGAGAAATGCAGGCAGATACTTATCCATCATGCCATACCATCAGGGAGGCGTGTGATTTAGCCTCAAATTTATTCTGCAGCAGGACAATGACCCTAAACATACCCCCAATGTCATTAAGAACTATCTTTAGCGTAAAGAAGAAAAAGGAGTCCTGGAAGTGATGGTTTGGCCCCCACAGAGCCCTGATCTCAACATCATCGAATCTGTCTGAAATTAGATGAAGAGACAGAAGGATTTGAGGCTGACTACATCCACAGAAGATCTAGAAGATCTGTGGATAGTTCTCCAAGATGTTTGGAACAACCTACCTGCCGAGTTCCTTCAGAAACTATGTACAAGTGTAACTAGAAGAATTGATGCTGTTTTACAGCATTTTTTCACACCTGCCTAAAACTTTTGCACAGTACTGTGTATATTGATAGCATTAAAGTAGAATTCTATTACAAATATTAAAACCAACCTTAAGCTGGCCATACTCTGATCGAAACTTGGCCGGTCCAGCAGAGAAAATTATGGGAACAGAATTTTAGTCCTATATATTCTTTGACATTTGTGCCACAGGTATTCATTTAATTATTAATTCTTCTGCCAGGGCCAGGGTTTAATTTTCCTGGCAAGAGCACAATAGTATCTTATGTTTGCAGACAGCAGTTTTGTTTCTGCCTTGGGAAATGTTCTTTAACTAAAATTACAAAACAAAATTTTATTTCAGTTGCGTATTATGTCCTGCCAAATTCTATTGAAAAGGGGAATGGTAGGACATGTGACAGTTATGCCGCGTACACACGAGCGGACTTTACGGCGGACTTTGCCCGGCGGACTGGATTTCGTCGGACAATTCGATGTGTGTGGGCTCCAGCGGACTTTGTTTTCTCAAAAGTTGGACGGAATTAGATTTGAAACTTGTTTAAAATTTATCCGTTGAAATCGAGTCCGGTCGAAAAGTCCGCCGTCTGTATGCTAGTTCGACGGACTAAAAAGCCACGCTAGGGCAGCTATTGGCTACTGGCTATGAACTTCCTTGTTTTAGTCCGGTCGTACGTCATCACGTACGAATTCGACGGACTTTGGTGGATTGTGTGTAGGCAAGTCCGTTCATTCAGAAAGTCCGTCGGAAAGTACGTAGAAAAATCCGCCGGGCAAAGTCCGCCGTAAAGTCCACTCGTGTGTACGCGGCATTAGACTAAAAAGTATAAATGAATCAATACAAGACTGTAGGGCTGCCCATAGAAAATGTCTATGCAAACTCAAATATGACCTTGTAAAAGTGATAGTGACATCATCACTGTGCTGCGCATAACCTGTGCAGGCAGCAGAGCTATGGGAGGGGCCCAGCAGGCCCCACCCACTACAGGCTAGCTGCAGAAAACTACAGGAGGGGGTGGAGACAAGACCAGTCACCGTGCACAAGGAGAGAAAGCCGCAGTGATTGGTCTTTACTACAGGAATATCCGGTACCGAGGCAAAGTTTCACGATGGATTAATGGACAGATCTGGAGAAAAAAAACACAAACCACTTCAAGACTCCAGTAGAAATCCACATGCCTCTTTTATTTAGACAATATTAGCTTATCCGGGAGTTCGGCTATCAAATTTTGGATGAAATGGGGAAACCTTAAATGTCAGGTTTTATTGCTGCCTGGCGTTCCATCACTTTCTGCTATGGGGACAACTTTTTACTAGACGGGAAGTCAGGGAAAACGGACAACAATAAAACGCAGACAGAGGTTCTAGCATTCCCCTACATAAATTAAAAAAAACATTTTCACTTCTTTCTGTGTTGCTGTTAGTGAGAAGTACCCTCACTTCCTGTCCTGTGAGCATTGGGGGGTATTTACTAAAACTGGAGAGATGCACTGCTGTACCAATCAGCTTCCAGATTTTTTGTCAAAGCTTAATTAAACAAGCTGAAGTTAGAAGCTGATTGGCTACCATTCACAGATGCACCAGATTCTGAGTGTACCAGTTCTAGTAAATCTACCCCATTCTCTTTACCAAACAAGAAGTGAGGGAATCTCTAAATGAAGCCTCTAACAAAAATAAAATCTCACATGAGTTCTAAACCATCTGCATCCTTGCAAAACTAAATTTAAAACAAGTTTACGGATAGATTATATGAAAACTACAGCAACCGAAGGTGAGCCTCATTTACTGGACAGGCTTGCTGGTGGAGGATAGTGTTCTGGTTTGTAGACTTATGCCGCGTACACACGGTCGGACTTTCCGGCATACTTGGTCCGGCGGACCAGAGTGTGCCGGACAATCCGCCCGTGTGAGGGCGCCGGCGGACTTTTCCGGCGGACTTCTTCCCAAAAGCCCGCCGGACCTAGATTTGAAGAAAGTTTCAAATCTTTCCGTCGGACTCAGTTTCGGGCGGAAAGTCCGCTCGTGTGTGTGCTGGTCCGACGGAAAGGCCGCTCGTGTGTAGGCTGGTCCGACGGACCAGATACGACGCGAGGGCAGGGTATTGCATCTCGCACTCGCTGCAATAGGAAAAACAAATTTTCCTATTGCGGCGAGCGCGGGGCATACCAGGCCCTTAGGTCTGGTATGGATTATAAAGGGAAGCCCCTACGCCGAAAAAACGGCGTGGGGTCCCCCCTAAAATCCATACCAGACCCCGATCCGAGCACGCAGCCTGGCCGGTCAGGAAAGGGGGTGGGGACGAGCGAGCGCCCCCCCCCCTCCTGAACCGTACCAGGCCGCATGCCCTCAACATGGGGGGGTGGGTGCTTTGTTGATGAGGACAAGGGCCTCTTCCCGACAACCCTGGCTGTGACGTTTTAGGGGCGTGGTCAACATCACCCAGTGACCACGCCCCCTAAAACGTCACAGTCCCAGCATGCCCAGGGACTGTGACATCAAAAGGGGGCGGGGTCTCCGCCTATATAAGTCACAACGCAGCCCTCGGAGACCAGTCCAGCAGGAGAGAGCGTCGTGTCAACATCTGGAGAAGAGAAGAGAAGAAGCCCAGCAGCTCAGAAGTCCGGACCTCTGCTGGCAAGAGAGCTACCTGAACACAGCAGAGGAGCCGGCCAAAGACCTGGGACACCGGGAGAAGAGGCCGGAGAGCGGAGAAGAACCAACCGGACGCCGGGAGAAGATGAAGCGGAGGGACCCCCGAAGCCGGAAGAAGACCCCCGAAGCCGGAGGAAGATCCCCACCCCCGGAGCTGTTTAATAAAATATTTTAAAAACCTGTGTAGTGTGTTTTATTACTTACAATTTTTCCCTAGGTGAAGGGGTAGGGGGACCATGTACCCCATACTCATTCACATAGGGTGGGGTGCCGGGATCTGGGGGCCCCCTTATTAAAGGGGGCTCCCAGATTCCGATAAGCCCCCCGCCCGCAGACCCCGACAACCAACGGCCAGGGTTGTCGGGAAGAGGCCCTTGTCCTCATCAACATGGGGACAAGGTGCTTTGAGGTGGGGGGGCCCCGCAGGGCGCCCCCCTCCCCCAAAGCACCCACCCCCCCATGTTGAGGGCATGCGGCCTGGTACGGTTCAGGAGGGGGGGGCGCTCGCTCGTCCCCACCCCCTTTCCTGACCGGCCAGGCTGCGTGCTCGGATCGGGGTCTGGTATGGATTTTAGGGGGGACCCCACGCCGTTTTTTCGGCGTAGGGGCTTCCCTTTATAATCCATACCAGACCTAAGGGCCTGGTATGCCCCGCAACGGGGCTCGCAAGGTGTCAATCTCGCCGATAAAAGCGGCAAGATTGACATCCTTTGCTAGTCCCGTCGCACCTGAGTCACGTTCAAAATGAACGGACTTGTCCGTGTGTGGTCAAGTCCGTTCATTCTGAAAGTCCGCCGGAACTCCGGCGAAAGTCCGTCGGAAAGGCGGGCGGACTTAGCCCGCCGGAAAGTCCCGGCGTGTGTGGGCAAGTCCGTCCGTTTTAAAGTCCGGCGCACCTGGCGGACAAAGTCCGTCGGAAAGTGTGCCGGACCAAGTATGCCGGAAAGTCCGACCGTGTGTACGCGGCATTACAGTCTAGTGGCAACATCAGGAGGTGAGAGCAACCCTGATGACTATTGGAGGCCCGGGTGGGATACTGGTGGCCTGGTTATCCTTGTAAAAAGCTATAGGAGGCCTGGCGACCTGGTGAGTTTGCAGTGAATAAGGCAGCGTACACACGGTCGGACTTTTCATCTACAAAAGTCTGACGGACGCCGACGGACTAAAGCTGGCTGACAATCCGATCATGTGTGGGCTTCCCCGGACTTTCAGCGGACTTTTCCAGCCTCAAATCTGACGGACTTTAGATTTGAAACATGCTTCAAATCTTTACGTCGTAACTACGCCGGACCCAGAAATCCGCTCGTCTGTGTGCTAGTCCGACGGACAAAAACCCACGCTAGGGCAGCTATTGGCTACTGGCTATCAACTTCCTTATTTTAGTCCGGTGTACGTCATCACGTGCGAATCCGTTGGACTTTTGTGTGATCGTATGTAGGCAAGTCCGTTCGCAAGAAAGTCTGCCGCAAGTCTGCCGCAAGTCCGCCAAAAGTCAGTCGAAAGTCTGTCGGACAGGCTGTCGGACTTTTGTAGACGAAAAGTCCGACCGTGTGTACGCCCCATAAGTGTTGCCCTTGCCGCCTTGTAGGCTACAAGAGGCATCCAAAAAGACTGAGAGAAAGAAAACCAAGGGGGATGGGGTCCTTGGACCAACTCATCTTGGGAAGCATAACTCAAAATTAAAGACTGATGCTTCAGTTTGAGAGCTGGTGAAGGCCTGACAAACCCGTACTGGGGGAAAAATAAGTTTCCAGAAACCAAAGCATAGTAAAAACAGGTCAGGAAAATATGACAACCTCAACATGACCATGGTCTGTAACTCAAGCCATGTAATGTGCTTGATCTGAGATGGCTGGGAACATGTAGAAAGCTGAAAGAAATTAGCAAATTAAAGTATTTAAAATCTACGGACATTGGATGGAAAGGTGAGGGCATAATGAAATCAAGATAATTCCATAATACTGTACATTAATGGCTGAAAAAAAATTGTATTATAATACATATGAACTATAAAACATCAATGATTAACTTCTGCTCGGTCAATTAGAGAGTATGAGCAGAAAGTTTGCCCCAATAGAAGATGAAGACAAGATCAAGGATGAATTATATGAGAAACTTGAAAGACATCTATCAACATTTCTAAAAATGGAAAATAGTAATGAAAAGCAATGACTGGATGGAAAGCAGTATATACAGACTACAGGGAGACACAATTAAAAATGTGTCTGCAGTTTTGGATAAAACGTTAACCTAGAACCTTGGTCTTCAGCTCACTGGATGGATTCACCCTCTTGTTTGGCCCTGGTGACCATATATATGCCAAAAAACCTGACCTGAAATCTAAACTGTTTGAGTGGTCTCAGGAACTGGAGATGACGGCAAATCTTCAAAGTTGTGTTGCACCCTCCTAGTTAGCTTGCTAGTAGTATTGAGGCAAATGTATTATTTGGCTTCTCTGTAGCCATTGGAGCGAAGTTTCATTGCTTTTAGCTGTTCTGTGTATTGCTAGTTGCAGGTTCGACTGCTTCCTCCTGGTTTATAGTTTCAAAATTTAGTGGGTTGGAAGAGGCAGACCCTCAACTTGCATATTCATACAGCCTCAACCAATCCCTGGTAGGAAAAATGACCAGTAGGGACTGAGGTGTGTATAAATATGCTGGGACTTAGAAAAGCAGGTTCCTTTTCCTGGTGGAGATGACCTGGTCCTCTGGGTCACTTAGCATGAAATTTGGAGGAGGCCAGCGGGGTCCCAGCTGTGGGAGAACTGAGGGATCCATGTCTAAAGTTGCTGGGAGCAGTTTGAAGGAAGTACACAGAGGATCTGACCTGGAGGCTCACAGTACAGAAGCTGTCTGGTGTTGCAGGAAAGCATTCAGGTACCGAGGGCATAGGGAGTACAAGCCTCAAAGAGATCCTAGGGCAGTGATGGCGAACCTTGGCACCCCAGATGTTTTGGAACTACATTTCCCATGATGCTCATGCACTCTGCAGTGTAGTCGAGCATCATGGGAAATGTAGTTCCAAAACATCTGGGGTGCCAAGGTTCGCCATCACTGTCCTAGGGAATGTCCTGGTTAACTCTTGGAGAGACTGCTCCAGATTTGCTGGCTCGGGTTTGCTCTTCCAGTGGAGTCCGCTTAGCTGTAGTTCACTTATCACTAGCCTCAAGAGGGGTTTCACCCTGAAGAGACAGTCATAGTCAGAGAGTGTCCTCCATTACATTTTGTACTAAAGGAGTATTCCAAGACTCACCCCAAGTTCTTCAAGCAATAAATCTAAAAAAGACACTTTCTGCCTGGGTCTTGTGCACAGAGACTGGGCATATGCCTGGTTCAGGAATAGAACTTGGGACAAACAGCAGGGTCCGTCAAGGGTCAGTACACTACATAAGTAAACCTTTTCTTGTGCGAATTGTATAAACGGGGATATGCTGTATATACATATACATAGTGTGAATTCAAATTTAAATAGGTATATGAATGGGATAGGAGTCATAGTAGTGACATATATATTCCGATTTTCTGTGACTCCACCCTCCTCCAGGACCTTCAGTGTAAGTCCTACTTACCTATAGGGGTGAACTCAGGCTTGCTTGTATCCTGGTCTGAACTCACCAGAGCGAGCCCACCAGGAAGTTGTCACTATACTGGGCCAATCATAAGTGGCCGAAGCATGCTCCACAGCTGAACGTATACACTTCTTGGGAGGCTTGCTCAGGTGGGTTCAGACTAAGACCTGAACATGCCCAAGTTCATCCCAACTTACCTACTACCTCCTCTTTATTGTGAGACTTACATAGAGCCACTTACAAGTCCATTCACCCCAGTGCACTTCAATAACAACCCAACATGTATCACTAGCACACCTGAACATGCGGTAACTCCTCTGCACTGCTGAAAAATGCTTGAAGTCTGTTTTTTTGGGCTGTTGTGGTGCACTAGATTGGGTTGCCTTAACATGATGATGCACTTTAATGTGCATGTGTTTAACACACCACAGTAAACTAAGCTGGTGTAAGTGGGCCCTAAGGCCAAATTTAGATTGGTGTATTATGGTGATGTGGGTTTTCCTGCTCTGTGGTACCATTTATTTTAAACCCCAACCCTCCCTACAGTAACAAGCAATGCTCTGCACTGCTCTGCATTGCACTGCATTACACTGCAATGCAGTTATGGAAGCAGGCTGCTTTAACGCATCAAATCTTAAAGCAAGGCATTAACATGTGCATTGAGACAATGCATAATTTAAAGGGGTATATAGAAATTTTAGGGCTCATTCACCCTAAAAAAAGGAGTTCGGGAATTTAAAAAAAATAAAAATAAAATATATATATATATATATATATATATATATATATACACAGTATACTGTATATACTCACCTAGGTGCATGCGGCATCAATCCAATGCTGCACCTGTCCCCTGCCACCTCCAAGACCGACAATTGATCGATCAAACACTGCTGACTGCTCAGTTTTCGGTCTTCAGTGAGCAGAGAGCCGGTGACTGTTAGTCACCGGCTCTCTGCTATGCCCTGCCAGAGCTCACTGGAGAGCTGGGCTGTGAAGGGGGCCGGAGCGACTGGCTCAGGCTCTCGGTGGTGCACTGAGGGGCTGAGCCAGCTGCCAGTTCAGGCATCTGGGTGGATGCTGACTTTAAAGTCGGGATCTCTGCAGAGCCTGGACTGGCTGAGTGACGTCAGCCGAAAGGCGGACTTTAGCACGCTGTTGTCTGAAAATGGGTCACAGGAGTGCAGAACGAAGTGCACTCATGTGATCTATATCAGAAATAGGACCACATTTCTCTTTTAAGCATTCTTTTGTAGCGCAGTAATGGAAATGATAAATGGGCTGGCAATGCATTACAACTGATGAAAAGAAGTACATGACCCTTTTATTAAAAATGCAGCACACCACAATGCCTGGTATACAGCATGTCTGCGGTGTGTTGGCATGCCATTCACAATAAATGGCACTGCACTATGTGCTGTGGCAATGCACGTTATGCACATCGCTGCCTTTTAAAAAACACAGGCATTTAACAGCAGATCTTTTATTAAATCAACTTATAAAAAAAAAATAATCATAAAATCATTATCTATATTCTTTTTTAAAACTTTTATCTATAGATCGTATGATCTCAATTCCTCCACACCAGCGGGCTTGACTATATGCTCTGGACTAGCTGACAGCTAGGCTAGGGCTGGTTGCGCCATGTTAGTGTGGCGATCAGGGGGTTACAGAAGGCGGTCAGGAGGCAATCCAAGCACAGATCCCTATTCAGAGAGCAAAGCAAGTGTGAAGGAGCTCCTCTGTGTACAGAGCCAAGTGGTACAAAAGGTTGTAACTATGGGGATTGAGCTGATGGGAGTGATAAAAGATTAGTTGGAGAGGTGTGATAGGCTTCCCTGAAGAGATGAGTTTTCAGGAATCGTCTAAAGGCAGCCAGAGTAGGAGATAGCCGGACAGATTGAGGTAGAGAGTTCCAGAGGTTGGCAGAGGCTCTGGAGAAGTTCTGGAGATGAGCATGGGAGGAGGAGACAAGGAAGCTTGAAAGCAGGAGGTTTTGAGAGGAGCGGAGAGGATGGTTTGGGTGATGTTTGGTGAGAAGATTGGTGATATAGCTTGGGCCAGAGTTGTGAACAGCCCGTCCATTAGGGGTGCCCGAGCGCCGCCCCCTCTATCCACGGCCGCCACCTCCTCCACCCTTTAGCGATGCGGTGATGCAATGCTCTATCCATTGCCGCCGCCACCCCCCCCCCTATTCATGTGTCTGGCCCCTTTCAGGACGCCAGGCACCTGAATTACAGCGGCGGGGGTGTTTTTTTGAAGCACCTGATTAGAGCCATAGGCTCTAATAGCCTTCAAAATGGGGTTGGCTCATGGCGCAGAGCATTGCGCTACAAACCCACCCAGGTATTACAACATGAATATTCGCTGTTGCAACACTGATCCTCCTCCTGGCCAATCGGGAAGCAGGTCTGATATCCGTCACCCGATTGGCTGAAAGGACAGGTGATCCTATTGGACGTTTAGGAGGAGGGGAGGAGACGCACGGGGGAAGCAAGGAGGAGGGAGGAGGAGAAGACATAGGAGCCGCTACCCAATGCCCGCCGCAGCTTGATGTCCACCGATAGCTAGATCCCTGCCGCTGCTTGATGTCCGCTGCTGCCCGAACCCAGGCGCTGCCCGATGCCCACCGCCCAGATGGGCTTTAGGTGCCGGGGGGGGGGGGGGTTGTTTGCCGCCCCCCCAACAAAAAAAACATGAGCCGCCACTGGTTGTGAATGGCTTTGTATGTTGTGGTTAGTATTTTTAATTGAATTCGCTGGGCGATCAGGGAGCAAGTGAAGAGATGAGTAAAGATAAAAAATGCCCAAATGCATTCAAACGTGGCATTTTTGGTACCCGTTTGCAAGAACTCTATAAAGTTTGGGAACCTAAAGACATACCTCCCAACTGTTTTAGATGGGAAGGAGGTACACCTATTAGCAAATGTATGTAGGCATAGGACACGCCCCATGCCATGCCCCCTTGAAAGAGAATTATACAAAAAATAAATAAAATGAGTCAAACCCACAAGTGTTTTTTTTTTTTTTTTTTACCACTACTATTCCTTTATACTGGGCTTTGAAATTTACAAATGCAGCAATTTAGAAATTGGATGAAAATGTTATATACATTTATACAGATCAGACCAAAATGAGGGAAGGGGGACTTTGTTCCAAATCAGGGACAGTTGGGAGGTATGCTAAAGTTACCTTTTAACCACTTGCCGACCGCTGCACGCTGATATACGTCGGCACAATGGCAGCGGTGGACAAATGGGCGTACCTTTACGTCCCCTTTAATTGGCAGGGCGCGCACCCGGCGCGTACAGCGTGACCGTGCCCGGGGACTCGATATCCGCCAGTGTCCCGGCGATCGTGTCACGGAGCCGCAGAACGGGGAGATGTCTATGTAAACAAGGCATTTCCCCTTTCTGCCTTATGACATGACAAAGATCACTGCTCCCTGTCATCTGGAGCAGTGATCGCTGTCATGTGAGTGGAAGCCAATCCCCCCTACAATTAGATTCACTCCCTAGGATACACTTAACCCCTTGATCGCCCCCTAATTTTTAACCACTTCCCTGCCAGTGTCATTTATACAGTAATCAGTGCATTTTATAGCACTGATCGCTGTATAAATGACTATGGTCCCAAAATAGTGTGAAAAGTGTCCGATGTGTCCGCGATAATGTCGCAGTCATGATAAAAATCGCAGATCTCCGCCATTACTGCGTAAAAAAAAAAAAGAATAATAAAAATGCCATAAAACGATCCCCTATTTTGTAGACGCTATAACTTTTGCGCAAACCAATATACACTTATTGCGATTTTTTTAGCAAAAATATGTAGAAGAATACATATCGGCCTAAACTGAGGAAAAAATGTGTTTTTTTTAATATATTTTTGGGGGATATTTATTATAGCAAATAGTAAAAAAAAATCTTTTTTTTCAAAATTGGCGCTCTTTTTTTGTTTATAGCGCAAAAAATAAAAACCGCAGAGGTGATCAAATACCACCAAAAGAAAGCTCTATTTGTGGGGAAAAAAAGGACGTCAATTTTGTTTGGGTACAACGTCGCACGACTGCGCAATTGTCAGTTAAAGCGACGCAGTGCCGAATCGCAAAAAAGTGCTCTGGTCAGGAAGGGGGTAAAATCTTCTGGGGCTGAATCGATTAAAGAACAAGTTAGAATTCTAACAAATATAATTGCTGTTTTGTATTTAAATGGACTGCCTTTGAGGTGACGAATAAAGAGACAGGGGCCCTTTAATAGTTTTGCTATGGGGCCCCATGATGACACATAGTGTACAGCCGCTGCTAAGAACTTCAGGGCCCACATTGTAAAGTGTATGCAGCGCCAGCTAAGCACCCCTTTCCAGATGGACTTAGTACGGTCACTGAAGCTGAAGGACTGTACCATTGCTTTAAAAAAGGGGGTGTGTTCTGAAAGCCGCGTCCGGTTGCCTTGGTAAAAGTCAGCGGCTCGCTAGCTGGGTTTCCTCCCAGACTGTGATAGGGGCCGCTGGGACAGCAGAGGAGATGGCCCCGGTACCGGAGAGCAAGGGAGTGTCGGTGGTTCTGCAGCACTTCATGGAAATAGGTGAGCGGAGAAATCACAGCCCGGGACAGACACGTGACCCGCCCGCTGCCGGTGTGATTTATCATTCCTCTATCTTTATTGTTCAGGGACCGGGACGACACACCGACAACGGTTTATTGTTTTTAACCACTTCCTGACCAGGCTTTTCTGGCACTTTTTGTTTACAAGTTTAAATCAGTATTCTTTGCTAGAAAATGGTTTATAATCCCCAAACATTATATATTTTTTTTCTTAGCAGAGACCCTAGAGAATAAAATAACAATCTTTCCCATTTTTTATGTCATAGGTATTTGCACAACGGTTTTGCAAATGCGATTTTTTTTTTTTTTGTGGAAAAAATACACTTTAATGAATTAAAAAAACAAAACAACCCCCCCCCCCCCCCCCCCACGATATTACCCTATTTTTTTTGTAAAATGTTAAACCGACTAAATAGACACCTAACATGTCATGCTTTAAAATTGCGCACGCTCTTGGAATGGTGACAAATTATTAATTACTTATCAGCTTGCCGACCGTCTCACGCCGATATACGTCGGCAGAAGGGCACGTACCAGGCAGATTAACATACCTGTACAATACCCTTTAAGAGGCGGTTTGCGGGCGCCCGCCGTGACCTCCGTGAGTGTGATCGCGGGATACCCGCGATCGTCTCACGGAGAGGAAGAACGGGGGAAATGCTGATGTAAACAAGCATTTCCCCGTTCTGCCTAGTGACAGGACACTGATCACCGCTCCCCTAATCGGGAGCGGTGATCAGTGTTGTGTCACACATAGCCACGCCCCCTTTCCACAGTTAGAATCACTCCCTAGGACACACTTAACCCCTACAGCGCCACCTAGTGGGTAACTCCATTCACTGCCAGTCACATTTACACAGTAATCAATGCATTTTTAATTGCACTGATCGCTGTATAAATGTGAATGGTCCCAAAATCGCGCCAAAAGTGTCCGATGTGTCCACCATAATGTCGCAGTCACGATAAAAATCGCTGATCGCCACCATTACTAGTTTAAAAAAAAATTATTAATAAAAATGCCATAAAACTATCCCCTATTTTGTAGACGCTATAACTTTTGCGCAAACCAATCAATAAACGCTTATTGCGATTTTTTTTATTTTTTACCAAAAATATGTAGAAGAATATGTATCGGCCTAAACTGAGGAAAAAAATGTTTTTTTATATATTTTTTGGGGATATTTATTACAGCAAAAAGTAAAAAATAATGTGTTTTTTTCAAAATTGTCGCTATTATTTTGTTTATAGCGCAAAAAATAAAAAACGCAGAAGTGATCAAATACCACCAAAAGAAAGCTTTATTTGTGGGGAAAAAAGGACGACAATTTTGTTTGGGAGCCACGTTGCACGGCCGCGCAATTGTCAGTTAAAGCAACGCAGTGCCGAATCGCAATAAGTGCTCTGGTCTTTGGGCAGCCAAATGGTCCGGGGCTGAAGTGGTTAAAAATCTCCATTGGAGACGCTTTAGACACCTTTGCAGGTTACCTGTTTAAGGTTATTGAGGAGGTCTAGCGCTAGAATTATTGCTCTCGCTCCAATATTCGTGGGGGTATATCACATGTGTGGAGAAAATACCGTTTATATATGCGTGCACGACATACGTATGCATTTGCTTCTGCGTATGAGCACGGAGGGATGGGGGCGCTTAAATTGGTTGTAAACTCCCGGTTGTCACTTTTACCTATAGGTAAGCCTAAAATGAGGCTTTTCTATAGGTAGTGGAAATGTGCGCCGTTTAGGAGATATTTACTTTGTAGTGCGCCGATGATGTAATCACCGCATGTGCTGTGAAGTAACGGACCTCCGTGCCGTTTTTTCACTCGCGAGTGCCGTGACTGACTGCTTCCACGCGCATGCGCGGGAGTGTCGTCACACGGCTCTGGCCAGTCACAGAGCCGGAGTCCGCGGCCCGGGAGGAAGAGCGGCAAAGATGGATGCGGCCACCAGCGGGGACAGCGCAGGCTTCGTTTGCAGGTAAGTACCACATAATGGGCTAGTATGCGATGCATACTAGCCCATTATGCTTTTACTTTGCAGGGGAACAAAGAGGAAGTAAAATCCATCAGGGTTTACTTCCTCTTTAGGCTGCGTTCACACTTGAGCGTTTTCAGCTCATAAAACGCTCGTAAAACGCTCGAAAAAACACCTGAAAAACGCTCAATAAGCAAAATCCCATTCATTTCAATGGCACCAGTTCACATCTGAGCGTTTTGTCACCTGAAGCAAAACGCCTGGAAAATGCCCTAAGCTCAAAAAAGAACACAAGCTTCTTTGGGGCAGATCACAGGCGGTTTTCTGCCTTTTTTATTGGTGACCTGAACAAAATCGCGGCAACATCGCAGTAAAATTGCGGTTAAAAACGCGGTAAAAACACGCGACTTTGAAACGCTCAGGTGTGAATGCAGCCTTAAAAAAAAAAAAAAAAAATCTTATTTATTTTACTTTTATTTTTACACTGTCCCTTTAATTTTTTTTTTTTATCACTTCTATTCCTATTACAAGGAATGTAAACATCCCTTATAATAGAAATAGGGATGATTCGTCCTCTATATGGAGAGATCTGAGGTCAAAAAGACCCCAAATATATGTTTTATCTTTAAAAGCAAAAGATCAAAGAACATTTTTTTTGATCTTTTGCTTTAAAAAAATTATATAAATAAATAAATAATTTACTTTCAGCCTGAACCGGAAGTGACAGTCGTCGCCCTGGTCCTCCAAGGCCATAGAGTTGATGAAAGAGTATCTACTCTTTGATCACCTATGGGAGCAGCCAGCTGCACCGTCGGATCGTTTCTTGGGCGAATCGGCAGTAATAGTAAGCCCGAGTAACACTGACAAGTAACACCCCCCCCCCCCCCCCCGCTGCTTCGGAAACTGTTGCAGCGCCTCGGAACGGTTTAGAAGCGTTTAGGTGTGTCAGGCATTTTTTTTGCTTAACCACTTGAGGTCCGGGCCATAGCCGAATGAAGGCCACAGCGCGGACCTCAATTTCCGGGAGGCCGTCATGTGACGTCCTCCCCTGTGCACGCGCACCGCGCGCACCCTGCAGGGCGCGCGGTGCGGGCGCTGTGATCACCGAGTCACGGAGACTCGGATGATCACAGATCCGAGTAAGGGGCCGGTCCCGGCCCCTTACCATGTGATCAGCTGTCAGCCAATGACAGCTGATCATATGATGTAAACAAAAGCTCGGTAATCGGTTTCGTTTTCTCCTCACGCTGACAGCGTGAGGAGAAAAAAAAGCCGATCACCGGCTTATGTTAAAGGGACATCGGTCCCCAAGAGGAAGGAGGCACATATGGAAGGTGCCACCTATGAATGCCCACAAGTGCCACCTATGAATGCCCACAAGTGCCACCTATCAATGCCCACAAGTGCCACCTATCAATGCCCAGCAGTGGTGCCAATCAGTGCCACCTAGCAGTGCTGCCAATAGTGTAAGCAATCTGTGCCCATTATTGCCACCCATCAGTGCCCATCACTGCCACCCATCAGTGCCCATCACTGCTACCTATCGGTGCCCATCAGTGCCGCCTCATCAGCGTACATCAATGAAGGAGAAAAATGACCTGTTTGCAAAATTTTATAACAAAATATAAAAAATATATAATTTTTTTTTTTTTTAAATTCGGTCTTTTTCAATTTTTTTAACAAAAAATAAAAACTGCAGAGGTGATCAAATACCACCAAAAGAAAGCTCTATTTGTGGGGAAAAAAAATGATAAAAATTTCATTTGAGTACAGTGTTGTATGACCGCGCAATTGTCATTCAAAGTGCGACAGCGCTGAAAGCTGAAAATTGGTCTTGACAGGAGGGGGGTTTAAAGAGGAGTTCCACCCAGGGGGGCCGTCAAAAAAAAAAAAAAATGAAAAGTCAGCAGCTACAAATACTGCAGCTGCTGACTTTTAATTGGACACTTACCTGTCCCTGGGTCCAGCGATGCGGGGGATCGAAGCCCCGCTCGTCCCCCCCCCTCCGCTCGTCGGCGCCGGTATTTCAACTGTGGGCGCCGGGCTGTGGCTTCACAGCTTGGCACCCACTGCGCATGCGCGAGCGGCGCCGCGCGCCGTGATTGGCCGCTCAATCACCTGGGACCTGTAATGGGTCCCAGATGATTGACAGGAGGGAGGGAGCAGAGCGGAGCCCTTCCTGTGCCGAGGGGGAAGTGATGTCACCAGCCCAGGCAAAGGAACAGGCAGACTACGAGGGACCACCTAGCAACAGGCATTTAGAGGTAAGTGAAAAAAAAAAATATCCAAATGTTTTTTTGGGTTTTTTTTTTTAATTTTTCCAGGTATTTTTGTTTTTTGGGTGGAACCCCACTTTAAGTGCCCAGTAAGCAAGTGGTTAATAGATTATCTCCTGAATGCAAAAGTGGTGGTTTTTTTTTTGCCTATAAACGTCTATAGTGTGCATGGACACATAGGTTAACACTGAGGGGAGTTTAGAGGCAAAGGGAAAAAAAAACAGCTCAATCTCCTGTAAAAGCAGAGTTTGAGTTCAAGTGTGCCTTAGGCAGCAAGTGAACAAGTTGTCCCTGAAGTTGATGTGTTGGAAGCAGAAAAAAATGGGCAAGCATAAGGTTTGGGCGACTTTGACAAGGGTCAGATTGTAATGGCTGGATAACTGAGCCAGAGAAACTCCAAAACTGCAGCTCTTGTGGGATGTTTCTGTTCTGCAGTGGTCAAAAGTGGTCCAAGGAAGATGAAGCAGTGACAGGGTCATGGGGAGGCCAAGACTCATTGATCTATATGAGGAATGAAGGTCGGCCCGTGTAGTCTGATCCAATAAAAGAGCTACTGTAGCCCAGATTGCTAAAAAAAAGTCACACTGGTTCCAATAGAAAGGTGTCAAAACACAGTGCATCGCAGTTTGTTGTGTTTGGGGCTGCGTAGCTGCAGATCGGTCCGGGTGCCCATGCTGTCCACAGCCAAAAGTACTTACAATGGGCACATGAGCTTTAGAACTGGACCACAGAGCAATGGAAAAAGGTGGCCCAGGCTGATAAATTCAAGATTGGTTTGAGGAATTTGTGGCAGTGTTGAATTGTAAGTCTGTTAACGTGCTGCACATTTTCACTGGCAAGTTGTACACTAGCAGAGCACTTGAAGCACTATTTGACACTTTTCCAATTTGTAGCAAATTTGCATGGCAAGTCTCTAGCAAGAGCAAAGTTGCAGTGGTGAGTCTACAGCATGAGCGCTGCAAGTCTGCAGCATAAATATTTAGCCACAGTGACCCCTGTGGTGGGATGACTATTGTACAACATTAGTGGTAGGTTGACCAAAGCACATAACCCCAAGGTAAATATAGTAACAAGTCCTAGTTGCAATCTCGGAACACCCAATAAGAGGATAGTATGCGACCGGTTTAAACTACGTGACATGTTCGCCAATGCCAGGAGCATGGCGGACAAGATGGGTGAACTAGAGATACTGTTGTACGAGGAGGATTTGGATTTTGTGGGAATTTCAGAGACCTGGTTCAACAGCTCTCATGATTGGCTGGCAATCATTCAAGGGTATATCCTTTATCGCAGGGATAGAGAGGGTGAAAAGGGGGGAGGGGCATGTCTATATATCAAGAATAATGTACAAGTGACTGTGAGAGATGACATTACTAAGGGAGCTAGGGAGGAGGTGGAATCCTTATGGGTTGAGCTCCAAAGAGATGAAGCTAAGGGGAAAATAATACTGGGAGTAAGCTATAGGTCCCCTAACCTGAGGGAGGAGGGAGAGACTGACCTCCTATCACAATTTGGATTAGCAGCAAGGATGGGAAGTGTTATAATGGGGGATTTTAATTATCCAGACATAGACTGGGCGGAGGGAACCGCGCATTCATCTAAGGCTGGCCAGTTCCTAAATGTCTTGCAGGACAATTTCATGGGTCAGATTGTAGACGCACCAACTAGAAATAAAGTGTTACTAGATATACTGATTACCAACAATACAGACCTGATCAGGGATGTGGAAATACGGGGCAATTTAGGAAACAGAGATCACAGGTCAATTGGCTTCAGTATAAACAAAAATAGTAACCCCCTCAGTTGGGACTTTAAACAGACCACCCACTCAAAAAAATGTATAAAAAATTTTCTTTAATGATATAGAATAAAAAAAGTATAAAATCCACATATGACAAAGATGCACAACATGTATTACATGGAAAATCAACCAATTGCTGTACATATAATTAGCATACAATATAAATGCCCAAATGCCTGACGCGTTTCCAGTATGAGATGTTCCAATACCTTCCTCAGGGGCCGAGGGTTCAAAAAGTTTTTAACATTCAATTAAATTCCAGTGTGATGATTCAATGTCTAAATAGGCACTGAGGACAAATGAGTCCATATTGGCATTACACAACTCGCCACCTGTAAGTATTGTGAGTATTGGGCACATTCTCAAGGTGCATAGTACCTGCAATGTCTATGAAAAGATATATACCCCTGTGGTTCAATTTCAGGTAGGTGGGGCAAACAGCTAACTGAATACAATGCTGTTGGCTAAATAGCCTAGAAATAAATGTCCAAAAGTTTCACCTCTGATGAAACCCACAGATATAGCGATCTGGGGTGTGGCGTTGGTAGCTGGAGGAATGCCAGGCACTGCTCATCACCTGTCCAATACAGTCCCAACAGTGAAGCATGGTGGTGGCAGCATCATGCTGTGGGGGTGTTTTTCAGTTGCAGGGACAGGACGACTGGTTGCAATCGAGGGAAAGATGAATGCGCCCAAGTACAGGGATATTCTGGACGAAAACCTTCTCCAGAGTGCTCAGGACCTCAGACTGGGCCGAAGGTTTACCTTCCAACAAGACAATGACCCTAAGCACACAGCTAAAATAATGAAGGAGTGGCTTCACAACAATTCCATGACTGTTCTTGAATGGCCCAGAGAGAGCCCTGACTTAAACCCAACTTTAACCTTAAACTACGTAGAGGGTTCTTTACTGTAAGAGCGGCCAGGATGTGAAATTCCCTTCCACAGGCGGTGGTCTCAGCGGGGAGCATCAATAGTTTAAAAAGACTATTAGATAAGCACCTTAACGACCACAACATACAGGGATATACAAGGTAATACTGACATATAATCACACACATAGGTTGGACTTGATGGACTTGTTTCTTTTTTCAACCTCACCTACTATGTAACTATGTAACTGAACCAGAACTTGCAGCAGACTTGCAGAATGTTTGCAAAGAAAGTTGATCTGGAATCATGCAATGCAGACTTGCTGCAATTGTGCAACAAACTTCTGAAGCCTGGCAAGTCTAGCAGTAGCTTAGCAAATAATTTTCAAACTTGCAGCTCAATTGCTTGCTATCTGGGTTGAGGCCCCACCTCTTAACTTACAGGACTTAAAGGATATGTTCACCTTTTGGAACATGTTACATGTTCCACCTGTATTTAGGGTTGAACACGTAACATGTTCCAGCAGCTGCTGCCTCTCCCCCTCTCCTCCCTCCCTATTGACAGCGAGCGGGCATCTTGTCCGGGCACCTACTGTCACTGTTTGA
Organism: Lithobates septentrionalis; assembly: GCA_037952835.1. Lineage (NCBI taxonomy): Eukaryota > Metazoa > Chordata > Amphibia > Anura > Ranidae > Lithobates > Lithobates septentrionalis. The sequence goes on from JBBDGP010002223.1 coordinate 786,583, forward strand.
AAATAAAGTGGCCGCGCGGGGCGCCGCCCACTCGGCCACATCAATTATTCACAGTGAACTGTGATTCGGAAACTACAAGTACCCACAGCCTTTGCGGCTGTCGGCTTGTAGTTTCAGTAAACTACCAGAGCAATCTGTGATCTGCTGATTATGGGTGCAACGCTTTACAGGCTCCAAGTAACAAAAAATAATTAATGCACAATTTTTTACCTGCAAAAAAATCAGGGAATGAAGTCACGTGACCGTGATGATAAGCGTTGGGACGGGCAGGCATCAGAAGTGGCGTCAGCGTACGAGCTCGCCGCTCGTGGTGTTTTGACTTTTAACTTTTAAAGAAATGAGTACTTTTAGCTTTTTTAGATAAAAATATTGGATTGAAAATACTACACTATCTGGAATCCCCCCTTCTTCTTCCTCTATATTATACATATACCCATCAGGAGAGAAATATTACTGCTAATACTGGCTTTAAAGAGACAGATCTGCGCAACTACACTGAGAGCATGTCATCAGGATATAAGGAGCTAGCACTGTGAACACCATTGATTTCTACTATCACATATATATGCTGTTACCTTACAGCCGTAAGGTAAGAGGCCATCTTTCACTGAAGTGTGTTGCACAGAAGTCACCTTTTGCACTTTGCACATTGCATTTATCTGCACAATCTGTTTGCACATAAAAGGACAAGTCACTATATACCTTATACCTGCACTCAACTGCAGAGGGAATACAGCACTTTATTAACCTTTTCATTGCATAAGACTGTCGTTCATTTACTTATTTTCACGTGCATACTACTACCTTTAGCACTTTATCGTATTCTTCACTGTTTGGATATTTTTAATTAGTATTAATTTCACTTTGATTTATTAATTTACCCTAACAACAGCACAGCACCATCTATTTTATATAAACATTTAATTACAACATGACTAATGTGACACTTGTTTATGATATATATATAGATCTATATCTATTATTATTTGTACCCTTTTTCGTAACATATAAAAGGCAAACAACACAAAGCTTGTGAACAACTCACACCAGCATGTGCTGGTGTGAACTGGTCCTAACACAAGGTATACTCTTTCATTGTAGAGTATAGGACACAGTTATCAAACACAAGGCCCGCGGGCCAAATCCGGCCCTCCAGGCCATGTCATGTGGCCCTCACACCTCTCCTGCAGCTGCAGGGGAGCTCCAGCCGTCCTCTGGTCCTCCTCCAGACCCCTACTTTCTGCTTTCAAGCAATGCATCCAGCCTCTTCCCAGCAGCAGCTCAAGGAAAGGGGGTGCACTGTGATGTTAGGGAGAGTAGGAAACTCAACTTCTGATGGTGGGGTGGCTCTTGACATTAAATGTAAGGGGAGGGGATGCGCTGGACATCTAGTCTTATAGGGCGTACACACGGTCGGACTTTGTTCGGACATTCCGACAACAAAATCCTAGGATTTTTTCCGACGGATGTTGGCTCAAACTTGTTTTGTCTACACACGGTCGCACAAAGTTGTCGGAAAATCCGTTCTAAACGCGGTGACGTAAAACACGTACGTCGGGACTATAAACGGGGCAGTGGCCAATAGCTTTCATCTCTTTATTTATTCTGAGCATGCGTGGCACTTTTTCCGTCGGATTTGTGTACACACGATCGGAATTTCCGACAATGGATTTTGTTGTCGGAAAATTTTATCTCCTGCTCTCCAACTTTGTGTGTTGGAAAATCCGATGGAAAATGTCCGATGGAGCCCACACACGGTCGGAATTTCCGACAACACGCTCCGATCGGACATTTTCCATCGGAAAATCCGACCGTGTGTACGGGGCATAACAGATACAACCGGCCCTTTTGAGGACAATCATAATGCTGATGCAGGCCACGATAAAATTGCGTTTGACACCCCTGGTATAGGAGGAAAGAAGTTCTAAAACTATTAGTAAACATGCTCAGCATAGTCATTTTTTTTAAAACCTAGGAAAAAAAAAAGGTATGGTGTTACTGGGGTTAAAAGACATCAGACCAGCAGCACCTTGTAAACCTAGAAGGTGAAAACTTTCTGGTGGGTGGTGTGTTATATTAAATCTTCAATCTGTACAGCCATCATCACCATTGCTATCTGACACTTATGCCCTGTACACACGGTCGGACATTGATCAGACATTCCGACAACAAAATCCATGGATTTTTTCCGACGGATGTTGGCTCAAACTTGTCTTGCATACACACGGTCGCACAAAGTTGTCGGAAAATCAGATCATACTGAACTCGGTGACGTAAAACACGTACGTTGGGACTATAAACGGGGCAGTAGCCAATAACTTTCGTCTATTCATTTATTCTGAGCATGCGTGGCACTTTGTGTGTCGGATTTGTGTACACACGATCGGAATTTCCGACAACAAGGTCCTATCACACATTTTCCATCGGAAAATCCTATTGTGTGTACAGGGCATTATAGTTCTATCAATAAGCATATCCTGTCAATGCTTAGGTAGTGTTTTTATTTGAGCAGCTTGCAGAAAGGGCAGTAGGGACCACTAGAGAAGTAGTAGTCAGACTCTCCAATGTGCTGCCACCACAGTTGTTGTTCAGTCCTTTAGTCGTGTCCGACTCTTCGTGACCTCATAGACCATAGTGCGCCAGGGTTTTCTGTCCTCCACTGACTCCCGGAGCTTGCTTATTTTCATGTTCATTGTTTTCATGATGCTATCTATTCATCTTGTTTTCTGTCGTCCTCTTCTCTTTTTCCTTCCATGTTTCCCAGCATCAGGGTCTTTTCCAATGAGTCCTCTCTTCGCATTAGGTGGCCAAAGTATTCAAGTTCGAGTTTAGGATCTGCTGCAGGACACGCTACAAAAAAAAGAAAGACAAGCATATTTATTACTTACTGTATAATATTATTATTATTACAGGATTTATATACAGTAGCGTCAAGAGTTTGCACATCGCTTTACTGTATATGTGGCATGACTGCATTTTAGTAACAATCAAAGGTTTTATTGGGCTATTAATGCAACTATTTACTTTTTTTTTTAGAGAAGCAACTGAAGGAAAAAGATCCAACGTTGGATGAAGAAGCCTTGCAGCATTTAGAGGCAGTAGTTGATGCTGTTAAAGAACTGGTAAGAAGTTTTTTTTTTTTTGTTTTTTTTTAAGAGAAGCTGCACTCTGAAATCTGCCCCTGCCACCCAAAAAAGAAAAAGGCAGGAAGGGTCTAGTGACCAATATTGCCTGTGTCCTCATTGCTGACTTACCCTGTCTTTTCTGCTCTATATATCTGTATGGAGACTGCCATCTTGGAAAAGGCAGGGCTTTGATTCCCATGTCAGAGCCTTCAGCAAGGAGAACAGTGAGCAGCACTCTAGTGATATTACTAGGAAGATGAATGTTTCTAAATATTCCCAATAGGATCGCAAATCTTCACTTTCTGAGTTCAGGTACACTTTGCATAACAGGATGCAAAAATACAGCAGTGGAACGTTGGTGAAAGTAAGAACAATCATTCATTCATCTCCTAATATTCCATTATGGAATGGGCTGTGAGAAGATAAAAGGGACCAGAAAAAAAACCTAATGACATAATAAGCGTGACCTGGATTGTGAACATACATTTATTAAAGGGCTAATTAAACTTTCATCAACTCCATCCTCTTATGTAATAGACTAGCTTGCCAGTGAAAATATTGCCAACATCTATATTTTAAGTGGACAGTATTAGTCAGTAGAGCAGTGGACGGCATCAGAAGGGCAGTGGACAGTGGTATAGGACAGTGAACTGTGTGTGGACAGTGTCAGTAGGACAGTGGATGGTGCCAGTAGGGCAAAGGTTAATGTCAGTAGGGCAGTGGACGGTGTCAATAGGAGAGTGGATGTTGCCAGTCAGTAGAGCAGTGGATGTGTCAGTAGGACAGTGGATGGTGCTAGTCAGTAGGGCAGTTACAATTTAATGTTTTTCATTATTTTTTACAATATTATTTTTACAATTTTTTAGGAGCCCTGTAGGGGGGCTTTAGTGAGATATCATAGGTCTAAACTGACCCCTGATATCACTTTTTGAGACAGAAATAGGAACTGGGGACAGTGCCCTGTGCTGTGTGGCTTTCTGTTCATTCACAAACTGAAGAATAGTAAACAGTTTACTATGCTTCAGTTGTGAATGAACATAGTGATTGGTAGAGTGATGGTACCATCCCCTTTCCTCCTGCAGCAGCTGAATGCCTGTGGGAGGGAGAGGAAGAGAGGTGGCTTTCAGAAGCTGCAGGAGGAGAGTACAGTACCTGCTCCTACCCACAACTGATGGGTAACTAACCCCTGATATATGATAAACAAGTGGCAAATTCAGTTACTGTGTGGTGCATAAGCCTCAAAATGAAACAAGAAAACCTTCCTTCACCTTCCTTGACTGAGAGAAATCCTCCTTCATTTGTGTCCCACATACTCCCCCTCCCAGACACTGCAGCTCACAGTGGGAGGGTTTCAGCAATAGAGGTAATGCTGTCAATTCAGAATTTAGTGGGTGGATCTAAGTGTGGCTATGTGCTGATTGACAGGCTTGTGAATGAGCAGTAACAATGCTGATAGCCACACCCCCTGCAAGATCTTTTCATCCTACTGCATTGTAAGCAGGCACAGCCTACATGAGAGTAACAAGTTTGCTCTGAATTCATGAGTAGTGCAGCATTGTTGCCCCACCATTATGGAATGATGCTTTAGGTGGACTTCACTGACATTATTAACAGGTATTGATGGGACTTTGCAGGAGGACTTATGCCGTGTACACACGGGCAGACTTTCCGACCATACTGGTCCGACGAATTTGTTCTGTGTGTGGGCTTCATTGGACCTTCAGAAGACTTTTTCTGTCGAAAATCAGACGGACTTTAGATTTAGAACGTTTCAAATCTTTCCGATGGACTCGAATCCGATCAAAAAATCTGTTCGTCTGTATGCTAGTCCGATGGACAAAAAACGACGCTAGGGCAGCTATTGGCTACTGGCTATGAACTTCCTTATTCTAGTCCGGTCGTACGTCATCACGTTCAAACAACCGGACTTTCGAACGGACCTTAGGACTTTCGAACGGACTTTAGTCCGTTCGTGTGTGTGCAAGTCCGGTCGTTCGCAAGTCCATCGTAACTCCGCCGAAAGTCCGTCGGAAAGACCGTTGGACGTTTGATGCTCAAAAGTCCGCCCGTGTGTACACGGCATAAGAGAAAACTGTAGGTGCAGATATACTTTGAATTAAAGTGTTACTAAACCCAGGACCCTGCTATATCTGGTCTCCCACAGTACACAGAACATGGAAATGCGATTATTTTAGTAAATATAAACTGCAAGATAACTTTTCTCATCTGCAGCATATAGCAGTCTTGTGACTTCTATTAGTGTCTGGTTAAAGCTTATAAGAGGAGTTTTCATTCTCCTGTGACTGTCCTATGAGGCTGCAGGACCCCTGATCCTCTGTCTGGACAGTGCTGATTGGCCCTGTGCAGATCACATGTACCCTCCCAAGAAAAAAAAACTCTCAAGCAATATACACACCAAATTGAACATGTGCAGAGTGCCCCCAAAGCTTTGTACTATCATTAGGAGATGAATTGGGGACAGTAAAAGAAGGGAAGGATCAGAGAACACAGGATCAAACAGCCTTTTTACACAATGTGCAGTATTAACCCGTTCCACAGTGAGTATAACAAGCATGCCTTACTGCATATACAGACTGATTTTACTGTTGTGGGTTTAGTAACACTTTAAGTGCTGCAACGCATATTTTACGGAGTCCATACTTTTACTTTAACCCATCCCAGACACAGGTTGTTGTGCATGTTTTGACACACCAGTGCCAATTTTCAATAAGCTCACTTGTGTTTATCTTCCAATCTGGGCAGTTCTGCAGAAATGGTAACAGATGTCAAATATGACTCTATGGAACACAACTATAGGCACATCTCACCTATAGGCAAAGTACGTTGTTGCCGCGCATTCAGGTAGGATTATAGATCCAGTGAGCTCTGTTTATTAGTTATGAATCCTGTGCAGATTATATCCAGAGCTGCGTCTAGTGGCCTCCTTGTGTTGTGAAATGTGGAGGATGGTATTAATTAATAAAGGCATTGTACACTTTCAACTATTCTTATTGATTTGACTAGGTATTATTGTATTTATATTTTTTTTTTGTGTTGTTTTCCTTACTTTGTATGATGGCTCACATATTGTGGCTGCAGTTTGTTGTGTCATAGATGCTTGATTCCCCCATATCTACACAGCGGGAGCATAACAGTGGGCACCGTGGGCACAATGTCCTGCACCCCACTGATCATCCTGCAGAGAGACAGAATGACGTTCTGCCTATATAAACAAGGCAGATCTCTGTTCTGACCGGAGGGAAGGCATGGATCCTGTGTCTTTGCAAACAGAGAATGGCTGGTCGTCTAATGCAATAAATTCTATAATTTTAGCTGTAATGGCATGAGCTTTGGGACTGTCACTTGCATATTTTTTAACCTTATCAAACACTGTGGCCACAGATGGTGTTAAGCCTGAGGCACTTTTTGAAAGTGGCGCTGTTTTCTTGTAATCAGAATGCTGAACTGGATGACATGTTCTCAGGTGGTGTATCAAACCTGTTGTTGAAAAATTCTTTGGCACTGTACCTCCTCTTGAAATTTCTGTTGAGCAAAGAGTACAGATTGCAAATTTGGGGTCTTTATCAGAAACTTTAAAATATTTCCACACTGCAGATATGGTCCACCTTTGCTGGTAATGTAGAATAATATCATAGAATGATTTATAATGGGAGTGAAATCTGAGGCGGGGTAAAAAAAAAAGGACGAAATCAATTTAAAAGCTAAACCCCAGGAGGCAGCTTTAAAAAATAAATAAAATAAAAACTAACCAATCCTTTTTTTTTTTTTTTTTATGGTGCTGCTCTTGGCATGCAAGGTAGTTTTGTCTGCACTGCAGTACATCCGACTTGTACCAAAAAAATATAATTGTACTGAATAAATTTTATTTGAAATGGGATGGATTGCAAATTGCAATTGCATGCTATTTTTTTTTTTTTTTAGCTATTCTATAGTATACTTCATGCACCTTGTTGTCATTGAATAAAATTTCACAGATAAAAAACGAAAAACAGTGCTGCGCAAATAAAAATGTCCTTCAAACAATGCATCAGATGGAACAGACGGAGCAAATGGAATGAAGAGGTAGGGCCACCAGTGCACACTCAAGACGACATTGGGTTAAGTCACAACGTGATTCAGATCCCTTCACCACATATAGATGGCCCCTCACCTGAAGCATTCGACCTGAAACAGGTCATAAAGCATCGCCCCACGCTGAAGAAGTCCCGCCCAGGGACGTAACGCGTACGGGGGCCAGGAGCGCATGACGTCACCCGCGGCCATCAGCCTTATTGATACAATCACAAGCTGTTCAGCCGACACTCGGATCTGAGTGCCGGTTATTGTAAGTACAATATTTTATCTTGCCTTTTTAATAAATTTACAAGCAGAGAGCACTATATGTGTCATTACTCTTTTGCATATACTACCATCCATCATCCGATGAGTGTGGAATATTGAACACAGGGCTGTCACCATCTGGATCGGTCTATCTGCTAGATGGTATTTATGCTCCGTCCATTTGCTCCGTCTGTTCCATCTGATGCATTGTTTGAAGGACATTTTTATTTGCGCAGCACTGTTTGTTTTTTATCTGTGGAATTTAGGTGTTGTTGAATTTACCTTTTGTGTCTGCTAGCATTTAATTTTTGCATTGTCCGTTTGCTTAGTCAGCGCTGAATATTTTTATTTGTTTTATTGAATAAAATTTGTCACTTTGTCTCGCCATAGTATTATTAGTTATATGACACTGACATGACAGCAAGCGCATGAATTTTTTAAACATGACAGTATGCAAAAAATATAATTATTAATCATATATTATGTATGCAATATAATATATATTTATTGCATACTGTCATGTTTAAAAAATTCATGCGCTTGCTGTCATGTCAGTACTGTATAACTTTGACTACGCTGTCAAAGTGACACATTCAATAACAGCAAGCGCATGAATTTTATACTGTATACTACAGAATAGCTAAAAAAAAAAAATAGCTTGCCATTTGCAATCCATTACATTCCATTTCAAATGATATTTAATCAGTCAGTTCAATTATATAATTTTTTTTGATACAAGTCAGATCAGATGTACTGCAGTGCAGACACACAGTCATTTTAAATAGTCAGACTCAGTACTAGTACTATACTAAAATAATCAAGAAATAAAATGACTAGTTTGTTTCTGTCAGTTTAAGAAGGCAAAAGCAGCAATGCTCACCGGCGAATAGTAATGGTAGCCATCCAGGAGTGACAGTGCCCACTCTTGTACTTGAGTATGCTATGTGCAGCCCTCTATGAAGCCGTCTCTCGCTTCCCAGTACTGTCTCTTTCTTCCCAGTACTGTCTCTCGCTTCCCAGCAGCGTCTCTCGGGTCCCAGCAGCATCTCACAAGCACGAGGAGCATCCGCGGGGAAGGTGCCAGCGTCTCAGCAGGGAACATGCTTACGAGTGCGGCGTTGTGGCGTCTTAACGGCGAGGAACGTGCACGCCGCCCACACAACGAGTGACGTCACCCGCTGGTTCTGCCACCTCTACTGTGCATGCACGATTTTCGGCGCCAGTATCGGCAAGAATTCTCTTTCGGCTTTTTGCCGAAAGGGCCATTTTCGGCCGATATGTTTCGGTGGCCGAAATTTTGGTGCATCCCTAAAATATATGCACATACCTGATCGTCACCAACAGACCTTCCTCTGGTGACACACTCTTCCTCATGTTGGTGTCCATACGTGTCAGACTGGGTCGTACTTTTTCTAGTAGAAGGTCATATGTGGCAATGGACATGCGTGTGAAATTAAAAAATTTGTCAGGGTAAGTATGCATCTGTATGTACATGTTGGAAAAATATCCTACCGACATTCGCTGCGCAATCAATGGAAGGGTCCAATAGCGATGAACTCTGACTCTGGACCTCGCATGCAATTTTCTACGTCGTTCTAGCCCAGAGGTGGGGGACTCGAGTCACATGACTTGACTCGAGTCGGACTCGAGTCACCTGTTTGAGGACTTGCGACTTGCTTGACAAAATTAAATAAATGACTCGACTTGACTTTGACTTGCCACTAATGACTTGCGACTTGACTTTGACTTGGGCTATTTGACTTGCAATGACTTGCAATGACTTGGCACCACCAGTGCTGTGTCTTGGCCTAGGCAAAATATGCCAAGAAAAAAGCACTAAGCAGTTTTGTTAATGTTGAAAATGAAACAAAACCTTTCCTGAAAACTGACTTTTAACTAATTTTAAGGATGGAAATGGGGTAGATCAGTATTTTGACTTAATTTGTGACTTGACCAAAATAAATGACTTGACTTGACTTGCTTGACTTCTAGCAGGGACTCGACTTGACTTGCTTGCTTTGCGCCACAGTAACTTGGGACTTGCTTATGACTTGAAGGTTAAGACTTGAGACTTGCTTGTGACTTGCACATGTGTGACTTACCCCCATGTCTGTTCTAGCCTCATCAAGAGCAACGTCAGGAGCATTTCCTCACATATGCTCATTATGGGATCCATTGTAAAAAAAACCCACAGAAATAGAGGCAAATACAAGTATACAGCTTCTCTTTCTGCTGCTGCTACTCACTCTGGTCAAAATGGCTGAAATAGTTAAATAACAATGTTTTTTAACAATGTTTTTTGAGCTTGGGGAGGGTCTTATGAGGTTATCTTAATAAACGCTTCTAGACGCAAACGCAGTTAAACGCGGCATGCAAACGCGGCAAAACGGGCGCTTCTAAATGCCGGTTTCAAGTTCGTTCAGAGGAGTTTGCCCCAGCATCCCGTGTACATGGAGCCTAAAATCGTTCAGGAGAGATTGTAAAAACGTCCTGTGTACATGAAGCTTAAGAATGCCCCGGTCTCCCTGGGGTACATAAGCATAGCATGGCCGTAATTGTAATTGATTATGCTTCGACATTTCAGCCTTTCTGATGTTAGTGCAGATGATCCGTACTGTTGACTTGCAATATGATCTGAGCGTCTCCCCCTCCGGGGTCACGTTTCTATTTTCCCCTCATAGGTTTTTGCCTCAACGTGCTCTCCCCTCTTAGATACTATCTGGAAAGGGACCACAGGGTTGGGTAGGCTCAATAGAGAGCCACTTTAGTAAATTGTTGTATCCTTCTCTTTCTCTCTTTTTTTTTTTTTTGCGTCTTTCTATTCCCTCTCTGCTGGAGCATAGGGTATAAATTTCGGGACTTACTATGACTAATGTACGTTGTCTATCTTTAAATGTTAATGGGCTGAATATTCCTGAGGCGCGCACAACAGTTTTACGTTAACTCTGGCGTATGCGGGCACAAGTTGCATTTATACAAGAAAACCATTTTCAATCAGGGAAGATACCAAAATTTCAGAATGATCGCTATCCACAGGTATTCCACAGTACTGCTTTCTGGGACGGTCCTATGGTCTCTTGTTGACCAGAGGAGTGACCAGGAAGGACGCTATCTGTTTCTTAAAGGAGATCTGGCCGATCATAGAGTCACGTTAGCCTCTATCTATCTACCCAACCAAGCACAGTTGAGTTGTTTAGATGAAATTCTCAATGCACTACAAAGCTTTATGGATGGGGGACTGATTCTAGGTGGAGATCTTAACATAGCTCTTGATCCACTGTTAGACGCTTCCAGGTCTTCCACACATCTGTCCTATTCTTATCTTAAACGAGTGAAAAAAGCCCTCCAATCCGTACGTCTGGTGGATGTCTGGTGGGTCCGGCATCCAAGTGAGCAGGACTATACTTTCTATTCAGTACCACATGACAGCTACTCTAATTGACTATGTAATGGTATCCAAGTCTTTCTTACCAGAGGTAGTGAGCTCTTCAATTGGCATACACACTGTATGCTGTTACTCTGTACCACGTTGCTGTGGTGCCCTGTGTCTTTCATGATCCTGTTCTACGAATAAAAGGCATATGAAATCTCTTCCAGTGTGCAGCTGTCCAGACTTTCTCGTTCACTTCTACCTATACAAGCATTAGCCAGCACCTGGGGCTCTCCTCTCCCTGGAGGTTTAGGACGCATGCATTTTGGCTTGGATTTACCTGAGCGGTGGAGTTTGTGTGGCATACAGACTGTGTCTGACCATGCCCCGTCTTTTATAGACCTTCATTTGGGCACGCCTGGAACTAGATCCTGGATGTGGAAACTTAATGAATCCTTGGTACAGGAAGGTCCATTACGAAATGACCTCTCTTTGGCTATGGCCAGAATCTTTATGGACAATGATACAGAGGACATTTCTCCATTGGCACTATGGAAAACACATAAATGTGTCAAGCGAGGTTTGCTGATTCAAAAGGCGACGGAACTGCGGAAAAATAGGCAAGCTGTTTTAAACCCAGTTAAACTTGGTTGCAAACTTAGAATCCAAGCATAAAAAATCCTTCTCTCATTCTGTAGCAGCAGATCTTATGCTGCGTACAGACGATTGGAATCTCCGACAACAAATATTCAATGTGAGCTTGTCGGAAATTCCGACCGTGTGTATGTTCTATCGGACATTTGCTGTCGGAATTTCCAACAACAACTGTTTGAGATCTGGTTCTCAAAATTTATGACAAAAAAACTTGTTGTCGGAAATTCAGAGCGTGTGTACACAATTCTGACGCACAAAAGTCCACGCATTATGCCCCGTACACACGGTCGAATTTTCCGACGGAAAATGTGTGATAGGACCTTGTTGTCAGAAGTTCCGACCGTGTGTAGGCTCCATCACACATTTTCCATCGGATTTTCCGACACACAAAGTTTGAGAGCAGGCTATAAAATTTTCCGACAACAAAATCTGTTGTCGGAAATTCCGATCGTGTGTGCACAAATCCGACGGACAAAGTGCCACGCATGCTCAGAATAAATAAAGAGATGAAAGCTATTGGCCACTGCCCCGTTTATAGTCCCAACGTACATGTTTTACGTCACCGCGTTCAGAATGATCGGATTTTCCGACAACTTTGTGTGACCGTGTGTATGCAAGACAAGTTTGAGCCAACATCCGTCGGAAAAAATCCTAGGATTTTGTTGTCGGAATGTCCGAACAAAGTCCGACCGTGTGTACGGGGCATTAGAGTTCAGCGAGAAAAACTGGCTTCCCTGCTCATGCATGACACTAATATACGGATACGAAGGGTCAGAAATATATACTATGAGCATGGGAATAAATCGGGTAAACTGCTGGCCCACTCGCTCAGGGAAACTTCCCATAGAAATGATGTCCCACATATTGATTCCGACAGAGGGGAACACTGCTTTATATCCCGGGATGTGGCCTTGGTTTTTTTAGAGTATTACTCATCTCTTTATAATTTATCGACAAATCTATCTACTGATCAGCTGGTACAAAAGCAACAGTTAATTCGGGAATATCTCTCCTCTTCGGGTTTACCATAGATATCTGACGATGCGTCCGAATCAATGAATGCTCTTATTTTAACTGAGGAATATTTGAGGGCGATTAAAGTGGAGTTCCACCCACTTTTACAACTCTTCAGCATCCCTCACTAAACTGTGCACTGTAAACAAATTGGATATTTTTTTATTTTTTTTCTCAGCACCTACTGTATATCTGCTGTATTCATTTTTCACTTCCTCCTCCCTGGCCGCGGCCCATCGCATCATTTCCTGTTTGCAATGCCTTCTGGGAAGGGGCGGCAACTTCCTCTGAAACTGCCGTTGCTATGGAAACCTGACCTGAAACCTATTACACTGCTTGTGCTGCACTGAGCATGTGCGAGATCTGCAAGGATGAGATCCAGGAAGAAATACAGTCTGGCTTCAGATGCCCACACTTAAGATGGCCACGGCCTGCTGTAAGTTTATAAAATAACAAACTACTGCTATAAACTAACAAAACAGACCTTAGTTTACAGACTAACTTTACTAGAATACATTAAGCTTGTGTATTATAGGGGTATTTTTATTTAAAAAGTATAATTTCGGCCGGAACACCACTTTAATTCCCTTCTAGAAGATCAGCCCATACTGACCGATATGCTGAGGGCATATATTACAGTGATCCCTAAAGAAGGTAAGGACCATGCCCAGTGCATGAATTATTGTCCTATTTCACTATTAAACGCGGACCTAAATATCTTTACACGGATATTAGCATCTAGACTACAACCTCACCTTCAGAATGTCATCCACCCTGATCAAGCCAGGTTTATGCCTACTAAGGTGGCGAAGGATAATACTACCAGAGCCCTGGATATTATCTATCTGGCTCATCTCCGTAAAATACCCTTATATTTTCTCTCCTCTGATGCAGAGAAGGCTTTTGATAGGGTGGATTGGATATTTCTGAAAGGGACCCTAACTAATATTGGAGTGGGAGAGGCTTTCATTAAATGGATAGAGGCTATATACTCGGTTCCATCTGCAACTGTTAGAATCAATGAGGTGACCTCTTCATACTTTAATTTGACCAACGGCGCCAGACAAGGATGTCCCTTATCCCCATTGATCTTTATATTAACTCTAGAACCATTTTTGCGATGTGTACGAGGAAGCGCTGATATCCAGGGCTTTCCAATTGGTAAGTCAGGTCATAAAACTGCGGCCTTTGCGGACGACATACTGTTTTTTATTACATCTCCAGGAAACTGTGTTGCCAAATTAATTAAGCGAGTTCCATCGGTATAATACACTGTCGAATGTTAAAATCAATATTCAAAAATCTGAATTGCTTAATATTACGTTGGCCCCTGTGCATGTGCAAGCTCTCCAGTCATCATTCTCTTTTTCATGGGCATACTCCCACCTGACATACTTAGGGGTCAAATTGACCTCTTCAGTGGATAAAATATTTTTAGCTAATTTTCCATCAATACTATGGGATCTTTCCTCTGATTTGGATAGATGGAACAAGGGCTCTTACACATGGATATTCTTAAAATGAATATCTTGCCAAGGTTAATGTATCTTTTTCAGACGCTACCAATAGTCGTCCAGGAGTCTTTCTTGAAGTCAGTGCATAGTGGCTTTATCAGATTTGTCTGGGCAAAAAAGCACCCACGCCTGTCTCACCTATATTTGGCTAAAACCCATGGAGGCATGGCCTTCCCGAACCCGATTCAATATTACCAGGCAGTACACCTTGCTAGGGCACTAGCATAGTGTAGAGACAGGAGACATAAAGCTTGGGTAACGATTGAACAAACTTGTACCGAGATCCCACTTCAATATGTGCCATGGTTATGGCCAAGATCACTTGGAACCTTACGACATCACCCCCTTATAGGGGCAACTCTTATGCCCCGTACACACGGTCGGATTTTCCGACGGAAAATGTGTGATAGGACCTTGTTGTCGGAAATTCCGACCGCGTGTAGGCTCCATCACACATTTTCCATCGGATTTTCCGACACACAAAGTTTGAGAGCAGGATATAAAATTTTCCGACAACAAAATCCGTTGTCGGAAATTCCGATCGTGTGTACACAAATCCGACAGACAAAGTGCCACGCATGCTCAGAATAAATAAAGAGATGAAAGCTATTGGCCACTGCCCCATTTATAGTCCCGACGTACGTGTTTTACGTCACCGCGTTCAGAATGATCGGATTTTCTGACAACTTTGTGTGACCGTGTGTATGCAAGACAAGTTTGAGCCAACATCCGTCGGAAAAAATTATAGGATTTTGTTGTCGGAATGTCCGAACAAAGTCCGACCGTGTGTACGGGGCATTAGAGTAGTGCAACAAAGTCATCTTTTTTCCAAGACAGAAGGGGAGATTACTCGGCTTTACCCAGTATTGGGGAACCCAGCATTTCCCCCAGGCCACACTGACAGCCGTTTTAAACAAATTTTCGGGCAAGGTAAATTTCGTCTAGGTGATTACCTTAAAGACTCTAGTTTGAAGACTAGGGCTGAAATACAATTGATGTTTAATCCAGCATTGGACCCGTGGCGGATGCAGCAACTTACCCATTTTCTTAGCTCTCTCCTACACGAGGGTGGTCAAACCGCTCCAATACACCATTGGAAAATCTATGCCTGGTAGAGGCACCCTCTGCCCATGGGGTATCTGAGGCATATAAAGTGCTAACACATCCTCCTGAGGGTTTTGTCCCGGGATTCAGAAATGGGAAAGAGATTTGGACATCGTATTCCCAGAAGAGCAGCGGGGTTATATTATATACTTTGCCCACTATTCCTCAGTGGCTAGTAAGTATCAAGAGCTGATTAAAATATCCTCACACGTTGGTACAAAGTTCCATCCCTGCAGCAGAAAATCTATCCTGAAATGATGAATACCTGTTGGCGTTGTGGAGAGGCAGAGGGTACCATGCTGCATATTTTTTGGTCCTGCCGAAAATCGAAGGAGTTTTGGTCTAAAGTGCGAGACATCATAAGGCAGCTCACTGATCATGATCTAGGATATGACCCGGCCAGATATCTTCTTCATCTCTCAGATTTTTCAAAGCGTAAATATAATAATTCAATGATCGTCCATCTTCTGAATGCGACTATGGCATGCGTTCCGGCCCTATGGAAGCAGGAATCTCCTCCTTCGAGATTTTGCTGTGGCTCACTAAAATAGCTGACATACATGCCATGGAGAAAGCTTTCACAACTTTCCAAGGTAAAGAGGAGAAATTTAACAAAAAATGGACACAGTAGTCCCTTTTTGTCTGTTCTAGGGAATATGGCCTTGCGTTAGTGGAAGGGGAATAGAAGGTCTCTAAACTATCTTTTTTTTTTTTTTCTTCCTCTCTTTTCTCTTATGCCGCGTACACATGATCGGACTTTACGGCATACTTGATCCGGCGTACCGGATTTCGTCGGACAATTAGATCGTGTGTGGGCTCCAGCGGACTTTGTTTTATCAAAAGTTTGACGGACTTAGATTTGAAACATGTTTCAAATCTATCCGGCAGACTCGAGTCCGGTCGAAAAGTCCGCTCGTCTGTATGCTAGTCCGACGGACAAAAACCGAGGCTAGGGCAGCTTAGTCCGGTTGTACGTCATCACGTACGAATCCGTCGGACTTTGGTTGATCGTCGGTAGGCAAGTTCGTTTATTTGGAAAGTCCGTCGTAAAGTCCGTTGAAAAGTCAGCCGGGCAAAGTATGCCGTAAAGTCCACTTGTGTGTGTGACAGACCTAGCCGGGACAGAGGCTGTTGGAGAGTAGAGGTCGACCGATATGGGTTTTTCTCTGGCCGATGCCAAAGCCGATATTTAGAAATCTCGGTGGCCGATGGCCGATATATGATGCCGATTTTTCTCCTTCATCTCATAAAATCTAACAGTTAGACCCCTTTTACACTGGGGCGATGCGCTGGCAGGATGTTAAAAAAAAGTCCTGCAAGCAGCATCTTTGGAGCGGTGTATACCGCTCCTCCACCACTCCTGCCCATTGAAATGAATGCGCACCGCTGCCGAAGCGCCTGCAAAGCGTTTTGGCAGCAGCGCTTCAGGGGCGCATTTAATCCCTTCTTCGGCCGCTAGCTGGGTTATAAGCGCCCCGCTAGCAGCCGAATAGCGCCGCTAAAATGACGGTAAAGCGCCGCTAAAACTAACAGCGTTTTACCGTCAACGCCTGCCCGCTCCAGTGTGAAAGCAGCCTTAAGTAATAAGTGATACAGAAAATTTTTTATATTTAAACATTTATTAAACAAAACAAACCTCCAATCATTTCACTTGTATGTATAATTTAGATTTAAAAAAAATAACTATATCTTAAATATTTAATACACAAAAACAGGTAATCAAAACTTTTGGACGAAAAAAAATGAGCTAACTTTACTGCTTTTTTTTTTTTTTATTTCATTAGTGTATTTTTTTTAAAAAAAATTGCGTTTGAAAGACCGCTGCGCAAATACCGTGTGACATAAAATATTGCAACAACCTCTATTTTATTCCCTAGGGTCTCTGCTAGAAAAAATATATATAATGTTTGGGGGTTCTAAGTGATTTTATAGCGGAAAATACAGGATTTTTACTTGTAAGCAACAAGTGTTCAGTCTATTGATAAAAGAACCTGAAAGAGATACAAATGTTTCTTCTTATCAGACTTGGCAGGCTGCCCAGAGGAGGAGAGAAGAAAACTTCAGACAACTTGCAATTGACTATTACAGAAGTCATTTGCAAGTCCCGCTGAAGGTATAATCGGCTTTTTTTATCAGCACAATCGGCCGATGCCGATTAAGTAAAAAGAGCCAAATATCGGCCGATATATCGGCCGGCCGATATATCGGTCGACCTCTATTGGAGAGGACTGAATGCAAGCCTCTTGCCTTTTGATTATGGGCCCTGGATTTTCAATGGAACAATACTCTTTGTGAGGTGAATTAGAAATCCAGTCTGAACTGTACTAATCGGACTCAGTCGTGTATATATGTATATATTGTATGTTGTTTGATTCTGTTGGGGACTCCTTGTTGTGGTCATCTGGGATTTGTGTCCCTGAAGAGGGAGGGGGGATTCCTCCAGTAGCCCCCTGCTGATAAGACTGAATTATACTGTTGGGACAGATACTGTGAGGAGATGCTGGTGTCATCAACTCCAACTACCTGTGTTTATGTTAATTGAATGAGCTGATCACATTGTCCTCTATACAATGTAGGAGACGGGACGACTCCTATTGGAGCTGCTGCTATTGTGAGAAAATGTCCTGTGATAATTAACTCAGTCTGGGCAATAGGTCATGTCTCAGTCACCTAGGCTGTATAAAGGATTAGTTAATCAGCTCATGTTAATTAGGTTAATTAGGTTACAGTTGTATTGTTAGAGGAGGTTCCAACGGCATATAAAGTCTTGTAATTTTGATTCTAAATAAAGTGAGTTCATGTTAGCAACAAGCAAGTGTCGCCTTGTTTTGTGCTCAGAGAGGTTGGAATATCTGATATCTGTATACAGACTGGGAGGAAGTGGTATATGACGGAAGCACTCAAGCGGACTGTGGGACGTTCCGTGACATTGGTGGCAAGCAGCGGGAAAGCTTCCTGCAGTCTGGGACATCCAAACTTCCATCTGGATCCAAGGTCCAGATAGCAGGAGAGGAGAGGAGAGGTACAGATACCAGCCACCATGGAAGAGGAATTCAGAAGGAGGTTGCGAGAGATGCAGATACAGCACAGAGGACCAGTATCAGAGCAGGTCCTGCTGGGATGGTGTGATTCTATTCGCTGCAAACTCTGGAAAGAAGTGCTAGCCCGTGAGCAGCGACACCAGGGAAAAGTTCTCCCCTCCATCGAGGAAAGGTACTGGTCACAGTACGGACTGCGGGTGCGGTTTTTGGGAGAAAAAATGCACAAGAAGCAGACAGCTGAATTAAGCAGGCTGGTCTGGGCAGAGATAAAGCTGGATGAGAGCTACAGAGCCCTCCGGTGGCATGTATCCCAAGCATGTCCCTGGATAGCAGATGACAGCCCAACGGAAGGCTTAAGCTACAGCGGCTTGGGACTGTTGTATGTGAAGCTGGCAGGGGACCCTAACTTTGGGAGTGATTTGGAGTGGTGGGTGGACGAAATCATGGATTTCAGAGAAGGGCTACTGAACATTTCGGAAGTGCACTGGGCACAGGAAGATTTGGAGTTTCTGGCCGTTCAGGAATGGGAGCTAGAGATCGCCTACAGACGGCTGCTAGACATTGCTCAGTGCCAGGGCTGGGCTCCCTTTGCCTGGGACTATCAGCAAATACCAGCTGACAACCCTGAAATCCTGGCTGAAGAGTCGGCAATGTGGCAGAGCAATAGTGTGCTTTGCCAACCTGCCCCCGCAGCTATGGAGGTGGAGGTCTTATGGCGGATGCACCAAGTGCTGACTGACCTTGATGATCCTGTTTCTGCATGGGATGATCTTGGATGGAGGAATGTGCCTGTCCAGCAGCATGCCAGAGAATCTGCAGTGGAAAATCTGGAGTTTGCCGTCCCCAAACCTGAAGTGCTGACATCAGGGCAGAGCTCTGCTAACCTCTGCCCAGAAATGATAGCATCTTCTGGGTTCAATGGACAGGAGATGGTGAACCTCTATCCCCAGACATCAGTTGCAGAGACATGGGATTTGATAGACTTTTCAGCTGAGGAAGAACAACCTGATGAGCCTCCAGCAGAAGAGCTGCTATCAGGGCCAAAGTTCACTGTGCTCTGCCCAGCACCAACAGTGGCTTCGGCCTTCTTGAGAGAAGAGGTAGTCGGCCGTTCTCCCACAACACTGACAGGGACATGTGGTTTTCTGCCAGCAGCATCTATGGAGTTAAAACAAACTTCTCCAGCAGAAGATCTGGTAACTGAACAGAGGGTCCAAGACCTCTGTCCCACACTTTTACCAATTCCAGAGACTGGGGATTTAATAGACGTTTCTGTAGAGGAGGAACCACCTGGCAAACCCCCAGCAGAAGTGCTGGCAACCGGACAGAGGGTCCAAGATCTCTGCCCCACACCTGCAGCAATTGTGGAGGCCCAAGTTGAGGAGGTGGCAGTCTATCGCGAGCTACAGATCAGGATCCAAGGAGAGAATGCAGTCATCACCTCACAACTGCAGCTTGATCTGGTGTCGGTGGATGGGGCTTCAGTCCCCACCTGTATACCTCAGGGATTCTGGGCAGTCGGCCCAGATCTCCAACAGGATGGAGTGAGCCCAGTCCCCCTGTCTTCTCTCCAGTGGCAGAAAGGACTCAAGGGAGAAGGGCCAGTCCAGGCCTCTCCCCAGCGGTGGGCATGTTCTCTGAGAGAGGCAGAGGATGGCTGGGTGAGTAATACTCTGTTTGGAACAATTTGTTTGGGGTACTGTGTGGGTACAGGCAGTAGAGGACTGGAACTATGGACTAACTTCGGAGTCAACCCGTCTGGGGTCTCCTCCTGTGTTAGTCTCCTGCCGAAAGGGGAGAAATGTGACAGACCTAGCCGGGACAGAGGCTGTTGGAGAGGACTGAATGCAAGCCTCTTGCCTTTTGATTATGGGCCCTGGATTTTCAATGGAGCAATACTCTTTGTGAGGTGAATTAGAAATCCAGTCTGAACTGTACTAATCGGACTCAGTCGTGTATATATGTATATATTGTATGTTGTTTGATTCTGTTGGGGACTCCTTGTTGTGGTCATCTGGGATTTGTGTCCCTGAAGAGGGAGGGGGGATTCCTCCAGCAGCCCCTTGCTGATAAGACTGAATTATACTGTTGGGACACATACTGTGAGGAGATGCTGGTGTCATCAACTCCAACTACCTGTGTTTATGTTAATTAAATGAGCTGATCACATTGTCCTCTATACAATGTAGGAGACGGGACGACTCCTATTGGAGCTGCTGCTATTGTGAGAAAATGTCCTGTGATAATTAACTCAGTCTGGGCAATAGGTCATGTCTCAGTCACCTAGGCTGTATAAAGAATTAGTTAATTAGCTCATGTTAATTAGGTTAATTAGGTTACAGTTGTATTGTTAGAGGAGGTTCCAACGGCATATAAAGTCTTGTAATTTTGATTCTAAATAAAGTGAGTTCATGTTAGCAACAAGCAAGTGTCGCCTTGTTTTGTGCTCAGAGAGGTTGGAATATCTGATATCTGTATACAGACTGGGAGGAAGTGGTATATGACGGAAGCACTCAAGCGGAGTGTGGGACGTTCCATGACAGTGTGTACGCGGCATTAGATAGGTGTGTGCTATGTTGCTGTATTGTTGTTTTTAAGATTATTGTACAGTCAGGACAGCAGAGGCCCAAGAGTGTGCTACCACTAGAACCATAATATAAGGAACATGACTTTTTGGATTTTGTGTGCCTACCAAAAAACAAAACTGAATTGTATCAATACTATATTTCCTGGTACACACGCAATTGTATCATGTTTGTTTGTTCGTATGGAAAGTTGTTTAACATAAAATAAAATAAATATAGAATAAAAAAAAAAAAAAAAAAAAGAATGCTCTGAGAGGCCATTTCCAGCCAAAAGTTTTTTTTCACATTTTGGACAGATTGGAGAAGGATCACTACCTATATTAGGTTTTTATTTGTGGTATGTGTTAAGCAGTTAGAAGGCTTAAATAGGGAGGTATAGCATGGAGCAGCAAAATCACACATGCTATTGAGCAGTAAATTGCAGGTTGTGCAGTGTTTTGGTTCCAGGTCATGTCATTTGAGTCATGTGGCTTCAGGATACATGATCTAAAACTAGAATGCAATAAGACCTGTCACTTACAGCTCAGATATATGTTTCTGCTGAGTTTACTCTCCCAACTCTGCCTACCTGTCGATCCTGCCAGAAGTCCAGAGCGCTATACTTCCTGTGCACTCTGCCTCTACTGCACTGTTATCAGTCAGCAGTATTAATAACCCTGCCTAGTTCTTTTTTAGGACTACAAAACATCACCTCCCCCATATTATGCAGAGGAGGAGGTGTTCTGTAGTCCCAGCATACATTTTGTTTTAGGAGGGCAAAGCTGCTCTTCCATAGTTCTCCTTTTTAGGTTATAGATATTCTTTGATGTCCGTTTCAAATCCTATGACAAATGTTTTTCGTTGCATTTCATATTTAATTTTCCCCAAAACTTTAGGAGGACAGTAGAAGGGCAACACGTGAGCTTCTGGAAGCGGAGACAATTGAAAACAGCAAACTTCGGTACAAAGTCACACATCTTCCCAGAATTATATCAAAGGAGATAGAAGGTAATATTTGATCAATAATAGTCATGTTGTATGCTTTTGGATAGAGTTAGGAAAAGTTAGAAAACCTTTTAGGTTTTTATTGGTGACCCCATAACCATTTAAAATAATTTCCTGTCCCTGTGACATCAGGACAAAAAACACTGAAATATAGAAATTTAATGCCAGAAAAAGACCATGTGGTCCATTGAATCTGTCTGTTTTCTTTTTTTTTCCCCCCACACATTTCCCCACACTACCGTGTCACAATCGCGGTCAGTGCACGGCAATCGTGGGTTTAAATCAGGTGGGGAGGAGGCAACATATAGCTGCCTCACCACCTGTCAACACACACTCGGATCGCTTTTCAGAGGAGCAGCAGTGGTGCTACACTTGTGAATGAGCCCTTCAGCATTCGGCAGCAGCACCCTTATGGCTTGTTTGCACGTAAAGTTGGGGGGTGGTAAAACAGCAGGATATAATAGAAGTCTATGGCTAAGTGCAGCAAACCCGCAGGAAAGCTGCAGGCACACTGCATCCGCGAGGTGGGTAAACCACACTGTATCAGTGTGAAAACAGCCTTATACTATTATGCCGAGTGTATTGCTTCACACTGTCCTGAAGATCTTTGTTCCTGCTGCTGGCACCACTCTAAAGACCTCTAGCCGGGATAAGAGGTGGAGTGCAGTTGGTATCACTCTGCATGGGACAGAAGCCAGCACTACAGAGGAGTCATCGGCTTATGCAGCCCTTGTTCCCTACTACAGCTCCAACTTTACAAGTAGTCCCTCTGCATTGCACTCTGATGCTTTGGGATTGCGGGTCAGCAAGCCCAGACCGAGATTGTGATTGACAGCAGCAGGAGCCAATGGCCCCCGCTGGTGTGTGAGACAATGAGGAGAGAGAGAGACCTGAGAGAGCCGCTGCTCTCATGCACATCGTTGGATCGAGGTGGGGTTCAGGTAAGTATAAGGGGGGCTGGGGGAGGAGCTGCACCCAGAAGGTTTTTACCTTAATGCATAGAATGCATTAAGGTAAAAAAAAAAAATGAGCCTTTAGAACCACTTTAAGAAAATACAAGCCCCACCTTCCTCCTACTGCTGATCTCTCTAATGATAACTATAGATCTTTATAGAGGAATCCAGGACTCATGCTGGTAATCCCTCTAGTGATTACTAAAGATCTACTGTATATAGAAAAATCAGAAGTGTCTATCTCCTGCTGGCGACCCCTCTAGTTATAATTAAAGATCTATATAAGGGAATCAGGACCTCCTTCCTCCTGCTGGTGATCCCTCTAATGATAACTAAAGATCTATATAGAGGAATCTGGGCCTCCTGCTGTTAATCCCTCTAGTGATTACTAAAGATCTGTATGGAAGAATCAGGAGATCCTTTCTTCTGCTGGTGATCCCTCTAGTTATAGTTAAAGATATATACAGTATAGAGGAATCAGGACCTTCTTCCTTCTACTGGTGATCCCTCTAGTGATAACTAAAGATCTATATACAGTAAAACCTTGGATTGTGTGCATAACTAGTTCCAGAAACATGCTTGTAATCCAAAGCACTTGTATATCAAAGTAAATTTCCCCATAAGAAATAATGTAAACTCAAATGATTCATTCCACAACCATTTATTCATAGGTCCTTCAGTTTATAGTCCATATAAAAAGATTATAGCAATGTAACCAGGTTGTGTAACCATAAAATGTCCATCCACAAATAGCACCCTCCACAAGGGGATTAGAAGCAAAATCCATCAGGAGCTACAGAGTATAAAAGAGAAGAGAGGTGCCTATAAGTGTAGCAATATGGTTACCATTAATGAAGGTACAACATTTAGCAACTCACATGGTTGATGATTAAAAGAGGCACATCTAGGTATGCAGGCATCCGGGGTAAAGCTGTCCACATAGACCATCCTCTGCACCGCCGGCTCTCACCGCTGTCAGTCTGCAATCATGACTGGAAAGACTACCCTGCAGTAGAGCGATCTGAAAGCGAGGCTTGAACCGCTCGTGGAGCACAGAGTGGAAGGGATGACGTTGATGGCGGTGAGGAGGATGGTGTGATGTGAGTAGCTAAATGTTGTACCTTCATTAAAAGTAACCATATTGCTACACTTAGAGGCGCCTCTCTTCTCTTTTATACTCTGTTGTGACATGACGCTCCTTGTATATCAAGTCAAAATTTGTTTAAAAATTTTGCTTTTCTTGCAAAACGCTCTCAAACCAAGTTACTCTCAAACCAAGGTTTTACTGTAGGGGAATCAGGACCTTCTTCCCTCTTCTGGGGATCCCTCTAGTGATAACTAAAGATCTATATAGGGAAATCAGGGCATCCTTCCTCCTGCTGGGGATCCCTCGAATAGTAACTAAAGAACATAGAGTGGTGGTCTCCAAACTGTGGCTCGGGGGGCAGATGCAGCCCTTTGCTTGCCTTTATCTGGCCCTTGAGCCTCAGAATTATATACTTTTTGAAAAAATCAGGGTGAGTAGTACAACTAGGACCTCAAGAGTAATAAAAACCTGACCGATTTTTAAAAAATCCTTATCTACATGTTTTTCTGTGTCTATTTTAGAGATCTTCTCATGAGATTTTCTCATTATTTTCTGTCACTGTAGAATTCTGTTCCCATGACATGAAATGAGGACTTGGATGGCAAAGAAACTTGATAAAATTTCTAACCTTATCTAACTCTAATGCCGCGTACACACGATCGCACATTCCGACAACAAAATCCATGTTTTTTTTCCGATGGATGTTGGCTCAAACTTGTCTTGCATACACACGGTCACACAAATGTCAGAAATTCCGAGCGTCAAGAACGCGGTGACGTACGACGAGCCGAGAAAATTGAAGTTCAATAGCCATCGCGGCTCTTCTGCTTGATTCCGAGCATGCGTGGAATTTTGTGCGTCAGAATTCTGTACACACGATCGGAATTTCCGACAATGGATTTTGTTGTCGGAAAATTTGAGATCCAGATCTCAAATTTTGTTTGTCGGAAATTCCGACAGAAAATGTCTGATGGAGCCTACACACGATCGGAATTTCCGACAACAAGCTCCCATCGAACATTTGTTGTCGGAAATTCCGACCGTGTGTATGCGGCATAAGGCTTCATATACACAGGATGTTTTAAAACCTCTCCTGACCGATTTAAAGTGGAGTTCCACCCACTTTTACAACTCTTCAGCATCCCTCACTAAACTGTGCACTCTAAACAAATTGGATATTTTTTTATTTTTTTTCTCAGCACCTACTGTATATCTGCTGTATTCATTTTTCACTTCCTCCTCAATGGCCGCGGCCCATCGCATCATTTCCTGTTTGCAATGCCTTCTGGGAAGGGGCGGCAACTTCCTCTGAAACTGCCGTTGCTATGGAAACCTGACCTGAAACCTACTACACTGCTTGTGCTGCACTGAGCATGTGGGGCGGCAACTTCCTCTGAAACTGCCGTTGCTATGGAAACCTGACCTGAAACCTATTACACTGCTTGTGCTGCACTGAGCATGTGCGAGATCTGCAAGAATGAGATCCAGGAAGAAATACAGTCTGGCTTCAGATGCCCACACTTAAGATGGCCACGGCCTGCTGTAAGTTTATAAAATAACAAACTACTGCTATAAACTAACAAAACAGACCTTAGTTTACAGACTAACTTTACTAGAATACATTAAGCTTGTGTATTATAGGGGTATTTTTATTTAAAAAGTATAATTTTGGCCGGAACACCACTTTAACTTGACAGAAAATAATCGACTTTTCAAAACGTCCATTGTGCTACATTTACATGCCGAGTTTGCGTTTAGAAGTGTTTTTTACATTAAAAATAGTCAAAAATGTTTCTCCATTAAAAATGGCTGTAAACGAAACGCGGATAAACGCGAGGTACCGCGTTTACACGCTGTTACAGGCGTTTCAAATGCCTCTGAAAATCCGTCCTGAACTCATTATTTTTTTTTTGCTTTCCAAAAAATGCTTCTAAACTCAACTGCTTAGAAACAACTATAAACGACCCTGTGTACATGTACTGATAAGATAACATAGAGGAGAGTTCAGGGGCAGCCGAGAAAAACGCCCAACTGCTCCTAAACATCCGTTTACCAGCAGCAGTGTACATGAAGCCTAAAGCCGTGTACACACAACCGGACTTTTCGACCGGACTGGTCTGACGAAACGAATCCATCGGACAATCCGACCACGTGTGGGCTTCATCGGACCTTCAGTGGACTTTTTTTGTCGAAAATCAGACAGACTTTAGATTTGGAACATGTTTCAAATCTTTCAGACGGACTCGAGTCCGGTCGAAAAATCAGTTCGTCTGTATGCTAGTCCGACGGACAAAAAAGGACGCAAGGGCAGCTATTGGCTACTGGCTATGAACTTCCCTATTCTAGTCCCTTCTTACATCATCACGTTCAAACCAACGGACTTTCGAACTGACTTTAGTCCGTTCGTGTGTGGGCAAGTCCGGTCTTTCGAAAGTCCGTCGTAACTTGGTCGAAAGGCCGTCGGACCTTTGATGCTGAAAAGTCTGCTCGTGTTTACGCGGCATTACTCTATCAAAAAAGTAAATAAATAAATGTTGGGGTTGGCTTTAAATCCATAGACCCAGTACTGTATGTTGAATTATTTGTCATTATACTTAGATGCGGTCACAAGTGCTCGGGAGTGTGTCTCCTCGGAGATGCTGCAGTTACAGAATGAGCTGAAAAGAATAACTTTGGAACTGGAAAACACTGAGAAGAAACAACTGGATTTTGAGGAACTGAATTCTTCTCTTGGGTAATATAGCCTTCTATTTTCTTCTGCATTCAGGAATGGCAAGATAAAAAATAAAACTAGTGTGCAATCTATTCTGACACGTGTGTGTATTTTAAAACATAGGGGGTTATTTACTAAAGGCAAATCCACTTTGCACTGCAAGTGCACTTGAAAGTAAAGTCGCTGTAGATCCGAGGGGGACATGCAAGGAAAATAAAAAGCAGCATTTTAGCTTGCACATGATTGGATGATAAAATCAGCAGAGCTTCCACTCATTTCAGATCTACCCCTCAGATTTAGAGTGACTGCACTTTCAAGTGCAATTGCAGTGCAAAGTGGATTTGCCTTTCGCAAATAACCCCCATAGTCTTTACAGAGCAAGAAAGAATCCCAGGGCTGATTTATAGGCAGGACTGGGCAGTGACTATACCTATAAGTTCTTTTGGGAACCATACAATGACTTCTATGCTCTAGTATAATAAAGATAAGCTTTATTATAAGCTTACCAGTGGATACAAGATAACAGTTTTAAAATGCATCTACCTACAATTAATACAGTTTTTTTTATAACAACCATGACTCGTTGATCATGACATGTTGTCTCATTAGGCTGAGAGCACTGTATGGTACCGTAATTGTGTCTGTTCTAGAATTCAAGGAAAAACACTGTGGAATGAACATCAAAAAGCAGTTGATCTGCTTAACCAGCAGATGGCAGACAAGGCCCATCAAAGCATCCGAGTGAACCAGACTCACAGCAAGCGAAAGGAGGCTGAAGAAGCTGTCATTGAGTACCAGCACAAGACTGAAGATCTAGTTGAGGATATGGTCACTGAAAAAAAACAATTTACTGCAGAAAAGGAAAACCTAGAAGCTCAGGTGTGCATTGTCGAACTAAAATCGCTCAATCTGCAGTTTGATCATTGTGATGGTACTTGTTTTATGTATAGCATATTATTTTTATAAATACATTAAATCTGATTTTATTACAATCCATTATGGATATGCTTAATGCCTAACTCCAGGCACAATGAATTTACCTGGGTTAGTACCTAGGAATTTGTTTAACCCCAGTTTATGAGGGCCAATATCAGGCTAATTTCCCCCCTTTATTCAAAGCACTGTTAGACCTGTTGCTGTCTTGGAGCTATCTACTGCTGTCATGGTTTGGCAGAATTAACGCAGTTAGGATGACGTACCTAACTAAACTGTTGTATGCTTTCTGGGTCCTACCAGTGCCTGTAGGGTTCTTCCCGGCCTACAGTTAACAAACAAATTTTGTTCATTCGTAGGATCAATGGAGGGCCACTTACATGAGACTTACCACTTACCCTTATGGGCCACTATTGATGTGGTAGACTCACATCCGACTCCTCTGTCTTTTTTACTATGACTCCCTCCTACTTCTCGCCCAACAAGTATAAGTCCCTCTTTTATTACATACAATCCACCTTTGGGACTCTATTAAATACCCAGCAGGCTTGATCTCACCTCATCTACCTCTTTTTCGTCTATTGCGCTGCCCACTATTTCCCCTTGGTGTGAACAAGCCCAGGCCAGTTCAATTGGTGGACAGAAAATGGGTTCTAAGATGTACACTCTCTGCTGTCGCACGAAATACCGCTGCAGGAAAATTTACGCTACCTACAGCTCCGTCATTTTATCCAGCAGCTTTTTAGGCCTCATTCAACACGGCTTTCTAAAGCATATGCAAATTGCGTCCACATTCCACGGGCATAATTTCTTTGATATGCTCATCAATTGTTTCCTCTAGGAAACCACCATTGCTTATAAGGTCATATACCGCTGGTACTATACTCCAGCTCGGCTTGGCTGACTCGCAATATCCATCGACTTGCTTTCACAGGTGTACCCAGCCAGGGACAATGGCCCACATCTGGTGGTATTACCCTATGTCGATTTTGGGTCCGGGTTTACGCATGATTGCGAAAATTATTTCACTCAGATGTAAAGAGGAACCCATGTGAAGCCCTCCTTTTTAATCTTATCGAGTCCTTATTACAGCCAGAAAGCAAACTCGCAATGCACCTCTTTCTTGCAAGAAGGCTTACTATAACAAGGGCCTGGAAAGCTCCTGCTCTCAACTTCGAAGCAGTTAAACATCGCATGAACAATGTTATGGTCAATGAGAAATTATAATCTATACTGTCTGATTCCTATGACCAGTTTCTGTGTTTTTTGCATCCCTGGATATCCTATGCCCATCTTTCGCACTTTGACCATACGTTACTACCCTTATGACATTTTTCAGGTGCATTGTCCTCTGAGACCACTCTTTTTCCACTTTCCTGTTCTCTTCCCATTTTAACTTTTCCCACTTTCCCCTCTTTTTCTCCCCATATTTTTAACCCCCTGCTACCTATTCTGGAGGTATTCTTCATCCTATATATTTACTTCAGTCGACTGACATCCCTTCAGTTCAATGGCCGAGAACATGTCTATCAGAGGCCTTCCTCACGGTTCCTGAGGTTTGACCTCCTTAGCTTTTCTTCTTTTGTTATTTCCAATAACCACATTCTACCTTTCAGAAATATTTGAGCACCGTATTTATAAATTTGATCGGTTTAATTATTTCATATTTTACTTATTGTAACTTTCATTTACAGTATCCCACTGTATTTTGAAGCTATTCTTGGAGTTATGTTGTGAACTCCGGATAACTGTCTCAATCAGTTGGCTCTGTATGTCTTTACAATCTGTCAATAAAAACCTTTGTAAAAGAATTTACCCGGGTTATTGCAGTTATAGATTCCCAACATACTGGCTTTATTCTACATATTGTAATTCTATTTGTTCGCATGCTGATATTAGTATAATCAGTACAGTTAGTACAATTAGTGTGCCCGGAGTTATGCTTTAAGGGTCTGTGTCAACAGGATTTGAGCTTGTGTAAAAGGCATCAGTGTGAGATGCTTCTAAGATTATTCAGAATTCATTGACTGATGCATTTGACCGGCAACTGACCTCCCAAAGACTTGTATAGGAATGCAAAACACGTCTGATGCGAAAAAAAATGAATAAAAACCAAGCGCTGATGTGGATAGATATGTGTGATATAAATAAATTGTGCTTAAAAAATATATATATACCAATATAGTTAGTGCTATGAAACAATCAGTAAATTAAAGCTGCTATCAATATAAGGGTGATCAGATAACCAAACAAATAGTACTAAGTATAAAATTGATGCGCTTTAAATAAATAGTGCACAATATGCTGCTGCGACTAAGCTTAAATCCAGGAATAAAAAATGCATACATGTGAATAAAAATAAATAAATAATTATGGTGCTAATACATGTGTTAAAATTGCCAAAATAAATCTTCAAATTGGTGATGTGACGGTGAATATAAATAAAATAATAATGACACTCTGAGTACAATGTCCAGGCAGAGATAAATAGTGGGAGAAAGTAAAAATAATTAAACAGTTCCTTCCCTTAATCCAGATTGATTGACTCACTGGGTTAGATCGTTTGTATCAGGATATTTAGTTTTTCTTGCATCCCACTTCAGCAATTACACTGCTGGTAATTCGGCTCTCAGGATAAAGGTTTTATGCAAAGCAAGCAAAGAAAAAATAGATCATTGTGCAGTGAACTTACTAGATAGTACATAAGCAAAACAGGGACAAGAGATACACTCACAAACTCCCGGTCTATTAGAAGCATTCAAATAAGCAGATTGCAGTCAGCCGCTGTGGACGAGGTTTCCCATAGAGAAACAGCTGCTGTTAACCTTCAGGTGTATTGCAGCACTGAACGTCCTAAGCTCCTCCCACGCGTTACATCACTGACACGTGACTTTTTCAAGGATCATCTGGATTAAGGGAAGGAACTGTTTAATTATTTTTACTTTCTCCCACTATTTATCTCTGCCTGGACATTGTACTCAGAGTGTCATTATTATTTTATTTATATTCACCGTCACATCACCAATTTGAAGATTTATTTTGGCAATTTTAACACATGTATTAGCACCATAATTATTTATTTATTTTTATTCACATGTATGCATTTTTTATTCCTGGATTTAAGCTTAGTCGCAGCAGCATATTGTGCACTATTTATTTAAAGCGCATCAATTTTATACTTACTACGTCTGATGCGAACATAACCCCATTGACACACACAGGCTTCTGAAAGAGGACCTGCCATACCAAGCAACTTTTATATCATTCGCGGACTTATGGGGCATACACACGGTCGGACTTTTCGGCTACAAAAGTCCGACAGCCCGTCCGACAAACTTTCGACAGACTTTTGGCGGACTTTCTAACGAACTGACTTGCCTACATACGATCACACAAAAGTCTGACAGATTCGTACGTGATGACGTACGACCGGACTAAAATAAGGAAGTTGATAGCTAGTAGCCAATAGCTTCCCTAGCGTCAGTTTTTGTCCGTCAGACTAGCATGCAGACGAGCGGATTTCTGGGTCCGGCGGAGTTACGACGTAAAGATTTGAAGCAAGTTCCAAATCTAAAGTCCGTCAGATTTGCGACTGGAAAAGTCCGCTGAAAGTCCGGGGAAGCCCACACACGATCGGATTGTCCGCCGGATTTGGTCCGTCAGCATCCGTCGGACTTTTGTAGCCGAAAAGTCCGACCGTGTGTACGCCCCACTAGAAATCATTCCTAAATGCTGCACTTCTATATCTAATTTCACAGATGTGTCATTTATAGAACACTTTTCTCCTTCCCCAGAGCTGAAATTGTGCATTTTCCAATTACCGTATTTATCGGCGTATAACACGCGCCGGCGTTTAACACGCACCCCAAGTTTAGGAGAGAATTTTAAGGAAAAAAACTTTTAGGAGGGAAGTTTAAGGAAAAGAAACTTACATTAAAATGCCCATCAATGCAGCCTCATCGTGTCCATCTGCAGCCTTGTTAGTGTCATTGCAGCCTTTTCAGTGTCAGTGCAGCTTTGCCCCAGTGCAGCCTTGTCAGTGCAGCTTTGCCCCAGTGCAGCCTTGTCAGTGCAGCTTTGCCCCAGTGCAGCCTTGTCAGTGGAGCTTTGCCCCAGTGCAGCCTTGTCAGTGCAGCCTTGCCCCCAGTGTCCATGCCTACCGCCGCCGCCGACATACACATGCATGTAGTTTTAAATATGGTGCCGCGGAGTTCGGAGGGACTCGGCGCCGGCGGAACTGAACGAACGCCGCCGAGATACACATAGTCGAGTGTATTCGGCTCTTTCCGGCGCCGCTCACAGTCCCGCCCAGTCCCGCCCTATGATAGACATAACACAGGTCCAATGGCGGGACTGGGCGTGACTGTGAGCGGCGCTGGAAAGAGCCGAATACACTTGACTATGTGTATCTCGGCTCTGGGATTTCGGCGGCGCTCGTTCAGCTCCGCCGAGTCCCTCCGAACTCCACGGCGCCATATTTAAAACTACTCGCTAAGTGAATGTCAGCGGCGATCGCCGCCGATAGCTCACAATTAGCGGGGATCGGTGTATAACACGCACCCATGATTTTCCCCTGATTTTAAGGGGAAAAAAGTGTGTGTTATACGCCGATAAATACGTAACTAATGTCCAAAATAAATTATTCTTTTTTTTTTTATTATTATTCAATTTTTTTATTTCCCATGAGATAACTTTGTCTGCTATGAGTTATAGTTTGCTTTATATGTCAATTTATTTAAGTGAAAACCAAAAAAAGAGAATAAAATGTATGGGGCATAAGATGCTCATTATCTGTACTGAGCCTTTTCTGCTACTCAGATTTTAGAAACACAAAAGAAGACTGAGGCCCAGGATGCCAGAAATGCAGAAAAGAAGGTATACTTAAACCAGCGGAGATCAGTACTGTTTGATGTGGAGGAGAAAGTTAATAGTGAGAAAGAGGTAAGTGGGAGATGGTGAAGGATTTTTAATGTATTCTGGTCTTATGTACTTATGTGAGTAATATATTGGTGCGATGCTTTGCCGATGCTTAGGTCAGGAACTATAGTTAACAAGTGTTTCTTCTGCCTATAGCAGCCCCCATTCCTTTAAGGCAAGCAGACCTACTGTTACTTGGCTGTCCCCAGGTCTTAGTACTCAATGCTGTAGTTCTTGGCCACATGGGGACAGGTAAAGAGAGAAAAAAAGGACCTGTAGTCTTGAAGCTGGTCTGGCAGGACCTAAGACTCCGCATGAGACTGTCCAAGGTCAGGGCTGGCTGAGGGCAAGCATGTCCAGTAAACTGTTCCAAAATCAGGGCTGGCAGTGGGCAAGCATAAATCAAAAGACAAGTCCAAGGTCAAGGCAGGCAGCAATCCAAGAAGAGTAATCAATAATTCACCCAGGGGTCGGCAATAAATCCAAGGCAAATAGATAGGTCAGGGGCTAGCAGGAGCACAGGCAGGGAGTCAGAAAGCAAGAATGCTATCACAAACCCAATTATCTGGGCTTATAATGCTTAAATAGAGCATTAGAGCCACCCAAGGGGGAGGAGGCAGGGTGACCCGTGCACCTTGGTCAACTGGACAGAAGGGGGTTGATTTGCTAAAAAAAGAGTGCAAAATCTGGTGCAGCTGTGCATAGTAGCCAATCAACTTCTAACTTCAGTTTGTTAAATTAGGCTTTGACAAAAAAAAACCTGGAAGCTAATTGGTTTCTATGCAGAGCTGCACCAGATTTTGCACTCTCCAGTTTTAGTAAATTAACCCCAAAGTGTCAAAAAACCCATCATTTTAGATGAAACCAAATTTGAAATAACAGAGGGATGCCAATTGCAGTGACAACTATCCTTGAGGATATTTCCTTTCAAGGTGTAGAGATTTCCTCTATCTTCTTGATGTGGCTATGGGACAGGAAGTGAATGGAAATCTCCCCAGTGGGAAACAAACAGCCGAATGTTTATGATGGGTTTTCAACCATTCCATACAACAGCTAGTTATACACAGCTAGATTTTCTCTTGTTCTGCCTACTAGCTGACCTAGAGAAAATAATTTGATTCCTCCATCAATTAGTGTGATGGAGGAATTTCCACTGATGGCTGTTGTATTCAGCAGCCGCAGCACCCGAGGATGCAGTCACTATGGGGTTGATTTACAAAAACTGGAGAGAGCAAAATCTATTGCAGCTGTGGTTTTTGATTGGTTTCTATGCAGAGCAGCACCAGATTTTGCACTCTCCAGTTTTAGTAAATCAATCCCAATTTGTCTGATAATTTTCCCAATGGCTATTGTCAAGCCAGGGGGTATTTGCTAATTTTTGCTGATTTGGACACATTTATGGCCATTTATGGCCAGGTTGAGCCTAGGTTCACACTAGGTTCACACTACTGCGATGCGATGTACTGCGAATTTGATCTGTTTTTTTTTGTCCTGTGTGAGGTGCGAATTTGCCTTGCGTTATGAGGTAGACAGGTGCGAATTTACCACGATTTTAACTGTGTGAACTGTGTGCTGCGAGTTTACTGCAAGTTCAATTGAAGCCTATGAAGATAAAATTTGCATCGCACCATAGGAATTCACATCGCACCCACAGTCAACAAGCACAGGACCCTTTTTTTTTTCTCGCACCAAATTT
The DNA here is from genome assembly GCA_037952835.1 of Lithobates septentrionalis. Lineage (NCBI taxonomy): Eukaryota > Metazoa > Chordata > Amphibia > Anura > Ranidae > Lithobates > Lithobates septentrionalis. Next base: position 820,614 of record JBBDGP010002223.1, read on the forward strand.
GCAACGTATAAATGTGAACCAAAGCCATGGAATACTATGCTTTTTACATGACTTGCAAATCTGTCTGTTCCTAAACGCATCAAACCCGCTGTAAATTCATATCAGTGTGGACCCAGGCTAAAGGATAAGTTCACCTTTAGTAACAAGTTACATGTTACACCCATATTCAAGGCTAACATGTTACTAAAGCACCTGGTGGCACCCTGACCCAATCCTCCATTGTGACAACAGGCAGGGAGATCTTCTCTCTGCGCCCTCTATTACAATTCAAATACAGAGTTTTGTGAATGAATGGACTGCAAGTACCATCTGGCAAGATGGCTTGTAGTTCTTAATGAACTGTGAAGGCTCTGATGAGCGCTCTTTTAGTTCATTGATTTTCCTGGACTTCAGTATACTGTCTACCCATACTGGAGGTATACTGGCGGTATGAGCAGACAGTATACTGAGAGTCTGTAGGTGGCTGACATTGCACTCGTGATCTGTTGATTGTGAGTGCAATGCTTTATAGGCTCCTAAGATAAAAAAAATATATAAAATAAATGCACATTTTTTTACCTGCAAAAAAAATGTGCATTCATTATTTTTTATAGTTGAACTTAGCCTTTAAATCCAAAAATTGGATGGCTTTGAATATACTATTTTAAAATGTTATACTAATAATGCCTGCCAACAGAAATACACGTTTTTGTGCTTTACAGAATGTAACTTCAGTGAGAAATCAGATCTTACTCCTTCAAGCTTCACATGGAAGACTAACGAATAAACTAGACCTTCAGAAAAAACAATCTCTGGATTTGTCCAACAAAATGTGAGTGTGTACAAGGACAATATAACAGTCCAAAATCTGAACCCCAATCTTCTTGGCAGCTTTTTACAGCCACCTTTGTGTGACACCTCTACTCTTGGTCCAGTATAGAAAAATAAAAATGTAAGAAAAACATAAAAGAATATCGCAAGTTACAAATAGTAACCAAAAAGATTTCTTGCTTCATTTGAAAGATAGGAAAATATGATTTGTTATGTGCAGCTGTACACACATTTTATTCACATAGTTTAAATCTTGGTTTATCTATTTATTTTTGGTTTACATTTTGGTAAATTTACATGGTTTAAATGAAATATTAATGGAAAACTTGGCTATGCAAATGTAGAGAAGTATAAGAAAAGGCACGTAAAATGAAACAAGGAATTAATTTACTGAATACCATCATCCTATGTATTCGCTGCATACAGTTATAAGCATATTCTTTTTTATGATAGAGGTTCTTTAAAGCGGGGGTCCACCTATCTATTGTTTTTTTTTTTTTTTAGTTCATTCACAAACTTTTCTTCTCAGCATTACATACTCACATATTGTGTGTAATATGTCCGCCTGTGTCAGATTTCGTCGGAAAGAATAACTTTAATTAAAAATAATATTATACACTGCAGGCGGTTTCCATCTTCATTGTGGGCATTTGAAGCCCACAAGCATTTATTTCCTGGATGTGGTGAATGCTGTGCTCCCAGCATTCACTGCTCGTTCCCGCACATGCTCAGTGGCATCCTGGGAAGCCTGAGACTAGCTCCCAGGAGTCTGGGAGAGGCTAGAAACACGCCTACTCCCACGGGAGGAGAACCAGGAAGTGCAAAGAAGAATAGAAAAATAAAAGGTAATTACGGCGATTTAATTTTTTTTAAACGGCATGTCAGCATCTAGGCAAGGAAGAGAATACATACAGATATTGTTCAAAATTTGGGTGGAACCCCGCTTTAAGTAGTGGAAGAATATTAATTGGTATAAACTGGTTTTGTTCCGTTTTCTGAACTTCGAGTTCGGATTTGACTTTACCTATTTAACTATACCGTGCCTGACGCTTGGGGGTCTGTTCATAAAACGTTCGTTGGTCAAATGTCAGAAGCATTTCTGCAAGCTGAAGGAAATTTTCCCTTTTTTTGAATACGGTAGATTAATTCCTGTATCATCAGCACCATCTAGTGGCCAAAATGCAGTATATTTTATCATTGAGGTATTTCATAAAACTATACCACATTTTATCCAGTAGATGGAGCTGATGATACAGGAATTAATCTATTACAAAGCATACAGTGAAATGTCGTTCAGCTTGAGCGAATGTTGCTGACATTCCTGCAAGAAATGTTTTATAAATAGACCCCTTGGACTTGCAGAGAGTTTTCAGACTTTTTATTGTGGCTGTTACTTATCCCTGTCTAAATCGGATCCATGTTTATTTTACAGAGATATCCTAGAATTACATATGCTTGACCAAAAAGAGGATTTTAATAAAAAAAGTGATTCCTTTAAAGATACATTATCAAAGGTAAGACATTTGATGGTACCAACATGCTATTGCAATTAAAGTGGAGCTATTGGTTGTTATGCAAAAAATGTATGCTGTATTTTCAGAACCAACAGGTGAGTAGTGGGTTGTCCTGTCTTGCAGCAGCAATTTATATCATCTACATGCTCTTGTAAGTGTCAGCAGGTCTGCTGTGCAGGAGAGGCTCTACATTTGTAATTTATGGAACCAAGCAAATCAGATCTTGTTGTGCTATCTATATGTAGAAGAATGTAGAGATTTGCTATTAGCAAGGCACTCAGACAGATAGACCATTATAAATCCAACCACACCTATAGCTATTACTTCAAAAAATTAGGTAATATTTTGAAGTAATAGCTATGGGTGTGGTTGGACTTTTCAATATTTTTTACCTTTCATCAAACTCATCAAAAACTAAAATAGTTTATTGTATTCAATGAAAATGTATAGTGGTTTGTACATTATTTCTTTATTTTTTAAAGAAAGGCTACAAAAATAGAATATAGTAGTGTTTATTTTTTTTTAATCAAGGTAATTATAAAATTTTGGATATAATTATTTTATAGTCTTTTATCAAGCCAGCAGGTGGACCTGCAGTCTTCTTTAAGCAGTTTGTGTCGCCTCCATCTTTGTTGAAAAAAGGTAGTTGTTTATAGAATTCAAAGAGCCATCACAGCAGTGGCTCCTCCCTCATCAGATGGCACAAGACCAGGTTTTTAATCAGAGAAAGACAATCTCAGAGCAAGCGTCCTCTGCCTTGCTAACCCATAGTACTCTGGGATTCCTTTGTCATGAATTAAATGTTTATTTGTAAAACAATGATGCAATATGTGTGTAATTTAGTGCAGCAATAGAGAGATTTGCTTTTTCAAGGGACAAATTAGTGATGTATCTTATGGCTGGATTATTGGGTTTACAGTGGTTTTTATCTTGTACCTACAGTACAGGTACAAGAGGGAGATATGATAGCAAAATACAAATATCCTAATGGTGATTTCAGCATAGGGAGTAAACTATTCAGTCTTAGGTCACTCAAGAAGACACGTAGCCACTCAATGAATTTGGAGTAGAAGCGGTTCAACCTTAAACTGTGTAAGGGGTTTTTTACTGTTAGAGCAATAAGGACATGGAACTCCCTTCCACAATTGGTGGTTTCAGCGGGTAATGTCTCTAATTTAAAAAAAAAACTCTTAAATGGGCATCTTATTGAACACAATATACAGGGATATGGGAAGTGGTAGAGATATAATACACACACACCCACCCACAAATAAATGTGCACAAAGTCCAACAATGGTATGACAATCTTCCCGGTAGTCCAATCTTTATGAAACCCAAATGCACAAATCTTGCACCTTGAACAATCCCACTGGACCACTATAGGTTACCACCAGCTAGTACCACCAATGTGTGCACTGAAGCCTTACTGCCCTCTTCATTTTGGAAAACCCAGTGCTAAAACACAAACATAAGAAGAAGGCACACCAGCCTAGTGCATTACTGTAAAACTCTTTAATAATTAAGAAAATAAATATCCATTATATTCACAAAGGAGATAAAACACAGTCGCTTCAATGAATGAGACACCACCAGGCACATATCCATCGGATAGGGCACATCTAAAGCATTTCGAGGGCCATACCTTCTTCCTCTAAGCTCTGAGAAAGAGGGCATGGCCCTCAAAACGCATTAGATACACTATATCTGATGGATATGCATCTGGTGGTGTCTTACTCATTGTAACGCCTGTGTTTTATCTCCTTTGTGAGTATAATGGATTTTTATTTTTTAATCCTTTAAAGAGTTTTACAGTAACACACGCACCCCCACACAGGTTGAACTGGATGGACTGGTGTCTTTATTCAACCTTACCAACTATGTAGGTAGGCCTATAATAAGACTTACCTGTAAATACAGTGAATATCTACAACGTTTAGAATCCTAAACATGCTCCATTTGGAAGATATTCCAATGTGTAGCAGCCAGTGATGTCACCAGCACATGTGCACTGTGCTCTCAATGGATGGTACACTCGAGTATGCTGTCCATTGAGTGTGCGGTGCCAGGATTGTAATGTCATCGCGGCTCGGCCATTCAAATGGCTGGAGCACGCGAGCCCAGAAGAAAGATAGAATCCCTATCAGCGGTGACAGTGTGCCGCCGGAGGGATACATTTTATAGGTAAGTCTGACATATTGTGCTAGTATGTGGTGCTTACTAGCACATTTTGGCTTAAATCTACAGGGGGTCCAGTTTTTTGTTTTTTTTAAACCGCTTACTACCACATTAGGGCAGTGTTTGGAGGCAGCTTGAAAGCTAATGTACACAGTCTGAAACATGCAACTCACCCAGCTGGAATATATATATATATAGTAAAACAAAAAGGAATATAAAACAACAGTTGAAAAGTTTATTTAAAAAAAAAAACATAAAAATAATTGACCCAAAGCCATTATAATTTCCCCTTAGAGTGACCTTGTTGCTAAAGTGTCCTCTGCAAAGAAGACACTTAATACTGATCCTTAGTATGTTTTCACCACCTGCTGAACTGAAGAGCAAGCAGCCGCCTGAAGACTCTTACAAGTTCATATAGGTGTGATGGTCAGCCACAAATATTGGACTGTATAGTGTATGTTTTAGACAATTAGATCTCCCTTTCATGATTCTGAATCAGTTTTCACCACCTGGAAGTTTTGGGTGCTTCACATTCCAGCACCTCCTGTTGGATTCCCCATAGTATGGGACCTTGGAACCTAGCGTAGAAATGTCACCAATAAAGTCCTTAAAGTGATTGTAAAGGCTCGCTTTTTTTTTTTTATAACAAACGTGCTATACTTACCTCCTCTGTGCTGTTGGTTTTGCACAGAGCAGCCCGGATCCTCCTCTTCTCGGGTCCCTCTTTGCTGCTCCTAGCCCCTCCCGCCTTTGAGTGCCCCATCAGCCAGCAACTTGCTAAAGGTTGTCACCCAAGCCGAGACAGAGCTCCGTGTATCCATTCAGACACAGAGCCCCGACCTGGCCCACCCCTCTCTCCCCTGATTGGCTGACTGAGCTTGATTGACAGCTGTGGGATCCAATAGCACTGCTGCTCTGTCTCAGCATATCAGGAGGCAGGTACTGGATGGCTGAAGGGATCGTGGACATCGCTGGAGAGAGAAGGAGCTCAGGTAAGTAAGTGGGGGTGCTGGGGGGCTGCTACACACAGAAGGTCTTATTTAACTTAATGCATAGAGTACATTAAAGCGGAGTACCACCCAAAAATGGAATTTCCGCTTCAAGGGAAGGTGACCTCCTGACATGCCACATTTGGCATGTCATTTTTTTGGGGGGGGAGCGAAAACCCTCTTTTTAGAGGGTTTCAGCTCCCACTTCCTCCCGGGGGGCCACGTCGCCGGAAGCAAGTTCACCTCTCCCCCTCCCTCTCGGCAATCATATGGGACACGTCACAGGTCCCAGATGATTGCCCGGCCTATCACAGTGTGCCACGCGGCTCGCGCATGCGCAGTGAGTGCCCAGTTGTGAAGCCACAGCCCGGCGTCCACAGTGACAATGCGCCACCGCAGAGGAGGAGGGAGAGATGAGCGGGGCTTCCTTACCCCGCATCGCTGGACCCTGGGACAGGTAAGTGTTCGATTATTAAAAGTCAGCAGCTGCTGCAGTATTTTGTAGCTGCTGACTTATTTTTTTTTTTTAAGCGGAACTCCGCTTTAAGGTAAAATGCCTTCTGCCTTTACAACTCCTTTAAGGCTGGGTTCACACTATTGCGAATTGGATTTGGGTTTCCCCGCATCCAATTCTCACAGCGGCTCCGGTGCGAAATGCACAGGCGTCCTGTGCATCTTTCGGTCCATTTCAGGTCCGAATTCAGCCAAAAATTCTGGCTGAAATTGGACCTGAACCGGTGAACGGAGACGCACCGGACTGCTGCTGTGAGCCTCTGCGTTCTCCTGTGTGAACCCAGCTTCAAGATCTAAAAATTGTCAGGTGGGTTAACTTTCCAATATCTACTAAAGAATAAAATATCAGTGTTAGGTGGACTTACTCTTTAAGTATTAGAATTAATGTCTGCTCTTCTAGAATCTACTCTTAATCCCTGTAGTCACAGTGTTAAAGCCAGAAAAAAAAGCCTAACCTTTTTAAGTGTAAGAAAGGGGTTTATGTTCTGGGTGATTTCAAAAGGTTTGCCAGAGGTCAGCTGTACAATTATTTATTTTTTAAAGATACAAGATCTAGCTTTAGAAAATGTCACCAATTAATATTTTAGCATCCAAGAGCGTTTCTAAACCAATGTGACATTTACTATTCTATGGGCAGAATTTTGCAGTGAGATTTCATAGTGGCCTTTTATCCTTTAATTTAGGTTTATCTTAGACCTTTTCGTGTCATCCTGAGTGTATCCATAGATGTGATATAGCCATTGTCTGATCTGATGAAAAATTAATTCACAAAAAATTAGCTTGCAAATTAGGAACTATTAAGTGCTCATGTTTCATGAGCATTTTGTGGTCAATTGCCTAATAATGGTTGCAAGCTTTATCAGAAAATGAACACACGCAAGTTTGCATCATAAGGATAGATATATGCAGCTCTAAAAACACAAAATTATGCAAATAAAAGTCCACTGTATTGAAACATAAAGAGTCCCTGTTCAGGAAAATACTGGAACCACCCATGGTGTAAACAGGACACAATAAGGTGAATTGAAATATATCATCCACCGAACACCAACACACTGGGCCTCTTACCACAGATAATGGATCACTAAATTATAGGTGGTCAGACAGGCATAATATATCCATAATACCACAACACCACATCACTTGGATAGTAGATAGCTGGATCTTGTGTGGTGTCAACACATAGTAAATCCGTAGGTACATGCATAAAATATAAGAAGGCAACTCCTCATGGTGTAGCATGTAAAATCAGGGTGAATTTATTCCAAATAAAACAGCCAGAATACTCACATTTAATCAGATAAAAGCAGGCATGTCAGGAACTACAGTCTGTCTTAGATATCGTTTCCAACCACAAAGATGGCCGCGGTCGGTGCGTACAGTGTGGAGACATCAGAGCTCAACCCTACCTGGCGTTTCGTCCAATAGGAACGTCGTCCTAAATTAGCCCAACCAACCGCCACATATATAGAAAAGGGAAGACAGTCAGGGTCATGCAGAACCCCATATCAAGAGAAGAACAGATGCAAGTAAAATAACACACACACTGGGGGAGATTTACTAAAATCGGAGCATATAAAATCTGGTGCAGCTGTGCATATAATATATTATATATATAAATATGCATATATATATCAGCTTCCAGATTTTTTTTTGTCAAAGTTAATTAAACAAGCTGAAGTTAGAAGCTGATTGGCTACCAGGCACAGCTGCACTAGTGTCCAAGTGCTCTAGAGTTAGTAAATCTCCCCCACAGTCAACTAGCATTCACACTTACCCTCCCTCCCCAGTGCACATAATGCGTATAACATAATAGGCCAGTGTAAGGAAGCCACACAGGACTAAGAAACCATATCCAAGATAATAACATCAGATCCTTGAGCTGCGGTTGAATATATTCACAATTTCCAGATCTTTTGGAATTTATTGGAGAGTGCTCTGCCAGTGTGGATTATTTTAAATATGGAGAGATCACTACTATTTAGGCGGGATACTTGTGATAGTGTTGGAGGGGTTAAGACTTTTCCATTTGAATAGTATAGCCTTCCTAGCTTGGAAAATATAGGAAAATATATTTTCATATATAAATATAAATATATATAAAATTGCAAAAGGTTGTTTCCCCTTTTGCTTGTAGACATTTCTAGAAAGTAGTGGTGAACTTGCTTTGGCCTTCCATCTAGAGAGATTGTTCCAGGGGGAAGGAGGACAAAGACAGTGTTCGGTACCAAGTTGAGTTCTAATAGTGTGGCGTATCAGTAAGTATTTTAAAAATAACTTTTTGGATATATCTTTTTGAGTATGCGAGAGGTAGGTTATACATTTGGTAGCTGCAGATACCCTTAGTGGCGCAAGACAGGGGTCAACCTTTACTTTACATCCTTTACTTTGGAGGGGGAAGGGGGCATTTGGCCACGTCCCTTTCCATGTAATCTGTTGCATGACCAACCACAAGGAATGCATCCCATTATCAGTGGTGTAACTTCGCTGAGAAGCTCTGGAATGGATTGTTAAAAAAAATAAGGAGCTGTCCTGACCACAAATCATAATCCATGTATCAGTTTGTCACCTCTTCTTGCATGAATTTTTTATACAAACCAGTGTTTGATGCCCGTTACAGTTTTGAGTCTAAATCCTTCCTCTCCACCATACCATGTTGTCTGATAGTACAGATTACATAGGGAAGAATAGGGAAGCTCATCTAACACCATGATAGTAGAATTTGCTTTCTTTTTATGGCTCAGATCTGCTTAGCTATGACATGCTGAGGTGGAATGGTGGCCAAGCTCAGGTCCTGGTATTTTTTCTCTTTCCCATTTGTCTGACTTGGGAACCCAAAAAGTTTTATTTTTTAAACAGATAGGAGATTTAGAATTGCATCAGGGTTATGTGATCAATCTACATTAAATGTTAATGATGCTTATCTGAGTTATTTAAACCCTGTTGTGTTTTATTTTATATAAGCTGGATGAGGAAATGAATACAGCAGAGATACTGCATCAGTCTGTAGAAGAGCAGCATAAAGCTTTGAAGCAGGAATACCAGACTGCATCAGAGGAAGAAGACAGACAACATGCTATGAAGAAAGACACAGCACTGCAGTAAGGATTGCTGCTCATTCTGTAACAATTTTTCTGCATTTCTCTTTAACTTAATGTATTCTCTGCATTAAAGTGGTTGCAATCCGCTGATGTTACATAGTTACATAGTAGGTTACATAGTAGGTGAGGTTGAAAAAAGACACAAGTCCATCAAGTCCAACCTATGTGTGTGATTATATGTCAGTATTGCATTGTATATCCCTGTATGTTGCGGTCGTTCAGGTGCTTATCTAATAGTTTCTTAAAACTATCAATGCTCCCCGCTGAGACCACCGCCTGTGGAAGGGAATTCCACATCCTTGCCGCTCTTACAGTAAAGAACCCTCTACGTAGTTTAAGGTTAAACCTCTTTTCTTCTAATTTTAATGAGTGGCCACGAGTCTTGTTAAATTCCCTTACGCGAAAAAGTTTTATTCCTATTGTGGGGTCACCAGTCTGGTATTTGTATATTGAAATCATATCCCCTCTCAAGCATCTCTTCTCCAGAGAGAATAAGTTCAGGGCTCGCAACCTTTCCTCATAATACATCCTTCCTGAGGACTGGTGCCCAGAACTGGACAGCATATTCCAGGTGCGGCCGGACCAGAGTCTTGTAGAGAGGGAGAATTATCGTCTTATCAAAAAAACCCAAAAAAACCCTGCAAGGCAAAAGCATAATGTGGTAGTATGCATCACATACTAGCACATTATGAAATACTCACCTTGGAACTAAGCCCTCCAGCACTGGAAAGTCACATCTGAGAGGGATGAAATGCCCCCCCCCCCCCCCCCCCCGTCTGCCTTCCGGGTTCGCGAGCTCCAGCTATGTGATTGGCTGGAACCCCGATGGCGTCAATCTCCGTGCATGCGCGTGGGAGCTGCCGTTTTTGGCCCGGGCTCTGAAGGTCCGGACCTTCAGAGAGCATGCACCAGTGATGTAATTGGCTGCATGCACTCTGAATATCTCCTAAACTGTCCAAGTTTAAGAAATATTCACAGTACCTAAGTGTAAGTCTTATTATAGGTTTACCTGTAGGTACGAGTGGTAGTGCAGAGTTTACTACCCTTTTAGGGTAAAAAAAACCTTCCAATGCCGGTGCCCCCCCCCCCTCAAGCCATTCCTAAACACTTACCTGCGTCCTCTCACGATCCATCAATGTGCCTGGCTGCAGCTCTTCTCTGTTCACTTCCTCTTCTCACAGAGTACTCAAACAGGTGTGGGATCCATTAGCTTTCGCTGCTGTCAATCTAATTCTGTGAGAAGGGAGTGGGGAGCGGGGACAAGGCCAGGCTGCACTGTATGTGTCTATGGACGCACACAGCCCAGCTGAGGAGCGTGCCTGCATGAGGGGACCCTCAGAAACCAGCTAGCACATGGAGAAGAGGAAGAGCCAAGAGCGCGTCTGGGACTCCAGAAGGGAATAGAGAAGGGACCGCTCTGTACAGTACCATTGCACAGAGCAGGTACATACAACATGTTTACTATTTTAATGTAAAAAAAAAGGTTTACAATCACTGTACCTCACTCTTTTTCAGCATGGGATTTTTAGTATATCTTGCAAGTTTTAACTGGGTTTCATCTGGGATTGGTAGCCCTTAGCATGGTAAACCAGCATATAATTATTACTATTCCTATTTTTATTTCTCTAAGGCTGGACAAATCCAGAGATCTTCTCAATGAGAAGCAGGAACTATTAGGAAAACTAAGCTGGGAGCTGACAGAAATGGATTTGAAATCAGAAGAGTTGGTAGAGAGTATGCGGTAAGCTGCTGTACTATAGAGTATGATAGCATCATGTATAATAAGAACATTGCTTCCTTTTTTACATTGACATGAATTTATTTTCAGAGTCACTACAGAACACCTTGCTGCACAAGTAGATGAAGCTAAGGAAGAGCTGACAAATGAAAGACAGAAAAGGTCTGAAATTAGAATTTCATTTTCAGTTCCCTTAGATCAGTGGTTCTTAACTTTTTATGACTGATGCATCTGTTATATGTTTGGAAATTAAACCTCATTTTGGACTTTGTTGTGGTGCTTTGATTTTTACACTCAAACAACAAATTAAAAAAAAATGCAGATAAAAGCACAGAAAAATCAAATATTCTAAATGCTTATTCCTTTCCATAGGTAATAATTCTTTTCACTTGCAATGTGCTTTTGAATTTACTAGAAAATTTGACTACTCTAGGAAGAGTAAATTCCCTAGCACATCCCATTCTGTCCTTGCACATCTTAGCCCTCTCCTCTCCTGGGAGTGTCTAATTACTGTCTATGCTGGCCCAGCTATTCCATCTCTCCCTTCACCTTTCTACATAATCTGTTATGTATGTGTCAGTGCAGAAGCACAGGGGAATAATATGGAGTGTCACTTGGGTGACAGTTCTAAATCTGCCAGAGCTGCTGACATCACATCCAAGATGGCAGCACCAAGCAGCAGTCTCTGGGCTTTTGGGTGTTTACACAAGGGAGTCTTTTACTGGTAAAAAAGGTAATAAATAAATAACATGCATAAAATATGGTAAATGCACAATAATCCTACAGGAAGATTTTTTATTAGATAAATGATCTGGTGCCAGGGTGCCTTTAAGCATTGCCTCTCTGAACGCTATAGATCAGAGATCATACGAACCAATAATAATGTGTGGTTAGCTTAAAATGGAAGTTCGGCTAAAAGCTAACTAAAGCTGGATACATTCTATACTATTTTCTTTAGATTTTTTTCCTTTAGATTTACCAAAACCATATAATAGGTCAAACCTAAACACTTTCACTTTGTATGTAATCAGGCAGGACCTTGCATGACATAGTTGAAGGTAAATCTAAAGAAAGACAAACAACAAAAGTTGTATAGTGTGTATCCAGCTTAAAGTGGAGTTCTGCCAAAAAAAAAAGTCAGCAGCTACAAATACTGCAGCTGCTGACTTTTAAAATAAGGACACTTACCTGTCCAGGGCGCCCACGATGTCGGCACCTGAAGCCGACCTGTCCCTCGACTCTGGGTGGAGGCGCCTGCATCTTAAGTAAGGGAATCAGGAGGTGAAGCCTTGCGGCTTCACAGCCTGTTTCCCTACTGCGCATGTGCGAGTCGCGCTGCGCATTCTGACTGGTCCCTGCTGTCTTCTGGGACCTGTGTCTCCCAGAAGACAGCGGGGCGGGGGGGGGTGGATGCAGGAGGGGCCGGACGTGGCATAGATCGCTGCAGGCCCTGTGGCGATCTTTCGCCAGAAGTGGGAGCAAATACCTGTATTAGACAGGTATCTGCTCCCCCCTCCCCCTGAAAGGTGCCAAATGTGACATTGGAGGGGGGGAGGAACCGGATAAGCGTAAGTTCCATTTTTGGGTGAAACTCCACATTAAGGCTAAACCTACTCCCACCCCCATTCTAAGCCTATTCTGCCTAACCCTGTAAAGAAAAGATCTGTATATTTACCTATTCTGACACCATTAAGGCCCAGTCCCACGGTCAGCTGTCAGCGACGGATTCAGTGTAGAGGAGGGACAGCTGACAATGGATGCCCCATAGTAAGCTTATGGGTGACGTCATTTGCAGCGGTTGTCAGTGATTTCTCCTTTTCACAGAAGCCGCCAATGGAGAAATCATGTGACCAGAGAGGCTTCAGAATAGGTAAGTATACAGATCTTTTCTTTACAGGGTTAGATAGAGTAGACTCTTGCCTGGTACACACGATGAGATTATCGGACAAATGATCGCCCGTTTTTTTTTTTCTTTGCATGCTAATCTCAGATCGAACCTGTAGAGTTTACTAAAGTCACAAAAATTCTCGTACGACAGAATATAAAATTCAGAAGTGATGTAATGTGTTGTAATGTTCGAAAATGCAATACAAACATGACAACTGTAGTGATTAAACAAAAATCGTACATCATAAATTTTTTTTGTGCATGTCCGATCGGATATTATCGAATGAACTGTCATGATCGGCTCTCGAAAGCTGTGTGCTAACGATCAAATTATCGTGCGATCGCTTAGAAAGCGGTATTTTTATTACGATTTTCTGAATGTGTGTATGGGGCTGAATGGGGGTGAGAGTAGGTTTAGCCTTTATTAGATGTTGACTGAACTTCCACTTTAAGCGCCAACTGTCTATATGCCTGAGATCAAAACTGTTATACCAAAATAGGAACAGATGGAGGTGATCTATATTATTACATACTATTTATTATACTCTAAATCAGGGGTGTCCAAACTTTTTTCAAAGAGGGCCAGATTTGATGAAGTGAACATGTGTGAGGGCCGACCATTTTGCCTGACATTCTTTGAACCATTAAAATTCGGTCTAAGTGTGTTCGTTCGAGCACTAATACACTGCCCAACAAGAATTCTCTTGCCTTTGTTTAGGGGTACCGTTAATTCTTAATGGTACCTCACACATTGGAAATTGTGGGGTGCTTTTGGTGCAGTGCAATTTAAAAAAAAAGGTTCGGGGAATTCTTTCCCTGCATTTTTGTGGTTAGGGAAGCCCATTGAAATGAATGGGCTGCCCTACACGCAGCATGCAACCACACAGATGTGAACCAAGGGCTTGTTCACATGTCAGGTTGGAGGGGCAGTAAAACCACATGGTTAAGCTGTTTTTACCACCCCCAACTCCTCCCCCCTTAGCTACAGAGGGAGCAGATGTGGGTGTACACATGCTATGGCTGCAGCTGGAGGTATACCCAGGCTGAATGGGGCTGCACTGCAACTATCCTGCAACTGTGTGCATTGCACGGTTGCGGTATAGTGATGCTGCATTTACAGGCTTAAAACAGGTGGTGAGGAGGCAACATAATGCCTCTTTACCGCCTGTCAAATGCCTCTGAAAAGCAATATGTGCATGGATTGCTTTTCAGAGGAGCAGCAGTCCTGGCTGCTATCACAAACAAGCCCTACAAAAGCAGTTCTGATGGTACAGGAATTGGGGGGGGGCAGATTAAAAGTAACATACACGCATACATACACACAGACACATGCACACACACACATACAGACAAATGCACACACACCCACACACACATATAGACACATGCATACACATACATACAGACATATATACAGACACATGCACACACATACAGACAGCCACATGCATACACATACATACAGACACATGCACACACATGCACACACACATACAGACAAATGCACACAAACACATATAGACACATGCATACACATACATACAGACATATATACAGACATATGCACACACATACATAGAGACACATGCACACACATACAGACACATGCACGCACAAACATACAGACACATGCACACACACACACATACAGACACATGCACACACATACATACAGACATACATACAGACACATGCACATACATACAGACACATGCACACACATACAGACACATGCACACACACACACACACACATGCACACACACACACAGACACATGCACACACACATACAGACACATGCACACACACACATACATACAGACACATGCACATACATACATACAGACACATGCACACACATACATACAGACATACATACATACATACACATGCACACACATACATACAGACATACATACAGACACATCCACACACATACAGACACATGCACACACACACATACAGACACATGCACACATACACATACAGACACATGCACACACATACAGACACATGCACACACGTGCACACACACACACATGCAGACACATGCACACATACACACACACAGACACATGCACACATACAGACGCATGCACACACACACATACAGACACATGCACACACATACATACAGACATACATACATACAGACACATGCACATGCACACACACACACAGACACATGCACACACATACATACAGACATACATACATACAGACACATGCACACGCACACACACATACAGACACATGCACACACACACACATACAGACAGACACACATGCACAGACACATGAATAAAGCCCTTTTAAAACAAATATAGCTTCTAGCACAGTACTGTACCTTTCCAGCTTCCTCATTCATCTGGGTACTGCACTGTAGGGGGAAGCAGAGAGCACAGCACACTCCCCTGCACTTTACTTTCACTTTTAATGCTGACGGAGCTTCTCACAGTGCCGATGTACAGTTCGGCAGGGGATCGGGCTCATCTGACAGACCTTAACCCACGGCACACTGGCTGAGAAAGGCTGGTTTAGATAACCAGGCGGGCCGTTCAAAACCGGACCACGGGCCGCGATTGGCCCGCGGGCCGGACTTTGGACATGCCTGCTCTAAATCAATGATACAAAAAAATATATTTCATTGTAATGTTTTTCTTTAAAGTACAAGAATTACAGAGTGTGTTTACTTTTATTCTTCAACCCAGAATGGCAATTCAGATTAAAAAAGATGTAGTGACAAAAGAGATGGAGCTGTGGAAATTGTCTGAGAAAGCCATATTGAAAGAACTAAAACAAAGAATAACAGCAGGACAAAATAAGCAAATGTACTTGACTTCAGAGGTGAGGCCAAAAGAAATTCACTTTGAGGCATATTCACTCCATAACATGTTTTAAACTGATATGTGTTTTGGTGGCAATTTAGATTAGTGTGTTGTAACACATGCATTTTACTGTGTCTTACTGCAATGATTGTCAACTTTCCATTATACATGCCCTGCTGTTCACTGCCATGCCACCCCAACACACATATACAGTTCATCCGGAAAGTATTCTCAGCGCTTCATTTTTCCACATTTTGTTATGTTACAGCCTTATTCCAAAATTGATTAAATTCATTATTTTCCTAAAAGTTTTACAAACAATACCCCATAATAACAACGTAAAAGAAGTTTGTTTGAAATCTTTACAAATTTATTAAAAATAAAAAAAATAATAAAATCTCATTTACATAGTATTCACAGCCTTTGCCATGACGCTCAACATTGAGCTCAGGTGCATCCTGTTTCCACTGATCATCCTTGAGATGTTTCTACAACTTGATTGGAGTCCACCTGTGGTAAATTCAGTTGATTGGACATGATTTGGAAAGGCATAAACCTGTCTATATTAGGTCCCACAGTTAATGTACAGTGCATGTGAGAGCACAATCCAAGCCATGAAGTCCAAGGAATTATCTGTAGACCTCCGAGACAGGATTGTATTGAGGCACAGATCTGGGCAAGGGTACATAAAAAAAAATTCAGCAGCATTGAAAGTCCCAGTGAGCACAGTGGCCTCCATCATCTGTAAATGGAAGAAGTTTGGAACCACCAGGACTCTTCCTAGAGTGGGCCACCCCATGCCAATCTGAGCAATCGGGGGAGAAGGGCCTTAGTCAGGGAGGTGACCAAAAAACCCAATGGTCACTCTGACAGAGCTCCAGCATTTCTCTGTGGAGAGAGGGGAACCTTCTCTGCAGCACTCCACCAATCAGGCCTGTATGGTACAGTGGCCAGATCGAAGCCACTCCGCCTGGAGTTTTGTCAAAAGGCACCTGAGAGACTCTCAGACCATGAGAAACAAAATTCTCTGATCTGAAACAAAGATTAAACTCTTTGGCCTGCATGGCAAGCGTCATGTCTGGAGGAAAACAGGCACCGCTCATCACCTGGCCGATACTATCCCTACAGTAAAGCATGGTGGTGGCAGCATCATGCTCTGGGGATGTTTTTTAGTGTCAGGAACTGGGAGACTAGTCAGGATCGAGGGAAAGATGCAGCAATGTACAGAGACATTCTTGATGAAAACCTACTCCAGAGTGGTCTGGATCTTAGACTGGGGTGAAGGTTCATCTTCCAACAGGACAACGACCCAAAGCACACAGCCAAGGTAACAAGGGAGAGGCTTCGGGACAACTCTGTGAATGTCCTTGAGTGGCCCAGCCAGAGCCCAGACTTGATCCTGATTGAACATCTCTGGAGAGATCTGAAAATGGTTGTGCACTGACGCTCCTCATCCAACCTGATGGAGCTTTAGAGGTCCTGTAAAGGAGGATGGGAGAAACTACACAAAAATATGTGTGGCAAGCTTGTAGCATCATACTCAAAAAGACTTGAGACTGTAATTGGTGCCAAAGGTGCTTCAACAAAGCATTGAGCAAAGGCTGTGATTAGTTATGTGCATGTGATTTTTTTTATTTTTAATAAATTTGCAAAGATTTCAAACAAACTTCTTTCACGCTGTCACTATGGGGTATTATTTGTAGAATTTTGAGGAAAATAATGAATTTAATCCCTTTTGGAATAAGGCTGAAACATAAATTAAATGTGGAAAAAGTGAAGTGCTGTGAATACTTTCCAGATGCACTGTACAATGCCAAAAAAAAAACCACACACCCCTGCACACCACAGTTCATAAACTGCTGTGTGCTGTTTTGGTGTTCTCTTTATGGCTAGAAATAAGATGGCAGCACTCTAGTCTAATGTCTCTAATGTCCTTGGGTCTAAAGCTGTTTATAAGTTATCGGCAAAGGAAAAATGTGCTTGATATGCAAAGCAGAAGATATCAGCTTTTATCTTTTTGGTAGTAAGTGATCCCTCTCTAATGAGAACTGGGGGAAAAACCCAGTCTATTGTTCTAAGCTTTAACTTGTAGTGGATCCTCTTTTCTAGAGTATAAGGCTACGATGCAAATTCTTTTTTGTGTATAAAACATAACCATCATGTTGCAGTACAGTAAAGAAGGGCTTGCTGATAGTCTATACCCACACACGCACATTTAACTTTACATGCACAGATTTTTTTCATACCATATAAGAAAAACCTCAGAATGAACTCCTAAGATCTCTTGACTGAATTCATTCTAATCAAAGTAAAGCCCCAGGCAGTTTGAATAATTACAGAAGATTTGCATAGACATGTGTGTATGTAACATAGAACCAGTATGATTTTAAGTATAATGCAAGATGATGGTGACTTGATGCATAGATACTGAACCCATGTAATAATTCATAATGTTTCTGTATCTAGGGCAAACGTCTCGAGGGGGAAATTGAGAAATGGGACAAAGAGATCTGCAGTATAAGTGAAAATCTGGATAATGCAAATAAAGAATATTTAACAGAAGAACAGAATCTTAAGGAACAGATAAAGACACTGGAGGTGAGATCAAAGATGGAAATGAAATCACAGACCACTGGTTAAAAATCTTCAAGTGAAATGCCAAGCAAACAGCTAAATAGATAATTGATAAAAATAAATTTTTACTGTTGTACCTGATAAATGATTTGTAGTTTTGGCCAGTCATTCTTGTTATATGTGTAATGCATATATATGTGCCTGGAGGATCGGACATGCAAAGGAGACTGATTTCACCAATACCATTAAAGGTCCACTTCAACTCTAGTCCATTCACATTGCTTTCATTCCTCAGGCCTGATGAAGGGGCCATTTTTGGACCCCCGAAACGTGTTTTGGATTGTCCTCCTGACTTTTATTTGGATAAAGTCATATCGAACCTTTTAGCAGTGGTGTGACACTTCGGTTTACAGTCTTGTGATATGCACACCTATACTAATCAGTAAGATCACTCTGCTGCTTTATGGTTCAGTGAAAGCCTATATCTAGGCATACAAAAAAAAAAAAAAAAAAACATTCCTTTCTGCTAATACCTTCTCACTTATTAACCATTAACAAAAAAACAAAAAACAAACTGTTTTTCCTGACCCCTGCTGTCACATAGCTCATCATCTGGGAGTGAAGACCAGTGAGGACTGGTCTTTTTGCCACCATTTGTGGTTTCTGCAGTGTTCTGGAACTTGTGGTGCCCCCACTGATGGACAGTCAATGGAAAGTGTTCATGTCACCCAAGCAGTGATGCGATCCCTGAAGAAGGACCTTCCCAGTGTGCAGTCCAGAATATAGAAGATTTGGAATCTGGCATGTCAGGTGACTGATGTGAATGAGGATTCAGATAAGTAAATAAAAGTGGCTTTTAGATTTGTGTGAGCAGATTTTTGGATGCCCAAAGACCGCTTTAACAAAGCTAGTGATGCTAATTCACTGTCCAATGAGAAGGTTAACCTAGGAAGCTGCAATGCTTAACCTAAAGATGAATTGTTTAATGAGTAACTACATGTGTCACCCGTCTGGCTTTGCACTATGTTAACGGTGTATAAATCACAAGGCTGGCTGAACAGGTAAAGTGTATGTATATCATGTATATATGTATTTCAAATTAGTATTTAGCTATTTGCCTGAAATTTTATTAGTGCATTTTAGACAAAAGCCCTTTGTTTCAGCCATTCAATAAATTCATTTATAGTGTTTTCTGTATCAGCAAGCCTATCTCAGACAGCACACCCAAGATGGTGACTTGACTTTTTCTACTACAGTTTAGCAATGCAGCTGGGTTACATCCCTGCACCCAGCCTGTGATTGGACAGTAAAGGAGCAGCAGAAGAGTGATGGATCTGCTCTCCTCCCTCCTCCTCCTCTCAGAATGTTCCTTGCAAGCTTATGTGCACTGATGCATGGGTGCTACTGTTCTCCCAGTCCAAATGCTGCTGTACAAGGAGTTAAAAGAGTGATACCAGAATAGATTCATATACTCATTCTAGCTGCATTTAAAAATGCATGCAATCCTTTTTAAAGAACACGCCTCTGCATCAACTGGTGTTTTTTTTTTTTTTTTTATATGCGGCTTGAGTTCAGCTTTAAAGGAAAAATATTTAAGATTATTATTTCACAATTAAACATTTAATACAGAGTGAACCAACAACACAGACTTAACAGACCAGCATGAGTTTTCTAAACAGAGAGGACAGCAGAAGCTGCTTTCCTTCAGACTCCCTCTCTCTGAATAAAACTTCATATAGTCTAAAGAAAGCACAAGAGTGGAAGCACAAGTCACTCTACTAGCTCATTTTTAATTGTGAGCTTTGTAAGCAATAAACTTCTTTTAGAAAAGTAAGTCTGGAGAACCTAGAAAACATGTGAAAATGAGCCTAGAGCTCCACCTGCTGGCTTGAAATAAAAATGCCAAATTTTCATATTTAATATTTCATATTCGCCTAACTCAAATGTATGTATGTTTTTATTTATTAGTCCTGAAATAGACAAAATATATCCAAAACCTCTAAAAATTCCCCTAATGAAAACAATCGTTGTCCTGGTTGTCTCTGGTTGAAGGTGAGGTTAAGGTCACTGATCCACAATCCATATATGGTCTAGAAAATTGAGTGTGTGTTTAGAGCAACATATTAGAATGCAGCATATTTTTTCTGGATTAGTGATTCAGAAAGTAGTGAAGATAAATTAATCAACATGAGAGGGAGGGAACCATACTCGCTGTGTACAGGTTTTAGTAAATCATACATAAAACGTAGTCTAACTGCATCTTTTTAATGTTGACTTTAAAGGAGAAAGTTCAAGTTTGTATTAAACATCTAGAAAATGAGCAAGACAAACTGGCCCACAACATTCTTATTATGAAGGAGGCTGAAGACACCTACAATAAAGAGAATACCGACTATGAGGATTTAAAGAAACATGCTGGAGGTGAGAGCGTACAGTGATAATATGTTATATGGAACCGTGGTCCATATATGGTTTTGTAACAAGTGTTGTCTCTGTAATTACTTGCAAAGTCTGAATATTTGGGAAAAATATTTTTTTTTTCTGATGATGTCTTGAAATTATGGATGTGGTACTGGGGTGGCCTTTTTCTCTTCTCAGGTTAAAACTTGTATTCGATTTTACTGATCATGTTTACAACTACATACATTTCCCCTTCCCTGTTGACTTAAAGTGCTACTACACCCAGTAATATGAAAATGGTTCATCCACCCCCCCCCCACTGTGCCTACAGCTTATAAATCTTCTTTTTACATTAAAATACTGCCACTATATACCTTTTTAGATGATCTGTATGGCACAGTTACAAGATAAACTGCACAGTTTTCCAGTGCTGAGTTCAGGTAGGAGATTTCCACTACAGCCTGTATACACGCCCACATGTGTGATGTCAATATCATGTGACCTGGCTATCTGAGAACGAGTAACTGTTCTCTCCAGCATAAAAGACACAACTGAGCATGTGCAGGTCGGCTACTCTGCCTGTGTTAGTTGGCCTTCCCCATATAGACAGTGCAGGATCTATGCATATGGGATAAAATAGCATTTTTTAAACAATGCAGAGGATTAACCCCTTAGGTTCCACAGTGAGTATAACAAGCATGCTATGCTGCATATACCGACATAATTCGGTATTATGGTTTGGCATAATTTTGCCAAACTCTCTTGATTTTTGTTTAAATGGAAAAACTCTCAATTTTGTTCATTACTGTCTTTATTTACCTTACTTGAGACACTAACATCTGTAACCTTAGGCAGCCCAACAGTCATCATTTTTTATCATTCAACCACTGGGTTGAACAAAAAAAAAAAATGATCAGATTCCCCCACACGTTTGATGTGAATGGGGGAATCCCCCACGCTGTGTTATTGTATTCCGGTTTTGGGGAGCCTTCCCTGCCATCAGGATACAATGACCACTGCTGCTGGCAATATCTGGCAGCACTGATCGATCAGGAAAAATCCAACAGGCTGGTTGTACAGAAGTCGATCGGTAGATTGACTTCTGTATAATCAGGGTGCCCATACATATATTGAATGCTGGTCGGTCCCTTTTGATCCTTGTATGGCCAGCTTTAGATATTTGGATATTTTAGATATTAGATGTAGAGCTCAGGTTAAATTAATTAAAAGCAGTCAAAAGTAAACAACGCAGTGAATTACATTTTTTTCTTTTCAGGACTTAGAAGCAGACAGAAATCCTTGGAGCAGTCCATCAGTAAAATTGCCAAGGACATTCAGGCTAACATAAAGATAAAGGTAAGTTCTTGTATAAGGTTTGTATCACACTACTGGCCTTAAGTGAGCATTCACCTTCTAGTTATTTGGCAGATCAGCCCGTATTGCAAAACATACCAAAGCTTTTTTGTTGCTGTAGAGTGCCGATTTAAATAAAGCCTCCCTGTGCTCTATCCTGTTTGTGGATTCTATTTTTTATATAGGCATTCATTTACCCCTCAGCATCTGCCAAAATTTTAAATCATATTTTAGTGGACTGATCCTTTAGGGCTCATGTACAAAGGAAGTTTTTGCAGCTGCTTTTAGGGGCATCTGGCGTTTTCTTTACTGCCTCTGAACTTTCCTCCATGTTAGCCTATGTGTCCATGCAAACATAAACTTTCAGAGGAGTGTAGGTGTTTACAGGCAGTAAAAAAAAGACAACTGCTTGTGAATCCAGAAGCAGAGGCTGTTTAGCTGTAAAAACGCAAAACGCCAAAAAACGTGGCTTAACGCTGTAATAAGCTTTTAACCGCGTTTGGCGTTGTTAGGCGTTTTTATATTTTAGGAAGTGTTTTTACTATAAAAACGCTTAATAATGCTAATGCTCAAAAACGCGCATAAAGGCTCAAAAAAGATCAAAAACGCTATTCAGAAAACACAGTTTTTAATGCTGCTTTTTCCTGACAGCAGCGCTGGCGTTTTTCAAACGTCCTGTGCGCATGAGCTCTTAAAGTGGAGCTATGGGTACATTTAAAAATTACATATGTGATGCAATTTGTCACTAACATTAACACAGCAGTTTTTATTTCTCTAGGTCATAGTTTTTTTATGTATAGATCTTGCCAGTAAATCCGTTCTTTTTCCACTTCCTTTAACTGAGTGACAATGCTGTTCATTTTGCAGTGAAATCACACAGCAGCTATGTCACCCTGTGAGACAGGTATTTTTAGATGGACATGTAGTGTTAAATGTTAAAAAGGACTTTAAGTAAACAGCAAACGAATTACAGTTTCTTATTCTAATGCAACAAAAAAAATGTTTAAACCATATACTGTAAATAAAAGCGGACATTGTGAGCACCTTTGTCAGTGTTGGTTTGTCCCAACTACTGTAACTGTCATAGGTTGTCACAGTTAGCCTGCATATGTAAATATAGAAAAATATAATAAAAATGTGTGTAAAATAATAATAATAATAATAATAAAAAATATATACCTAATATTGTCATTATAGGAGTCAACCCTATGCAGTTCCTAAAATACAATACTATAGTGGTTTTGCTATTAAAGAATAACTCCGAATATCCTGGCCTCTACTCCGAGCTCCACTGTACATAGTGGACGTGATACTCAGTGCTACCGGTGTAATGGTCCACAAACGGTACACAATACACAGCCCTGAATCGCGTATCTGTCTTAATGCTTACAATGGCAAGCACTCAGTGGTCAGCAAAACCATGTGACTGTGCTGACAATGGGAAGCGCATCTGAGGCTGCTTCTTCTGGTAAGGTGTCCCAGCAGCGCTCCCCATTGGTCAGCGTGGTTGCGCTGACCAATTACTGCTTGCCATTACTAGCATTATGTTGGATAAACACTCCATAGCCGTGGATTACAGTGTAAGGACTGCTAAACCAGCAGTATGGATCCTCGCTCTTTCTATGTTCTGTGGGGTTTGGCAGGGTGGCCGTTTGGAGCTTCTTCATCTTTTCATTTCTCAGGGAAGGTGACCTTACCCTTGTAGAAAAATTGTTCTAACTAAAAGTAACTGTTCCAGGAAGATAAGAAGAAATCTTTAAAGACACTTAGAAGTTCTGCACTTAATAAGCTCCAGAATGACCTTGGAACCATAAAGCAGATTGACAGAGACATCTATGAAAAAAACAGAAAACTTGAGCTTGTTATTATGGAAAACTGCAGACTGAAGCTGGTGAGTTTTGGGGGGTTTTGGTAGTATATACACTGAAACATAAAGTTTTTTTTATCTAATACTTTTAATGTTCCACAAATGTACCTGTTTACTATATAGTTAAAGTATTGCTACAGTGTAATGAAAGACTTAACGTGATTGTAAAGTCTCAGGTTTTTTTTCTGTAAAGATAACAAACATGTTATACTTACCTGCACTGTGCAGGGGTTTTGCACAGGGTAGCCTGGATCCTCCTCTTCTCTGGTTTTGGCTGGAGCTCCAGGCCCCTCCCTCCTATCGAGTGCCCCCCACAGCAAGCAGCTTGCTATGGGGGCACCCGAGCTGAGCTGCAGCTCCATGTGTCCATTTAGACACGAAGCTGCCGTTCAGCCCCGCCTCCTCTCTTTCCTGGTTGGCTAACTGAGTTTGATTGACAGCAGCGGGAGCCAATGGCGCTACTGCTATGTCTCCACCAATCAGGAGGGAGAGTTTCAGATGGCCGATTCACTCATGGACATCACTGGATAGAGATGGGGCTCAGATAAGTATTAGGGGGGCTGAGGGGAGCTGCTGCACACAGAAGATTTTATCTTACTGCATAGAATGCAGTAAGATTAAAAAAAAAAATCTCACTTTACAACCACTTTAAGGGGAGACTTACTAAAACTGGTACACACAAAATCTGGTGCAGCTGTGAATAGTAACTGATCAGCTTCTAACTTCAGCTTGTTCAATTAAGCTTTGACAATAAAACATAGAAGCTGATTGGTGCAGCAGTTCATAGTAACCAGATTCCGTGTGTACCAGTTTTAGTAAATCTCCCACTTGGTATCTCTTCTAGCTATCTCCTTATAGGCATCTTCTGTATATTCTGTAAGGGATGAAACATACCCAGACGTGAGTGGGTCTGAATATAAAAGAGGCACAAAAAAAAAATTTAATTATATTCTTCAATGGCTGCAAATGATATACTGTAAATCCACTTTGTGTGCACCAAATGCACAGCTATTACCTTATAAAGTTAGCAGTAACATCCTCACCATGCTGTATATAACCTGTGCAGAGAGCAGAGCTGTGGGAGGGACCCAGGAGCCCCCACCCACTACAGGCTGCCTGCAGAAAACTACAGGAGGGGGCGGAGACAAGACCAGGCACCCTGCACAAGGAGAGAGAGCAGCAGTGACCGGTCTTGATTACAGGAAGCTCCTACAAAGAGGCAAAATTTCACATTAGATTACTGCACAGATCTGGAAGAAATACACAAAGCACACCAAGATTCAAAGGAAGAATACACATGACAGTTTAGACAATATTTGCTTATTCCTGGTATCAGGTTTAACGAGTAGGATATTAAAGAGAGGAGGGTGACGCTTCATTCATGTCTATGCACAGTGCTCGGCCTCATTCAAAGACCTGATACATGCATACATGAGGACAGTGGTGGTTGGCAGCTTACATTTTACATGGTCCTGGCTTTCTCTTCTTATAAACGCAGAACAACTTTTCAATGAAGCTCAAATGTTTATTTTTAACTGCTTTATGCCCTACTGATGTATTTTTTATTTATAAAATAATACAATATTCTGTATGTATCTTTCGGCTGGTTTGATTATATATAGATGGTAATGCAGCACCATTTGAGAATTGTAGCATTGCAAGTGGCTAAAACCGTTATGCCGTGTACACAGGACCGGACTTTTTGACGGACTGAACTCCGAAGGACTTTTTCCAACGAAACGGACTTGCCTACACACGATCACACCAAAGTCCAACTAATTTGAACGTGATGACGTACAACTGGACTAGAATAAGGAAGTTCATAGCCAGTATCCAATAGCTGCCCTTGCGTCGTTTTCGGTTCGTCGGACTAGCATACAGACAAACGGATCTTTCGATAGGCGTCGAGCCCCTCAGAAAGATTTGAAACATGTTCTATTTCTAAAGTCCGTCAGATTTTTCGACAGAAAAGGTCAGATAAAGCCCACACACTATCGAATTGTCCGACGGATTCGTTCCATCGGACCTTTGCTGTCGAAAAGTCCGGTCCTGTGTACACGGCGTTAGTGTCAGCCTTCTGTACATTTTGAGGGGATATGAAAATTGCGTGGAAACTTGTTGGTTTTCTATAAAAAAGTATCCAATTAAAAAAATGTAGGGGAGGAGATTTTCACCTATTAATGCCAATACATGATAGCGTTCACAAGCTTTAGGTTTTAGTAATACTGCTTACAGGCAATACTATCTGTTTTTGCAAACAGAAAAACGCCCAGTATAAGGACGATATCAGTGCAAATAAGAACGAGGCTGAAAAGCACATATCGGCTACCAAGCAGCTGGAAGGAGACCTAGCGTCTCTTATAGGTAAGTACAAAAGACCAGTTCATAGTGTTGAATTTGATATTTACAGTATGTAGCTCCTAAAAAGATAACTCTAGACTGGCAATTCTCAAACAGTTATACCAGATGCTCATATGCGCGTTTATGTGGGATTTTCCTTTATTATACTGTATATCACCAGTAAAGAATTAAAGAATATCTAAACCCCAAAACAGATATTTACCATATTGCATCTTTTTTTTTATGGCCAAGTAAATTTTCTGCAGGTACAGAACAATACCTGTTGATTTTGTCAGAATTCACAGTTTTACCAGATCTCTTCTGTGAACTACAAAAAAAAAAGCCTCATGTAGTGTTGCTGAGGAGGGATTTGTAAAATCAGGAGAGAAGTCTATGATGGTAACGCCGCTTCTCCATAGAGGCAGTAGAGAGAATGAGCATTGTCACCCTGCAACAGGAAGTGTGTTACTGGCAGGATCACCAGAAATAACGAGAAAAGAGCCTGAAAAGGGAATCTGTTGCAAAAATATTCAATTTTTGGGTTAGATATGCTGAGCTGAGAATAGGCATTAAATTGCAGGCCAATCCGACCACCAGGGATGAGTGGAGTTTCACCATTGATTTAACCATCTGATACATTTTTACTGAAGCAGAAATCCTCAATTTCACTAAGACCCCTTTCACACTGAGGCCCCCCGGGCGTCAGCGGTAAAGCGGTGCTATTTATAGCAGCGCTTTACCGTTGTTTTAGAGGCGCTACTCGACCACTAGTGGGCCGGTTTTAACCCCCCGCTAGCAGCCGAAAAGTGGTTAAATCCGCCCTCAAAATGCCGCTGCGGCAGCGATTTGCCAGTTTTAACACCCCGCTAGCAGCCGAAAAGTGGTTAAATCCCCCTGCAAAATGCCACTGCGGCAGCGATTTGCCAGCGGTATGGCGGCGCTGCCCCATTGTTTTCAATGGGCAGGAGCGATGGAGGAGCGGTGTAGGCTTCACCGCTGCAAAGAAGCTGCTGGCAGGACTTTTTGTGACGCCCTGCCAGCGCAGCGCCCCAGTGTGAAAGCACTCGGGCTTTCACACTGGGTTTGCAGCTGAGGCTTTTTTCAGGCGCTATTTTTAGCTCTGTAACTCCTGAAAAACGGCTCCAGTGTGAAAGGGGTCTAACAGCTGCATAGGCAAATTGTGCTTAAAAATTTAGAGGTTCAAGGAAATAGGTGGTCAGAACAGAAGAGGAACCTCAATACATAACATAATGTATACAGATCAGCAATGAAAAGGGCAAAAATCGATTCTTCGCAATGTTACCATTTTTATTATTTATAAAATAATGGATTATGGATGTAGAAATCCTTTCGTGTTTCTGTTCATTTTAGAACACCTACATAAAGGCTGGGAAGAAGACAATTTCGTTTGCGATGTGAGTGTGGTTTCCTTTCTCTAGAATGAATGGCGTAGAGATCTGATTTGTTAAGTTCTGCTTACACACATGACTGTTCTGTGATTCAGTATTTTAATGTGGCATATCTATGCTAAAATGGGCCTTTTGAAAAATATCTGCAAGCAGGAGTGAACATTTTAAAGGCTAAGTTTCCCTTTGGGGGAAAAAAAAGTATTAAATGCACATCATTTTTTGCAGAAAAAAGTGTTCATTTATTATTTTTTCTCTTAGGAGCCAGCAAAGAATTGGACCCGTGATCAGTAGATAGTGGGTGCAATGTCAGGCTCTTTCAGAGTCCTCCTTCAGGTTTCTGCCCATACTTCTGTCAATGGACTAGGAGGGCACATTTACAGTGAATGATGTGCCTGTGCAGATGGAGCCCCACATAGCCGCACTGATTTTAAAATGTGACAGCAGCCAGGGGGGAGGGGATCAGGGGATATGGGCAAAGGTGCTGCACCATGTTACACGTTGCACCCTAAATACGGGTGTAACATGCTCCAAAAGTGAACTTAGCCTTTGGTTAGCTCAGTGTGTTCTTTATTACTTTGTTGTTGCTCCATTGAATAGTCTCCTTCCCCCCCTTTTACTTCCTGTTCTAGTGACAACAGTTCAACAGCAACAACAAATAAAGTAACAAATTCCCCACTTCATCCAAAATAAAGTTTTGGCTGCACTTACACTTTAATATGCACCTTTTATATTTACCTGCCTAAAATAAAAAAATATCTTTAAACGTATTCTTCATCTTGACCATCATAAAAAAGAAAATGTGTATAGGAGCTAGTATAGATTTCCCGTTACAATGTAATGTTTGCTTCATTCAGCTTTTGAAAAGATTCAGTTAAAGTAAATCTAAGCCCTGGTTCACATTGGAGTGATTTGGCATGCGATTTGACATGACAAAATCGCATGCCAAATCGGCAGCAATGGCACAGTCCGAATCGGTGCGGCACCGCACCGATTCCCGAAAGTAGTTTCTGTACTACTTTTGGCGACTTCGGGGTGCGATTTCCATAGACATCTGTGCAGAAACCGATGTCTCTGAAATCGCCCCCTCGAAGTCGGGACTGACATGTGGGAATGAAATCGTGCCAGTTCAGCTGAACCTAGGCTAAAGGTCAATTTTTTTTTATTATCAAACATGTTATACTTACCTGCTCTGTGCAATAGTTTTGCACAGAGCAGCCTTGATCCACTTCTTTTTGGGTCCCCTGCCGGCTCAGCCTTGCCCCCTGCTCTCTCTTCATTAGTTCTCTGGCTGTAAATGACAGGAGCAGGAGACCATGTACATTGCTGGATCCAGATGGTTCAGGTAAGTATAAGGCGGGCTGGAGGGAGGCACACCAAGGTTGTTTACCTTAATGCACTATGCATTAGGGTACAAAACCTTCTGGGTGCAGCTTCTCCCCAGCCCACCTTAAAAAAAGAAAAAACAGTCTGCCTTTAGAACCACTTTAAAGTGGGAGTAAACTCCCCTTTGTTGATTTTTACCTAAAGGTAATATACAGTGGCTTGCGAAAGTATTCGGCCCCCTTGAACTTTTCAACCTTTTGCCACATTTCAGGCTTCAAAACATAAAGATATAAAATTTTTATTTTTTGTGAAGAATCACCAACAAGTGGGACACAATTGTGAAGTGGAACGAAATCTTTTGGATTTTTGAAACTTTTTTAACTAATAAAAAAATGAAACGTGGGGCGTGCAAAATTATTCGGCCCCCCTTGCGCTAATACTTTGTAGAGCCACCTTTTGCTGCGATTACAGCTGCAAGTCGCTTGGGGTATGTCTCTATCAGTTTTGCACATCGAGAGACTGAAATTCTTGCCCATTCTTCCTTGCAAAACAGCTCGAGCTCAGTGAGGTTGGATGGAGAGCATTTGTGAACAGCAGTTTTCAGCTCTTTCCACAGATTCTCGATTGGATTCAGGTCTGGACTTTGACTTGGCCATTCTAACACCTGGATACGTTTATTTGTGAACCATTCCTTTGTAGATTTTGCTGTATGTTTGGGATCATTGTCTTGTTGGAAGATAAATCTCCGTCCCAGTTTCAGGTCTTTTGCAGACTCCAACAGGTTTTCATCCAGAATGGTCCTGTATTTCGCTGCATCCATCTTCCCCTCAATTTTAACCATCTTCCCTGTCCCTGCTGAAGAAAAGCAGGCCCAAACCATGATGCTGCCACCACCATGTTTCACGGTGGGGATGGTGTGCTGAGTGTGATGAGCTGTGTTGCTTTTACACCAAACATATCGTTTTGCATTGTGGCCAAAAAGTTCGATTTTGGTTTCATCGGACCAGAGCACCTTCTTCCACATGTTTGGTGTGTCTCCCAGGTGGCTTGTGGCAAACTTTAGACGAGACTTTTTATGGATATCTTTGAGAAATGGCTTTCTTCTTGCCACTCTTCCATAAAGGACAGATTTGTGCAGTGTACGACTGATTGTTGTCCTATGGACAGACTCTCCCACCTCAGCTGTAGTTCTCTGCAGTTCATCCAGAGTGATCATGGGCCTCTTGGCTGCATCTCTGATCAGTCTTCTCCTTGTCTGAGCTGAAAGTTTAGAGGGACAGCCAGGTCTTGGTAGATTTGCAGTGGTCTGATACTCCTTCCATTTCAAAATGATCGCTTGCACAGTGCTCCTTGGGATGTTTAAAGCTTGGGAAATCTTTTTGTATCCAAATCCGGCTTTAATCTTCTCCACAACAGTATTACGGACCTGCCTGGTGTGTTCCTTGGTCTTCATGATGCTCTCTGCGCTTTCAACAGAACCCTGAGACTATCACAGAGCAGGTGCATTTATACAGAGACTTGGATTACACACAGGTGGATTCTATTTATCACCATCAGTCATTTAGGACAACATTGGATCATTCAGAGATCCTCGCTGAACTTCTGGAGTGAGTTTTCTGCACTGAAAGTAAAGGGGCCGAATAATTTTGCACGCAACCACTTTTTCAGTTTTTTAATTGCTAAAAAAGTTTAAAATATCCAATAGATTTCGTTCCACTTCACAATTGTGTCCCACTTGTTGGTGATTCTTCAAAAAAATTAAAATTTTATATCTTTATGTTTGAAGCCTGAAATGTGGCAAAAGGTTGAAAAGTTCAAGGGGGCCGAATACTTTCGCAAGCCACTGTAGGCCTATATTACAAAATAAATACTAAACATTTACTTTGGAAGCAGCTAGTGACGTCACCGGCGCATGCACACTGGGCTCTGAATGGACTGTGCCGTCCGTTCAGAGTCACGGGAGTGATGTCATCACGGCTCGGCCAATCATGTGGCTGAAGCCTGCAAATTCTGAAGGAAGAACGGGTGCAGATGGAAGCCGTGACAGCGCGTCACTGAAGGGCTTCATTTTCAGGTAAGTCTGTCATACTAGCATATTATGACTTAAACTGCCTGGGGGCCCAATTTTTTTTGTGCTGCGGTTTACTACTGCTTTATAGCACTTTTGTAGGAAAAAAAAATTAGCATTTAAAAAAATAATATAGTGTATACAATTGCGACTCAAGTCATATTGTCATTGAATGTTATTAAAAATTACCTTTCCTTTTCAATCTGCAGCTCCTGTAATTTTCTGTAAAATGCAATGCAAAATGGCAACCTGGAGGCGTTCTGTACACAGATGGTGTACAGAACTCCCCCTAAAAAATAGGATTTTTGACTTACCGTAAAATCCGTTTCTTCGAGTTTGACGGACACAACACTTCCTTATTCAGAACCATAGGGTTATATCGCCCCCTACAAGAGTAGGACACTAGGCAGAAAAAAAGACTTGGCTACGCCCATGGGCAGACCTAGGTGATATACACCCCCCTCTCTGCTTTAGGCCTTCAGTTTTGTCACAAGCAGTGTCAGAAGCATTAAAAACTCCATAGAGGGGTGGGTGCTGTGTCTGTCAATGAACTCAGAGAAACGGATTTTACGGTAAGTCAAAAATCCTATTTTCTAATTCGTTTATTGACAGACACAGCACTTCCTTATTTAGAACCATAGGAATGTCCCAAAGCAGTGCCAAACATGAGGAGTGGGGCAGACAACAAAAAAACAGGCCAACCAGACAATCTGGAGCTCAACGAGAACAACTGGAGTAGAACCTGAACAGCAAGAAAACCCTTTCATGGGGGAAAAACCCCCTAGACCGCAGCCTACAGAACCTTGCAGCCAAAAGAGGCATCCGTAGATGCCAGCACATCCACTTTGTAAAATTTTGTGAAAGTGTGCACCGACGGCCAGGTGGCTGCCTTGCACACTTGGGTCACTGACGCCTGATGACGAAAGGTCCAGGAGGCACTCAGCGCCCGAATAGAGTGTGCCTTCACCGCGAAGGGAGAAACCAGACCCCTGACAGAATAGGCCTGAGTCACCGTTTGTCTGATCCATCTAGAAATGGTCGCCGAGGAAGCAGACAGCCCCTTCTTTGGCCCATCTGCGATCATGAACAGGGAGTCTGACCTCCGAAAGAACTCAGTGGCCGCCAAATACACCCCGATCGCCCCAACCACATCCAAGGTGTGTAAGGCAAATTCCCTCGGCTGTTGTGGCCTGGGACATAGGGAAGGCAACACAATGTCTTCATTAAAATGGAAATCAGAAACAACTTTTGGAAGGAACGAAGGACAAGGACGAAAAACCACCTTGTCATTATGAATCACCAGGTAGGGCGTACGACAGGATAGCACCGCCAATTCCGGGGGAATTTCTCAAATATTTTCAAACGGAGGCTTCTGTAGAACCGAAAGCACCAGATTCAAGTCATACAGTGGCAAGGGAAAATCGCACCGGTGGAACCACATGTCGCACCCCCTGAATGAAGGTAAGCACCAGGAAATGCGAAGCCAGGGGGCGTTGAAAGAAAAGCGCCAAGGCTGACACCTGGCCCTTGATGGTACTCAAGGCCAAATTCTTTGCAACGCCCCACTGAAAAGTAAAAATCTGAGCCACCGAAAGGCCAGTCCGGAGCCACTA
Organism: Lithobates septentrionalis; assembly: GCA_037952835.1. Classification (NCBI taxonomy): domain Eukaryota; kingdom Metazoa; phylum Chordata; class Amphibia; order Anura; family Ranidae; genus Lithobates; species Lithobates septentrionalis. The sequence goes on from JBBDGP010002223.1 coordinate 853,116, forward strand.
GAATGACCGGAATTCCTTCAGCCTCGATCCTGCATAACAGCCGAGGCAGAAGCTTGAGAGAAAGAAAGGCGTAGATCAGATGATACTGGTCCCACGGAGCCACCAGAGCGTCTGAGGCATCCGCCCAGAGGGTCCTGAGACCTGGCCACAAACATCTGCACCTTCCTGTTGACCCGGGATGCCATCAGATCAACCCTTGGTCCAACACTTGTCGACTGAGGTAATCCGCCTGCCAGTTGTCCACCCCTGGAATGTGGATGGCGGAGATGGCAGGGACGAAGCGCTCTGCCCACCGGAGAATGCCTGCTACTTCCAGGCCGCTAAGACACTCCTTGTTCCTCCATGGTGGTTGATACATGCCACCGCCGTGGCATTGTCCGACTGGATCCGGATCGAAGTCGATCCGTCCAATGATCCAGACAGAGTCTGATCACCCGGAGTTCCAAGATGTTGATAAGTAGCCTGGATTCCTCCAGCGACCCTGAGCCGAGCTCAGGCTCTGGACTCCTCCCCGCCCGGACAGACTGGCATTGGTGGCGACAACCATCCAGTACAGAGGGAGAAAGGATTTCCCCTGCCGAAGAGCCAGGAAACAAAGCCATCAGATCAGGGACCCTTTGGCTCCTTGGCTCAGCTGAATCTGACTGCCCAGCGACATGGACATTTGTCCCATTTTAACAAGATCTCCTTTTGCAGGGGTCTCGTATGGAACCGAGCCGCCTCGAACGTAGACACCATCAGGCCTAGCACCTGCATGCAAGTCTGCAGGGAGACCCACCTGCTGGACAGCATTAAGCGGGTTCCCGCCTGTAACTTCTAGAGTTTGTCCTGTGGAAGGAACACTCTGGCCAGAGCGTAATCCAGAGTCAGACCCAGATAAACCAATTTCTGAACTGGAATCAGCACAGACTTTTGGTAATTTATCAGCCACTCAAAGTCTGAATAGCGATCTCCACGTCGCCCCTTAGGGTCGCTGGGGACTCTGCTCGCAGCAGAAGGTCATCCAAATAGCCCAGAATAGCAATTCCCCGCTGGCGCAGCAGCGCCAGAACCGGGCCACCACCTTGGTGAAGACCCAAGGAGTGGAGGCGAGACCAAAGGGTAATGCCACAAACTGATAATGCTCCTCTCCCACATCAAAGCAGAGGAACCGCTGGTGTTGTGCACATATCAAAATGTGCAGGTAGGCATCCTTGATGTCGATGGAGGCAAGAAAGTCCCCCTGATGAAGCGATGCCACCACCGAGCGAATGGATTCTATTTTGAACTTCCGCACCTGCACAAAGCGGTTCAGGGCCTTGAGGTCGTACGTACTGTACCCTCTTTTTTGGAGATCGTAAACAGGTTTGAATAAAAACCCTGGAAAGGTTCCGACACTGGAGCCGGGACAATCACCCCTTAAAGCAACAGGCCTTGCACTGCGCCTCGGAGGGCTAACAAGCGGTCCGGAGACAGACGCAGATTGGACAGAAAAAAATCTGCTTGGGGGAAAAGACTGGAACTCGATCTTGTAACCAGACAGAATCACTTAGTGGACCCACATGTCGTTTATCAGAGAGGTCCACGTGCCCGGAAATCAGCGAAGACGCCCCCCCCCACCCGGACTGCAGGTGAGGGCGCCCCTTCACGCCGAAGGAGCCTTATCTGGGGGCTCTCGCTTTGCCTGACCAGGGTCGCTTGAAACCTCCCGAGGGGGGCTTGAAAGACTGAGCCTTCATCAGTGGACCCCGAGGGAGGAAAAAAAAAACTTTCTTTGTGCCGAGAAGGAAGGACCACGCTTGCGACGTGGCTCCTTCCCCCTTTTTGACTGTGGAAGAAAAAGTACTCTTCCCCCCGTGACACTCTTAATGATATCATCCAGAGTGGCCCCAAACAAACAAATCGCCTTGAAAAGGCAGATCAGTTAGGGCTTTTTTTTAGAGGCCTGGTCCACAGTCCAACACTTTAGCCACAATACCTGCCGAAGCACTGCCGCTGAAACAGACAGCTTAGAAAGCAGGGGAGCTGCGTCCAAAGAGGCATCGCAGACAAACTGCAGCCCCTGGACCAGCTGGTCCGCCAAGTCAGTGAAGGCAGGAGGAAACTGATCACCCTCCAGGTCACGGCACAACAGCTTCGCCCACTCTGTCAGCGTTTGAGACACCAGGGCAATGGCCAGGACCGGCTGAAGGGTCAAACCCACAATAGTGAACATAGTGCGGCTCAGAGACTCTGCCTTCATGTCAGCTGAATCTTTTAAAGCTGGAGAGTCTTCAACCGGAATCATGGCAGCATTATTGAATCGAGAGACCGGAGGATCCACCACAGGTGGAGTCGTCCACTTCTTGAGAAGACTCTTCTCAAAAGGATAACGCACAGCGAAGCACTTTTGGGATCGCAAAGGGACGTTCTGGACGCTCCTATTCCTTATAGACAAACTTGTCAAAAAAAGGAGGGACAAGGGAACACTTTTGCCGCGCAAGACGGCTTGTGAGTGTCAAAAGGGACCGGCACCTGAACCGCAGCTGCATCCTCCATTTTTAAAGTTTCCCGAACAGACGCAATCAGTGCGTCCACCAGCGCCTTCTCGTGCGCAGCCACCGGGGCAGAGGAATCATCCTCACTGTCCGAAAAATCTATGAAGGCCGCAGACCCCGCAGGGTGGGCCTCGTCCATGGCAGCTGAATAAGATTCAGGATCTGACGAGACAGATGAAGCAGGGGAAGGCGGGGGACGCTTCTTGCTAGTCCGCCGCCCAAGAGTCACCTCCATCCGGACACAAAGGACTTCAGGGCCGCTGTTAGTGCGTCAACGGATGGCTGGGACCCAGAGGGACCTGCAGCCTCTAATAGGGGGTCAGGTGGGGAAACATGCTCCTGAGACTCCATAGAGGAAGAGACCCCCCCCCCCCCCCAAGAGCGACCACTGCAAAGGGACACCCCCCACACCGATAGTGGTACCGGTACACCAGGACACCCCACAGCCTGCAGCAGAGAGATGAAAGGATCCCACCAGACTCACCACCATAGCGCTTGCTGCTTCAGGTGTAGACCCGCACACACATGGCGTCTGAGGAAGAGGATAACACAGGAGTCAGCACCGGGTTAAAAGGAGGAGCTTCCGCCTGCTAAAAACACTGTCTGGGCTACACAGTAATGGCCGCCGCTGCCTGAGCGCAAAAACCACCAAATCATGGCTGCCTAGCTACACAAACATGGCCGCCAGCCATAAGGAGTCAGCAGGCACTAAGGGGGAAAAGATGCCGGCTACGACAAAATGGCCGCTGGCCACGCTACATGAGGCTGACACAGACCCCAGGGCCCCTGAAAGGGAGAATCTGGGCACCGGACCCCTGGGAGCACCCAGTGCCTCCCTCCCCCCCGGTAAGCACTGCACCTGGTGGCGCGCACCCCCTGCCCACCAGTACTCAACCCCATCCCCCAGGATCCATCATGGCACCACACTACCCCATATAGAGGAGGGTGGGGGAAAGGAGGACTACCAGGGGACCATCCTCCCCAGGAAGAGAGGATGCAAGGGCGGAGAGAAACCCACAGGACCGACCGACCCGGGGAGGGGCCCACGTCCACCGCAAACCCACCAAGGGGAGAGGTGGGACATTTACTCACCATACCAGGACCAGGCGGGCACCACTCCAGATAGAACCTCCTCGCCACTGAATTGGGGGGCTGTCGGCCATGAGGGATGCTGCGACTCGAGCCGAGACCCGGTCATATGCGACCTCACGAGACGTTTAACTCGCAGGGCCAGCCCCCTGTCCAGTGTAGCTATGTCGCAGCCGACCTAGTGCATAGCTGTGGTCTGCACGCACTTGCTGGTCAGACTGGAGAGACCACTGGATCAAATGTCCAGCCCGTCGCCCAGTCTGGCAGTTGATTGCAGACCTCACCGGAAAAAATCCAGGAAAAAAACAAAAAACAACAAACCAAAAAATACAATTTGCCAGGACTAGAGATCCCAGCAGGGAGCTAGGTCCTTACTCCTGACGAGGCAGAAAGAAAACTGAAGGCCTATAGCAGAGGGGGGGGGGGGGGGGTGTATATCACCTAGGACTGCCCATGAGCGTAGCCAAGTCTTTTTTCTGCCTAGTGTTCTACTCCCGTAGGGGGCGATATAACCCTATGGTTCTGAATAAGGAAGCGCTGTGTCGGTCAATGAACGAATGAGAAATGTAATTTCCTGCTTGTGTAATTGTAATACTGATTTTCCCAGAACTCTGCATTAAGATAGAAATTCGATTTTTGGCATCCCGTGCACCAAAAATTTAATTTTTGGTGAGGTCCTCCCAAAGAGAAATCAGGTCTTAGACGCTATAACTTTTGCGCAAACCAATCAATAAACGCTTATTGCGATTTTTTTTTTTTTTACCAAAAATATGTAGAAGAATACGTATCAGCCTAAACTGAGGAAAAAAATGTTTTGTTTTTTTTAAATATATTTTTGGGGGATATTTATTATAGCAAAATGTAAAAAATAATGCGTTTTTTTCAAAATTGTCGTTTTTTCTGCTTATAGCGCAAAAAAAAAAAAAAAACCGCAGAGGTGATCAAATACCACCAAAAGAAAGCTCTATTTGTGGGAAAAAAAAGGACGTCAATTTTGTTTGGGAGCCACGTCGCACGACCGCGCAATTGTCAGTTAAAGCGACGCAGTGCCGAATCGCAAAAAGTCCTCTGGTCTTTGGCCAGCAAAATGGTCCGGGGCTTAAGTGGTTAATGCATATAAAAAAAAAAAAATATTAAACATGAAATGGAATAATAATGAATTGAATATATTTTAGGATTTTTCCGAAAGGGATCAAGCGACTTTGGATTCCATCATGGAGCTTTTAAAGAAAATTAATAAAAGAGAGGAGAAGGTTGAATATCTAAATAGTAAATTACAAGAGACGTTTGCTGGACTGGCGTCTCTCTTACAGTGTAAAACAGGTAGGTGTCAGTGGTAGTAGGTTGATAGAATAATACTGTAGAGATTTGGTATTAAAGTGCATCATGTTGGCCATAGTTTTTATCAATTGCCCTAAATGTGATCTAATTAGGAGGTTGAGGCTGGGTTCACACATATGCAAATTGTATGCGGCTTACACCGTATCCAATTCACAGAACATTTGAAAATATGTTCTTTTCAATGGTTCCGGTTCACATATAAGCGTTGCATCTGCAGTCCGCTTTGCACAAAAAACGTATACGTTTTCTAGGCAGTGCGGTGCGAATTGCAGGCACATAATCTTCAATGGGAACACATTTGATTCGCAGGCGTGTTCCGCTCCGAACATAAATTCTCTCGCCCTCCTCACTACACCTCCCCCCTCTCCCTGGTCAGCTGATCTGCAGCTACAGCAACTGATTTTGATCTTCGCTGGGAAACCGGAGCTGCAATTCGCACCGCACCTGTGAACCCAGCCCCACACTGGTACGATGTCCGAGATTGGATGCAATTCGCACCACAAATCACATGCGATCTCTGTGGGATGCGATTTCAGCCATACAGATAGTATGGCTGAAATCGCATCGCATTCAAACCAAACTCGCACAGGATCCTTTTTTTGGTCCGCAGCAGAATCGGACCGCATGGGTGTTTACACCCATGCCATCTGATTCCTGTCCAAATTTTGCAGATCGCACTGCGATATGCGAATCAATTTAGGGGTGTCATAAACGTTTAACTGACACTCCCAGCAGTTCGCATAGGGCAGTGTGAACTGTCGCCAGGAGACATGCGATGCGGGAACCCGCCGCGGATTGTCAGGGTTCCCGCATCGCAGCAGCGTGACCCGGCCCTAAAGTGGAACTCAAGGCAAATGGCTAAATACCCAGTTTATATACAAATGTTTACAGTTTTAATGTCAAAGATTTTTTTTAAATCTGTACAGCTATCTTGTGATTTCAGATTCAGAATACTTTTTTCAATCCCAAAGGGAAATGACTAATTTACACACATCTCCCACACCACACCCCCAGACAGGTGAGGCATTTATTTATTATTCCCATTTCACTCTCCCCTTCCAGCCTGGTCATTGGACAGCGATACAACACCATCAACACCTCTGTCCAGGTAGCAGGGAGGTGATCCTGTAAAGAGAAAATGTATATTCATTGAACAGAATTACAAATCCTTGGGAAGGTGAAACAGTCCCCAAAGCGAGGTTGATTTACTAAAACTGCAGACAGTCAAATATGGTGTATAGCAACCAATCAGCTGCTAGAATTTTTTGTAAAATTTAATTGAACAAGCTGAAGTTCCAAGCTGATTGGCTACCATGCACAGCTTTTGCACTCTCCAGTCTCGGTTCACACGGATGCGATTTCTGTTGTGACAGGTGCGAGTCTAATGCTAATTCTTGAGGAGATTTGGACTAGCTGGAGATATAATTCACACAGGAGTGCCAGTTCACACTTATGCCAATTCTATGCAGATCAGATGCAATCCGAAAAGCAGATTTGCATGGCATCGAAAAAAAGCATTATTTCCAAAGAAGGCCGTTCACATCGATCCGTTTAAAAAAAAAAAGGGTCCTTTGTGAGTTTAGTGTGGTGCAAATTTAATCTCCAGCTATGCCCAGTCCCCCCAGAAATCGCATTCAGTTTGCACCTGTCAACACAACTGGCATCAATTCGCACCGCATCACTGTGAACTGGGACGGACCCTTTTTTGACCGGATCAAATTCGCACCGCATATATGGGAACAGCTTTCATTGGAAATAATGTTTTTATTTATATAAAGATGACATGCAAATCTATGCATTTCGGATGGCATTTTATCCACATAGAATTGGCATACGTGTAAACCAGCACTCCTAGGTTTCAACTTTCTCGCTGTTTGAGCATCCGTGCCATATATTCAATAATCTGGAGGTGGATGGAATAGGAAATGTGTGAGATTTATGCACATTGGTAGATGAGGATATACTGCAGTTAGATTTTGCCTGGCCTGTTCAAGGTTCGCAGGGACAAAGATCAAAGATCAGACTGGAAAAAAGTTTTCTTCTCCTTGCAAAGGTTATCTACAAACCAAGTCTGGCGTGACCTGGTTTGGCCAATAACTGGCAAATTATAGGCAGCTTTGGTTTTAGCCAGGCCACCATTGCACTAGTGATACAATCAATGAAAACATCACTAAAATGTGAAGGCTCAAATCAGACAGCTTTATGTTAGTTCTCCCTTAAATGTTCTTTTTATAAACAAGTTCTTTAGTCTAACCCAGGGGTCCTCAAACTACGGCCCGCGGGCCACATGCGGCCCGCCGAGGACATTTATCCGGCCCAATCCACCCAGGGCCGGATTCCCGACAATCCAGGCTCGGGCCGGGGCCAGGTCGGCTCGGCTTCGGCAGGGAGCATATCCGCTCCGCTCCGCTCAAGCCGCCTCCCCCACCCCAGTAATGGAGGGCTCCGTGTGCCACGCTGCATGCTGGGAAGTGTAGTTCCCAGCACAGTCCCGCACAGAGACAGGAGGCGCGAAGAGTGACAGCGTGAGCGGAGGCTTCAAGCAACAGCCTACTAACAAGTGAGGACCCCACTGTCCCCCTGTCCACCCCACTGTCCCCCTGTTCCCCCCACTGTCCCCCCCACTGTCCCCCTGTCCACCCCTCTGTCCCCCTGTCCACCCCTCTGTCCCCCTGTCCACCCCACTGTCCCCCCCTCTGTCCACCCCTCTGTCCCCCTGTCCACCCCACTGTCCCCCCTCTGTCCACCCCTCTGTCCCCCTGTCCATCCCACTGTCCCCCTGTCCACCCCTCTGTCCCCCTGTCCACCCCTCTGTCCCCCTGTCCACCCCTCTGTCCCCCTGTCCACCCCACTGTCCACCCCAGTGTCCCCCTGTCCACCCCACTGTCCCCCCCTCTGTCCCCCTGTCCACCCCACTGTCCACCCCACTGTCCAACCCTCTGTCCCCCTGTCCACCCCACTGTCCCCCCCACTGTCCCCCCTCTGTCCACCCCACTGTCCCCCTGTCCACCCCACTGTCCCCCTGTCCACCCTACTGTCCACCCCTCTGTCCCCCTGTCCACCCCACTGTCCCCCTGTCCACCCCTCTGTCCCCTCTGTCCACCCCTCTGCCCCCCTGTCCACCCCACTGTCCCCCCCTCTGTCCCCCTGTCCACCCCACTGTCCCCCTGTCCACCCCACTGTCCCCCCCTCTGTCCCCCTGTCCACCCCACTGTCCTCCTGTCCCCCTGTCCACCCCACTGTCCCCCTGTCCACCCCACTGTCCCCCTGTCCCCCCCTCTGTCCCCCTGTCCACCCCACTGTCCCCCTGCCCCCCCCTCTGTCCACCCCTCTGTCCCCCTGTCCACCCCACTGTCCCCCTGTCCACCCCACTGTCCCCCTGTCCACCCCACTGTTCCCTTGTCCCCCCCCTCTGTCCACCCCTCTGTCCCCCTGTCCACCCCACTGTCCCCCTGTCCACCCCTCTGTCCCCCCCTCTGTCCACCCCTTTGTCCCCCTGTCCACCCCACTGTCCCCCTGTCCACCCCTCTGTCCCCCTGTCCACCCCACTGTCCACCCCTCTGTCCCACTGTCCACCCCTCTGTCCCCCTGTCCACCCCTCTGTCCCCCTGTCCACCCCTCTGTCCCCCCCTCTGTCCCCCTGTCCATCCCTCTGTCCATCCCTCTGTCCCCCTGTCCATCCCACTGTCCACCCCTCTGTCCATCCCACTGTCCCCCTGTCCACCCCACTGTCCCCCCCTCTGTCCCTCTGTCCACCCCCTGTCCCCCCCTCTGTCCCCCTGTCCATCCCTCTGTCCCCTGTCCATCCCTCTGTCCCCTGTCCATCCCTCTGTCCCCTGTCCATCCCACTGTCCCCCTGTCCATCCCACTGTCCCCCTGTCCATCCCACTGTCCCCCTGTCCATCCCACTGTCCCCCTGTCCATCCCACTGTCCCCCTGTCCATCCCACTGTCCCCCTGTCCATCCCACTGTCCCCCTGTCCACCCCTCTGTCCCTCTGTCCCCCTGTCCACCCCTCTGTCCATCCCACTGTCCCCCTGTCCATCCCACTGTCCCCCTGTCCATCCCACTGTCCCCCTGTCCATAATATATATATTATTATTTATTATTGATTCTTTTATTCTTTTGCACTACAAAAAAGATGTGTGCATAGGAATTTAGGAATTAGTTCATATTTTTTTTTAAACTATAGTGCGGCCCCCCAACAGTCTGAGGGACCGTGAACTGGCCCCCTGTCTAAAAGGTTTGAGGACCCCTGGTCTAACCTGACCATGCATGTCATAGTATGGATGAGAGTTAGACACAAAAATAAAATAAACAATTGATATGACCGTATCACAGGCTATTCAATAATATCTTCCCATCACTTTATTTCAGGAAAGGAAGGCATTCACTGAAACCTGCTGCCTTGAAACAAGGACATCCAATCTTCGAAGACATATTTATTTTTTACAGTCACATCAAACAAAAATGTATATATATGACAAATCAACGTATAAAAGAAATACATAAGATGCCAATGACTCACCTTCATGTATCCACAAAACAAATACAAATAAATATAATATTACAAGAACCCAAAAGACACAATATGAATGACCATCTTTATGTACAAGGAGCTCTGAGTGCGCCCTGCACAGAAACTAATACAGAATGGGAAGATGAAATGCTATTCAAGTTAGACCTGTCATTCACCATGGAGCTTTACCGAATGCAAAAACCTAGTAGACAGGACAGTTTTGCCCTCTTAATTTGTGAATACTAGTCTGAATCATCACATATAGCAATTAAAAAGGCATTTAGAAAGATGCTGTCTTCCAGCCCTCTTCGTGCCTTTCAATTGTGTCTGGGAGAGTAAGGTCCCTTTCACGTGGCCAGCTTTTTGCGGGTTCCAGATTAACTGGGTTGTGCGGCATCGGCCACTGTCAACCTGCCATATGCTGATTGCACAACCAAAAGCTGCTGATTGCACGTAATCATACAGTGCGATTAGCTGCGATTTTGGGGCAGATGTCTGAGCCTGGATGCAGTCAGCTGTATCCAGGCTCGGATATCTGTCTTGAAACCTCAGCGAATCCCTCTGTGTGTGGCTACATGCAATCAGCAGCAGCTGTGAGCCCACCATTAGATGAACTGGGCTGAGCGGCCGATGATAAATAACCCAGTCATTCCTGCAGAATTCAGAAGGAATCCACTGGAATTCAGAAGCCGCAACAAACCGGTCGTGTGAAAGGGGCCTTAAGGCAGGGTTCACACCTATGGGAATTGGATGTTGCTTTCTCCGCATCCAATTCGCATAGCAGGAGAATGTAACTGGCTCTCTATGGAGCCGGTGTACATATCTCCGGGGCAGCTGCAGAGCGCACTGCATTTTTGGCTCAGTTTCAGGGTGGAATTCAGGCAAAGAATCGGCCCTAATTTGTTCCTGAAACAGAGAACAGGGACGCAAAGCGTTCCTGTGCGATCCACGACCGGTTTAGGTGTGAACCAAGCCTTAAGGACAAGTTTATACTTAAAGTGATTGTAAGGGTTAGGTTTTTTTTTAAAATAACAAACATATCATACTTGCCTCCACTGTGCAGCTCGCTTTGCACAGATTGGCCCCGAACCTCGTCTTCTGGGGTCCCCCGGTGGCTTTCGCGGCTCCTCCCCACATCAGATAACCCCCTGGGAGAAGCGCTCTCCCGAGGGGTTTGCCTTGTAGGCGCGCACCCGAGTCCAGCATTCGACGTCCATAGCCGCTGAATGTATGACTTGGCCCTGCCCCCGGGTCATTGGATTTGATTGACAGCAGCGGGAGCCAATGGCTGCGCTGCTATTAATCTATCCAATCAAGAGCAGAGAACCCCAGGAAGAGAGACTGCGCGTCCCCGCCGGGTCAAGTACCAGGGCTCAAGTACCAGGGCTCAAGTAAGTAAAACGGGGGGGCTGGGGGGCCAGGTGTTTTTTCACCTTCATGCATAGGATGCATGAAGGTGAAAAAACACGAAGGTTTACAACCCCTGTAAGAAAAAAAAGCAGCAGCCCGCCCTCCTTGACTCCCTAGCCTAATCCAATCTAGACCGCAGTGACCTCTTCTGCTTCAAAATCTTCTACAGTGCCTGCGACATAAACTTCAATGGGGTTGTACTCCTAGCCTCTTGTAGTATAAAAGAGTATGGCCATATTCAAGTCCAGAGGAACTCACTGGGCAGTACTGCTAAATATTATGGTGCAGTGGGGGGGGGGGGGGGGGGGGTGGGGGGAGGGGGGGTAAACATCTGAGAAGGCCACCATTGTGAGCAATGGTTAGTAATCATCTGGGTGGGGAGTGTCTGGGTTAGACACTTTCACACTGGCTTTCGCTCCATTCACTCCTATGGGGCAGCAGATGTCAGCGGTGACATGTCTGCTGACACCCACTGCTATCCGATCTGCCAAATCCAGGCGGATGGTGACCCTATTTCCCATGCACCTTGCGGATCCACTGAAAATGGACAGGCAGTCCGTTTTCATCCGATCTCCCCATAGAGGAGAGCGGGACTCTGACAGGTCTGTCTCAGCATAGTGAGCAGAGACGGACCTGTCATCTGCCTGCTCAGTAGAGCGATCCCCCACTGAGCACAGCAGAGTCCACCGAGCGGACCGCCCATGTAAAGGGACCCCAAGGAGGATGATTTTTTTTGTAAATGTGAACTTATGCAGAGATCTTAAAAACTGTTGCTATAAAAACAATGATTTAGTTAGCTGTATACAGCACTCCCAGATAGAAGCTAAAATGTGCTGCTGTAAGGGCTTTAAGAAAGCTCAATGTTTTGTAAGGGCCTGCAGAATGCGCTACTTTTCAGACAAGCTTTGACATATTAAAATAAAAAAAATGACCCCGTCTACTAAAGGCCTAAAGCAGTTTTGTGAGGCTGCAAAGTTGCACAAATCTTAGTGTAGTTTCACTTCTACAGTGTTCTGTATTGCATAAAACATTAAAATGAACAATGATGTACCTGGCAAAACATGTATCTTTAACCCATTGCACAGCTGCATGTACCAAGTACTCTTCTGATAACAGCTTCCTTATAACAGTTAGCTCCACCCCCCCACCAGCCCATCTGTGGGCTGTAGATGGTGGTTAATGAGGCATGAGTTAGATGTTCCCTGCAGAAGAAAAACATTTAGGCCTCATGCACACTGGACGTTATAAAGACACCAGCTTTGCAGTGAGTTTTTTAATGTTTTTTGCAATAGCGGTTTAGCGTTTTTCAGCGTTCGTTTTTTTTTTTTCAATTGGATCAAAAACGTTAAAGTGGATGTAAACCCAATGTCATCCTTTCTAAACTACTGCCATAGGGGTTATCTATAAGGATATACATGCCTCCTGCATGTATCTTTACCTGTAAAATGTCTCCCCTCTGTCTGTTATGAGACCCGAAAAACTACATATTCTGTGGGTGGGTCTGTTGTCTGGAGCTCGGTGGGTGGAGTCGTGATGTCAGTAGACTCCCCGCCCACCTCTATACTCCCCTTGTCAATGTGCATTTTCTCCTGTGTATTTCTTACACTGAACTTCTGCTATGATCTCTAACATCCAGTGAAAAGACAGGAAAGTAACCACATGACTTCAGCATGTCAAACCATGGTGAGGTGTGGAACAGCCAATCCTTGCAGAGCTGCTGAAGAAAGGAGTGGGGGTAGGAATTAAAAAATAATGCATGTCTTATGTACACGAGATGTAAATCACCTGTCACTCACAGCAAGGGGGAGGATTTGACAAAGTTTTTCTCTTTGTCAAGTTTTATCTCACTGAACAATAAAAGGATTGCTCAGAGCTGGATTAACGCTTTGTGGCAAGACTGGGCTCAAATCATAGGAAATCTTATACTCTACATTATTACATCCACTTTAAACACTGGTGAGCCACGTTTTTAAACGTTTATCAGCATTTATTGGCGTCTTTAAACGCCTCTCAGAACCGACTAGTTTTGGGCGGTTTTTCCAACCAAAAACAGTTGATATCAGCCTGTGTGTGCATGGACACATAGGATAACATGATGGGGAGTTTATCGACTGTAGAAAAAAAAAAAACGCCTGAAGCCAAAAACAGTAGCTGTAAAAACGTCCAAAAACGTCTAGTGTGCATGAGGCCTTAAAATCATAGTCCACCTTTCTGGCTGTATTTCATGTTGAATCCATAATTAGGGTAAAACATTAAACATGGTCACATTTCACAGCTAGCCCCTTCCCCAGCCCATTCAATAAAATAGGTGTATTTTTAGAAAAGGTGGGTTAGGCTTTTAGTGTATTTAAAGAAAAAGGTTTTGCCTAATCTAGAATGAAAAACACCCATGAACATGTCTTAGTTCTTCTACAGGATCCTCAGCCATCCAGACCCCTGCAGTCAGCTGAAAATCATAACACTTTCCAGCGCAGGAAGTGGAGCAGGTTACTTTTTCATGCTGTAAAAAAAGATTATCCATTCTATAGGCAAATTTACAGCAGCACTTTCACAAGTTAAATCTCATAGGGAAAAAAATAATAACTTCCACTGAAAGGGAACGCCACTACTCTAGGTTTATTGGAAGTAGATGGGGTCACTGTAGCATGTACATATCACACACACAGCCTTCATGAACATTTCAGGGACACTTTAGTCTCCGCTTCCCTGTGCCTGGGTATCAAAAAATAATCTTGTGGATTTGTTTGAATAGGTCTGACACCTAGTGGAAGCAAAGTAAAACAAACAGACATCTTAAATTCTCGAGGCTTTAAAGTAGAACTATGGGTAAAACTTTTTTTTCCCCCATTTTGGGTAGAGCAAGAGAGGGTTAGAACCCCCGTCAGATTCCCTCCCTCCCCCACCATCTGTGTCCCATTGTGGAGATTTCCCTTCACTTCCTGTCTAATAGCCAAAACAGGAAGTGAGAGAAAATCCCTGAAAATTAAGGGAATTTATTGAGGACCACCAGTGTCCCTTTAGGAAGATTTCACTTCTATTACTTTTCTGGGGACAACCCAAAATTTGGGATTTTATTTTACTTTCAATGATAAATAGTAAACAAGGTGGGCGATTTTCCCTAATGGGGGCACAGGCAGCAATAAAAACTGACAAGTGTTCTAATCCCTCTCCTATCTGAAGCTAAAAACTTTTGCCTCTAGTTATACTTCAAAGTAGAATAAAGGCAAAATATCCCCCCCCCCCCCCCATTTTGGATAGAGTAAGGAAGGGTTATAACCCCGGTCAGGTCCCCCCCCCCCCCCCCCCCACCTGTGTCCCTTTGGGGAGATGTCCCTTCAATTTCTGCCCCATAGTCAAAACAGGAAGTGAGGGAATCTCTGGTAGTCACCAAAACTAGTGTCCCCATTGGAAGACTTCCCCTCCATCCCTGTTTTGGGGACAACCCAAAATATAGGATTTTTTTTAGTTTCACTTTTGATGAGAATAGTAAATATGACAAATCGAAAGGATGAATCACCCCAACAGAGGCACAGACTGCAATAAAAACCTGACAGCTGTTCTAATCCCCCTCCACTCTATCCAAAACTAAAACAAAAAATTGTCTTTAGCTATACTTTAAGGTGACTGTGCAGCGACAAATGCCGATTGCCCGAACCTCTCTGACTTTAGTACTTTCTGAAAGACTGACCCAGAACAAAATCAAAACATGACAGCCAGGAAACTAGCATTTTCAGATTAGAAAGTCAGCAGTGGAAGTCTCCATGCAGTTTTAGATCCCTTTACAGCAAGCCTGTCGCTTTTTGAAAAAGGTGGGTCAGCAAATCCCCTACCGGGTGCCATTGTCCCCTACTACAGGGTGCAGTATTGAAGTTGTGGTTGACAGGAGGAACCATGGCAACCAGTGGATAGCAGCATTGCTCCCAGCTCTGCGGGACAGTAAGGTTTTAACTCAACACCTGCTGAAGAAATATACCACTTCCTCTATTACAGGGAAATATTGTCTGAATTTCTTTTAGAGAAGTTTCAGGGTAGCTTTAAAGTGATTTTAAACCAATTATTTTTTCTATTTTTTTTAAATAACATGTTACTTACCTGCTCTGGGCAATGGTTTTGCACAGAGCAGCCCCTATCCACCTCTTCTCGGTGTGCCACCATAGGAAGCCGCTTGCTATAGTGGCATAGCTGTGGGTTCAATCCCTGAGCTGAGCTGCCTGCATCTATAGACACAGACAGTATGGCTTGGTCCCGGCCATTGCTCCCTTGTCACAGGATTTTATTGACAGCAGTAGGAGCCAATGGCTCATGCTGTTGCCTCTCTGTCCTGTGAGGAGGGAGAGAGCCACTGCTTTCAAGCACAGAGCTAGATCGACATCAGGCTCAGGTAAGTATAAGAGAGAGTACCGGTGGGGTGGGGTGGTTGGGTAAAGAAAAAAAAAAAAACCTTCTACCTATACAACCACTTTAAACATCTAGTAGGAGGTGGACCCCAACCCTCTCCACCAATCTGTGCTTAGTGTAGTTTTGCAGCCAAGCAGCACTTTTCTAAATTCGACATCATAAATCAACCATAGCCACCTTCTGAATATCATTACAGTGACAGTCCCATCATACACTGCAAGCCAAAACTTGCCAGCTGCGTATTTATACTTTTCATTTTGGCGTGGTTTAGTCAACAGGGCACATTTCTAAAAGCTTGCAAATCTACAGGAATAACGTTTTCCAACAGGAGGTTGAAATATACTGGTCATCCATGCATAGTGGAACCAACAATGGGCAATCTGTGATGACAAATGTGATTGAGGCAGCACAGTGGATTATGTCCTCGACAGGTCACTAGCTACGAGTCAATCGATTAGCTGCATTCCCATTATTTTTTGGTCAGCCCACCCCCTGCAGGTGATGGGGCATTCCTGGGTTCTAATGTGTATTGGTCCAGCATACAAAATGGCTGTGTCCAGTAGACAACAAGTGCACTTCAAATATGTCCAGACATGCTGACATATTTTAGTCATTTGCCTTATTTTTTTTTTCATAGCTTCCTGGGCTGTTTTGTCCATTAATGAGCACTGCCTTCCTCCAGACGTATCCGTGCTGGGTCTGTAAATTTGGCGGTCAGCAGGTAGAAGAGGGTAGGCCCTGGAACCAGTGCGAGAAGAGGCAAGTCCCATTCCAACTTATCCATTCTGGAAATGGAGATGATCCCATATGCATGCACTAGCCAATGGCTGAAGAGGACAATCAATCTTTTCTTCTTTATCAGAAGATGCTTAAAAGACTGGAACAAAAGTAAAACAAACAAAAAAAAAAAAAAAACCATGATGGTCTGTTTCTATTGTATTTATGACATACAAAACAATTGTAAACAAAAAGCAATGTATATATTCTATGCAAAAGCAGTACATTATATACTCTGTACCCAAATTGTACTACTGGAGAGTGTTCATTCATCCCCACTTTACTATATTAATAACAGCAGGTAAAGGCAGCATGAGCAGTCCAGCCAAAAAGGACTATGGGTAAGAAGCCATAGATGGCACACTTTTATTTCCTGCAACCACGGGAAATTAAAAAAACAACAAAAAAAAAAAAAAAACAACACACCACTGCTCGATTCCACCATTAACACAGTCAGTGTTGATGAGGGAATCCCACTGCTGAACTATCCCTGCCAGGAGCACATAGTGATTATTGCTAGCGGCTATAGAGCAGCTGGTAATAAAATCACATGAAAAATCCAACAGGCTGGTTGTAGCAAAGTTGATCAATCGATCAACCTGGGTAAAATCAGCTTACCCATACATAGTTAGAATCTCAGCCGGTCCCTGCTGAACCGGCTGAGATTCACACAGTCTATGGCTGGCTTTACAGCAACCAATCAGGTTTCATCCTTCAATCAGTGCAAGGAAATTACTTATGATAGGAGCCTTAGATTTCCCAAATTATGCCTAGTGGCACTTACCACTGGAGCCCCACAGTGTATGTATGTATGTATACAATTTTACACACCACTGTCCACTCAATGCCTGTCAGATTTATGTATTCAAATCTTCTGGCAGTAAACGCAATAAATGGTCCCTTGAGTGTACAGCCGTGGCCAAATGTTTTGAGAATGACACACATTAATTTTCACAGTCTGCTGCCTTAGTTTTTATGATTGCAATTCATCTGATCACTCTTCATAACATTGTGGAGTATATGCAAATTGCCATGTCCCTCTTTGCCATGAAAATGAACTTAATCCCATAAAAAAACATTTCCATTGCATTTGTGAAGAAGGCTTCAGGGCGCCCAAGAAAGTCCAGCAAGTGCCAGGACCGTCTCACACAGACGATTCAGCTGTGGGATCGGGGCACCACCAGTGCAGAGCTTGCTCAGGAATTGCAGCAGGCAGGTGTGAGTACGCCTGGTGTCAAGAAGGGCAGCAAAGAAGCCACTTCTCTCCAGGAAAAAACATCAGAGACAGACTGATATTCTGTAAAATGTACAGGGATTGGACTGCTGAGGACTGGGGTAAAGTCATTTTCTCTGATGAATGCCCTTTCCGATTCTTTGGGACATCCGGAAAAAACCTTGTCTGGAGAAGAAAAAGTGAGCGCTACCATCAGTCCTGTGTCATGCCAACAGTTGAGCATCCTGAGACCATTCATGTGTGAGGTTGCTTCTCAGCCAAGGGAGTGGGCTCACTCACTTTTTTTGCCTAAGAACACAGCCATGAATAAAGAATGGTTCAAAAAAAACCCAAAAAAAAACCACATACTCCAAGAGCAACTTCTCCCAACCATCCATGAACAGTTTGGTGATGAACAATGCCTATTCCAGCATGACGAAGCACCTTGCCAAAAGACAAAAGTGATAACCAAGTGGCTTGGGAGACAAAACATCAAAATTTTAGGTCCATGGCCTTCATCTTATTGAGAACTTGTGGTCAATCCTCAAGAGGCTGGTGAACAAAACAACCCCACAAATTTCAGATCAGATTATATATCACTCCAACGACATGCTGGTAGGTTAATTGGCCCTGGTATATGAATGTGAGTTAGGGACCCTAGATTGTAAGCTCCTTGAGGGTAGGGACAGATGTGAATGTACAATGTATATGTAAAGCGCTGTGTAAATTGACAGCGCTATACAAGTACCTTAAATAATAATAATCATATATAATAACCTCTGTGCTAACTTTATTCTCTATAAACTACCATCACAATGTTTATACAGGCAACAGGCGGTGGTCTAGTATGCAAATACTCTGCTCATTAATGTTGCACTTTAAATTACGAGCCAATCATAAGTCACGAAAAGAGATATGCTATGTACACACGATAGGATTTTCCGACAACAAAATCCATGGATTTTTTCCGAACGATGTTGGCTCAAACTTGTCTTGCATACACACGGTCACACAAATGTTGTCAGAAATGACGAACGTCAAGAACGCGGTGACGTACAACACGTACGACGAGCCGAGAAAAATGAAGTTCAATAGCCAGTGCGGCTCTTCTGCCCGATTCCGAGCATGCGTGGACTTTTGTGCGTCGGAATTGTGTACACACCATCGGAATTTCCGACAACAAGTCTTGCTGTCGGAAAATTTGAGAACCTGCTCTCAAACAATTGTTGGCGGAAATTCCGACAACAAATGTTCTATGGAGCATACACACGGTCGGACTTTCCGACAACAAGCTCACATCAAACATTTGTTGTAGGAAAGTCCTATTGTGTGTACGGCCCAGAAGAGCCAAGTGCCAGTTTTCTACAAAAAAAATAAATAAAAAAATTGCATATTAGAGCATCTGGAAGATAACAGGAGTTGTGCAGCCACTGCAAGATTCCTACACAAACATTATGATGCCACTCATAAGAATAAGGTGATTGCAGAGTCAGTTGAACAGCGGGATATTGCTAAATTGTAAGTTTTTTATATAATAAGGCCCAATTGACACCTCTGCTTAGAGATGTCAGCAGATTCCTATTGCAAAAATGTGTGGATCTACGTGTAAAGAATCACAAGTGAGTGCAAACAGCTGCGGCCACTCAGCCTGTACAAAGCAATGATGGGGTGCCAGGAGCTTCAGCTATCTGCTGCTGTTCGCATGCATCAGGATATCCAGCGGTTAGCTGTGGGCAGGGACATATAACCAGCCCTGGACATTGATCTTTTGTTCCTAACCACAAGTAAATGCTGGATGCCATGCCATAGCTCAGGTCAGCCTATCAGTGCTTTGTACAGGCTGAGAACCCGCAGCCATTTGCGCATGCCTGTGATTCCTGCCATAGAAATCTGCTGACAGCCCTAATCTCAGATGTAAACGGGGCCCATCAATTGCAGATCTTATACACTAGAACAGGGGTCTGCAAACCTTCTAAACCAAAGGGCCAGTTTACGGCCCTTTAGACCAGGGCTTGACAAATTTGCTTGGAATCTAGGAGCCAGCTAAAAAAGTTAGGAGCCAGGTTTTTTTTAAACGACCGACAAAGCTTTATTTTCAATATAAAAAATAACTAATCTTAAATTTACACAGAAAAAGACCGCCCCGCTAGAGGCCCGAATAGCGTCACTAAAACTACGGTAAAGCGGCGCTAAAAATAGCGCCGCTTTACCGCCAACGCCCCCCCGCGGCTCGGTGTGAAAGGGCTCTAAGGGTCCGATCAGGTCCGCCTGAAAAACAGACAGGCGAACCTGATCAGACAGCCCGTGTGAAAGGGGCCAAGCAGGGAGATAACAAATAAATTAATTTTAATTAGGAAAAAAATAAATAAACAGTTTTTATATAAATATAAATAAATAAAATCTATTACGAAAAAAAAAAAAAAGGCTATCCCCACATTCACTTCCTTCTCTTCTCCACTTTGGTAAGGAGATGGGCAGTGAAAACAGGCAGGTATTTCGCATTAGCATTGCATTAGCATTGCTGGTTGCAATACCAACGGCCACCACAAGATGGCGCCAGATTTCAGAAGGACTCCAGAACTACCGAAGAAGGCCGCAAAGCCGGGGCCTCAATTACCGGCCGGCGCGGCCCGACGCGATCGCACGGGGGGGGGGGTCTATGTCCGTACAGAGACAGGATACCCCCAGCTGTGCTGCCCCAGGCGCCAGGTCGCTAATTCTAGTCGCAAATGCGACCTGGCACCCGGGTTTTGTCGAGCCCTGCTTTAGACCTTTGGGGGGCCAGACTGTGGCCAGTGGGAGTAGAAATGCAATATAGAATAATGCCCCATTGATGGTGTCAGTGAGAAGAATAATGTCCCATCTTTGGTGTCAGTGGAGGAACAGTGCCTCATATCAGTGGGAGAAATAATGTCCCAAGGGCCAGATAAAGGCAAACAAAGGGCCACATCTGGCCCCCGGGCTGCAGTTTGGAGACCACTGCAGTAGAACAATGAGAAGAGCACAAACTAAAGTAATGATGCTGATTTCTTACCTCTATCTCTGAAGCAGACATGTATACCGCCAGGGTTATTAAAGATAATACCAGAATAATGTATGGAAAGGCATAATCTTAAAATGATAAGAAAGAAAACGTCAGATGATGGAAAAATCGCTGCCTACTGAATGGTTATACATAACTAATGCAAGTTGTGACACAGGAATACACGGATAATAAAGAATTCAAACGTATACAGAGAAGACAATATACTATTCTCTGCTAAAACCATCTGTGGTGCTTTTAACAGTTTTATGCATGTGCTGAATTTTAAAACGGTGTTTCCTCCTTAGCTGCCATAAACAAAACAAATTGCATTACTGACTTTTACATCACAATACTCACTCACTATTAAAGCGCAGTCATATAATGCCACTTGAAGTGGTAAATTGATAGTGCTGGAACCCTAAAGCGCAACGTTACCCATAACAACTTGATAAAAAGAGAATGTTCTTTAGCGAAGGAACATACATTCCACATTAATAATAATGCTACCAAAGTTAGTGTGTGCTGTAATTCCCTCCAGCATTTCTCCAGTTTCTTCTTGCTGGAGGCTGCCATTTTGCTGAAGTCCAGAGCCCCTGAACAGCAGTAAATCATAAAGCAGAACTAAACCCATTGATTCAATAGTTTGCAAAAACCGTTACATTCCTGGAATGCCGGGATTGCCAACTGTCACATTTGCTTGTGTCCTCAACCAAATTGTCAAACCATCAAATGTCTGGTGTCATAACTGATCACATGTGCAGTACCATGGCAGTTGCAGATCAAACAGCAGCAGCTTCCTTGCCTGCAAGGCTGCATTCACACCTGAGCGTAGCGTTTTTGCGCACTTTTCTGGCATTTAAGCATGTTTATATGCATGATTTTGGCGCAATTCAGCTTGTGCAAGCTGGTAAGCGCGACATTCGTGTGTTGGTGGATAGTCACTTTGTTTGTCAGTGTGATTTGCCATCATCACAAGAAAGATTCCCTTTCATTGACTGTTTGCTCCTTTTTTTATACGGTTGATGTGATGCCATTACATGCTACCTTTTGGGGAGAAAAAAACCCAAAAAAGCCCATACCAGTTCATGTGGACTATTAAAATCATAATACGATTTGACATTACTGGCTCATATGACATGGGCATTAAGTGGTTAATATTACTACTTAACCACTTGCACCTAAACCCCTCTCCTGCCCAGACCAATTTTCAGCTTTTAGCGCTGTCACTCTTTGAATGACAATTGCACGGTCATGCAACACTGTACCCAAATTAAATTTTTATTATTTTTTTTCCCCATATATAGAGCTTTCTTTTGGTGGCATTTGATCACCTCTGGATTTTTTATTTTTTGTTTAAAAAAAAAAATACAAAACAGTTTTATATTTTTTTTATTAATTTAGCAAACAGGTAATTTTTCTCCTTCATTGATGTACGCTGATGAGCACCGATAGGCTGCATTGATGGGCACCGATAAGGCGACACTCATGGGCAATGATAAAAGGCGGCACTGATAGGCAGCACTGCCTCTTCCTCTTTGGGACCGATGTGACTACTACTACTAAAAAATATTAAATAATAAACAACTAAACACCCTGACCCCCAAAAAGGTATTGTTATTTTATTAATAATAAAATATTTTTAGGCGGTTATCATTCATGTATTATTACATATTAATTCATTTTATTTATGATGATTTTTAGCAATTTGTGTATTTATTTTACATTTAAATTTATTCATAAATTACTACCATTTTATTTTTTCCTTTTTTTATTTGAGCAGAAAAAACGCACAACAAAATGCGTACAAAAAACACGTGAATGACGCGTTTTCATTCATTTTAATGAGAATAAAAAAAACGCACCAAAAACACTCAAATCTGCCCGATTCGAGCTACAAAAAAAAAAAAAAAGTTTCAGAACATTTGAGCTTCAGGCGACTTGGAGTGGACATGTGAACCATCTCCATAGAGAATCATTGATTATTTTTTAAATATTGAAGTGCTACACAAGAGTTTGAGACCAAAGGGTAGCAGTTTATTCCAAATGTGTATAAAGTGCTTAAAGTGATTGTAAAGTCTTGTTTAAAAAAATAAAATAAAAACATACATACATACATACATACATACATACATACATGTCATACTTACCTCCTCTGTGCAGTTGATTTTGCACAGAGCAGCTCAGATCCTCCTCTTCACGGGTCTCTCTTTGGCGCTCCTGGCCCCTCCCTCCTGTTGAGTGCCCCCACAGCAAGCAGCTTGCTATTGGGGCACCCGAGCATAGCTGCAGCTCCGTGTGTCCATTCATACATGGAGCTGCCCCCTCTCTCTCCTGATTGGCCAACTGACTGACAGCAATGGGAGCCAATGGCACCACTGCGGTGTCTCAGCCAATCAGGAGGGAGAGTCCTGGACAGGTAAGGGACTCGTGGACATCGCTGGACAAAGATGGGGCTCAGGTTAGTATTAGGGGGGCTGCTGCACACAGAAGGCTTTTTATCTTACATTGGAATCAATGGGGAATAAGTACAGCGCTGCTCCAATGGTGTTATAAAGATAGTTACACAATAAGCGGCTAACACGCCTCTAAGACATAGGTAGAAGTAAATTAATCAGAAAATATGTAGTGTAGCGCTATGCGTATAAATAATAAAAGATATGAAAAACAGAAAGTTAGGCTCGAGCCATCTCTCAATGGCCAGCAAATAAACAAGGAATACTTCAAAATTAAATAAAAAAGTGACTCAATGCAGAAAGTGCACTATATGTTACAAAATGACATGTAAAATATAATAATTACAATACACCAGTGAAGAGTGAAAAGACAAGACCAAATTTTTTATCCATTTATAATCAACCGAAAAAGTCCATAAATATTTAGAAAATGTGTTCCTGATGAAAATCAAAAACCACCACCAACAGTCTCTGAGGGTTAACTGGTGAAGACAACAATGGAAAGCTTCTGGTAGGTGAAAAGGTAAACACCAAATGAAATGAGACGTCTGAGTATATGACAGGACCATCACCAGAGCATCTGAGGAGGCTTACCGGAAGCAGGGGACTTGAAAAGACATACGTCTTACAAGTCTCAAAAAGCTTGTTTAGCCGCCAGGGCTGGCAAGATGGATCATCGGGTATCCACAACTTCAAATAGGGGGGAAGGGAAGATCTGTCACAGCTTCAACCGTCCAGACGTTTCAGCAGGCCAACCGGATGTTTATTTAAAAACCATGAGAGAAATAAAGCTCACATGGCATAATATTGTTTAAAAAGCATGCATTTATTAGAATAATAAAAAGGGAACACTCACATGATATAAGATCGTAAACGGCTCAAATTGTATCAAACGCGGTGATCATAGGGGGTCCACCCAACATGTTTCGGCTAACGAGCCTTCATCTGGCAGATGAAGGCTCGTTAGCCGAAACATGTTGGGTGAACCCCCTATGATCGCCGCGTTTGATAAACGGCTCAAATTGTATCAAACGCGGTGATCATAGGAGGTCCACCCAACATGTTTCGGCTAACGAGCCTTCATCTGGCAGATGAAGGCTCGTTAGCCGAAACATGTTGGGTGAACCCCCTATGATCGCCGCGTTTGATACAATTTGAGCCGTTTACGATCTTATATCATGTGAGTGTTCCCTTTTTATTATTCTAATAAATGCATGCTTTTTAAACGATATTATGCCATGTGAGCTTTATTTCTCTCATGGTTTTTAAATAAACATCCGGTTGGCCTGCTGAAACGTCTGGACAGTTGAAGCTGTGACAGATCTTCCCTTCCCCCCTATTTGAAGTTGTGGATACCCGATGATCCATCTTGCCAGCCCTGGCGGCTAAACAAGCTTTTTGAGACTTGTAAGGCGTATGTCTTTTCAAGTCCCCTGCTTCCGGTAAGCCTCCTCAGATGCTCTGGTGATGGTCCTGTCATATACTCAGACGTCTCATTTCATTTGGTGTTTACCTTTTCACCTACCAGAAGCTTTCCATTGTTGTCTTCACCAGTTAACCCTCAGAGACTGTTGGTGGTGGTTTTTGATTTTCATCAGGAACACATTTTCTAAATATTTATGGACTTTTTCGGTTGATTTTTTATCCATTTATAATTTGGTCTTGTCTTTTCACTCTTCACTGGTGTATTGTAATTATTATATTTTACATGTCATTTTGTAACATATAGTGCACTTTCTGTATTGAGTCACTTTTTATTTAATTTTGAAGTATTCCTTGTTTATTTGCTGGCCATTGAGAGATGGCTCGAGCCTAACTTTCTGTTTTCATATCTTTTATTATTTATACGCATAGCGCTACACTACACATTTTCTTTTTATCTTACATACATTACTTACAATACATTAAGATAAAAAAAATAAAATAAAAACCCTTCTGCCTTTACAACCCCTTTTAGCCAACACGGGCCCACGAAACTCCCCCTTCATCAGGGCCCAGCTGTAGGCAAGGCAGCCTGAAGCTCAAAGAATATCCTCTTTTCAAGGTAGATTTCAGATTTCTATTGTACTACCCTCTTATTCCTGCTCTGTCCCTTTTTTTTTTTTTTTTTTTTTTTTTAACCTTACAGAGAGTAAAAAAGGAGCTCAGGGTTAGTGGGCAAGTGAATGAACTACCTAGAAAAGAGGATATTATTCATCTGTGGACACCCAGGCTGCCTTGCTGGGTCATGATGAAGGGGGATTTTTGTGGCCCCTGAAACATGTTGGCTTATGCACTCCAATATAAATGACTCTGACAACCCCCAACCTACAACTGTGTAGCAATGCAGGCACTCTTTGTGCACAAACTTACTATTCCTTCAATATTAACCCTTTCAGGTTGACCGAACGCAAATATGCGGCCCCACCGGACTGGGCTTTTTTTCCACCATGGGGCAGCATATTTGCATATCTCCCTTTGTGCTGGAAGCGCGCCGCACGGCGCGCCCCCAGTACAGAGATTGGGCACTCTGAGAGTCCCAGACCCCATTCAAACGCTCAGGACCCAGAACATCCAATTCAAAACAGAAACAGATTTCAAAAGGGCAATTTTCAACAGTTTATGATTTAATAAGCTTGTTAACTTACATAGTAATCCACCTCCTACTGCCTGGATCACTGTAAGGATTGGGAAAAAATACAGTGCTGCGTAGATACTTTTAAACCGATCTGACTTTCCCAGCCCACAGGCGATCTTCTTTATTAGCAGAGGTCGCAGCAGCATCATTAACACCAAGCAGAACGCATAATAAATAAAAACAATTGTGTACCTGTGGGAAACAGCAAGAGAGAGGTTTTGCAGGATTTTTTGTTTGGGGATATATAAAACTATTCAGACATAAGTCCGTGCATATGGCTTTCAGCAGTTATCAGATATTAGTACCGACCAAAGGGACAAGCTCAAAAATAAATAAACAAAATAAAAACATAAAAAAGGGAAGAAGAAGCTTTTGCTGCAAGGTTCTCACCCTTTATCACGCTCAATGGAGTGATAATTAATTGATAAGAGTACAATGTTGAGTGAACCAAGCAGTATGGAAGACCCCTCAGAAGGTCCCATTGGAGCCGTTCTAGGATCTCCGCTAGTCCGTTCACATAACGCCTTGTATTTAGTGATCAGGATACACATTTTTTCATGAATGGACGAAGGGAAAGAAAGGGAAGAGAGAATGATCCCTGTACTGTGCTATAGCCAGAACAGTCCCAGAAAAAAAACAGTGCCAACTGTAATATCCATGAATAAAAAGTAGAAATCTTAGCATCCCCAGCAGCCATCCTGATCTAGTATAACCAGCATTAGAGGTAACCTATCTGGACACAGCAAAAGAAGTTCCATTTTAAATTCTGGGAGAATTGATTGAATTATGTTAGTTGGCTTTAGTGCACTTTTGCATTAGAACCCTACTTCTCAACTTTTCTGAATATACTTTGCCAAAACTGGGTTTACATATACCCAGTAGCGGTTCCCAGCCTGGAGTCCGGTGCGTTTGTTCACAGGTTCAGGTGCAAATCAGGTCCAAATTTTTGCCTGAATTCGCACCTGAACCGGACCCAAACACGCACAAGACCCTTTTGGAATGCGTACTGCAGCCAACCTCGACATGTGAGGAGAGTTGGCGACAATAGCATGTCATGCGAACCCGGCCTTAATGGTGTGCCTTCAGAAACTTTCACCATGTGGCCTCCTTGCACTGCCCCTTTATTTAAAAGAGAGAAAGACACCCTTCTAAAAAAAACAAAATATATCTATATACACACATACATTAATAAATAACGCTTTCGAGCTCATGCCTCACCATGTTATCATAAGCACCAAATTGTAAATTATTCGATTTCTTAGTCTAAAGTCGTGTTTTTTAATAATATCTATTTAATAAATTGTGTAATTTTATCATAAATAGCATGTAGTTATACCTACCTATTATACCTACAAAGTTCCATGTAAAAATGTGCACAATGTAGTTATAAAGGTTTTATTTGATTCCTTGGGCAATTTTGATCCATATATCATTAAAGCTGCAAAAAAACTGCCTTAAAACAAAGCCCTCCAGCGGGCACCGTTAGTGACGTCACTGGCTGCTACTAAAGTAAATATTTCCTAAACGGTGCACGGTACAGTAAGCATCTACTAATATATTATCACAGTACAAATCAAGTACTAAAAGATGTTTGTGACTCCTCACCAACAGGCCTTCATGAATGTGTCATTACACAAAAAGGTGTAGTAATGATGTCACTACTAAATAAAATGGTTTTTAATCATTTATTGCATGCTATAAGTGTTATACTTACAGAGGGTAAACTGCTTCTTGTGTACAGTGCACAGTGTTGACATAGTCTGGACTGGGATTATACAACATTGTGTACCAATCAGAAAGCTTCTCCACCCCACAGGAGCGAATGTGCAAGTATCCAACTGGTTCACTGACCAGTAATGTTATTAGGGCAGCTACTGTGCATTCAAACAAGGCTGTGATGTGTTGGAAAAATGCACTAGAACTAAAAATAAAGAACAGCAGACTTAAAGAAAAAGTAAAAAAGGAAGGTAAAGTCAATATAATAAATGCAAATATAATAAATAAAATACACAACTATGATTATTACAGCAACAGATGACAGCCTCAAAGCAAACCATAGTGAAGGCTTGGAGGACCACGACACTTTGTATGCTTGAGACCAAAAACAGGACGACCCAAGTCATGATTCACAGTAAAATAGAAGCTACTATTCTGGACACAATCCCTAAACATTGCAAAGTTTGGAAGCCACGGGTTCACCACTTCCTTCCAACTGGTTTTGATTCTTCTCTCTTTGAGCCTTGACACTTTGGGCTATGCTGAAGCTGTTACTCGTGATTGTGCCTCGAGCCGAGTGTCTGACCTCCCCTCTTTTCTTCCTTTTACTCATCATTTCCTTGCTTTCCCCCTCTCCTGCTCCTCCTTCATCCTTTCACCTCTTTTCTACAATTTCTTGAAGTATGTTAGGGGTTTTCCGACTAACCTATACCATGTATTACTGGCTCTTTCATGTTATATTCACACTTATATGATTGTCTACAATGCTTATAATGATGGGCTTTGGTGGCCCCAATATTTTCAACAATCAGGACAAACTGTTCCATTATAAGACAGCTCTGTTTTGTTAGCCTTCATTTTAAACTGTTATTTCGAGATTTATTTTTTTATTTATTTCAGGTACTTGTATAGTGCCGTCAATTTACGCAGCGCTTTACATATACATTGTAAATTCACATCAGTCCCTAGCCTCAAGGAGCTTACAATCTAAGGTCCCTAACTCACATTCATACTAGGGACAATTTATACAGGATCCAATTAACCTACCAGCATGTCTTTGGAGTGTGGGAGGAAACCAGAGTACCCGGAGGAAACCCATGCAGGCACAGGGAGAACATGCAAACTCCAGGCAGGTAGTGTCGTGGTTGGGATTCGAACCAGCGACCCTTCTTACTGCTAGGCGAAAGTGCTATCCACTACACCACTGTATAGCTTTTGTATAGCTTTCATGATCACATTGAGTGCTATTGTTATTATGTGGATACTGCAATCCTTTCAATAAAAAATATCGAACAAGAAAATACTCAACTATGTAAAAGTGACAGTTTCAGAAAAAAACAAACAAACAATCACAACAACAACACACAAAAAGGGCTACCTGCAAAAAAAGAGGAGAGAAAATACTTACTGTACTTTTTCCACACCACTCTGCTAAAAATAAATCCTCTGCTGAAGTCCACTTCCAGGAATGTCACGTACACGCAACAGTTCCTCCCAAAAGACTCCTGGGGTTGATTTACTAAAACTGGGGAGCGCAAAATTTGGTGCAGATCTGCATAGAAATCAGCTACCAGGTTTTTTTTTTGTTTTTGTCAAAGCTTACCGTAATTGAACAAGCTGAAGTTAGAAGCGAATTGGCTACCATGCACAGCTGCACCAGATTTTGCACTTTCCAGTGTTAGTAAATCAAGCCGTGTCCTGTAGTCACATGGAATTCAGCAGAAGGAAACACTGCGTGGAATTGAATGGAGTGGCTTTTTGGCCATGCGAGCAAGGTAAATATTCACTTTTCTCTTTTGCAGATTGCCCTGTTCGAAGATTTTTTTTTTTTATACTAACAAGGTCACGTTAATTGTTCTATCCACCAAAGGCTCCATAATTCTGTTCAGCTAGTCTTATGATTTACGAAATTCAGCCACATCACATTCAGCCTGTAAATTGACTATTTTTTTTTTCTGATTTACTGTCCAAAACAAGTACTGGAAGAGATGTGTTTAAATAGTACCCCATGCCCGATTGAGCAGCGTGGCAGAAGACCATAAATCCAAAAAGGGACTGAATAGAATGACAAAAGCTGTGGCAGGTAAAACAATATAACATTTTTCATTTTCAAACATGTGTACTAGCCATCTGCCTTGATTTACTCTTTGAAAATACATAGTCCACAATGGCTTTTTAAATATCAGTCACATATCGATGACACAAGGTTTTTTTATTTTCCTAAAAGAAATGGTAAATGATTAAAAATAAAAAATTAAATAGGATTTTTATAAACAGCTTACCTGTAAAATCCTTTTCTTTGAAGTACATCACAGGACACAGAGCCATAAAAGTTACTATGTGGGTTATAGGCCACCTTCAGGTGATGGGCACTGGCACACCATAAGAGACAGGAAGTCCACTCCCTATATAACACCTCCCACTACTGGGAGTACCTCAGTTTTTGTAGCAAAGCAGTACACGTGTATACCAGAAAGAGGGGAGGGACCTCTGTGTCCCGTGATGTACTTCAAAAGAAAAAGGATTTTACAGGTAAGCCGTTATAAAAATCCTATTTTCTCATCGTACATCACGGGACACAGAGCCATAGTAGTTACTATGTGGGATGTCCCATAGTAATGCCAACTGAAGGGAGGGAGACACAACAAAGTAGGGCACCAAGAGATCAGAGGACTTATACTGCTGCCTGCAGCACACTGCTCACAAAGGCAATATCCTCATGACCTTTCAAATCTACTTGATACAATCTGGTAAATGTATGGACTGCAGACCAAGTTGCGACCTTGCAGATTCGAGCCATGCACTGCCCAGGAGGTACTAACAGCCCTGGTGGAGAGCGCTTTAATATGAAAAGGTTGAACTTTCCTCTTTAAACCATAAGCTTGAACAATCACTTGTCAAATCCATTTCGAAATAGTAGATTTCGATGGTGCCTGTCCTCTTTTAGGACCTTCAGGCAACACAAACAAAACATCCATTTTTCGAATCTGAGCAGTCACCTTCAAATAGACTGACTGCTCTCACCACATCAAGAGAATGTAGTGACTTTTCTTCCGCAGAACAGGGTTCTGGGAAAAAATGAAGGTAGAACAATATCCTCGTTTAAATGAAAACCTGACACCACTTTCGGTAGAAAGTTAGGATGAGGACGCAATACAACCTTATTTTTGTGAATAATTAAATGTGGCTCTTTACAAAAAAAGAGCAGCCAACTCTGATACCCTTCTTGCAGAGGATATGGCTACCAGAAAAATGAGTTTCCTTGTCAAGAGGACCATGGGAATATGATGTATTGGCTCAAAAGGCTGTTTCTGTAATGCCGACCGGACTAAATTCAAGTCCTAAGGGTTCAGGGGTGAGTTAAACGGAGGATTAAGCCGCGTTACCCCCTGAATAAAGCTACGAACCAGAGAATGCGAAGCAAGTGGTCGTTGAAATAATAGCGATAACGCCGAAACCTGGCCCTTGATAGTACTCAAGGTCAGCTTCATTTCTAGTCCCATCTGTAGAAAGTCAAGGATTCTACCTATGACATACTTCCTGGGGTGCCAACCCCTGGATTCACACCAGGAGACATATGCCTTCCAGACTCTATAATATATGACTCTGGAGGCCGGCTTCCTTGCATTAACCAGAGTAGACACCACTGAACCTGACAGCCCTCGCTTCTTCAGAATGTGGGTCTGAATAGCCAAACCGCTAAATTGAGCGTTTGTAAGGTAGGATGGAATACCGGACCTTGCGAGAGAAGGTCTGGCTGTGGTGGTAGGGTCCATGGGTCCCCTACCGCCATCTTTACGATCTCTGCATACCAAGATCTCATGGGCCACAAGAATCACAGATTTCCCTTCCTGCTTGATCCTGCGAAGAAGTCGCAGAAGCAGCAGAACAGGAGGGAATGCATAAATCAGTGAAAACCTATTCCACGGGAATACCAAGGCATCTGCGGATCCTTTGTTCTTGACACAAAGTTGTCGATCTTTTTGTTGAACCTGGACAAAACAGATCCATGTCCGGAATTCCGGGTGAAGAGACCATTTTCCCAGGACCAACTGCTGGCGACTCAAGAAGTCCGCCTGCCAATTCTCTATTCCTGGCATGAATACTGCCGACAGGCAAGGTATGTTGTTTTCTGCCCAAGTTAGGATATAAATTCACCTCACTTTGGGCCGCATGACTCCTCGTGCCCCCTTGGTGATTGATATAGGCCACTGCTGTGGCATTGTCAGATTGGATCCTGACAGGACAATTCCATAATCTGGGCATCCAGGCCTTCAGGGCCAGGCGTGCTGCCCGAATCTCCAGAACATTGATGGGCAAGGTCATTTCTGATTTGGACCATTTCTCTTGGACAGTCGCTTCTTCCAGAACTGCTCACCAACCCAAAAGGCTGGCATCTCTTACCACCTTTCAGGTAACTGGTAGGAAGGATTCTCCTTTCTGCAGATTCTTGGCTATCAACCACCAACTGAGGCTTTGGCGCACCTTTGGAGATAAATGCATTGGAAAGTCTAGAGCTTGGACCTTCTTGTTCTAAGCCGATAGGATACCATTTTGCAGTAGTCTCAAATGAAATTAAGCATAAGGAACGGCCTCGAATGAAGCCACCATCTTTCCCAACAATCTCATGCAAAGTCGAATAGAAGGATTCTTCTTTGCTTTGACCCCCTCAATCAGTTCCCCTATGGCACTGATCTTTGCCTGGGGCAAGAACACCATCTTCTGAGCTGTATCTATGATCAGACCCAAGTATTCCAATCTCCTTGATGGTTTTAAGGAAGTTTTTTCTAGGTTGAGAATCCAACCTAGATACTCCAGGTAGCAGACTGTGGTGACCAAACTCTGGTCTAAGCGGGCTACCGACTGGTCTATCAAAGCAGATCGTCTAAGTAAGCTAGAATCTCTATACCTTGAGTCCTTTATCTGGCTAAAGGAGGAGCCAGTAAACACTCGAGGTGCAGTAGCTAGACCGAAAGGCAGAGCTACAAACTGAAAATGAAGATTTTCTATCTCGAAGCGTAGATATTTCTGGTGAGCGGGAAAAATAGGTACATGGAGGTAAGCATCCTTGATGTTGATTGATGCTAGAAGTTCTCCACCTTGTAGAATGGAGACTACTGATCGGATTGACTCCATGCGAAAAAGAGCGGATATTCAAAAACCGGTTTAGATCTTTGAGAGCTAGAATGGGTCTGACATCCCCGTTTGGTTTTGGAACCGTGAAAAGGTTTGAATAAAACCCTAATCCCTGCTCTTCCATGGGGGACCACCGGTATCACCTTTTGAGACAAAAGATGGTCCAATGCCTGAAAGAAAGAGAGACTTCTTTTTCTCTGGATCCCTGGGAACATTTGATCTGAGAAAACAAGGAGACGGGTACTCTCGGAATTCTAGTTTGTACCCCAGAGTTATTGAGTTATTGTCTCGACACTGTTTTGTAGGTTTCCTTCCCCAGGACCTCTTTTGACCCTGGGGTTGACCCTGAGGTTTACCTCTTGAACTTGATGGTGGAGGCCGTCATGACTGCCAGGAGGCGGATGCCCCTGGCACTGGAGAAGAAGCTTGTTTAAAAGAAAAACGCTTACTCCTTTTCTTAAATGGCAAAAGGGAACTTTTTCCCCATTAGAAATTCTTTGGATGTATTTATCCAGATCAACCCCAAACAGCCGTTCACCGCGAAATGGAAAACTAGCCAGGAGCTTTTTGCATGGCGCTTCGGCTGACCAATTTTTCAACTATAGTATTCTACACATATGCACCAGCCCAAGCGTAAGTCGTGAGGCCTGGAGAATAGAATCTCTCATAGCATCTATTGTAAAACATAACGCCCCTGGTAGCCCGGCCACATCTTGGGCCTGCTGATCAGAAATAATCTTGAGCACCTGTTTAAACTGATCTCTCAAGGATTGACATACACCGATTGCTGAACCTGCCAAAGAAAAAAAGTGTTCTTTATTAGGAACTCCAACTTCTTATCCCTTGGATTCTTTAGCAATTGCGCATTGTCTACCGGACAAGTCAAACTTTTATTCACAGAGGATATAGCAGCGTCAAATTGCTGGCATCCCCCATTTTTTATTAAACTCTTCCTCCATAGGATAAAGTATTGAAAACCTTTTTGGAGGAAAAAACTGTTTATCTGGGTGCTCCCACTCAGAATACATAAGCTTTCTCAGTAATGAATGGATAGGAAAACCCAAACAAGAAGTGGGCTCATCAACCGACTCCGCTAATGGTAGCATAAATGTGGAGCGGACCAATTCAGTAACAGATTGCACCAATCCTTCAGATTGTGAACCTGATCCTTCCGCATTTGACCCCTCAGAAGAGGAGTCATCAGCCTCTTCCTGGTCCCCTGAGAGAAATTCATCATGTCCTGCCCCTGGTTCCTCAATTTGAGGGTCCTGGGTAATCGAAGGGGACCTATCACGCTTAGTCCCACTCTGGGATGCGATTAAAGCAGCTATTTTCTGCTCCAACCCCAATATGGTTGAGGAAAAGACCTCTTCAGTTATAAAGACAGGGGCTGCAATGTTGGAAACAGTTGCAGCACCTGACGGCCCTGATGGCTCACTTTGACCAGCCACTTCAGATCTCTCAGGGGAGGATGCCATTGTAGAGATGCGTTTAGGCTTTTTTGAGCTTGAAGGAGTCCTTCTTGAGCCCCTTTTTTGGGGGGTGTTTTTACCCCCCCTTCCGACCATAGCCCAATGCACAGGTACTACCAGAAGGATCGCATCCACTGCTTGAGCAAATAGTCCAGCAACTGCTGCTGCTATTAACGCTCAGCCTGATGCTTTTTAGTAAATGTGGGAATGCCTGTGTCACCAACCTCTTACAGGCCCCTTTTTGCTCGTGTCCCTCTGACATCTGCAGCCAGCAAAAATGGAGCTTTAAAAAGGTACTCCCGAGCTGGACATTGTTGCACGCCAATGCCGTGCCAAGCCCCGCCCCCTCCGTCACATCGCTGCCCCCCCTCTCTCTTTCAAGAGTGTTTTACCGCGCGAGCGCGGGCCTCTGGTCCAACGGGATCGGCATGTGTGTGAGGGAGGGATGGCGAAGAGGAGACCTGAGACCAGCCGCCGTGCAGGGGCGGCGAAAAAAAAAGGAGCGGCATCGCCTGATCATTTTAGCTTCCCCCTTTCCAGGGAGAGAGGGAGAGCTTAGTCCAGGTGGGAGGGGTGTCTGGTGGAAGAAAATCCCCCCCCAAACTTACTGGAGGTCTGAGCTGCTTGCCGGAGGAAAAGCCTGCTGATTCTGACACAGCGTGATCTCTGAGGAAGCATGAGAAGGTACGTGCTCTGTACAGCCCCCAGTGGTGACCCTTAGGCATGACAACATTTACTTTTTTTTTTTTTTTTTAAAGGAGACATTTCATAAGAAAATTTTAAAAATTCCTTAGAAGAACACCACTTACCTTTCCCGCCGCAGGGTTTTCTGTGGTGAAACCAACAGACCCAATCTTCACCCTTCACGGTGGGTTTCGTTACACACCTTCAGGAACCGGGGACCCTCGGGGAACCCACACTCCTGGACCGGTAAAGCACCCCGCCAGTAAAAAACTTTATGGCTAAAAATACCAAAGTACTGGATCCCTGGGCCCAGCTCTCTAAAAAGAGAAGCGGTACAGGCTAAACCTTGTTTCTGCCGCCACGAGGCACGGATACCATTCAATTCGGCCTGAAAAGACACTTTGAATGGACCCAGCCGCATAGCTAGCCCCAGCAAGGATTGCTCCAGTGGACCTCAGCACAGCACATCTTTACTCGTGACCAACACCTAAGACACTGGCGAAAAAACTGAGGTACTCCCAGTAGTGGGAGGGGTTATATAGGCAGTGGACTTCCTGTCTTAGGGTGTGCCAGTGTCACTCACCTGAAGGTGGCCTATAACCCACATAGTAACTACTATGGCTCTGTGTCCCGTGATGTACGATAAGAAAAACCCATTTGTGATATCACAACAATTAATCAAAGCTTTAATATTCGGTCTTGCAATAAAGACCTATATTGTCAATAATCCCTCATGTCAGAATAAACATCAAAGCTCATTAACCATCATTTTAGAAAAGCAATGATATTAGAAACTAAGGAAAAATCTCTCACCTCTTTTTTCCAGAGTACCACTCAATGAAAAACCAGTGTAATATCAATGGTAGCATTGCCATGAAGCCCAGATACAGCCAGTCATAAAGCTCCGGAGATCCTGTACATTGCCGGCAAATGCTGCTGGGATCAGACCTCTGCCCTCGTGGGCAAGCCTGGAAATCAGAAACACATATTAGGCCTTCTCACAATGAAAAATACACAATTTTCCACAGATGCCAGATCAGCTTTAAAACATGGAATTGCTTCGACTCCTACCTCCATGACAAAGTCATAGCTTAAAGGCATTGTGCTCTTTAAAATGTTTTTGATATTTTCACTAGGTATTAATGCAGTTAGATTTTCTGTGCTGTTTGTTTGCCTTACCTTGTAATGATGGGCTCAAATGTTGTGTCTGTAGTGTGTAGTGTCATGGCTGATCCATTCATCTATGTCCATTATTAATCCACCTAGCCTGTCCTGATTTGCCAAAGGGAAAAAGACAACTTCCTGTTCCGGGTCACACAGCATCTAATACATGTGTTGCCATCTGCTCCGTGTTGCACCAAAAATGTGGAAGTTCTAATGGGATAAAAACCATCTTCCAGCTGCATGGTGAGCTCTCTGCCCAGATAGCGAGCAATTGTGCTGCAAGTTTGAAAATGACTTGCTAAGCTACTGCTATACTTGCCAGGCTTCACAAGTGTGTTGCACAATTGCAGCAAGTCCACATTGCATGAAATCAACTTTCTTTGCAAACATTCTGCAAGTTCTGGTTCGGTTATGTTGTGCAATAGTCATCCCCGTCATTGTGGCTGAATGTTCATGCTGTGTAGACGTTTATAAAATTTTGCAACAAAGTAATTTTTCTTCTTCACTGATGTGAGGTGATAAGGCTGCACTGATAAGGCAGAATTGATGGGCACTGATAATCAAAATGTCCTGTCACAGCATAGCCGGTCATTGGCTTTCCTTTCCGCTGGACACAGCTGATCACATGGTAAAAGGGCTGTTGTGCTTAGCCCTTTGACCCGATCTGTGATCAGCTGTGTCCAAAAGACACAGCGATCACAGAGCGTGCCCGATGCGCATGGCGGGGGGCTGGATTAGGACATCAATAGACGCCCACCCAGAACTGGACAACTGCGCTGTAGCTGTCTTCTGGCTATAGCGCAGTTGGCAAGTGGAATCGAATGTAGACAGCTGACAAAAGCCCAGGCGCCAGGACGCAATTTATAGACATCATGGCGAGCCCTGGTTATATTCGTTGTAACTTTTAAAATGATGATAGTGTTCCTTAAATTTTTTTAAAAGCTCCTTTCTTATTATTTATAGCTAAATTTAACCACTTCCGGACCGACTCAAGCCGATATACGTCGGCACTTTGAAGAGGGATATTTTTGTTATGGCAGTAGCTAGCTGCCATAACCCTGGTATCCTCTTCTTCAGTGAGCGGTCCGGTTTCCGATAACAGTGGTCTCTGCGGCGGATTCACCGCAAGATTGCTTTTATCGGCGGTGGGAGAGGGCCCCCTCCCGCCGCTTACCAGAGCCGTCGGTAGCGGTGGAGGCAATCAGGTCCTCTCCCTGGCTTGGTATGGAGATGAGTGAGGGGAAGATGGCCCCACCCATCTCCATACCATTGCAGTGCGGAAGCGGCATCAAAACGTCATTTCCGCCCATAGCTCTTAAAGCAATATTTTTTTTATTGCATTTCAGTGTAAATATGAGATCTGAGGTCTTTTTGACCCCAGATCTCATATTTAAGAGGTCCTGTCATGCTTTTTTTCTATTACAAGGGATGTGTACATTCCTTGCAATAGGAATAAAAGTGACACAATTTTTTTTTTTTTTTTTTTAAAGAACAGTGTAAAAATAAAAAAGGTAAAATAAATAAGAAAACCAAAAAAAAAAAAACCAAAAAAAAAAAAAAAAAACACATTTTAAACGCTCCCCGTCCCACCGAGCTCACGTGCAGGAGAGAACACATACGTGAGCAGCGCCTGCATATGAAAACCACACATGTGAGGTATCGCCGCGATCGATAGAGGGAGAGCAATAATTCTAGCCCTAGACCTCCTCTAACTCAAAACATGAAACCTATAGTATATTTTAAATATTGCCTATGGAGATGTTGCCATTCCACGAGCGGGCGCAATTTTGAAGTGTGACATGTTGGGTATCAATTTACTTGGCGGAACATTATCTTTCACAATATAAAAAAAAATGGGCTAACTTTACTGTTGACTTCTTTTTTAATTGAAAAAATGTATTTTTTCCAAAAAAAGTGCGCTTGTAAGACCGCTGCGCAAATACGGTGTGACAGAAAGTATTGCAACGACCGCCATTTTATTCTCTAGGGTGTTAAAAAAAAAAAAAAATGTATAATGTTTAAACAACAAATCTCAGAAAGAGGCTCTGTCCTTAAGTGGTTAACTTTGGACAGGAGCCACATAGGTTTTATTTTTAGCCTTTTAAACGGATTGCCCATGGGAATAGATTTTGCAGTATGATCGCATACAGTCGCTTTGAAACATTCCCATTTCTGTTCTGCTGCACACAAAAGGTTACCTTAATGCGTAGAATGCATGCAGGTAAATAACCTAGTGCCTTTACAACCGCTTTAAACAAATTGTGGCACAGTAGCTTAGTGGTTAGTACTTATGCCTTGCAGCACAAGGAGTTCGAACCCCTAAACTACATGGGATTTGCATGTGCTTCTTGTGTTTCCTCCTACAGGCCACAGACATGTTGGTATGTTAATTTACTCCTATTAAAATTATCCCTAGTAGGCTAGTATGTGTGTACAATATGCCTATGCAACTGTGTGATCTCATTCTGTATGCCAGTCCCAAGCCGAGCAATTTGGGGGGGTTGATGAAAGAAAGTTCTATGGAAAAGGCTTTCAAGCATATCAGACGATTACAGATACTAGTAGAATTTTACTGTGTCGTTGTATTGAATAAAAAATAAAAATACTGTATTTATCGGCGTATAACGCGCACTTTAAATCGTGGGTGCATGTTATACGCCAATCCCCCTCTGTCTGTGGGCAAGAGGAGCGCCGCCGACATTGACCGAGCCGAGTGTACTGCGTACTCGGCTACTCTGCTCTGCTCGCAGTTACGCCCAGTCCCGCCTCCTAGCTTTTACGTCCCGCCATTGGACTGGTGTTGTGTCCATCATAGAAGCCGGGCCAAGGGGCGGGGCTGGGGCGTGACTGCGAGCGGAGCAGAGTACACAGTACACTCGGCTCGGCTTGCACCAAGTCGGCGGCGGCAGCAAATTTAAAAACCAAACATGCTGCAATTTTGGGCAAGGCTGCAGACGGACACTGGGCAAGGCTGCAGATGGAGGCTGCAGGTGGACACTGGGCAAGGCTGCAGATGGAGGCTGCAGGTGGACACTGGGCAAGGCTGCAGATGGTTGCTGTGCAAGGCTGCATTGATGGGCATTTAAAATGCAAGTTTTTTTCCTTAAACTTCCCTCCTAAACTTGGGGTGTGTGTTATACGCCGATAAATACGGCAAGTTAAACTTTACAGATACTTTAACGTGAATCATTCCCCATCGACTTCTACTGCCTCAATTAGGAACTTACCAATAGCTGCATGGAAGAGATCTATAAACTTCAATGCAATGCACATTTAGAAAGGAACCAGCAAATGATCACATTCTTACTTTAAAAAACTCTGTAAACTCACCCCGCACTCTCCGTACGTTTCATTGGAACCATTGGAGAAAAGGATAGGTTTTCCGCAATAGAGGCCAATGCATGTCTTGCCTGTTTCCACAGCTGAAAATTATAAAGGATGTAAATAGATGTAAGAAACATAACAATCTTAACCAGGGAAACACCACTGAAATAATGATCTCAACACTTAAAGCTGGATTCCAAGCAAACAGATAATATACACATATGTAAATAGTCTTATTTGCCCATCCAGACCTTAGACATATGCCGCGTACACACGATCGGACTTCTCATCGGAAAAAGATATGACGGCTTTTCCGACGGGATTCCGCTCAAGT
Source organism: Lithobates septentrionalis (assembly GCA_037952835.1). NCBI lineage: Eukaryota > Metazoa > Chordata > Amphibia > Anura > Ranidae > Lithobates > Lithobates septentrionalis. The sequence goes on from JBBDGP010002223.1 coordinate 892,303, forward strand.
TTGCCTTGCATACACAGGGTCACGCAAAAGTTCGCTGAACTTACGACCGTCAAGAACGCGGTGACGTACAACACTACGACGAGCCGAGAAACTTAAGTTCAATGCAGGTAGGAATGCATAATTAAGGAATGCAAAATTAAGTTCAATGCAGGTAGCATGCGTAGGAATTTTGCACGTCGGAATTGTCACAGACGATGACATTTTCGGATAGGAACTTTTCCCGACCGAAAAATTGGGAACATGCTCTCAATCTTTTGCTGGCTGGAATTCGGCCAGCAAAAGTCTGATGGAGCATACACACAGTCGCATTTTCCGGCGGGCCGAAATTCCAATCGTGTGTACACGGCATTACACATCTCTGCTGGCCTGAACACCTGACTTTTCTCTGCTGTAATTAAGTAACACAGGCAGGTATAGAATAGAGAGTAAGGTGACAGCAACAGAATGAAGAGGTCATCTTTCTGCTGACTTTCTTAGCTTCTTGCATCTGCCCCCCCGATAACACACTGCAGCACAACCCATCAGATGCAGATTGCACTAAAGCCTTTTGGGACACATGACGCGAGTATCCCAGGCAAGCCGGGGCTTCATCAGGCCGGCATTTGCAAAAACAAAATACCTGCAATTGTGGTAACAATGTAAATATTTAATAATTAATCAAAAGGGGGAAAGCAGGGGATTATAACGGTGCCAGAGAGAAAAGTGTAAAGATAAGATAATAGATGTAAAATTACAAAAATACTTTGACAATGTTCAATACATACAAAAAAAGGATAAAAATATTAAATGCAATTAACATATAATATTGTACATGACCACAATGCAGTAGGGTGGGCCAGGTGGGGGCGGCCTTCAAAGCAAGAGCTCAGTTTCCTACATGTTTCGCCAAGACATTGGCTTCCTCAGGGAATGGTATGAGCTTGTTGCAATATACAAGAACCAATGCACAGGAATACAAAAACATCATATAAACAAACAGATAAAAAACATTGGGATGTAGGCTGTTATGAAAAATGATATATGTTGGAGTACGTGGCTGCCTCAAGAAACCTTCACTAGTCTTCTAAGCTCGTCCCTCAACTTATCTCCAGGCGTTTCCGTCTCATCAACCAATTTGTTTTTAAAGTGTGAGTTTCTTGAAGCTTTGATGCCCTATTTAATTGACGTGCGGTTTATGACCCCACTCATGTCTTAAAAAATTGTGTGTCTTACATACACTTCAAGCCTGCATAGCCATAATTATCCCCTAATTTTTAATACATTTGATTGCCAGGTCCTTTGTGTGCCCCCTGCAGACATAGATACGGTGCAGCCTGGTCTTTCCTCGGCTGGGGATTCCCTGCCGGGCCTTCCCCCGTGTGTCTGGTTTTCAGGTATGTTCGGGGTCCTGCGGTATCACATGGTCACCTCCCTCTGTGAATCAGTCCAGCCACGTACTCCAACATATATCATTTTTCATAACAGCCTACAACCAATGTTTTTTATCTGTTTGTTTATATGATGTTTTTGTATTCTTGTGCATAGATTCTTATATATTGCAACAAGCTCATACCATTCCCTGAGGAAGCCAATGTCTTGGCGAAACATGTAGGAAACTGAGCTCTTGCTTTGAAGGCCGCCCCCACCTGGCCCACCCTACTGCATTGTGGTCATGTACAATATTATATGTTAATTGCATTCAATATTTTTATCCTTTTTTGTATGTATTGAACATTGTCAAATAAAGTATTTTTGTAATTTTACATCTATTATCTTATCTTTACACTTTTCTCTCTGGCACCGTTATAATCCCCTGCTTTCCCCCTTTGATTAATTATTAAGTTATTTTGGGATGAGGTGCTGCATCTGATGTAACCCGTCTAGCCATACTTCCATTTTTCAATGTAAATATTTGTCAGTACAACATGAATCTTTAGATTCTTTCACATGAAAGGACAGATCGGATCCACCTGAAAAAAACTATTATTCATTTTTCTCAGGAGCCTGCAGAGCATTGCACCCATAATCAGCAGATCACATGTGCAATGTCAGGCATCTGCAAAATCTCAGCATAGCTGTCTGCCCGAACCTCCCATATGGCCAAACAGTTACTGGAGAACAAAAACAATCAATAAACTATGAGGGTGCTCACCAGTGCCCATGCAGTTCATTGAAACCAAGCCGTCTGTCACAGTGGAAGATGAGACTTGTAGTTCATTCACAGAACTCTGAATGAATGACGCAGCTGTGTGGGTGAAACCCTGCACAGCCACAGTGTTTTTAAATTGTGACAGTGCATGCAGGGATGGGATCCCCCACCCCCCCTGTCACAGGGAAGAGGGGAAATCAGAAGTGCGGGGGAAGGTTGCAGAACATGTTACACCCTAAATACAGATGTAACATGTTCAGAAAGGTGAACTTATCCTTTAATAGGAAATAAAACATAAGGCCAAGAGATTTCCCAAACAAGGATAACCTCAAAGCAGTCCTCCACTACCCAAATCCTCTATAGCTCCCTGCATTCCCTCTCCCCCCACAATATAAATCGCTGTTTGTTTTACTTTTTTTTTTTTTTTAAGATTTTTGCCCAGCACCTCCCCCCACCACCATTCTTGCCCAGGCAGGACTGATGTGTCCCTGCTCCCTCAGCCTCCTGGGATATATCCCAACCACATATCTCAGGGGGCTGCAGGAACACCGACAAACAACAGTCAATGGGTGGAGGTGGCACACATCATAGGGGGGGGGTAAGACTGGATGCCTGAACCCGGAAGCGTCAATCAGTATTCAATAACTTAGGCCCCTTTCACACTTGGGCGTTGGCGGTATTTATTATAATGATTACGTCTTCTGCGCCAACATATGTGATCACATCACACCCTGCGCCGTTACATCACCCTCTGTATTTTTAGCAGCGCTTTAACGTCATTTTGGGGGGGGGTTTGGCCGCTAGCGGGGTGCTTTTAACCCCCGCTACCGGCCGAAAAGCTTTTAAGACGACCCGCAAAGCGCCGCTGCAGCGGCACTTTGCCACCAGTTTGGCAGTGGTGCCTATCCAGTTCAATGGGCAGGAGCGGTGTATACACTGCTCCAAAGACGCTGCTTGCAGGAGTTTATTTAACCTCCTGCAAGCGCACCGCCCAAGTGTGAAAGCACTCTGGCTTTCACACTGAGACTGCAGGGAAGCCGTTTTTCAGGCGCTTTGCAGTCGCTATTTTTAGTCCAAAAGCGCCTGAAAAACGTCTCAGTGTGAAAGGGGTCCAAGGAGGACCAAGACAGTTGTGTGGGACCTTAGCTATTGCAGCTGGTCTGCAGATTGCAGCAGGACAACACTGGATGGACAGGACAGTATGGGCAACTTCACACTTGCGGCTGGGGTAGGGGGGTGGTAAAACTAGGTGGCTGAGCCATGGTTTTACGAACTGCCCCCCTACAACCAAACACTGCGCGTGGCGGGGGTTATACACATGTTGTGGCCATGGCAAAAATTTGACCCCATCTGGTGCGGCCCAGTCATGTGATTGGGGCTTTGCTGCAACCATCCTGCACCCGCATAGTGATGTGGGCTTTTAAAACAGTAAAAACAGGGTAAAAAAAAAAAAACAGGTAAAAACAGGGTAAAACAGGCAGTAAAAAGGAAGCGTGTCACTGCCTAGCAAATACTCTCTGAAAAGTGATCCGCTGGGAATTGCTTTTCAGGGGGGCAGCACAGGGTACCGCAACTTAAGTAGGGATTGAAAAAAACAGAGACATTCCTTTTTTATATATAATCCTCCCATTTATATCTAGAAAGAAATTCATCTTTGTGAACAATTATAGGAAACCCTTTAATTAAAGGACATGTCCACTTGGCTGTGACTTGTCCCCCCCCCCCCCCCCCCCCAATATACTGCTTCTCACCTCTATTACAGGACCAAAGCCCCCCCTCCTGCAGTCCCATCCCCCTCCTCGCCTGCCATATCCCCCACACTGACCCCACTGTGTGGCTGTCATTATCTTCTATTCCTATCACAGCTCCATACACTCACCCATCAAGAGCCAGGGTCAGGATCACCCATCTGCAGGCATAACCAACACTTCCGGGTCTGAGTCTGCGGATATCGTGACGTCCTCAACATCACGTGATATGGAATGGGATGTAGTAGCTACAGAAGCCATCTTTACCCTGGGCAATGTTGGCAAACCTTGTGTAATTGGAAAACTGTTTATTAGTACAGTGAGAATTACATATAGGTTCTTGTCGGTCATTGCTCGAGACAAACACTATTGTTTTACAGCCGAAGTAAAGCAGACAAAGTTTTGCCCACAATAAAGATGGCCGCCGCCAGTTAGCTGCTCTGCCAGTCATCTGCCCTGCCAGTCATCTGCCCTGCCAGTCCTGCGGTGAAGTGTCATGTCGGCGCTGAAGTTTCGCTTACCCCCGAATGATGGGCCGGTGCTGTCGGTGGTGGACATGCACACGGGCGGGGAGCCGCTGCGGATTGTTCTGAGCGGAGCCCCGGTGCCGGAGGGGAGCACGGTGCTGGAGAAGAGGCGCTGGGTGCGGGAACACATGGACTGGGTCCGTCGCCTGCTGATGTTGGAGCCCCGGGGGCACCGGGACATGTACGGGGCTCTGCTGGTACCCAGCGAGGTGCCAGAGGCCCACCTAGGGGTGCTGTTCATGCACAATGAGGGCTACAGCACCATGTGTGGGCACGCCGTCATCGCCCTGGGCCGCTTCGCTGTGGATTATGGGCTGGTGGAACCGCAAGGGCAGGACACTCCGGTCAATATACACTGCCCCTGCGGAGTGGTGCAAGCCTATGTCTCCCATAATGAGGGGCGCAGTGGGCGTGTACGTTTCCATAGTGTTCCAGCCTTCGCCCTCTGCACAGGTAATTGTTCTCATCATTTTTGTATTTATTATAATGATTACGTCATCTGCGCCAACATATGTGATCACATTGCCCCCTGCGCTGTTACATCACCTTCTGTACTGTCTGTTATCGCATTATCCTCTGTCCCGGAGGCCCTCGGTTACTAGCACTTCCACTGTACAATATGGTAGTACTTCACCCCTTTGCACAGGTCTTACCTCTTCTACTTACTTTTTTTTTTAACCTGTCAATCAGGAATCCGGCCTCCAGGTCTTGTCATGTGGCCCTCGCACCCAGTTTTGCAGCCGGAATGTGGCGGAACGCCTTTCCGCTACCTCCAGCTCTCACCCTCCATTCCCGCTCCCTGCAAGGTAGGAGAGAGAGAGATGTAGAAAAGCTATGGGGAGGAGGTTGGGGTTGCACACTGTGCATATCGCACCCCCAAACCCTGCACTATGTACGTTAACACACTCCTGCACCCTGTACATAACGCGCGCCTGAACGCTGTACATAACACGCTGATGAACGCTGTACATAACACGCTCCTGAATGCTGTACATAACACGCTCCTGAACGCTGTACACAGCAACACGCCTGAACTCTGTACACAGTAACACGCTCCTGTACACAGCACACACCTGAACTCTGCACTCTGTACACAGCACATGCCTGAACCCTGTACACAGCACACACCTGAACGCTGCACTCTGTACACAGCACACTCCTGCAATCTGCACGCAACGCACACCTGAGCTCTGCACTCTGTACGTAGCATAATCCTGAGCTCTGCACATAACACACTCCTGAACCCTGCACTCTGTACGTAGCATATTTTTCTGCAAAAATATGTGCATTTATTATTTTTTCTGTAAAGGTGATCTTATCCTTTAAATTGTATATCTATATTGTAGCTTTATATGTACATTGTAAGTACATGGATCCATGCGGTTATAGTGGATATATTGCAAGATATTAGAATATACTTATACATCTAATTCTAAATATACAATATACCGGTAAATGTACCCAAATCTTTGTTTGCTTTATTATTTTTCATTCAAAAGATGTTTGTTGGTTCTATACAAAAGTAGAATAACAAAGAAGGCAATATACAGTCAGCCATATGATAGGGATATCACAGTACAAGGTACATAGAGAACAGTAGGGCACCATGCTTTATTATTTCATTTATTCTTATACCATACATATTTTATTTAAAGCCTAACTCCAGGTTTACATTGACTTTAAATAGTTTTTTGGGCCAAGCTGGCCCAAAAAAACACTTATTTGCCAACAGCTGCACTAGTTGGGAGTGCTGGCATTCGCTACATACAGTATACAGGGCTGTTTGGAGATCATAACCTCATCCACCCATCCCTTCAGACAATCAGAGGAAACTTTTGTGATCATTCATAAAAATACAAGGCATCCTCATCCGGACTCAGTCTCGTCCCAGGAGTGAAAGTGGAAAGCCCCATCCCACTGCCAGAACACTGTGCTGTATACTCTCTGAAGTTGATGCTGCACATAGTTTATTCAGTGCTCACAATGTGCCCATCTGTTACTAAAGAAAATATTTCTGGAATTAGGCCCTTTTTACACGTGCGCACCGTATGTCCGTATTTCATCTATCCTATGGGATAGCGGGTGGCAGCCGATGAACATCCGCTAACACCCGATATCATCCGGCCCCGCTATTGTCCGAATCTGCAGACGGAAGAAAATCCTATTTTTCTATCCGTCTGCAGAGTGGATCGGATGAACACGGACAGATGGTCCGTGTTCATCCGATCCCCCATAGGGGAGAGTGGAGATCTGACAGGGCGGTCCCTGCACAGTGTGCAGGGACCGCCCTGTCATCTGCCGGCTCAGCGGGGATCAACGGAGCGATCCCCGCTGAGCAAGCGGACGTTCACGGGTTGGATCAACATGGATCCGCACGTGTGAAAGGGGCCTTAGGCTTTAAAGCAGTAGTAAAGTCTGCTTTTGTGATTGGGATTTTTTTTGCCCCTGCTCCCGTCCCCTAATCTACATGCAGGGCACCAGACGCATGGATTTCAATGGATGAGCGAATAATTGATAGTGGAAGACACAGCCAGGTAGTGGCACCAATCCCCAGGTAAATATAGAAACCACAGGAAGAGAGGGTGGGGATTTTTGAGGGTGCAAAATATCATCAAATGTATTCAATAAAAAATATTTTATTTTTTGTTTTGGGAGGCAAAACAGAAAATATTCATAAAACCAGAGGACACAGGCATGTACAATATTATCGAGATGTTAAACAGGACAGCATAACGAGACCCGACATGTTTCGCCCATAAGTCTGGCTTCTTCAGGGGAGCTGTCTTTGCCGGGGTACAGGCCTTCTGAAATGGACAACACACAAACAACATACAAAAAATGATAAGTATCAAGCTATCTAAGAAAAGGTATAGTGTACATGTGAGAGGCTATGGAAAGTAAACATTCAACAACCATCTTCAAAAAACATAGAGTATACAAAGTAAAGGAATATGCACCTGTTTCTCCACTCCCAGGGCAAAATATTTTTTATTGAATACATTTGATGATACTTTGCACCCTCAAAAATCCCCACTCTCTCTTCCTATGGATTTCAATGGGTTTTTGTTTTTTTAAAAGCACATAATTAGCATAATTAGAGCCTTAGGCTCTAATTGGCTTCAACACAAAAAAGGGACCCAAGGGGGAGGGACGGGACAAGTACCAGTTCCACCCAGGGAAAAAGAATTCATCAACAAGGAACCAGCAAATTAGCAAAAATATGAAAAATTTAATCTAATTGGCTTCAAAAAAGGTTGGACTCGGGGCGCAGAGCACTACGCCCTGAGCCCACCCAGTTGTGTGACAATAGCAAATTGATTATCAGTGCCCTGATTACAATATAGCAATATAGTGTCACAGATCATTGCCCACCAGTGGCAGCAATCAGTGCCCACAAGTGCCACCAATCAGTGCCCATTAGCGATGCCAGTCAGTGTGGCCTATCAGTGCTGCCCATCACTGCTGTCTATCAGTGCCTATCAGTACCACCTATTAGTGCCCATGAGTGCGGCATATTAGTGCCTCCTCATCAGTGCCACCTAATCAGTGCCCATAAGTGCCACCTCATCAATGCCCACCAGTTCAGCCTATCAGTGCCACCTCATCAGCGCACATCAGTGAAGGTGAAAAATTACTTGGTTACAAAATTTACTGACAGAAAAAAGTAAAAAACATTTTTTTTTGAAAATTTTGGTCTTTTTTTTTTTGTAAAAAAAAAATTAAAAAACCCAGCATTGGTAAATACCACCAAAAGAAAGCTCTATTTGTGTGAAAAAAATTATAAAAAAATTGTTTGGGTACAGTGTAGCACGCCCGCGCAATTGGCATTCAAAGTGTGACAGCGCTGAAAGCTGAAAAATGACTTGGGCAGGAAGGGGGTGTAAGTGCCCTGTAGGCAAGTGGTTATACAAAAACTCTCTCTTACACTGATGCTCTGCTGATGTTTTGTGTGTGCAGATGTCCCGGTTGATGTTCCCGGCTATGGGACAGTAGTAGTGGACATAGCATATGGAGGAGCCTTCTATGCCTTTGTAAGTGCAGAGAGGTTTGGCCTGGATGTGTGCACCTCTAAGACGAGGGATCTGGTAGATGCTGCAGCTGCAGTGACTGATGCTGTGAAGGCTCAGGTAGGGTACACTGCCCGCTCCTACCAATCCACTGACCAATCCTGTCCTTTGTGCCCAGTAATCTATTCTGCTGTCCCACCACTGATAGATTAACAGATACTAATATTTCTTACTTCAGCACGTAATAAAACTAACTATTCTCTCTCATTGTAAACATTTACTGAATGTCCTTTCGGATTTTTTTTTCAGGTTAAAATCAGCCATCCAGACAGCGAAGATCTGGCTTTCTTATATGGCACAATACTGACTGATGGAAAGGATGAATACAGCGAGGAGCCCACTGCCAATATCTGTATATTCGCAGATTCCCAGGTAGCAATCTATTGACCCAAAGCAAAAACCACCTGTGTGAAAGGACTTAAAGTGGTTGTGAACAAAGCATATCCCTCTATAGTGTGTGCTTGTTTCAGTTAAGTGTCAATTCTGTCTACTACTTTGTTGCTCTGCTGTGAGCATGAATCAGCTCTGACGAGTTTCCTGACACCAAGGTGACAAAAAAAGTGAGAAAAATGGTGACACGGGAGGGATCTCTAGCAGAGTGAAAGTCTGAGCTCTGTTCCTGTGAGCTGTGTGAAGGGTGGTGTGTCTCTTCCCTCCAATCAGCTCTCAGAGCTCTCCTCACTGAGCTCTGCCGAGTGTAACTTCAGATTTTTGCCCCCTTTTTCCTGAACATTCAGACAAGTTTTATAATTCAGCACTCTGAACGGCTGCAGAGAAGACAAAACAGCAGATAAACAGGTACAACTTATGTAGGAGGATTTGTTTAATCTCTGTTTATCACCTGAATCCAGTTACTTTACTGGGTAAATTTAAGGGTTTACAACCACTTCCCACCCGGCCTATAGCAGAATGATGGCCGGGAAGTGGTTCAGTTATCCTGACTGGGCATCATATGATGTCCAGCAGGATAACATGCTGGACGTCATGTCTGACATGTCTGACTCTCCGATCATGGTAAGAAGTCTCTGACAGAGGCTTCTTACCACGTGATCAGCTGTGACCAATAACAGCTGATCATCTTGTGAACCAGGAAGTGCCGGTGAACGGCATTCCTCGGTTCGCACTGACAGAAGAGCCGATCGGCAGATATCCCTGTCAGAGGTGGGGTCTGTGCTGATAATTGGCACATTGATTATCAGCACAGCCTCATCAGATGTGCTACCACAGCTGCCAGTCAGTGCCCCATAAAAAAAAACATGACAGTACCCATATCAGTGCCAATTAGTACCCAGCAGTAAAACCTGTCAGTACCTCATCATCAGTGCCTCCTGCCAATCATTACCGCCTATTGGTGCCCATCACGGCAGCCAGTCAGTGCCCATCACAGCTGTCTGTCAGTGCCGCCTATTGGTGCCCATCAGTGCTGCATATCAGTTCCACCTATCAGTGGCCATCAATTCTACATATCAGTGCCCATCAATGACGCCTAATCAGTGCCCGTCAGTGAAGGAGAAAACCAAATTTTATAACCGAAACGAAGAAAAACTTTTTTTTTTTTTCAAAAAATTTGGTCTTTTTTTTTTTTTTTTTTTTTTTAGTTTAGCAAAAAATAAAAACTGCAGAGGTGATCAAACACCACCCAAGGAAAGCTCTATTTGTGGGAACAAAATGATAAAAATTGTGTTTGGGTACAGTGTAGCATGACGGCGCAATTGTCATTCAAAGTGCGACAGCTGAAAATTGTCCTGGGCGGGAAAGGGCGAATGTGCCTGGTATTGAAGTGGTTAAAGAGGAGCTCCGTCTGAAAAAAAATAAAATAAAAGTCAGCAGCTACAAATACTATAGCTGCTGACTTTTAATACAAGGACACTTACCTGTCCAGGGATCCTGCACTGTCGGCACCCCTAGCCAATTCGTCCTTCGGCTTCAGGTGCAGGTGCCAGCATTGCAAGTAAGGGAAACCAGCAGTGAAGCCTTCAGGCTTTACAGCCAGTTTCCTACTGCACTACTACTGCCAGTTTCCTACTCCACGCGTGAGTCGCGCTGTGCTTTCTGAATGGCCCTGCCGTCTTCTGGGACATACACAGGTCCCAGAAGGCAGTGGGGAGGAAGGAGGAGGGACCAGACATGCAGTAGATTGTCGTGCGGCAATCTTACCCGGAAGTGGGAGCAGGTACCTGTCAAAACCAGGGAGGGTGCGAACAAGTGGAGCTTCCCCTTTTGGGTGGAGCTCCGCTTTAAGTCACTCCTTGAATCTTGCTGCCTATGGTGCCTACTTATTCAGATGTTTAGGCAAAATTTGACTCCTAAAAATTAGCCTATGTATTCAAGAAGATATGATCTCTGGAAGCTGTGCCAAGAAAAGGGAAGCAGAGGACAATGGACTAGACTTACTATGCCTTGTTTCTATGTTGTTTCTGTGTGGAGGTGGCCATTTTGGCTGAGGGTTTAGGTACAGAGGTGCCAAGCCCACTCCCATATCAAAAAGGACCGTTTTCATATCATCTGGCAGCAACAGCCTTTATTCTTCATCACAGTTAGTGCAGTTTACTGTGAAATGCCTTTAAAATATATCTAAACCCAAAAGACAAAAATATTGCAGCTAACCAGTCCTTAGATGTGGTGGCTGCATTTGTTTTCTTTTCTGTTGTTTGTTTCCTTTATTTTCACCTGGTGATTATGGCAGCTCATACAATACATAGTCTTTATTTTATTTTTTTTTCTTGTTCAGCCAGCTGAGGAGAAAAAACTGACTTAATTTCCCCCTTCCACACACTCAATGTGGATAGACAAATCCTCCCTCCTGAGCTGTTGTATTCTGACAGTGGGAAAGCTACCGTGCCGTCAGAATGCACTGATTAGTGCTGCAGGTTGTAGCTGGCAGCACTGATTGAGCTCCAGAAATCTTACAGGATGGCTGTAAAGATGTCGATCAATACATCAACTTCTGTACAACCACATGATCGAAATTTGGCTGGTACCTGCTGAACCAGCTGAATTTTGATCCATGTATGGCCAGCCTGACACACTTCCTGTTCTGGACTCGCTCCCAAGCAACGCTCTGTGGCTTCAGCGTGCAGCACCCCACCCTTATACTTACCTGAGCCCTATCTTGATTCAGAGCGAAAGCAGCAGCTCACTCTGCTCTCTCCCTTCTCACTAGCTGTGATTGACAGCTGCAGGAGCCAATGGATCCTGCTGCTTACTCTGAGCCTATGAGGAGGGAAAGAGCTGCTGCTTTCCATGCACAGCGCTGGATCGAGATCAGGCTCAGGTAAGTATAAGGGGTGGGGGGGTTCGGAGGGGAGCTACACCCAGAAGTTTTTTTTTTTTTTTTTTACCTTAATGTAGAGAATGCAAAAAAAAACCTTCAGCCTTTCGAAGCACTTCAGTTGTTAGGATTTACATACACTTTAATCTGCTCCGAAAGATGACCATATATAAGGACCTTGAAGGCTGGCAATAAATATTCTGTGCACTTTAAAATCTATTTCCAGAAAAAAAACGCCACTACCAAATAACTAAGTCCTTTGTGTAGTAAATCGGAGGGAAAGTAGCCAGCATTTTTAGCAGAGGTTAGAAATAGAAGCCTTCAGGTCAGGTCTTCTTTAAGTGGGGAGAGGGTTACCTAAATCTCTATGAATTGATTTAACATGAAAGCTTGCTGAAATAAAAAACCAGTTGGACATGTTTTAAATATCAGTACACAGTCCTATTCATTTGGCAGTGTTTGTTACAAGCTGCTACAGTGATCAGTGCTGAAAGGAATGCCAAGAACGGCTCAGCCACACAAACCCAGGAACTTGACTATCAAAGGTTGTAAATCCTCACTTATACCCAGTGAAGGGACTATTCTCAGATGATACACAGAGATGAAACAAATCATTCTACATAAGTTATACCTGTCTGCAGTCTTCTCTACATCCATTTTAAGTGCTGAATTTATAAAGTGTGTCTGAGAGTTTAGAAAAAATGGGCAGGGAGCTGAAGTTACACTGTGCAGAGCTCAGTGAGGAGAGATCTGAGAGTTGATTGGAGAGAAGGCACACACGCTTCACACAGCACACAGGGAAAGAGCTGAGGCTGTCAATCAGCTGGAGATCCCTCCCCTGTCACCTTTTTTCTCTTGGTGTCAGGAAAACTTGTCAGAAGGGACTCGTGCTGAGAGCTGAGGAACGAAGCTGCAGACAGAAATGACACTTAGAGCTCCTAATTGAGACAAGTACAAATTATAGAGGGTTATGCTTTCTTCATATTTCATGTCTGAGGTTTACAATAGGGTGACCAGACGTCCCCGGACTGAGGACACTGTCCCCGCAGCCAGACTGTCCCTGGTTTTGTCCCTGGCAGGCAGGGGTGGCGCTAGGTACAGGGCCAATCCTGGGCAGGTACGGGGTGCCGAAGCCAGTGGCATACCAGCGGGGGGTGGTCTGCCCCGGGTGCCACACACTGGGGGGGGTGTAAGGATGGCGTCGCCCGCTGTGACAGCTTTAATTTGATTCGCCAGCTGCATTGGATGGGCACTGGTGAGGCTGCATTGGATGGGCACTGGTGAGGCTGCATTGGATGGGCACTGGTGAGGCTGCATTGGATGGGCACTGGTGAGGCTGCATTGGATGGGCACTGGTGAGGCTGCTTTGGATGGGCACTGGTGAGGCTGCTTTGGATGGGCACTGGTGAGGCTGCATTGGATGGGCACTGGTGAGGCTGCTTTGGATGGGCACTGGTGAGGCTGCTTTGGATGGGCACTGGTGAGGCTGCATTGGATGGGCACTGGTGAGGCTGCATTGGATGGGCACTGGTGAGGCTGCATTGGATGGGCACTGGTGAGGCTGCATTGGATGGGCACTGGTGAGGCTGCATTGGATGGCCACTGGTGAGGCTGCATTGGATGGGCTCTGGTGAGGCTGCTTTGGATGGGCTCTGGTGAGCCTGCATAGATGGGCACAGCTGAGCCCTGCATTCTTTATGTAGTGTGCTCCTTAGACCTGCATTCTTTATGTAACGCACTCCTGAACTCTGCATTCTGTTTTTTCTCTATCTTATCTTCATAACATTTGGTAGTCATTACTGCAAAAATTCTAAGCAGTATCTTTTTTACATTTTTTTTTAATCTCGTGGAGGAAATGTGAGAAATAACGTATATATCATAAATCATTCCATTAACGCAAACACTGCATATATAATTTAAGGAAAAATATGCTCATAAAATAGTTTACTATTTGCCAATAAAAAAATATTTATAACTTTAAATCTGTGGCTGTGCGCTGGGGTAGGACTCTAGGATGGATGAGGTATGTCTTTTGACCCTAATTGATAAGTTTGTCTTACTTTTATGTTTTAATCACATTTATTACGTTTTGAAAGGTACTAAGAGTGTAAATTGCATAGAACATGTTAAAAGGAATCTGTGTAAAATGTTGTCATAGTTTATTCATCATATATGGACAGACTGATACATTGGGGGCTCATTTACTAAAACTGGAGAGTGCAAAATCTGGTGCAGCTGTGCATGGTAGTCAGCTTCTAACTTTAGCTTATTCAATTAAACTTTGACAAAAAAAAAACTGGAAGCTAATTGGTTTCTAGGCAGAGCAGCACCAGATTTTGTACTCTCCAGTTTTGGTGCGGGATTCACAGCGATTCCTGTGCGTATCCCGCACCGCATCACAATTGCACTCTGTTAATGCGAATCACTGCGGGTACCTGTGTTAACAACGCCCCAAAAATGGTTCGCAAAACTCAGTGCGATTGGCTGAATCGGATCACATGGGTGTGAACACCTACGCACATCGATTCCAGTGCCAACAAAAAAAAATGAATGGCTCAAATCGCACTGCAAAGAATCGCATGTGATTTGAACAGGAATGCGGTGTGATTTCTGTCCGAAGCACATGCGGTTTCCTGCACCGCAGTACCGTGAAGCGGCACAGAGTAAATCTTGACCTATGATTAGGCAGATCAAGAATTGCCTGCAATGTATCCACATGGGCAGGGCAGATCTAAGTGGATATGCGCCCGTGTACATCTGGGTCTCTTGAGGTTGGTCGGACCAAACTCGAGAAGGTTGCATCCGGGTCTGCTTTTTCCTGGCCAGATGTGGAAGTTTTCTTGTGTGTTGTTCCAGGGCTTTGCTATTGACTCGAGTCACTTATTGCTCCATGTGACAAGGAGTATAGAAAAGGAAAGTGATGGGAAACAAGATCATAAGAGAAGAAAGGATACTATGCCTTGAAAAAGTATTCATACCCCTTGACATTTTCCACATTTTGTCATGTTATAACCAAAAACGTAAATTAATTTTCTTGGGATTTTATGTGATAGACCAACACAAAGTGGCACATAATTGTGAAGTGGAAGGAAAATGATAAATGGTTTTCCATTTTTTTTTTTACAAATATATGAAAAGTGTGGGGTGCATTTGTATTCAGCCCCCTGAGTCAATACTTTGTAGAACCACCTTTCACTGCAATTGGAGCTACAAGTCTTTTTGGGTATGTCCCTGTCAGTTTAGGTGGACGGTCATGTCTTGGTAGGTTTGCAGTTGTGCCATACTCTTTCCATTTTTCCGATGATGGATTGAACAGTACGTGAGATGTTCAAAGCTTGCGATTATTTTTTTTATAACCTAACCTTGCTTTAAACTTCTCCTCAACTTTATCCCTGACCTGTCTGGTGTGTTTGTTGGCCTTCTTGATGCTGTTTGTTCACTAAGGTTCTCTAACAAACCTCTGAGATCTTCACAGAACAGCTGTATGTATACTGAGATTACATAACACACAGGTGGACTCTATTTACTAATTAGGTGACATCTGAAGGCAATTGGTTCCACCAGATTTTAGTTAGGGGTATCAGAGTAAAGGGGGCTGAATACAAATGCACGCCACACTTTTCAGATGTTTACTTGTAAAAAAAAAAATTGAAAACCATTTATCATTTTCCCTCCACTTCACAATTATGTGCCACTTTGTGTTAGTCTATCACATAAAATCATAATAAAATACATTTATGTTTTTAGTTGTAACATGACAGAATGTTGTGGAAAATGTCAAACATGGAGGTGTGAGGGGTGTACTCACTTTTGTGAGATTGTGTGTTTTGTATATATATATATATATATATATATATATATATATATATATATATATATATATATATATATATATATATATATATATTCTCCTGCTTTTTCATTCCCTTTTTTTTTTTTCTTTTTTTTTTTAACTCTTTAGGTTGATCGCAGTCCTACTGGTTCTGGTGTGACTGCTCGGATTGCCTTACAGTACCACAAAGGTCTAATACAACTGGATCAAACAAGGACTTTTAAGAGTGGAGCCACCAAATCTTTATTTACTGGGAAGGCTGTTAAGGTATTTTAAAGTTGAAGAGCACATTCTTTATTTATTAATTAGAAATCCTTTAAAAAAAAAATTACGGGTCCATGCACCCAAAAGTGATATTTTTGCTATGGGGGAGCCTGGTGGGCCCCTGGTAGTCAGCCCCTGGTTTCTTATATATCAGATATTCAAACATGGGGATCTCCCTGCCAACACCGTTCCCATTTAGGCATTCCAGCATCTCCTGCTGCATTCTCTATAATTCAAAATAAATAAAACCCAAACAAGAGCGTAGAACCCTTTTTATAACGTCTACAGCAGGTGGACAGACCTAGAAAGTCAAATGCAGAGATCTTGAGAGAGATCAGAAACTATCACGTACAACTTCCCTCAAAGTAAATGATTATAATGATTTAAAACTGAATATACATATTCTTGCATAAACTCACTTGTTATTGGTTCTCTTTAAGATGGTGGAGGTTTTTTGTTCTCTCCTCCTAAATTCCATCTGTGGTCAGAAGGGAAAGAAAAAAAACCTTGCCGTGGCCCCCCCCCCCCCCCCCCCCCCACTCAAGGTTTAAAGTGGTTGTAAAGGCAGAAGGTTTTTCTATTTTAATGCATTTTGTGCATTAAGATAAAAACCTCTGTGCAGCAGCCCTCCTCAGCCCCCCTAATACTTACCTGAGCCCTATCTCGATCCAGCCATGTTACAGGAGAGTCTTGGCTGCCCGGGACTCTCCCTCCTCATTGGCTGAGACAGCAGCGCCCGTTGCTGTCACAGTCAGTGGGCCAATGAGGAGAGAGAGGGGTGTCTGCATGGACACAGAGTAGCTGCTCTGGTGCCCCCACAGCAAGCCGCTTGCTGTGGGGGCATTCTGCAGGAGGGAGGGGCCAACAGAGCCGGTGAGAGGGACCCGAGAAGAGGAGGACCTGGGCTGCTCTGTGTAAAACAATTTCACAGAGCAGGTAAGTATAACACGTTTGTTATTTTTTAATGGAAAAAACTGAGACTTTAGTATCACTTTAAATGCTTGTTAAATACAGGGGTGAAGGGAAAAGATGCAACGCATTATTCCTCACTCTGCAAGGCTCCCGCTATATGAGCAACTGGTCCCATGCTACCTCCTCTAAGGTGCTCCTGGCTGTGGTGGCACGCTTGCTTCCACATACAGGGCAGGAGGGCATTGTATGTGGTGACATCAAGAGATTGTCCACAATCCGGAGTATCATGGAGAAGAGGAGCACGACTGAGCCTGCCGGAATGAGCAGTAAGGTAAGTAATGAAGCTCCTTCCTGTACCCATAGCAGGGGAACTCCACTGAAGGATTTTTTTCAGCCAGGGTTAGGCTTCGAATTCCCTGCTGCTGTTTGCTAAATGCTGGCTTCACACCTGTGCAGCATGATTGTATCTGCATTTTTCACATTGTTTTAGATGCAACTTCTATTAGATCATGTGTTTTCATGACTTTCAGAAAACGCACGGTCTAATAGAATTCAATGGAAATGCACCTCCAACCATGTGAAAAATGCAGATGCAATCGCGCTGCACCCAACCCGCATATCACTATTGTCAATCCAGCCTTTGGAATCTGTGGAAGGAAATAACCCATCCATGTCGATCCCAATAGATCCCTAGGTTTATAACCAGGGAAATCTTATTTATTAACTCAGAGCTGAACAAGGGAATGTATAGTCATTTTTTTAAAAATACTATTTTAGGGCACAAAAATTAAATGTTTACAATTTTTTTATTGTTTAGAGATGTATATTTTAAGTCACATTGATGCTTTCAGTTTGTGGTAAATATTCAATAATATTATTGGACACTTATAATCAGTGTCAAAAATGATGTTTCCTTTACAAAATGCATGTATAGCTAAATCCTTCTTTTAATTTTTTAGATAAAGTAGGGAAGAGTTAAAACCTATGGAAGTTTATTTTTTAATGTGTACCATAGGGGAGATTTCACTTAATATCTTGTCTAAGAGAAGCAATAAAAGGTGAGAAGAAATCTTTACAAAGTGAGTGAAATAGTTGCCACTGGAATAAGTGACCCATTTGGAAGATTTATCCTCCCTATTTCTGCTCTGGTGACAATTATATTGTTGATTTCCCATCAATGACTATGGTCACCAGGACATATAGAGAGGGCTTTCTACATAGCGGGGGCACAGACTGTAAAACCCTGGGTAGATGGTGCTGGAACGCTAGGGTGACTCCACTTCCACAAGATGGTTTGAAGTTGGTGATCTGAAGCATTTTTACACTGTACAGTCAGCTATCATGGTCAGAAGGGCTTCAAAGGCTGTTTCAGCGTGGAACCAAGAAGTTGTAATTCGAAGATATTCTATTAAAAATGGTTGAGCAAGGTCTGTGTTGGTACACAAAAAAAAACTTTTGGCTATGCATACACTTTTTAAAGGCCAAGTTTACCTTTTAATCACTAAATTCCAGCTCCCCCCCATGTACCAATATAACATTAATGTACTTCTTTTGCAAAAATAAAACAGCTTTCCATTAATTCTACACCAGCTTACCTCACTCTCTTCATAGCTGTTCGAGCAGTAATTGAGCAGTAATCGCACTGCTCGATTACTTCTGCCTTACTTCCTGGTCAGACTTTAGGTCATGACACAGGAAGGAGTCGACCAGCTGACCTCATTAGCACACACCCTGCATCATCTACCCTCAGCTGGTCAACTCCTTCCTGTGTTATGACCTAAAAGTCTGACCAGGAAGTAAGGCAGAAGTAATCGAGCAGTGTGTTTAAACGGCTATGAAGAGAGTGAGGTAAACCTGTGTAGAATTAATAGAAAGCTGTTTTATTTTTGCAAAAGAAGTACATTCATGTTATATTGGTACATAAGGGAGCTGGAATTTAGAAAAAAAAGGTGAAATTAACCTTTTAAGTAACATTGTATTGGTTCATAGCATTAGAAGTACACTGGACTTGAATGATTATTTTCTTCTGACACAATCATCTCTTTACTCAGGAGACTGTATGTGGGGAACATAAAGCTGTGATCGTGGAGGTCTCTGGCCATGCTTACTACACTGGAACAGCAAGCTTTGTTCTGGAAAACGAAGATCAGCTGAAAGACGGGTTTCTCCTTAAATAATGACCCAATCCTAGTCAGGTGTCATGATTCTATAAGTGGCTTGTACAATCATTAGAATTTAGTTAGGGCAACACTACATAGTGATTTCAGTTTAGTGCTAATGAGTGATCCGACCTCATTCGCCAGACTTTAAAGTTGTTTTTTTTATTTTTTATTTTTTTAAATTTTGTTTTAATGCCAAGTGGTATAAGTAGCTTAATATGACTTGGTATCAGCCTCTTGCAGTCTCTGTACAGCAGAGCTTAGAGGGGGAGAGAAAAGCAACACAAAGATCCAATCAGGTCTGTTACAGCTCAGGGAACATGCTGATGGGAGAGAGAAAAGGATAAAGTCGGGTACACACGATCAGCATATTGTACAAAAAAATATCGCTTTCGAATCGATCGTACGATAATCTGATCGTTAGTACACAGCTTTCATCTGAATTTTTCTGAATGGACAAACACAAAAAAAAAAAATTTTCTCGTACGATTTTAATTTAATCAGTACAGTTTTTTCATTCATAAATACATTACATCACTTCCAAATTTTTATTCTGCCGTATGAGAATTTCGTACTTTAGTAACCTGTTAGTTTTCAATATGGAGACTAGCATGCGAAAAAAACAAAAAAACAAAAAAAACGGACGATCATTTGTCCAATAATCTCATTGCGTGTTCCTGGCTTAACAGAGAGATGACCTCATCACTGTGCTGTTTCTCCTTTCACTGTCCAGTCACAGGGTAGGGCCTTCAGCCTGTTGATTGGCCAGGACCAGATGTCGTAACTCCCGCACATGTGCACAGAAGTTACTTCGACCTGGCACAGAATTGTGCCAGGATTGTACACTGAGCTGCACATACAAATGAAAAGTACTAACAGGCAAAGAGAAACCTCTATGACAGAAGAGATGTACACAGTCTTTTTTTGTCGTAAAAAAGCCTGCATGTCAGTACTTTTTACAAAGGCAACTTTCTCCCACTTTAAGGCTCCAAACACGCTTGTACGACTCCAAAGCTGCGCCGACTTAGGATTGACGCAACTTTATATGGGTGCAACTTTGATACGACTTTAGTTTTGACCAGTGATAATGGATAACTGTACCACAACTGTTGCATTGTATACCATTCAGGTACGACTTTCATGCAACTTTTGAGGGTTAACATTACACTCTATGGCCCTCACGTTGCATGAAAGTCGGACCAAAGTAGTGCATGAACTGCAGCTTTTTACATGTGTATGAATAGTTATCGTTGGAAAAAATGGGGAACAACTTGTCTTGCAACTTTGAAGTCCAAAGTTGCATGACAAGTCGCACAAGTATGAATGGAGCCTAAAGAAG
Organism: Lithobates septentrionalis; assembly: GCA_037952835.1. NCBI lineage: Eukaryota > Metazoa > Chordata > Amphibia > Anura > Ranidae > Lithobates > Lithobates septentrionalis. The sequence continues at coordinate 912,550 of JBBDGP010002223.1, forward strand.
CAGCCAGGAAGCAACAATTGAATCAGAATCTCCACTCTTAAAGTTATATTAAAGGTAAATTTAATGATTTTAATTTTTTATTTTAAATTTTATAAATTTGTTTTTTGTTTTTTTTTTATTACTTTTTTTATTTTTTTTTATTTTTTTTACATACAGAGCAATACAGTGTTACCATAGTAACACTACTCTGGGGCGGTGATCAGGATTTTTTTTTTTTACACACACTATGATTGTTTATAACTGAATTTTACAGTTATAAGCAACCATTTTTTTTCTGAATGAAAACTGTTCATTCAGTGTTTACTATTGGGATTAGCTGTGATTGGCCACAGCTAATCGTATGTTACAAATGGGCTATGATTGGCCCTGTCTGTACCATGTGATCACTGTCACCAATCACAGAGCTCATCACAATAGTACACAATAAAAGGCATTAAACAAAGCCTTTTTATTGTGTGCTATGGTCATGTGATTGGCAACAGCAATCACATGGTACTGGCAGTGGGCCAGTACAGTGATCTGTCATTGGCTGTGTCCGGTGGACACAGCCGGTGACAGATCGCGCCAGAGTGCAATTCTGGGGGGACGTCATATGACATCCTCCCAGGATAAGAGGGCTCCTGCTCAGCTGTTATATTACCATAGGCCAGTGATGGCGAACCTTGGCACCCCAGATGTTTTGGAACTACATTTCCCATGATGCTCATGCACTCTGCAGTGTAGTGGAGCATCATGGGAAATGTAGTTCCAAAACATCTGGGGTGCCAAGGTTCGCCATCACTGCCATAGGCTGAACTGGGTTAAAGACCAGATGAAAGAACATTGGATGGCCATAGCAACCAATCAGATCACAGATGCCATTCTAGCCAGGGCACATTACAACATGAAAGTAGGAATCTGAGTGGCTGCTGTAGGTAATATCAGTTTTTCCTCTGCTGCTGTTATGAAATGTTATACTTTAAAACACATCAGCTTCACATATTTAATGGCCATTAACAGCTGCAGTATATAAATGGGATGGTTTCATCACTAGAAAACGTATCGCTCCAGTACCAAATCATAAACTTTGGCATTACATATTAACAGCGTTGTCTGCCTATGATTGATTTTAGTTAGTGCTCAGTCACCCCACCAGGCACTGCACACATTTTTAGGCATCGTGGCAAGTTGCAATAGTCAGCCTATTCACAGTGAATGGGCTTCATACCTGAACAGATGAAAAATTGGATCTTGATACATTTTTTTCTATTTTGCAACACAGTACATTGCAACGCACATTGTGCCTTGAGTTGCCATTTAAAATGATTAGGAACACAATGTACATAATGTATTACCATGCGTTACTACAGCACTTTGGTGTGAATGCGCCCTGAATACTAGGAGATTTATTGTATAAAAAGGAAAGAATTGCGCTAGGTGCAAAAGTAGTGAAAATTACTAATTATCCTGCAGCTGGACACTATAACCCCAACATAAGGGCACAAAAAATAACAATAAAAAAGTATAAGTGCAGCGCTAGATAAGTGCCATAAATAATGAAAAGAAATATATATAATAAAGTGCAATAGTGCTAGTTAAGTACAATAATATTAAGGTGCTGTTCAAATGCCCTAACTAGTAGACATGTGCACACTGAAATATTTCGTTTCGGAATTTCGTTTTCGTCCAAAAAATACATTTATTTAGTTACTCCCGAAATTCGTTGTTATTTATTTTGTTTTTCGTTAAAAGGTGCATTCGTCCGAAAATCCTAATTAAGGTCGAATCTGTCATTGAATGCTTATGGTGTCTGTCGAATGTTCAAAGAAAATTCGACGGAGCAGCTAAACTGTGCGACGTCATATAGTTTACCTGCTCTGTCGAATCTTCTTAGAACTTTCAACAGACACCATAAGCCAAAGTACGTGTGTACTTAGTTCTAGCTATTTTACTGCTCCTCCTCTTTGGTTACAATCCGCCAATAACATTCATCATCATCATTATTTTTATTTATCTTTCCTCCCCTACGTCGAATCTTTCCTCCCCTACGTCGAATCTTTCCTCCCCTACGTCGAATCTTTCCTCCCCTACGTCAAATCTTTTCTCCCCTACGTCGAATCTTTCCTCCCCTACGTCGAATCTTTCCTCCCCTACGTCGAATCTTTTCTCCCCTACGTCGAATCTTTCCTCCCCCTACGTCGAATCTTTCCTCCCCTACGTCGAATCTTTCCTCCCCTACGTCGAATCTTTCCTCCCCTACGTCGAATCTTTCCTCCCCTACGTCGAATCTTTCCTCTCCTACGTCAAATCTTTCCTCCCCTACGTCGAATCTTTCCTCCCCTACGTCGAATCTTTCCTCCCCTACGTCGAATCTTTCCTCCCCTACGTCGAATCTTTTCTCCCCTACGTCGAATCTTTCCTCCCCCTACGTCGAATCTTTCCTCCCCTACGTCGAATCTTTCCTCCCCTACGTCGAATCTTTCCTCCCCTACGTCGAATCTTTCCTCCCCTACGTCGAATCTTTCCTCTCCTACGTCAAATCTTTCCTCCCCTACGTCGAATCTTTCCTCCCCTACGTCGAATCTTTCCTCCCCTACGTCGAATCTTTCCTCCCCTACGTCGAATCTTTCCTCCCCTACGTCGAATCTTTCCTCCCCTACGTCGAATCTTTCCTCCCCACGTCGAATCTTTCCTCTCTACGTCGAATCTTTTCTCTCTATGTAGAATAATCTTGGACTAATAGAGCTAAGGTTAGGCACATTCGACCACAGGTTTGATGGACAGATTGTTATTGTCATCATCATGTCGAATCTCCTATCTATATCGAACTGTTGTAGCAACGAAAATAAAGCATTTGTTTATATCGGATCTTTCGTTTTTCGGACTCTGCACTTTCGTTATCGTTTGTTAAAACGATAACGAAAATACCTGAAATTCGGACGAAAATGCATTCGGACGAAAACGAATGCACATGTCTACTAACTAGCACTATTGCACTTTATTATATATATTTCTTTTCATTATTTATGGCACTTATCTAGCGCTGTACTTATACTTTTTTAATACTAGGGGATTTAAGCATGTTCAAATTACCATGTTATTGCAAAACGGGGAAAAAAACCTCAGTGTGTTGCAACGCCATAAGTTTTGAATGGCACCCCAGTGCCTCTGAATTACAACACTGCAGCACAAGACAATGCACCAGGGGGTAGGTCTCTGACAGCCGGGGCTCACAGGAAGTGGGTTTAATGCTGGCTGTCAGAAGAGGACCCAGGGCTGGGTCTCGGATTGGTGTGTCTGAAGGGTACAGCACAATGAAGAACAATAGCTGACTTTCTACTACAGAGCAAAAATAGTACAGCTTTACTTGTTGGCAGTCACCTGCTGACCACACTAAATCCAATGTGCTCCTAATGTGATGAATGCCAGAAAGTACCGTAGTTAAATCTCTCAGTATCAGAGATGTTTAAGGCCTCATTTACATAGGTGCTGTGGCCCATACATTGTGAATGAGCATCTTGATCCTGGAGCCACGCAGCGGCTGTACGGACACAGCCACTCATCCTAATGTGACGGGTGTGCAGGGGGCCGCTCGCATGTAATTATCAGATGCAGCAGCAATTCTGTGCTATTGCCACATACATGGCCAATATGGACAGTGGAGGTGCTGGCCTTTGATTTTTAGACAATGTCATGCCAAAGTGTGCATCGGGATAGTATTCAGTCCTAGCCTAAGGGCTTGTTTATAAATGTGCTGTTCTCTATAGCGCAATCCGCTGTACAGCGCTTTTCAGAGGGCGTTTGAAAGGCAGTGAGGCATTATGTTTCCTCCTCGCCGTCTGTTTTGAACTCTGCAGCACCATTCCACAGCTGCATGCACTGTACATGGTTGCGGCACAGCCCCATTAACTTGAATGGCTTGTGTTTGGTGGGCGGTACTGCCCATTGAACGTAACAGCGGGGATCATTTTTGCCACACTGTGATGCAAAGTATTGTGGCCGTGGCATGTGTATACCCCTGTACAGCTGCCTTTGCAGGTTGGGGGGCAGTAAAAAAAACCTGGTTAAACCGAGTGTTTTTATTGTAAGTCTAAGCTAAGCCCAAGGCCTGTTTTTTTTTTCTAAAGCTGGCCGTAGATAGATTGAATCCTGACCAGTTCAGCGGGAACCAGCCAAGATTCCATACATCTATAAGCAGGCTTGCTGTACTGAAATTAATCCATGGATCAATTTAAGCATGCGATCACTGCTGGCGGCTATAGCTGCCTGCAGTGATCATTGTGTTCTGCTCACTGGCAGAACACAATAGTGTCCTGGGAGGGATTTCTCCATCAACACCGACTGTTGATGGAGGAATCAAGTGATTTTTAAGTGGTGGAAGGAAAGAAAATTGTATTGTCTATATCAGTGGTCATCAACCCTGTCCTCGGGTCCCACTAAAAGGCCAGGTTTGCAAGATAACTGAAATACATCACAGGTGATATCATTTGCTGCTCAGTGATTGCAGTATTCTAGTCTGCATCTCCCCAAGGTAATACTTAAAACCTGGCCTGTTAGTGGGCTCTGAGGACAGGGTTAATGACCACTGGTCTATGGCTTGCTTAAAGGAATGCAGACTTGCAGCTGTTCTCATTACTACCCTGAGGCTGCACCAGGTGGGTATAATTGGTGCATACCCTCCCCATCAGAGATCAGTCTGAGAAAGGACATGAGCAGAAGAGGAACTTTATAAAAGAACAAGTTATGATTCTGCAAAAAGCTTGCTAAAATCCTAGCAATGTCTAGATTATTGTATTTTAAGGTTAAGGTTTAACCTTAAACTACGTAGAGGGTTCTTTACTGTAAGAGCGGCAAGGATGTGGAATTCCCTTCCACAGGCAGTGGTCTCAGCGGGGAGCATTGATAGCTTCAAGAAACTATTAGATAATCACCTGAATGATCACAACATACAGGGATATACAATGCAATACTGACACATAATCACACACATAGGTTGGACTTGATGGACTTGTGTCTTTTTTCAACCTCACCTACTATGTAACCATGTAATTTAATAACCTAACTGAGGTTACACTTTAGGGCTGGGCTCACATATGAGCAGGCAGCTACTCACAGAAGGAGTCCAGTGCGTCCTCATTTACCGTTTTATGTCCGATGTCAGCCCGATTTTATTTTTTTGGGCTGAATTCGGGCCTGAAACGGACCAAAAGACGCACAGCGTTCCTGTGCAAATTTCACTGGAGCTGCTGCGGAGATATGTGAACCGGCTCCATAGAGATCCGGTCACAATCTCCTGCTACTGCAAATCTGAATTCCTGATCCACATACTGGTTCCAGGTCTGCTTCAGAAGTATTGAAGCCATTGGATGAGCATGACACCTAGACCTTTCATTTATGGCAGACTTTGAAGTTCTCTCAATATAGACCTTTTTTTTTTTTTTTTTTTTTTTTAAGCCTGCAAAAAGGTTATTGTGACAGCTGTACAGTATGACTACACAGTGCTAAGGTAATTTAAAAATATATTGGGTCTGTGCTGCTGTCTTGTCAAATACAGGAATCTATAACCAATAGCTGCTGTATGAATATCACAGGTGCTACAGAACCAAATAGAAAAGAGATACAGCGCTGAAATATACCAGCAAATAATATATATATACCTAAAGCTCTAAATATCTGTGTATAAATCCTGTGTAAATCAGGATATATTGACTTTGGATATATATATATATTTTTTTTTTTTTTGTTATTGTATGATCTATAAATGGTATTGCATGTATGTAATGCTATGTTTTGTTAAAAATTGTATCCGCATAAAGCTTCATAATTTTACATAATCCCCCAATTATCACTTATTGCTGTCTAGTTATCTATTTTTTTTTTTATTTTTTTTAATGCGATACATCATTTACTTTTCATTGTCTGCTGATGTATAGATTCATACTATATTGATTATAGGTATTTGGCACATATATTTTTATTGCTCTGCATTTAATGCAACTGAAGAGATGTCTGGCTTGAGATCAGGCATCATTATATTAAACTGAGGCTCTTCTGCCTGGTTCACACCAATGCAGGTTGATGCGTTTTCTAGGTGCCTTTTGCATTTTTTTTCACACGCGTTTTTGCCATGTTTTATACGCATGAAACGCATAGAAAATGCAAGCACTGTTTTTGATTCCCCTTTTTTTTTTTTTTTTTTTTTTTTTTTTAATATGCATTTCCGCTGTATTTCGATTGAAGTCTATGGAAACAGAAACCACAACCTGCTGCGGGAAGGGAAAAAATCCCTGACCCTTTTCAGAAAACGCATCGGCAGAAAATGCACGGATGTAAACGTGACCCATAGAAAACTATGTTACATAGACTGTAGTGGGTTTCTGCAAAACTGAAAACATGCTGAAAAACGCATAGATGTGAACCCAAGCCTCAATGAATGCCTAGCTGTACATTAGTAGAATCTGGTTTGAAGTTTGTTTTAAGGATGTTTGTTCAATTTTCTAATGGTTAGTGGGGTCATATCAACATTTGTTTTCAACAAGAACATTTAAAGAAGTTTACGTGGTTTTTGTTTGGTAAAATCCATTCATTTTAAACTCAAACGTTAAAAGCAAACAAAATTTAGAACAATTTTCAAACATTTGTCAAGCCATCCAATGTACTAAGAATTGTACACATTTCTGTATGTATGTTAGGCAATCTACTAGTGTATAGCCAGCTTTATAGTTGGGGAGCTCCAATAGTCAGACTTGGGGTGGTCTTTGGAGAGCCAGAATCTGATGTACATTCAGGGAGTGCAGCCCCCCCATACACAGTGCTTAGAGTTCTCACTGTAACAATATAATCTGCCTGGGCACCAAGGAACAGCTAAAGATGTACTGTAGGTAATCGTGATGTTCTCATTACTGTAGATCATCGTGTAGTTGATGCTCGTGTCACAGATTAGTGGCTTTGTTCTCCATGGGTGACCAAACATTTCATTGTTTAGTTTTTGTATAACACTAATACCATGATTGTACATGTATATCATGTTATGACAATGTATTAATAAAATACCTTTGCTCAGTGAAGTATTGTTTTGCTTATAGAAATTAATGTGGCACCCAGGGGCGGACTGATAACTCATGGGGCCCCCGGGCAATAGGAGATTATGGGGCCCCCAGGCAATCAGAGATTATGGGGCCACACAGTATACAATCACACAGTATACACACACACAGTATACAATCACACAGTATACACAGACAGATGTAAAAAAAACACAGATTTATACATACTGAGGCTGGCAACCCTGATGGGGCCCCCTAGTGGCCCAGGGCCCTCGGGCAGTGCCCGAGTGGCTAAATGGTCAGTCCGCCCCTGGTGGCACCTAAATGTGTGTGTTCCAGTTTTTGGTGGAGTCGGGAAGGATTATATCCCCCTTGCTGTTTTTATTGCTCCACTTGGTCACATAACCCCTCACTTGTGACTCCCAGAACATTGTGGCTTGCGTTCTCCATACGTTCCCGTAGAGGATTCTCTAGGAAGTCAGGGACACCAGCTGAAAATATCACAGCATTTTCCTGCTTTGAGGTGCATTATGTCAAGTAGCCAAAATAAATGGGCTGTAGTGCACCTCAACATTTTAGTCCTGCAGGATTTTTTGCAATGGATCACAACTTTCGCTGACGAGGATTTTGGAGTCATTTTTGGTGTCGGTGATCACAATAATAATAACCCCAACATTGGTGTTAGTGGGTGCAATAATAACCCCTTACATTGATGTCAGTGACCGCAATAGTACCCCCAACATTGGTGTCAGTGGATGCAATAATACCCCCAGCTATTGGTGTCAGTGGATGCAAAAATAACCCCCTAATATTGGTGTCAGGGGATGGGGGAAAAAAAACAACCCCCTAATATTGGTGTCAGGGGGTGAAAAAAAATAACCCCCTAATATTGGTGTCAGGGGGTGAAAAAAAATAACCCCCTAATATTGGTGTCAGGGGGTGAAAAAAATAACCCCCTAATATTGGTGTCGGGGTGAAAAAAATAACCCCCTAATATTGGTGTCAGGGGATGGGGGTGAAAAAAATAACCCCCTAATATTGGTGTCAGGGGATGGGGAAAAAAAATAACCCCCTAATATTGGTGTCAGGGGATGGGGAAAAAAAATAACCCCTAATATTGGTGTCGGGGGGGGGGGGGGTGAAAAAAAAAATAACCCCCCAACATTGGTGTCGGGATGAAAAAAATAACCCCCCTAACATTGGTGTCGGGGGATGCAATAAGAACCCCCTTGTTAATCCGCTCTTGTTCCTGCTGCCAGAAGCAGTGCTATTTACCCCCTACCTTATTGCTGGTCACTGGCAGTGAAATTTAACCCCCACCCTCCCATTGGTGGTGGTTTATAACTTCCATTCTATTGGTGGTCAGGTCAGTGGCAGTAAAATTTGGAGGGAGGATATCCATTTTTTAGGATAACTGTGGTGCTATTCTTTAGGCCGCATCTTTTATACAGTTCAGCCACACGTGCTTCTTGCTGCGTTGTGTGCTGGTTCCTTCCTAATAGCTGTTCTCCCAGGTTGGTGGGGGTTCGCTTTATATGCCTCCTGCCATGGCGATTGTGTGCTACCCCCTATGATGAACACAGTGGGTGTGGGACAGTTTGTGAAATGCAGGGGCTTGAGGCACGCTTGGCAACTATGCTGTAAGGTCCATGTCACACTCTCCTTGTTGCTGGCAACCACAGAATTGCTAAGGAGACTATGCAACTGCCCCAATGGTTAGGCCATGGAGTGACACCATATGTGACTGCTCTTGGTGAATTATTGCCAGGATCACTAGTGTGATGTGAGTCTAGGACTTATCTGCTACCTGGGCCTTTCCAGTCCTCTCCTGTCAACCTTTGATTTGGCTTCCATGGTGGGACCTCAAAGAGACCCTCTAACCAACCTAAACAATTGCATTCACAGAAAAATTTGGTAACCTAAAGTGATTGTAAAAGGTACACATTGTGTTTTTTTTTTTTTTTTTTAAATAATAAACATGTTCTACTTATCTGCTCTGTGAAGTGGTTTTGCACAGAGCAACCCCGATCCTCCTCTTCTAGGGTTCCCTGCTGGCGCTCCTGGCCCCTCCCTTCCTGATGCCCCCATAGCAAGCAGCTTGCTATGGGGGCATTTGTGCGGACTCAATCCTGAGCTGGGATGTGTGTGTCTATTGACACACTGGATTTGATTGTCAGCAGCAGGAGCCAATAACTTCCGCTTCTGCCTCTATGTCCAGTGAGGAGAGAGCAGCGCTGCTGGATTGAGATCAGGTTCAGGTAAGCATTTGGGGGAAGCTGATCACAGAAGGTCACTGAGACTCGGCTGATCACCGATCCGAGTAAGGGGCCGATCCCGGCCCCTTACCATGTGATCAGCTGTCAGCCAATGACAGCTGATCACATGATGTAAACAAAAGATCGGTAATCGTTTTTTTTTAATTTTCTACTCACGCTGACCGCATGAGTAGAAAAAAAAGGCGATCACCGGCTCGGATGTGAGGGACATCGGTCCCCAAGTGGAAGAGGCACATCTGCTTCATCAGTGCCATATATCAGTGCCCACAAGTGCCACCTATCAATGCCCACCTGTAGTGCCAATCAGTGCCACCTGGCAGTGCCCATCACTGCCGCCTATCAGTGCCCATCACTGCCGCCTCATCAGCGTACATCAATGAAGGAGAAAAATGACCCGTTTTAAATTTTTTTTATAACAAAATATTAAAAAATTTTAAAAAATTAAAAAAAAAAACAATTCTGTTTTTTACATTTTTTTTTAACAAAAAGTAAAAACTGCAGAGGTGATCAAATACCACCAAAAGAAAGCTCTATTTGTGGTGAAAAAATGATAAAAAATTCATTTGGGTACAGTGTTGTATGACCGCGCAATTGTCATTCAAAGTGCGTCAGCGCTGAAAGCTGAAAATTGGTCTGGATAGGAGGGGGGTTTAAGTGCCCAGTAAGCAAGTGGTTAAAGGAGAAGTCCACCCTAAAACTAAAATCCCTGCATCTTCAGACATCCACCATCTAACACTAACCTATCCAGCACTGTATAGAAGAAATCGCTATACATACCTTTTTTGATGCCAATACAGTCTGGTCTCTAGCGGTGGAAGCTCTGCAGAGGTTAGGTCAGTGCTAGATGGTGGATGGCTGTAGGGATTTTAGTTTTAGGGTGGACTTCTACTTTAAGGCTTGGTTCACATATTGGACAAAAAAACAAGAGTATTAGCCCGGATCAACCCGTATTAATTTAGCGATAATGGCTAGTTTCCGCGGGTGAGTATAGACCTATCATCCAGGAAAAAAGGCCTGAATGCAGTTCAAGTTGGCCTTTTAAACATATAGTACAAAAAGAGGGGGGAGAGAAATATAGATTATTTCTCTAAAGAAGGTCAACAGAGAACACTGGGGTCAAATACAAAACCAGCTTTATTGATTACCAAAAATTCTTAACCTAATAATAATAACAAAAGTGAGGTTTGAAGCAATATAGACAGACGGTTATAACAAAACATATTAAAATTTGGACAACGTTGTCACCAGGGATATTAAAATCAAATGGGAGCCGCGGCCATACACCCACACATTCTCATCATGCACACTGGATATAAAGTGTTTTCTGGATAGTCATGCACATTAGATGGCCATGTAGGAATAATTTTCTGGTATGAAGTGTCCAATTGTGCAGGAACAGTCCTATATCACTAGTATGGAGGTAATGTGAGTGGGTGGATGATCTGACAATTCAAGCAATCATGAAATAGGACCATAGATGGAGCGATCTCTCAAGGGAGCATTGCATTCAATGATTGCGTAGACCACAGCTGATAAATAAATAGTAAGCGCTTTCCAAGTTGCAGTAGAACTGATTGTGCAGATATCTACAAAGGCAGCAGAATAAATGTCCTTGGAGACAACATTATTGGAAACATAGGAAAACTGACATACGTTTTGTTGCAAGTGCTGGGTGAAGTGAAGGAATCTCACAAATCGCACTGTATCCGTCGTCAGACTATGATAGTCCTGAGTGTTGAGGTCTCCCTGTGGACAGATGCCTCTGTATGGTTCATCTAGGGTGTAGGTCGGCGAGGGATCTTCTCTCACTGCTTCTCACCATAGAACCGCTGAAGCACCACTGCCGCCAAGTGATACGTGACTATCGGGGAAAGCCAGCATCAGCTGTTGGATCAGCTGTTAGGTCCGTGTGGAGGTGAGTCAGATCAAATTGCGCGCGGCTCCCAGGGACGTGCTGACGTCACACGGCTGACGCGTTTCACCAGCCAATGAACGCTGGTTTCCTCAGTGCCCATCACTGCCGCCTCATCAGCGTACATCAATGAAGGAGAAAAATGACCCGTTTTAAATTTTTTTTATAACAAAATATTAAAAAATTTTAAAAAATTAAAAAAAAAAAAAATTCTGTTTTTTACATTTTTTTTTAACAAAAAGTAAAAACTGCAGAGGTGATCAAATACCACCAAAAGAAAGCTCTATTTGTGGTGAAAAAATGATAAAAAATTCATTTGGGTACAGTGTTGTATGACCGCGCAATTGTCATTCAAAGTGCGTCAGCGCTGAAAGCTGAAAATTGGTCTGGATAGGAGGGGGGTTTAAGTGCCCAGTAAGCAAGTGGTTAAAGGAGAAGTCCACCCTAAAACTAAAATCCCTGCATCTTCAGACATCCACCATCTAACACTAACCTATCCAGCACTGTATAGAAGAAATCGCTATACATACCTTTTTTGATGCCAATACAGTCTGGTCTCTAGCGGTGGAAGCTCTGCAGAGGTTAGGTCAGTGCTAGATGGTGGATGGCTGTAGGGATTTTAGTTTTAGGGTGGACTTCTACTTTAAGGCTTGGTTCACATATTGACCTGTGAACTGGCAGGCTTCTCTATGGAAAAAAAAAGAAAGAGTCCTGTGTGGTTTTCAGGCCGGTTCAGATGTGATTTTTCAAGTAAAAATTTGCACCTGAATCTCACCTCAACTGGTGAACAAAACTGCCCCAGACTCCTTTTTAAAAAGTGCAGTGAAACCACTATAATGTCAAAAGTATTGGGACGTCTGCCTTTACACACACATGAGCTTTTAATGGCGTCTTAGTCCGTAGGGTTCAATATTGAGTTGGCCCACCCTTTGCAGCTATAACAGTTTCAACTCTTCTGGGAAGGCTGTCCACAAGGTTTAGGAGTGTGTCTATGGGAATGTTTGTCCATTCTTCCAGAAGCGCATTTGTGAGGTCAGGCACTGATGTTGGACAAGAAGGCCTGGCTCACAGTCGCCGCTCTAATTCATCCCAAAGGTGTTCTATTGGGTTGAGGTCAGGACTCTGTGCAGGCCAGTCAAGTTCCTCCACCCCAAACTTGCGCATCCATGTCTTTATGGACCTTGCTTTGTGCACTGGTGGGCAGTCATGTTGGAACAGAAAGGGGTCATCCACAAACTGTTCCCACAAAGTTGGGAGAATGAAATTGTCCTGAATGTCTTCAAGGGGTTGTAAACCCTGGAGGTATTTCAAACCCTTCCCCTTCACCTATAGGTAAATGTCAGCAGAGGGAGTTTACTTCCTCTTTAAGATGCATTGTGTTTGGTTTAGGCAGCCCATTCAAAACAAATGAGTTGGAGGTCTCCTCACCACCTGAACGTTTTAGTCCTGATGCATTTTTTGCAATATATCCCCAACACTGAGCTCTGGTTCACTATGAATCGCACAGCAATACGCTGCAATTGAGTGTGCTGCGATTTGTGCCCATATATTTTTGCATTCACTACTTATGGGAATGCACTGCATGGATGACTTGGTACTTTTGCCATGGTACCATGCGATCTGGTGCAGGTAAACATACTGCGTTTTGCGACCTGCGTTTGGGGTGTTGTTAACATTGACACCCTCTGCAGATCACAATTGCGCTGTGTTTTAAACATGGTGCTGGACGTGCATGGAACAGATTTCCTGGACTGCCTTCCAATGTGAAGCGAGCCTTATGAGGAAGATGGAGCCGTCAGTGGACACAATAATAACCCCCAACATTGGTGTCAGTAATAGGGTTGCCACCTGTCCGGGATTCACCCGGACAGTACGGGTTTTGAAACATGTGTCCGGGTCTCTGGCCGCCTGAGACCCGGGCACATTATTCAGACCCATCTGTGGCTCCCTGTGCAGCGTGCCTTGCCTACACAGGCGGCCCTCTAATTAACTTCCCCGGCGAATCATTGTAATGCCTTCACCCACCAACTCACTCACTGCCCAGGAGATTGCCAATCACTTCAAAACTAAGATTGATACAATTCATGAGGAGATCACCAATGCGCAAAAACCTCCCCCATGCAACACCCCATGTCCACAGATACAATCATTACTTCCCTCATTCAACCCTGCTACTATTACTGAGGTTGCTAAACTTTTATCTAGCGCTCATCTAACCACTTGCCCCTGGATCCTGCTCCCTCGCAAATGCTACGCTCACCCTCTGACTCTATTCTACGCTCTCTAACTCACATTTTCAACCTCTCCCTCTCCTGTGGCATCTTCCCAAACTCTCTAAAACATGCGCTAGTCACCCCCATACTAAAAAAGCCCTCACTGGACCCCACCAATCTCAACAACCTACGTCCAATCTCCTTACTCTCCTTCTCCTCCAAACTTCTTGAAAGACTGGTCTACAACCGACTAAGCGACCATCTGACCATGAATAAACTTCTTGATTCCCTTCAGTCCGGATTTCGCCCTCAACACTCCACGGAAACTGCTCTCCTTAAACTCTCAAATGACCTACTAATGGCTAAAACCAATGCACACTATTCTGTACTACTTCTCCTGGATCTCTCTGCTGCCTTTGACACAGTGGACCACCCCCTCCTCCTCAAAAAACTCAACTCCTTTGGTCTCCGTGACTGTACTCTTCTCTGGTTCTCATCCTACCTATCCCACCGCTCCTTCAGTGTCACTTACAACTCTACTTCCTCCTCTTCTCTTCCTTTTTCCGTTGGGGTCCCCCAAGGTTCTGTTCTCGGACCTCTCCTTTTCTCAATCTACACCACCTCCCTGGGTCAGTTGATTGCCTCCCACGGCTTTAAATATCATCTCTACGCTGATGACACCCAAATCTATCTCTCCACCCCCCAGCTCTCTCCATCTGTCTCCTCACGCATTACCAACTTACTAGCAGACATATCAGCCTGGATGTCACATCACTTCCTCAAACTCAACCTATCCAAAACCGAGCTCATGATATTTCCTCCCTCAGGTGCCACTTCCCCTGATCTCCCTGTCAAGATCAACGGCTCAACTATCAACCCATCTCCCCACGCCAAGGTCCTTGGTGTAATCCTGGACTCTGAACTAACCTTTCGACCCCACATTCTATCACTATCCAAAGCTTGCCGCCTCAATCTCCGCAACATCTCCAAGATACGCCCCTTCCTAACCAATGTCACCACAAAGCTTCTAATCCACTCCCTGGTCATCTCCCGCCTCAACTACTGCAACTCCCTCCTTATTGGTTTACCTCTAAATAGGCTATCCCCACTTCAGTCCATCATGAACGCTGCGGCCAGGCTCATCCACCACACAAACCGCTCAGCGTCTGCTACACCCCTCTGCCAATCCCTCCATTGGCTGCCACTCAGTCACCGAATTAAATTCAAGATACTAACTATAACTTACAAAGCCATCCACAACCTGGCCCCTAGCTACATCTCTAACCTAGTCACAAAATACCAACCTAATCGTTCTCTTCGCTCCTCCCAAGACCTCCTGCTCTCAAACTCCCTTGTCACCTCATCCCATGCTCGCCTTCAGGACTTCTCCAGAGCCTCCCCCATCCTCTGGAATGCTCTACCCCAATCCGCCCGATTTTCTCCTACTTTATCCACTTTCAGACGATCCCTGAAAACTCATCTCTTCAGAGAAGCCTATCTGGCCCCCACCTAACAACTGTAGATTTATCTTCTCAATCAGCACATCACCCACAGTTATTACCTCTTGTATCTCTTGACCTTCCCTCTTAGATTGTAAGCTCTAAGGAGCAGGGCCCCCTGATTCCTACTGTATCAAATTGTATTGTATTTGTACTGTCTACCCTCAAGTTGTAAAGCGCTACGTAAACTGTTGGCGCTATATAAATACTGTATAATAATAATGGAATTCCCGCAGCTTGTGCGGGGTATGTTAGTTCCCGCACAGCACACCGCCCTTGAGCTCCACTTTTTATGACAGGACAGACCCAACATCTCTCCCCGCTGTCCCCAGCTGCAGGACACAGACACAGTGCAGAGAGAGTGCTGTGGCGTGAACCTGCCCCTCCTCCTCCTGCTGTGTTTTCCTGTGTACACAGAGGAGGAGGGGAGGGGAGGAGAAGGCTCACCATGCTGCCGACAACGCTGCTGGACAGAGATCATCTATCAACTAATCCACAGTGAGTCTTCCAGAGGATGGGGGGCATGAACAAGAGGGTGAGGGGGGAACTAGCCTACAGTTCACTTTGAGTAATTTGGGGGGGGGATATCTTCTTAGGGGCACTTTAGTACCCGTGTTACAAGGGGGCTTGGATATGAAATCCAGACCCCTTAGCACATATCCTCTCCCCCCAATATTAAAGAGAAGATGTCTGCCACAGAGCAGGTGGCCCTTGGCACCCCACAAGAGATGTGGAAAATTGCTCCAGGTGCCCATACTAGTGCCCCCCTTCCAAGCAAGTTAGTGGAGCAAAGTGTGGGTTCCAGGTCACAGGACAGGTTCACACTATGAAAACACAGGAACACGATGTGCGTTCTGTGCGATTCATATGTGACCCGGGTGCAATTTCAGCCCAGTTATGTCTGCATTCTCTGACCATCTCCTGTACCATGTCCGCACACTCTATGACCATATCCTGTATCATCTCTGCAGTCTCTGACCATCTCCTGTACTATGTCTAAAGTCTCTGACCATCTCCTGTATCATATCTGCAGTCTCTGACCATCTCCTGTACTATGTCTGCAGTCTCTGACCATCCCCTGTACCATGTCCACATACTCTCTGACCATCTCCTGTATCATGTATGCAGTTTCTGACCACCTCCTGTACTTTGTCTGCCATCTCTGACCATCTCCTGTATCATATCTGCAGTCTCTGACCATCTCCTGTAGTATGTCTGCAGTTTCTGACCATCTCCTGTACCATGTCCACACACTCTCTGACCATCTCCTGTACTATGTCTGCAGTCTCTAACCATCTTTTGTACGATGTCCGCACACTCTCTGACAATCTCCTGTATCATGTATGCAGTTTCTTACCATCTCCTGTACCCTGTCCACACACTCTCTGACCATCTCCTGTATCATGTATGCAGTTTCTGACCCTCTCCTGTATCATGTCTTCAGTCTCTGACCATCTCCTGTATCATATCTTCAGTCTCTGACCATCTCCTGTATTATATCTTCAGTCTCTGACCATCTCCTGTATCATGTCCACACACTCTCTGACCATCTCCTGTATCATGTATGCAGTCTCTGACCATCTCCTGTATCATGTCTGCAGTCTCTGACCATCTCCTGTATCATGTCTGCAGTCTCTGACCATCTCCTGTACCATGTCCACACACTCTCTGACCATCTCCTTTATCATGTATGCAGTCTCTGACCATCTCCTGTATCATGTCTGCAGTCTCTGACCATCTCCTGTAGTATGTCTGCAGTCTCTGACCATCTCCTGTACCATGTCCACACTCTCTCTGACCATCTTCTGTACTATGTCTGCAGTCTCTGACCATCTTTTGTACGATGTCTGCACACT
This sequence comes from Lithobates septentrionalis, assembly GCA_037952835.1. Lineage (NCBI taxonomy): Eukaryota > Metazoa > Chordata > Amphibia > Anura > Ranidae > Lithobates > Lithobates septentrionalis. Next base: position 929,331 of record JBBDGP010002223.1, read on the forward strand.
CTCTGACCATCTCCTGTATTATGTACGCAGTTTCTTACCATCTCCTGTATCATGTATGCAGTCTCTGACCATCTCCTGTATCATGTCTGCAGTCTCTGACCATCTCCTGTATCATGTCTGCAGTCTCTGACCATCTCCTGTACCATGTCCACACACTCTCTGACCATCTCCTTTATCATGTATGCAGTCTCTGACCATCTCCTGTATCATGTCTGCAGTCTCTGACCATCTCCTGTAGTATGTCTGCAGCCTCTGACCATCTCCTGTACCATGTCCACACTCTCTCTGACCATCTTCTGTACTATGTCTGCAGTCTCTGACCATCTTTTGTACGATGTCTGCACACTCTCTGACCATCTCCTGTATTATGTACGCAGTTTCTTACCATCTCCTGTACTTTGTCTGCAGTCTCTGACCATCTCCTGTACCATGTCCGCACACTCTCTGACCATCTCCTGTATCATTTATGCAGTCTCTGACCATCTCCTGTACCATGTCCACACACTCTCTGACCATCTCCTGTATCATGTATGCAGTTTCTGACCATCTCCTGTATCATGTCTGCAGTCTCTGACCATCTCCTGTATCATGTCTGCAGTCTCTGACTACTTCCTGTATCATGTCTGCAGTCTCTGACCATCTCCTGTATCATGTCTGCAGTCTCTGACCATCTCCTGTACCATGTCCACACACTCTCTGACCATCTCCTTTATCATGTATGCAGTCTCTGACCATCTCCTGTATCATGTCTGCAGTCTCTGACCATCTCCTGTAGTATGTCTGCAGTCTCTGACCATCTCCTGTACCATGTCCACACTCTCTCTGACCATCTTCTGTACTATGTCTGCAGTCTCTGACCATCTTTTGTACGATGTCTGCACACTCTCTGACCATCTCCTGTATTATGTACGCAGTTTCTTACCATCTCCTGTACTTTGTCTGCAGTCTCTGACCATCTCCTGTACCATGTCCGCACACTCTCTGACCATCTCCTGTATCATTTATGCAGTCTCTGACCATCTCCTGTACCATGTCCACACACTCTCTGACCATCTCCTGTATCATGTATGCAGTTTCTGACCATCTCCTGTATCATGTCTGCAGTCTCTGACCATCTCCTGTATCATGTCTGCAGTCTCTGACTACTTCATGTATCATGTCTGCAGTCTCTGACTATCTCCTGTACCATCTCCACACACTCTCTGACTATCTCCTGTACCATGTCCACACACTCTCTGACCATCTCCTGTACTATGTCTGCAGTCTCTGACCATCTCCTGTACTATGTCTGCAGTCTCTGACCATCTTTTGTACCATGTCTGTACACTCTCTGACCATCTCCTGTATCATGTATGCAGTTTAACATCTCCTGTACTATATCTGCAGTTTCTTACCATCTCCTGTACTTTGTCTGCAGTCTCTGACTATCTCCTGTACCATGTCCACACTCTCTCTGACCATCTTCTGTACTATGTCTGCAGTCTCTGACCATCTTTTGTACGATGTCTGCACACTCTCTGACCATCTCCTGTATTATGTACGCAGTTTCTTACCATCTCCTGTACTTTGTCTGCAGTCTCTGACCATCTCCTGTACCATGTCCGCACACTCTCTGACCATCTCCTGTATCATTTATGCAGTCTCTGACCATCTCCTGTACCATGTCCACACACTCTCTGACCATCTCCTGTATCATGTATGCAGTTTCTGACCATCTCCTGTATCATGTCTGCAGTCTCTGACCATCTCCTGTATCATGTCTGCAGTCTCTGACTACTTCCTGTATCATGTCTGCAGTCTCTGACCATCTCCTGTATCATGTCTGCAGTCTCTGACCATCTCCTGTACCATGTCCACACACTCTCTGACCATCTCCTTTATCATGTATGCAGTCTCTGACCATCTCCTGTATCATGTCTGCAGTCTCTGACCATCTCCTGTAGTATGTCTGCAGTCTCTGACCATCTCCTGTACCATGTCCACACTCTCTCTGACCATCTTCTGTACTATGTCTGCAGTCTCTGACCATCTTTTGTACGATGTCTGCACACTCTCTGACCATCTCCTGTATTATGTACGCAGTTTCTTACCATCTCCTGTACTTTGTCTGCAGTCTCTGACCATCTCCTGTACCATGTCCGCACACTCTCTGACCATCTCCTGTATCATTTATGCAGTCTCTGACCATCTCCTGTACCATGTCCACACACTCTCTGACCATCTCCTGTATCATGTATGCAGTTTCTGACCATCTCCTGTATCATGTCTGCAGTCTCTGACCATCTCCTGTATCATGTCTGCAGTCTCTGACTACTTCCTGTATCATCTCTGCAGTCTCTGACTATCTCCTGTACCATGTCCACACACTCTCTGACTATCTCCTGTACCATGTCCACACACTCTCTGACCATCTCCTGTACTATGTCTGCAGTCTCTGACCATCTCCTGTACTATGTCTGCAGTCTCTGACCATCTTTTGTACCATGTCCGCACACTCTCTGACCATCTCCTGTATCATGTATGCAGTTTAACATCTCCTGTACTATATCTGCAGTTTCTTACCATCTCCTGTACTTTGTCTGCAGTCTCTGACCATCTCCTGTACCATGTCCACACACTCTCTGACCATCTCCTGTATCATGTATGCTGTTTCTGACACTCTCCTGTATCATATCTTCAGTCTCTGACCATCTCCTGTATCATGTATGCAGTCTCTGACCATCTCCTGTATCATGTCTGCAGTCTCTGACCATCTCCTGTATCATGTCTGCAGTCTCTGACCATCTCCTGTACCATGTCCACACACTCTCTGACCATCTCCTTTATCATGTATGCAGTCTCTGACCATCTCCTGTACTTTGTCTGCCATCTCTGACCATCTCCTGTATCATGTCTGCAGTCTCTGACCATCTCCTGTAGTATGTCTGCATTCTCTGACCATCTTCTGTACCATGTCCACACACTCTCTGACCATCTCCTGTACTATGTCTGCAGTCTCTGACCATCTTTTGTACGATGTCTGCACACTCTCTGACCATCTCCTGTATCATGTATGCAGTTTCTTACCATCTCCTGTACTTTGTCTGCAGTCTCTGACCATCTCCTGTACCATGTCCGCACACTCTCTGACCATCTCCTGTATCATTTATGCAGTCTCTGACCATCTCCTGTACCATGTCCACACACTCTCTGACCATCTCCTGTACCATGTATGCAGTTTCTGACCCTCTCCTGTATCATGTCTTCAGTCTCTGACCATCTCCTGTGTCATGTATGCAGTTTCTGATCCTCTCCTGTATCATGTCAGCAGTCTCTGACCATCTCCTGTATCATGTATGCAGTTTCTGACCATCTCCTGTATCATGTCTTTAGTCTCTGACCATCTCCTGTATCATGTCAGCAGTCTCTGACCATCTCCTGTATCATGTCTTCAGTCTCTGACCATCCCCTGTATCATGTCTGCAGTCTCTGACTATCTCCTGTACCATGTCCACACACTCTCTGACCATCTCCTGTACTATGTCTGCAGTCTCTGACCATCTCCTGTACTTTGTCTGCAGTCTCTGACCATCTCCTGTACCATGTCCGCACACTCTCTGACCATCTCCTGTATCATGTCTGCACTCTCTGACCATCTCCTGTAGTATGTCTGCAGTCTCTGACCATCACCTGTACCATGTCCACACACTCTCTGACCATCTCCTGTATCATGTATGCAGTTTCTGACACTCTCCTGTATCATGTCTACACTCTCTGACCAATCATCTGTATTATGTCTGCAATCTCTGACCATCTCCTGTACTTTGTCCGCACTCTCTGACCATCTCCTGTATCATGTCAGCAGTCTCTGACCATCTCCTGTACTATGTCTGCAGGCTCTGACCATCTTTTGTACTATGTTTGCACACTCTATGACCATCTCCTGTATCATGTATGCAGTTTTTTAACATCTCCTGTACTATATCTGCAGTTTCTTACCATCTCCTGTACTTTAAACAAAAGGGAAAACTAAATGGTGGGACTTTAAATGAAGCAACCACTACATAATATAAACCAATCAATATACCAATGTTTATTAATTGCAAGGTTTGTACATAACCCAAGGGGTAATAATTAGTAAATAAATATAGCAATGCACTAATGGGTCTAAATGAGCTGATCTGGACAATACAAAGTAGTACACGGTAAGTTCATCAACAAGAAAGTAATATATAACAGTATAATATATTAATGAACAGTGGTTGACAAGATCAGGACATTCCACATCAATGTAAGGCTGATATAACAGTATACATAATTTTAACTTGGGTCTGTGAACCCCAATAATAACAAAGGCAATCTTAGGGTATAAAAGCAAGGGTAGATTGATTCATAAAAATAAATAAAGTAAAATACAAATATTGAACATAGATACTGTGACAACGCATCATAGGAAAGCTCTACGCGTTTCGTGGTTATACCACTCGTCAGGAGCAGATGCAGTAATAGGGGGTATCTATAATGAAATAATTACCAGAATGAGTATAATATAAAATATACAATTGTAAAAAATGTATAAGAAGGGGAACAAAAAAGGGGGGGTCCCAAACATTCTCACCTTATTGTAGTATAAAAATATATATAAATATCAAAAGTATCCCAGGTAAAAGACATTATAGGGAACGTCAAACCCGGAAGCTGAGATGGATAACCTCAAGGCACGGCAAGAGAACAGTGACCAGTTGTGAATGTATGATAGGATGTCCCAATTTTTAACTGTGGTATATATGATGTTTAGTATAGATCGTCTTGTAGCTAATTCCCAAGGGCATCTGTGGGAGTCAATACGTAAAAAATGGTAAGGTAATAGGGTAAACCAGTTCCACAGTTAGAAAAATTGGAGAACAAGCCTCCCCAAGATTGAAGTGTGTGAAAAGGTAACAAGGTGGATGAAAAAGAAAAAGTGTGGAAAGTATGGAAATAGGAAAGAATAAAATTGGGATAAAGTATAAGAATGTGATTAGGGTATATTTTTAGAGTGTAGTGTAGCATAGGTACCTGCATCTAAAGGTATAAATAGTTTAAAATCCGAAAACCGTGCAGCAAGAATTGCTTGGTGAGAGAAGCCGTTGCTAGTGTCAGCGTGAAGAAATATAGGAGGTTTAAATAGCAGCCGTGCTCTGGAGGCAACCATCAACGTCACGCAGCGTAATCGGGGGGGGGGGGGGCAGCGCCGCGTTCCGAGCCACAATGTGTGCTCGGCGTTTGGCGCCAGAATGACCCCCGTGGATTGCGCGGATGGACAAACGTGTCGACGGAATGGCGTCCGGAAGTGACGTCACCCGTAAGACACGTGGGCGTGGCGTCGACCCACAGCGGGTACCCGCTGTGGGTCGACGCCACGCCCACGTGTCTTACGGGTGACGTCACTTCCGGACGCCATTCCGTCGACACGTTTGTCCATCCGCGCAATCCACGGGGGTCATTCTGGCGCCAAACGCCGAGCACACATTGTGGCTCGGAACGCGGCGCTGCCCCCCCCCCCCCCCCCGATTACGCTGCGTGACGTTGATGGTTGCCTCCAGAGCACGGCTGCTATTTAAACCTCCTATATTTCTTCACGCTGACACTAGCAACGGCTTCTCTCACCAAGCAATTCTTGCTGCACAGTTTTCGGATTTTAAACTATTTATACCTTTAGATGCAGGTACCTATGCTACACTACACTCTAAAAATATACCCTAATCACATTCTTATACTTTATCCCAATTTTATTCTTTCCTATTTCCATACTTTCCACACTTTTTCTTTTTCATCCACCTTGTTACCTTTTCACACACTTCAATCTTGGGGAGGCTTGTTCTCCAATTTTTCGAACTGTGGAACTGGTTTACCCTATTACCTTACCATTTTTTACGTATTGACTCCCACAGATGCCCTTGGGAATTAGCTACAAGACGATCTATACTAAACATCATATATACCACAGTTAAAAATTGGGACATCCTATCATACATTCACAACTGGTCACTGTTCTCTTGCCGTGCCTTGAGGTTATCCATCTCAGCTTCCGGGTTTGACGTTCCCTATAATATCTTTTACCTGGGATACTTTTGATATTTATATATATTTTTATACTACAATAAGGTGAGAATGTTTGGGACCCCCCCTTTTTTGTTCCCCTTCTTATACATTTTTTACAATTGTATATTTTATATTATACTCATTCTGGTAATTATTTCATTATAGATACCCCCTATTACTGCATCTGCTCCTGACGAGTGGTATAACCACGAAACGCGTAGAGCTTTCCTATGATGCGTTGTCACAGTATCTATGTTCAATATTTGTATTTTACTTTATTTATTTTTATGAATCAATCTACCCTTGCTTTTATACCCTAAGATTGCCTTTGCTATTATTGGGGTTCACAGACCCAAGTTAAAATTATGTATACTGTTATATCAGCCTTACATTGATGTGGAATGTCCTGATCTTGTCAACCACTGTTCATTAACATATTATACTGTTATATATTACTTTCTTGTTGATGAACTTACCGTGTACTACTTTGTATTGTCCAGATCCGCTCATTTAGACCCATTAGTGCATTGCTATATTTATTTACTAATTATTACCCCTTGGGTTATGTACAAACCTTGCAATTAATAAACATTGGTATATTGATTGGTTTATATTATGTAGTGGTTGCTTCATTTAAAGTCCCACCATTTAGTTTTCCCTTTTGTTTAATGTATTGGGGATGGAGGCGTATGTGTAGTTCACTGCCTCAATTAAAGTCCCACTTTATCCTTAGGTTTAATCTCCTGTACTTTGTCTGCAGTCTCTGACCATCTCCTGTAGTATGTTTGCAGTCTCTGACCATCTTTTGTATCATGTCTGTAGCCTCTGATCATCTCTTGTATTATGGCCGCACAGTCTCGTAGCGTAATATAGGATAAAACGAGAGCCACCAAGCTGGAGCCCAGAGAGGACTATCTGACTGAGCCCTGCACGGTGCACCTGAGTGGTGGTCAGTGACAGCATAGCAAGGCCAGTCTGAGGGGGGATCACTGATGTAGGGGGCAGTCAGTGAATGCAGTAAGGTAAAGGGGCACTGATATAAAGGTTACCCCTTATATCAGTAACCCCCCCACCTTACCTTAGTGCATTCACTCTGTGGAAGGTGCTCTATGGTGACCAGAGTCCAGTGTCGTCCCCCCCCCCCCCCCCACATTAGAGTTCCATTTTAAATGCAATTTGGAACTCTGTGGACAATTACATAAACAGGAACTCCGATGTAAAGGAGAATGTAGTGGACTCTGATATAAGGTGATCTCGTCACCAGAGCCCCCCCTTATATCAATGTCCCCCCCCCCTTACATCAGAGTTCCCCCATACACATACATACAGTCCTCACCACTCCCCCTCCCCACCATATCTATCTATCTATCTATCTATCTATCTATCTATCTATCTATCTATCTATCTATCTATCTATCTATCTATCTATCTATACACACACCAGGAGACCTCCCCCCACCCCCCAATATTACACTGGGAGGCTCCCCACCAAATATTACACACTACATATACACTATATTGTACTTTACGCACGCCTGCACTATATGCAATTGTCTACACCCACTGTTCACTGCTACGCATGCCGCATTACTATCCCCCTGGGGCACACAGAGGTGTCCCGGGTATTTTACAATCTCATAGTGTAGGCTACAAAAAAAATGCCAAGCCCCGCTGAAGTGTTCGGGTTTGGCTCGAAGAAAAGGTGGCAACCCTAGTCCCCCCCCCCCCCCCTTCAGTTAGAACACACACTAGGGAACACAATTAACCCCTTCACTGCCCCCTAGTGGTAACCCCTCCCCTGCCAGTGACATTTACACAGTATTCAATGCATTTTTATAGCACTGATCGCTGTATAAATGACAATGGTCCCAAAAATGTGTCAAAAGTGTCCGATGTGTCCGCCATAATGTCGCAGTCCCGATAAAAATCGCAGATCGCCGCCATTACTATTAAAAAAATAATAAAAATGCCATAAAACTATCCCCTATTTTGTAGACACTATAACTTTTGCGCAAACCAATCAATATACGCTTATTGCGATTTTTTTTTTTTTTTTTAACCAAAAATATGTAGAAGAATACGTATCGGCCTAAACTGAGGAAAACAATTGTTTTTTTATATATTTTTGGGGAATATTTATTATAGTGAAAATTAAAATGAATGCGTTTTTTTTCCCCAAAATTGTCGCTTTTTTTGTTTATAGCGCAAAAAAAAACGCAGAGGTGATCAAATACCACCAAAAGAAAGCTCTATTTGTGGGGAAAAAAGGACGTCAATTTTGTTTGGGTGTAACGTCGCACGACCGCACAATTGTCAGTTAAAGCGGCGCAGTGCCGAATCGCAAAAAGTGCTCTGGTCAGAAAGGGGGCAAAATCTTCCGGGGCTGAAGCGGTTAATTTAAGGGGAAATGCTGGGAACTCTGATGTAAGTGGGAGGTTTGGTGAGCAGAGTTCCCCTTTACACCAGAGTCCACAGCATTCCTCCTTAAAAAAAATAAAAATTTGCCGTGTTCAGGTTTGGCTTGAACAAAAGGTGGCAACCCTAGTCAGTAATAGTGCTGAGAAACAAGGCTATTAATCCTCCCCCTATTGGTGGTCGGGGCGCTGGTTTATAACCTCCTTCCTTATTGGTGGTCGGGGGGGGGGGGGGGGCTGGTTTATAACCTCCTTCCTTATTGGTGGTCGGGGGCGCTGGTTTATAACCTCCTTCCTTATTGGTGGTCGGGGGGGGGAGGGGCACTGGTTTATAACCTCCTTCTTTATTGGTGGTCGGGGGGGGGGGGGCGCTGGTTTATAACCTCCTTCCTTATTGGTGGTCGGGGGGGGGGCTGGTTTATAACCTCCTTCTTTTATTGGTGGTCGGGGGCGCTGGTTTATAACCTCCTTCCTTATTGGTGGTCGGGGGGGGGAGGGGCACTGGTTTATAACCTCCTTCTTTATTGGTGGTCGGGGGGGGGGCGCTGGTTTATAACCTCCTTCCTTATTGGTGATCGGGGGGGGGCTGGTTTATAACCTCCTTCTTTTATTGGTGGTCGGGGGGGGGGGGGGGGGCGCTGGTTTATAACCTCCTTCCTTATTGGTGGTCGGGGGGGGGCGCTGGTTTATAACCTCCTTCCTTATTGGTGGTCGGGGGGGGGGGGGCGCTGGTTTATAGCCTCCTTCCTTATTGGTGGTCGGGGGCGCTGGTTTATAACCTCCTTCCTTATTGGTGGTCGGGGGGGGGGCACTGGTTTATAACCTCCTTCTTTATTGGTGGTCGGGGGGGGGGGGGCGCTGGTTTATAACCTCCTTCCTTATTGGTGGTCGGGGGCGCTGGTTTATAACCTCCTTCCTTATTGGTGGTCGGGGGGGGGGGGCGCTGGTTTATAACCTCCTTCCTTATTGGTGGTCGGGGGGGGGGGCGCTGGTTTATAACCTCCTTCCTTATTGGTGGTCGGGGGGGGGGGCGCTGGTTTATAACCTCCTTCCTTATTGGTGGTCGGGGGGGGCGCTGGTTTATAGCCTCCTTCCTTATTGGTGGTCGGGGGCGCTGGTTTATAACCTCCTTCCTTATTGGTGGTCGGGGGGGGGCACTGGTTTATAACCTCCTTCTTTATTGGTGGTCGGGGGGGGGGGGGGCGCTGGTTTATAACCTCCTTCCTTATTGGTGGTCGGGGGCGCTGGTTTATAACCTCCTTCCTTATTGGTGGTCGGGGGCGCTGGTTTATAACCTCCTTCCTTATTGGTGGTCGGGGGGGGGGGGGCGCTGGTTTATAAACCTCCTTCCTTATTGGTGGTCGGGGGCGCTGGTTTATAACCTCCTTCCTTATTGGTGGTCGGGGGCGCTGGTTTATAACCTCCTTCTTTATTGGTGGTCGGGGGGGGGGGCGCTGGTTTATAACCTCCTTCCTTATTGGTGGTCGGGGGCGCTGGTTTATAACCTCCTTCCTTATTGGTGGTCGGGGGGGGCACTGGTTTATAACCTCCTTCTTTATTGGTGGTCGGGGGGGGGGGGCGCTGGTTTATAACCTCCTTCTTTATTGGTGGTCGGGGGGGGGCACTGGTTTATAACCTCCTTCCTTATTGGTGGTCGGGGGGGGGGCGCTGGTTTATAACTAGACATGTGCACACTGAAATATTTCGTTTCGGAATTTCGTTTTCGTCCAAAAAATACATTTATTTAGTTACTCCCGAAATTCGTTGTTATTTATTTTGTTTTTCGTTAAAAGGTGCATTCGTCCGAAAATCCTAATTAAGGTCGAATCTGTCATTGAATGCTTATGGTGTCTGTCGAATGTTCAAAGAAAATTCGACGGAGCAGCTAAACTGTGCGACGTCATATAGTTTACCTGCTCTGTCGAATCTTCTTAGAACTTTCAACAGACACCATAAGCCAAAGTACGTGTGTACTTAGTTCTAGCTATTTTACTGCTCCTCCTCTTTGGTTACAATCCGCCAATAACATTCATCATCATCATTATTTTTATTTATCTTTCCTCCCCTACGTCGAATCTTTCTCCCCTACGTCGAATCTTTCCTCCCCTACGTCGAATCTTTCCTCCCCTACGTCGAATCTTTTCTCCCCTACGTCGAATCTTTCCTCCCCTACGTCGAATCTTTCCTCCCCTACGTCGAATCTTTCCTCCCCTACGTCGAATCTTTCCTCCCCTACGTCAAATCTTTTCTCCCCTACGTCGAATCTTTCCTCCCCTACGTCGAATCTTTCCTCCCCTACGTCAAATCTTTTCTCCCCTACGTCGAATCTTTCCTCCCCTACGTCGAATCTTTCCTCTCCTACGTCAAATCTTTTCTCCCCTACGTCGAATCTTTCCTCCCCTACGTCGAATCTTTCCTCCCCTACGTCGAATCTTTTCTCCCTACGTCGAATCTTTCCTCCCCTACGTCGAATCTTTCCTCTCTACGTCGAATCTTTTCTCTCTATGTAGAATAATCTTGGACTAATAGAGCTAAGGTTAGGCACATTCGACCACAGGTTTGATGGACAGATTGTTATTGTCATCATCATGTCGAATCTCCTATCTATATCGAACTGTTGTAGCAACGAAAATAAAGCATTTGTTTATATCGGATCTTTCGTTTTTCGGACTCTGCACTTTCGTTATCGTTTGTTAAAACGATAACGAAAATACCTGAAATTCGGACGAAAATGCATTCGGACGAAAACGAATGCACATGTCTATTTATAACCTCCTTCCTTATTGGTGGTCAGGGGGGTGCTGGTTTATAACCTCCTTCCTTATTGGTGGTTGGGGGGCGCTGGTTTATAACCTCCTTTCTTATTGGTGGTTGGGGGGGGGCGCTGGTTTATAACCTCCTTTCTTATTGGTGGTCGGGGGGGGGGGGGGGGGGCTGGTTTATAACCTCCTTCCTTATTGGTGGTTGGGGGGGGGCGCTGGTTTATAACCTCCTTTCTTATTGGTGGTTGGGGGGCACTGGTTTATAACCTCCTTCCTTATTGGTGGTCTGGAGGGCTGGTTTATAACCTCCTTTCTTATTGGTGGTTGGGGGGGCGCTGGTTTATAACCTCCTTCCTTATTGGTGGTCGGGGGGGCACTGGTTTATAACCTCCTTCTTTATTGGTGGTCGGGGGGGGGGGGGGCGCTGGTTTATAACCTCCTTCCTTATTGGTGGTCGGGGGCGCTGGTTTATAACCTCCTTCCTTATTGGTGGTCGGGGGGGGGGGGGGCGCTGGTTTATAACCTCCTTCCTTATTGGTGGTCGGGGGGGGGGGGGGCGCTGGTTTATAACCTCCTTCCTTATTGGTGGTCGGGGGCGCTGGTTTATAACCTCCTTCCTTATTGGGTGGTCGGGGGCGCTGGTTTATAACCTCCTTCCTTATTGGTGGTCGGGGGCGCTGGTTTATAAACTCCTTCTTTATTGGTGGTCGGGGGGGGCGCTGGTTTATAACCTCCTTCCTTATTGGTGGTCTGGAGGGCTGGTTTATAAACTCCTTTCTTATTGGTGGTTGGGGGGGCGCTGGTTTATAACCTCCTTCCTTATTGGTGGTCGGGGGGGCACTGGTTTATAACCTCCTTCCTTATTGGTGGTCGGGGGCGCTGGTTTATAACCTCCTTCCTTATTGGTGGTCGGGGGGGGGGCGCTGGTTTATAACCTCCTTCCTTATTGGTGGTCGGGGGGGGGCGCTGGTTTATAACCTCCTTCCTTATTGGTGGTCGGGGGCGCTGGTTTATAACCTCCTTCCTTATTGGTGGTCGGGGGGGGGGGGGGGCGCTGGTTTATAACCTCCTTCCTTATTGGTGGTTGGGGGGCGCTGGTTTATAACCTCCTTTCTTATTGGTGGTTGGGGGGGGGCGCTGGTTTATAACCTCCTTTTTGGTGGTGGTTGGGGGGGGGCGCTGGTTTATAACCTCCTTTCTTATTGGTGGTTGGGGGGCACTGGTTTATAACCTCCTTCCTTATTGGTGGTCTGGAGGGCTGGTTTATAACCTCCTTTCTTATTGGTGGTTGGGGGGGCGCTGGTTTATAACCTCCTTCCTTATTGGTGGTCGGGGGGCACTGGTTTATAACCTCCTTCTTTATTGGTGGTCGGGGGGGGGGGCGCTGGTTTATAACCTCCTTCCTTATTGGTGGTCGGGGGCGCTGGTTTATAACCTCCTTCCTTATTGGTGGTCGGGGGGGGGGGCGCTGGTTTATAACCTCCTTCCTTATTGGTGGTCGGGGGGGGCGCTGGTTTATAACCTCCTTCCTTATTGGTGGTCGGGGGCGCTGGTTTATAACCTCCTTCCTTATTGGTGGTCGGGGGCGCTGGTTTATAACCTCCTTCCTTATTGGTGGTCGGGGGCGCTGGTTTATAAACTCCTTCTTTATTGGTGGTCGGGGGGGGGGGGGCGCTGGTTTATAACCTCCTCCTTATTGGTGGTCTGGAGGGCTGGTTTATAACCTCCTTTCTTATTGGTGGTTGGGGGGGCGCTGGTTTATAACCTCCTTCCTTATTGGTGGTCGGGGGGGCACTGGTTTATAACCTCCTTCTTTATTGGTGGTCGGGGGGGCGCTGGTTTATAACCTCCTTCCTTATTGGTGGTCGGGGGCGCTGGTTATAACCTCCTTCTTATTGGTGGTCGGGGGGGGGCGCTGGTTTATAACCTCCTTCCTTATTGGTGGTCGGGGGGGGGGCGCTGGTTTATAACCTCCTTCCTTATTGGTGGTCGGGGGCGCTGGTTTATAACCTCCTTCCTTATTGGTGGTCGGGGGCGCTGGTTTATAACCTCCTTCCTTATTGGTGGTCGGGGGGCGCTGGTTTATAAACTCCTTCTTTATTGGTGGTCGGGGGGGGGGGGGGGGGCGCTGGTTTATAACCTCCTTCCTTATTGGTGGTCGGGGGCGCTGGTTTATAACCTCCTTCCTTATTGGTGGTCGGGGGGGGGCACTGGTTTATAACCTCCTTCTTTATTGGTGGTCGGGGGGGGGGCACTGGTTTATAACCTCCTTCCTTATTGGTGGTCGGGGGGGGGGGGCGCTGGTTTATAACCTCCTTCCTTATTGGTGGTCAGGGGGTGCTGGTTTATAACCTCCTTCCTTATTGGTGGTCGGAAGGGGGGGCGCTGGTTTATAACCTCCTTCCTTATTGGTGGTCAGAAGTGGGGGGCGCTGGTTTATAACCTCCTTCCTTATTGGTGGTTGGGGGGCGCTGGTTTATAACCTCCTTTCTTATTGGTGGTTGGGGGGGGGGCGCTGGTTTATAACCTCCTTTCTTATTGGTGGTCGGGGGGGGGGCTGGTTTATAACCTCCTTCCTTATTGGTGGTTGGGGGGGGGGGCGCTGGTTTATAACCTCCTTTCTTATTGGTGGTTGGGGGGCACTGGTTTATAACCTCCTTCCTTATTGGTGGTCTGGAGGGCTGGTTTATAACCTCCTTTCTTATTGGTGGTTGGGGGGGGCTGGTTTATAACCTCCTTCCTTATTGGTGGTCGGGGGGGGGGGGCGCTGGTTTATAACCTTCCTAATTGATGGTCTGGAGGGCTGGTTTATAACCTCCTTTCTTATTGGTGGTTGGGGGGCGCTGGTTTATAACCTTCCTTATTGGTGGTCGGGGGGGGCGCTGGTTTATAACCTTCCTTATTGGTGGTCTGGAGGGCTGGTTTATAACCTCCTTCCTTATTGGTGGTCGGGGGGGGGGGGGGGAGCGCTGGTTTATAACCTTCCTTATTGGTGGTCTGGAGGGCTGGTTTATAACCTTCTTCCTTATTGGTAGTCGGGGTACTGGTTTATAACCTCCTTCCTTATTGGTGGTCTGGGGGGCTGGTTTATAACCTCATTTTTTATTGGTGGTCGGGGGGGGGGGGGCTGGTTTATAACCTAATTTTTTATTGGTGGTCGGGGGTGCTGGTTTATAACCTCATTTTTTAGCAGAGAGGATCCCATCACCTAACACCCAATTTCCTGCTCTGCACATTTATTAGGTGTCAGGCCACATGTTCTGTGCTGGCCCAGCTCCTCTAGGAAGAATACTATAGATGTGAGTGACAGATGGCGGTGTGGGGTCAGTGTACGGCCACCCCGGGTGGTCCGGTGACCGGGGCTCTTTAATGCCCCTCCACTCTCTTTGCGTAGACGGCGCCCGGCAGAGCTGGCGTTGCCCTGGTAACCGGTGTGACGTCACCCGCAGATCCCGGCGAGCTCGCGCTGGCAGCATCCCCGGGACGCGATCAGAGGAGGAAGCGGGCGGCCTGAGGGATGCCTCCGCCCGGCCACACCGCGACCCATGGAGCTCCACCTGGCTCTGCTCGACAACCTGACGGCGCTGGGCGGCCCGAGCAACACCGGCACGGCGGCCGGGGGAAGGGACGGCTCCTCCTTCGGTACCAACCGGAGCTCCCCGGAGCCGGGTGAGGAGGAGGCGGCGGGGGGAGGGAGCCCTCTGGTGCACGGGGTGGCCGTGGCATGCCAGGCTCTGCTACTGCTGGCCATCTTCCTGCTGTCGTGCCTGGGCAACTGTGCCGTTATCCTGGTGATCACCAAACACCGGCAGCTGCGCACCGTCACCAACGCCTTCATCCTGTCCTTGTCGCTGTCGGACTTCCTCAGCGCCCTGCTGTGCCTCCCCTTCTCCTTCGTGCTGCTCTTCTCCCGGGGCGGGGTCTGGCTCTTCGGGGACCGCTTCTGCTTCGCCAATGGCTTCTTCAACTCTTGCTTCGGTATCGTCTCCACCCTGACCATGACCCTCATCAGCCTGGACCGCTACTACGCCATTGTCCGCCAGCCCCGCGAGAAGATGGGGCGCGCCAGGGCCACGCAGCTGCTGGCCGGGGCTTGGCTGGCGGCCCTGGGCTTCTCCTTCCCCTGGTACCTGCTGGCCAAGGAGCAATGGGTGGTCCACAAGAGGGGCTTCTACCACTGCATGTACGTGTTCCACTCCGCCGGATCCAGGCTGGGGGCCACCTACAGCATCTCGCTCATCGTCCTCTGCTACCTCCTGCCCTTCGGCCTGATGTGCTTCTGCCACTACAACATCTGCAAGGCCGTGCGGCTGTCAGAGATCCGCGTCCGGCCCGTCACCACCTACGCCCACCTACTGCGCTTCTACAGCGAGATGAGGACGGCCACCACCGTGCTGATCATGATCGTCTTCATCATCTGCTGCTGGGGGCCCTACTGCGTCATGGGCCTGGTGGCCGCCGCCGGCGACTACCCCTTCACCCCGCTCATGGACACCGTGGCTATCTGGATGGCGTGGGCCAACGGGGCCATCAACCCGCTCATCTACGCCATCCGCAACCCTAACATCTCCATGCTGCTCGGGCGCAACCGGGAGCAGGGCTACAGGACTAGGAACATCGCCGCTTACCTGTGCACGCAGGGTCAGAGCCGGGAGGTCAGGGGTAGGGCCGACCCCGTTCGAGATCGCTACACCAACAGACATGGCCAAGGCAGCCGGGTGTCCTCGTCTAGTCCGGCCAACGGTGGGGACGTGGCCATGTGGGCCTGCAAGAACCCAACTGTGCTCTTTTGCCGGGATGGCCAAGCGGACACCATGTCGGAGCCTCCCGGCATTAAACCTGAGACTGCAGACACAAGCCTTTGAGGTTTTCTTCTAGTATTGCCCACTGGTTGGGTGACAAACTCTGTTCAGGTAGGCCGCTTGAGGAAAACATGTTCCCCCGGATTATCAAGTATTGGATCAGAATATCCTTATCTGTGATCACCAGGATTTCTTTATGTCCACCATATCAGTTTTACAACCCAAGTATTGGCAGCGAGGAGCACAAGGCTATACAAGGTTACAGACCAAAATTCAGTCAGGTATTGACACAGCGTTGTGTATTCATATGAAACGTGCAGCATCCGAGGATCGCAGAATCAAATGGGAGACGTAACCAGCATTTTTTTTTTTTTTTTTAAGGACGTGGCCAGCAAACCAGGAGGATCCTCTTTTCTCAGCAGGAAAACCTCTTCTTGTTTTTAGAAAAGTTTACAGCAATGTGTAAACATGTGACACTCGTCTCCACCACTCTGATAAATGTAATACTGTATGGCAGTGCAATGTCATCTGATTGCTTTCCTTTCTTATTCTCTTATGTACTTGAATTGTAAGCTCTTAAGCTGGCCATAGATGGTTTGAATCTCGGCTGGTTCAGCAGGGACTGCCAAGATTTGAACCATGTATGGGCAGGCTGATTTTACCCTAGTTGATCGATACAACCAGCATATCTGATTTTTCTACACATGGTTACTGCCAGCAGCTATAGCCGCTAGCAGTAACTATTGTATTCTGCTGGCTGGGAATGCTCCTTGCGCCCCCCCCCCCCCCCCGCTGGCAGAATACAACAGCACAGCGGGAGGCATTTCCCATTAAACAGTGACTGTGTTGATGGGGGAATTGGGCGATTTTTTTTTTTTTTTTTTTTTTTTTTTTTTTTTTAATTTTTTTTTTTCTTTCCTTCCACCCTTGGAAGGAAAGAAAATCGTATAATCTATGGAAAGCCTTGGGGCTCGTTCTGATAAGCGGCAGTGCTTGCCATTCTTCTGAGGCCTGGTTCACACAGGTGATTACTTCTGTGTCTCGTGCTTTGCCATGTTTTGCTGGCACAGGATACACAAGTGTTGCATGAATCCCTGTGCCAACAGTCCCATTGGGACACGTGGCTGCTTGGACACAGCCGCTGTGTCCCAATGTGACACCAACGTGGATGGGGGTATGTGTCCTCAATCTCACCCTGGGTGCATTCCTGGGCCATGAACGCACATGGATGTCACAATGGGACAAAACCTGTGTCTGCAGCCGCATATCCCAATAGACATCTGTGGGACTGCCGGTGTTCTATCGAATAGTGCCCGCGCATGCGCAGTACTGATGGGCAATCCAGCTGATTTCCCAATCAGCTGGCATGGCGTCACCATGGTGCACATCATAGGAGGCATTTTTTGATGGGCACAATTGAAAGCTATGCAAACAGCGGAGGGAGACCGTAGTTGTCAGATTGTGCCTCGCTGTTGAAGGGCGGGTTTTGTCTGTGTTGCAACTCGCCCTTCGACACAGGCAAAACCTGCCGTTCAACACACCAAACCCGCCTTGCAACAAAGACAAAACCCGACCTTAAGCACACTGTAAACCCGCCCCGCATTAGCAAGGCACAATCTGACAATTACGGTCTCCCTCCGCTGTTTGCATAGCTTTCAGTTGTGCCCGTCAAATGGTATCCCCCCGTCAAAAAAATGCCTCCTACAATTTGCGATTGCGCTATGGTGGCGCCACGCAAGCTGATCAGGAAATCAGCTGGAGTGCCCTTTTGTACTGCGCATGCGTGGGCACTTTTCGACGGAGGGCACTATTCGATAGAACACCGGCATAGGGATGCACGCAACATCTGTGCATCCCTGTCCTGGCAAAACATGGCCCTGCATGGGACATAAAAGTAATTGCCCCCACTGTCAGGATACAATAACAAAGCATTTTTTTTTTTTTTTGTTCAACTCGCTGATTGTGTTCCCTGTGCATGTATACCCTGCTTTAGAATCTGTTGACCCAAACTGCTGAGGGTGAATCTTCAAGTGTTTTACGAATTTTCGTGGGTAATTCAGATCCCCATTGTCAACATAAAACTGACAGATGTAGCTGGAGTTTATTTTTGGGCCCCTTGCACACAGGGCCGTCCAGATGCAGTGTGTTCCTCCCGACGTTTTAGTGCACCCAGAAGGAACAGGTACAACGTCCAGCCCTGCAGCCTGTTCAAATCTATGACAGGTTGTGGTTGAACGTGGCTGAATGCTGCATCAAGTGATACCTGCGCTTGGGGCCCCGTGCATTTAGGGCATTCATCCCTGAACACATAAGGCCCCCATGTGCAAGGGGTCCAAACTGTCTCTTCTTGTCACCGCATCACATATGTCAGATGGGGTTGGGCTATGAGTCTGCAGTTTGTCTCTAGATACGTGGCCTGATTCATGTGTGTCCTACAAATCCATTGCCTTCTAATGACCTTTGATGGTTTTTGTCTGAGGTTGTACAGACAGTATAACATTCCATTTGCCTACCTATATCCAAGTTGCCAGTAAACATGAATGAATGGTCGGTCTGGCTGTTAGCTAGGATACTGATTGGGTTGTGTGCATTTGTAACTTTTAGCTTTTGTGAATTTGGTCAAAACAATGGCTGTCATTTCTCCAAATGTCAGAAATCGGGATGGTCAGTGTTGTCCTGTTTTTGTAAATCAGATTCAGAATTGCAGATTTCGGCTCTCATTTCCCGGGGACAGTTTTAAATCTGATCTGCAGAGGAGGGAGAAGAGACCTCTTTTCTTTCACACGTTTAATAAATTAGACCTAATTGGAGATGGTTCCCATTGGTTGCTATGGGTTCATGCACTTTATTAAAGAAAAGTTGAAGTGCCAAAGTTTGCGCAAAGTGGTGTACACATTTAACTTGTGTCGCTACCATGCAGTGCCATATGATGTGATCACCAGATTCCCTTTAATTGTTCCCCATAACTGCGAATAAACTACTAGAAATGTACACATTCATGTGGAAAGGAGTGCAGACCACACCAACATCGGGTCCTTCTATATCTGGGACACGTTCCTCATTCCTGACTATAGGAACGTCTATATGTGGCATTTCTGTTGAAATTATTATTTATTTATTTTTTGCTAGGTCTTCTCACGTCTAAAATCATTTTATGTGAATTTTTTTAAAAATCTTGAATGTGCTAGCAAAGAGCACTGTTACGGTTCTATGCACATGCTCACTGTGGTCAGTTACCTTTTGTGTACACTCATGGTTCCCAAAAAAAAAAAGAATGTTATGACCGGTTCTCCCAGATCCGACTGTACGGGGGAAAGGTGTGCTGGCTGAAGAAAAAGTTCACTGTTAATGCACAGAAGAGACCATTGTACCTTCAAAAACCAAACCCCTTCGATCATCAAGTTTTTGTCCCTCTGTGCAGTAATTGCTTTTTCATGTAGAAATCTTTTACATTTGCTTTTGAATGAATAGTTCCCTGTTATTTCTTTTTAACAAAGTAATTGGATCTTAATATTTCAATTTTACCACTTGCAGCCAGGTGGCGGACCTCTGTTTAAAGCGGAGGTCCTGATGAATTATTATTTATTTTTTATTTTTTTCAAAGTCAGCAGCTACAAATACTGCAGCTGCTGACTTTTAAAATATGGACACTTACCTGCCCAGGGCGCCCGCGAGGTCGGCACCCAAAACCGATCTGTCTCTCGGTTGGAGGCACCGCCATCTTCAGTAAGGGAATCAGGAAGTGAAGCTTTGCGGCTTCACCGCCTGGTTCCCTACTGCGCAGGCGCGATCCCACTGGTCCCTGTGTGTCTCCCAGAAGACAGCGGGGGGGCAGAGGTGGCGCCGGATATGGCGTAGATACCCGCGGATATCTATGCCCGGAAGTGGGAGCAAATACCTGGAGTATACAGGTATTTGCTCTCCCCTCCCCCCTGAAAGGTGCCAAATGTGACACCGGAGGGGGGGATTCCGAAAAGCGGAAGTTCCATTTTTGGGTGGAACTCCGCTTTTAAGTTCTTTTTTCTCTGAAGGCTGCTGACAGCTGTTATGCAAAAGAATGACAATCTCCCTGGATTGAATTAACAATAAGACAAACAAAAAATGAAAAAGATACAATTTGTGTGTGTCT
This sequence comes from Lithobates septentrionalis, assembly GCA_037952835.1. Taxonomy (NCBI): domain Eukaryota; kingdom Metazoa; phylum Chordata; class Amphibia; order Anura; family Ranidae; genus Lithobates; species Lithobates septentrionalis. The sequence continues at coordinate 949,501 of JBBDGP010002223.1, forward strand.
TTTTAGTATTGACTGTTCTCAAATGGAGTTCCAAATTTCATCATAGTATTGTTACAGGGGTCACATTAATTGTTAGTTGAGGAACGTTGAAAAATTAGCACTGGACCCAATGGGATTATTATCTTATTGGTATTACTATTTTAAAGTATTTAAATGTCAAACCAGCTGCTGTACTTGTAATCACTCTGGAAGAAATAACATTAAAGCGTCTGTTAACCACCCCCCCCCCCCCCCCCCAAAAAAAGGATCCTGTCCCTTTTAAAGCATTTTAAGTGCTTGTGCTGCGTCATTTGGGTCCCCTGTAACACCTGGCTGATCCTGCCTGGCTATACTGACCACGGTGTATCATGGCTGCTGATCCCTGACACCGTGGTCAGTTTACGTGCCTCCGTCATCCTCAGCCCTCCTGTCCTCCTATCTGTCTGCCCGCCCCTGTGTCAGTGCTAGCCCCTCCTGCTGCTCTCATAACTTTTAAATCCTAACTGTCACAGCTGCTTCTGCTCTGGACCAAACTGTTAAGCATCAAATTTCTGGTGTCATAACTGATCACATGTGCAACACCAGGGCAGCTGCAGTTTAAAGTAGAACTTTACCCATAACAGCTTGATAAAATATAATGTTCTTTAGCAAGGAACATACATTTCACAATAAAAATGATGCTACTAAAATTAGTGTGTGCTGTACTGTAAATTGCCTCCAGCATTGCTCTGGTTTCTTCTTGCAGTAAATCATAAATCAGAACTAAACCCATCAATTTAACGGTTTCAAAAAACAGTTGCATTCCTGGAATTCCTGACTGTCACATTTGCTTGTGTCCTCAACCAAACTGTCTTACCATCAAATGTCTGGTGTCATAACTGATCACATGTGCAACACCATGGCAGTTGCAGATCAAACAGAAGTAATTTCTTTGGTTGTAAATGATTAGAGGGTCTAATTCTACTTTAAGGCTGTCAGCAGATCAGCCTCTATAAATTCAGTGGTGCCTAAAAGTGCCGAGCAACTGAGCATGTTTAGAGCCGCGTGAGACAGTGTATTGCTGGATTTTAACCACTTCAGCCCCGGACCATTTGGCTGCCCAAAGACCAGAGCGTTTTTTGCGATTCGGCACTGCGTCGCTTTAACTGACAATAGCACGGTCGTGCGACGCTGTACCCAAACAAACTTGATGTCCTTTTTTTCCCACAAATAGAGCTTTTGGTGGTATTTGATTGCCTCTGCGGTTTTTATTTTTTGCGCTATAAACAAAAAGAGCGACAATTTTGAAAAAAACGCAGTACTTTTTGCTCTAATAAATATCCCCCAAAAATATATATATATAAAAAAAAAAAATTTTCCTCAGTTTAGGCCGATTATGTATTCTACATCTGTTTGGTAAAAAAAAAATCGCAATAAGCATATATTGATTGGTTTGCGCAAAATTTCTAGCGTCTACAAAATAGGGGACAGTTTTATGGCATTTTTATTTATTTATTTATTTTATTATTAGTAATGGCGGTGATCTGCGATTTTTATCAGGACTGCGACATTATGGCGCACACATCGGACATTTTTGGGACCATTGTCATTTTATACAGCTATCGCTGCGATTAAAAATGCATTGATTACAGTGTAAATGACACTGGCAGTGAAGGGGCTAACCACTAGGGGGCAATGAAGGGGTTAAGTGTGTCCTAGGGAGTGATTCTAACTGTGATGGGGCTGGGCTTTAACACACAGGACAATGATCAGTGCTCTTGATCACAGAGAGCAGTAGATCAGTGTCCTGTCACTAGGCAGAACGGGGAATGCTTTGTTTACATAAGCTTCTCCACGCTCTTCCTCTCAGTGACACGATTCCGCGACGCGCGTGACACCGCTTCCTAAAGGGGGACGTACCTGTACGCCCTCTTGCCTGCGAGTGGCATTCTGCCGACGTACATCGGCGTGCGCTGGTCGGCAAGCGGTTAAACAGTATAGACACTTATTTTCATTGTTTTACATACTGTAGCTATACCTGCAAAAGGGGCCAGCTTGAAGTGATCTAGCAGGACTTAATTTTCTGACTAAAGTTCCACTTTAATAGAGGCTAAGATGGCAGCTTCTTTGACTGCATCCGTCCCTTGCCGGCTCTGCAGTGAGAACGGAGCGCTCCATCACTGCTGATTGCTCAGTTCTCCCCCTCCGATTTGAGCAGAGAGCCATGTCTGTCAGTCAGCGGTTCTCTGCTCTCCCTTCCAGTGCTCACTGGAGCACTGTTGTGGAGAGGGGGCGGGAGGGCCTAGCTCAGGCTCTCAGCAGATTGCCGAGAGCCTGAGCTAGGTGCTGGTCCAGGCTTCTGGGTGGATCTCAACCATATGGTCAGAATCTTTCTAGAGCTTGGACCGGCTAAGTGACATCAGCCAACAGCGGACTTGAGCCCGCTGTCAGCTGAAAACGGGTCACAGGAGTGCAGAACGAACTTCACTCCTGTGATCCATGTAAGAAGTATGGCCAAAAAAGCTTTGGCCATACTTCTCCTTTTTAAGGATGAATTCCTTCACAGTGCAAGTAGCTAGAGAGGTCCGGGATTGCTTGTTTTAAATCTTTGACCGCAAGTTAATGGATTTTGTAAAGGAATACATTTCCCAGTATCCACATTAATTAATTGGTTTGAAATACTTGGCCAAGGTCCTCATGTTATGACAAGCATTCTAAAATATGGTGTTCTTGTTGCCCAAAGCAAGTCACATGGCCGCTATTATTATTGAATGCTTGAAAATTCAGTGTAGACCCTGGTTTTCAGTGTTTGGCAGAAATAACTTTTCCTTTACACAAGTGTCTCTCAAGTTCTATAGCGTGAGGGCTACATGTGCCAAAAAACATTTGCTTGACTTTCTGCCCAGATGGCCACATTCTCTCCGAGCCACTTCACACCACATGCATTCCAGTGCTTTTTTTTTTCTGCATCAAAAACTCATGGAAAGTAGGTCATATGCTTTTCATTGGCAAAGTTCATACCAGTGCTTGCAGTTCCAGTGCGTTCCAGAAAAAAAAAAAGTAGAACATGCTGCACTTTTCCTGGACTGTACTGGAACGCTGTAAACGCACGAACGCACGTGCAGTAAGGCCCCTTTCACACTGGGGCGGTGGGGGCGTTGGCGGTACAACAGCACTATTTTTAGCGCTGCTGTACCGTTGTTCTTGCAGCTGTATTTGGCCGCTAGCGGTGCCTTTTTACCCCCCGCTGGCGGCCGAAAAAGGGTTAAAATCCCTCGTACAGCGCGGCTATAGCCGCGGTATTGCCGCGGTATAGCCGCGCTGTCCCATTGATTTCAATGGGCAGGAGCGGGGAAGGAGCGGTGAATACACCGCTCCTTCCCCGCTCCAAAGAAGCGGTTTGCAGGACTTTTTTCACTGTCCTGTCAGCGCACCGCTTCAGTGTGAAAGCCCTCGGGCTTTCACACTGAACAAACAGCGGAGGCTGTTTAGGGGCGGTTTGCAGGCGATATTTTTAGCGCAATACCGCCTGCAAACTGCCCCAGTTTTAAAGGGGTCTTAAGGTTAGGAAAAAAGAGGAAGGGGAATGCAATGGACTGCATAAAAAAAAATGCTTTAAAAATGCTCATGCAGAAAAGCATCTGGACTGCGTTTCTATGGTGTGAACTGGCCCTCCACTATTTTTTGCCCAGTTTTATTCAATTTTTTTCCCTAGCCACACAGATTTGGACTATGGTGCATCATTACTGATTCATTGCTGCTATATATGTGTCGTGATTGATTTGCTAATTGCTAGCAAGTAATCACAAGGAGTTGACGGGCAATGAGCACACTAGCAAAGAATTTACCTGTGTACCCTAACTCTTCCCAACTATTTCATCTTTCCTCACTATATTTAAAACAGTGTTTTTAGTTTTAAGTTTCACTTTATCTTTTTATTTTTTTCAGTGGCAAAACCCAGGTTTGATAGTGAGAGGACACTGAACTCCTGGCTGCCACTTTCCTGTCTCAAGTGCCAAATGGTAGGATTTGTTCTTATCATGTTTTATAAGAAATAACCATAAAGCTTTTTTCATATATAAAATAATAAAGACCTGTCGTGTGACTCAGAATAAAAATCCACTTTTGTAGTGAGGTTGCCCTGCACTGCAAGGATTAAATGCTTGTTTAGGTCTAGGGGCCACTCATAGCAGTGTACTTACCCAATCATGCAACCCCCCTAACCCCCCCCCCCCCCCCGACGGCTGGTGCTCGCCTCTACTTTCCTATGCTTTTGCAGTGGACTGTCCTTGGTGTCCTCACATCCAGCGTAGGGCTATGGGCTCCACATTGATCTCCATGATGTCAGAGGGCATCCAACTGCCACTACATAGGGGAGAAGAGGCTGTGGGGACTGGTCCTACAGGATTCGGTAAGTAAAAGTGCTTTTTGCAACCTCCATGAGACCTAAACAAGCATTTAAACTTTGCTGTGCAGGGGAAGCCCCACTACAGCATTTGCTAAGAAGTGTCATGTTGTCTGCCTTAGTAGAGTCATTGGGTACCAGGTACCAAGAATAACTTCACATTATATAACATGTTACATCCATATTCAGAGTGTAACATGCTACAGATGCACCGGCCCCTGCACCCTCCAATAACCTGTTATGACAGTGAGCTGGGGATCTTTTCCCCCTCCGCTCGCTGTCAGAATCTAAACAAAATGCTCCACCTGCTAGGCCGCATCCTTCATTCACAGTGTTCTGCGAATGTGAAAACTACAAGTACCGCCAGTGTTTGTGGCTATCAGTTTGTAGTTCTCAGTGAACTACCAGGGCACTGTTGAGTGCTGTGGTAGTTCATTGAGTCTCCCTGTCAGTGTAACTCCCTGCCTATATCGGGGATATGGGCGAGGGATACACAGACAGTCTGCAGGACCATGACATTACACCTACAAGCTGCTGATTGTGGGTGCAAAGCTTTACAGCAGGGGTCTCAAACTGGCAGCCCTCCAGCTGTTGCGGAACTACAAGTCCCATCATGCCTCAGCCTGTGGGAGTCATGCTTGTAACTGTCAACCTTGCAATACCTCATGGGACTTGTAGTTCTGCAACAGCTGGAGGCCCGCCAGTTTGAGACCCCTGATTTACAGGCTCCTAACAAAATGCATTTATTATTTTTTTGTAAACATGAACTTATCCTTTAAGGCACGCTCTGGGTATCTCCAGCTTCCTGGGGTACCTTCTTGAACTATGGACCACTCACTATATATCGTGCCAACAAATTTCTCAGCTTTTAGCCTTAATAGTCAGTAAAAAGGGGCTTAATAAAATAAGCATTTTGTTACTATATATAATGTGGTTCCAGATTATGGGGATTTTTCTGGAGCCTCACCAAACCACTTTTCATGTTACTAAAGGTTCACATGGGTGCCATTAAAATGTGTGGGCAGAGTTTGGTGACAGGTTCACTTTAGTTGTACACTGTGAATGTTCATGAAATAATGCTCTTTAGTACTACGTGGTGTTTATCTATACGATAATCCTATATGTGATATTATTTTGGCCTTGGTTTATGTTGTTCATGCCATTATACATTTCGTGTGTGTGTGTGTGTGTGTGTGTGTGTGTGTGTGTGTGTATATATATATATCTGTGAGCAGAGATTTTTTTGTTGAATGATGTGACAGTTAATTTATTAACGGATATCTAAAGTGAGTACATATTTTTTTTTCTAAATCACTATTGTTGCATTACTTTTTTTTTTCTTACGCAAGTTTTCCATTTACCACACTGCTCCATATTTTGGCACTTTTAGAGTCTCCTTTTTAATGGCTGCCTGTATGTCATGCTGCCTCCCTGCCTCATGACCTTTGCTGTTGGTTAAAACCATCCATCACGTGGCTGGGGCAATAGTTGGATGCATAAAGTGTGAAGGGTCAAGTCAGAAAGTTGGTAGTTTGCGTATCATGGGTTTCAGGTTTTCCAGGATGCTGCAAAGAGGATTAGAGGCATTTGCAGTTGCCTTCTAGCTATTGCAAATGTTGCTTTATTGCTTGGTGATCATATACAGGTTTGCTCCAACATGACTATAAATTACCTATAAAGCTGAATTCCAAGAATTTAGCAACTTTGCAAAAAGTGCTGGCACACTATGAGTTAAGTCCAGTTAGGTGCATGTCACCTCCGGGTGTCCAGTTGTGAGAGGAGAGAAGTGCACAGAGCCGCTATGCCCGAACTGCCCTCTGCTGCCCATTCACAGGAGCCTCTATTTTGTAAATGAGTTCACATAATACAAAGGCTTCTGTAAATGGGCGGGCATAGCAGTTCCAGTGACTCTGCTCTTGAAGTAACTGGTGCCACAGTAAACAATGCATGAGCTCCAGAAGTTATCTTCTGGAGCAAAATAAACCTATCAATGTGAATAGGCGGCAGGGACCTCGTTAGACTTAACTCATGGTTTGCATGAAGTTTTTACAAAGTAGCTGAATTCCTGGAGTTCCGTTTTAAGCAGAGTTTGCACACAGACCTTTAACTATACTGGGGAGGGGGCATGCTTACTCTTTCCATATCCCAAACGTTGGAGCATTTTGTGGAGCCCCAGCTTATCTTTTTTTAAAAATTGCTACAGTAATGAAGCATAAAGGACACCTGTAGTGAGAGCATATGCAGGGTGGGCATTGCTGTCTTCTTCTAAAAATGCTAGTTGCCTGGCAGTCATGCTTTTAATATTCCCTGAGCCAGTGATATGGAAAAGATGCAGACAGGAATTCTGACTTTCTAATGTATATGCTTTGCACTGATCAGAATGACAGCCAGTTAACTTGCATTCTTATAAGAACATTGATGGCAGCCTCCGTATTTTTCCCAGTACTGGTTTCCTCTAAGGCACCTACCGCAGAGGCCACTTTTATTACTTGTGCCAGACGGTTGCCACAACGTTTACTTCTTACTCAGCAAAGACATTGCAAAATTAAAATGGACTTCTGCATTGTTTGCGACTCTCTGATTTTGCTTTACATGTCAGATTTATTTTAAATCAAATCTAATGTTTAGGGGGTTTCCTATGATCAGATATAGAATATTTTTATTGATATCCAGTCAGCAGTCAAAAATGACTACCGTATATACTCGAGTATAAGTCGTTCCGAGTATAAGTCGAGGCCCTAATTTAACACAAAAAAATGGGAAAAACTTATTGACCCGAGTATAAGACGAGAGTGAGAAATGCACAGCTACTGTAAGTGGAAAAGAGGGTCAACAATGCCCATTTGCAACCTCACTGTGCCCATTTGCATGCCTCACCGTGCCCATTTGCAGCCATAGGTCCCCTGAACTTCAAACTCGGTAGTTAAGGGTTCCTAGATGCCCCCTAGCTGCAGCCAAAATTTGGGGTCTCTGAACCCAAAGGGTCCCGAAATGACATTGCTGCAGATGGACACAGTTGACTGACTTTGGGGCCCCATATCTTGGGGCCACTTAGTGCTAAAAACCCCAAATTTGGTGTGCAAACCCAGTGGAACTATCACCATAAAATATCCAAAGCTGGGGTTTCTAGCAACAAGTGGCCCCGAGATACAGGGCCCCAAAAATCGGTTCAGAAAATGTCAAGCACTTTTCTGCAGCAGAGAATGACATTTTCCGAACCGGTTTTGGGGCCCCGTATCTCAGGGCCACTTAGTGCTAGGAACCCCAGCTTTGAATATGTTATGGTACAAGTTCCAGTGGGTTTGCACACCAAATATGGGGTTCCTAGCATCAAGTGGCCCTGAGATATGGGGCCCCAAAATCGGTTCAGAAAATGTCAAGCACTTTTCTGCAGCAGAGAATGACATTTTCTGAACCGATTTTGGGGCCCCGTATCTCGGGGCCACTTAGGGCTAGGAACTTGAGCTTTGGATATGTTGTGAACCCAGTTCCACTGGGTTAGCACACAAAATTTGGGGTTCCTAGCACCAAGTGGCCCTGAGATACGGGGCCCCAAAGTTGGTTCGGAAAATGACTTTTTTTGCTGCAGAAAAGTGCTTGACTCGAGTATAAGTCGAGGGGGGTACTTTCAGCACACAAAAATGTGCTGAAAAATTCGACTTATACTCGAGTCTATACGGTACGTAGTCCTGTCCAATGAAGCAAGGGTTAAATTCACTTCAGTCAAGGAGGGTAAGGAATATGTATTTCACCCTATTTATTAGTCCCAGACAAAATTAGCATTTAACCCTTGCTGTAAGGTGAAGGGAGTGCAGCATGAAGTGTCATTTTCTGGCTGTGCTCCTTGGGGTTGATGTTATATTAACAGGCCACTTATGGCCCAACACAATAACAGGCAGGGACCAGCTCCAAGCATTTTCTGAATGAGCTCTGCATTGGTAGTCTTTGTATTTTTCTCAGATCAGGTTTCCTGTAAGGGTTACTAGTTTTGTCATATGTGCCAAATGTTATTTCCTTTTTATTTAAACACTCCTTATTGCCTCATTCGCTATATTCCAGAGTGCCAGGTTACGATGGTTTTGTTCTAAAGAAAAAAAAAAAAAAAAAATTAACATAAATGTGGGGTAAATCATGAGCACAAAATTGTATTTTTCAAGTGAGCGCCCCCTTTTATGTTATGTGTTCTGGTTTATAATCTCAAAAATGCCTTAAAGTTTGGCAATGAAGAAAAAGAATATCCTAAAGGTTATATGAAATGCCATTATTTTTTTTGTACAGTATTTAAGAAAAAAAGGTTTTATTGAACTTTTTAACTATTTGTGAGAAGTGGATGTATATTATTTTGTAAACTAAGCCAATAAAGGTGCGAATGCAGCAAATGTTAATGGTGGCCCAGTAGTGTTTTTTTGTTTTCGCATATGTAACTGCACAGAATAATGTTTAGGTCCCATTCACACAGCTCAATAACACACACTTTTTTTTTTTTTTTCCCATGTGCATTGTGTTAAAGGACAATTGTACCATTAGTACAGACATATATTCCCCCCCCCGCTCCAGTTCTTACCTCTGTCCCCGTTCTGTGGTTTTCTTTGTGTGGCCCCTGGCCAGAGCCACACAGCCTTTCTTCACAAAGTCTTCCCTTTTATCCTGAACATTCACTATGGCCCCTCTTCATTCCTATAGAGAGCTGTACTCCTGGTGGTCTTCAGTAGTCCTGATGAGTACAGAAGTACATCTTCGCCAGCACACCATGGATCAGGGTCCTGCGCGGCCCCGAAACGTTGTACCTCCCTTGTGATGTGACCGTTTGTCCAAAAAAAGGTTGTTTTTTTTTACATAATCTCTTTTTATTTGAAAAAATTATCCAATACAGCACATACATAAAAAGAACAACAAAAAAGAAGAAAAGGAGTACACAAATAGGGACTGTCACTAAGATCGTCAGCACAATAAGATCAAGTATTCCCATAAAATTCTCTACATCCGATATATACCAATTCAAAAATATATATAAGCTGTACCTCTCTGGAAAAGAAGCATGTAAACCATTACTTTATTTTCCCCTCTTCCCCCCCCCCCCTTTTCCTCCCCTCATACATCCTCACAAATAATCTACCTCCCTCTCATCCTATACCTTCCTTACTCCACTTATCCATCTCTCACCCAATCCAGCCATGCTTTCCATATCTTCTCAAATTTCTTATAACTGCCCCTTTTCTTATAGATGTATTTTTCCCTACAAACCACCTCCCCTACTGCATTTTCCCATTCTGTCAATGTTGGAGCCTCCTTCCTCTGCCAGTGCCGTGCAATAAGCTTTTTTCCCTGGAACAAACATCTGTCTCTTGCCGTCTGCACATCCTTTGAGATCCCTCCCTCCCCCTTCAAGCCCAGCAGGCACTCCCCCGCCTCCACCCTCAGCGATGTCCCAAACACTAAGTTTATTTCCCCCACTATCCCTTCCCAGTATCTATGCAACTTGGGGCAGCGCCAGAACATGTGGATCAAATCCGCATGCCCCCCCTCTACATCTCTGGCATTTCGCGTCAGGTCTCCTGCCCCACCTGAATAGCTTCAAAGGTGTGTAATATGCTCTATGTAGCAGATACAAATGAGACATCACTTGTGAGGGAGAGAGAGTGACCCTGGGACCCATCGCCAAGACCTGATCCCATTGATCATCAGATATTGTGCCCACGTCTTTTTCCCATCTAGCCCTGTTTTTATTTTCGACCCGGCCTTCTTGTGCTGCTGCTTTCAAACACCCATACATGTCCGAGATCAGACCCTTTGTAGATCCCGCATCGATCAGCCTTCTCAAAAAGGTCATTTCGCACCACACTGGCATTTCCTTCCCAAATTGTGCCTCCAGGGCGTGTCTGAGTTGCAAATATTTATAAAATGACCTGTTGGAGATCGCATACTCCTCTACCAGTTCCTGGAAGGACTTTAACCTCCCTGCCCTATATACCTGTACAAGGTAATGAATGCCCATACGGTCCCATTCCTCTACCCGCCCCATTTTCTTAAGCTCGTTAAGGCTATTATTGTCCCAGAGTGGCGAGAATTCCGCAAAACCATCATATCCCAGAATTTTTTTAGCCTGTGCCCAGACTTTACTCATCAACCGGGTGGTAGGGCATTTGGTACAGAATGAGTCCGCCTCTAACCCCTCCGCCACTGTATCGTGTCTGGTGTCGTTCAATAAGATGCTACCCCCTGCTCCTACTTCTCCTGGCCTATTACTACCTCCCATTTGTTGCAGTTGGGCTGCCAGGAAATAGCCTCGTGGATCTGGTACCGCCAGGCCTCCTTTCTCCTCTGGTCGCCGTAGCGTCTCCAGCCCGATCCTGGCCACCCCTTCCTTCCAAATAAGCTCTCTAAATATACTGTCCAATTTTTTGAACCAGTGCTTGGGAATCCAGACAGGAGAATTCTGCATGACATATAAAATTTGAGGTAGCCAGACCATTTTAATCAGATTGCAGCGCCCGGCGACCGAGAGGGGTAATCGTCTCCATACTTGACACTTCTGTTTAAGTTTCTTCATCAATGGGACTAGGTTTCCAGATATGTACTGGCTTGGGTCTCTGGTAATATTAATCCCCAGATATTTCATTTGCCTAACCACTTGAACCTGGGATGCCTGGTGCGGGAGAGGCTCACACAGGGTATCAATGGGCAAAATCACTGATTTCTCCCAGTTGATTAATAGCCCAGAGAAATTTCCGAACTCCTTCACTATCCTCATAGCTGTTTCCAGTGACTCCTGCGTATCCGCCAAAAATAATAAAATATCATCGGCATACAAGGCCACTTTATCCACCCCTCTCCTCCTCTTAAATCCCTGTATGCCCTGTGCCATCCTTAGAGTCACTGCCAAGGGTTCAATTGCCAGTGCAAAGAGCAGGGGGGACAAAGGGCACCCCTGTCTTGTGCCCCTGCTCAGCTGAAACCCCTCCGAACATTGCCCGTTAATTTTTACCTTGGCCCTTGGCTCGCTGTACAGTAGTCTTAGCCACCGAGCAAACCCGGGGCCAAGCTGATATTCCGCTAGTACCTTCCATAAGTAATGCCATTCCAGGGAATCGAAGGCCTTGGCCGCATCTAACGAGAGAATTGCTCTCCTACCGCTATTTTCTATGGGAATTTACATATTGAGATATACCCGCCTTATATTGGTGCTTGTGGATCTGTTTGGGATAAACCCAGACTGATCCGGGTGTATTAGTTTAGGAATTATTTTATTAAGCCTTGCAGCCAATACTTTGGCAAGATCCGAGCACAGAAGCGATATGGGCCTGTATGAGGACATATCTATTGGGTTCTTCCCTTCTTTTAGCAGAAGTATTACTATGGCTTCTGCCATAGAGGGGGGCAAAGCCCCCTCCTCCTTAGCCCCATTAAATACTTTCAGCAATAAGGGTAACAGTACCTCCCCATATTTTTTATATAATTCTATAGGCAGGCCATCCGGGCCTGGGGATTTTTGAGCCGCCATGTCTCCAACCGCACTCTGCAGTTCCTTAAGAGTCAGTGGGGCATCCAACATTTCCCGATCTGCCTCTGATACCGGGGTTAGCTCCAGCCCCTCAAAGAAACTCTGCATTTCCCCCTCTACATTTACCCTGGAGGAACTATATAACTTTTCAAAGTACATTTTAAATTCATTTACTATATCCGGAGTGTTTTTTCTTATCTCTCCTTCCCTCCCTATAATTGCCGGTACTGCACTCGGGGGGCCGTTTGCCTTGATTATCAGAGACAGAGCTTTCCCTATCTTCTCCCCCTCTCCAAAGAAGCTCCGTCTCTGAAAGGATCTTATCTTTTCTGCCTTCTCCCGAAGCACCCTGCTGTACTCTTCTTGCCTCCTCACCCAACACTTGTGGTTGACTTGGGATGGTGTTGCTACAAAGTGCGCCTCTGACAGTCTTGCATTCTCTTTAGCTTCCATTTCAACAGCTTGCGACTGTTTTTTGACATGCGCTATTCTCTGGATTAAGGCTCCTCGGATATGTGCCTTCAAGGAGTCCCAGACCACCCCAAGTGGAGCCGATCCTAGGTTTATACTAATATATTCTGAGAGCCCCTCCATCATTTTCTCTTCCTCTCCTATAAGTTCGAACCAAAAGGGATTAATCTTCCAGCTCCCCCTGCCATACTGTCCCCCCACTCTCACGGAGGCAATAACTGGGGTGTGGTCCGAAATGCCTCTTGGCTCATATACTATCTCTTCCACTACATTTAGTGCCTCCTCATTCCCCAGTACAAGATCGATTCTAGACAGGGTGGCATGGGTCTTGGAGTGACACGAATACTGCCTCTCTCCAGGATGCCTCCTTCTCCAGATGTCTACCAATCCTAGTTCCTCACAATACTGCAGAAGGGGACTCCTGTTGGCCTCTCCCACTCCGGGCTTTGGCGGGAATCTGTCTATGCTCCCATTCATCGTCATGTTAAAATCTCCCAATGCTATTACCGGTGTCCCAGGGAAGTCTGCAACAAACCTGGCTAAGTCCTCCATTACCTCTGTGCAAAATGGGGGGGGGATATACACATTCGCCAGTATATATCTTCTATTTTCTATTGAACAGGAGAGGAAAATATACCTTCCCTTTTCGTCTACCCTGCTCTGCCTGCAGGAGAAGGCCAGCTCCGTACTTATCAGTACACTCACCCCTCTCGAGTATGATGAGTGAGTAGAGTGAAACTGTGTCCGGAACTGTTTGTTGCTCAAAGTTTCGAGTGTATCCTTCACCAGATGCGTCTCCTGCAGGCAGAGTATCTTGACGTTCCCCCTTTTGGCTATTGAAAAAATAATTTGTTTTTTAAGCTTGTCTTTTACTCCTCTTACATTCCATGAGCATATATTGATCCTTTTGCCCGTATCCGGAATTTTACCCCTCCCTCCTTTAACGCTCCTGGACCCTTCTATCTGGTACCGTTATGATATTTTGATCCCCTATCAGGACTAATCTCTCATTATAAATGCGATATGGGGGCACGTAGTTTATCTCCCTATCATTTACCCACCCCATTAATCTGACCACCTGAATCCACTCATATCCACTCACACCACTCCCTAACCTCCACCTCTGGTTATGTACCTGCCTCTCCCCCCCCACCCCCCCACCCCCCCTCCCCCGTTCCCCCTCTCCCTCCCAACACCCCCCCTCCTCCCCACCCCCCAACCCTCCCTCCCCCACTCCACCACCGCGCCCACTTTGGGGCCTAACCCTCGGGCTTCTATTGTGACCTTCGAAAAACTTTGAGGTTTAAGAACAAAAAGAAAAAAAAAACCATGAACCAAATCCAGTAGGGGGGGACTTTCCCCCTCTTGGGAAAAAAACAACAAACAAACATGTATTTTGTGCTATTACCTTGTGCGTACATTGTGCATTTTTCTCTATAAGTACATTATATTACTTTTTACTTAATCCCAAAAAAAAAAAAAAAACATGTATTCTGTGCCATTACCTTGTACGTAATTTGTGCATTTTTGCTCTATAAATATATACTATTTATTACTATCTACTTAGTCCCCCTGAGAATACAAAACACACAAAAAAAAAAAAAAAAAAAAGGGCGGAAACATACATTTTTGTGCTACTACCTTGTACATAGATTATGCATTTTTCTCTATAAATACATTATATTACTGTTTAATTAATCCCCCCCTCCCCCACTCCGCTCCCCATTTAACACATCAATGGAAAAAAAGAAAAAAAGTCCGGTGAGAAAACAACCCAAAAATAATGCAATAAAAATTCCAGAGAGAGAAAAAAAAAGAAAAAAGGGAAAAACAGGAGACAGTTCCAAACAGCACTCAGCTTCCCTCTCCTCTCTTAATTCTTTCCTCAATGTCCTCTAGCCAGGTTGACACTTCATTGGGGGTAGAAAAAAACCTAACTTCTCCCAGAGCCGAGACACGCAGTCGCGCCGGGAACAACAGCGCATAATTGATTTTGAGTTGCTGAAGCTTGCGCTTACAATCTCCGAATTTGGCTCTTTGCCTCTGCAGCTCAGGGGAGAAGTCTGGATAAATTGAAATCCTGACTCCGTTGTGCTGAATATTCCTTAACTCTCTTGCCTTCTGTAAAATAGTGACTTTGTCCCGGAAACACAAAAGCTTAAAAATAAAAGGTCTAGGGTGGCCTCCTGGTGCTAGGGTCTTGGGACCTATTCTGTGTGCCCGCTCAATAGCAAATGTAGCAGAAAATGAGTCCCTGCCGAACTTCTCCCTCAGCCAGTCCTCCATGAATTGAATGGGGTTGTTCCCCTCACAGCCTTCTGGGAGCCCAAGCACCCTCAGGTTCTCTCTGCGTAGCCTGTTCTCCATACTGTCCATTTTCTGTAAGCAATCCCTTGGTTGAATTTTCATGAGTGCCACCTCTTGCTTTAGTGGGTACACATCATCCTCCATTTGGCTACATCTCTCCTCAAGTGCTGTTGTGCGGGTACAAACCGTGCGTACTTCCCCTTTAACCACAAGCAGTTCATCTCTAATACTTTTGAATTGCTCAGACAGCTCGGTAATTGATTGCTTGCAAGTATTAACAGCTGTAAGAATATCTTGCAGGGATGGCTCTCTCTCCCCTGGACTGCCCTGGTCCCCCCCCCTATCGCCCCTTCTAGGCCCAGATTTTGTTGTTTATCCAGGATCCCTCTTGGGGCTGAGCCTGCAAGTGGAATAGCTGATGATGGAGCTATCAAAGTCCCATTTTCCTGAGTCTGGCTTCTCCTCCCAGGATGTCCCACCTGCTGTTGGCCCCCTCCTGGGTTGCTGGATTTGTTGGGGGTTTGGTTTGGGGTGTGCGCAAAGCGCTCTAGTTTGGTGGCTACTTGATTTCCCTTCTCCTTAGCGCTGCGGGTTCCGAGACCCCCTGTCCCTTGCTGGACTAGCCCATCCTCCATCCCCTTCTTCCTGGACATTTCTGATGGTGTCCTAATAGTTAGCTGTTTTGCCAATACACCGCGCTAGCCCCCTGCCCTGTAGTCTGGGCCTATACAGCCGCAGTCCCCTTACCGGGGTATCGATAATAGTGTCTCTCTGCAGCAGGGCTTTTGTGCTGTGGGTGCACACACAACCAGTGACTCACCCCTCCAGTGCTCCGGACGAGATCCCGTGCCACTTAGTCCCTTCCAGGGTTTTCCAGCACCGCACAGGGCAGCTCAATCCCAGGTGTCAGCGCCTTCCTCTCTCACAGGAACAGGCGCTGCCGGTGTACTGACTGTACAATTGGGCTCCGTGCGGCTCCGTGTAGCAGTCCCGCTACGTTCACATCCGCGGTAGCCTGGTTAGGTGCTCCGGGCAGTCTCCTGGGTCTCACGCTATCAGGCGCTGGGTACGGAGCGAGGGGAGAGGGCTGAACTCAGTCACGGTGTCCTCTCTCGCCTCTCACCTCAACATCCGGTCACGCCCCGCGTTCCCCCCAAAAAAAAGGTTTTTAATCAATCTTGTTTGCTGATCTATGGTGTGCTGGTGAAGATTTACTTCTGTTTGATGCTTCCAGAACCCAACTGGTAATCGTTACAGCACCCGTTAATGTTCTATTGCATTTGTCCGGGAACACGTGCGACTGGAATATCGAATTGACTGGTGAGTACAGAGTCTGCATGTGCCACATTGTGAAGTTCACTGGACAGTGGTAAAAAATTGGACCAGGTGGGCTGCACTCAGTTGGTGGGGAGGTGGAACAGCCTTGCCTTAATGGACAACTTATACCAAAAAAAAAAAAAAAAAACGTAGTCCTTTAGGGCCCTTTCACACTGCGCTTTTGTGCAGCTTACAGCCTTTTCACACTTTTGATGCATCCCCATTGACTTACAATGGAAGGTGCCTTTTTGAAGAACTGCAGCAGAAGGGCAAGTCAATGCAGCATGCAGGATTTTTCAAAGCACACCTAAAGTGTGAACAGGTACATAGGGAATAGTTTTCATGCACTTTTGTTGCCCTAGAAAAGAGCAGCAGTGTGAAATAAGCCTTAAGCCAGTCTGTTCATATTGATTTCAGAAGCTAAAAATTCAGAAGTTACTTGTGGCTACTGTGAGTGCAGAAGACCCCCCCCATAAATGTAATTTCCTCTTATACATTGTTCATCATTTTTCCAGCAGTTGTTCTTATAGGGCAGCACTGGAGCCAATCACATGATTGCAGCATGTAGAATCTCCTACTTAACCACCACAGAATGTAAAATGTACTAAAACAACCTGCCTCTATCTGTAGAACAGATCCAGGTAAAAATCGACAGATTAGTTACCTAAAATGTTTGCAATTCATGTAATTTACCTATAAAGATTCATCCAAATTAACCTTAATTTTGATACAGCAAGGAACTTTTGTGAAACAGAATATCTTTCTTCCCATCTCTTCAAAAAAAATAAAAAAAAATTAAGGGCACCTCCACACTATACAATTCATGCATGTTAATGTGAAACAACGTGCATTGAGTTAAGGCAGGGCATTAAGAAGAATTGAAGAACTAGACCTGTGCCTTTTTGTTTAACACAGTTTATCACAACATACAATGTGTGTGCTATGGGTGCAGTGGTCCCTACTTTTGTTATGTGTTGGGGTGCCAGTCTATATGAATGGCACTGCACAAATGCATTGAAAAATGCATGAGACCAGTCACTAATGTTCTCAACGACATTAGAAGCTCTGTGACCATTTGAATTGGCTCTACAACATGAAGGGTGTGCATTCTCCATGGCTCTCAAGGAAAATAATTTTGGCTGACAGTGGGGAGTGCACCCTAACCATTAGACCAGTTTCCCAGCAGTGGCGCTCCTTAGAATGTCAGTGCAGTAGCATAAGGTCAATAACACATTCCCAACTCTGTAGAATTGTAACATACATGGCACTGAGGCTTTCCTTAAGGAGACAGTCTGCCACATGTCGGGCATTCTAGTTAAATGCTGCATTTTCCATTGCAACATAAGAGGTTCAAATGGAGAATGTAGCCTTAAACAGGAAAGCAGAGATTCAAATGCACCTCAATAGGATATGCTCCATCCAAAGAGACGTGGTGCAACACAAAGCAGGTCATGTGCAGCCTATGAACTGCCATGTGCACAGCGCTTTTAAATGGGATTTTACTGACCTGCATTTGAGGTGAGTTACAAATGCAGGAAGACAACACCCATTAACCTGAGCCCTGAAACTGGCATCCACAGCTTTTTAGATCAAAGTAGAACTATAGCAGATATCTTTTTATTATGCATACACTTAAATGTCCGCTAGATGGCAGCAAAGATTAATTTTGTGTATCTGCTATTAAACTATACACCAAATCAGCCATAACTTTATGACCACAGCCCTGACCTGTCTAGGCATGGATTCCATTAGACCTCCAGAAGTATTCTGTAGTATCTGACACCAACCTGTCAGTAGCAGATCCTTTAAGTCCTGTATATTGGGAGGTGGGGCCTCCATGGATCAGACTTGTTTTTCCAGCACATTCCACAGATGCTCGATTGAATTTCATATCTGGAAAATTCCGTGGCCAAATCAACACCTCAAACTCTTTTTGTGTTCCTTGAACCAATTTTACAGTGTGGCAGGGTACATTATCCTGCTGAAAGAGGTCACTGCCATTATGGGATGTGTATTTGGTCAGCAACAATGTTTAGGTATGTGGTACATGTCAAGAAACATCCACATGAATGGCAGGAGCCAAGGTTTCTAAGCAGAACATTGTCCAAAGCATCACACTGCCTCAGGTGCGTTGCCTTTTTTCCATACTTCATCTCTTCCCCAGATAAGTGACGCACACACCCGTTCATCCACATGATGTAAACATGATTCATCAGACCTTCTTCCATTGCTCCGTGGTTAAGTTCTGATGCTCACATGCCCAATGTAGGCACTTTGGCTGTGGACACGGGTCAGCATGGACACCCTGAACGGGTTACAGCTTTGAAGCCCCGTACACAACAAACTGATGGCCATTTTTATGCTGTAACTTCAGGCACAACATGTTCACTTGCTGCAGAATATATCCACCCATTTTCAGATGCCATTATAATGAATGTCAATTTTCTTTATCCGTCAGTGGTCATAAAGTTATGACTAGTGTATAGACCCCATTGTAATGTAGGAAAATGTTGTTTATCTGACACTCAGTGAGGCCTTAACACAGACAGCCATCTAGCATTTTCAGAGGATGGTACGGTGTGACTTAAAGGATCAATCTAGACAAAATTGATTTGTTGGGTTTGTTTCAGGTGTGCTTACATTCTTAAATTACCTGTTGAAATAGACAGGGACACCCTCTAAGTCTGCCTAACTTCCATCAACATTACCAGGGGTGGAGGGGGTCTCCCTCCCATGGATGAATTACTAATTTTTTTTTATTATGCAGCAAGCACAATGAAAATCCCTCAGCAGTAGAGTATGGCTATCCATATACTTACAGATTTCCTGTTCTAGAATGCCAATGCTCTGTCCTGTCTACCAATTGTGCCTATGGAATGAATGTGAGAAATCTAATAGAATCTCTGTTGCCGGCTTTTGTACTTGGGCTGCCGCAACACCCTCAGCTGCTCCAGTGCCTGAACAGTGACTACATCTGATACGTTTGTTGCCAGCACAATTGTTGGACAAGGACAGAGCATTGTAACCTTGTAACAGGAAATGTCCTTACAAGAGCTTTGATATCAGAATCACCAAATATTTTCAAAAAGCTGCAGATTTAAAGGATTTTTTTTTTTTTTTTTACCATGAGCCTGCAAACTTGTACCCCCGATCAGCAGATCACGGGTGCAATGCTGGGTTATTTATAGACAATCTGTGTAAGCTGTCTGTCTGTACCTTGTATGAGCAGGCAGTTACTCTCTGGCAGGAAAACTCAATGAACTACCTAGAACACTCAACCACATCCTGGTAGTTCATTAAGAAGTACAAGCCGACAGCTGCAAAGGCTGTCGGTACTTGTAGTTTTCACATTCACAGGACACTATGAATGATGCCACCGGGCGGGATCCCCCGTTTCAAAGCGTGCATCTGTAACAACATGGTACAAAAAATTAACTTATCCTTTAACCACTTCCCATCCCAGCCATAGTCATAAGATGTCCATAGGAGGGATCTCCCATCCTGGGTAGGCGGCATATGACGTTCTGGGCTTCTCGGTCATCTGGGGGGCGCGCGCCCCCGTCGCGTCACTCAGGAGCCAATGCACGTGCCTGGCGGCTGCCGGGCACCCGCGATTGCCCTTTAAGAGAGCGGGATCGTGGCTCTGTGTGTGTAAACACACAGAGCCATGTCCTGTCAGGTGAGAGGAGACTGATCATGTGTTCCCAGTACAGAGGAACACCGATCGGTCTCCTCCCCTTGTGAGTCCCCTCCTGCTACAGTTAGTATCACTCCCTAGGTAACACAATTAACTCCATGATCGCCTCCTAGTGTTAACCCCTTCCCTGCCAGTGACATTTATACAGTAATCAATGCATTTGTATAGCACTGATCGCTGTATAAATGTGGATGGTCCCAAAATACTGTCAAAAGTGTCTGATATGTCCGTTGCAGTCACAATAAAAATCGTAGATCGCCGCCATTGCTAGTAAAAAAAAAAAAAAATAATAATAATAATAAAAATGCCATAAAACTATCCCCTATTTTGTAGACACAATAACTTTTGCGAAAACCAATCAATATACGCTTATTGCGATTTTTTTTTTTTTTCCCAAAAATATGTAGAATACATATCGGCCTAAACTGAGGGGAAAAAAAATAGGATATTTATTAAATATATTGTTTGTTTTTTTTCAAACTTGTCGCTCTTCTTTTGTTTATAGCGGGAAAAAAAAAAAACGCAGAGGTGATCAAATACCACCAAAAGAAAGCTATTTGTGGGGAAAAAAAATTTAAATTTGGGTGCAGTGTAACATGACCGCGCAGTTCTCATTCAAATTGCGACAGCACTGAAAACTGAAAATTGGCTTGGGCAGGAAGAGGGTGCATATGCCCTGTATTGAAGTGGTTAAAACATACTGAAAACTTTTGAAAGTACATTTTTTGACTTTTAGTGATTGAGTTTTATATATGTTTTAGAAAACATAGGGATTTGAATAGTCACAAAACAATCATTAGTGCATACACCTTGGGGGTGTTCACACTTATGTGAATTTGATGGGTTTACTCGCATCCAATTCGCATGACAGGAGAGTGCGACCGGCTCACACATCTTCAAGGCGGCCGCGGAGCGCACAGCAGAAGAGTCCAGTGCGTCTTTGGCTCCGTTTCAGGTCCGAATTCAGGCAAAAATTCAGAATTGATTTGCCTCTGAAATGGTGAAGGGGGACGCACCGTGTGAACCCAGCCTCAGGCTTGGACATTGATAGAGAACACGTAACTCAGATTGAGTTATCACAAAGACAAAAACTTCCATCTTTTAAGTGGTGTTTTTATTGCATATTTCCATAGTTATATATACACACACATCATAAAAACTTTTTTTGTTTCCTGTTCTACTACTAAACATTCTCATTCCTACTAAGTTCACTATTAGCTCAAAAGTTTCTTGACAGACTCGACACATTTACAATCTTTTTTTGGAGATTGCTTTTTAAAAAAATGAGTTTAAAAAAAAAAATGCACACCATACAGAACACATTCTCTAATTACATCAGCACTGATCAAAAGGAGTCTCACATTGGCACCATGAGAATAAATTTCATGACCAAGGAATCGAAGACGTGACCATGTATTGCAAACCCCAATGGCACCAAGTGGGCACAACTAGGATGTTCAAAAAGGAACACACTAATATATATATAACAAAAATGAAATAAAAAGGCCCTTTTTAATTTGCTATGTTATTGCAAAACACAAAACCCTCTTCGTTTTTAGTAATACATAAAGAGGCACTTCAGAAAAAAACTCTAACCATAATACAGTGGGGAGGGTACTCGTGTGCCAAGGTAGCTTTATCAGACACCAATCAAAAAAGTTAGGTTTTGGTATAAAAAGAAAGAAAAAAAATCTTTGGCAGAGGTTGATGCAGCTGTGGCAATGGGGCTTAAATAAGGTGGGGGGAATGGTTTGGGTGTTGCCCCCTAAAAACCAATTCAAATTCACCTGTCATTTTCCCATGAGGAGCACCCGCTCTATTTTCCTTGCTTGTATTACTAGCCTATTAGCTTATTCAATAAAGCAAATGACAATGCACCAGGGCACAGTGACCTATAACCGCATATTATACAGGATTTATATAGCGCCAACAGTTTGTGCAGCACTTTACAACACGAGGCCAGACAGTACAGTCACAATACAGGAGGAATTAGAGGGCCGCTTGCATCCGAAGTTACCATCTGTGTCCACATGGAACTGGATATCTGCTTTCCATGCAATTAGTACTCCTAGCACATCCCTTGGTGCTATATTCACTCCTTTACTGAATAAGCCCATTTAAAGCCTGAGTTCTTCCAGCTGACCTCTCCTCCTAAAAATATTTTTTTTTGCCTTGCGCTCATGGTGGTCCACTGACTTCAATATGAATCACTGTCCTGATACAAATATTGAGGTAAAGAGTTAAGACTTTACTGGCTGTATACTTCTGGACTAGTGACCCACAAAGTCTTGAAGCAAAGGACAGCCATGCTTGCTAGTATTTTCACAAGAAGGTCAGCAAAGAAGTTCTCATCGTAGGTTTCCCTTAGAACTCAGCTTTTCACTGAATAATTGTCAACTACTACTTTTACTATGGGGGGGGGGGGGGGGATGAATGATGGAAAATGGCATAAAAACCTGGAGCCGTTGACTACAGCAACTGCATCTTTATTTGGGCTAAAAGATGAACCCTTGCCGACTTACCAACAGCTCTGAAATACAAGACGATGGGTTTAGAGCCGGCCCCACCAGCGGCACATATTTTGCTTTTCTTTCCTGCTTCTGCATTCAGCCACAGAGAGTGAAGAAATATATTTGAACTACCTTCCTTCTATCTACAAGTGCTGGTGCTTGGCTGTTCAAGCATCCAGCACTGTAACACGGGGGAAGGAGGGAGCCCTCAGGTCTGTGTAAGCTCCAGCTTGAGACTCAGAGCTTACACAGGTCTTTCTCTCTGCACTCCCAGTGACCACAGTGACAGGGGAGCCAAGGGAAGGAAGCGGCAGCTGGGACCAGCCTTAAAGTTATCCTGTTACCTTACCCTGCATAGGCAATCTACATTTTCACTTAAAATTTGTATAAATCAGTTGGTGTGCAGATAATATTCGGTGTGTCCTCATAGCTTTAGTGATACCAAACACCATTCATTACACATGGAGTTTTGATTTCACAGCTTCTCCTAAGCACAAATAAAATACATGCATGCAATAACATACAAAGTGAGGGGAAAAAAAACAAAACATTGCAGATCTTTTACAAAAGAAAAAAAAAAAAAGTAGAAGGTGCTTTTGTGATAAGAAAATAGTGTTCAACAATACAGTCCAGCATTAAGTCAATATATACAATTTTTAAAGCAACATGAACGAAAATATCCTGACTATACATGTTACAGTGCCAAAAAGAGCTTTTAGAACACAGTATTTTTAGCTGGTTACGAATACATGCAGGTATGTATACATTTGTTTTTTTTTACCTCCCAAAGCATCACATCTTGTGATATAACTCCTACCTAACAGATTTTTGAATTCAAAGGAATGTTTTGTTACCTTCAGCTGTGGAAAGTTTGTACAAAAGTTAAGTATTTTTCTATGTTAATGGGAATTATTCAGAATGCCTGCTGTTATAGAAGGGAGAGCACCAGACTACTCTTTAGACCAGGGATATGCAATTAGCGGACCTCCTGCTGTTGCAAAACTCCAAGTCCCATCATGCCTCTGCCTGAGTGTCATGCTTGTGGCTGTCAGAGTCTTGCTATACCTCATGGGACTTGTAGTTCTGTAACAGCTGGAGGTCCGCTAATTGCATATCCCTGCTTTAGAGTCTAGAAAGGTTTTTTTATTAGTTGTAGTTATGAAAAGCCAAAACATTGTGGGGGCTCCCTTCATCAGAGCTACACTAAAACCATGATGAAGGGTTCCCCTGTGGAACGCATTGACTTGACAATACCAGTTAAAATCCCTAACCCCTGTACCCTAAATAGTTTGGACTTCCCAGTCTAACTCCAACTCTCCTCTAAGGAGCGCCAGATGTAAACGGATTTGTGTCAGTTTACACTTAGCTAGCTCCAGTTCTGATCCGATTAAAAAAAAAATAGAAGGGGATCCATTCCCACTCTGTCTGATTGGATGGCAGTCGGGTGTAAATAGACAGCCAGCCCTTTTACATTCGGCTGCTCATAGAGCAGAGCGAGCTGTGTCCGCGTGCGCTCTTGCAGAGCAGACACGAACCTGTCATCTGGGGATCAATGGACAGACCCCCTGCTAAGTAAAACCAGATCTGGCCTATGTAAAAGGGGACCAAGATGCTTACCTGAAGACCAAACCATACCCCACACTGAGGCTCCATCCGCCAACCCCTACATCACTGCTGTGCACTGTAATGACGTGGGAGCTCAGAGGATGGAACCACTGCATGCAGCACAGAACACAGGCATGAGACCATCTCAGACGTGTCAAATGCTGAAGAGTCTGAAGGCTGCAGCGTTGAAATGCAGGGGAAGCAGAAAGATGGCCCGCCAGAGAGGAATTTAAACTCTTCTATTGCATTCAATATTGAGTTTTTCTTTTTAAACCAGACAGGATTAGTTTAAGTTTTGGTAGCTCAAGAAAGGATCAGAAATTTTGCAGGTTATTTTCTGCTGCATTGCAGTTCATTGATTCTGCCTGTGGGACTCATCTGCTTGCCCCTATGGGCTTTACAGGCACACAGATACTCTGACAGATCTGGAGGAGACCTGCATGGCACCAACGATCTGCTGATCGCTGGTGCAATGCTTTACAGGCTCCAAAAAAAAATGAAACTGGCATTTATTTATTTTTTCTAAAAAATGAATTTATCCTTTAAAAGATAAATCTCCCAAAATGTAATCATGGCAGCCAAAACTCTAAGAGAGGGTCTAATCCTCCTGAATTCCTGTTGTAACAAAAACAAAAAAGCTTAACCTGGCGTTCTACTAAAGACAAAGCATATTTAGAAATAACCATCCCTAGTAGTAAAGCACAGAAGACTAATCTATGCAAACTGAAGCAGCAGTATAGGATTCTAAGGGTCCTTTCACACGGGCGGCCCGCCTGGCGGACTCCGCTTTGCTCAGCGGGAGATCTCTTCACTGATCCCCGCTGAGCAGGCAGATGACAGGTTCCGCTCACTATGCAGAGATGGACCTGTCAGAGCCCCGCTCTCTTCTATGTGTTTATCCGATCGACGGATGGAAAATAGGGTCACCATCTGTCTGGATTTAACGGACAGGATTGGATAGCAGTGGGCATCAGCGGACATGTCACTGCTGACATCCGCTGCCCCATAGGACTGAATGGAGGGTCTGATCAGGTCCACCTGAAAAACTGACAGGGGGACCTGATCGGAAAGCCCATGTGAAAGGGGCCTAAAACATGCAGGTCGGTCAACTGATTCAGACAACTGCCATCAGTCTCTGAGGACCCATTCAGACTTGCTTGTTACCACAACACATCTGTTCTACGTGCATAGTAAATAGCACCCCAACAAACATACAGTGCGTTGTGGTGCACTGCATTGCCCTGATCAAAAAAAAGGGCAGTGCATTTCTTGATCTGTTGCAGTACATTAGAATCCCATTAATAAGGAAAGGGCTACAGATTAATGTAAATCAGGTTAATGCACTGCAAGGGATCTCGGCTTCAATCTTGTTAGATCAATTAAAGCCTGACTGTCCACCATGAATACCAGTAAGCCACAACCAGGGATAAGCTCAGGTGTGTCTGAACTCGCCTGAGCTATCCCACCAGGAAGCTGTCAAAGCCAACAGCCAATCATAGGCTGCGGTGGCATCCCCTGCCCTGCAGCCACACATAAACAAGGGGCATGTATATGAGCAGCTGCAGGGTGGGGAAGGCCTCTGCCGCCTAGAATTGGCTCTTGGCTTTGACAGCTTCCTGGCTGAATATCTCCGGCAGGTTCAGACTCGTAACCAAAGACCCCTGACCTCATCCCTAGTCACAACATTCAGGAGTCTCTCTACAGCTCTTGAATAAGTGAGATTTATTAAGTTGCTGTGGGTTACTGTTCACCCATGAACCCACCTGTGATAAGCAAGAACCTAAAGCGGAGTTCCACCCTGAAAACTATTTTCACATTTTCCCAAATGTTTTTTAATAAACATTTGCAGTGAAATTTTTTTTTAAACTTACCAGAAGTGCCCTGTTGCTAGGTGGTGGCTCCTAATCTGCCACTTCCGGCTCCGCAGCGCTCTGCATAACTTCCTCCCTCGCCTGTGCTCCTGGGAAATGTGAGTCCTCATTTCCCAGGAGTCAGTGGGAAGGACTGTGTGAAAAATTGTGTTATTTCCCGGCAGGAAGTGATGCGATTTAAGGTGGATCACAGCGCCATTTGCCATAACAGAGCAGGACCTTCCTCCATTGCCACCCGTTATGGCAACTTGCTAAACAATTGGCGCTACGGCCACCGGAGTTTCGCGCATAAGCGAGATCAAGAGGTGCATGCTTGTTACCCAGCATGCACCTCTCGATCGGTTATCCAGGAAGAGGTTGCAATTGGGCTTCATATGCCCACACTCATCATGGCAATCGCCAGAAGAGGATCATCTAAATCGTAAAAAATATGGATTACTATCCACTAGCAAATATACATATAGTTTGTGTTTTATTACTGCAGTGTGAGGGGATGCCTGGAAAAAAAAAATTCTGTGGCCGGAACTCCGCTTTAAATATCCAAATATTGTAACAGAATGCTTCAGTGAGTACAATGTCACACCTAAATATTACAACATGTGTTTAAGAGCAAACATCCCCTCCACAACAATTTGTCTCTGGATAGAGAAAATAAGACAGTGTATATGAATTTAAAGGCAATAAATAAAGTACTATAATATTGCAAAAATATTGTTACAACGTGCAAGAGTGAACCTGGCAATGTGTTTGGGGGGTAGTTCCTGAGTAATGCTGCGCCATCAGGATCGCTCTTGTTGAGGCCGAGCGTCAGGAATATGTACACATTAAACAAAAAAAAAAAGTCTGAGTAAACCGTATGTGGTTAGACGGAATGAATTATTGACCTAAACATGAAAGAATAGAAAGGGGTTCTTCTACAGATGCACATCTAGCAAGTGTTATGTGACCAACACATTTATATCATTTAAGGGTGACTATGTGGAAGGTATGAATGCAGCACATTTATTAGGCGCCTTATCTGATGTGCCATAAACAAAGCTACTTTGCACTGTTTGGGGGCACAGTGAAAATAAGCCGCTTTATTGACAAAAATGTCTAGGAACATTTCTTAAAATCAAACTTTGCAATTTCACTTGCTGTCAAACCTGAGACATGGCTTAGGTTAGCGCTATTTTTTATTTTTATCTCTTTCTACTAAAATATGTAACTATTTGCTGCCATTTACTGTATTACTAGAGTTATTCAGAATTTTTTTTTCTGTAAGGCTAGGTTTACAACACGATTCATACAGATTTCTTCCATCCACGCTATACACCACAGATCATGGGTGTCCAACCTGTGGCCCTCCAGCTGTTGCAAATCTACAAGTCCCATCATGCCTCTGCCTTTGGGAGCTATGCTTTCAGCTGTTAGCCTTGCAATGCCTCATGGGACTTTTAGCCCTGCAACAGCTGGGAGGGCCGCAGGTTGGACACCCATGCCATAGATGGACTATTCCCCCTGCTGGACTGTTATACTCTGACAGCTGCAGCTATCAGAATACCTGAACAGCAGCTGCATCTGACTGGTTGTAGCTGCTCTTCAGAATTTTCTTTGACGTCCAGCTACTTTGATATTTTAATCAAAGGATGTCCAGTGGGGAGGGGTCAGGGCCATGCACAAGATTTGAAATTCAGACAGTCAATGGCCAGCTTAAAGTGGTTGTAAACCTAGTTACACCACTTGTACCTAAAGGGCAGCATATAATCAGGCTTACCTGTAGGTACTGTAAATATCTCCGAAACCTGCACGGTTTAGGAGATATTTACCATATACGCTTGTGCCAATGTCATCGGTGCATGCACTGTGCAGAAATAACCCTCCGTGCCGTTTCTTCACTAGCAAGTGTGCAGGAGTGGCCAGTCACAGAGCCGGAGTCCGTGGCCCCAGAAGGAAGAGGGCCGAAGATGGATGCGGTCATCAGCAGGGACAATCCAGGCTTAGTTTGCAGGTAAGTGCCACATAATGGGCTAGTATGTGACGCATACTAGCCTATTATGCTTTTGCTAAGCAGGGGAAAAAATGAAGTAAAACCCATCAGGGTTTACTTCCTCTAACTCAAATTGCTACCAATGAATCACCAACAGTAGCAAACGATCACTAAACAAATGTCTCACAACAGAATAAGCTACACAAGTAGAATCTTTTAGGCCTCATTTGCATGTACAGTGCGTTCGGATCCCTCTGCAGAAAGTATTTCAGACGTTGAGTTGTATGTATCACCTGTGTTAACCCCATAAATGCCAGACCACAACCGTGTTCAATGTGCTTGGTTGTGGAGAGGTTGCGGCGCAACTTAGTCACTTGACTGGGTCTGGTTTGACAGGCAGTAGTGCCTTCTGAACGCAACAGGGAATATAATTTCTGCTGCAGCCTGGAAGCAAAGCAGCATGGGTACACCTCCAGCTGTTGCCTTTCCAGCTAAAGGGGTAGTGGTTGAGGGGCAGTAAAAAATGCAGCTCAACTGTAAGTTTATTTTCTGTCCCCAACTGCGCGTGTAAACAAGCCCATAGCAACCAGTTGCACATTATTAAACGCGACTACAAACTACTTGTGTAGCTTATCACCCAGTGAGCAATTTGTTCCATTTCTTTAATGATTATATGCTACACCTAACGTTTAGTCTTTAGTGAATGGACACAGGGAGCTGTGACTCAGCTCAGGTGCCCCCCATAGCAAGCTGCTTGCTGTGGGGGCACTCAACAGGAGGGGCCAGGAGCAGCAAAGAGGGACCCGGAAAGGAGGAGGATCCAGGCTGCTCGGTGCAAAACCAACTGCACAGAGGAGGTAAGTATAAAATTTTTTTTTTTTTTTTTTACACGAGACTTTACAAACCACTTTAACCGGTTCACGACCGTCTCGCGTACATATACTGCGGCACAATGGCACCGCTGCGTGAAATCCCATTATCCTTTAAGAGCCATCAGAGGGCACACATATGCTGCACGGCGGGGGACATGATGCGTGTGGCCGGCGATCGCCAGCACGGGGATTTGTGTGTGTAAACACACAAATCCCTGTGCTGTCAGAGGAGAGGAGACATGTCGTTTGTTCCTAGTAGGTAGGAACAGTGAAATGTCTCCTCTCCTCAGTCCTATCCCCATACAGTTAGAACACACTGAGGGAACACACATTTAAACCCCTTGATCGCCCCCTAGTGTTAACCCCTTCCCTACCAGTAATCAGTGCATTTTTATAGCACTGATCGCTGTATAAATGTCAATGGTCCCAAAAATGTGTCAAAAGTGTCCGATCTGGCTGCCGCAATACCGCTAAAAATCGCAGATCACTGCCATTACTAGTAAAAAAAAAAAAATTAATAAAAATGCCATAAATCTTTCCCATAGTTTGTAGACGCTATAACTTTTGCGCAAACCAATCAGTATACGCTTATTGTGATTTTTTTAAATTTTTTTACCAAAAATATGTAGAAGAATATATATCGGCCTAAACTGGTGAAGACATTTGTTTTTTAAAAACATTTTTGAGGATATTTATTATAGCAAAAAGTGAAAATTATTGTTTTTTGTTTTTTTTAAATTGGCACTATTTTTTTTCTGTATAGCGCAAAAAATAAAAACCGCAGAGGTGATCAAATGGCACCAAAAGAAAGCTCTATTTGTGGGGAAAAAAAAGGATGCAAATTTTGTTTGGGTACAGCATTGCATGACCGCGCAATTACCAGTCAAAGCGACACAGTGCCAAATTGTAAAAAGTGCTCTGGTCAGAAAGGGGGTAAAACCTGGTTAAGCTGACAACCTCACCACTTTTGATCAACTGAGAATTTAACATATGATTGAAAGTGGCTGCCAGAAAACAAGCAATCTAAGGCCTCTTGCACACGGTCTTTCACGGTGATGTTTGAGCATCAGCATTTCTGGAAGTAATTTTAGGTGTTTAGTTTTGCACGTATATATGTGCGTTCGCGCATTTGCCCACAAATACATTCCTAGGGAAAATTTTCCCTAATTTTTCTAGCACCACCGCAATATATTGACCGGGAAAGCAGATTTTTCTATTTTATTTTATTGTTTTACTCAAGAATACACAGCGCTTGTTAACATACTCGTGTGTACAGGCACATTGTAAACAATGGGCTGCATTTTAAATCAGGAAAAAAAAAAGCTATACTGAGCTTTTTCAAGCTGCAGTGTGCAAGAGGCCTAATGCCCCTTTCACACAGGCGCCTCCTTGTAGACGATTTCGCTTGCTCAGCGGGAGGTCGCTCTGCTGATCCCTGCTGAGCAACCGGATGACCGGTCCATATCTGCTCTGCTGTGCAGAACGGACACAGTCCCGCTCTCCTCTATGGGGACATCAGATGGAAATGGGACCGCCTGTCTGTTTCCATCCAATCTGCCGGACGAATGCAAAATAGGAACACAACATCTGATTTTTGTGGGCAGGATCAGATCGGACGGCGGCAGGTGTCAGTGGACATGGAGGGTCTGATCAAGTCCGACTGACAGGCGGACCTGATTGGACAGCCCGTGTAAAAGGACCCCAAGAGTTGTTTGATTACCTGAATGTGATTAATTGGACTTGGCTATAAATTGACACCTTCAATGTAGGTTACTGCAACCAAATAGAAACCATAAAAAACTTTGGCAATTTTGACAAAGACAGCCAGGTTCAATCAAAGCAATTTCGATCTCAGCTCCTTGCATTTGATTGAAGCTGCTAATTTCTGGTGTTTGATCGCTTTTGATTCCATCTGGATTGCAAACAATTTAGTGATTAACAAATAGTGATTTTAGTAGCAAGACGGCGTAAGCATTGCCCATGTAGCTCTAGCCGTATTCAGATTCGAACATCATCTCTCATTGACCCAACTTCAGTACTCTGTGCAGCTTTAATGAACAAGCCTGACAAATTTGCCTGTTGAAATTGAGGAAACATGGAAAGGTTGTCTACAGTAACCAACCAGAAGCCAACGTTGACGTTCCAACAGGCACTAGAAAACAGCAGATAGAATCTGATTTGTTGTTGGCAGCACTTCAGCTTTACAATAGTCACTGCATACTTACACTATAGAGATTTCTAGCTATGCCTCTCAATTACGTAGCTGATGAGCATGGAACAGGTCTACTCTACAAGTTATAAATGTGTCCCCTAAAACAGTGGTCATCAACCCTGTCCTCAGGGCCCACTAACAGGCCAGGTTTTATGTAATACCTTGGGGAGATGCAGACTAGAATACTGCAATCACTGAGCAGCAAATGATATCACCTGGAATGTATTTCAGTTATCTTGCAAACCTGGCCTGTTAGTGGGCCCTGATGACATGGTTGATGACCACTGCTCTAAAATATTTCAGTAAAAAAATACTGCTAAAAAAAAAAAAAAAAAAAAGTATCTGAAAGAGGGATACAGTTCTTGTCTACAGTGTCAAACCTCTGAAATAATAGCAGGGCTTGTTTAGTAAAAATCCACCAAAAACATTAGTAACAATTTGAGAGGTTTGTGATCTAAGTATCTATGTTAGATGTGTAGTACAGTCAGCATGACTTGCGTACGGTAACATACCATGTAATTGGATTATTAGTCCAGTAACATTAGACATTGTGGCACTACATAACGGAATACAGAATTTTTTTTTTTTTCAAAGAAACAATATTACATAAGGAATTTGTAACATGACAACGAAGCACCCACTTACAGCTTTGCAAAGGCGTTTTATCACATAAGTTTTATTTGCACTGTGTCCAGCAAAGCACCCGTTTAGAGTAAATCCAGCATTTTTATAGTGCTATTTGGGAATTTTTAAGATCCTTGCTGTGCTTTTAAACTAAAATGTGAATCCCTATGTGTATTTTAATACATAACACACCCATGTAATAAATATTTGATTTTTTTTAGATTTCACCATTAATACCCCCCCCCCCCCCCCCCCCCCCCGTGAAAGTGCATGTAATTTATGTTTAGTGGAGGCAGACATCTATCCAATATTATTGCAAACAATCAATTCAATGTGGACCAGTAACGTTGCAAATGATAAAGATTATCCATTTTCCTGAGGCCAGTGACATCACTGAAAATGCAGCCAATCCAGTTAAGAGAGACTAGTGGCATTACTAAAAATGCAGACAGTTCCCCAGACGCTAGTAACATAGTTTACTAGAGACCACTGATATTGCTATTAATAAGTGAATGTTGACTTTGCTTTCAGGAGAATCTAATGACATAATGTGGTCTCTCGTCACTGAAGCATCATTGATCACCTGGTCAATTTGTTTGCAAGAAACCAGTTACCTAAAGAAACCAATTGCATGAAGCCAATCAGGTGTGCTAGATTCATGTGACATCATGACAGCTACAAGTTAATACAATTTGCTAACTTTGTTTTATTAAATAAGGGTACAAAAAAAAAATCACCTTGTAACCAGTTACGCCACCCTAACTTTATATCTGCCTCTGCTGCTAAGGGCACCACATTAAACTGTAAAGTTATTTTCAATTGAAACATACAAGTGAATTGTCTCTTAGGAATGCACCTGCCTCGATCAGCAGAACATGTTTTGTGCTTTTGCACTTTGAGAGAAAAAAAAAAGTAAAAAAAACAAAAAAACTTTCTACACAGCGGGTATGTATACATGTGTCTGTACACATATATACATAATACTGCAATAAATCACACATTCAGTATGTGCATGAACTCTTCCAAACTATATACACCTATGTGTGCAGTTGTATAAAATGTTTTTAGGCCAATACATATGCACACACATTATTTTACATTAACTACATATTTACATGTACAATTCCCCCTCTACTGTATTTCCAAGGCAGTGACACTGGGACCACCATCGCTTCACGCTGCGGTAACCATTTAATAAGCCAGCTTTGTCACAGGCCTCTCCCGACTGCTTTCTGTAGTTTGGCTGACAATGCGTTTGCGGTTCCTTTTGAGTTTGGAAAGGTCCTTATCGAAGACTTCTCCCGATCTAAGAGCTGAGACAAGGTCATCAAACTCTCCCTCCTCTTCTCCATTTTCCTTGGCTTTCCTGGCTTTGCGTTCCCTTTCACGCTGCTCTTTAAGCTGTAAACAAAAGCAAAAAACAAGGTTTTCCAACATCCCACATTATGAAGAAAATCTGAGCCTAGTGACCAAGGTAAAAAGAACATAAAACTGACTAATCCACGTCCAACAGATACACTATATCGTCAAAAGTTTGTGGATCAGTACATCTCGATGAGCTGGCTGGATATAACATTCTAAAAACATGGACATTAATATGGGGTTGGACTCCTCCCTCTTTGAGAATAGAACAGCCTTTATTCTACTGGGAAGACCCCATTACAAGATTTTGGGGTAGGTTTGTGGGAGTTTGTGCCAAAACATTTGTGAAGTCAGGTTCTGATGTTGAATGAGAGAAGACCTGGATCACAATGGGCATTTCAATTCCAATCTCAAAGGTGCTCAAGCAGGGTTGAGGTCAGGGCTCGTGTACCTCCACACCAAACCAAGTCTTTATGGAGCTGGATTTATACACACAAACTGAACGCAATCATTTGAAGGGGTGTGCACATTTGTCCATATGGGTAAGTGTGATGGTGAGGTTCTCACAAATTTTTGGCCATATATTGTATTACAGTTATGAATTAATTTAAGACAAAGATAGAAATAAAGACTCTGTAAAGGATTAAACATGCAGGAGTGGATAGACGGCCCTTAAATATTATAAAAAGTCTACATAGGTTTGGAACAATGTCCCCATATCTCAGCTCCATCTCTATGCTAGGGTCTTAAAATCTGGACTCCGGGAGAAGCAAATATTGTGCAAATACAAGAGACATGTGCATCTTTCAGTCTTAGTGTGGTTTGTGGTTTTTCTTCCAGATCTGAACAGTAATTCACTGCTGCTCTCTCACTTTGTGTGGGGGTGACTGGTCTGGTATCTGCCACCTCCTGTAGTGTTCTGCTGGAAACTTGTAGCGGGTAGATCTGTTGGATCCCTCCCACAGCTCTGATCTCTGCACAGGCTATGTACAGCATAGTGATGTTATCATTACTACTCTACAGGGTCATATCTAGGTTTAAAAAGTGGATTTATATCCTTTGTGTCTATTAAGGAATATATTTCAAAGTTTTTATGCCCGAGTTCAGTTTTAAGTAAACCTTTTAAAACAAAACTAAGTGGGCTGCCTTTTAAAGACAAAAGTAGACTTGCAGTTATACAGATCTATGGGCTTCAATACTTTAAGAAGTAATGCCAATAGCAAAGCACACAAAGCAGAAGGGGAAGGGATAAGCACCCAGGAAGCTTGGTCAGTAACTGCATTACAGACACACTTTGGGGTTGATGCCCCCCGGGAGGGTGCAGAGGGGCACCAGAGGGGAAGCACGGTACACTGCACTTCAGAAACCCACTTAGACTGGTTTTAAAGACCAAGCTCACCCAAAACCGATACAGCAGCATTGTGCGGATGCTGAAAAGTTTAAAATCATCCCCTATAGATGAGGACTCCGGTGTTGAACATCTTACAAACACCATTCCTGGTTGTACCTCTTGCTGCAGTGGTAACAGTTTTTGCACAATAGGAGCAGAAGCAGTTCAATTGTATCCAAGAAGACCTAGTTAAATATGCTGAATACTAAACCCTGTTATCAATTAAATCCACAGCAAAAAAGCCAAAAACGCCGGAAAAATGTATTCCATACTACTGAACCTGTATTTTAGACTATTTGCTGTAATAGCTGGATACAGCATATGGATCTCAACACAGCTAAATCATTCCATTATGTTGGCCACAATGAGGGAAGAGACACTTCAAAGCTCCCAGTGATGATTATCTAAAGATGTTCTGTTTATTGAACATCTGACATTTGTCTTGCAGGAACTCAAGCTCACTCAATCACGTTAATTAAACACATGAACTGACTGACAATGAATAAGAGGAGATTGAAGATTTAGTTTATATTATGCCGGTGACTTCACTTCGTTAGTCTGCTTTCTGCAATGTTCTCATCCGCCAACGCTCGGAGACAGACGATCGACTTCCAAGGATCTTGTCTCATTTACTTTGACTGCGGATGTAAACTTGCACCGCTTTTATTGTCTATGGAGTATTACTGGCCTTGTGTGATTTACTACAGCTGAAATGTTACAAAGCCTTAAAGATCAACATTAGGTAATCTTATTTTTTCTCCATTTGCAGACATGCTTCTCCCTGCTCGTCATCAGGAGCATTTCATCACCTAGCAAATTTACAAGCATCAGCGAAAGATTAAAATCACTGCATAGAGTTTATTTACCATCTCCCCTTACAGGAGCTTCAAATGCTTACAGAGCCCAACAGGAAATTATCAGATGTTCCAAGCAATACACTTATGTGTCTGTAAGCATTCCACAGATAGAGTGTCTGCCCTTCGGTCTCTATATTACTCCTCTTAGGAAAGTTTCACATGGGCTTCAGCTTCTATAAGAGCAGTGTGAACAGCAAGCTTTGACAAACCATTTGCAGAGCTTTCAGCAAGCCTTTAAAGCACCATTCAGCTCCAGTTTGTAAATGTTGAACTGCCACTTTAAACATGCTGCTAGCAGGCTTCAGCACTTCTTGAAGCTTGTTTAAAGCCTGCTAGCAGCTTAACCACCACCCGCCATATAGAAGCAAGGTGGCTCTCTCGTTCTGGGACGTCGTCACATGACATCGTCCCACTTACGCACCTGAGGGAGCATGCAGCACACCGATCGTCGGCGCACTGTGTCCCCGAGACATGGAGCATCCCCGAACTCGGTAAAGAGCCTTTGATGAGGCTCATTACCCATGTGATCAGCTGTGTCCAATCACAGCTGATGACATGTAAAAAAGGAAATGCCGGTTATCGGTTTTCTTCTCCTCACACTGACAGCGTGTAAAGAGAGGAGAGCCGATCAGCAGCATTTTCTCACAGGGGAGACTTGCACAGATCATCAGGGCACTGATTATCAGTGCAGAGCCCCAACAATAATCCCGCAGTGATGCCAGTCAGTGCCGCCAATCCATGCCCAATATTAGTGTCTCTTCATCAGTGCCCATCAGTGGAGAAAAATTACTTATATATAAACATTTTCTAACAGAAACTAAGAAAAATGCATTTTCTTTTTCAACATTTTTGGTATTGTTTGGCAAAAAAAAACAAAACCCAGTGGTGATTAAATACCACCAAAAAAAAAGCTCTGTCTAAAAAAAAAAAAAAAAAAAAAAAAAAATGATAAAAAGTTAATTTGGGTATAGCGTTGGATGACCACGCAATTGTCATTTAAAGTATGACAGCGCTGAAAGCTGAAAATTGGCCTGGGCAGGGAGGGGGTGAAAGTGTGTATTTAAGTTGTTAAAGTGGTAATCAGCACTCCCATTAGGATCGGTGTTTACCATTTACAAACTGGAGTTGAATGGTGCTTTAAAAGCTTTAAGAAAGCTTGCTAGAAGCTTGTCAAATGCTTTGTCAAAGCTTGCTGTTCCCACTGCTCTTATACAAACTGAAGCCCATGTGAAACAGGCCATAGCGACTAGCAAAACCTAAACACTTCAAGTTCAGTGCAGTGGGAAGGGAATCAATTATGCTTTCTAAATCAGAGGATTACAAAACCCCTTAATTTTTTTAACCTTTCTTCAGCAGCCCTGAGCTGAGGCAGGAGACAGAGCCCCCCTGCAGAGGGTCCTTATAGCCGGACATGTTTAACCCGGTATGGAGAAAATACAAGTGAATAATAGCTCTGGGAATCCTAGTAGATGACAGGCTCAGCAACGGCATGCAATGCCAAGCTGCTTCAAGCAAAGCCAACAGAATATTAGCATGCATTAAAAATGGGATTCCAGAGATAAAACAATAATTCTCCCACTCTCCCACTCTACAGGCCTCTGGTCCAGCCGCATCTTATGCCGTCCAATTCTGGGCACCAGTCCTCAAGAGGGATGTGCTGGAACTGGAGAGAGTCCAGAGAAGGGCAACAAAGCTAATAAAGGGACTGGAGGATCTCAGCTAGTGGGAAAGACCACAAGCATTGAACTTATTCTCTCTGTAGCGGAGACACTTGACAGGGGATATAATTGCGAAGTACAAATACCATACTAGCATAGGGAAAAAGAAATTTTCAGTGAAAGGGAGTTTAACCACTTCAGACCCGGAAGGATTTGCCCCCTTAATGACCAGGCCATTCTTTGCGATACGGCACTGCGTTGCTTTAACTGACAATCATGCAGTCCTGCAACGTTGTACACACACAAAACATGAGTCCTTTTTTTCCCACAAATAGAGCTTTCTTTTAGTGGTATTTGATCATCTCTGCGGATTAAATGTTTTGCTCTATAAACAGTATTTTTTACTTTTTGCTAAAAAAAAAAAAAAAGATACCCCAAAAATGTTTAAAATAAAAAAAATAAATTTCTTCATCACTTTAGACCAATATGTATTCTACATATTTTTGGTTAAAAAAAAATCCCAATAAGCATATATTAATTGGTTTGCGCAAACGTTATAGCGTCTACAAAATAGGGGATATATTAATGCCATTTTTATTAGTATTTTTTTTTCTTTTTTACTAGTAATGGCTGTGATCTGAGATTTTTAGTGGGACTGCCACTGATTACTGCATAAAATGACCCTGGCAGGTTAACACTAGGGGGCGATCAAGGGGTTAAGTATTCTCTAGAGAGGTGTTTTTAACTGTGGGGAAGGAGACTGACAGGGAGTAGAGATAGATCGCTGTTCCTGATCACTAGTAACAGCAGATCTCTCTCTACTTCCCTGACAGAATGGGGATCTGCCTGTTTACATTGACAGATCCCTGTTCTGTCTCAGGAGCGATCGCGGATCGATGCCAGCCACGTGCATCGGCGTCGCACCCCCTATACCTCTTAAAGCGACTGATGTACACTTACGGCATTTTGCGTAGCCGTGGCCATTCACTGAAATTAGTAGAGAAGCTGTTTAAACTGTGTAGAGGGTTCTTTACTATCAGAGTGGTAATGATGGGAAATTCTCTTTCACAAGCAGTGGTATCAGCAGGGAGCGTCAATAGTTAATACTATTAGATGGGCACCTTAATGATCACAATACACAGGGCTATGGGAATTACTATTGATATAAACACACACACACCCCGGGTTGAACTGAATGGACTGGTGTCTTTTTTAAACCTTACTATGTAACTATAACAGCACACTCAGGTCCATGCCTGAAAGGTAAGTTCACATTATAACAACCTACGAATAGAGACTCAGATACTGAATAATGTCTATTCCTGGCCGGTTCACATAAGTAAAGCCTTGTAGTAGACACATCACACTTCATTAAAAATGGCAAAGCTCAATCGCCTTGTATGACACATTTCCTAACCTGTGCCTCCATACGTGTCCGCCGTTCCTCCTCTTCCTTCCTCTTCCTCAGGTTCTCGTTTTCCTGCTTCGCTTCAGACAATGCCTGGAGAAACTGGTCGAAAATCCCAAAGAACTCATCTGGCTGTATCTTGTTGGTTTCCTCTCCAAAA
Source organism: Lithobates septentrionalis (assembly GCA_037952835.1). Classification (NCBI taxonomy): domain Eukaryota; kingdom Metazoa; phylum Chordata; class Amphibia; order Anura; family Ranidae; genus Lithobates; species Lithobates septentrionalis. Next base: position 987,655 of record JBBDGP010002223.1, read on the forward strand.
TGTTTGGCTGCCTTCACATACTAGAGGGATTCAAGCAGGAAACATTAGTCTTACAACAAAGCCAAAGATGGCTGCCAAGATTACACTGGGACTCATGTATCAAACATGTCTAAGCGAAAGTACGCTGTCTAAAGCAACCAATCCGAATCCAGCTGTTGTTCTTCTAGCTCAGGTTACGTAAAACAAATGGTGAAGAATTTGATTGGCTGTTGGAAAAATAATTGATAAGACTCAAAACGCCATCGTTTTATCACTGCAAGGGGCTGCATACATGCGTGTAAACAGAATACCTGGTGCATATGTAACGCTTTAATTTCATCTAACAAGTGACAGTAAAGCAGGGGGCACGTTTCTCCTACATAAAACAAAGTCTGCACCACAGGAGTCAAAGAGCTTGCCCTCAATGCTTTGATGTGGCTACAATCCTTCTGTGGCCGCATGGCCCGTTATGAAAACCATATGTGTGCCTGGGGGATGTATTTGTGTTTTTATTTGACTTCAGAAAAACATATTTTATAAGCCAGGCGGAACAAAGTTGTTTTTCTGAGCCTCTATAATGAAAGTGGGCTATGCAGATCCCTCCGGTGAATGGACGAGATAGATCAGTATTTGGTGTTATAAGTGAAGTAAAAAAAAAAATTAAATAAAAAAAAAAAAAAGTCAGCACAAGGCACATTACTTGCTATCATTGTGATGTGCTCCTTGTGCTTTTGTTGAAATCTTCCTCCTCCGATCCCCATATAACCCAACTGATATTCCAGTGCAGCGGTGCTAACAGAGCCAAGGGACATGTCATAGGAGCTCATCAGGAGTGCTGAAGATGCCTGCCTTTTTTTAACCCCCCCCCCCCCCCCCCCTCCATTCAAAAAGCTGTACTATAAGTGGAGTATAGACAAATAAATAAACTTTAGCTTTAAAGAGTAACTCCACTTTTGTTGTAAAAAAAAAAAAAAAAAACATTCCCATCTAGGTGATCAACGTCAGTGTTAATTTTGGCAGCAAATTTAGTTTTAGTCTTAGGACTAAAATGGCATTTTAGATTTAGTCCCATTTTAGTCTTCTGCAATTTTTATATAATATATATATATATATATATTAAACATATTTATTGATTTTGTAGAAAATAATTACAGGCACATATAAAGGGGTACATCCAGTGAATAAATCACGTTTACAGAGAGAAACAAAACTGTAGCCCAACGGGGCTATCTAGTAATGACTAGGTATTAATTCCCATGTCCTCAAAAGAGGAAAAAAACATATACAATATGTATAACAGGTTGATATATGTGGACCACGTAGGGCCCAGCTACTGTAGGTCATAGTGTAATAGGCAGTGGAGATAAACAATTCACTAAACATTCCATACACACACACTCTCTCCTACACACGTACGCCCAATCTCTACAGGTGGAAAACAAAACCATTCCAACCTGGTCACCCCCCACCCCTCCAACCTGGCTATATAAACACCTAGCCAACCTATTGTTGTGATAGCGGAGTATTCTTCCAGAAGGAATCATCTATATCAAGCCAAGGTTGCCAAATCTTGGTAAACTTTTTGGGACAGGCCCTTCCCTTGTAAATGAGTTTTAAAGATGGGTATAACCTTATTTATCATACAGAACAACATTTGAACATCTGGAGCAGTTGCAGTTTTCCATTTCATCAAAATTAATTTTCTAGCATTAAACAGTACTATGCGGACCAGATTTCGGGTATGGGTCCTGAGTAGGAAGTCATTTAACAAACCCAACAGTCCAACTTCTGGAGTGCAGGGTACCTGTAAATGTAATATGTCTTAAAAAAAAAAAATAAGTCCCTCCAAAAGGTGGACAAGGCGGGACAGGACCAAAACATTTGCATGTATCCGGCTTCACTGGAATCACATCTGGAGCGGGAAGCAGCTGAGACGTAACCCATGCGGGCCGCCAGCCTGGCAGGAGTATAGTGCAATTGATGTATAAACGTGAACTGTACATATTGGTTGTTAGACCCAATAAGATCAAGGAAGCAGACCTCTGAGGCCTCCTTCCACCCCTCCTCGGACAGCCCGGGAATTTCCTTTACCCATTTCCACTGAGCAATCTTAAAGGGTTTGACCCCCGCAGCTTGCAGGAGCAATCTCCAGTAGATTTTAGTCGACTAAAACTAATTTTAGTCGTCTAAAATCGAATGGGTGTAATTAAATTGTAATGCATTAGTTAACATTTCTCTACAATTTCCAAACTCATTATATACTGCTGGAGTGAAAAATCTAATATGTTATTATTTATGGTATTGAGGTATGAACATGCACTACAGACCAGTGTTCATTTTGAAGTAAAAATTTCAATTTAGTTTTAGTCTTTTGACTAAAATGCCATTTTAGTTTTAGTCGTATTTTAGTCATCTCAATTGTTTTAGTCATATTTTAGTTGACTAAAATAGTATTCATTTAGTTGACTAAAATGTTTTAGTCAACGAAATTAACACTGATCAACGTACATTACAAGGATTTTAAAAAACTGTGTTGCAGATTCCTATCTTTTGTTATTCTCAAGAGATCACCGTTTGTTCCTCTATGTCCATGTGGATAGTGAGTTTAAGGCTGCTTTCACACAGAGTCGCTTTACAGGCACTATAAAGGCGCTATAGCGCTAAAGATAGCACCTGCAAAGCGCCTGTAAAGAGCCTCTTCTCTCACTCCAGTGTGAAAGCCCGAGTGCTTTCACTCTGGAGCAGTGCGCTGGCAGGACACCAAAAATAAAAAAAATAAAAAGTCCTGCAAGCAGCATCTTTGAGGCGCTGTAGGAGCGGGGTTATACCCCGCTCCTAAAACTCCCCTGCCCATTGAAATCAATGGGCAGCGCCGCAGAAGTGCCGGCAAAGCGACGCTTTGCGGGCGCTTTTAACCCTTTTTCAGTGGGGGTTAAAAGCGCCCTGCTAGCGGCCGAAAAGCGCCGCAAAAAGGACGGTAAAGCACCGCAAAAAATAGCGCTGCTTTACTGCCGATGCCCCAGTGTGAAAGTAGCCCAATAGGAGTGGTTTCATAATTATCAATCAGCTGCTGCACCTGCAGGGCTCTAATGAGGAAAATTGCAGGATCTGCATTAGAGTTGCACCAATACCACTTTTATAAGACTGAGTACAAGTACCGATACGTTTTTTTTGACTTGTATTTTAGTGTAGACCTCTGGGAAAATCAGTGAGCCAATCACACAAGCTGGAAATGATGTTTGAGGGGTGTTCTGTACACATTGTCTAGAGAACACCTCCAGGTTGCCATATTGCATTTTACAGAAAATGACAGCGATTGAAAAGGAAAGGTCATTTTTTAATAACATTCCACTACAATAGGACTTGTGTTGCAATGGTATATTCTATATTATTATTATTTTTTCATTTGCTATTTTTTTTTCATACGGATGTGGAGTTACACTTTAAGCACAGTCATGATGTCACAAGTCCTCTAATATGTAGCCAGTCCTTTAAATGTGTAAGAATACGACTAGAATCACTAAAGATCAGTCTCCTCCTTTAGAACACGAGGTTCAATTCACAAAGCGAACATACCAGAATAAGGATACTTAGAGGACAGTTTTCAGCAGAGTACAAAGATATCTGAAAAAGCACATTCACATGGCAGAGGGTCCGGTGTAAACAGAGCACACGCCATTAAACAAAGAGCATGTATACTTACCTTTCTGGTGGCCCATGTCTTCTAACTGCCACTTTGTTAATCCCCAGGTGCTAAAGTTATCCCATAACTCTAAGCCTATTGAATTCCTGCTCCCCCCCCCCCCCCCTGCTGTTTTCTCCCACCCACCAGCTTGTACTCCTGGTAGTTTGGGAAATTGGGAGTCAGCAAAGTGGGTCTGAAGCCACGGGCCAAGAGAAAAGTAAAGTATACACACACTCTTCTTTTACAGCCTCTGCTTTGTTTACTTTGGTGTGTTGGATTTATGAAGTGAGTTCAATGTTTGTATTGGTAGGAAGTTCATGGGTGATATTCAGTATCATGAACACAATGATGGTCACAAATAGTAAGCACTGAGCTCCAAAAGAGTTGCATTGCATATAGCAGAAGCTCTTTATTTTACTCTTCCAATACAGATCAATTGCGCATAGTTCCTTCCACATGCAACCACAGGAGGTTTCAAGTAAAGGAAAATATTTTAAAGCGCAGGTCTGCCCAAAAAAATAAATAATTAAAAGCCAGCCGCTACACCTACTGCAGCTGCTGGCTTTTAATAATAGGACACTTACCTGTCCTGAAGTCCAGTGATGACGGCACCGCAGCTGGTATATCCATCAGGTGTCGGGTGCTGCCGCCGCCATTGCGGGTAAGGGAACCCGGCAGTGTAGCCTGATGGCTTCACGCTGGGAACCCTACTGCACGAGGCCCCGCTCCTCTCTCCTACTGGCCCGGCGACAGCCTGGGGATGAGGAGAGAGCCCCACAGTGATGTCACAGGCCGCGGCGTGGACTCCCGGAAGTGGGCACAGGATGCCTGTCAAAGGCAGGTATCCTGTCCTCCCTCCGGTGCCAATTGTGGCACCGGAAAAAAGGAGCGGAAGTTCCACTTTTGGGTGGAACTCCGCTTAAAACTCTACACTGAAGCGACCGATCAACTGAACAAAAATTTTGGGTTTTAAGAAATTGGTTACATAATCAAAAAAGTCACCTCAATGGTCCTAGCCTTACCAGGATGCTAGCAAAAAGTGAAGGAGGAGGTTTAAAAGGTTTAATGCACTCAAGTTGGGTGGTTTTCTAAATCCCTTATGTCCCTCAGAGCTCCAGTGACCGGCTGCAATACTTTTTTTTTACCAAGCGAGATAACAAATACAGCTATGAAGCTTCATGACACCAACTGCAGTTTTTGTAATGGTAAAGCGGTATTATACCCAAACACTAAACATTTACTATACTACATTTTTTCCATCTCTTCCATTTACTATATTGCAGCTTATCAATCCTTAGATGTGATGGCTGCATTAGTTTTCTTTTTTAGGCTTTCTTTTCTTTATTTTCATCTGGTGATCCAGCCAGCAAGTCTTTTATAAATAAAAAAAAAAAGCTCATGCTCTCCAGCAGAATGTATCAGTTTACATGGATGAGACAAACCACTTAACACTGCCAGGGATGAATAAAATTATCAGATTTTATTTTTTATTGGAAAACCTTTATCCCAAAAAGGAAAAAAATGGTTTGCTGTAATTGCTTATGAAGTGTTAGCTGGAGTTTGGCTTCAATTTGTTGGTGCATCTAAATCTGCCAATATATTTACCTTTACCCCCCCCCCCCTCAGACTGACAATGCTACTGTGACTCCTGTTCTCATTCCTCCAGAGTTGTGTCACGAGCCAGATCAACAGGTGAAAACAGATGGGAAAAAGCCAGAGAAAATAAAACAAATGCAGCCACCACATCTAATGATTGGTAAGCTGCAATATAATACATTATTGGTTTTGGGTTTAATTCCACTGGTGGACACAGGGGTTGCGAGAGTGGCACAATGCTAACCTGGAAGAGGCAGGAGGATGTAGATGTATGTGATCCTGCCAAGCTGTGCCGCAGTAAATGTACTGTGCCCAGGCGGCAAGCAGTTAAACTGGTTGAAAAGGCTGAAGGTTTATTTGCATGAAGTTAAAAAAAACCCATCAGTGTGCAGCTCCCCCTTCAGCCCTCCCTAATGCTTACCTAAGCCCCATCTTCATCCATCAAAGTGAACAAGAGCCGAGGCTCTCCTGGGTCTCGCTCTCCTCATTGGCTGAGATGTAGCAGCAGGAGCCATTGGCCCCTGCTGCAGTCAGCCAGTGAGGTGGGATAGGCTGAGTCACGCTCTCTGCATCTTTGGGACACAGAGTGGCGGCTTGGAAGCGAGTACGCATGAGAGCCCCCATACCAAGGGGCTTGCTATGGGGGGCACTCGGCGATGGGTCCAGGGCATCGGCGGGGGACCCAAGAAGAGGATGATCATGGCTGCTCTGTGCAAAACCATTACACAGAGCAGGTAAGTATAACATGTTTGTTACTTTTTTTTTTCCCCCTTTAGAAACGCTTTAAGCAAAGGAGAGGCTTAAAGCAAAGAAATGGAGCTGAGAACAAAAGAAAAAAAAATCTCTGAACTGGAGTTCCCAGGAAATATGAAAAGCCATGATGGTGATTATACTGGACAGAATTGACCTAACATTTAGTGGTCGATTTATAAAACATTTGCTGTGCGAATGTCAGAAGCCTTCCTGCAAGTTGAACAAAATGCCTATATCATTTATCATCTAGTGGGCAAAATAGTTTTCTGAAATACCTCAATGAGAAAACTATTCTGCATTTTGGCCACTAGATGGAGCCAACGACATGGGAATTAATGTCCTAGAACAAATAAAAAAAAAAAAAAAAAAAAACCTTCTTTGGCCTGTGGTTGGGGACTAAATAAGCGATTACAAAGCTGCAAGCCCTCTCCTTCTGTGATCATCTATAGCAGTGGTCTCCAAACTGCGGCCCGGGGGTCAGATGCAGCCCTTTGCTTGCCTTTATGCAGCCCTCGGGGCACTATTTTCATCCACTGATACCAACAATGGGACACATTTTGACCATTGACACCAATGAAGAGGCAGAATATCTGTTACCAAATAACACAGATGGGGCACCATTTCTCCCAGTGATACCAACAATCAGGCACCATTCCTCCCAGTGATACCAATGATCGGGCACCATTCCTCCCAGTGATACCAATAATTGGGCACCATTCCATTCAGTGATACTAACGATCGGGCACCATTCATCCCAGTGACACCAACGATGGGGCACCATTCCATCCAGTGATACCAACGATCGGGCACCATTCCTCCCAGTGAAACCAACGATGGGGCACCATTCCATCCAGTGATACCAACGATGGGGCACCATTCCTCCCAGTGAAACCAACGATGGGGCACCATTCCTCCCAGTGAAACCAACGATGGGGCACCATTCCATCCAGTGAAACCAACAATGGGGCACCATTCTGCCTAGTGACACCAACGATGGGGTGGAATTTCTTGCACTGACACCAATCATAGGGCATTGATTTTCCCCACTGACGTTAGGATGTTTTCTCCTCCCAATGTCCACAGTCCGACCCCCCTTAAGTCTGAAGGACACTAGTTTAGAGACCCCTGATCTATAGCAAGGCCAAAAGGAGCTCATCTTACTGGGCAGAATCAGGCCCTGTAGCATGCACAGTCATTTCAGTAATGGACAGAAAATGTTCTCAGCTCTCTACTGGAAATGTAGTGAACTCAAAGGAACTGGCAGGAGCAACAGATAATATATGGATAAAGAAAATAAATACGTGGTTTTATTGAACATGTGTTATACAGTCTTGATACCAGGTTGATCTTTATTTTATCTTGATGATAAACGTTAAATATTACTTTTATCTTTTTTTTAGCAGAATAAATTCCTTGTTACTGTTAGATGGGGATATTTAAAAAGTATGAAATAATCTAATGGGACAGCCACTTTTTCACATGTCTGCTCTAGCAAGGAATGTGCTTAGTAATATTCTTCATCTCAGAGGTTTTGATGCTTTTCTCAACACCCTCCTAAACCTTTTTTTGGAATGCTGCCTCAACCATCCCCAGGTGTACTGTCACTCCCATAGGCCCTAAGGCTGCAATGACGTCACTGCAGCTACTGTACATTATTGCAGAAGCTTCATTGACATCATCATTTACGCCAATTCCTATTATTCTGAGAAGTAAGCACCTGTCCATCATACCTTCCAGGTTTATCTAGTTCTCATTTTCAGGTTCAGAAAGGGACAAAATAGGGGTGAGATTTGCAGCAGTGTTATCATTGATTAGAATCCTCAGACCATTCTCATTGAAATTAAACCAATCTTGTCCCCTAGGTTTCCATCGCTGTCCTTGCAGTTTGTTACTTATTTGGAAATACAAATTAAAACACAGATGTAGAAATTACAGTAGTTTTTTTTACATTTTTTTTAAAGACACCCCCCCCCCCCATTTTTTTTTTCTATAAAATAAACCCAAAAAATGACACTCTCTGCTTACCCCTTCTACATTCCAGCTCTGTTCTTTACTTTCTGGTGGGTCCAGCCCTGGTAGTCCTCTGTGCAGAAGACCCCAGTCTCATTGTGCCCTCTTCCTGTAAACCTTACCTGTCCTTTAGACACCTCCTCCAGGGGGCGCTTCATCATGGGATTACAGTAATCCATGAATTAGCAGCACTCTCACTTTATGTCATGTCAGAAAATGCCTGTCCCCCACCAGAGGAAGAAGTGGAAGCTGCTGCAAACATAACCTGGACCAGTTAGCAGAGTTCAGAAAAAAGATATGCAAGATTTTTTTCCCCCAATGAAAAAGACTGGGGAGGAGAGAGGAGGGGCACAAACGGCTAGAGTTCTGCTTTAAATCACTCACAGCCAACAGTTTAAAATGTATGTATGGCAAAAACTTTTTTTTTTTTTGGTTTTAGATTAGTGATTTAGTGTTGGGAAATGGTTAAAACCTTATTTTTTGCTGCTTGTGCCCTGTTGTAAAAAATTCTCTTCACTTCCTGTCCTGGAGACTCAAAATAAAATGGGAGAAATCCTTCTAAATTGAAGTGTTCCCCACTGGAAGATTTATCCCTACCTCTGTGTTCTCGTGACAACTGTAGTTATCAACGGAACACAAATGTAGTGATCACCACACTCGCAGTCCATTGACACTTCCTCCAGCTCAGTAACTGAAAATACGTACCTTGGTACGGACATGGAGCTGGAAGAAAAGTCTGCAGGAAGCCGTGAACTGAACCCGCTATCCACAGATTGTGGTTGCAATGCTTTGCAGGCTCATATGCAGAGAAAAAAAATAAATAAATGCACACATTTTCTTGCTAATGTGGTTGAATTGTATTATTTTTTTCAGTAGGTGTACTTTGTCTTTAAGAAAGCAGAAACACTGAGCTTTCCACAAGCGGGAATGGAAAAGTTTGGTGCCAGCTGCTTTTAGGCACACTGGCTTCTTTGTTCCTGGGAGATAACAGACCAAGTGGAACAATACAGAAGGACCAAGAACATCTGTCCTGGACCCCCTCCCTCTTTCCTCCCATTCTTTACCTTGCTGCAGTAGACCAAACTGTTCATTCAGATTATCAGCAGTATTGATCTGAATGAGTTACAATATTGATTTTCTCCTGCAGTGAAACTCCTGATCCCAGAGAAGCAAGAAGTAAGAATCAGTGGCATCTGTGCTGATAGAGAAAGACATCCATGTTTAAAGCCAGAAGTTTTTTTTGTTTTTAGAGTGGGGAAGATTTACAATTACTGTAATTGTTCTGTTTGTGACTACTCCCCCTGCAAAACACCAGGTGGGCACGGATTGGTATCTGGTTCCTACATGTTTCCACTACCCCAAGAAGAGCAGAAGTGTAGATAGATAGATAGATAGATAGATAGATAGGAGTAAAACCTTGGATTGCGAGCATAATTAGTTCCAGAAACATGCTTGTAATCCAAAGCACTTAAGCAAATTTCCCCATAAGAAATAATGGAAACTCAAATGATTCATTGCACAACCATTTATTCATAGGTCCTTCTGTTTATAGTTTATATAAAAAGATTATAGCGATGTGACCAGGTTGCGTAACCATAGAATGCCCATCCACAAATGGAAGCCTCCACAAGGGGATTAGAAGCAAAATCCAGTAGGAGCTACAGAGAATAAAAAAGAAGAGAGGCGCCTCTAAGTGTAGCAATATGTTGCTAATGTAACCACTTGCTACACTTAGAGGCGCCTCTCTTCTCTTTTATACTCAGTTGTGACATGACGCTACTTGTATGTCAAGACATCGCTTGTATATCAAGTAAACATTTATTGAAAAAAATTTGCTTGTCTTGCAAAACGCTCTCAAACCAAGTTACTCTCAAACCAAGGTTTTACTGTATATCCATCTATCTATATATAGATATATCTTTTTTTTGTTTTTTCAATTTTGGTACTTAAACATCCAGCAATGTGTGCAAAATTACTGGTAAGGGAAATGAGAAGGCGAATTCCTGCCCTGAAATGCTGTGTTTGCAATAATGTATTTTCTAAATGTAAAAAGCGCAGGTACCTGAATTTGACTTTTGAGTCCCCTGTACACAGCTGCACTCATACTGGGGAAGGCAGCAGTAGAAGCCAATCAGGTGTGCTGTATGCAATATACCGACTACAACCATGCTGATAGGAGGAACGAGGAATTGAGTCTGCCGATTCAATTAAACTACTGCTAATCCTTTACTGTCCAATCACAAGCCGAGGGCAGGAAAATAACTAATCTGTATTGCTTAGCTGCAGGTTGATAGTGTTGTGTTGTGTAAGGGCTCAGAGTGATCCGCGTTAAGATAGCTATTCAAAGAGCATTTGACAGACAGTGAGGAGTTGTATTACCTCCTCACCACCTGCTTTAACCCCTTGAATCCCACACTAGCGTGCAGCAACCACGTGCATTACGCACGGCTGTGGGGAACTTTGGAGAGAAGCCCTATTCCCTTGAGGGCTATGGGGGTATAATTCCTGCTGTGGCAGCAAAGCATCACGGCATGTGTACAACCCCAGCTTCTGCAGCTAAAGGGGCTAGCAGTTGACTAACAGTAAAGCGCATCTTAACCACAAGGTTTTACCACTTCCCCCCCCCCCCCCCAACCTTACGTGTGAATGAGCTCTAAATCTCAAGACTTGGAGAGAAATCAAAAATCCTTTGACAGGTATACCTGTTCCCTTATATGAATTTAACTTTGGATTGAGCAGTGTGCCTGCAGGTCAGATTTAAATGAATTGCATTTCAGTGTAACACATTAATCTTCATTATTTTCTCCACCATACAAAGAACAAGCCCCCTGTAGCGTTCCAGGAACTGGGATAATGTGCTCACAACATGTGAACAACGTACATCAATGTGCTTGCAGTGAGAAATCTTGTTACATTCTTGCTGTAGTTGCTGCTGTGTAATCGCAGGGGAGACCATAAAGCTCCCAGCTGAGATTGGTTTGACTTAGGAACAACTCTGAAATAGTAGAGAGCAATAGGCGATGTTCACAGATGTGTACTCACCAGCTCCTTGGATTCTGCCAGCAGATCCTCAACGTCTGAGAAGCTGAAGCCAGCAACAGTAATAAACTGACTGACAACTGAAACAAACTTGTCCCCAGGCACAGAGGTCTGAGTCTTCTGATATTCCAGCTCCTAGGCAAGGGAAACAAATCACACCGATCATTCATCTTGCAGATTTATTTTTATTTAAAGTGGAATAAACTACTCCATTTAACCATTTCCCAGAACCATTACATTCAAGGCATGCAGTAACTTATAACTGTCACAGTGGCTTGTGCTCTCAACCGAACTGTCAAGCCATCAAATGGCTGGTGTCATAACTGATCATATGTGCAGCACCTTGGCACCTGCAGAGCAAACAAAGGCTAAGATATCAGTTTCCTTAGCTGTAAAGGAGAGCAAAGTTTAGTTCTGCTTTAAAGGAAACCTGTATTGAAGAGACAGGGAGACTGCCAATGCTGACCACTGTCTGAAAAAGCTGAATCCCTGGATTGTCATGATGATCCAATGGCTTCAGTAAATTCTAAGTCACTGATCTGTAACAAGTATAGAGTTTAGGAGCCCTGACTTCACTTGGACTTAATTTCATCATTTCATGCCATTATCGGCCTATTGACTCTGAACTTACTGGAGCCAGAGATATCCAGGCGGCTCAGGGGAGGAGGCGAGCCGGGGCAGCGGCTCAGGGGAGGAGGCGAGCCGGGGCGGCGGCTCAGGGGAGGAGGCGAGCCGGGGAGGAGAGAGGCCAGCAGGCAGAGCAAGGGAGGAGAGCCGGGGAGGAGAGACCTGGGCGGGCAGAGCAGGGGAGGAGAGAGGCGGGCGGGCAGAGCAGGGGAGGAGAGAGGCGGGCGGGCAGAGCAGGGGAGGAGAGAGGCGGGCGGGCAGTGCAGGGGAGGAGAGAGGCGGGCGGGCAGTGCAGGGGAGGAGAGAGCCGGGCGGGCAGAGCAGGGGAGGAGAGAGCCGGGCGGGCAGAGCAGGGGAGGAGAGAGCCGGGCGGGCAGAGCAGGGGAGGAGAGAGCCGGGCGGGCAGAGCAGGGGAGGAGAGAGCCGGGCGGGCAGAGCAGGGGAGGAGAGAGCCGGGCGGGCAGAGCAGGGGAGGAGAGAGCCGGGCGGGCAGAGCAGGGGAGGAGAGAGCCGGGCGGGCAGAGCAGGGGAGGAGAGAGCCGGGCGGGCAGAGCAGGGGAGGAGAGAGCCGGGCGGGCAGAGCAGGGGAGGAGAGAGCCGGGCGGGCAGAGCAGGGGAGGAGAGAGCCGGGCGGGCAGAGCAGGGGAGGAGAGAGCCGGGCGGGCAGAGCAGGGGAGGAGAGAGCCGGGCGGGCAGAGCAGGGGAGGAGAGAGCCGGGCGGGCAGAGCAGGGGAGGAGAGAGCCGGGTGGGCAGAGCAGGGGAGGAGAGAGCCGGGCGGGCAGAGCAGGGGAGGAGAGAGCTGGGCGGCAGAGCAGGGGAGGAGAGAGCCGGGCGGGCAGAGCAGGGGAGGAGAGAGCCGGGCGGGCAGAGCAGGGGAGGAGAGAGCCGGGCGGGCACAACAGGGGAGGAGAGAGCCGGGCGGACACAACAGGGGAGGAGAGAGCCGGGCGGACACAACAGGGGAGGAGAGAGCCGGGCGGACACAACAGGGGAGGAGAGAGCCGGGCGGGCACAGCAGGGGAGGAGAGAGGCGGGCGGGCACAGCAGGGGAGGAGAGAGGCGGGCGGGCACAGCAGGGGAGGAGAGAGGCGGGCACAGCAGGGGAGGAGAGAGGCGGGCACAGCAGGGGAGGAGAGAGGCGGGCACAGCAGGGGAGGAGAGAGGCGGGCACAGCAGGGGAGGAGAGAGGCGGGCGGGCACAGCAGGGGAGGAGAGAGCCGAGCGGGCAGAGCAGGGAGGAGAGAGCCGGGGGCTGGGCGAAGCAGTGGAGAGACCTTCTCTGGCATTAAGCTACCGCTCTTACTGAAGCAGTTGGTGTGGGCTCACTGGGGCTGCTGCGGCTACCAAAGTTTCTTTAGCACTGAGTAAATACAAAAAAAAGGGAACCCACACCAGCTGTGCTGCTGCTTCAGTGAGAGAGAAAGTCTACTCCCCCCCTACCCCAGACTTCTGACCCTGAGCTTGGTGACTTCTGTTCTTTCAGTTCTGTACCCAGGGGAGGGGGCAAGGAAGGGTTGAGGGGGTTTTCTGGATTGAGGCATCTGAAGGGGCTTGCTCGTAAATATATTTTTCTCTAAATAAAAAGGCACACCCCGGAGATCTTTGATCTCCTCCATGTTGTTTAGGTAGATCTCCACCTCCTAAAGGTTGCCTACCCCTAGTCTAGGCTGTAGAAACAGCACCACCTGCAGGGGAAATTTGGCACTGCAGCCCAATCATTAATATATTTTTCTGCTTTATGTGGCGGGAGAAAGCAAATAAAAAAGGAATGGGCCACTTTATTTTACCACATCTTGGTAGTATTCCAGCTTAAAGCCTCTGCAAAGGCTTCTTAAAGGAGAGCTACATTTAGGATAAAAGCAACCAACAAACTTGCATAATATTACAAGGCTATGTACAAATAGTAAGGCTTAAAATTACATATTGTAAATGTACCTGTAGTGTAGGTTAAAAGCCACTTTCCAGCAGGTGCCCTGTTGAAAACAGCAGCACTGTAAAGCGGAAGGACAGAACATTGTGACTTTAAATTTTGTGTTGGGGCTTCAAATGCAAACTAGGTGTTACACACATCAACACCACCACAGCTCCCCTTACTTGTCCTCCTATCTCACGGTGATGTAACTGTCAACTGTGCATCTGCTGGAAAGTGATTCTCTGGAAATTGTAGTTGCATTATTGTTCTATAGATGCTTTGGCTTTTATGATTTAAGCATAAAGTTATGGAAATTAGTTTTTTTCTGCACCATATGCTTATTCCAAATCAAGGTCACTAGCAGCAACAGTCCCATGTGGTTGATGTACTTTCAAAGACAAACAAGTTGGGAATACTTACAGCTTCTACAGCTTTCAAGCCATTCCTCAAGTTACCGACCTCTTTCTCCAGCTCAGACATACTATATTGAAAAATAAAAAAATAAAAAAAGTTACATAGGGAAAAACATTATCCAATACAATTTTGAATGGTAACTATAGTAGTTTTCCCCGGTAACTGTATTTTTGTTTTTAATTTAAAGGTTTATAAACTTGTTTTTTTTTATTTTTTTTTTAACACTCCTGTTATTTGTAGAATGTCCTTAATTTACAAATAAACATTCAATACAGGATGTAAGCCTCCGTTCACACCGGTGAGACTGTCCATGTGCTCTGACAGTTCCAAATTGCATGACAAGTCACAGCCTATTGTAGGCACTGGAACTGTTAAAATCGGTGTGTCTACGACTTTGCGGTGCTGCACTGATTTGAAAAGCAGGTTCCTGCACTCATTTTTGCAATTTCAGGTGCGACTTGCACAGACACCTGTGCATGATGTCCGGCAAATCGCACCTGAAATTGCACTGACCTGCGGCTTTGAAATCGTGCTACATCAAGTGAAGTAGCACGTTTTTAAAGTAGCATTCAGTGTGAATGGGGGCTAAAGCCAAGGACTAACTGCACTTCAGCTGTGTGTGTAATCTGAGATCCTGCTAATATGTATGAGGTTTTAGATAGCAAGTATCCTGCCGTGTTAATACAAAGTACCAGACTAGCAATCCCCATCTGAGGACCACTAAAATAGTAAATAGGAATCAAGTATGAAGAAATTTACATTTACCGGACTAAAAAAGAAAAAAGAAAAAAAGAAATGTATTTTTAAAAATATGTGGAAAAACATTTTCTGCAGTGTAGGAGAAGAGCTTTGTAATAAACACCATAGAGTCAAGATCTGAATCGGGGAACAATAAAAAAAATAAATAAAAAAAATCTAACCTGCCCCATCCTATATATACACACAGACACAAATTACGTTTGCTGCTACTTACTGGACTTTTGCAGCCTCAGAGATACTTTGGAGCTCTTCATGCAGGCTGACAACTTTGGGATACTTCTTTTCTACCACAGTTATAAGATAGTGCAATAGGGTGATGTTCCTGTAAGAAGAAGCATATAGCATTATGGATCCATTCCAGAAGCCAGGAACCAAGCCAGTGACTGACAAACAAGATGGAATAGAGGACCCTGAGGCATTAGTTCTGGCTTGTTGGGAACAGTTGTCTGAGTAGAAGAGGTCCATCACCTCAGAAAAGGTCCACTATCTAGCCAAAAAACTGAGGGCTCACAAAGGGTTATGGAGAGATGCCCAACAGCATGTCCTCAAAAGCTTGCCAATATCCAATCACTTCAAGTGATTGTAAAGTCTCTGGGTTTTTTTTCTATAAAAATAACAAACATGTTATCCTTACCTCCTCTGTGCAGTGGATTTGCACAGGGTAGCCTGGATCTTCCTCTTCTTGGGTCCCTCTTCTGTGCTCCTGGCCCCTCCCTCCTGTTGAGTGCCACCCACAGCACGCAGCTTGCTATGGGGGCACCCGAGCCGAGTCACAACTCTGTGTCCAATCAGACACAAGGATATGGTCCGGCCCCCCCCCTCTCTCCTGATTGGCTGACTGACCACAGCAGGAGCCAATGGCGCCGCTGCTGTGCATCAGACAATCAAGAGGGAGAGTCTCAGATGAACAAGGCACTAGTGGACATTGCTGGACAGAGATGAAGCTCAGGTAAGTATTAGGGGGGGGGGGGGGGGTGCTGCACACAGAAGGCTTTTTATCCTAATGCATAGAATGCATTAAGATAAAAAAAGCTTCTGACTTTACAACTCCTTTCAGTAAACTTCTACTTGACAGCACTAGGGTCATCGGTTCAAATCCCAACCATGGCACTACCTACCAGGAGTTTGCATGTTCTAGGAAAACAGGTGCATAGGCATGATGAAGGACTAACTTCCAAAACGCGTAGGTGTTTTACAGCTTTGTATATGTACGCAAATACCATTTTGGATGTCATCCTGAGTGCTGACCATCTCTTTCCTTACTCTAGTTTGCATGTTCTCCCTGTGCCTGTGTGGGTTTCCTTCCACTCTCTAAAAACATGCTGGTAGGTTCATTGGCTCCTGTCTCAATTGGCCCAGGTATGTGTGTGTGTATGAATGTGAAGCAAGCCATAACTGGTTGCAGGAAAGAAAATTGCTGGATTCCCCCATCAACACAGTCAGTGTTGATGGGGGAATCCCTTCCACATCGCTATTGTGTTCTGCCGGCAGGAAGCCTTTTCTACCGGCAAAACACAATGATCACTGCTAGAGGCTAAAGTCGCTGGCAGTGATCACATGCAAACAATCCGACAGGTTGGTTGTACTGAAGTTGATCGATGGATTGACTTTAGGACAACCTGACTGCCCATAGATGAATCAGTCACGGCTGAACCGGCCAAGACACGATCCACCTATGGCCGGCTCCTTGTGTGCTCCTTGAGGGCAGGGACCGATGTGAATGTACAATGTATATGTAAAGTGCTGCGTAAATTGTTGGCGCTTTATAAAAGTACCTGTAATCACCTAGTTAGGCCTCTTGCACACGGTACATGCTTGAGCGTCTGCTTTTTGTGGACGTAATTTTAGGTGTTTATTTTGCACAAATTCGTACATAATTATGCGCTTATTTACACGCACATATTTATGCGCATATTTGCACGCACCGACACAAAATACTAACCAGAAATGCAGATTTTCTCATTTTTCTTTTTATTACTGAGGAATACTCAGTGCTTGTTTACGCGCCGGTGTGCACAGGCACATTGTAAATAATGGGCTACATTTTAGCTCAGTAAAGCTGAGCTTTTTCAAGCTTCTGTGTGCAAGAGGCCTTATCAATACAAGCCTATAACCCTGGGTCTATAAATACTCAGCCTGTGTACTGTAAGATTAAGATATTTAAGTAACCGGTGACAGCAGCACCTCGCTCATCCAGTTAGCACCAAAGTGACACATGCAAGGAGGGAAGTGATCCATTGCCTGTATGTGCCTTCTAAAGCGCTGGTAAGAATTATTATTTAAATAAAGGTTAACTGGATAGAGTGATATAGGACACTATATAAATACAGAGAAAGCAATGCTACTTTGCAGACATAATAGTATGCAGCAAGCAACCATGCATTTTCAAAAGAACTGAAAAATACAGAGCCATTCATTTTGTCGATTCAGGTTTCCATTAAAAAGAAAAAAAGAAGATCACAGCACCCCAGGAATGAAGGGAAGTCATAAACATCATTAACATAGGAGCAGGAAATAATGTAAAACACATCCATCATTATAGACAATGTCCACCACCCAGGTAGAGCGATCTGCGTCCGTACAGCGGAGAAGATTTCAGCAGGAGACGTGGATTGCACACATTGGATTTTCCACTCATATACTCCAGTGCTGCAGCACATGCAAACATCGGACAAAGTTGGCTTCTGTCCAACAAGTGCATCATATTCGCTGTAGAATTTAAACAGCTGAATGTCATCAGCACCATCCCTTACATTACCTCATATAGTCCCCACAGGAGCATTTTTCATTTTTTTAATGTTGGAAGCATGAAACAAACCACAGCTCTGATGGGAAATTAGCAGCTTTCACACGTGGGATTCTACAGAAACCCCCCCCTGTGAGAGGTCGAATGTAGGAAAAGGCATAAACCACTGCTAGGAACTTGGTAATTGCTTTGGGTTTTATATCGGAGGCTTTTAACCGAACCATTAAAGTATTTCCTGTGTTGTGCAAGCACTGACCAGTTTTCTCCTGTAGGGGGCAGTGGTAAAAGGAAGAGTAATATGGTGAAGGCTACATTAGTTCTAGAGCGCAATATTAAGCCATTGTTACAGGGTGATAAGCCTACAGATATACATGGTTATATCTTATATGTAAACACATTACCTTGCTTCATCAAACATAATAAAAAGTGAAGTCTAATAAACCCGAACTCCAGGCAAACAGCTAAATACACAGATTAAATCAATAAATCGGAGTGTTTTTACCTGCCAAAAGATCTGTTTGTCCATTCATTCCTTGTATATACACAGCCCTTCTACAAAGCTGTCTGGCAGGGTACACTTAGGCCAAGTTTAGTTGTGCAGTTGGGGGGCATTAAAAGCGCATGGTTGAGCTGCGTTTTTAGCACCTGAGCTCTGCTTTACAGTGGACTGCAGGAGGCCAATACCAGGTCAGATTACAATTAAAAAAATAAATAAATAAATCTAATGATCTATTGATGAATACATAGCTGCAATAATTTGTGACTTTTAAGCTGCCTGAAGTTCGGCTTTAAAGTTTAAATTCACATTTTCAGATAAAATGAAAAGGTGAACACTGTACGCCCTCCCTGCCTCCTGGGCCCCACTGTACTTACCTCCGTGGGTGATGAGCTGTCAGTGCCCCCGCAGCCGGTCCAGGAATCAGAAATCCCTGCTCTTCCTTTTATTTCTGTAGAACTTCCAGGATGGATCAGAGCGTTTCTGATTTGTCAGTGCCAGCACAAAACATCGTTCTGATCCGTCCCAGAAGTGCTGTGGAAAGAAGAGGGATTGGATTGCTTTTAACATGTGTTAATTTCACGGCTGCATATTGTGATCGCTTGGGATGCGCAAGTCTAATGTGAGACCTACTTGTATTCATGGATATATGTATTATGAACATTGATTGTTTATTTCTATATGTTTTTTAGTGTCTACAAATTCTCCTTTCCCCAGAGGAAGAAAGCAATTTCAAAATGCATTGGGTTCGCAGAGAACTGTACCCACTATGTATTCATCCTAGATTGTAAGCTCTAACGAGCCGGGCCCTCGGATTCCTCCTGTATTGAATTGTATTGAAACTGTACTGTCTGCCCATGTTGTAAAGCGCTGCGCAAGCTGTTGGCGCTATATAAATCCTGTATATTAATAATATTAATCACATAGCTCTTCTATTGGCAGCCCGATGTATTGTTTTAAATGGTTCTTATTTTTAAGAATGTGTGCCAAATAAACTATGTTTTATGCAGTTCTATGTATAAATATATGGAATGCCTAAAAAGTCCCATCCTGGCATATCTCCTTGGGATTTCAAATACCTGGACCACTGCATTGGGTACGTGGGCAGCGACAGCTCATCACCCAGGGAGGAAAGGACAGTGGGGATCGGGATGGGGAAAGCAGGGTGTACATTGTTCGGTCACCTCTTCATTTTTTCTGAAAAGGTGAACTAACCCTTTAAAGATCTACAAAGAGATGACTTAATATGAATAGGAGTGGACCATGGTTAGTGTATCTTTACCAAGATAAAACATCTACGCAGTCATGGTATCTTTTTACAAAAGACAAATGGGTAACATCTTGATCAAGACATCTTGGTAGTTCTGGTATAAATGAAAAGAAGGGTGTTGCTTCAAAATGAGAAACCAATGAAATCACTAAACACACTCAATATATGAGGTTACCTATTTTGCATCAAAGTTAAAAGAAAGCAGATAAAATTGAGAAAAGTACCCTGTATTCTTTTGTTTGCTGGATCAGACCTGCTCAGCTAACAAATACTCACTCCTACCTCCCACTATCATTCTCTAACAGAGTGATACTGAAAATACTTTCCAAGAGGGAGCATGCCAGTCTGATCTGAAGACAACCTAGAAGATCATGGCTGCCCCATCTTTTTCTAGACTGGCTTCAGGTCAAACAGATCCCCCTACAAATCTCAATGCATTTCTTAAAAAAAAAAAATCACTGTTACAGGACTGGCCCAGTAAGTGCATCACATCCCTACCATCCCAGCAAATGGAAAGCTTATAAGCTTCGGGCAGGCATAACCTTTCATCTGACCACCTTAGTTGATCTGTTATTTTAGCAGTGATGGATTTCACACGACTGGGTATAGAAAGCAGTGTCAGCAGACCTGTAGCCACAGGACAAAGTTCAAGAACTAAATTACACCAGTAACTTGTTCAGCTTACTTGTCTATACTGGATTTGGTATCGGCAATCTTGTTTAAGCTTGAAATTTTAAACCCATAGGCGTTTCCTCGCTGTCCTTTGTTCATATAGTTTCCAAAAGCAAGGACCACTTCCAACAGCTGCTTTAAGCTTTTACTCTGCAGCACTTGATTGGAAGCTGAACGAATTGCTGTACAAAGACAGAACGGGATATAATGAGCAAATAAGATGGGTAAAAAAAAAAAGACAAAAATTACCAAACAACATTCAATCTAGAAGGCAAAAAATCAAATAAACCTGACAAAATACTTTATATACACTATATTGCCAAAAGTATTGGAAAGCCCCTCCAAATAATTGGATTCAGGTGTTCCAATCACCTCCATGGCCACAGGTGTATAAAATCAAGCACCCAGGCATGCAGACATTCTACAAACATTTCTGAAAGAACGGGTCGCTCTCAGTGGTAACAAGTGTAGTACCGCGATAGGTTGCCACCTGTGCAATAAGTCCATCCGTGAAATCTCCTTGCTACTAAATATTCCACTGTCAATGGTTAGTGGTATTATAACAAAGTGGAAGCAACTGGGAACAACAGCAACCCAGCCACGAAGTTTTAGGCCACATAAAATGACAAGAGCGGGGTTAGCGCATGCTAAAGCTCACTGTGCTCAGAAGTCACCAACTGTCTGCAGAGTCAATAGCTACAGACCTCCAAACTTCTTGGGGCCTTCAGATTAGAACAATAGTGTGTAGAGAGCTTCATGGAATGGGTTTCCATGGCTGAGCTGCTGCATCCAAGCCTTACATCACCAAGTGCAATGCAAAGTGTCGGATGCAGTCATGTAAAGCACGCCGCCACTGGACTCTAGAGCAGTGGAGATGTGTTTTCTGGAGTGACGAATCATGCTTGTCTGGCAATACCATGGATGTGTCTGGGTTTGGCGGTTGCCAGGAGAACGGTACTTGCCTGACTGCATTGTGCCAAAAGTAAAGAGGGGTGAAGCGGGGATTATGGTGTGAGGTTGTTTTTCAGGGGTTGGGCTTGGCCCCTTAATTCCAGTGAAGGGAACTCTTAAGGCGTCAGCATGCCAAAACATTTTGGACAATTTCATGCTCACAACTTTGTGGAAACAGTTTGGGGATGGCCCCTTCCTGTTCCAACATAACTGCGAACCAGTGCACAAAGCAAGGACTGGCCTGCAAAGAGTCCTGACCTCAACCTGATAGAACACCTTTGGGATGAATTAGAGTGGAGACTGCGAGCCAGGCCTTCTCATCCACATCAGTGCCTGACCTCACAAATGCGCTTCTCGGAGAATGGTCAAACATTCCCATAGACACACTCCTAAACCTTGTGGACAGCCTTCCCAGAAAAGTTGAAGCTGTTATAGCTTCAAAGGGTGGGCCAACTCAATATTGAACTAAGACTGGGATGCCATTAAAGTTCATGTGCGTATAAAGTCAGGTGTCCCAATACTTTTTGGGGGAAAAAATAGAGAGCGACAAAGACAACAGCTCATCAGTGTGTTCACCCTTTCAGTGTGTGTGTGTGTGTGTGTGTGTGTGTGTGTGTGTGTGTGTGTGTGTATGTGTATATATATATATATATATATATATATATATATATATATATATATATATATATATACACATACACATATACACACACACACACACACACACACCGATGATGGCCTATATATTTTGGATGTTTTGATTATATTTTTCATTAAAACATTTCTATGCAGCAATTTTTGTCGTTTCCTATAATATAAGCCTTTGGGAGGGCTTGATTGCTTGCACTTGTTACTCCGACCGACATGCACATCATCCTTCTGAACTTTTCTACACACACACATACATATACACACACACATACACACCTATATTTAAATATTACACAGTTTAGAAGTACAATTACCACTTACCATCGACCTTTGGTTTGACTTCTGCAACTCTTTCTGCAAACTTCTTTTTGAAATATAGAGATTGCAGCCGCTCTTGGTAGTGATTGATCCTAAAAGAAAAACCAGCAGGTGATAAGTATGGCTGGTTCTGGGAAATATCTGTTGTAAATAAGCTTACGTGGCCATATCATCACTTCATAAACAAAAGCTGGTCACGCAACCAGCATAACCTTGGCCTTGTTAGGACTTAAAGAGGAGTTCCACCCAGGGGGGCCATTAAAAAAAAAAAAAAATTAAAAGTCAGCAGCTACAAATACTGCAGCTGCTGACTTTTAATTGGACACTAACCTGTCCCTGGGTCCAGCGGTGCGGGGGATCGAAGCCCCGCTCGTCCCCCCCTCCGCTCGTCGGCGCCGGCATTTCAACTGTGGGCGCCGGGCTGTGACTTCACAGCCTGGCACCCACTGTGCATGCGCGAGCGGCGCCGAGCGCCGTGATTGGCCGCTCAATCACCTGGGACCTGCAATGGGTCCCAGATGATTGACAGGAGGGAGGGAGAAGAGCCGAGCCCTTCCTGTGCCAGGGGGAAGTGATGTCACCAGCCCAGGCAGACGAAGGGGCAGACTACGAGGGACCACCTAGCAACAGGCATTTAGAGGTAGGTAAAAAAAAAAAAAAAAAAATATCCAAATGTTTTTTTGGTTTTTTTTTTAGAATTTTTTAGATATGTTTGTTTTTTTGGGTGGAACCCCACTTTAAGTGTAACGTACGGAGACCATCTATACCTGGCAGTTTGTGATCTTTGGTGATTGCACAAGTGCGTTGCAGCATTTAAAGCATCATGTACAACTCCTGGAACAGACATGTTATGTGGAGCAGAGAGCATCCTTTTTCCCTGCCCTTATCTGCATTTACAGTGCAGATGCAGACACACTGAACATAAGCAATCCTTGTTTATACTGGCTATGATCTGTGATGACAGCTCTTAAAGCTCAGAAATAAAAAGCAGGCTCAAGAGTATATATTTGCAAGGTTGCTTGGTATACCTTAATATATTTAAAAGTTATTACAGTATGTGATTTAAAAAACAGCTATCCTTTTACTTGATTTCCTTTAAATGCATAGAGCAACATTAGGCAGAGTAAGTGACTTCCTAAACAAAAACTTCTACACCTTGTAAAGCAATGCCCTGCAACAAGAACAAAAAAGGCTAAAAACCTTCTGTGACAAAGGGCTCAAAAAGAAAAGCGAATAACTTCCAAAATGTGAAATTATATGAAACGAAAATCTCCTGCAGCTGTGAAAAGACAAGGTTCACACTTTCCAAAGCTGCACTGGGAACAGCACTGAAGAAAAAGGATGTATCCTAAGTGCAAACCGCATGGGACTGCAGGAAATATAAAGGAGGTTTAGTTACACTTTAATTCCATCCATCTGGATTAGGCTTCAGCTTTTGATTATTTTAATGTGTCGCCTTGTATGTGTGTGTGTGATTTTCTCTTATCTCCTAACTCACCAAGTGCCCAGGAGCATACCTTTACTTGTAAGGGCTCAATGGAGACAATGTTATTATGCTGCTTCCACAACACTGCACATCAGTACTAAAAAATTCCCTAGGCATGGGAATTGCATGTGGAAGCTCTACGAACCCACAGCGTGGTACAGTGAGAGCTCTCAGTGGAGCCTTATACAGCAATCTGACTCAGGAAACTGCTACATCTGCTCTGCCCATAGGACTGAACACCGACTGGTGGATGTAGATATCTTACAGGCTGGGCTAGGATGACTGGTATCTATTAATTCAAAAGAAGCCAGGCACAATATTGAGCTTTTAAAATGCATAACATGTACAATGATAGGCAACACAATGGTATACAACCATGGCAGTAAGGCAACCCATATAATGATTTTTTATTCAACCAGTGGGTTAAACGAATAAACATGATAAGATTCCCCCATCCACACATTCAAGGTTGATAGAGGAATCCCTTGTGCTGTGGTATTGTATTCTGACAGCAGGGAGCCTTTCCCTCCATCAGAATACAATCAGTGTTGCCGGCTATATTGATAGATCAACTTGTGTATAACCAGCCTGCCCATGCATGGATCAAATTCAGCTGGTCCCTGCTGAACCGGCCAAATTTTAAATACTATATGGCCAGCTTATGTCTCTGCAAAGACTTCAGTATTATATATTGGAGCCCTTTCTTTCAATTATGAGGGAGCCTTAAAGACCCTTTAAAAACAAAAGATGATCATTGCTTGACTGGTCGGGTGATAATCAATGTGGATATGTTTGCATTTTCCAAAGTATGAAAAGCAGGCATGTCACTAAAGGTTTCTACACACACACAATACCAACTGCTCCCCACACACACACACAACCCAACTCCATTATAAAAATATTCGGGAATAAAAAAAAAAAAAAAAAAAAAAAATCTTTAATGGTCAGCTCTGTACATCCCAACTTCCCTTTAATCATCTAGAGCCTGACCATAATAAACCGCAGCGAACACTGTACCTATAGAACATTTGTATAAGTCAATAGCTTGAATTGTTATGAATCTTGTTCCACTCTTTAAAACAGGTCGTAAAACATACTGCATTGATGAGCAGCCTAGACTCGTCTGGGCTGGAAAAATAATATGCAGAGACAAGCTGAGTCAGCCTGTGTTACGTCAAATGTATTTTTTTTTTGCTCTTCACTTCTGAACTCCACAAAAGAAAGATCACTTAAACACTAAACTATTTATACACAGTATATTATACATACACTCATAGTTTTTTTTAATGATAATTTCGTTATACGATATCTCCAAGTTCCTGGTAGCCATCTTGTTATCAGAAACCTGTGCCAAAGTGGTATGACAGTTACTAATGCTAACATTTCCTTCTAAAAATACTAGTTCTTTGGTTGCCATTTTGAACCAATGGCTTCACTGCTTTCTGAGTCAACGGCTTGCACGACTCAGATAAGAGGAATTGGACTTAGGTCAAGGCTCCTAATCTGCATATTTCTTCTACTTCTAAGTCTGTGCCACTATATAAATATAAGAACTATGGGATCGTACCTTTTGAAACAAAAACACAGACATCTCATAAAGTTCAATTGCTAGCCACATGGTGCGAGAGAGTGGACTGCCTCACACTGTGCTGAAAAAAGTACTACATACAGTATACACCACCCACACACATCCGCAACACAGTGAGGGAGACCAGACATTTTGCCTTCTCATGCGTTGGGACTGCACTGGAATAGCTGCCCAACACAGTCCCACCGCATGTGGTGTGTATCGATTCCTAAAGATTCCTTTACATGCTCGGGTCAGTCTTCATTTTAGTGGGCATGTTCCATTTATTGATTCTGAAACAGGTGATCAAATTCTGGAAAATGAGGTATGAAAATTAGTCAAAGTTATAGTCGAGTTAAATGACACATGCTTATGATGCTAAATTTGGCCTAGTCATCTAGGTTTCAATGACCTCAGGTAATGAAAGGGATAATGAATGAACAATACAGTTCAGAAAGATGTCAATACTAGACTAGGAACTTACAAGAAGCTTTCACTGCCATCAATTAAAAGACAGCTGAACCTGTGAAAGA
Source organism: Lithobates septentrionalis (assembly GCA_037952835.1). NCBI lineage: Eukaryota > Metazoa > Chordata > Amphibia > Anura > Ranidae > Lithobates > Lithobates septentrionalis. The sequence goes on from JBBDGP010002223.1 coordinate 1,013,120, forward strand.
TGACCACTTCAAAGAATGTGGCTGGAAAACACAAACCTGCTCATCTCGAAGAGGAATCGGTCTGCTTTGGCCATACGATCCAGCTCATGTTTGTGCTCCTCCAGCAAGTCAGTGTCACACTTTTCTGGAACAAACTTCAGGAGCTGTAAAGATATCACATAATACTTCTCAATGGAAAATGTAGACACCACTTTTCAAAGCCTATACTTCATTTTTCTGCATCTATAACGTATTAAACTAGTAATTTTACACACCAGTGTCCACATTCCTATTTCACCTACCCACATCCAACTTGCTCAGTGAACTATGATCAAGCATTTAAACTTTTGGGGTCTAACTGTGCTCAGGGTGGTATTTAAATCCCATTCTGCTGCTTTGCATAGGTGAATAACATTCTTTTATAAAAGCTCTGACGCCATGTGATTATTGTGCCAACAGCTAATGCTAGAACATACTATTGGCGAATGCATGCTGGTTGCTTCATAGATTTGCAGCTACTTTTAATTGTACAGCCCACCAACTGAAAAGATGATTTTATGCTTCTTGATCTACAAGTGAGGTCTTCAGACCCATCCAAAACAGCTATTGCACATTACAGTTAATTTGCTGAATTTAGCCATATATTTCCAGAGGTGATGAGTAGGGGGGAAAACTATCATGATTTGTAATTTTGAGTTTTGAGACTGAATGCCAACGCCACCTTCCCCTTTCCCCTGCTGTCCTACCCTGTTTCCCCTAAAATAAGACCTAGCGTGACTGTCGGCGATGGCTTCAATATAAGCCCTACCCCCCAAATAAGCCCTAGTTAAAGTCTTTGTAGGTCTTATTTTCAGGGTAGGGCTTATTTTCGGGGAAACAGGGTAGGGCTTATTTGGAGGGTAGGGCTTATATTGCAGCCATCACCGACAATCACGCTAGGTCTTATTTTAGGGGAAACAGGGTAGGAACCTGCCCGTAAAAACCATTATGGTAAAGCACAGCCCTGCCTATGTACCCCCTCTTCTAAGCCCTAATCTAAATGCCCTAGGCCCACCAGTCATGGTCTTAAATGCACTGTGGAAAAGGCAAAAGGGAGAGGGACACAATCAAAAAGAACTACAGAAGTTGTCTGCTACCTTTCCATGGGCGACCTATCCATCTGCAATTAACCTGCATTTTATATTTCTTGTTAAAGATTGAATATCTTTGTGTATCTTTGATAATAATTATGTTACTGAAAGAATTTTATGTTACCTTCCCTCTTCTTGCCCAATTCAATTGACTTTAACCTAGTACCCTTGTATGATAGCCCTCCACCCCAGCACATTACAGGAGTATATTTATTGAGGGATTTTAGACACCCAACTTTTCCAGGAGGCAATAACGTCAATGGTGGGTGAAAACTGGGGCCAAAGCAAGTTTTTTATTTTTATTTTGTGCTATTTGGCAGATTATTATTATTTTTTTCTTTGGGGGCAATAGCTGTCCGCAAAGCAGCCCTTGTATTTTCATAAAAGGATAAAAAAGTTTTAAAAGTAACAGTAGCATGCTCAGCTAGTTTAAAACTACACAAAACAAAATGTGATTCCGTTTTCAGGATACGGTTTACTGCAAACGTTGTAACTGTTAATATTTCACTAAATTAACTTTTATATCATTCACCCGTTATGTTACCTAAAAGCAGAACTTGATACTTGATTCTCCAACATCTTGACATTGTGCAATTATCTACGGCTCATCTGTCACTATTTGGTTTCAGAGAGGTAATGTCTCTGGATAAGAAGTGACATAGCTGGAGGTGTCTGTCATCCCCTCTGAAGGAAAGGTCAGCATTGAAAAGACAGATAATCAGCATCGGTATCGCCCCTCACCTGTTCCAACATGTCTTTTGGTAGGTCCTCCTGTTCATCCATTGACAAAATGGCACGCTTAATGTCTTCATTCGACAGTTTCAGCCTGCAAGAATGCAAACAGCAGAGCTTGTATAAAGAGAGTAATACGTGTCACGGCACAGGACCATTAACAGCATGCTACTATGACATGTACCCAACAATGAACATGATAGAGGAGTTGCACTGGAAAAGCATCTGTAATAACAATAGAGACTCTGTCTCCAGACCATTTATTTCAACAACAATATTCCCATAAGATTATATATGCATGTAAATATTACAAGGCATGGTATTAACCTGTAAAAGCTTCCTCTGTGTAAATATCCAAAAGGCCCAAGACTGCTGCTGGAGCTGCCATCTTGGATTTGATGACAGCCAATCTGGTAGACTCAGAGCTGTCATTCAAGTGATATTCTATAGTATTTCCCTTTCCTCCTTCCCCAGCAGCTATATAAAAGGTTAAATAGGGGGGTAGGGCAGGGGGAAGAGAAGCTGGACCAGCACAGACAGTAATTAGACCTTCTCAGAAGAGAAGGGCTATGACATGCAAGGAAGGAGGGGGCATTGCTACAAAATTGACTCTTTCTAGAATACTCAAATTCCTTAGCAAGCTTCAAGGCTACAAGTAAAAGGAAACATGTTACAAGTAAAAATTTAAAAAACTTGATTTTTCTGCAGATTTGATAACTGCAATCTTTTAAACCGGTGACAGGCTCTATTTAATGTAAAGGTCAACTCTACACAAAACAGAAATTCCAAACTGGCATCTCTGTGTCAAGACTCCAGTGGGGAGATTTCAATGTAAGAATACCATGTCTGGCTTGTAGCCATGACCAAGTCAAATGAAGATGAAGTACAACCCCATGGAACACACAACACATTTAATAATGGAGAAATTTAGCTACAAGAAAGTGATGCTGTTGTCACAGCTTTGTCACAGAGCACTAAGTCAAAGTCTTCATGTAACATAACCCATCCAAAACTAATATAAAGGGTGGTATTGGTCTTAAAAAACAAAAACAAAAAACAAAACAAAAACACAGAATAGATATTTGTGTGGACAGACGACATACAAGAAAAAGGTAGGTGTTAATTGGTTATTTGGTTTCAACACACAATCTCACGATTTCAACTAGACTGGGGTTCTAATTAGTCATTTAGGGAAAAATAAATAATACTTAAAGTGGTTGTAAAGGCTCAAGGTTTTTTTACCTTCATGCGTTCTACTCATTGTAGGTAAAAAAAAAAAAAAAAAAAATAACTTTCAGTGTGCAGCAGTCCCCCAACCTCCCTAATACTTACCTGAGCCCCATCTCAATCCAGCAACATGCACGAGAGCAGCGGCTCTCCTGGGTGTGTCTCTTCCTCCTTATTAGCTGAGACAGCAGCGGGTGCCATTGGCATCAATCACAGCCAGTCAGCCAATGAGAAGACAGCGGAAGTGTGGCCGAGCCATGCTTCATGTGTGAATGGACACACAGAACAGAGGCTCCGGACCGAGCCTACTAAGGTGCCCCCATAGTAAACTGCTTGTCAATTTACTAAGAGTTCAATAACGGCAAATAAAGTCGGCTGTCCAGCCAAAGTAACAGGAGTTTGAAAAAATCTAGGTGTGCTCATAATGGTCACTTTTTATTCTCAAAGCATCTTTTTCCCCATTTAAAATAAAAATATTGCATCTGACAACTGTGCCTGACATATTTATTGATAAAAATAAAGATATTTAAAAAATATGGAATGAACACATGGAACAATGTCATTATATTATTAACCACAGTTATCAATATACAATTTTTTTTTTGCAACAGCGGTCATTAATGGTCATTTGTTATAATACATCAAAAGGCTGTAAATCCACCAAAAAAAATCTAAAAGGGTGACCTAATATCTATAGTAACATGTATTTTCTGGTACACACATACAAAACATTCATCTGCCAACCACAACACTGAACTTGTTCAAGTCAGTACTGAATTGCTTAACATTTGCCACGTTAAGAATTCCCAAGTTCACACATGTTGGACTATCTATTGTCTAGTACAAGGCCTACAGGCAAAGTACATAACGCAGATAGGGTGGGGGCCACTCTTTACACTGCTAAAGCCTTGTCACATCCCATCAATGTTTAAACTATGCAGACCCTATACTCAAATAAAACATTCAACTGATTTGTTCAAATGCAAGCAAGTAGCTGAATTTGACCCAGTATTAGCCTTTTGCAGTCCTTATACAGCAGAACTCAGACTGGGGGGGGGGGAGAAGCAGCACAAGGATCCAATCAGTTGTACTGCAATGCTCATGTACTAACAAGAACATGCTGATAGGAGGAGAGCGACAAAGACAACAGCTCATCAGTGTGTTCACCCTTTCAGTGTGTGTGTGTGTGTGTGTGTGTGTGTGTGTGTGTGTGTGTGTATGTGTATGTGTATGTGTATGTGTATGTGTATATATATATATATATATATATATATATTACACACACACACATTTTTTTTTTTTTCAAAATGTATGAAAATTCTTACCAATACAGTGCCTTGAAAAAGTATTCATACCCCTTGAAATTTTCCACATTTCGTCATGTTACAACCAAAAACGTAAATGTATTTTATTAGGATTTTATGTGATAGACCAACACAAAGTGGCACATAATTGTGAAGTTAAAGGTAAATGATAAATGGTTTTCAAGTTTTATTACAAATAAAGATCTGAAAAGTGTGGCGTGCATTTGTATTTAGCCCCCTTTACTCTGATACTTCTAACTAAAATCTAGTGGAACCAATTGCCTTCATAAGTACTTGATTAGTAAATAGAGTCAGCCTGTGTGTAATTTAATCTCAGGATAAATACAGCTGTTCTCTGAAGCCCTCAGAGGTTTGTTAGAGAACCTTAGTGAACAAACAGCATCATGAACACACCAGACAGGTCAGGGATAAAGTTGTGGAGAGGTTTAAAGCAGGGTTAAGTTATAAAAACATATCCCAAGCTTTGAACATCTTATGGAGCACATGTTCAATCCATCATCCGAAAATGGAAAGAGTATGGCACAAGTGCAAACCTACCAAGAAATGGCCGTCCACCTAAACTGATAAGCCGGGCAAGGAGAGCATTAATCAGAGAAGCAGCCAAGAGGCCCATGGTAACTCTGGAGGAGCTGCAAAGATCCGCAGCTCAGGTGGGAGAATCTGTCCACAGGACAACTATTGGTCGTGCACTTCACAAATCTGGCCTTTATGGAAGAATGGCTAGAAGAAAGTCATTGTTGAAATAAAGCCATAAGAAGTCCTGTTTGCAGTTTATGAGAAACCATATGGGGGACACAGCAAACATGTGGAAGGAGGTGCTCTGGTCAGATGAGATCAAAATTTTACTTTTTGGCCTAAAAGCAAAACCCTATGTGTGGTGGGAAACGAACACTGCATATCACTCTGAACACACCATCCCCACCGTGAAACATGGTGGTGGCAGCATCAGGTTGTGGGAATGCTTTTCTTCAGCAGGGACAGGGAAGCTTGTCAGAGTTGATGGGAATATGGATGGAGCCAAATACAGGATAATCTTAGAAGAAAACTCGTTGAGAGTCTGCAAAAGACTTGAGACTGGGGTGGAGGTTCATCTTCCAGCAGGACAACGACCCTAAACATACAGCCAGAGCTATTTAGATCAAAGCACATTCATGTGTTAGAATGGCCCAGCCAAAGTCCAGACCTAAATCCAATTGAGAATCCAAGACTTTAAAATTGCTGTTCACAGACACTCTCCATGCAATCTAACAGAGCTTGAGCTATTTTGCAAAGAAGAATGGGCGAAAATGTCACCCTCTAGATATGCAAAGCTGGTAGAGACACCCCAAAAATACTTGTAGCTGTAATTGCAGCGAAAGGTGGTTCTACAAAGTATTAACTGAATACAAATGCACACCACACTTTTCAGATATTTGTAAAAAAATTTGAAAACCATTTATCATTTTGCTTCCACTTCACAATTATGTGCCACTTTGTGTTGGTCTATCACATAAAATACATTTACGTTTTTGGTTGTAACATGACAAAATGTGGAAAATTTCAAGAGGTATGAATACTTTTTCAAGGCACTGTACATTCGATGACTTGATGAATGCTGTTTGAATGCACTTCTAAATTTTGTTTGCTTTTAGCATTCGATTTTAACAGTGAATGGACTTTCCGAAGGAAAACCTCATTTGCTGTTAGAAATTAGTTTGTTTGAAAAAAAAAAAAAAGAAAAAGCTTACTATCCTGTTCCTCCAATTTTCTTGTCACTGCAGTTGAAAACGAAAGTCAGCTTGACCCCACTAATGGTTAGAAAATCAAAACGAATGTTCATAAAATGAAAATTTTTGAATGAAATTCTACTAGTGTATTGCCAGCTCATCTTATCTGCAGCAGACAAGATTCAGGCCTTCTGCCCTGCTAGGCAGAGCTGTGTAAATGTCAGTACTGCATGGACAGAAATAAAAATCACCTGACAGATAAAACAAGACCCATATAAGTAGTTTAAGGTCTGTCTGCAGTTCCGCTTTAATCTTAAATATAAAATATTTTAATATAGTACATCATTTACTACAAGTGTCTCCTTTAGTATGAAAGAGTCTATTATAATTAATTCAAATGATAAAAATAGCAAAGATTTTTTTTAATCTACAGCAGACCCTGAAATTCAGGGTGGTGATGAGCAGATATTTGATTTTTTTTTTTTTTTTTTTTAGCAGCAAACAAACCGATATTGCAAGAAATTGTTGTAAAAAAAAAAAAAAAAAAAAAAAAAAAATGGGACGATAGCATCCCTTTAAATACATATCATTTATCTATTTGTGTGTTTCTACAAACACGTTGTTTGCAGCACAGCAGGGAATATTGCTTTGTTACTCTGTATACATTGGCACTGGATATATACATGTCTGTTGTTCTTGGCAGATGTTAATGGCTGAGGGGCGTTTGTAGAGGTGGGGGAGGGCGGTGGAACACATTAAGATCAAAGCCAGCAAGGTCTAATCACTGAAAACAATGGCAGTTTATGAAATAATCCCTTAGGTGTTTAATTTCCGTAGCACGCTCTAGCACAACTTTTAGTACTTCAAGATCTGTTTACTTTAAAACAAACAAACTATCTCGTGTTCTAGAAGGGCTACTCTGTTCTTTTCCAGGAAAAAAAAAAAAGCACATTTGGGTCGAATGTCTTACAATACTTTAAATAAAAACGGTCTGTATTAGTCCCCCAGTAACCAGATTCATGGACTTCTCCATGCGCTCTCAAAGCATAGGGGCTCATGCATATGGGTGCAAAAAATGGCAATTTCAAATCCGTATGATTTTTTTCAGATTTGAATACTTTAGGCAATTTGAACACCGCTTTATTATAACTAATATAGCCAATGTATATTGTTTTATTTCAGGATCTAAACAAGGCTGTATTATAGCCAATGTATGCGGCTTTTTTTTCTGGATCTGAATGCAGCTGAATTACAAGAGTCTCGGCTGTCCGGGACTCTCCCGCCTGATTGGCTGAGACACAGCAGCTTGAACCATTGGCTCCCACTGCTGTCAAAGTCAGTGAGCCAATGAGAAGAGAGAGGGGGCGGGGCTGAGCCGTGGCTCTGTGTCTGAATGGACACACAGCACAGCAGCTTGGCTCGGGTGCCCCCATAGAAAGCTGCTTGCTGTGGGGGCACTCAGCAGGAGGGAGGGGCTAGGAGCACTGACAAGGGACCAAAGAAGAGACTGGTCTGTGCAAAACCACTGCACAAAGCAGGTAAGTAGGACATGTTTGTTAAATTGAAACAAAAAAAAAAACAAAACAAGACAAGACTTTAATATCACTTAAAATGTAATGTACAAATTCCAGATGAACCCAATGTTTGTAAAAGCACCTGCTACTGGACAAAAACCACTTTGAAAAATTGATTTTAGTGATCGATACAATTTCTTTGCTAATCCTTTAAAAAAAAAAATGGAGAATTCTGCAGAGAATTTTGAACTACTAAATGGTAAGTACATGGCCAACTCTTTAAATAAAGGAGTTCAGACACACAAAGCCATGTCCATAATGGTATGGTTTGACTAGTTTGGCGTAGAGATGCTCAAATGTCCTAGACTAATCTTAACCCTATCAAACACCTTTGAGATATATTGGAATATTGACTACCAGGTCTTCTCGTCCAACATCAGTAACCAAACTCACAAATTTTGTGGGAAGGCATGCTCAGAAGAGTGAAGACTGCCTATAGCTATATTAATCCCCTAGCTTTGGTATAGGATGTCCAACAAGCTTATATACTGTAGGTGTGATGCTCCAGTCCCACAATATTTTGGCCATACAATATACTGTAAGCAGTTTCACACTTCCACATGGGAATTCTGGGCATCTGTTCCAACTGCTGTTTTGGGGCTACAAATGGACCTCCTTACATCATCTTTACTTCCTAAATTTCTGTTGGCCATTGTGGCTATTTCTGCTTTCTTATTGCAAAAATCTGATATAAAAAGCCAATGAATATGTCATATTTATTTGTTGAAAACTATCGTTATGTTAATTCCCAAATTGTGCTGTATTTTCTGCAAATTGGCAAAATGTATTCTACCACAATTCAGCACTCTGGGTTCTTGCTATGTACAAGTATTGTCAGCCAGTCTAAAAAACTACAAAAACTAAATAATCACTCATCTTTCTTAAAGTGTGACGAAAAACTAAAATAAGGCTATAAATTGAACATTAAAAATAACATAAATCCCCTTGAATTATAAGTGGAATTGTGCCAAGATTTTGCATGTAAAATGACACCGTATAATCAAAACTTCAGCACACAGTTATGTTGTATTTTCACCATCGGCAAAGAAAAATGAAGGGGGCGTGATTACGTCATCTATCCTCATACTTGTTGGGAGTGTCAGCCATGTTGATTTTAGGGTTGTTTGGTTTGGCATCGCCTAAGTGAAGCACAAAAGTCACTTGGTGTCTGGGTAGTGCAGCCATGACATCATTGTAAGGACTCTCAAGACTGGGGTGAGAAAGATTTCTCATTAAAAAAAAAAAAAAAATTAGATGTGGTCTCACACAATATAAAAAAAAAAAAAAAAAAGTTGCCTTGCGTATTGCCTTCTTAAAGCCACACACAAGTGGTGTTTAAATGTATATTAATTATAGAATATATAAACATCCTTCCACCAGAATCTATACTTGTGGCTCCCACCCACCACTCTGGCATAGTATGGGACACCTATGTATGATCCGCTACCCTTCCATAATGCAGTGCTCTGTGCCTGGGCATTAATTCATTAGGCCCGAGCACTCTCGCATGGGGAGAGTATAGAGTGCAAAAGTCGACTTTCCTTCAAAACATCATTCTTTCCCATATTTTTGTGGGGACACCAGCAGTGATCATAATGGCAAATGGAAGCAAGAATGCATTGGCACCACAAGGTACTAACTGTACAGTGATGGGGGAGATTGTATTTCTTCAGGGCCACAAAATATAATGATGCTATATAAATAATTTTAATTTGATTTTGTGAAGCAGCTTTATTTAACTAAAACAAACCTGATAACTAGTTTATGCTCTAAAAACCAAAATCCCTGTCTTAACAGCAGACACTACAGGGTGCCTGCTATAACATTTATTAGTCAGAAAACCCAGTGTGCCTCCTTAAAATTGGTTTCAGGCTGTTACTAAGGACTTGACTTCCCTGACTTTGGGAAAAAAGCGCACCCACTTCCCATTCCTTTGTCCAATGATAGAGTCTCGGGATGTTCTCACACTGGGCACAGTTGAACCGGACTGTGAGAGTTCGATTGTCCTCTCTTCCAAACCAGTCTGCACCAGTGTTAATTTTGGCAAAGAATTTTGATTTAGTTATAGTCTTTTGACTAAAATGCCATTTTAGTTTTAGTCCCATTTTAGTCATCTGCAATTGTTTTAGCTTTAGTCGACTAAAATCTCAAGTACATTTTAAAATTCTAAAATCAAATGTGTTTAGTTACATTGTTATGCATTATTTAAGCATTTCTATAGAATTTCCACTAATACTCCTGGAATTAAAAAAAAATCTAATATGTTATTATTTATGGTATAACGGTTTACAGATTTAGCCACTCTATACAGTTTGAGGAGGCCTGTAATGCTGCATAGTGCTCTTAAACAGTGGTCTGAGGAAGCCTGTAATGCACAGTACTCTGGATGCCGGTAGTCAGAGGAGGCCTGTAATGCACACAGTGCTCTGGATGCCGGTAGTCAGAGGAGGCCTGTAATGCACACAGTGCTCTGCACGGTAGTCAGAAGAGGCCTGTAATGCACAGTGCTCTGGATGCCGGCGGTCAGAGGAGGCTTGTAATGCACACAGTGCTCTGCACGGTAGTCAGAGGAGGCCTGTAATGCACACAGTGTTCTGCACGGTAGTCAGAGGAGGCCTGTAATGCACACAGTGTTCTGCACGGTAGTCAGGAGGCGGCCTGTAATGCACATAGTGCTCTGCACGGTAGTCAGAGGAGGCCTGTAATGCACAGTGCTCTGGATGACGGTGGTCAGAGGAGGCCTGTAATGCACACAGTGCTCTGCACGGTAGTCAGAGGAGGCCTGTAATGCACACAGTGTTCTGCGCGGTAGTCAGAGGAGGCCTGTAATGCACAGTGCTCTGCACGGTAGTCAGAAGAGGCCTGTAATGCACACAGTGCTCTGCACGGTAGTCAGAGGAGGCCTGTAATGCACAGTGCTCTGGATGCCGGTGGTCAGAGGAGGCCTGTAATGCACACAGTGCTCTGCACGGTAGTCAGAAGAGGCCTGTAATGCACAGTGCTCTGGATGCCGGCGGTCAGAGGAGGCTTGTAATGCACACAGTGCTCTGCACGGTAGTCAGAGGAGGCCTGTAATGCACACAGTGTTCTGCACGGTAGTCAGAGGAGGCCTGTAATGCACACAGTGTTCTGCACGGTAGTCAGAGGAGGCCTGTAATGCACACAGTGTTCTGCACGGTAGTCAGAGGAGGCCTGTAATGCACACAGTGCTCTGCACGGTAGTCAGAGGAGGCCTGTAATGCACAGTGCTCTGGATGACGGTGGTCAGAGGAGGCCTGTAATGCACACAGTGCTCTGCACGGTAGTCAGAGGAGGCCTGTAATGCACACAGTGTTCTGCGCGGTAGTCAGAGGAGGCCTGTAATGCACAGTGCTCTGCACGGTAGTCAGAGGAGGCCTGTAATGCACAGTGCTCTGCACGGTAGTCAGAAGAGGCCTGTAATGCACACAGTGCTCTGCACGGTAGTCACAGGAGGCCTGTAATGCACACAGTGCTCTGGATGCCGGTGGTCAGAGGAGGCCTGTAATGCACACAGTGCTCTGGACGGTGGCCTGATTGGAGGCCTGTAAATGTACACACTCACAGTGCTCTGCTCTGGATGGTCGCGAGTTGTGCTGACTGCTAAGTAGTAAGCACTCTATGGACTTTCTTGCTTGCTGGGAGCAGAAGCACTCACAGGCTCTATACAGGCTGATCTCCATAGAAACCGAATATTCACAAGGGAAAATGTCCCTTCGTCACACTTTCATTTCGTTTTCATTGCCTAATGAAAACGGAATTCATTTTTGTCATAGTTTTCGTCAGTGGACGAAAATGTGGTATACTTTTTGCTTTGTTTTCATAACTGTAAAAAGGCCGCTGACGAACCTTTTGACGAAATTAAGACTGGTCTGTACTCACTCTGGGCTATAAGCAAGTGTTCCCAGGCACACTTATATCAGTCACCTCTGCCATACATCACCTCAGACCATAGTGATCCTTGCTTCTGTGTTTCGTCATCTATAGAGAGCTTTATTCTCAGCCATGGTTTTCAGTCACACTGAAGCGCACCTTAACAGACTACAAGTAAACCATGCCCGGGAACACCTCTTCCAAGTGGTCCTGTCCACTGTACACTCTTCCTGGGAACAGTTTGCAGCACTCAAACTAAACAAATGAACTGAACCAGGGGGTAGAACTGTGCACCCTCAGTGGCCAATAAGGGCCCTCTAAATTAACTGGAAAATAAGTCATGGTCACAGGGGTATAGGTTTATTTGGACTGATTCCTATTGTTTTATTAGAATTTGTTTTTACAATGAACTACATTCATCTTAAGTTGAATTGGAAATGTCTGCAGGCAGCTAGTTTTTCCCAACACATCTCTATGCAGCTGCTTATTATAAATATGCCTCGTTTATAAAAAATTGGTTTTGACAAGGACTTGTAATTTGCACTGAAGAATGCAGCAGAGCTCCCACTGTGGACACTTCTTAAAGTAATTTATGCTAGCAAATAAAGCCCAGTAATGCTCCTTTCAGACCCGAAACATTACAATAAAATTAGGCCACCAGATGTGTAAACATAAAACAAAAAACTGAAATTGTGTAACTGAGGATAGACATTTTGTCCTTTTTTCATGGACAATTACACCTTTCTGAACATCCAGCGGACAGGAAGATTAAAGTAATTTCCGGCACAAGCTGATAAAGTGGTGACCTAAACTTCAAAAATACAAAACTCCCAATGTATTTTTAGATTTCTTCTATAAAAACAGGATATTTTGAGCACAATGACTGTTTCCCATAGCAACCAAATTTCTCTTACACTGGGGAAAAAAGACATCTGGATTTAGGCAGTAAGGCACCATAATCCCTATTCTTCATTGGCCACTGGTGACAACCTCCATGGCAGAATTTAATCTGGTGTCCGTGAAAATCTTCTTTGTTTTGACTTTTTATTTTGTATCAGGCTACTTGTATGTGCGAGATATCAATGACCCTGAAGCGGGTGATTTTTCAAATACTTGTCCAGTTTTAGAAAGTCTTTCCAGAACAACGAATTAACAGCAATAGGACTGACGCACTATAGAAATGTCTGCATGAACAACTGAAGCCCTGAGCAGGTGGGCTTTGTGTATCCTGTAGGCATTTTGCCAATTCATCTTCAGTTTTGACTGGAGTGTCTCTTTATGTTAAAGTGTATCTCCAGTTAAACTGTTTTAAAGGCTTTTCATATGCCAGTGTCAGCAAGGAGACTGCAGTGTGTGTCAGCATCACAATCTCCATGATGATCAGAACAGCATCCCAAGGCAATGGGGTGGACTGATGCAGTACAGCACCACATTAAATAAGTAGAGTGGGCCTTCCAGTATACATTTCAGTGATTAGGGCCCCATTCATACTAGGTGCATTGGGGTGCCAGCGTGATGGTGTGAATGGGCTCTAATATATTATTCTGATTACAGTGTAACGCTGTAGAATGTTAAAGCTGAACGCAATGTAAACAGCTAAAATACACATAAGGGAGATGATTCACCTGCCAAGCGATTTGTGTTTGTCCATCCAGTTTTGAGATATATAAAACATCTGCCGTACCGCAAAGCCATGAAGTAGTAGATTGATGGCACTAGAACCTTAGGTACAGTGGGGGAAAGAATTCTTTGATCCACTGCAGATTTTGTAAGTTTGCCCACTTACAAAGAAATTAAGGGTCTAGAATTTTTATTATAGGTGTATTTTAAATGATAGAGATAGATTATCAACCACAAATCCAGAAAAAAAAAAACATAAAACAAATGCTATAAAATTAAGTTGCAGTTCAGTGAGTAAAATAAGTATTTGATTTCCAAGCAAAACATGACTTAGTACTTGGTGGAGAAACCCTTGTTGGATATTTATTTTATTTTTTTCACTCTTCATTGAGGACACACACAGCTGTGGAGGTTGCCTGCTGTGTCTCATTACTCTTATATTCAACACTCTTTATGTACTAATGAGGTCTCTAGGGTTACATCACTACACCTATGCCATGCCTGCTCGCCGTTTGGCCCCTGGTGGGGTCCCATCTGACTTCGCCCCCTCAGCTCCCTGGTGAGGCACCTACTGCCGCTATCTTGGAGCCGCACACCTGTAGCCATGGTCAAGCTCAGTGGTACAATGTTACACAAATCCACCCCTGAAGAGCGAGCTGGATCTCGCGAAACTAGTCGGGTAGTATGATGCCCGTGTACTATGACTGCTATTACATCCATGTACCAATATTTCTTGTTTATATATCTTTTTTTTTTTTTTGCCAATTGTTGGTGTTATCTATGCATGTAAACAATTTTACTTGAATAAACCATATACTGTATTTACTACTGTTATGTTTACTGACGGAAACGGTACCCACTTCATTTAAAGTCCCAGGGCGAAAACTTTGTTTTACGATAGCACAGAGGTAAGACGTTTCTTGTAGTTGGTGGCCAGGTTTGCACACATCTCAGGAGGGATTTTGGTCCACTCTTCTTTACAGATCTTCTCTAAATCCTTAAGGTTTCTTGGCAACTCAAAGTTTTAGCTCCCTCCCTACATTTTCTATAGAATTAAGGTCTGGAGACTGACTATGCCATTCCATGACCTTAATGTGCTTCTTCTTGAGCCTCTCCTTTGTTGCCTTGGCAGTATGTTTTGGGTTATTGTCATGCGGGAAGAACAATCCATGACCCATCTTCAGCATTCTGGCTCAGGGAAGAAGGTTCTCATCCAAGATATTACAGTACACGGCCCCGCCCATTGGCCCCTCAATACAGCAAAGTCAGCCTGTACCTTTAGCAGAGAAACAGCCCCAAAGCATCGTTTCCACCTCCGTGCTTGACTGTAGGGACGATGTTTTTAGGGTCATAGTCAGCATTTTTTCTTCCTCCAAACACAGTGAGTCAAGTTATGCCAAAGAGCTCAATTTTGGTCTCATCTGACCACAGCACTTCCTCCCAATCTTTCTCTGAATCATTTAGATGTTCATTGGCATGACTGTACATGTGCCTTCCTGAGGAGGGGGACTCGCCGTGTTTGGAGGAAGTAAAATGCTAACTATGACCCCAAGAACACCAACCCTACAGTCAAGCACGGAGGTGGAAACATGATGCTTTGGGGCTGTTTCTCTGCTAAAAGGTACAGGCCGACTTTGCTGCATTGAGGGGCCAATGGATGGGGCCATGTATTGTAAAATCTTGGATGAGAACCTTCTTCCCTCAGCCAGAACACTGAAGATAAGTTGTGGATGGGTCTTTCAGCATGAAAATGACCCAAAACATACTGCCAAGGCGGTGGCACAAGAAGAATTACATTAAGGTCATGAAGTGGCCCAGCCAGTCTGCAGACCTTTAGGCTGCATTCACACCTGAGCGTTTTCAGCTCATAAAACACTCGGAAAACGCCTGAAAAATGCCCAACAAGCAAAATCCCATTAATTTCAATGGCACCTGTTCACATCTGAGCGTTTTGTCACCTGAAGCAAAATGCCTGAAAAAACGCCCTAAGCTCAAAAAAAGAACATGAGATTTGGGGAAGATTACAGGCGTTTTTCTCCCTTTTACATTGGTGACCTGAACAAAATTGTGGCAAAATCGCGGTAAAAACGCATGACTTTGAAACGCTCAGGTGTGAATGCAGCCTAATTCTATAAAAAATTTATGGAGGGAGATGAAACTCCGAGTTGCCAAGTGACAGCCAAGGAACCTTAAGGATTTAGAGGAGATCTGTAAAGAAGAGTGGACCAAAATCCCTCCTGAGATGTGTGCAAACCTGGTCACCAACCACATTTAACGTCTTACCTGTGTGCTTGCCAACAAGGGTTTCTTCACCAAGTCATGCTTTGCTTGGGGATCAAAATCAAATACTTAATTTTACTAACTGAACTGAAACTCAATTTATAACATTTGTATCATGTGATTTTTCTGGATCTTTGGTTGATATTCTGTTTCTATCATTTAAAATTCACCTATGATAAAAATGATAAACCCTTCATTTCTTTGTAAGTGGGCAAACTTACAAAATCTGCAAGGGATCAAATAACTATTTTGCCCACTGTATACTTCGGTATTATCTGATGTCTATGACAAAAATGTGTTCGGTTTCCTATCAGCTTCTGAACTAGTGTTCACAATACAAAATGTAAATATTCAATTTGAGTCCTTATCAGCAGATTCTGTTTAATTAAAGCTCTGGCGAAGGGGACAATGCGTGCTCCTCGAAAAAAGGTTGGCTGTAGCACATGCCATATGTTTGGCATTATGGACTCTTAAGCCCTGTACACATGGGCCGAATATCGCCCGAAATCAGCCGGTACAGTAGATATCGTCTGACATTTGGCCAGTGTGTATAGGTCCTTGTTTGACAGAAGTTGATCACATGGCTGGCTTCTGTCAAATGAGCTTGCTAGAGAACCAGCAGCCAATCGGCATCTGATCATCGCGTGGGAGTGCTGACCGGTGTGTTCTGGCGGGGGGGCGGTCCCCCTAGCAGAACACAATAGCTCAGCAGGGAGATCACTATACTAAAATGTCATAGCTAGTACAGCGACTCTCTTCCAAAATGCCTAATTTTTGCCCACTGGGCTGAACGAAAAAAAAAAAAAAATGACCGTGTGTACCAGGCTTTAACCTTGGTGTGGCGCTTTGATTTTCACACTAAGGCCAGTCATACCTGGTTCGAATCTCGACCAGTTCTTGCTGAACCTGCCGAGATTTAAACAGTTTATGGGCAGGCTAAATGTACCAAGTTGATCGATCATCTTGGGTACAACCAGCCTTCCAGATTCTCTTACGATTATCCCTAGCAGCTGCTATAGCCACTAGCGATAATGACGGTCTAGAAGATGCTGGCGTAGGCAAGGAGCGTCTGACTGAAGGAGAGGGAAGTGTTGCGGACCTTAGTGTAGGTACTTGCACCAACTGCATTTAAAAAATACATTTATTAAATAAACTGTATTGAAAAACTGTATGAATTTGTGTCTTTTGTATCTGCCTGGATTTTGGCTTTAATCCTCCAACATTTATTGATTCTTTAGTAGTAAAAATGATCTAACAGAAGAATTTGAACTTGCATATTTTGGCAAAATATCACCAGCCAAAAAAGGAATAACAGCTTGTCAACGCTGCACATTATACAAAACACACTGCAGTGTTCTGTTGTGTAATTACACTAGATAAATACTGTTGCTTACTTAGGCAAACACTGCTACATGCCGAAGGACATACGTTTGTTCTCTGTGGAGTTTCACTGCTTTATCACAGAAATGTTTCATTGCACCACACAACATAGCACACATACCTAAACAGGAATGTCTAAAAATACTGCGTAACCCATTCACACCCAGAGAAATACTGAACAGTCTAACATAGAAGTATTTAAAACAACAGAACTCCAGTAACATACTATAGATACAAATAAAAAAAAGGCTCATCAAAGTTAAAAAAAAAAAAAAAAAGAAAAAAGAAATTAAATCTCTTGACTGAAAGTCCATCCACATAGCTACTCTGTCAGCAACAGCATTCATGCAACACGGAGCACTATTCACTTTCATGAATTAGTCTCAAGCAGCCATAGAACTTAGGTCTACAGAATACCACTAATCAAGTTTCCCTGTCCTATGCAACAAATTTAAAAAATGAAAAAATGCATTGCTAAATTGGTGGTTAATGGGAAGAATACACCTTTACATTAATGGGCACTGGTTCCATGCCTGACCATTAAATAAGTAAATGTCAATGTGCCATTTCTCTGGGGCAACAAGATTTAATTAAATGTAGGCCTCCTCTTCTAGAATGCCAATGGTCTTGGATTCCCAGCGCCAGTAAACCATAACTATGCATGCCAGGTTTAGTATGTAGTAGTTCTAGGCCAGTGGTCTCCAAACTGTGGCCTGTGGGCCAAATGCGGCCCTAAGCCTGTCTGTATGCCACCCTTGAGGCACTGTTATCCACACTGATACGAGGCACTATTCCTTCCACTGACACCAATGATGGGGCACTATTCATTCCACTGCCACAGTGATGAGTCACTAGCCCCCACTGACACGAATAATGCCGAACTGATCCTCCCACTGAAACTAATGATGGGGCATTAGTCCCCCCACTGATGCATTGGGGCACCACTCCTTCCACTGAAACCACTGATGGGGCATCATTTCTCTCACTAACACCAATGAAGGAGTACCATTACTCCCACTGACACCAATGATGGTGCACTATTACTCGCTCCCACTCACACCAATGATGGACCACCATTACTCCCACTGACACCAATGATGGGGCACAGATCCTACCACTAATACCAATGATGGGACACTATTCCTCCTCCTGACCGACCAGGCGTAAATAATTGTTTTACTCCCACTGACCACCAAGCCTGAGACATTGACTCACACTGGGGCATTTTCTACTCCAACTAGCCACAGTGTGACCCTCCTAAAGTCTGATGGACTGTACAATGGCACTTTGTTTAGAAAGTTTGGAGACCACTGTTCTAGGCCAATGGCTCAATGGTTTTACCATTCTACAACCTTATGAAAGATCTCCGTGTTGAAAATAAATGAGCTCTGAGATTTTTAGTGCAAAAATGTTTCTGTTCTCAAATCATAAGTGTGGAATTGCTTCCTGAAGTCACATTCATAAAATTTAAAAAGTTGATTTAGAGAAATCTATGTTCCAGTTCAAAAAGTAACAGAAACCTGCAGTTACTAGTATTGTACCATACTGTACAATGCCAATTAACCAAGCAGAACACCAACATCGTTACATGCATTAATAGCAAACCAACACAGCTAGGATCCCTCTGAAAAACTGGTTTGGTAAGGCCTACCTGGAGAGGAGAATATTGCAGTTCTGTGCTCTTCTTCCATCTATTACAGAGAGTTCCTTCACCTTCATCTTGGAGCTCAGTGTATCATCTGTGGTATCAGCTTCTTTCTGTATATGCCACAAGATAAAGGACAGTCTTCAGGTTCAGTCAATAACATTGTGAAAAACCATATCTAAAATACAAGTGGCCCTATAAAGAAAAAAGGAGTAGAGAAAGAAAAAGCATTGCTACGGTTCTAACTAATCCTGGGCAATATGGGTAGTCTACAGAGAAAGGGGGCATGACCTCTGTTCCTACCCTTTCAATTATCTTTCATTGCCATCTTCTTTCTCCATCTTTACCGTTTCTTGGCATTTTTCTACCCACCCATACCCTTAGTTGCTTTTGTGAGTCAATATATGACTTAGGTTTTTACTCTTCTGTTTAGACTTTGTGTGCAACAGTCAGTGTCTACTAATACGTTTACTGATTACTAACAAGTTATGTTTCTGGTGAACAGAATGTGCACTTTGCTAGTGCAGTTGCACTCTGCAAATGCAATTGCTCTAGAGAATAGTAAATGATGGGAAGCTCTGCTGACTTCTATCATCCAATCATGTACAAGCAAAAATGCGTTTTTTTCTTTTTTCCTTGCATGTGATTGGGTATTTGCAAAGTACAGTTCCCCTCATTAACAAAAGTGCACAGTCTTTTTGCCATTAGTAAATGAATCCCACTGAATAGTCATCACTCCATCATGTGATCTCTGCACCTTCTCACTACAGGAAACAATTGAGCTTGAGGACAACAGTCAATCAGTCAACGTGGAAGCAACAAATGCAGACTATTGATTATGGGGGCAGGAGTCACTGGAGTGGTTTGACTTACCCAGATGCCCACAATAAGGTTAATGCCACAGGTGTGTGCTCAGTGCACAGAAATACTACCACTTTAACTAAACAAAATTCTCAGCATTTCCTATAAGGGCCAACTTGTATTCTAAATTTTGATATTTCATGGTCAAGTTGTGTAAAGGCTTCAATTAATGTGATACAATCACACACTAAGGGCTCATGCACACTGCATCTCAAAGAAGCTCAAAGAAGTGACTCCTACAGGCTTTTGGGCGCATTATGCACATTATGGCTTTTTCAGGAGTTTACAGGCAGAAAAACCACCCACCAAACTCGCATTTTTGAGAGGAGCTTTCGAGCAAAAAAGATGCCCTAGTGCCCAAAAAACACATGAAAAAGCGTGAAAAAAAAGCACAAAAAAAAATAAATATATAAGGAAAAATGAGCTGACAGGAGGGTTTGTGAAAAAAAAAAAAAAGCTTATGCTCAAAAAAGCTCACTAAAAACACGCAAAAAAGCAAAAAAAATGAACAAAAAAGCACAAGCTTCTTCAAGCTTTTACGTAGAGAAATAATAGCTCAAATGCTTGTAAAAGTAGCTTTTTTTGAACTGCAGTGTGCATGAGCCCTAAGAGTTTAGAAAAACATTCCATGTTTTGGTTATCATCAGTGAAAAAGAAAAATCTTGCATCACTACAAAACCTTGGTTTAAATGTGTTAAAACATGCAACTAACAAAAATATGCTAACAGTACCGGAAGACAATAGGTGTCTCTTCTTGAGAATGCCTGCATGTTTAAAATAAACAATGCTCTTAGTATGAAACAGAGAAAGCATCAAAGTGCTTATTTGTAATTGGTTTAAACATATTAACTCTCATCAGTGCAGGACGGCTTCTGTAGAGTTGGTATTCGGGCTCAATACTCAACTACCATTAAGGGTGAGGTGGGCCATAAGAAGACTTCTTGGTTTAATTTGTTCCCTTTACTAAGTGTACTACTAGGATCAGTAAAGACCTGGGACATAACACTTTACAAAGTTAAAAGTTGTGGCTTGTGCTACAAGGAGAAGCCATGCTCAAAATATTGTTGGGATTTAGGCCTCTTCCACACGGGGTGGGCTCCGTTGGAGTCCATCTGCTCAGCAAGGAATCTGCTGAACCCCGCTGAGCAGGCGGATGGCTGGTCCATGTCCGCTTAGGCAGAGCGGATACAGACACTGCCCACTCCCCTCTATGGGTGGTCGGATGTAAATCGGACCGCTTGTCAGTTTATACCCGACTACCCTCCGATCTGCCAGACGGAAAGCGAACAAATGCCCATCCGTCTGTTTTTAGCAGACAGGATCGGATGTTGGTGGGTGTCAACAGACACATGTCTGTTGACACCCACCGCTCCATAGAGGAGACTGGAAGTTCTGATCGGGTCTGCCTGAAAAACGGATAGGCCGACCCCGCTTGGTCCGCTAGTCTGAAAGGGGGCTTAAAGTACACCTGTGCGCAGACGATAAAAAGTGATAATGAGTCTGTATATTCAGCATATACTGCAAAAAAATATCAGCATTATTATTGGACGTCCTTTTGGTGCACCACTTCAGCCCCCCAAATTTCCTGCATAGGTTTAAGTTAGTGCTAAGTCCCCCCTTTACATGAAAGTGCTTAGGCCCAACCATAGGTCACCTTATGGTGTATAATGGGACAGGAGAGGAGGCGTGCTCACTTTTATTTATGGTGGCCTAGAGATGCCTAAAGACATCACCTGACATCCCTGGCCAACTTACCTACAGGGAAGTTTAAAAAATAAAAATGTTGTTAGCCCTTATCTGTTCCAACCCCAGCAACATAATCCAGCATCCAAATGATTTGATTATGCTCTCCCACCCTTGTCCAATGACAAATATGCATGCATTGAAAAGAAGTCCTTCTGCAGTTGGATTCTACCCATTTGCCTAAACTGGCCTTTATTGTCTATGTAGGACAACCTTTACTCCCAGCAGAACATATAAAATCAGTCGGTGTGTTGCCAACGCTATTTAAAAAAATAATCAAACTAATACCCTTACCATACTCTTAATGCAATACAGATCTGCTTTAGATCTGCTAAAGAGTAACTCCAAGCAGTAACCATGACTTTGTTGAAAAGTCGTACTGCTCCACAGAAGCTTGGATGCCATATATTGCACTGATGAAAACAAGTCACATGCAATTTATTCAAAGAACACTATATTTAGGCTGTATGTGCTATAAAGCAATTTTTGTAGATGTACAGTTGGCCACAGGGACATCAAAAAATGATTTGCAAGTCTCGGTTTCTGGCCTTTAGTAACATAATAAAATTATTTTTTAACAAAACCATTAAAATTAAATGTTACATGTGCCAAGATTAGCAGCAAGCAGCCTCCTTACCTGTTTAATGCCATTGTTGATCGAGAAATCCTGTAGCCATGTCAGCAGCGAAGCATGGGGAAAGGCAATCAATGCACGCAATTCAGCGGTGGCAGCAAATTAAGACAAGAGAGTGGCCAAAGCAGATCAGCAAGATATACAGTACATCATAGACAGAAGCTTGTAGCAAAGAGGCATACAAAAGAAACACGGGCACGGTGATATCAACAGATTGTGAAAACTAATTAAAGTTATCATCTAACAGCCAACAGGACAATTACATTTAATTATACGTATCATGCAGGGATGACTTGGGAGTGGTGTCAGTCCTAGATTTTTCCTAATTAGAAATATTGATTGACACAGCACTTAAAGTTAGCATGCTGTGTTATATGGTGTTTTAGGTACAAAGCACAAATTATACAACGCCCTTCCCCCATCCCCCAAAAAATGTTCTTATAACTTTTATTGCAAATTTAAAAGCATGTGTAATTTCCAAGTTTTATTTTAGTTATGCATGTAAAAGAGATCATAAGTAATGTGTGATATATTTTCTAATTCTGTATGTACATTGGGGTGGTCATATTTGCCCATTGCATGCTCAAGCTCTTCTTTGTACCATTACATAATGGCTGTGCTTTATTGCTCCTTTTAACAATACAAGTATATGAGCAGGTCAACACAAAACCAATACACTCCTTGAAGCTGTCCTTTAAGTAACCTACCCTTAGGCGCCCCCCACCCCCAAGTGCAGCCTACTGGTAAAATACTCACCTTTACCCATGTTCCACCAATCTGTTCTGGACATCTGAAGGATGCCACGAGTATGGATCACCCACAACAATAAATGGGACCACAGCGCGTGCAGAACAAAGAGGACCCGGTGGGGACATTTTCTGTGAAAAGGGTTTCAGGTGGCAGGAAGAAATGCACACCGAAACAGGGAGGAAGGTAAGTATTTTACCAGATGGGCTGCACCTATGAGAGGTGGAAGGGTTAGGGTTACTTAAAGGACAATGTTACTAGGAGGTGAAGTTGTTTTATTAAGGTTAGCAATGCAAAATAACTCCAAATGTGCGCTCAATAAACTTTCCCCTTAACCTACAAGACTCCTTCCTGAATTATCTCATACAGACTCATATGTATACACAGTGATACATAATATTTCCCATAGTTGGATCTAAAATCGTTTATACAGCAAAGAAGTTTATAGTGGTTACAAAATAAAATATATAGGGGATTAGAACTCTCTAAGCACTTTATACTGCCAAAAAACACCTCTCCAGATGCAGAACACAGCAAGAATCGTGTACTTAAGGAAACCTGACATGAACAAAATCTGCGGAGTGCCTTTGTTGAACTTCTGAAAATTCTGGATTGTTGTCAAGCCAATCCTCTGGTTTTCTTACTGTCTGAGTCTCTGGCCTGTAGTGACTGCAACAGGTGAAGTCAAAACTTCAGATATGTATGAATATAGCCCCTAGTCAGTGGTCCTAAAAGTGTTTAAAGAGACCATGTCACAAACCTAAAAAATTACAGGTGCCTTTGAACTTGCTAGAAAACTTGACTACATTGTAAAGCTGGGCATACATAGGTCAGTTTTTCTCCATCAGCCAGTTGACTGACCAAAAAAAACTGAACTGGTTCCGCCATCCACATAGGCAAGATGGATAGAGTAATCATTTCCTACTGCGCAATGTTTTATTCTGACAGCGGGCACTCCTTCACTGTCAAAATACATTGATCAGTGTTGCAGCCAATTTGCTGTAGTGTCAATGGAAAAAACTATTTTTCCAATAAGCTAATTTGTGAGATGTTGATCATTAGATTGCCTTCTCACGAACGGGAATGGCCACAGGTGGATCACAATTCATCCAGTTCAGCAGGGACTGACCATATTGTGATCC
This sequence comes from Lithobates septentrionalis, assembly GCA_037952835.1. Lineage (NCBI taxonomy): Eukaryota > Metazoa > Chordata > Amphibia > Anura > Ranidae > Lithobates > Lithobates septentrionalis. The sequence goes on from JBBDGP010002223.1 coordinate 1,036,736, forward strand.
ATCTATGGCAAGTTTAAGAGTACATTCTCTAGCATAGCCTTCTCCTCTGGGAATGTCTAATCACTGTCTGTGCTGGCTCAGCAACTCCATCCATCCTGGGGGAGCAGCAAAGGGAAATGTTATAGTGTCACTTGAGTGACAGCCCCAATTCTGCTGGGACTGTTGTCATCATATCCAAGATGCAGGTGCTCAGCAGCGGTCTCAGTACCTTTGGATGTCTACACAAAGGTGGCTTTTACAGGTAACTAAACAGTAAATGCAATTATACTGATATGGGAAGTTTTTTGTTGAAATGAATGGTATGGTGACAGGGTCTCTTTAAGCCAAACAACTACGCTTTTCACAAGTTCAGCAAAAGTAGCCCATATATTTTACCTTGGCAGATTCACTTTAAAATTGGATGAAGGAAACTTGAGGTTTGACTAGAGAAACCAATCAATAGCTAGCTGTCATTTTGGTGGTGTAAACAGGAAGTAACATCCAATTGGTCAATGAGTGGGTAAGACCTCCACTGTTCATGTCCTATAGTTCTGAACAGGGGGCTCCATCATGGGAAACAAACACATTAGAAGATGATCCCACTCTCTCTACATTGTGGACAACGTAGAGAAAGGAGAATCTTGTTGTTGTAGTTAATGAGAGATAATAAAGGTAATCCTACAAACCGGTTTTAACTGAAAATTGAAATAGAAGATTTTAAAGGATGCAGCTCTTAAATACACTTAAAAGGAGACTTGAAGAAAGCACAATGTTAAAGTGGAGTTCCACCCACTTTTACAACTCTTCAGCATCCCTCACTAAACTGTGCACTGTAAACAAATTGGATATTTTTAATTTGTTTTCCTCAGCACCTACTGTATATCTGCTGTATTCATTTCTCACTTCCTCCTCCCTGGCCGCGGCCCATCGCATCATTTCCTGTTTGCAATGCCTTCTGGGAAGGGGCGGCAACATCCTCTGAAACTGCCGTTGCTATGGAAACCTGACCTGAAACCTATTACACTGCTTGTGCTGCACTGAGCATGTGCGAGATCTGCAAGGATGAGATCCAGGAAGAAATACAGTCTGGCTTCAGATGCCCACACTTAAGATGGCCACGGCCTGCTGCAAGTTTATAAAATAACAAACTACTGCTATAAACTAACAAAACAGACCTTCGTTTACAGACTAACTTTACTAGAATACATTAAGCTTGTGTATTATAGGGGTATTTTTATTTAAAAAGTATAATTTCGGCCGGAACATCACTTTAACTATTCCTGAACGCTCTTTCTTAAAACGCCAGTTATCTGACTGTCACGATGATCCAATGACATTAGTACTTTCTAAATCACTAAACAAATCTACATCTTAGTTCTAACGTCATGATTTTCCTGGTCTGCATGCTTGTTCCAGATTTGCATCTCAGAAAGTATTGATACCAATAACATTTTCATAAGGAGCGCAATAATGGTAGCCCATATTGATCCAAATAAAACTTGCTGTGCCACTCTAAGCTGAGACAGAGATTTCCCTGCTGAAGGGAATAAGAGCATTAATTAATAAGAGCATTATCAAAGAGAAGAAAAAGGCACCAGTCACCACCATTCACCAACCCAGTGCATTAGCATGTAGGCCAATATGGCCAATATGGCTAAGGCCAATATGGCCTCAGCCAGCGCCACTCCAGACACGCCCCTGACATCTTTCACCCCGCTCACCAGGGCTTGGTCACAGAGAATGCTCTTACACCTCTGAATGGTAAACTGACGCCAGCTCCCTTCACTGCAACCGAGTTGGTGACTGGCGGCTTTTCTACTCTGAATATAGCAGCCTACAGATTTATCTTATTACAGGGTTTCTTGAGAAACTCAGTTTTCCTGTAGAGTGGTGAGACTGCAATTAGAACAAGCGTTCCCTTCTCGTAAATGAAGCAGTCAAACCTATAATGCTATTTCACTATCTTCAGTGTCATCACTCAACTTTTACTAAAAGAATGGAATACTACCTGTTGTCTTTGGTAAGCAGAGAACGTCCGCTCAATATCTTCCAAATCTAAGATTTTGAATACTCGACTGTCATCGAGATCAACCCAGAGGGTCCCTTCCAACTTGTTCTGCAACAAAGTCATACAGTCAATTGATAAAACATTAAGAAGTGCACATATATTATTTACGAAAATCATTTTCAAGCAGTTACCTCTGGTAGCTTAGACCAATTGAAAGATTTGAGGGGATTCGTTGGCTGGGGTATATTTTTCCTTTTCAAACCAAGACCTAGAGGTGCCCCAGGTGGTGCAGCCAATCCTCCTAGAAACGGAAGTCCTGGGGGCGGAGGAGGACCTCCAGGGGGTGGAGGAGGAGGGGGTGGAGGAGCCATCCCACCAGGTGGTGGTGGAGGCGGGGGTGGCGGAGGCATCATAATCCCAGAAGGCAAAGATACTGGCCCACCTGGTGCTCCAGGCGGAGGTGGTGGTCCTCCAGGAACAGGAGGGCAGACAGTTCTCTACAATAAAACACAAAAGTCATATAATTAACTTTAGCCAAGACAAAATATGTACTGTAGATCAAGAAAATAGTTTTGTAAAATGGACAAATGGAAAAGGTAAGGAAACGGTTACAAAGATTGGGTGGTGTATGGAAATGTCTGTGAAGGTTCTCATCGCCATCACATAAGGGGTAGGGTGCGTGCTTTTAAACTAAGGAAGAACTGGGCAGGTCTAACAACACTGCCTGGGATTTCAGTGCAGTAGAGGCAGTGTTGTCAGCAAGTTAGGAGCTTACTTCCGCCAGGATCCACATGTGTTTTTACCTACTTGCAGCACTTATGAGGCTAAACCTGGGGAAATGTGCATGTACTTGTAGATATTACATTATACAAGTGAATATCACTTCATGGGGCAATAAAATTAGGCTTATTTCATACGACATTGCAATGAATGATAGTAATCCATAGCAACCAGGTTTCACAATTTGATCAGTTTAAAGCTGAACTCTAAGCAGCTAGCCAAATACAAAGATGATATATAAGAGTCATACTTGCCAAGGATTTGTATTTCTGTCCATCCAGTTCTTAGATCTACACAGCTCTGCCACAAGCATAACACAGTCTAGCAAGGCGGGGGGGCTGATTTTTCTCTGCTGCAGTTAAACAATATTTACGGGTGCTCTCACTCTCCCAACCTCTGACTGGACAGTGAAGGAGAAGCAGCAGACTGACAATCTCATCATTCCGCTCTCTCCTCCTGTTAGCATTTCTCTTGCTAGTGCATAAGCACTACAGCACAAATGACCTATCTCTCCTTGTGCCGTTTCTCCCTTTTCAGTCTAAGCTCTGTTGTACAGGGGGCTGCAAAAGGCGGATATCAAGTCAAATTAAGGTCCTTATACTGCTTCCATTTAAAAATACATTTAATGCTGTACAACATTATTGAATAAAGAGCTGTTCTAATTTTTGTTGTTTTTTATGTCTGCCTGGAGTTCAGATTTAAAGGGCTTGTACATAAACGCTAGAGTCTGTCTGCTTTATAGAAGCAAAACAAAGTCTGAGACATCTCAACAGGTAAAACGCATGTTGCACACAGAGGACTACAATGGCAGTGCCTTACTTTGCTGAGCTCCTGTATTTGTGCAGTGAGCTCCACCACTTGCTGTTTGACCTGCTTGTTTTCACTAGACTCTTTTTCTAGCTTCTCCTTCATCTTGTTCAGAGTTTGCATCATCTCCTCCTTCTCCTGAGTCTTGGCATCACACTCCCGCTCTTTCTTCTCCAGTTTTTGCTGCAGCTCTTGGTGTTCTAGGATAAGATGACATGTATTAGGGGATACGGAACTAAACCCATGACAGTGTTTGCACAGTACACAATAACAGGTATAAAATTATAGTTCTATTTTTTTAAGTGCATTATAATTTTGAAGGGAACATTTTTTTTTAAGACTAATTAAGAGCTGGGTAAACACAATATACCCCTTATTTTATTCTGAGATAAAATATTTAGTGTAGATTAAAGCTGGCTACACGTTATAATCTGATGTCTCAATCTAGATTAAAATTAATTTAATATGCACACTGAATGACTGGATTTGAATTTTAAAACCTTCATCTCAAAAGGAAAAACTGTTATCCCGCTTACACACGGTCGGACTTTTCGTCTACAAAAGTCCGACGGACGCCGACGGACCAAAGCCGGCTGACAATCCGATCTTGTGTGGGCTTCCCCGGACTTTCAGCGGACTTTTCCAGCCGCAAATCTGACGGACTTCAGATTTGAAACATGCTTCAAATCTTTACGTCGTAACTCCGCCGGACCCAGAAATCCGCTCGTCTGTATGCTAGTCCGACGGACAAAAACCCACGCTAGGGCAGATATTGGCTACTGGCTATCAACTTCCTTATTTTAGTCCGGTGTACGTCATCACGTACGAATCCGCCGGACTTTTGTGTGATCGTATGTAGGCAAGTCCGTTCGTTAGAAAGTCTGCCGCAAGTCCGCCAAAAGTCCGTCGAAAGTCTGTCGGACGGGCTGTCGAACTTTTGTAGCCGAAAAGTCCGACCGTGTGTACGCGGCATTACTGTAACTAATTATAAAGTATTAGCTGGAGTTTGGCTTCATTATGTTAGTGTATCTAAATCTGTTAATACATGTATTTGATCCCCTGCTGATTTTGTACATTTGCCCACTGACAAAGAAATGATCAGTATATAATTTTAATGGTAGGTTTATTTCAACAGCAAGACAGAACAAAAAAATCCAGAAAAAAACGCATTTCAAAAAAAGTTATAAATTGATTTGCATTTTAATGAGTGAAATAAGTATTTGACCCTTTACAAAACATGACTTAGTACTTGGTGGCAAAACTCTTGTTGGCAAACACAGAGGCAAGACGTTTCTTGTAGTTGGCCACCAGGTTTTCACACACCTCAGGAGGGATTTTGTCCCACTTCTCTTTGCAGATCCTCTTCAAGTCATTAAGGTTTCAAAGGCTGACATTTGGTAACTCAAACCTTCAGCTCCCGCCACATATTTTCTATGGAATTACGGTCTGGAGTCTAGCTAGGGCACTCCAAGACCTTAATGAGCTTCTTCTTGAGCCATGCCTTGGCTGTGTGTTTTGGGTCATTGTCATGCTGGAAGACCCATCCACGACCCATTTTCAATGCTTGGCTGAGGGAAGGAGGTTCTCACCCAGTACATGGCCCTGTCCATCATCCCTTTGATGCGGTGAAGTTATCCTGCCCCCTCAGCAGAAAAACACCTCCAAAGCATTATGTTTCCACCTCCATGTTGGACGGTGAGGATGGTGTTCTTGGGGTCATAGGCAGCATTACTCCTACTCCAAACACGGCGAGTTGAGTTGATGCCAAAAAGCTTGATTTTGGTCTCATCTGACCACAACACTTTCACCCAGTTCTCCTCTGAATTATTCAGATGTTCATTAGCAAACATTCAGATGGGCCTGTACATGTGCTTTCTTGAGCAGGGGGACCTTGCGGGCGCTGCAGGATTTCAGTCCTTTACGGCGTAGTGTGTTACCAATTGTTTTTTTGGTGACTATGGTCCCAGCTCATTGACAAGATTTTCTTGTGTAGTTTTGGGCTGATTCCTCCCCGTTCTCATGATCATTAAAACTCCACGAGGTGAGACCTTGCATGGAGCCCCAGACCGAGGGAGAGTGAAAGTTATTTTTGGTTTCTTTCATTTGCCTATAATCACACCAACTGTTGGCACCCTCTCACCAAATTGCTTGGAAATGTTGCCCATTCCAGCCTTGTGTAGGTCTACAATCTTGTCCCCGACATCCTTGGACAGCTTTTTGGTCTTGGCCTTGGTGGAGAGATTGGAATCTGATTGATTTGATTGCTTTTGTGGACAGGTGTCTTTTATACAGGTAACAAACTGAGTTTAGGAGCACCCCCTTTAATAGAGCGCTTCTAATCTCAGCTTGTTACCTGTATAAAGACACCAGGGAGCCAGAAATATGGCTGATTGATAGGGGATCAAATACTGATTTCACTCATTAAAATGCAAAGCAAAGCAATTTATAACTTTTTTGAAAAGCGTTTTCCTGGATATTTTTGTTGTTCTTCTGTCTCGCACTGTTAAAATAAACTTACCATTAAAATGATAGACAAATATTTTCTTTGTCAGTGTTCAAACATACGAAATCAGCAGGGGATCAAATACTTTCTTCCCCTTCACTGTAACACTTCTCTCCCCCTAGACCGACAACGCTGCTGCCAAAAGGTGCCCCCTGTGCTCCTTCATCCAGAGTGGGAGGCACTCTGATACAGGAGGTGTGTTACTGGCCAGATCACCAGGTTAAAACAGAGGGGAAAAAGCCCAAAAAAATAAAGAAAAAAAACAAAAAAAACAAATACAGCCGTCACATCTAATGATTGGTAAACTGCAATAGATTACATTTTTGGTTTTGGGTTTAATATCACTTTAAGCCTTTAACAACCAAGTCAATCTAAAGCTGATATTTTAGTTTTGGATAAATGCTAAGGAGTTGAATTACTCAGGTTACGATTAAGGTTACTTGCATCTTTTGGAGATCTCCACCTGAGCTATATCATCTACTGAAAATATTATAATGTCAAGCAAAATTTGTATTGCTTCTTCTGCGTTAAAAATATCAAATTAATAAATGAAGACGCAGGAAAAAAATGACATCTTTATGGTGGCTGTGGTGGGTGGGTGGAGCTGGGAACACAAGACATTTTGTAGACAAGTGTTTAATTACATGTAAATAAGCCAAATGGTGTTAGAAGGCATTATATCAGTTATAGATGGACCTGCCCTCTAAACACCTGGCTCCATGTACTACAGGTGGCACAAACATCCTAAGAGTTCAAAATGGACAGAAATAAATATACGGTACCTTTCCTCATCTTCTCGGCTTGCTCCTTCCATTGCTTGACTTCATTCTCATTAACCAGCCTGAAAACATTAAAGTAATGCTCCAGTTTACCAGAAATCATTGTAGTGGAATAATGAGACAGCAGAAATTCATGAATCTGTTCACATCAGTTCATCCCAACCCCATTCAGGACCACGTCTCCCTGCATTTGGATAAACTCATTTGACCTTATTTATAGAGTTGTGCTGTTGCTTCATTTTTTATTCATCTGGACTGTGATTGAGTAAAGAAAGCTTGTTTGTTGTTCTAGCCACGTGGAACCAGTGGGTTCCTTAAGCTGTGTCTGATTTAAATTCTAAAATTCTATTTAAATTTGATGGTGCCTGCATGGTTCTGGGGCCAATACTACTTCGCAGAGTCAACTGCAGGACAACACTGATCTTTTTTACCAGTTTCTGACCACCACAGTTGGGGGAAGAGGGGGCTTTCTATCCACCGGTCACCAATGTAAGGGGTATGTTTCCCACTGACCCCCAAGTAAACTGGTTTTGCAGGAGTTCCCTGAGACTCTAAAGTTACTTCAATGGTTCCTCTGGGGTAAAGAGGTTGAGAAAGGATGTTCTAAATCAATAAAAGTCTCGTTTGAGAGCAGGCATTGCAAGGTATCAGCTATAACTCTTATTAGCCAGAATCCCCTTCTCTTATAAAATTGTATGTGATTTCAAAGCCAAGCTCCACCCACATCTTCCCTATCCAATTAGAGTGCACTTATTGCAAACTCAGAGGAATAGTGGGCCTGGCTTAGCCTTAAGACTCTAGAATTCAAGCCCTTAACTACAACAACGTAAAGAGGGGTCATTTGTATTTTTCTATGCTTTATATTATACAAACAACAATATTCTAGATATAGATCTAATTTTTGTGGCACAGTTAATTTGTTATGCTGTGTACCAGACTTGAGTCCATGTGTTTATTAGTCTAAGCTATAATACAGTCTTTATGATCTTCATGTCTTGTACTCCTTGTCATTAGCAAACGGTTTGCAGCCAGTTAAACCTTCATAAGTGTTTTGCAAGCTTTACGTGGGAATTAACCTACTTATGCTTTTCTAAACTAAGACGACTTACATTCGAACAACATTTCTGACATTAAAATTCTCCAATGGGGAGCTGTCTGGATCTTGCCCTTTGTCATTCTGGATGACGATTTGCTGAACTATCCGGTCCAGAAGTAGCCAGTAATGCACAGTGTTACCGCTTCTTTTATCTAGAAGAATAAAAAAATTAAACCATGAATAAAACATATTCACAAACAAGGACATGGCCTTCTACATACAATGTTTCAGATAAGTTATCATGTTCTTGGCAGAAACAAAAATAATCAATTGTCACTAAACAAGTGTTCTATAAATATCTGTGACGTAGCAGAAATGCAATGGAGAGAAAACAGCGGAGCCAGCCAAAAAGATATAAGCAATGTCAGCTGGGCGCCAGCTACTATGAAGTTATGATATAAGAACAGTTAAGTGTCTTCTCAACACTAAGGCTACAGCAGACATATTACGCAGCCCAGGCCAACAGCAACTGCCGACTATCACAGCTGTCCAAGCAGAAAAACTCTAAAAAAACGATAGTAATAACAGTTGTCATCCAGAGGATGAAAACTGATTTATCAAGTGCTTTAATCAGTGCTGATAACATTATGAAATCAAGCCAAAATGTAAATGTATTCTCCAGACAGAACAGCATCAAATCAAGACCTTCGAAATATTCAAAAAGAATGAAACCAGTGCATTGCATTAAGATTTGTCCTCACTAAAGTATCACTACGTACCATGGAATGAGCTATGGCATCCTCTCAATTGCCCACATGCACCGTCATGCAAGCCTTCTTGGGAAAGATTATTGATCGGCACATGTTGAGTAACCCTACTTGTTTGTTATTGTTTCCCCCAAGATAAACCAGTACCTTGCTTACCACTCTGGGATTTGCAATCCTTCACGTTTTGCTTACAAACAGCAGTTATGCCCAGTGGCTGGTACCCTTTCCTGAGGGCAACTGAATTGTGCCTTTACCTCCAAGCACCCACTAGTGTCTTTGGCCAGATGTGGCATTTAGGAGCTCAAGTGGTGCCTCTAGAAATCACTATTTTAAACCTTTTTTTCTAAATTCATAATAAAATGACATATGATCCACACGGCTGGAATATTTCTGTCATGAAAGATATTTCATTCTTACAAGCAATATTCAAATCTATTGCATCTCATGTTACATACTTAAAGTGGTTCTAAAGGCTGAAGGTTTTTTACCTTAAAGCGGAGCGCCGCCGAAAAATTTTTTTTTAAAAGTCAGCAGCTACAAATACTGCAGCTGCTGACTTTTAAAACATGGACACTTACCTGTCCAGGGCGCCCGCGATGTCGGCACCCGAGGCCGAACCGTCTCTCCGTCCTCGGGTGCTGCCGCCTCCATCTTCGGTAAGGGAATCAGGAAGTGAAGCCGTGCGGCTTCACTTCCCGGTTCCCTATTGCGCATGCGCGAGTCGCGCAGCGCAATACGGATGGTCCCTGCTGCCTCTGGGACCCGTGTGTTTCCCAGCAGGCGGCGGGGAGGGAGCAGGAAGTGGCGTAAATAACCGCAGATTCTGCGGCTATCTATGCCGGAAGTGAGTACAGATACCTGTAATATACAGGTATCTGTACTCCCCTCCCCCCTGAAAGGTGCCAACTGTGTCACCGGAGGGGGGGAGGAATCTGATGAGTGGAAGTTCCACTTTTGGGTGGAACTCCACTTTAATGCATTCTCTGCATTAAAGCTGAGTTTCACCCATTTTATAAACTTCCTCTTATAATAATAGCCATCAGCAGTGCAGTGCAAAATGTATATTGTCAATTTGTTTTATCATTTGTAAATAACATTTTTAAATACAGTTTGCTGGGACTACCTGTGCCACTGCCTGGGCAATTACAGCATTAGTCGATTCCCTAGTACTCCTGGGATATCAGCGTCCTCTATCTCAGGAGTCTTCGAGTAACCTCATGCGCATGTATAAGATCTGAAGAAGGTGCATGCTGGGTAAACCAGCTGCACTACACCCTCAAACTCACTGCCGCCAGCTTCAGATGCCCTCACCTAAGATAGCCACCGCCACCTTTTTTAATCAGGGGCAAGCAAACTGGAGATCTGGCAAGTAACCACTTCATGTAATATATTGACAATATTCACATTTTAAAAAAATAGGATTTTTATTACAGCTTACCTGGAAAATCCTTTTCTTGGAGTACATCATGGGACACAGAACCTTAAGTAATTACTTAATGGGTTATAGGCCACCTTCAGGTGTTGACACTGGTTATACCCAATCAAGGAAGTTCACTCCCTATATAACCCCCTCCTCCTTCCAGGAGCACATCAGTTTTTGTAACAAAGCAATATACTTAATCCCAAAAGAGGGACGGGACCTCTGTGTCCCATGATGTACTCCAAGAAAAGGATTTTACAGGTAAGCTGTAATAAAAATCCTATTTTCTTCATCGTACATCATGGGACACAGAGCCTTAAGTAATTACTTAATGGGATGTCCCAAAGCAATGCTACTTGAGGGGAGGTAGAGACAACCCGCAGGGTACCCACAGACTTGAGGATTTATACTGCTGCCTGCAGTACACTGCTCCCAAAGGCGATATCCTCATACCTCCTTACATCCACCTGATAAAATCTTGTGAATGTATGCACTGAAGACCAAGTTGCGGCCTTACAGATCTGAGCCATGGAGGCCTGGTGATGCACTGCCCAAGAAGCACTAACCGACCTGGTAGAGTGCGCCTTAACTTGAAACGGGGGAACATTACCCCTTAAATCATAAGTTTGAATTATCACTTGCCGAATCCACTTAGCGACAGTGGATTTCGATGCTGCCTATCCCTTCTTAGGACCCTCTGGCAAAATAAATAAGACATCTGTCTTACGAATCTGAGCAGTTGCCTTATAATAGATTTTCACTGCTCTCACCACATTAAGACAATGTAGTGACTTTTCTTCCCTGGAACATGGTTTTGGAAAAAACGATGGCAAGACAATATCTTGGTTCAGGTGAAAACCTGAGATCACTTTTGGCAAAAAGCCTGGAAGAGGGCGTAACACCACTCTGTCCTCATGAAAAATCAAATATGGCTCTTTACAAGAAAGAGCAGTCAATTCCGAGACCCTCCTTGCTGAGGATACAGCAACCAAAAATACCAACTTCCTTGTCAGAAGGACTAGGGGAATATGTTGTATTGGTTCAAATGGCTGTTTTTTGTAACACAGACAAAACCAAGTTCAAGTCCCAAGGGTTCAAGGGAGTTTTGACAGGCGGAATAAGCCACGTCACCCCTTGTATAAAACCCCGGACTAAGAATGAGTAGCAAGTGGTCTTTTGAAATAAGACAGATAAAGCTGAGACATGGCCTTTAATAGTACTCAAGGCCAATTTTATTTCTACCCCTAATTGTAGAAAGGCAAGAACTCTACCTATGATATATCTCCGAGGGTGCCAACCCTTTGGGTTCACACCAGGAAACATAAGCCCTCCAGACTCTATAATATATAGTTCTGGAAGCTGGCTTCCTTGCATTAATCAGGGTAGAGATGACTGACCCAGAAAGCCCACGTTTCTTCAGAATGTGGGTTTTAATAGCCAAGCCGTTAAATTTAGAGACCGTAAGGTAGGATGGAATATCGGTCCCTGTGAGAGCAGATCTGGCCGTAGTGGGGACCATGGGCCCTCCACTGCCATCTTTACGATCTCTGCATACCATGACCTTCTGGGCTATGCTGGTGTTATCAGAATTACCGGCTCTTTCCAGCTTGATCCTGCAAAGTCGTCAAGGCAGCAACTGAATAGGGGGGAATGCATAGATCAGTGAGAACTGATCCCATGGGGTCACCAACGCATCCGTTCCGCATGTTAATGGATCCCTTGTTCTGGCCACAAAGTTGACCAACTTCATGTTGAACCTGGACGTTAGAAGATCTACATCCGGAGACCCCCATCTTTGGCAAACAGCCCGAAATATGTGGCGGTGAAGAGACCATTCAGCTGGGAATAACCGCTGGCGACTCAAGTAGCCCGCCTGCCAATTCTCTACTCCTGGAATGAAGACCACCGATAGGCACGGAACATTCCTTTCTGCCCAAGTTAGAATATGGGTCACCTCTCTCTGCGCTGAGAGACTTTCGGTGCCCCCTTGGTGATTGATATAGGCCACAGCTGTGGCATTGTCGGATTAAATCCTGACAGGACAATCCCGTAACCTGAAAGTCCAGGTCTTTAGAGCCAGACGTACTGACCGAATCTCTAGGATATTGATGGACAAGGTTCTTTTCAGTTCTTGACCACTGTCCCTGGACAGTTGTCTTTTCTAGTACTGCTCTCCAGCCTTAAAGGCTGGCATGTCGTTACCACTTTCCAGGTGACTGGTCTGAAGGATTTTCCTTTCAGCAGATTCTGGGTTAGTAACCAAGTGAGGCTTTGGGACACTCTTGGGGACAGCTGCATTGGCAAGTCTAAAGCTTGAATTGTTTTATTCCAAGCAGGCAGGATACCGTTTTGCAACACTCTTAAATAAAACTGGGCATAGGGAACTGCTTCGAATGAAGCCACCATGGTTCCTAGCAACCTCATGCAAGGGCGAATGGAGGGATCGCCATTTGACCTGACCATCCGCACCAACTCTCTTATGGAGTTGATCTTTGCCTGAGGCAAGAATACCTTTTTCTAGGCTGTGTCTATGATCAGACCCAAGTACTCATGCTTTTTTAGCAGTATTAAGGAAGATTTCTCTAGGTTGAGAATCCAACCCAACTCTTCAGATAGCTGGTTGTAGTGCATAAACTTTGCTCCAAATGAGCCACCAACTGATCTATTAGTAATAGATCTTCTAGGTATGCTACGACTGTTATGCCCTGTGCCCTTAACATGCCTAGAGGTGGGGCCAGCACTTTGGTGAACACCCGGGGTGCTGTGGCTAGCCCGAAGGGCAGGGCTACAAACTGGAAATTATGCTGTTCTAACTCGAACTGCAGAAACTTTTGATGAGCGGGAAATATAGGGACATGCAGATATGCATGCCTGATGTCGATTGATGCCAGAAGTTTTCCTCCTAGAAGGATAGACACTGACCTGATCGTCTCCATGTGAAAGGAGCGGATCTTCAGGGACAGATTTAGATTTCTTAGATCTAGTGTGGGTCTGACATCTCCATTTGGTTTCGGTACCATAAAACAGTCTGAATGAAACCCCAAACCTTGCTCCTTTGTGGGGATCTGTATGACCACCCCTTGAGATATTAAATCGGTCTAGTGCCTGAAACAGAGATTGTTTTTTCTCTGGATCTTTGGGAACACCTGACCTCAGGAAGCGAGATGGTGGAAAGTCACGAAATTCCAGCTTGCACCCCAGCGTTAACCATGGAGATGACCCATCTGTCCTGAATTTCTTCTTTTCAGACTTCTGAAAACTGCAGAAGACTTCCCCTCTTCATAATGTGGCTTTAGGATTCTGGCTTGCAGGTTTCCGACCCCAGGACTTCTTTTGAGCCTGGGTCTGACTCTGAGATCTTTCTCTAGAGTGTGATGGCGGAGGCCGTCGCCCCTGCCTAGAGGCGGAAGCTTTGTCTGAGTTTTCTCCAAATAGTCGCTCCCCATGAAAAGGGACCCCAGTTAGGAGGTCTTTACAGAGTGCTTCAGCTGACCAAATTTTTTAACCACAGGATTCTACACATATGCACAAGCATAAGCGTAAGGCGGGACACCTGGTGAATAGAATCTTTAATAGCATCTATGGCAAAGCATAATGCTTTTGGTAGTTCAGCCAAATCCTGAGCTTGTCATGCAAGACGCTCTCTAAGGGTCTGTTTAAATTGGTCCTTTAGGGATTGACAGACACTTATTGCAGCGAATGCAGACTGAGTAATGGCACCCGCCATGTAAAAAGTAGGTCTTAACAGGGATTCCAACTCCTTATCTGTTAGATCCTTAAGCATCTGTGCATTGTCTACTGGACAAGTTAGGCCTTTATTCACATTGGAAATCGCAGCGTCAACTGCTGGTATTCTCCATCTTTTGGAGAATTTCTCCTCCAGGGGATAGAGAATTGCAATTTTCTCAGGAGGGAGAAAATGCTTATCCGGGTGATCCCATTCAGCAAAAATAAGCTGTTCTATTAATGCATGTGCAGGAAACGCATGCAAAGGTTGAGAGGGTTTTAAAGAACCCAAGGAAGAAACCGAACTTTTAGGAGACTCTGTTAGGGGTAGCATGAAAGTAGAACGAACAATTTCTCAGATTTGATTGGCTGAAAAAGGCTCATCTACCGCTGTTTCCTCCGCAGAGGAATCATCATTAGTTTCCTTGTCCTCCTGATGGACTGAGGGTAACACCTCATCCTGTGCCCACTGTTCCCCCTTGCAAAGGTTCTGAAGTGGGGGGAGGGGGATCTAGCACGCTTCCTATCCATCTGAATTGAGGATGTGATTAATGCTGCTAATCTTTCTTCCAGACCCTGCAGGGAGGAGGAAAGGACATCTTCAGTCACGTATACAGGGGCTGAGATGTGAGAAGCAGTTGCACCATCAATTTGTTCAAATTGCTCACCCTGGCTTGACAGAACTGGTAATTCAGGAGAGGATGACAGCATGGAAATGTGACTCGGGATCCTAGTGCCTGGGGGTGAAACCTTTTTGGTTTTTGTGGCGTCTTTTTTTGGTAGGCATAGTCCTAAGTACAAAAACAGAGGCACTATACAAATTGCACTTAATCGCTGAAAATAGTCATAACATTTAAAGCCACTATAAAATTCAGCCTAGTGCTGGGAAGAAGGTGTCGTTCCTGTATCAGGAATGCCAGTTTGCAACCCTCAAATGTCCCACAGCTCTTGTGTCCTTGTGTTGCAGGCTGCTTGTTTTTTCCTCGTCAGCCGAGGAGAGACTGTCACAGCTGTGTTGCATTTGCTTTTAGACTGCCGTGTGTCCTCGTGGACATTCACGGCATCACGCTTAGGCCCTGCCCCCTCCGAGAAAAAATCCTGCCCCTTTTTACTTCTAAAATGTTCCCGCACTTGTGCGCGGCGTTTTGGGTCTAACCCTCTGGTCCCATCAGGGGGGAGAAGAAAATATTTTTGCAGATTTCTTTTACCTTGCAAAGTCTCCCTCCACACGCTGCTGCAACCAGACACGGACTGAGCTTACAGTAAAGACAACAGAGTAAGGTATGTGCATAGACACCCTATGGTGGAGAGTTAAGGCATGACAACATTTTTTTCCTAATGGAAGAAATACATAGATGTTTCTAATACCCAAGTTTCTTCCCTTACCTTATCCTCGCGGCAGGATTTGCTGAATTAACAGACAATCCAACCTTCACTCATCACGGCGGGCTGCATAGCAAACCTTCAAGGACTGGGTCCCTAAAACGGGGTTCCAACTGCCTTGGACCGGTAAAGAGCACCCCATCAGGAAGTTTAGGTAATGTAACAAGACCTAAGCCCTGGGTTCCTGGGGTCCAGCCCTACAAAGAGAGGCGTTACAGGTAAAACCTTGTGCTTCGGATACGAGGCCCCAGATACCATTCCTTTAGGCCTCAATGGCACTTTGGATGGATCTGGTCTTTATGGAGGCTATTTAAATCCAGCATGGATCCCTCCAGTGGAGCTCCTCAGAGCACATCTTCACTCGTGACCAACACCTTAGACACTGGCGAAAAAACTGATGTGCTCCTGGAAGGAGGAAGGGTTATATAGGGAGTGAACTTCCTTGATTGGGTATAACCAGTGTCAACACCTGAAGGTGGCCTATAACCCATTAAATAATTAGTTAAGGCTCTGTGTCCCATGATGTACGAGAAAGAAAAAGTGTTTTTTTAAGGAGCATGGAGATGTTTTATTGCATTTTTCATTAGGAGACTGTAGCTCCTCTTCAAGGTAAAAACAAAACACCCCCCCCCCCCCACACACACACACTTTACAAATGACACCACAAAGCTCCCATCTCATTCCCTCATCTCTCACCTCAACTAATGCACCTCTCTCATTGGCCTACCGTTACACAGGCTATCCTTCCCCTTAGGTCTATCACAAATGCTGCTGCCTGACTTATCCACCTTACCAACCGTTTAGTGGGCCACCACCCTTCTTTATCAATCCCTCCACTGACGTCTTCTTGCTAAATCAATCAAATTTAAAACACTAAATACAAAGCCATTGACAACTTTGCTCCAAGCTACATCACCAACCTTGTCCCAAAATATCATTCAAACCAGTCTCTATGCTCCTCCTAGAATCTCCTGTTCTCTCTAGCTTCCTGGTCACCTACTCACATGCTCGGACATGCACAGGACTTCTCCAGACACTCCCCCTTGCTCTGGAACTATTTACCCTTACCGCCCACTCTATTCACCTTTAGGTGTTTCCTGAAAACCCATCTCTTGAGGGAAGCCTATACCTCACAAGCAACTAACAAATGCCAATATACCCCTCGAATACTACTGTAATTTGCCCAAAAAAATATTTTAAGATCATTTTCATGGACATGGCAGACAGTGATGAAGCCTCTCCTGGGGGTGGAGTGGTGAAATTTTGTGAAACTTGCCCCCCAATTGATACCAATGAATTTCGCTGAAATTTCACTGAAGGAAAATATACAGTTTCATCAAAATTCAGGTAGCCTTCGGCACACTTGGGTAACACACAACAAACTAAACTTTAGAACAGTCCATAGGAATGAGTTGCTCTTGACACACTTGTGTCAACATTATGGCTGCCTCAACACGATTTTTTGGTGGAAAGCTGGTTCATTTAGGAAGCACTCCTGATAGCAAGACTTCAAGAAAGTCATCTTTGTCATAAGATAGTATGAAATGATGAAGTGCTGATATAATGAGGTGCTGCACTAAACAGTTAAAAGACAGTGTATGTCTGTTTGTGTAGGAAAAAAAATAAACAGCTTTTCATATTTTGAATTTTGGTGCACCTCATTAGCCAATGGCGCTTTTTGTTGTTCATGTGTTTTCAGCTTTAGAACATGATGATATCTGTTCTATTACACATCAATACAAGGTCAAACCTGGTTGTGTCATTGGATTCTCTTAAACTGTAAGATATTTCATTAGTGGCCTCCATACTTACAAGGCATTTGGAGGCAGTGGTGTAGAATGGACATAAAGTGCGGATAGGATTCTGAGTGCGTTATTCTCTTCCGAATCAGCTCAAACATCTGACTGGAACTCTTAGTGTCTATGTGGACCTGTGTAGAGAAAGGTACGCATTCAGGAATTGGTAGAATAAGTCACCCCCAACCCAATAAAAGAGAGCCTAAAACACTCACCAGATCAAATCGTTTAGCAAATTCAAGTTCATCTTCATTCCTCAGCATTTCAAAGAAATCTAAATGCCTATTATTAAAACAGAATACATGGATATAATTAAACACTTCTGGTGTCTTTATTATTAAATATCATTTATGCATAGTACTAATTATTCTTGATGATAAAAAGAACCATTCCTTTCCCAGACTGTCCTAGATTCCCCTAGATCACCATTAAAAAAGGGCCGTAAGCAGCAGAGTTATTTATATAACTTTAAAAATGTGCATGTTGACATTTCTGTGAAATTGAAGAACTTATTTGCTATACTTAGTATATATTTTCCTGTAATAACATTTGGTCTGTAGACAAAAAAGTATTTTTAATGTCATCAGCCATTTCAGACTGGGAAGACTCGGAGGAGGACACTCAGAGCAAAGTAATTACCGTGTCCTTAAATAAGATTAAAGGACAGGAGACAAAATCCATCCCCACAACTCATACTTTATGTCATATATATTTATATTTATTTAACCTTCTGAGATTTACCGACCACGCTTTCATATCAAATACTTGAGCTATAGGCTTGATTATCCTTTTACAGCAAACATATTCTTTAATTAACACCCCCCTTCTCCCCAGGTTGCCCTTTGTCTGTGATCAGCTGCTGTGATCCCTTTGGCCAAAAAGGAAGAGTACAGGAAAGCACACTCGCTGGACAGCTGGAACCTGAACGCCAGGTTCCTCAAAGCACTTTAGCTAGAGTCAAGTGATCAGGAACAGCTAGAATTCTAGAGCAGCAGGTGCTTCACCTTTTTAGGCTGCTCTTCTACAATGTTTGCTGGGGTTGGAAAATTAGAATGGGACAGGGATTCAAAGAAAATATGTCTGCATTAATGTTTTAACAGCGCTCCTTACAAATACTGCAGTAGAGAATAAAAAATTCCAAAAGATTAAATAGTAATGAGATAAAATGAGCTCAAATGGGCTTTTCCATCTTCAGTTTTGCTCTTTTTAAAAAAAAAATAGGTATAAGCCACTCCCATTCAGTTTTTGATAATGATACCAGGTGTAGCAGCGCTCAGATGTTTGGCATGTTTTTTGCACGACAGCCCTTTGACTTAAATGAGCTGCCTGTCCTGAGCCAAAGAAGCTCAAGTACCAATTTTGCCACTGAGCCAAGCATGTTTGGCAATGCGTGGAAAACGCCAAACAGAATGTGCGACTGCTACCCAGGGTTGCAGTGCCATTAGGAAGTAATGGCACCGTAAGCGTGATGCACATTTCCAGAAACATAGGCAGAAACGAGTGTTTCTGCCCAGGTTTCTAAGTCGCTCAGGTGTGAATGCATCCAAAAAGCAGCTCTAAGTGGTCATAACCGCTTAGCTGTTTGGTGGGTCTCTTTGCTAATTTAATGAGCACAGATGCTACTACTCTAGTCAGTGACCAGATAAGTTTTCCACCTAATAGGTAAAGAAGAACTCTAATCAAATGGAAATGCCATTATGCCAGAATCTATTAAAAAAAAAAAAAGGGGGAAAAAAACCTACAGTCACCCAAAGTATCTGAATACATTAGCAACAATGGCAGCCTCCCTAACCTATTTGAAGCTGGAAAAGGACATGTTCTCCCTATGCTTGTGTGGGTTTCTTCCGTGTACACCCGGTTCCTCCAACACTCCAAAGACATACTAGTATTACCTCGTTTCCACTGAGCAGATCGGTTCGGTCGGTACAGTTTGGAAGGCCTAGAATGGTCCGGCCTATTCAGGTGAGCGTTTCCACTGCAAGTTGGACCGCCAGGGGCCATACGTGGGTTTAGAAGAAATGCCTAGCATGGCGTCACACGTCCGCCAATCAGTGGAATGTATCGTAGCTCCGCCCTAACCGAACCGTACCATTTTCTATGGCCCCACATCTGAAGCAGGACCCAGAATGGTGCCGTTCGGTTGTATGGGCCGGTTTCATAATGGAAACACTCAAAATAGTGTACCATACCAAACCAAACCGCTCAGTGGAAACGAGGCATATGTTAATCATCTCCTGCCTAAAATTGCCTTAATGTGATATTGTAACGAGTGCACCCAAAATGGCTGTTTCATCATCTGCCCCAACAACAGATAAAGCGCTTTGAGTCCCCAGGGAGAAAAGCACTATAAAAATATTATTTATTTTGAAGGGCAAGGTGCCCATTGACAGGGCAGCATAGAATACAATACAAAGCTAGCACGTTAAATAAACCTAACTAATCTGTTTCAATTACTCCGGTTAAAAGCAGTAGTATTGGTTTCATACATTTGCAAATACACATTGAAGCCAGAGTGCTGTATCAAAGGACCTCAGATAAGTGTGATCCCTAAATCGAAACGGAGTTCCAAACTATGAGACATACAGAATATAGCAATGCACAGAGAAAAGGAGGCGGCCCCATTCTCAAAGGTACAGCAACACACCAGAAGCCCAGACACTGCAGAGACAGCTAAAGACTTCCAGTCTGCACCAAATCCAATAAAGCAACCATTGCAGCCGCTCTAATCTGTTTAAAACCAGCAAAAAAGGGAAGGGGGCACATGCCAGGGCAATGTACAAAACTATACAATTACCTGTCAAGTGTTGAATTGTCATGTTCACGGAGTTTATCAATTACTGGCTGAATCCCCAACATTAGAAATTCGTATCTAAGGTGAAGTCGGAAATCCAGGCTTTCCTTGAATATAAACACAAGTTTTGGCTCAGACATAGATCTGCTATTTCTAAATCAACTATTTTATTAATAAAAACAAACCTTTAACCATTTTTCTAGCAATGGGTGGAGAGTAAATATGTGAATTTCCGACACTTTCAAAAATGAATAGTCTGTGCCTAAAGGGCAGGGGTTGACAGCCACTTAAAAGGCTGTCTAAGATCCACCTGCAACGGGGCTGCATTTGCCAGTTTTGCTAAGAACAGTGCAAAATATCTCAATAGGACACAGTCCTGCAGATATGAACTGCACCGAGATCTGCAAAACGGTAAGCACAGAGGGCTACTGCAAGCAGTGGATGGGCTGCTTTTGCCATACATAGTAAAGCCTGAGGAAGGCAAACCACTGTTGGCCTCATAAATGGACATTGCACCTGCCTTAACTCTCCCATTACCACATCCTAAAAACAACATGTGGAGGAATTAGGTGTAATAAAGAGTCCTGGCATTGCAGCACAATGACATCTTCACATGCAGAAAGAAGTGTCCTCTGCCAGTAGAAGTGTACATTTATACCTCTGTATTTATTTATTTTAATTTTATTTTTTAATACAAAATCATAGCAGCCAATTAGCACCAAGCACATCTACCATCTCCCTAGCACAATAATTATTAAGAAAGAAAATACTTACCACACCTGCTCCTTGGCTCAGAACTGCATTAATGAAGGACATGATGGCAGTCTTAAGGCTCACTTCATCACGGTACCTTCCTGTACTCCGGTCCAAATCATTAATCAGGGTCTAAAAAGTGTCAGAATTAAAAATGGTTATTATAAAAGTCAAAATAACACGGTTTAGAAAAACCTAAGAATAGCCATAAATGCATTTTTTTATTGTTATTTACCTACTTATTTACTTCCCTTTATAACACAAAAATTATTGCAAGTACGATATATTTCTCAATTGTTCCCTACGACTTTGATGGTTTCAGTTAGATCGTTTATTGATCACTGGATATAGTCTTACTCTAGTAGACCTACAAAAGACACATACACACACACACACACACACACACACACACACACATATATATATATATATACATATTATATATATATATATATATATATATATATATATATATACACACACATACATACATACACACACATACATACATACATACACACACACATTTTTCATTCATTTAAATCTTTTTTTCTTCTTTTGTATTATTAAAAGCTAGAAATAACTGTTAACACCGAAAAAAATCGTTTTGACAGAACATTTCAGTTGATGAGTTGAAGGCAGTTGTTTCGGTATCTTACATAAGACTGGTTTTAAGATTATTATAATTGTAGTTAATTTGCATCAAATATCATACTGTGAGCATCCAACCATTATTCAAAACCAACAATTTTTAACAATGCAAAAGGAAAACAAAAAAAAAAAAAAAAGTAAAGAAAAACTATAATGGAAAGCAACTTGCTTATGCTTTCTAACTTGCACAAAAAAAAATTACAGCTGGAACCTGAGCAACCATTCCAATTGCCGTGATTTCAGTATATATAAATCAGCTTAAGCAATTTCTACATGGAGCAAGTTTTTTGACAAACAGTTTACTTATTATAGGAACATAATTATGATCAATGAACTAAATTCATTATTCATAATTACTGCCTGCAAAGGGCAAAAATGTGTTTTACATTTTGTTTTATGTAGCATCTAATTAGTGGTCAGTGCTCATTATATAAATTACAATGTGTTTCATGACACATATGCCTATAAAAAGCCATAAGTGCAAATGTAATATTTCATGCAAAACCATATAAAATAAGAATTAAAATAAAAGCCATAAGTGTAAATTGCAGGGTACTGGTTGCTGACACACAGTACATTCTGTGCTACATACATTCTGCTATTGGCCAAATTTAGTGTAAACGTTCAAAGTGTTAATCCAAAGAAAATCAGGTGCAAAACTTTGGAGAATTCAATAATCTAATCTAATTAAATCTATTCTAATAATCTAATCTAATCAAATCAATTAATCTAAGGAATTATTTACTATATTATTCAATAGAGTGTTTTGCATCTTTAAAGTACGGAAATTTTTATAAACACTTATTACATGTCATCAAGTCACCCAATGAATTAATCAATGCAAAAATGCCCTAGGTAGGCAAGGAAAATATTTTGTTGTATGAAATTTCTTTATTCATTTTAGGACAACATTTAATTTTATTTTTCCAGGAAAGTTTTAAAATTCCCAATTAGTAAGGTAAACATGAAACACCATGTAAGACAATTTCTTATGTACTACTCGAACAGACCTGGTATCTGTATAAGCTTAGTGAGGAGGAAATGGGCAACAAGTTAAATGGCAGTACTAAGCTTTATTAGAAAGTCCAGCATTCTCCACAAAGTAAACAATAAAAAAAAGAAACTATACTGATTTATTTTTTTTATACATAATTAAACTGATGTTTTATCATTAATAAAACATCTTTATTTTACAAATAAAACATTTAACACAATGGCAGCCCATGACAATGGTTTCTCAGATCAGTATTTTCTAAAGCTGGCAAAGCAAAAGCTCCAAGCTGCCACATGTTTGTCTTCCTGAGCCCTCCAAGGCTATGCATTGCATTTTATCAGCCAACAACTTATAATGAAAACCTGAGATCATCAGAAGGGCTCATTATTACAGAGGTTTTATTTTTAATATATGGGGAAATCCAAACAACCGCTCCTTTATCTCCAGGACGTACAGAACATACCTTAAGGAATCACCATAAGACACCATGCACTGAATCAGATCATAAAACTGCTGTAAGACTCAAGAGGGGGAATGGCAGCTGGTGGAATACGTTACATGTTCCACCCTAAATACGGGTGGAACATGTAACATGTTCCAAAAAGGCAAATTTATCCTCTAATATATCCAGCCCCTTTGGGTGACCCTTTAACTGGGTCTTAATGTGGGAAGATGGGGTGGACTAATCGATCACGTGATTACTGTGATTGGCCATTACAGTGGTCACATGATCAGAACTCAATCCCACTGGCTCCCGATCACAAACAGATATTGGTCTGTGAGAGCTCGGCCAATGTGCAGCGTTAAAGTATTATAACTATTAAACCAAAAATGTAATATATTGCAGCTTGAACTTATAGGCTTTTTTTCCCCTTAGTTTTCATCTAGTGAACTGGAAAGTAATACCACCTGTATTAAAAGGTGCCCTCACTCTAGATGAAGGAGCACATGGCAATCTTTGGACAGCAGCATTGTCAGTCTGAGGGGTGAAAAGTGTTAGCTGTACTAGCAAATTTAGATACACTTACAAACTGAAGCTAAATTCCAGCTCACATTGCAGTTACACTAGCAGTTAGAACAGTTTTTTTTTCTTTTGGGATAAAGGTTCTACATTAATAAATAATAGTGGGTTATTGTAAGCACCTCTGTCAGTGGTAAATGGTTTGTCCCAACACTATAAACTGATACATTTGCAGGAGAGCTTGTTCTGGTGAAAAATAACAGACTTGCTGGCCAGATCACCAGATGAAAGAAAGCTTAAAAAAGGAAATCAAATGCAGCCATTACATTTAGGAATTGGTAAGCTGCAATATAATATTTTGCTTTTGGGTTTAATATCGCTTTAAGGCCCCACCCCCCGCCACTGCACATATGCATAATGTGGTCAGCAATATGTTAATGTAGATTCTAGGTCATCTTTTAATTGCAGTTAAAGACTTGTAGCCAACCACTGTGCATGCACTTCTGTTCTACAAAAAAAAAAAAATCTATATATGATGTGGAGGGGAGAGTTGCATGGTCCATACTCAAACATTTTAGGAGTTTTCCATTTTCCTTTGATTCACATACATAATGTAAACAATCAACGCGATGACTTTTTGAGTACATTTTTTTGCCTCGGTATTGCCAATTACTTCTACTAGACATACTGACTGAAGTACACAACTCATTCAATCAGTATGTCGGTTCATAGATCATCCACAAGGCAACCTAGACAGGAGTCTAGGGTCTGTTGGATGTCTAGGGGCTCAGCTACAACCACCATGCCCTTGAAGCATACTAGGAGGCCAGCAAATGTGTTGACACCGTACAAGTTATTATTCACGTCAAAAAGAATGCTGCTCTTTTAAATGAACATTACTTTGTCATACCTGGAAGCGCGTTCTCTCGCTGGCATATTTCTGGTAGTGCAGCATGGCTTCTAGAACTTTCTTGTGTCCTCCAGGGACTAAGCAGACAGCACCCATAATTTCCAACACAGCCACCTTAGTTTTGATGTTCTCAGTTGCCAGACTCTGAGCAATCACATTAATGCTCTCCGAATGGGCCAAGACATGAGCCCGCCCCTGAGAGTTGTTCATCAGCGCCTTTATGCAGCCGATGAGAGAGGTATGTATTTGGGACTCTGCTATTTCATAGTCCATGCTTTTAAGGAAGTTCAAAATGCATGTTAAACCATCCATCTCAATAAATCTGGTGACAAACCTGAAAAAAAGAAAAGTGAGGTAAAGCAACAAAAAATGTCAATGACTACAAGAGACAAGTTGGAAAAGCATGTCAATGTAAACGGCTTGTGCAACAATATTGAAAGAAAGTGCATTTTTAGAACACGTTAGTTCATTTGATACACAAAAAATACATGGGGTCCATTGTTTTGTTTGAGAAGTGCAAGAAGCTTGGTTGTTATGCTGCAGTGGCCCTCAAAACCTTCATAGCCGATAACCCATAATTATGCAGATCAGGAAAATAAGAAATATATAAGAAGTCCTTTTCTGCATGCTTTTTCCAGGTAAGTTATTCAAATAACTGAAGCAAGAGGGCCAGTGCGATAGCCAAGCAGAGAGTATTTTTTACCAGAGGACACTGGTAGCAGATTTCCAGTCTCATGACAAGGTACCTGTAGAGTAAACCAGTGAGCAAATTCAGAGCAAAAGCAACAGGTTTGTTTTGATTCCCTAAATGCCCTGAGCATATTTTTACTTTTTTTTATAAAACTGACAATTTTTATTGATTTTCAAAAATATTTCAACATTAAATATAAGAGGACACGCATTATTGTAGAAAGAATATATCTGGCAGGTAGTCAACATATATTTTGGCCAGTGGGAAAATTTGGTAAAGACATGCAAAGCATACATCCAGTGACAACATGGGGAATTATCAGATTAGTTAAGTAGGATTCAGAATTTTTGTAGTACAACAGAGTCTAACCTGCAGGAGTGCGTGTGAACTTATGGAGGAGAAGAACATAGTGAGAAGGATAGGGAGCGTCAGAGAAAGGGGGGGGACGGGGACGGGAAAGTAGTGAGGGGGAGAGGATAAGAGGACAACCACCCACTCTAGGAGCTCCGCACCACCTGAGGGGGGGGGGGGGGGGGGGGGACACCAGCCATGAGTGCAAGAAACCTCTGCAAAGTCAAGGTTCACAGGATATCAGGTTGTAGGGATCTCCAACATATCAAGATTATCATTTAGGGAGGCTGTCCGGTACTCCATTCTTTTAACGTCTCTGATCCTGGAGTGCAGTTCAAACAGTGAGGGGGGGTTCCCTCTCTTTCCATTTCAGAGCCACCAAACACCTCACTGCTGTTAGCACTTGGGCTAAAAGCTTTTTAGACAATTTAGAGAAAGGGGGGTGGGCAGCCCAGGAGGAAAGTTTTCGGGTTGAAGGGCACCCTGGTACCAAAGATGGATTGGAGTAAAGAGTGTAACGTCTGCCAATAAGGGATGATTAGAGGGCAGGTCCAGTAGGTATGATATAGTGTCCCCCTATCTTTACAACAGCGCCAGCAGCGGGGGTCGGCAGAGGGGTATATGGAGTGGAGCAGGTCAGGGGTTTGGTACCAATGAAATAAGATCTTATATTGATTTTCTTTATAGAGCGTACAGATGGAGTTCTTAGAGGCCTGTGACCATATGAGCTGCCACATATTCAGGGGTATATCCTCACCCAGGGCCTGCTCCCACTTACGCATATAGGCATTTCGCGGTCCAGTTGGCGACAAAAATCATACCTTTAGGGGATGAGCCCTCTAGACATATTTTTTCAAATTCGGATAGGGGAGAGAATTGAAGGTTCGTTACCAAAGATTACGCATAATGGCGTATTTGTAAGTAGCTAAAAAAAGCCTTTCTGGGCAAATCAAAGGCATCTTGCAGATCCTGAAAGGATCGCAAGGTTCTGGTTCTGATATTTTTAATCTGCTGTCCAGCCGTTCTGTTTAGTGATGGGAGCATGTAGACATGTGTGTTGCTTCTAGTTATGTAGGAGCATGAGACAGCTTAATGCCAATTATTACTGTCAAAGTCTATAGCCCTGTGTAAGCTACTACTCCAGAGACACATAACTTTGTCATCTGTTGCCACGTTCCTTTCTTGCCTGTTATTTGAATGGGGCCATCAAGGTCCCAACCTGCCTAAATGTCCCTTTATGCGTATTTTAAGTTCATATGCCGCTTTCTAGGAGCACTGGGGTCAGTCATTGCGCAGTTTAAGTAAATAAGGGAACTGCAGATCCTCTTTGAGGTGCACACCAAGCTTCCTCACAAGCGTCTGGCAGATATTATAAGGGATGTCCTTTGCTAAAGAGGCTCTTCTTTCCTTAAGACATTGAGTTTTATAAGTGCACTTTGTGACCCTATAAGATTCCTTCACTCTCTGTCCCTGTGTCTCTAGAGCAGAAATCTCCAAACTACGGCCTTCCGGCTGTTGCGGAACTACACGTCCCACGAGGCATTGTAAAACACTGACATTTACAGACATGACTAGGCATGAAGGGAATTGTAGTTCCTGAACAACTGGAGGGACATAGTTTGGAGACACCTGCTGTAGAGAAAGAAACTGGACATCATGATCCCCTAATCACTTCCTCTCCTCCTCCGCTTCACCACCATCGGACAAATGAAAGGGAAATCAACCCAATAAAAAGGCATAAGTAGCACTAAAAATAGATAAAAGTTATGATCCTTTTGCTCTTTATTCAAAACAGATCACCAAAATATTTTGGGCTGGAGTTGAAGTTTAAACATGATATTTTATAACACAAAAAAAGCATCTCAGGAAAACTTTTGCGGGATGAATGTACTAAATCCTAACAGCTCACCCCCCCCCATTCTAGCAGCTATATTTTATCCGGGTCCAAGGCTTTTGGTCCTTGCAACACTGTAATGTGCTATGTATCCTCCATTCACCCTACAGAAAAAGCCTCAACCTGCAGGTTGAATTGAGACAATTTTCCCATTAGGACCTGTGGAGAGAGACTAGGCTTCACATTGGCAGCACTAAATAGCCTCACCAACCAGAACGCTGCCCTGTGTAGGTCACAGCCACACGATCTGGTGGCCGACTGATCTAAGATATGGGGGTAGGGGGTAGGAATATAACAAGCAGGGTAAATGAGGGCTGCTAGGATTTACTTGTTTCCAAGGAATATTCTCCTTTAATGACAAACCATTTATAAGCCAGTACAAACAATTCATAAATATTTGAAAAGCGCTCACCTCATGGGTTTCGTCCTCAGTGCAGTTTTTAGGCTCTCTATGGTTTTGTTTCTTTCATACTCATCTTCCTTCTCCATTGCCAGCAACGTTCTCCTCTGCAACATGGGAATAAAGGAGGTTAATTGTGTGTTCATTAACACTAACTTTTTAAATAGCAAGTAGTATAATGCACACTGGGGATCAGATGAAGTGGTGCCAAGATTTTAGAGTCAAAATTAATCTATTAAAAGTAAAAACAGCAGCAACATTACTGGCAATATTTAAAGCAACAGTTAAATTACATTATATGACTCGGACATGAATGACCATAGTCTGTGAATAGATCATGTGTTTGTGAGACTTGAGCCACCGGGTTCTGCATGCAGGCAGCCGGTGTAAGAGTATTGCGATACACAGCCACCCATCCATATTTGACAGACATGGGGATGTGGGTGAGCGGCACCCTAAATGCAGACAGCGTGCGTCCAGGGCTGCTCACCTGCAAGCCAGTCAAATTGGGATGAGTGGCCGTGTCTGTGCAGCTGCTGTGTCCCCATTGGCTGCCTGCATGCAGCACCTGGCAGCTCAAGCCACACGACCCATTCACAGACTACAGGCCTCAGCACCCACGTGAAACAGGCTACAAAGAAAAACTCGTCCACGTGACATCATGGATCTGCGTTACATTAGAGACAAATTGTATGTTGGAACCTGCCCGCGTGTTATTATTCACTCATCTATGTGGCATATAATTACATTGTGATACACCATTATTACATCAGAGATCCTAAAGAAAAGTTGCCTCGGATTGTGCATATTTCGTAAAGGTTCACCTCAATACTATATGTAAGCTACATGTGTATAATATACTGTAACGTGATTACTACATTTGTTCTCCCTTTACCTTGCAATAAAATAAGATTGAAAAGAAAGAAAAACTCGTTTTTACTTTTGATCCCCATTTGTCTTGCTTTTTTGGAATAAAGAATGAGATTATTCTTTCAAGGCCTGCTGACCATCCATCAATGCATAGCCTTTCTTCAGAATCCTCCCAGTCCTGTGCCTTGTCCCAAGCATGCATGGCCAGGGACTTCCATGTAAAGCCAGCACATAGCTCCACAGCTCCTGTGTCTACTTATGGGCTTTCTACTAAAATTATTTTTTTCAAATACCTTATGTAAATCTAACTGAAACAAACATTCAATACAGATGCTCACTTTTTTTTTTTACTCTAATTGAAAACACATACTGCTTCTGAGCTAGAACAGAGCAGGAGGCGTCCGATTCATCTGTGATTTTTATAAATAGAAGAGCAGAAGATTCACGGTATAGTAGTAAATTACTTGGCAGAAATGGTGGAGAAAAACCTTCACTGTGCCACCTTTAGGCTATTATATTAATATGCATTATTTACCACACTAGAAGGAAAAAAAACATTTTTGATATCATTAAGAAATATTTTTTCTATGAAAAAAAGTAGAAAATGCAATGCATTTTGCATGACCAAAATAAGAATTGTAAAAACATTCATCACCCTGATTTACATGAATGTTTATTTTACAGGCAAAAAGCTCACTTCACAATCTACTGTACAACCCATATTTTCTAAATGTCCTTGAAAAGGCTTCTTCACTTCTCCCACCAAGATGATATATGATGCTTAGTTCCTATAAAGACACCACAGTTTATGCTGCTAATATGGCATGAAACACAATGTCATCTCAGATTATTAAAGACTAGGCTGAACGGGATCTGAGACCAGGAACAGATGGCAGAGAAATATCGTGGGACTTGTTCAGGAATGGTGACCACACTCGCTGCAGTAATTAAGCTCCGAATCACTTCAGACTCTCTCAATGTATGTATGAACATACGTACATACATCGTCATTTAAACTCAAAGGACTTGACCAGAGTGGAAAGAGACAAACGTTTTAATGAGTGATATTTTGTTGGACCCTTCTTGAAAATATATTTAAAGAAATACAGAATTCAATATTATAAAATCAGTCATAAGTCCTTATTCAATATATTTTTTTTTATAAAGCAAAAGCAGAAAATGTGTAAATTGGTGGAAAAATTAACAAAGTCAATCTGTATCTGCAGATTCAGCCAACATTATTGCTTTAAATCAAATTTCCTTTTAAATCAGTTGCAGTAATAAGAAGCTACTTGTTTTTTGTGAAGGGAAGGAGGCCATGAGCCAAGGGTTAACAATTGTATCTAAAGTCAGTCCTTAGATGCAGTGGCTGCATTAGATTTCTTTTCCTCTATATTTTCACCCGCCGACCCTGCCAAAAAATGTTCCTATGCTAGGGTAACACTCATTAATTGTACTGTACCTATGGGAGTAGCAGTACCACCCCCTTTTCTCATATCGATTACATAGGAAGGCATTCTGTAGTACAGAGGTGAATAACACTGCTAGAGATTACAAGGTACAGTAGTATACAGGAATTTACCAACTCACTGGGTTTCAGGAAGGTTCTGCATGATGCCAGGATCTCAGCCCAAAACAACCACATTTTTTGGGTCAAATAAGAAGTATGGGAATGTTTTTTTATTTTACAATTATACTTACCTAGGTGAATGCAGCATCGTTCCCATACTGCATCTGTCCCCCGCTGACTCGAAGACTGAGAACTGAGTGATCAAACACCGCTGATCACTCGGTTCTCGGAGCTCTCAGAGCTGATGACTGTCAGTCATTGGCTCTCTGCTCTGCCTCCCCATGCTCAATGGACCACTGGGCTGTGGAGGGAGCGGGCGGCTCAGGCTCTCAGTGGCTCACCGAGAGGCTGAGTTGGGTGCCGGTCCAGGCATGTGGGCGGATCCAGACCATATGACACGTGCCATCTCCTGCATTTCCCACCAAAAGATGAATGGGTTGGAAGCAGCCGAGAGAGCCCAGCCCTGTGCAGCGTCCCAGGAACCTGGAGGAAGCAAGAGCCTTGCCCCCCCCCCGTCCTCACTTCCGGGACCAAGCGTGTGGCCCCTTGCAAGTCCAATGGACTGTGGGTCCACCTGGAGAGCGCGGAGGGAATATGCACGGTCATTGTGATCTTTGAATACGAATGCTTTTAACAATCAGGTTTGTGCAATGCATCCCCACCCTATCATCCACTTAATTAATCTAAATCCCCCTGAAGAAGACCAGAATGGGTCGAAATGCATTGAGGTATTCATGTGGATAAAATGTTATTAATGTTGTAAATGTAATTGTCAAACTATGTTCTCCTGGGGGCATTCTTACCATGAGTGATGTTATGTGTTGTTTGTTTACCTGATCCAGAGGTTGTAATTTTTAATAAATTTATCGCACATTAGAATTGAATTTTTATTTTTGATTTATATTTATTTTTATAATAATAACAATGTTTTGCTGCTAAAAAAAACCCCTGGGGAAACTTTCCATTAATTTTTATATGGTCTCGCTCTTTCCTGAGCCTGGACCGGTTCTGTGACGTCAGCCGACAGTGGGCTTCAAGCCTGCTGTCTGCTGAAAATGGGTCACAGGAGTGCAGAACAAACTGCACTTCTATGATTCACAGGAGAAAGTACAGCCAAATAAGCATTGACTGTATTTCTCCTTTAAAGTGAAGGCTCATACAGTAAAGAATTTTGCCTATATTGCTGCAAAAAAGTTTTATTTGTAAAGCTTTATTTTAAACAAATCAAATCCTGAATGACAATAGGTAGACAATTAAACATTTTTAAACGCCCATTACCATCTAAAAAAAAAAAAAAAAAAAATACTTGGATGTCAGGATGTTATGCACCATTTTGGTACGGTCAGCCAGTTATAGAAGAATTTAAAAAAAAAAAAAAAGACGATTCCACAAAAGGCAAAAAGAGAAATACAGTAAAACCTTGGATTGCAAGCATAATTCGTTCCGGAAGCTTGTAATCTACAGCACTCTTACAGCAAAGCAAATTTCCCAAGAAATGATGGAATCTCCGATGATTCACAGGTCCTTCAGTTTATAGTCTATATAAAAAGATTATAGTAATGTAATAGGTTGTGTAACCATAAAATGTCCATCCACAAATAGCCTCCACAAGGGGATTAGAAGCAAAATACAGCAGGAGCTACAGAGTATAAAAAGAGAAGAGAGGCGCCTCTAAGTGTAGCAATATGATTACATTTAATACCGGGCCTATTCTGGCACTCCTCTCCTACATGTAAAAATAATAATGTTTTGCTAGAAAATTGCTCAGAACCCCCAAACATTATATATATTTTTTTTTTAGCAGACACCGTAGGGAATAAAATAGCGGTCATTGCAACTTTTTATCTCGCACGGTATTTGCGCAATAATTTTTCAAAATCCTTTTTAAAAAAAAAAAAAAAAATCAGTTTCATGAATTAAAAAATAACAAAACCGTAACGTTAGCTCAATTTTGTTGTATAATGTGAAAGATAATGTTACGCCGAGTAAATAGGTAAATAGACCCAACATGTCTTGCTTTAAAATTGCGCACACTCATGGAATGGCGCCAAACATCGGTACCTAAAAATCTCCATAGGTTTTAAAAATTTTTACAGGTTACCAGTTTAGAGTTACAGAGGAGGTTTAGTGCTAGAATTGTTGCTCTCGCTCTAACGCACACGGCGATACCTCACATGTGTGGTTGGAACGGCGTTTACACATGTGTGTTCGCTTCTGAGCACGAGCTACCGGGGATAGGGGCATTTTAAATTTTTTTTTTTACTTTAATTTTTACACTTTTTTTTTACATTTGATTTTTTTTTAATCACTTTTATTCCTATTACAAAGAATGTAAACATCCCTTGTAATAGGAATCTATCATGACAGGTCCTCTTTATGGAGAGATGCGGGGTCAATAAGTCCCCACATCTCTCCTCCAGGCTGTAAAGCATGAGATCAGGAAAAAAAAAATTCACCGATCTCATGCTGACAGCCGCGATCACGGCTTTGTTTACATGTGACGTTAAGACATCACGCCCGGGCCTCCGACAGTCAGAGATGACTGGTGACCATCTGGTCGCCGGAAATCTCTATGGTTGTCATCCGGCAGCGTCCGATTCTTTCTCCGGGCACCCGATGGCATGGGAGAGCCCTGAGAAGCACCGGATGGTGGCAGGTGGGGGGAAATCCCCTCCCGTCAATTATAAGACCGATCAAGCTGTGGAACTGCCGCTATGATCGTTCTTATCCTGCACAGAATAGCCGCCTGCAAATAATGATATCTGAATGATGCCTGTCACTGCAGGCATTATTCAGATATCCCCGCACAAAGTCAAGGACCTCATATGAAGGCGTGCGGTATTGAAGTGGTTGAAAGAGGCACATCTAGGTATGCAGGCATCCGGGGCAAAGCTGTCCACATAGACCGTCCTCGCTACCGCCGGCTCTCAGCGCTGTCAGTCTGCAATCGTGACCGGGAAGACTACCCTGCAGTAGAACGATCTGAAAGGCGGGCATGAAGCACAGCGTGGAAGGGGCGACGTTGATGGCGGTGAGGAGGATGGTCTATGTGTGAACATCTTTACCCTGGATGCCTGCATACTTAGATGTGCCTGTTTTAATCATCAACCATGTGAGTTGCTAAATGTTGTACCTTCATTACATGTAACCATATTGCTACACTTAGAGGCGCCTCTCTTCTCTTTTATACTCAGTTGTGACATGAAGCTACTTGTATATCATGACGTTGTAAAAGTGAAAAAACCTTGCGCTATGGAATACCAAAATGTGCTTAATAGTGAAATTTAGAAAATTAACCACTTGGTGCCCGCCATATGGCAGAATGACGGCGGCAAAGTGGTTTTAATATCCTGACTGGGCGTCATATGACATCCGCAGAATATTGAGCCCCTGCGCGCCCCCGGGAACTCGCATCACGGCGATCGTTGTTGTGGTGTGTCAGTCTGACACCCCGCAACACCGATCTAGGTAGTCTCTGACGGAGACTCTTTACCACGTGATCAGCAGTGTCCAATCACGGCTGATCAAGATGTAAATAGGAAGAGCTGGTGATCGGCTTTTCCTCACTCGCGTCTGACAGACGCGAGTAGAGGGGAGCCAATCTGCTGCTCTCCTGACAGGGGGGGGTCTGTGCTGATTGTTTATCAGCACAGCCCCCCCTCGGATCCCACCCAGGACCACCAGGGAAACCGCCCAGGACCACCAGGTATGCCCCCTAGACCACCAGGGAAATACTAATCTGTGCCTAGGCAGCTGCCAATTAATGCCCAGGCAGCTGCCAATCAGTGCCCACTCACAATGCCTACCACTGCCAGTGCCACCAGGGATGCCTATCAGTGCCGCGTATCAGTGCCCAGCAGTGCTGCCTATCAGTGCCCATCAGTGCCACCCATAAGAACCCATCTTTGCAGCCTTTCAGTGCCCAGTGTCGCCTATCAGTGCCCACCAGTGCCACCCATGAGTGCCCATCATTGCCGCCTATCAATGCCTATCAGTACTGCATATCAACCACCCATCAGTGCCGCCTACCAGTGCCCATCACTGCCACATATCAGAGCCCATCGTCAGTGCCCGCTCATTGGTGCCACCTTATCAGTGCCTGTCAGTGCCGCCTTATCAGTGCCCATCAGTGAAAGAGAAAACTTACTTATTTACAAAAAATTTTAACAGAAACAAAAGCAAAACTTTTATTTTTTTCAAAATTTTTGGTCTTTTTTTATTTGTTTAGCAAAAAATAAAAACCGCAGGTGATCAAATACCACCAAAAGAAAGCTCTATTTGTGGGAACAAAATGATAAAAATTTAGTTTGAGTACAGTATTGTATGACCGCGCAATTGTCATTCAAACTGCGACAGCGCTGAAAGCTGAAAATTGGTCTGGGCAGGAAGGTGTATAAGTGCCCTGTATTGAAGTGGTTAAGCTGCTCCCCTCAAAGTGCATGAGTGCTGTCTTTGTAAGATTTGGGGTGTGTAGTGGTAGGGGGCGCTGTATATGTTTAATTACAACAATCCTTATACTTACACAGTTTAAAGTGCATAGTGCTAATTATTAATATAATATACAAGTCATAAATCCTGACAATCCAGTGCTGAAATTAAGGACAGTGATTCAAATTATTGCGTCAAAAATAAAGTCCATAAATCTTTTTTGGTGCAACTTAAAACCATCACCAGTAATAGACTTCATGTAGATCACCCAGGGGATGTGAGTAAATCGCCTACTCGCTAGACCTAAGGTGCCTTATCTGGTCACTGAGGAATAGACATGAATCGCCAGACAGATTGATACTGCAGCCACCCCACTTGCGCTGTTGTTGATCGGCGTGCGTTCCACTGCCATGATGAGATGAAACAAGAAGGTGCCGGGATGCTCCTCGACAATTGATTCGTCATACAACACCATCAGGAAGCGTCCACGCTTCCTGATGACGTTGTAAGACGAAACGTACGTTGAGGCGCATCCCGGTCATGTCACTTCTGGTTTCATCTCACCACGGCGGTGGAAAGCGCACTGATCAACAGCGCAAGCGGGGCGGCTGCAGTATCCATCTGTCTGGCGATTCATGTCTATATTCCTCAGTGACAGGATAAGGCACTTACCAATGTATGCAGCCATTTGGCTTTTGTTTTTATATATTTTTTAAATAAACTGTGTTACACTATGGTCCCGTTTTTATCTATTTTCTAAATGGGCTATCATGGTGGAGAAACGACAAGGTTCTCAATCACATCTCCTTTGGTACACCAGCAGGACCATCGATCCATGCCAACAGCTTAACCTGAACTTTGGTACTGGTGATGGTTTTAAGAAATGAAGTTGCACCAAAAATTATTTATGGACTTTATTTTTGACGCAATAATTTGAATCACCGTCATTAATTAATTTCGGCACTGGATTGCCAGGATTTATGAATTGTATATTATTAAGAATTAGCCCTATGCACTTTAAACTGTGTATGTATAAGGATTGTTATAATTAAACACATACAGCGCCCCCGCCACTACACACCCCAAAAAAATATATCAAGACATTGCTTGTATATCAAGTCAAAATTCATTTAAAAATTCTGCTGCTCTTGCAAAACGCTTTCGAACCAAGTTACTCTCAATCCAAGCTTCTACTGTACTTTATTTAAAATATTGAAACATTTTTATTTTTATATTATAAATGATAAGCAACACAACTTTCATGACAAAGAAAACGACGAAAGGGATCGATCATCATTTTAATGACCAATATCACAGTGTTTGTATCTTTGTTCTGAGAAAAAAAAATGATCTAATAAGTTTGTATTCATACATAGTGCAAGCAGCGCTTTCATCAACAAATCTAAAAAGGAAAAAAAAGAGGAAGAGAAAGCACTTGGGTTCTATTGTATTGCCAGAGCGGCCCCATGGTAATACGTGGGGACAGCTGTCAGCAGAGGTACAATACAGTCCTGTGCCCTGCAGGGATGGCTGCCCACTGATGTCATTTATTCCATCACGCCCTGCAACATTTAACAAAGGCAGCACAGAGGATGGAGACTTTAATCTCCCTAATACCCGACTGCTGAATGTATAGATGGCTGCTCACCCATTAGCCATGGAGAGATCAATACATTGCTAATCATGCATGCTGCATGGCAGGGACAGAAGTAGGACAAACTTCTTTTTTCTAGATAGAGACCCTGTCACCGACTTATAAAAATATACAACAAGCTGCTGCTCACCTGTGTTAGGTATCCATGTCTGCAAATGTGGTCAGCTCCAACACATGTATATGAGATAGATAGATAGATAGATAGATAGATAGATAGATAGATAGATAGATAGATAGATAGATAGATAGATAGATAGATAGATAGATAGATAGATAGATAGATAGATCTCTGATTGAAGTGGTTGTAAAGTCTTGTTTTAAAAAAACAAAAAAACAAATAGGTTATACTTACCTGCTCTGTTGCAGTGGTTTTGCACAGACCAGCCTGAGTCCTCCTTTTCTCGGGTCCCTCTTTGCTGCTCCTGGCCCCTCCCTCCTGTCGAGTGCCCTCACAACAAACAGCTTGCTATGGGGGCACCCGAGCCAAGTCGCAGCTCCCTGTGTCCATTCAAACATGGAGCCCTGACCTGGCCCTGCCCCCTCCCCTGATTGGCTAGCTGACTGATTGACAGCCACAGGAGCCATAGGCACCACTGCTATGTCTCAGCCAATCAGGAGGAGATTCCCAGATGGCTAAGACACTCGTGGACATCATTGGAGAGAGATGGGGCACAGGTAAGTATTAGGGGGTGCTGGGGAGGCTGCTACACGCAGAAGTTTTTTTTATCTTAATGCATAGAATGCATTTAGATAAAAAAAAACTTCTGCCTTTACAACTCCTTTAGGTCCACCTAGGGTCGATATGCGTGAGCCTGGAGGATTGTATGCTGTACCCCCTAAAGTAAAAAGTATCGTAAGAGCCACAGCTGGTGCCGGCTATATTTATTCACAGAAAAAAATAAAATATAGTAAATGCTTACTTACAGCGTTTTCCATTAAAAAAAATTTTTATTGGCTTGCAATGTGCTTCTTAATTTGCTAGAATTTTGACTAATACCAGAAGAAACAGTTCCCTTGCACAGCCCAATCCTCCTTGCACATCCTAGCCCTCTTCTCTTCTGGCAGTATCTCATTGCGGCCTGTGCTGGCCCAGCTGTTCTGTCCCTCCCTACATAACCTTTAATGTAGCTGCCAGGGGAGGAGTGAAGGGGAATATTATAGCGTGTTACTTATGTGACAGCTCTGAGACTGCTGACATCACATCCAAAACAACGTCGCCCATTAGAAATCGCTGAGCTTTTGGATATCTATACAAGGGAAACTTTTACAGGTAAATAACATGCTTAAAATACATTAAACACAAACATAATATTATAGTAGAATTGCAGCCTAAACCTAACTAGTCTTACAAATGCTCCCCCCTCTCTAACACCTATGCTGTCTTACCTGTGTAATTGAAAAGTTTACACTTGCCTATTTTCCACCTGCTCCATTCCAGTCACATGGTTTGAGTCTGCAAGTGGCAGCTGCAGGGGAGAGGAGGGAGTGCTGACAACAGATGGGCTATAGAAGCTTATGGGTGACACCACTGCTCCCAAGCACTGCCAGTCATTGTCAATCTCTCTCTCTCCTCTGGAGCCGCTGCTGCCTGGCACGGGGGATCTTATGACCAGCCTGTAGCTGGCCGAGAATAGGTACATATGCACTTTTTTTGTTTAACAAAGATTAGGCAACATAGGTAGCAGGAGTGGGAGGGGACATTTTTTTAAATAGTTTGTTTTAGGCAGGAATTCCACTTTAAAGTAGTTGTAAACCCTTACATATACACAGTGAAGTGACTGGCCTCAGGAGATACACAGGGATGAAACAAATCCTGCTACATAAGTTGTACCTGTTTATCTGCAGCACTAACTTCTCTAGCTCTGTTCATAGTGCTGAATTAGAAAGCTTGTCTGAGAGTTCCGAAAAAAAAAGGGGAGGAAAGCTGAAGGTACACTCCGCAGAGCTCAGTGAGGAGAGTTCTGAGAGCGGATTGGAGGAAAGAGACACACCCACCTCCACACAGCAAGCAGGAACAGAGCTTACAACCACTTTAAATATCATTCAGTTAGGGTTTAGCTATATTTTAAAGCTTGGTAGACACTATTCATTTTTTTTTTGTATGTTCAACCCAGCGGGTTACAGCACATACAGTATTCCTAGTATAAGGAATTCCTAGTATAAGGAAATGACCACCTAATGTCTATGAGTAGGATGTTACAGTTTTGCTTAGCAGGCATGAGATAAAATATGAATTGATCAAAAGCTGCCCTTTAGCAAATCACTAAGCAAGAAAAGATAGCAGAGCTGACTGTACTACTAGACAATTTGAAGAATAATCTAATAATTATACCACTTTAATTTTCTTATTTAACGAATTACAATTTTCTGTAACTCTTATCAGCTAAACGAAGCCAGCTGTGCAGGAAGCAACGCTCCCCTCCCACGCCGTCTTAGTGATAATACTACAAGATTTCCAGCATCGCAATCTCAGTAATCCCTTACTCCAATGTGCTTCTATTACTAGTCAGGGGTTTCATTATCTCGTGCCACCCAGGACATAGGATGAGCAATATAACCTCCACACTGAGTTCCTAAACTTACCGACCAAGTATGACATTTACATGCAAAGGAAGAATTAAGAAGTTGTTTTTTTTTTTTTGGATAGAGCAAGAAAGTAACTGAGCAAACTGGTGAATGGTTTTCCATCAGGTTAATTTCTTATTTTCCAAACATGAGTACTACCATCATTGGGACAGATAGTAAAGGAATCTTGCAAATCGTAACATTGGCAAATAATTTAAAACTGGTTCTAACATAGAGGTTTCTTTTAGTGGTATTGATCACCACTGGGTTTTTTATTTTTTGTGCTATAAACAAAACAAAAAGCATAGAATACATTTTGAAAAAAAAAATATTTTCTACTTTCTGTCATAAGACATATCCAATAAAAAAAAAATTAGAAAAAAAAATCTAATTTCTTCATGCATTTAGGCCAAAAAGTATTCTGCTACATGTCTTTGGTTAAAAATAGTCCCAATAAGTGTATATTGATTGGTTTCCGTGAAAGTTATAGTGTCTATATACTGGATTTTTTTTTAAAAATGTTAATACTAGTAAGGGCCGTGATCAGTGACTTATAGTGGGAGGGCAGACAATCTGACACTAACTGACATCTCCAGTGACAAATACAGTGATCATTGCTAATAATATACACTGACACTATACTAATGACACTGGCTGGGAAGGGGTTAACATCTGGGGCAGTGAAAGGGTTAAGAGTGTGTAACAAGGTTTACTATGTGTGCTGATTTTACTAAGGGATGTACCGGTTTTTATTCCCTGCACAAAAACCGGCACATTGCCGCTGTCAGAAGAGAGTTTTGTGTTGTTTACATACACAAAGCGCTCTCCTGTTACTCGCTCCAACGTTTGGCGGGTTCCAGCCATGAATCATTGACTGGGAACCACTGATCGGCATGTACTGGAGCCAGTGACCGCACAGCTGGGCGGGTGCTCCCTACCCGGTGTTCTGCCGAGAAAGTTCCGCTCGGAGGATAAAGGACCCCCCTGCGCAGTAGGATCCGGCGGAAATAGCCGAAGGAGAATAGCTGAAAATCAGCTGTACACGGCGCCTGTAAGAGGGCCCCTCACGGGCTCGCTTCGCTCGCCACGCTTCGGGCACGGCCTCGCTTCGCTCGGCTCTTTTTGATTCCCCCTCTAGGTCCACTTGGATGGTGGGGAAGGAACCTGGACCTAAGGCGCAGGCGCCGTGTACAGCTGATTGAAAAGTTTGAGCTTCGGCTATCTCCGGCGGCTGACAGTAGTTTGTACTGCAGAGGCGCTGCGCCTGCGCAGTACAGGGGGGGAACTTATCTGCCGAGGGAACTTTCTCGGCAAGACACCGGAAAGGGAACAATCACGTATAAACAAGAGATTCTGCGCAGCTGGCTCACACTGCAGCAGTAAATCTACAGTGCGTGGTTGGCAAGTATTGGGTAAGTCCCCTTATGCCACCAAAACAGCCCTGACCCATTGAGGCATGAACGTCAACAGATAACTGAAGGTATGCTGGAGAGCTTCACGATAAATCGTTATCGCAATTTTTTCCCCATTGCGATCTTGACAAAGTATTTCCAGATTCTTTCTATGCAGAGAATTCTCTCTGCTCTGCTAAAGCCGACAGCTGTCAAAAGAAAGGAAAAAAAAAATGTACAGTCTGCCAAGAATCACAACATTCTTTAGCAGTGGAACTTAAGTATCAACATTGTAACTATTTGTCCTTTAGATCTTTGGTGTGTAAATGAGGGAAGTTTAACCACTTAAACACTAAACCTTTTTTGACATTTGTTGGTTTCAAGTTAAAATCATTTTTTTTTTGCTAGAAAATTACTTAACAACCCCCTTCACTGGCTTGCCTTCTTCCCCTAGTGCATCCTGTGCCACCTCTTCCCCAGGTAAGTGAACACACGCACCTGGCCATTCACATGATGCAAAAGAAAACATGACTCATCAGACCAGGCCACCTTCTTCCATAGCTCCATGGTCCAGTTCTGATGGTCACATGCCCAATGTAGGTGCTTCTGGCTGTGGACACAAGTCATTATGAGCACCCTGACCAGTTTGTGGCTATGCAGCCTAACACACGACAAACTGCAATGCACTCCTAACTTTTTAAGCAATTTGAGCTACAGTAGCTCCTCTATTGGATCAGGCTACACAGGTTAGCCTTCACTCCCCATGTGCATCAATGAGCCTTGGCTGCCCATGACTTTATTGCAGATTTTCTCTTCTTTGGACCACAGATGGTAGGTCCCAACCATTGCAGACTGGAAACATCCCACAAGAGCTGCAGTTTTGGAGTTGCTCTGACCCAGTCACCCATTAAAGGATATTCATTGTCAAATCCAGATGATTATGGCTGATCACACAATCATCATAGCCACTATTGGTAGCAAATACCCCAGACCAAAATTTCCAGTGACTTGCTGAATATTTTTTAGCCATTCACCATTGTGTCTCCTGAGAATTTGCCATCACAAGGAGTGCTTAGCCAGTCTCCTCATAGATAATCGCCTACAGACTTCACCTATCCAAGTGTTCATATGAACAGCACATATTCTGTAAACAGAACGCCTGGTCACCATCAAGGCCACTCTTCCAACGAGTACTGCCAAGCCATCAGCACAGAGAAAGCACTGACATTACTTGAAGAGAATCTTCAGCTGTCTGCAGCACACTCCTCGCAATGTGCTGGACACGGGAGGGTGAAACAACTGCTCCTTTCATTCGTTTTCCATTTTGTTTTCATTATCTTGAGGGATGAGAGGAGATATTTATTCTATCTGGAGTATGCACCTGGCAAATTTCCATACTGCAGTTGCTTGACAGCTGTGCCATGCCACCATTGCCTCACCCTGGCATGGCCCCACTCATATTAACTTTATCACTGACACCCATTCAATCTCCCGAGATAATGGAGAGAGCACAAAAGCTTAGCGCGTGATGAATAAACACGACAAATTCGTCACAATAAGTGCAGATGGGGATTGCATAAATTGTGGTTTCTGTTACAAGGACACTATCCTGGGAACTTCACATTTATTTGGGTTGAAGTAAAGCTAAACTCTAGGAAAATATAAAAATACATCAGTTAAAGCAAACCATCCTACCCACTTTCTTTTATTCTACCCCTACCCTCCTTCCATCTTTCAATCGGAAATGTATTTTCATAAATTTTTACTGTATTCATATAAATTTACTAAGGTGCATTTCATTTGGTGACAAACATAACATCCGCCAACACTGGAGCACAGAGTACAACCATTACACATGTGGAGAATTTATACAGGATAGATAATTAAACAAGGGAACATTAAAGAAGCCAGAATTGGTTTTTTTTAACCTTTCTTGGGGAACCTTTCCCGCATTTCTGGTTTTATCACCTATGTAAGAATAATGTTTCTTTAGTCCGCAGTCATGCATTCTGGGAGGTCTTGGGGTACCCTACTGTGCATGTGCAATGGCATGTTATGATGACTCGCCATGGCTAATGCACATCATTAGGGAGCAAGCTGCAAGTGCTTGGAAGAGACAGTCCGCTCCCATTGATATCACAGAAGATGGCAGCTTGGTGGATCCCTACAGAACCCCACTGGATTGCTAGTTGAGAAAGTATTTTTTTGGGGATAACCCAGCGAATAAAAGGTAAGCTGGGGTAAGAAAAAAAAAAAAAATGGGGAGGGTGGGAGTAATGCAGTTATATATCTTTTTAAACATATTGAGATGTATTTTTAAATGCAGTTAGTGTAAGTGCTTAAATTTGACTTTGGAAATTGGGGGAGGGTTAGCACTAGCAGCCAACCAGGTGTTGAACATGTTGGCAAGAAAAATCAAGTTAGACTTACCGGTAACTTGTTTTCCATGAGTCTTTCAGGACAGCACCTTGAGAGCGTGGCTCCACCCACTTGACAGGAAACACACCTCCACCAAACTTTAAAAGGAGGCTCCTTCCCACTTATCATCAGTAGTAGTAGAGAACCTCCGGCCCAAGCTGGAACACATAATCAGAATATGGTTAGTCACAGCATAGTAATTTAATACACTAAGGGCGGGTTGCTGCTGTCCTGAAAGACTCATGGAAAACAAGTTACCGGTAAGTCTAACTTGATTTTTCCCTTATCGTCTTTCAGGACAGCACCTTGAGAGGATAACAGAGACTTACCCACTTAGGGAGGGACCACAGCCTGCAGGACCTTTCTGCCAAAAGCCTGTTCACTGGCTGACAGAAGATCCAATCTGTAATGACGGACAAACGTAAGGTAACTTGACCACGTAGCCGCCCTACAAATCTGATCTGGGGTGGCACCAGCCATTTCTGCCCATGTAGAGGCCTGAGCCCTGGTAGAATGCGCTTTAATTCCCAGCGGGGGAGATAGCCCCGACTGAGAGTAGGCTGCTAGAATAGCTGATTTAAGCCATCTAGCTATAGACCCCTTAGAAGCTTGTTGGCCCTTCTTTTTACCTGAAAGAAGTATAAATAGAGAATCCGAGGATCTAAAGTTACTTGTTACCTCCAGATACTGTAATAAAGTCCTTCTTACATCCAAATTGTGGAATTTGCCTTCTTTTTCCCCCGAAGGGTTAGAGCAAAAGGTTGGCAGGATGATTTCCTGCGACCTATTGTGTGCTGACGCTACCTTTGGCAAAAAACCTGGATCGGTTTTAAGTATAATCCTATCTGTGTAGATGGTTAAAAAGGGTCTCTTAACAGATAGGGCGTGCAGCTCACCAATTCTCCTTGCTGACGTTATTGCAACTAAGAACAAGGTCTTAAGAGTAAGATTCCTTAGAGAGATTCC
This sequence comes from Lithobates septentrionalis, assembly GCA_037952835.1. Lineage (NCBI taxonomy): Eukaryota > Metazoa > Chordata > Amphibia > Anura > Ranidae > Lithobates > Lithobates septentrionalis. The sequence continues at coordinate 1,079,978 of JBBDGP010002223.1, forward strand.
TTGTAGTGGTTCAAAAGGTTCCTTTGTAAGGGCTTGCAGGACCACTGATAGATCCCAATTGGGAAAGTGCTTAGCCGGAGGTGGTCTAGATCTGGTAAGTGCCTTGAAAAATCTTATAACCAAGGGCTCAGAAGAGATTGGTCTTTCTAGAAATACTCCCAAAGCAGCTACTTGAACTTTAAGGGTGCTGACTGACAATCCCCTGTCTGCCCCTTCTTGAAGAAATTCCAAAATTGACACTAAATTTTTAACTTTTCTCTTAGTCAAATGACAAAAAGAGTTGAAGACCTTCCAATATTTAGCATAGATTTTTCTGGTCACTATTTTCCTACTGGAAAGTAAGGTAGTTACCAAGGGTTGTGACAGACCTTTGTTTCTTAACAACTGCTCCTCAGAAACCAGGCCGTGAGGCTTAGACTGGCCACTCCCGGATGCTGTATTGGACCCTGTAGGAGCAGATCCTGCCGGAGAGGCAGCCGCCAAAATGGTTTGACTGCCATCTGTAGAATGGTGGAAAACCATGCCCTTTTTGGCCAAAATGGAGTAATTAGGATTACTTCCACCTTCTCCCTCTGTATCTTCCTCAACACCAACGGGATAAGTTGGAAAGGAGGAAATGCGTAACCCAGATGGAAGTTCCAGGGCTGGATTAACGCATCTGTCCCCTGGGCCTTGTCGTTTCTGTGAATAGAGAAAAATACTGGGAGTTGTGTATTTTACTGTGATGCAAATAGGTCTATTTGCGGTTGACCCCAGGCCCTGGTAATCATTGCAAAGATTTCCGGATTCAGGCTCCATTCTGACTCCTGAATCCGCCTTCTGCTTAGATAATCTGCCACTACATTTAAGGTGCCTTTGAGGTGGACTGCTGATAAGGACCGAACATGCTTTTCTGCCCAAACCAGGATCTTTGAAGCTAGCAACTGAAGTGTTTTGCTTCTTGTACCCCCCTGTTTGTTTAGGTAGGCTATGGTAGTGGCGTTGTCTGAGAGGACCCGGACATGAGAACCTTGAAGGATGGGAGAGAAGGCATCTAAAGCTAAGGCGACTGCCTTTAGTTCCCTCCAATTTGAGGACCTCCTTGCCTCTGTCCGAGACCACATTCCTTGCGCGAAGTCTTGGTCTAAGTGAGCTCCCCAACCCCGTACACTGGCATCTGTCGTTACCACTTTTTCTATTGGAAATGACCAGAGCAGGCCTTCTGACAGATTCTCCTGTCTTCTCCACCACCAAAGTGATCTCTTGACTTTGGTGGGTATCTTTACCTTTGCTTCCAGAGATTCTGACCTGTGATTCCATATTCTCAGGAGAAAGCTCTGGAGAGGCCTGAAATGTAACCTTGCCCATTGAATGGCTGGTATGGTTGCGGTTAGGGTTCCTAGGGATGACATCACTTGTCGGACTGATAATTGCTGGCTTGCCTGCAAGGACGCTACCACCTTCAGGACTTTCCCCTTCTTCTCTTCTGGGAGAAAAATCTTTTGTTCCCTTGAACAGATCTGATACCCCAGGAATAGTATTTTCTGGGCTGGAACGAAACTTGACTTCTGCAGATTTATGATCCAACCCAGGGTTTCTAGATGACCTCGGGTCCTTCCGAGGTTGTCTAGCAGTCTTTCCCTGGAGGGGGCAAAAAGGAGTAGGTCGTCCAAGTACGGAATTACCGCAATCCCCTGCATGCGAAGAGGAGCAAGCGCTTCTGCCATTATTTTTGTGAAAATTCGTGGGGCAGAAGACAGGCCAAAGGGGAGGGCCCTGAATTGCAAGTGCAGAACCTCTTTTCCCAAATTTATCGCCAATCTTAGGAATCTTTGGGACTGCGGGGCTATAGGGATATGCAGATAGACATCTCGAAGGTCTATTGATGCCATAAAGCATTCCCTCGTCAATAGATTCTTGACCGTGAAGATGGAGTCCATACGAAACCTTTTGTATTGGACTGATCTGTTCAGCGGTTTCAGGTTTAGGATTAACCGAAAATCTCTGGATGGTTTCTTTATCAGGAATATACGGGAATAAAATCCCTGATAAAGCTCCCCCTGTGGGACGTAAGTCATAACCCCCTGATCTATCAGATCCTTTAATAGGCTCTTCATTGCCAGGGATTTTGTTACATCTCTTGGAAGATTTGTCACCAAGTACCTTTCTAGGGGGAGATCTGAAAATTCTATATTGTAACCCTGGGCTAGCATATTCAGAATGTACTGGTTTTCTGTTATGCTTGCCCAATAGGGGAGAAAGTCTTGTAGTCTTCCCCCTACTTGTAACCGACTGTCATTGCGTCTTGCTGGCTGACGCAGGAGGATGGAAAAGGACATTTCCTCTGCCCCTACCCCTCTGCCCTGACCAGCTTTTCTTTTTCTCTTGAGACTTGTTCTGTTCCTGAGCCCTTTGAGGACGAAAAAACCGTTTGACTGGTTGTTTCTTCTTTTTGACAGGAAAAGATTTCTTTTTATCTGCAGTCCTGTCCAGAACTGAATCCAAATCAGGGCCGAACAGTAAGTCTCCTAGAAAAGGGACCCCGCATAATTTGTTTTTAGATGCTGTGTCCCCTTGCCAAGTCTTTAGCCATAAAGCCCGTCTAACCGAATTAGCAAGGGCTGCCGCCTTAGCTGTCATCCTGATAGACTCTGCTGAGGCATCAGAGACATAGGCTACGGCTGCTGAGAGGGTAGAAAAGGAGTCAAGGATTTCTTGCTTAGGGGAATCTGCTATTATATGAGCTTTAAGCTGATTTACCCAATACTCCAAGTTCCTGGAGATGCAAGTAGTTGCCATTGCTGGCTTAAGGTTGCCCATAATGGATTGCCAAGTCCGCTTGAGCTGTTGATCCATTTTTTTATCCATGGGGTCTTTTAAGATCCCCATGTCCTCAAATGCTAGATCAGTAGATCTTGACACCTGAGAAAAGGCTGCATCAAGTTTTGGAACCTTATTCCAAAGAGCTGCTGGGTCTTCATCAAAAGGGAACCTTCTCTTATGAGCCCTAGAGAAAAATGGTTTCCTATCAGGGTCAGCCCATTCTTTTCTGATTGTTTCAGAAATCACTGTATGGACTGGAAAGGTACGGGACTTAGACTCACTAAGCCCTGCATACATCTTGTCATGTAAAGACATCTCCTTATGCTCTTCCTCAAGGCCTAGAGTAGCATAAATAGCCTTTAAAAGGCCATCCACCTGATCCAAAGACAATTTATACTTGGAAGACATATTTTCCAGCTCATCACTATCCTCATTCGATTCATTAGAATGGGATGGGGAAAGCCCTTCCCGGTTCAGAGGACCCATTTCCGCCTCTACTGCCGGGACTAACAGTGAGCCTTGAGAGGACTGTGAGGTAGTGGGCTGACTTGCAGATGGATAGGTGAGTGAGGATCTGAAGGATTGAATGGTAGCATCCAATTCCTTTTTGGCAGATGCGATTAAATCACTGCATGCGGAAGTGGTTTCTTCCCTCACCAAGGAGTCAATACATGCTTGACATAAAGCCTTTTTCCAGCCTTCATTTAACTTAATTTTGCATGAAGGACATTTCTTTCTAATCCCAGGGTCAGAGCTCTTGGCCTGCCATGATAAGGGAAAAAAGAGAGAGAAAAAAGACAAACCATCTTTTAGAGTCAGCCTGATTACTCAAGGTTGCTCACCACAGGTGCACAGTGAGAAAAGCTATCAGACTCATGTGCCCTGACAGGCCCCTCCGCCACCAGGGGGAAAAAATACCCTCAAACTTCACTAACATTTAGAGAGAAGAGGGCTAGAGAGAGACCCCACAGTAAAGCTGAGCAGAAACTACAGTCTGCTCCTTACCTGGGCCTTGCTGGTGCCTGTGCCTGTGCCTGTTCCACTCGCTGCGGTTCCTGAATCCATGCTGAGGCAGCAGCGTGATGCCTGTGGCGAAAACGCCGGTTCCGGACTCCAATAGCACCTGTGCGCCGGACCGGAACCGGCAATAAATAGGCACCAGACCTATTCCTCCCTCCTCCCCCTGCGCTTCCGGCGGAAATGACGCCTGGCGCCTGCTCCATGGATGCCGCCCCACTTCCGGATACCTCACATCCGGCGGATGCAGTCCTCTGACTGCCCTTCCCAAGATGGCGGCGGCGTCAGGGAAAAAACATGTGCAGGCAAGAAAAAACAAACAGAAATGCCTGACGCCTCTGCCTGGGAGCAGCAATACCCGGAGCAGTCCTGGCTCTCCCCGAGCACTGACGAGGGAGAAGGAGCCCATCCACCCGGCACCCGTAAGTCTGTGGAAAATGGGAGGAATCGGCTCTTCTGAGGTAGGTAAAAATAGTGGAGTAGGGAGCCTGTTCTCTCAGGACAGAACCTTGAGAGCTCCAAACTCCCACATGTGTTCCCGCCGGAGGAAACACATAAACTGCTAATGATAAGTGGGAAGGAGCCTCCTTTTAAAGTTTGGTGGAGGTGTGTTTCCTGTCAAGTGGGTGGAGCCACGCTCTCAAGGTGCTGTCCTGAAAGACGATAAGGGAAAAAAAGACTTAAGCTGGCCATACGAGGCTCAAATTTGAGCTGCGGGGGGGCCCTGCCAACACCACCCAGCTCAACAAGTTGATTAGTTATCAAAAGGGGAAGGATGAAAAAAAAAAGTTGGGCTGAACAGTGACTGCAGCCAATCAGATGCAGTCGCTGTTTGGGTATTCTGACAGTTGCTGGTGCCAGCCATCAGAATACAATAGCCAACAGCAGAAGATTAGGCAATCTATGCTGTTTTGCATGGCTGGGGAAATGGATAGATCTCTCATTTACACTCTCTGTCCTGACGGATCCTATTGTGTGCCTGCAGCTGCTGGTGGGAAAGAGAGGAAGGAAGTCAGCAGCACTGCAGGGGTGGGGGGCACACGTGGGGGCTGGGCAGCAGGGGGAGACATTTGGTGCACAGGGAGGGTGATTGGTGCAGCAGAGGGGGTGGCAATTACTGTAACCAATCCCCTGTACAGCTCTCTCTGCAGCAGCTGAAAGCTATCAGGAGATGAAGAAGAAGAAGCCAGCTTTCAGCTGCTGCAGAGAGCCATACAGGGGACCATTTCCAGTAAATGCCCCCCTGCCATGCCTATCACCCTCCCTGTCTACATCTGATTCACCCAGCTGCCTGGGCCCCATAGAGGAGGACAGGTGGTACCCTCTTATCCACAACCCTGCCTGCCTGCCTGGGCAGTGTGGCAAACAAGTGTTAATCATAAGACTAAAAGCTATCCAGAATTACAATTCTTTTGGCAGGTAAAACAGTAAATGTGTACTGCAACTGTGTGTTTACCTGTTAACCAGGAGTTTCACTTTAAGGAATACGGCTAATTAAACGTGTGCTCCTTTGATATCTGCTTTGTTGTGCCAGGGCTGATGAAATATCATTATTTTCAATAGCTGGCAAGATGCCTACTGGGGAAAGTGGTCAGCATGATTCTGGTGCAGGAGATTTGCAGGCACAAGTGACAGCTGAACTTTGCACCGGGTGTTCTATGTGTAAAAGGTGTCAGATAGTCAGATCTCAGGTAAGCATTGAAGCAGCTAGGTCTTAAACAAAAGTGCTAATCTTTGTACATTGGATTAATTCAATACACATGGGCATGCAGTGAAATATTGGTTTTGAGCTTCAGTAAATTTGTGCTGATGACCTGCAATTACACGCTTTATGCAAGTACTTACAGCAGCCATAGAATTTAATTCATCAATGTAAAATTCTGGCCAGCTTGTAGCGCCTTTATTTTCTTCCTGGTCCTATGGAAAGAAAAAAAAAATAAAACACATCAACATACAATGGAAAATGTTACCTAAAAGTATAAATGTCTAAAAGGAAAATACAATTGGAGCGGCTAATATATAATGAATATTTGCAATACTAAATGTGAGGAAAAAAAAGAGACCTGGAATTAGCTTCTTGATACGATTTTCTATTTCTCTCCACTACATACTGTAAAGCTGACTGGCAATGCAGAACAGAGGATGCTTATATTGCATTGTGAAAGTTTTAAATTTAAATTCCTGGTTCAAACATACACGGCAAAAAAATGTTGAGGAAAAAAGTAGCCCACTCACAAATCCTAATATTTTGCACCATTCCTCACATACCGAACTGGTAAAGACATGGAGGCAATACAGACAATATTTTCTAACAAATGTTTTTTCCAAAATGAAACCAGAAGTTCTAAAGGGAACTGGTCATAAAACAAATATGGAGAGTTGTCACTGCTGACTTGTTTTTGAGTGTACCCGTTGCTCTACTGGTAAGAAACCTAAAATTTTGGATTTGATATCACTTTGCAGACAACCAGATTTGATTTGACATCACCAGGACAAAGGTGGTGAATCTCCAATAGAGACACAGACAGCAATCTGACATGAATTTCAACCTTTATCGACACTATCCAAAGTTAAATCAATAAAAGGTTTGGCTATAGATTCAATTTAAGGGAGAATTACAGCCAGAGCACATTTGGCTGTACTTCTCCTATGGATCACAGGAGTGCAGTTTGTTCTGCACTCCTGTGACCCATTTTCAGCAAACAGCAGGCTGAAGCCCGCTGTCAGCTGAAGTCACAGAGCCGGTCCAGGCTCGGATCCCGACATTGAAATCGGGATCAGCCCACATGCCTGGACCGTCACCTGGCTCAGCCTCTCAGCAAGCCGCTGAGGGGCCTGAGCTGGCCGCTCTCACCCCCTCCACAGCCCAGCGCTCCAGTGAGTGTGGGGGAGGGTGCAGAGCAGAGAGCTGGTGGCTGTCAACTGTGAGAACTGGTGACAGGGAGCTGTGAGAATCAAACGATTGGTGGTGTCTTCTCAATGTTCGAGGCACCAGGGGACCGATGCTGCAGCTACCTAGGTAAGTACGATTATCACAAAAAAAAAATACATCTCTTTTAGGGCCAATTCACACCAGATGCAGTTCTGTGCACTTTTTTTTTTTATGCACTAAAAATGCATGCACAGTGTTTTCCATGTATTCCAATGGCTCTAGTTCACACCAATACAATCAGTTACAGTCACTTTACGGTCAGTTTCTGCACCGGAAACGGACAGGAACAGACTGCACTGGTGTGAACTAGAGCCATTGGAATACATGGAAAACACTGTGCATGCATTTTTAGTGCAGGAAAAAAGCACACAGAACTGCATCTGATGTGAACTGGCCCTTAAAGAGGAATTCCAGGTATGGATATTTTATACACACTGTAGTTACATTGATCCAGCTAGGACCAATATAACTGTGTATACCATACCTGGTTGGTGCCCTTGGAAGCTAGAAATAACTGAAGTAGACACCACTATTCCAGCAATCTCCACTTGCTTCCGGCTACCATGCCGAATGGCTGCCCTGCAGCATTCTGAACACAGGAGGTCGGCCATTTGGCACAGTTTCCATTCAGAGAATACTTTGCATTTTCTGAATCAATGTAAAGCATTATATTATGGGATGAGGTGGCGTGGCAGGTGGTGACACCCGTGTTCACAGGGCAGCCACTGGAAGCAAATGGAGATCACTGGAGTAGTGGTGTCTAGCGATTTTCCAGCTTCTAATGGGCATCAGTCAGGTATGATAAATACTCAGTTACATTGGTTCAAGATGGACCAAAGTAACTATGTAGAAAATATACATTTGTGGAATTCATCTTTAAGAATATCGACACCTCAAAATATCTATCCAGCTCTGGCTATAAAGTTCTAAAAAAGCCACCAGAGAAACAAAATGATGTGCCTCCAAAAGTAATAAAACACAGACAAAATGGTAAAATGGGGAATATCTATTGAGGTATAAAGCCGATGCAATGTATATTACATCCAGTTAGGGATAACCAAATTTCTATGCATGAAGATCAGAAGAGATCCATAGTCTTAATTTATCAGTGTCCATGGTTTGTTGTCCACAGCAACAAGACTCGTGCTTTCATCCTCCAAGTGCAACAACGGGGAATAGAAAAAATACACGCAAAAATAAAATAACCATTTTAAAATGGTTTGAACTCTTTCATACAGTAACGTAAACTATTTAAACACCTTAGTAAAGAAATCTGTTTTAGATGAAAAGATGACCTCAAAAGACATGTAAAATAAACAAGGAAAACAGAAATGTTTCAGTGAGTCTTTACGAATGGTTTACATTTAAAATGAAAAGAAAGGACAATTAGCTTAGTCTCTGGGTTTTTTTTTTTTTTTAAATCCAGATTTTATTAGAAGAAAGGAAATATGGTCCCCACATTGCACTGGTGTGATGGTCTAATGGAAACAAAGGACACAGTTCCTGAATGACAACCAATTATGAACATCAAAAGGGTAAAAATTTAATTTATTTGGGTTTAGACAGAGAATGAAACAAAGGTTTACTGAATGTATGTTTCAAATACCAACATACTATAAGGGTTATATTCTGACTAGGTACAAAACCAAAAAAAAAAAAACAACAAAAAAAGGAAATGGTAAAAAAAAAATGAAAAGAATGATATGGAATCCCCATATTTATATAACAACGGCACCGGCAAAAAAAGAGCCTATCTTCTAAACTCCATAAATCTACAAAAAATAAACATGATCAGGATAATAATATTAAAAAATGATTAAGAACATAAAAAAAATGAAATATATTTGAAAACTGGAAATCACTTCCCACACAAGAGTTTATTGTTCAGAGAACAAACAAACGTTAAAAACCATGGTAACCAGTCATAAAATATCTCCCCTTGCTCCCAAAAATCAATTTTAAGATTTATGGGGCTCCTCCGCTAAGAGTTTGACAGGATGCAGCCTTGATGTAGCACTTTTAACCTTTCATTTCAAAGCTTCCAGCAACATAAGCCGCTATTTTTCTGATTTCACAGGATGAAGGTAAATTGATGACTATTCCTCATAAAGTAGATACATAATATTCTCTATGAATGAATAGAAGTTTGTATCCAAAAATGCATGCTCCCAGAATGATCCTTGAATGAGGGACTTTATGCCACAGACACTAAAGCTCCGTTCACAACTGAGAGATCCAGATCGCAGGCAGAACACATTTGCGATGCCATTATTTCTTGAAGGCACACAAAAAGGCAGGCTGCTTTTGCCGCGATTGTCGAGCGTCAAAACATGCTACAATCGCGGCAAAAATCACAACGCCAAACGCTCCTGACTCTGTGCCAAAATTTGGTACATGAGCCCATCTGGAGCGTTTTTGGAGTGGAGGAAGGCCCATTCAAATGAATGGTGCTGCTCCAAAAATGCTCCACTAAAAACACAAAAGCGCTAAAAAAATGCACTACAGCAGCAGTCGCTGCGCTAGGCTCAGGTGTGACTGGAGCCTAAGCAACACCAGGTGCAGCGAACCCATGAGTAAGCTCCAGTGGGTGGAGAGAAACTCGTTGGGGACGTGGCCTGGGGGGTCCAGGCTGAGAATGCCACTTGTCTACACACAGCAGGTCTTGTTCTGATGTGTGGCTCCCGGGATCTTCTGCTCTTATTAAACACCGGGTACAGCTCAGGGTGCACTACACTACTGTAGCCTGTCAGAGACTTTGACTATGTGTATTTGCACAATATGGGGCGCATTCCTTGAAATTGTTGGGAGCAAGGGGTGATAAATTTTAGGATTGCTTATCGTGGGTTTTTAATGTTTGTGCTTGTTCTTTCTACAATAAACAATCTTGTGGGAAGTGAGGTGCAGTTTTTGGATATTTTATTTTTGTCTTGAAATGTAGATTTCTCGTTATACCGTTTCAGAAGATTCAGCCTTCCAACTAGCCCTACTTCGAAAAGAAAGGTCTATCTGTGTACAGTATATGGTGCAGAGCAGATGTAAGGGAAAAAATATATACACTAAATGTATTAAAGAACAACTCTAGGTAGATCAAATCTACCATCAGCTGTTCTTTAAAAGACTGGATTTTGATTCTTAGCAGGTACTCTTTAAGACAGGCCCTTTGTAGTCAGGACAGGTGTCTATTCAAAGACATGTTCTATTTGTGAGGAATAATTGAGGTTGGCGACAGAGCCAAACTTCGTCTTTTGTAAATGAGCTGTTTCCAGTGAGATCTGATTAGTCAACTACACGCTCATTCCCAATTACCGGTACTTGCTGTTGCATACTCTTTAGTGAAGATGTCAAGGGGTATGGCAGTTTACGGAACTCTTCAGAAAAGCCATCACCACTGGTTTATTGATAGGAGGCTGCAGGCTGACCACACCCAGCGACGCAAAGGCCAGAGATTTCCCTGCCATATTAATAGCAAAATCCCACACCTCTGCACATGTGTAGTTAGTGTTGCCTGGCAAGATTAGCCAAGCAAGTGCAGTAGTAATTTTTGGATGTGCAATGCTGCCATCAATATGACGGTGAGATCTAATGCATGCACAGTAGCAATTGCTTTTGAAATGATGACCACTATATGGATGGCAATACTGGGCATACACAGGAATGATTCCCACGTTATTCAGCGCTGTCATCTATGATCAATAGAGCCAGGTCATACTGTGCGTGCATGGGGAAATGATGGGTGCAGGTGTAACTTAAAAATCATCCCGCATGTCTTCTACTGCACATAAATGTGCTATTTGGAAGCTTATAATGCGCATGTATGGGGGATTGGACGTCGGATGTTACTGACACCTAAACACCTGCCCAGTCAACATATTAAAAACGAACCTGGAATCCATGTTTAGGAAATCCAGGGGAAAAAAGTTAAACTTCAAACATTTGCATTTCTCACTTACAATTTCTAATTAGGTTGCCCAAACATTATGTAAACAAGGAAAACCTAATCCTTTTTCTATAGTATTTTGATTACGAAACGTGAGGGAGAAACTAAAAACGCCTTTTCGCATTCTGTATAATTATTTTACACCAACTAAGGGATATTATGGTGAATTAAACAGCAATTGTTGGCACATATAAAAAGGTGTGAGGAAACACCTAAAACTTCCAGGTGGAAAAGAACAGGTTGGGAATTATTGCCAGAAATCTAACTGTTGGAGTATTCAAGACATAAAAAAAGCCAGGGGCCTCTCCCATCCTTCCGTTTACTTTTTCTGTACTTTCTTCTTTATATGTTCGGTCAATGAGACCGTTATCTCACTCTGAACTATTAAAAACACAAAACTGCTGAGGGAATTTGCCAAAAAAACATGGTCTTTCATCCTGAACTATGTACCAGTGTCAAAGGCATGTTATGTTTCTTTTTACGTTATAGCCAGTAAATCTAGGAGTTGTTCTTTTGTACTATGTCAAGATGTATCTTTGTATTTTTTTTTTATATCTTTATCTCTTTTCAAATGGCTTTGTAAAAATCCTTAACTTCTAAATAAAGAATTAAAAAAAAAAATAAAGAAGCCAGGGGTGGATGCAGATCACCAGGCTCCACGTGTAACTATAATCACTTGAGTGGATTAGCCCATTAACCTAATGTGGTCAGATTCAGGGTTAATTTGGTTATATTATTTATCTATTTGGAATAGATTCTTAAAAGGGGTTTTAAACCCTCAGGGTTTTTCACCTTAATGCATTCTATGCATTAAGGTGAAAAACCTCCTATGATGCAGCTACCCCCCAGAGCCCCCCTTTTATTTACCTTAACCTGGTCTTTCCATCGACAGGGGGATGAGCACACCAGCTCCCGCCAGTGTCTCGTGTCCTGATTGGATAGATTGATAGCAGCGCAGCCATTGCCTCCCGCTGCTGTCAATCAAATCCAATGATGCGGTAGCCTGGGGCGGGGCCGAGTTCTGCTGCCAATAGACTCAGCAGCAGGACATGAGAGCGCGCCCCCACGAGAGCCGCGTCGAAGAGCGCCTCTCCAACGGGCCACATGAGAAGAGGTGGAGCCAGGAGCGCCGACCACAGAAGAGGAGGATCGGGGCCACTCTGTGCAAAACCGACTGCACAGAGGAGGCAAGTATGACATGTTTGTTTAAAAAAAAAAAACACACACCTTTAGATATCCTTTAATGTCAGTTATTCTGCTAGATTTTGGAAAAAATGTATTTAGTCTAAAAACAATCTGTTTTAATTTGGCCATGTATGGGCTAACATCAACTTTTAAAAAAGAAGATATCCTGTTAGATTTGGAATGTCTGAGATAGCAGGGGTAGTCATGCATGGGCCGCATTCGTCTATGATTGCAGATTTCATATGACCCTTTATGTACTTCCAAGCACAATTTCCTAGTTTGACTCAAGAGTACTTTTAAATCTATCACATTATCGGCCATTTGATCATGAGGGAATTGCAACCCAATTAAAAGGATGGTCATAAAGTTCTTTGGCTCACACCAGTGGTTATGCAAATTATATTATTATGAGGTGATTAAATGCAAATTGAATGTATAAATGGCTCTATCTCATGCTGGAAACCAACAGCAATTCTCAGCCCCAACACTCAGATCCCTGCACAAAAGGGTGACATCTCAACCTGTTAACAGGTCAGTAAAGCACAGAATGAGGGTCAGTTTATTCTACTCGCCAGTCTCTTTGTGTTAATACAGTGATAACACTCCATAAATTTGTGGTAGTCTGTATCTAGTAGAGGAGAAACTTCACTTTACATTCCATCATAAAGAGAATGCACTTAACGGGCCTATTAAACCTCTACAGTGTGTCTGTTCCAAGCAGTTAATTGTTCCTGCTTAGACAGCACTCCAAGAAAGTTGTATGACCTTCAGCTTCAGGTCCGGGAATGACAAATCCTTTATTAACAAGCACCCATCGTAAGCACATAGTAGATCAGCCGTTTTGTGGTCGAAAATTTTGCATTTCATTTGGAAATCAAGGTCCCAGAGCCTGGAGGAAGTGTGGAGAGGCACAGAATAAAAGCTGCATGAGGTCCAAAGTGAGGTTTCCACAGTCAGTGATGATTTGGGGAGCTATGTCATCTGCTGGTGTAGGTCCGCTGTGTTTTATCAAGTCCAACGTCAGAGCAGCACTCCACCAGGAAATTCTAGAGCACTTCGTGCTACCCTCTGCTAACTAGCTTTATTTCATTTTTCAGCAGGACTTTGCACCTGCCCACGCTGCCAAAAGTACCAATAGCTGGTTTAATGATCATGGTATCACTGTGCTTGATTGGCCAGCAAACCTGCTTGACCTAAACCCCATAGAGAATCTGTGGAGTATTGTCAAGAGGAAGAGGGGAGACACCAGACCCAACAATGCAGATGAGCTGAAGGCCACTATAAAGGCAACCTGGGATCCATAACACCTCAACAGTGTCATAGGATGATCACCTCCATGCCACGCCGCATCGATGCAGTAATTCAAAAAGGAACCCCGACCAAGTATTGAGTGCATACTATACTGTACATGGACATGCTGTTCATTAAGCCAAAATTTCTGTATTTAAAACTCCTTTTTTTTTTTATTGGTCTTATGCAATATTCGAATTTCCTGAGATACGGAATTTGGGGTTTTCACTAGCTGTAAGCCATAATCATGAAATTTAAAAGAAAGAAATGCTTGAAATATATCTCTCTGTGCTTAATGAATCTATAGAATATAAAAGTTTCACTTTTTGAATTGAATTACTGAATAAATTAACTTTTTGATGATATTCTAAATTTATGAGATGCACCTGTATATACCTAAAGCAATTTTTTTCTTGGACTTGAACTTAAAAAGTAACAATTTGCAGAAATGTTAATGGTGCCCAAGTAGTACCCTGAGAAATTCTGAGAAATCTACCCTTTGTCTTAAATTTCTCCTAGAATACATCAATGTGTGGCATGTTTAGGCAGTCCTGTGAATTTAGCCTCATAGCTGTATATCTTCAGCATTACATCTAAGGCACTGCTGGCTCTGAAGCCTGCTAGTGTCAGATACAGAGTAGGGTTTGGTGATGTTATTACTTAGATCCTCTCTGTACACTTTGCTGGAGGCTCTGACAAGAGGAAGCAAACCTCTACCTGTACCAAAATGGCCACCTGGACACAGACACAGGGGAGAACAATGCATGGTAAGTCAGCAATGAGTGATCAGCTGCAGGCAGACTATAGCTAATAATGGTGACGTGCTTTGCCCTCTGCTTGCCAGCTTGCAGATGTCAGTTACTTTTTAAAAGAACAGGTTTACTAAAGGCCCCCCCAGCCCTCAACCTAATCTAGCTTCATACCGCCCCGCCTTCACCCATATTACCAACATCAGTAACCTCCTCCAATGTTTACAGTTTTCTTCTGAAATTTACAGCGTTACCCTCACCTGTGCAGGGATTCCCCATAGACTTAATGGAGCCATACCAATGGGCAAACTATAAACTATGGGGAGTTACTGCACAGGAAAGGTCAGATAAGCTTTAGGAACAAAGTGTGTAAGCACCGCAGGAGGCCGGCATTATCAGGAAGAGTGAGCACCTGGCCTGGGGAGCTTGAAGTTTACATTAGGTCATTAGGTTAGGGGGCTGGGCGAGGCTGGAAGGCTTTATAGAATACCTGAACTTAAATATTAAATTTTGTGCAATTTTGGATAGGATGGGGAAGGCGTAGAACCTCTCACGTATCATCTGTGGATTCCAGTTATCTTTACTTGCTCCGTCTTTAGAAATTGTTTTGCCAATTAAAGTGATTGTAAACCTCCTGGATTTTTTTTCTTTAAAATAATAAACATGCTATACTTACCTGCTCTGTGCAATGGTTTTTCACAGAGCAGCCCTGATCCTTCTCTTCTTAAGTCCCCGCTAGCGCTCCTGGCCCCTCCCCCCACGAAGAGCCCCCCATAGGAGGCCGTTTCCTATGGGGGCACTTGTGTGGGCTTGCTTCCAAGCCGGGCTGCTTGTGTCCATTCAGACATATAGCACAGCTCAGCCCCGCCCCCCGCTCACAAGTTTGTGCACAAAGCTGGACCGAGACCGCGTTCAGGTGAGTATTTAGGAGGGCTGCGGGGAGAGCTACAACTAAAAGGTCTTTTACCTTAATGCAGAGAACGCATTAGGGTAAAAAAAAAACCTTTCACCTCTACAACCCCTTTAAGGCACAACATTGAGAAACAATGGTCGCTTTTGGAATTTTTGGTTCATAGCATGGAAAATTTAGCTTAACATCAACAAAAGGAAAGTAGCTGTGTAAGTAGGGCCAAAGCTCTTTTGGCCCTACTTCTCCAGTGGGTCACAGGAGTGCACTTCGTTCTGCATTCCTGTGACCCAGATTTAGCAGACAGTGAGCTAAAATCAGCTGATGTCTCTTAGCCGGTCAAGGCCCTAGAGCAGGCATGCTCAACCTATGGCCCTTCAGCTATTGTGAAACTACAAGTCCCTTGAGGCATTGCAAGGCTGACATTTACAAGCATGACCCCCAAAGGCAAAGGAATGATGTTACTTGCAGTTCCAAAACAGCTGGAGGGCCACAGGTTGAGCATCCATGCTCTATAGGGATCCAGACTTTAATGTCAAGATCAACCCAGATGCCTGACTGGCAGCTGGCTCAGCCTCTGTCAGAGAGGTTACCTGGTTGGGTGCCAGTGCGCGCCGGGGCGCGTTGGTGCTCGTGTCCCTGTGCGTGCTGGGGCGCGTGTCCCTGGGGGCACTGGCGTGTCTGGGCTGACCGGCCGTGGCGTGCGGGGTGGCGCCCGGGCGTTCGTGCGTACGTCTGTGGGCATTACCTTTGACATGCCCGGTAGTGTGGGCGTGCACGCCGGTGTCGGGGCGCGCTCGGGCGTGCGGGGGCGCCGGGCGCCTTGGCGAATCGGCGCGTGCACGAGCACGGCGTGTTGGCGCCATTCAGCCTATTTAAGCCTGCCTCTACACTGATTCGGTGCTGCCTGATCAAACAGCTCTGTGTCTTGTTCCGTGATCATCCTGTGTTCCTGTATCTCTGTAGTGTTGACCCGTTGTGACCCGGCTTGCCTTTGGACCTCCCTTGATTGCTGCCTGAACCCGACCCCGGCTTGTTTGACCTTGTTTCTGCCTTCTCCCTTGTACCGTTGCCGCCAGCCCGTTGCCGACCTCTGCCTGTGTGTGACCAGCCTGATTAGCTCCTGCTCAGCATCTGCTCCATCAAGCCCTGAAGCTCTACTGGTTGCTTGCCAGACCACCTTGCTCCAGGATCCTAACATCAGGCCCTCATACCATTCCGCATTCGTGGGCCTCCTGTCTACTCTACCAGGGGCCCCGAATCGGATACGTAAGGGAGCCTACCCTCTGCCCAAGCGGACTCATCTGTCTGGTAAGTGTGGGACCTGACAGTATCAGGCAGCCATGACTGAGTCCGGGCAGGGGGCCTCCCCCATGGATGAACTGTGCAGGCACCTAGCGGGCCTTACCCAAGCTGTCAAAAGCCTACAGGAGGGCTATACCAGACTGGAAGGACAGGTCCAGGCCCTCTCAGCCTCCCCTCCGGGAGCAGTATCTGCTAATCCTGCCTCAGCACCTTCTGTAGTTATGCTTCCACCAGAGCCCAGGGTGCCTACATTCGAAAAGTTTTCCGGAGAACGTAGCAAGTTCCGGGCGTTCCGCAACGCATGCGAACTATACTTTGACTTACAACCCCGTACGTTCTCCTTGGAGGCTACCAAAGTGGGGTTCGTCATATCTTTGTTGACCGGCGAGCCTCAGACCTGGGCCCACCATCTGCTGGAGCAAAAGGCCCAATCTCTAGATTCTTTGAGTGACTTTTTCTTAGCCATGTCTCAGCTGTATGAGGACCCTCAGCTAACAGCCACGGCAGAAGCCGCCTTGCACTCCCTTCAACAAGGCCGCAGAGCGGCCGAAGATTACGCCGTGAAGTTTAGGCGTTGGAGCTCTGATACAGAGTGGAATGACGCAGCCTTGCGTCACCAATATCGGCTGCGGTTGTCGGACCCTCTAAAGGACGAATTAGCACGGGTGGGGGTACCTCAGACACTTGAGGAGCTAATCAACTTATCAATCCAAATTGACCGCCGCCTCAGAGAGAGACGCTCCGAGAGATCTGTTGGCCACCCACGTCTCACCTGAATGTTGCCCAGGGCCCCTAGTGCCCCGAACCAAGCTCCGCTTGTCTCGTCTATTCCAGCCCAGGAAGCTCCTGAGCCCATGCAGTTAGGACTGCTCCGTCCCTCTCTGACCCCAGAGGAGAAGACACGCAGACGCACACTTAACCTGTGCCTGTACTGTGGGGAGCCTGGACACTTTGCAAGAGCATGCCCCAATAAAAGACGTAAGTGCCTGCCGTCCTCCTCGTTGTGTGCACCTGTCTTACCTAGTTCCGGTAACCATCTAACATTTTCCATTGTATTACAGTTACCTGGAAGGAGCATCCCAGTACCGGTCATCGTTGATTCGGGAGCATGTAGCGGATTCATTGACCGGACTTTCTTCGAAAACCATCATATCCCTACTCAAACTAAGGCCCAGGGACTGGCAGTTTTCTTAGCGGACGGCTCCACCCTCCGCTCCGGACCTGTTACCCAGGAAACGGTTCCTCTACTGGCCACCATTGGCCCGGAACATCAGGAACTTTTATGCCTAGATGTCATCTCCTCTCCCCTCTTCCCAATTATCCTAGGAATACCTTGGCTACAGGCTCACAATCCTAGTATCAACTGGTCTACGGGCAAGATCCAGTTTTCTTCTGAATATTGCAAACAACACTGTCTACGGGGGACCCCTTTAACTTCCTCCCAATGCCTGTGCCTGGACTCAGAAACTAAGTCTTACCAAGATCTTCCCGAACCTTACCGGGATTTCCTGGATGTGTTCAGTAAAAAGGGGGCAGAAACTCTTCCAGTACATAGACCCTATGATTGCCTAATAGAACTTTCACCGGGTACTGAAGTTCCTTTCGGGAGGATTTTCCCTCTAACTGAGCAGGAGCTGGGCACCTTGAAAGTCTATATAGACGAAAACCTGAAGAAAGGGTTCATCCGTCCTTCCACATCTCCAGCTGGGGCAGGCATCTTTTTTGTGGAAAAAAAAGATCACTCCTTACGTCCCTGCATTGATTACCGGGAGCTTAATAAAATCACTATAAAGAACAGATACCCACTACCTTTGGTTCCCGAATTATTTCAGAGGTTAGGATCTGCTACCGTTTTCACTAAGCTAGACCTCCGTGGAGCCTATAATTTGATCCGTATAAGAGAGGGGGACGAATGGAAGACAGCCTTTCGTACTCGATTCGGACACTACGAGTACCTTGTCATGCCCTTTGGTCTGTGCAATGCACCGGCTACATTCCAGCATTTTGTCAACGATGTCTTCCATGACCTCCTGGACTTATATGTCATCGTCTACCTGGACGATATCCTGGTTTTCTCTGCCTCCCTGACGGAGCACCGCAAACACGTATGGAATGTACTCATTCGGCTTAGACAACATGGGCTTTACGCCAAACTTGAAAAATGCGAGTTTGAGCTCCAATCTATCCAGTTCCTAGGCCTGATCATTTCTCCTGACGGCATCAAAATGGATCCACAAAAAAGTATCCGCTATCCTGGATTGGCCTGCACCTATAGACAAGAAAGGAGTACAGCGTTTTATTGGCTTTGCCAATTTCTATAGGAAATTTATTAAGGGATTCTCTTCGATCATAACTCCCATTACGGAACTCATTAAACAAGGAAGCCGGTTCTGCTGGACCCCTAAGGCACAAGAGGCCTTTGAAAGACTCAAAGCGCTGTTCACGTCAGCCACTATTCTCAAGCATCCCGACCCTGCCTTGCCCTTCGTCTTGGAAGTGGATGCTTCCGAAGTTGCAGTTGGAGCTGTGCTCTCACAGAGACAAGGTGCCAAAGCACTCCTGTACCCTGTGGGATTCTTCTCACGTAAACTCTCCCCTTCCGAGAAGAATTACGACGTGGGAGATCGGGAACTTCTAGCCATTAAAGCAGCCCTGGAGGAATGGCGTCATCTCCTGGAAGGTGCAGCGCACCCCATTTTGGTCTACACAGACCACAAAAACTTAGAATACCTAAGAACGGCCAAGAGATTGAAACCCCGGCAGGCCAGATGGGCACTTTTTTTTTCCCGATTTATTTTCCATATTACCTACAGACCCGGATCCAAGAATGTCAAATCCGACGCCCTTTCCCGAATGTTTCTCGATTCTGAGAAGACCCTGTCTCCAGACACCATCCTCCCCTCTGGAAATTTCCCAATCCTACAGGAGGACCTAATCTCCCAAATCAGACGATCCTCTATGGGAATGTCTCCGCCTGCTGAAGCTTGTACCAAAGATGGGCTGTTCTGGTTCAAGAATAAAATTGTGGTCCCTGAGGAGCTAAAAGTACGGGTGTTAAGCTTGTGCCATGATCACAAACTTGCCGGTCACTTCGGCACACGGAAGACAACTGACCTTGTCCAACGCACCTTTTGGTGGCCTCACCTTACTAAGGACTGCAAGGAATATGTGGAGTCCTGTAACACGTGTGCCAGAAACAAGACTAGCCGGACAAGAGCATGGGGTCTGTTGAGACCATTACCAGTCCCAGAGAGACCATGGGACATGATTTCAATGGACTTTATCGTTGAACTCCCCCCATCAGAAGGTTTTTCGGCCATTTTTGTTGTGGTAGACAGGCTGTCTAAAATGGCCCATTTTCTCCCCATGAAGGGCACCCCTTCGGCCATGGAGACCGCTTCCATATTTATTAAGGAGATCGTCAGACTACATGGAGTACCGACCAATATAGTTTCAGACAGAGGCGTCCAGTTTACCTCCAGATTCTGGAGAGCCCTTTGTGGCGCCCTTGAAATCGAACTGTCATTTTCTTCGGCCTACCACCCTCAGTCAAATGGACAAACCGAGAGGACGAATCAAACCTTGGAGCAATACGCTGTTTCTCTGCATTCTCCCAGGATGACTGGGCCTCCCTGCTTCCCATCGCAGAGTTCTCCTACAATAACTCACTACACTCAGCTACCAATCAGTCACCGTTTTATGCCAACTATGGTTTACATCCATCCTTCTTGCCTGGACCTTTTCCCGAGTGCCCTGTTCCTGCAGTATCCGAAACACTGGATTTTTTCTCAAACAACAACAAATTGCTGCAGGAAACCATGACCAAGGCTCAGGAAGATTACAAGAAAATCTTTGACAGGAAGAGACGGGGAGAACTTGTCCTGGAACCTGGCAATTCTGTCTGGTTGTCTACCGCTAACCTCAGGTTGGCCTGCCCGTCCAGAAAACTGGGCCCCAAATACTTGGGTCCTTTCTTGATTAAAAGGAAAATCAACAATGTGGCATACGAACTTGACCTTCCCAACTCCCTGAGGATACATCCAGTCTTCCACGTGTCCCTCCTGAAGCCGGTCACCCCCAACTTCTTTTCTGGTCGTAGCATTGGTCCACCCAAACCTATTGTGGTTGATGGCGAAGAGAAGTTCGAAGTGGAGGCAATTCTAGATTGCAGAAGAAGACGCAATCAGGTTCAATATCTTGAAAAATGGAAGGGCTATGGACCCGAAGATAATTCGTGGGAGCCGGAAAGTAATTTACATGCCAGAGAACTTCTGCAGTCTTTTAAAACCTCTCATTCCTCAAAGATGGCCCAGCTGGGCATCCGGAGTCTGCCCTTGAGGAGGGGGCACTGTCAGAGAGGTTACCTGGTTGGGCGCCGGTGCGCGCCGGGGCGCGTTGGTGCTCGTGTCCCTGTGCGTGCTGGGGCGCGTGACCCTGGGGGCACTGGCGTGTCTGGGCTGACCGGCCGTGGCATGCGGGGTGGCGTCCGGGCGTTGGCGCTAGCGCGCGTCCGCCTGTGGGCATTACCTTTGACATGCCCGGTAGTGTGGGCGTGCACGCCGGTGTCGGGGGCGCGCTCGGGCACGTGCGGGGGCGCCTTGGCGAATCGGCGCGTGCACGAGCGTGGCGTTTTGGCGCCAATCAGCCTATTTAAGCCTGCCTCTACACTGATTCGGTGCTGCCTGATCAAACAGCTCTGTGTCTTGTTCCGTGATCATCCTGTGTTCCTGTATCTCTGTAGTGTTGGCCCGTTGTGACCCGGCTTGCCTTTGGACCTCCCTTGATTGCTGCCTGTACCCGACCCCGGCTTGTTTGACCTAGTTTCTGCCTTCTCCCTTGTACCGTTGCCGCTAGCCCGTTGCCGACCTCTGCCTGTGTGTGACCAGCCTGATTAGCTCCTGCTCAGCATCTGCTCCATCAAGCCCTGAAGCTCTACCGGTTGCTTGCCAGACCACCTTGCTCCAGGATCCTAACATCAGGCCCTCATACCATTCCGCATTCGTGGGCCTCCTGTCTACTCTACCAGGGGCCCTGAATCGGATACGTAAGGGAGCCTACCCTCTGCCCAAGCGGACTCATCTGTCTGGTAAGTGTGGGACCTGACAGCCTCTCATCGTGTCTTCATGAGCCAGCCCCTCCTGTCCCCTCCCCACTAGTGAGCACTGGAGCGGCAGTATAGACAGTCACCGGTTCTCTGCTCACTGAAGACTGAGAACTTAGCAATAAGTGCTCTTTGATCACTCAGTTCTCGGTCTTAGAGGTGGTGGGGAACAAATGCAGTATCGGACTGACGCTGCATCCACCTAGGGGAGTATGAATGTTTGTTATTTTGAAATCCCATACATCTCTTTTGAACTGCTGACCACACTTACTTTTTTCTTGCTGCAGTAAATCTGCCATTTCTTCTCAGCTGGAAGGGCAAACATAGCTTCCCTGTGCTTGTCTGTGAGATCCAGTTCATCCTATAAGCAAGATAAGGAAAAACATTATTCACAGAAAATGCTGCAATACATTAAAAAACAAAATCAGTATGAACCCCCTTCAATAGCTGGACTTATTCACAAAACAAATGAGGGTAGAGGAAGTAAAATTGAAAATTGGGGTGTTGAGCTACTACCGCCAACATTTTAAGGGTCCATGCACACTGGGCTTAAAAAATGCCGCTTCTACAGAAGTTTTGTGTTTTTTTCTCCTGAATGTAGAAGCAGCTCGATGTGTCCATGCACTCTAGGGAGTTTGGAAGCATATATTTCAGGTGGAGAATTTAGAGGCAGGAAAAAAAACAAAAAAAAACACATCAACCCTTCCCTGCGTATTTCAGAGGCGTTTTCAGACAGAAAAAGGAGGAAAGGCTTTGGGGGAAAAAACACTTATAAAAGCAAATGCCCATGAACTCTCCTAAACTCTTGTGCTATACGAACTATTAGGAGAATTTTTTCTGCCGCTTTTCCTGCCAGAGGTTCTGGCATTTTTTGCTGCTCCTAGTGCGCATGGACCCTAAAGCTCTACAAAAGCTAAAAAAAAAAAATCTACTGAATCCTCCAGGATGTAGCTTTGTTTTCCAGGTTGACAAATGACAGACCATTTTTTGTCTACTGTAAATGAAGTGCAAATCTGACAAGCTTAATTTTATTACTCTTCTACAACTGAGAAACTAGGTGGGCTAAACTGTCCCCATCTTCCATCAAATACCTTGCTTGGTTGAGTGTATCTGCCAAAAACACTTTTTTCCTGAATGACAAAAGCAGAAAGTATATAAAAACAACACTCTTCCTCCTGCTAAGTGTCTGAACAAGATACTATCACAGCATTTGGGGCAATTCAGAAATCCAAAGTTCCCCACCAAAATGACGGAAAAAAAAGCAACATTTTGCTCTGCTAAATTACAAAAGATGTGTTATCTTTTTGCAGCGAGCTAGACTTTTCACTTGGCTATATGGAATGTTCCTTAAATGTACCATGAAATATGAAACAAACGTTGCACAGCAGAACGAGTTTCCTTTATTGCGACTATGATACACATAGCACCTTTTAGATCCCACTATCAGATCTTTAAACACAGTCTACACCAACACAGAATTATTTCTGAATTGCACAGATACTGCAGATAATGACTTCTGCCTATGAAAATATACAAGTCTGTATTCTTATAGAAAGAAAAAAAAAAATCTGGAAAAATGTTCTTGTTAGCAGACATTTTAAAGAAAGCTAAAAAGGCTTCTGCAACTAGTCTGCAGTACAGAACATGGTATTAGAACTATTAGAACTATTCTAGGTGGGACAGTGAGGTCGATGCCAGCACTGCCGCAGGGAGCCAGTCTCTGGTCCATTACTTTGGTGGGATCTCAGCAAGGTTATGTCAGCTACACACAGGTCTACTTTACAATCCATAAGACAAACCAACAAGTAATATTTCGAATTCTACCTACGAAGAAAAATAAAGCACTGTGTTTTAGTAAAAGTCCATTCCATCTGACTTTTCTTTTAAAATTACCTTGTACTTTGCCCATGTTGTACAAAGTAACAGATTTACTTACTAGCCACTCCTTTTCTATACTTACAACGAATGGCCAAGGGTATATTAACATCCCTCCAAATTATTGTATTTAGCAGTTACCAGTGAAGGATACTGTAACGGTACAGTATACAAAGCAAATACATTTTAGGCAATTGTGTTCTAAATAATTGAGTTTGGTGTGGAGGTGTTTGAGTGGCCCTATTATACAATTCTGCGGTGAACTGGAATTCCAAACGTGAGCCAGGTCTTTTCACCCAAAATCAGTACCTGTCCTCAAATGCTCTATTGGCTGATGGAACATAAATTTCTACAGATACACACCAAAATATTCGTGGTAGAGTAGAAAAACTGTTACAGCCCATGGTTGATGTTTGAAACAAAACCACTTGCCAACTGCGCCATATGACGGCTACAGGGTGGCTGGCCAGTTCTGGGAGGCACTCATATGACGTCCTCAAATGATTGCTCCTGCCAATCTGGACACTGCTGATTACAGACTGAGATAAAGAGTCAATCAATGGCTCTTCACCAGGTGATCAGCTGTGTCCAATCACTGTTGATCATGATGTAAACAGAAGGCGGTTATTGGCACTCCTTTCCTCATGCCTACAGCATAAGGAGAGGAGAAGAGAGACGATAATCGACTTGTGTAAAAGGGACATAACCACTGATTATCAGTTTCCAGTGCAGTCCCACCAGTGCCGCCTACCAGTGCCAATCAGTGCCAATCAGTGCCGCCTACCAGTGCCACCTCATCAGTGCCGCCTCAGTGCCGACTACCAGTGCCACCTCATCAGTGCCCACCAGTGCCACCTCATCAGTGCCCACCAGTGCCACCTCATCAGTGCCCACCAGTGCCACCTCATCAGTGCCCACCAGTGCCACCTCATCAGTGCCCACCAGTGCCACCTCATCAGTGCCCACCAGTGCCACCTCATCAGTGCCCACCAGTGCCACCTCATCAGTGCCCACTATTAGTTCCCGTCAGTGCAGCCTTAGCACACATCAGTGAAGGAGAAAAATTAATCGTTTGCAAAAAAACTATGAAAAAGTTTGTGGTTTTTTTCAAAATTTTACGGTCTTTTTTTTTTTTGCTTATTTATTTAGAAAAAACCAGTGGTGATTAAATACCTCCAAAAGAAAGCTCTATTTGTGTGAAAAAAAATGAAACATTTAGTTTGGCACAGTGTTGCATGACCGCACAATTGTCATTCAAAAGTGGGACATCGCTGGAGGCTGAAAATTTTCCTGGGCCAGAAGGGGGTAAAAGTGCCCAGTAGGCAAGTGGTTAAACAGGGATCTAGTCCTCTCTCGTCTCCATGTGATAGCATTCAAGTCTAGCGATCGGCTTCTCATCTTGGGGAGGTGGCATTTTGTCCCCATACCTATAATAGGGTATTGCAGATCTATTCATCACCGTTTCATGCTGCATTTGATTGAGACTGCAGCTTTTGCTCACATTATTCTCTGCAAGCTCCCTCTCCTGTTCCAGTGGGAGTGGACAAGGCTACAGTGGGGGCTCTGAAAGACAGGTACTGTATGTCTACATTTTTAACAGGATCAGATTCAGGAACATAGACAAAGCAAATATGCTAGCAATGAAACAAGTTCAGAAAACAGAGTAGCAAGCTCTTGAGACGTATAAAAACTGAAAATACGAGGCACTCTTCCAGCAGACTGTGTAACCTAAATAAATTCAAAAGGTGAAATTTTCATGTTTAACCCAAGTATATATTTATACACTAATAAGAAACAAACATTTTAGTATTCTGTCTAAGCAGGTTTTAAGCAGGTGACTCTATAAACACCAAAGACCTTTGAAGCCACTTAATCTGCCAGCTGCTTGCCTCCTTTACACATGGCAGGTAAACATAAAACAGAGGACTCCTAATATTGATTACCTGCGCTTGGCCCTAGACGCTTGTCTTTCATTTGCCGTATAAATTAACAGCAGATGCCTGGGTGCAAAGCCGCTCTTTTGAAGTAAGAATAACACCATCATTTGCTCTTTAAAGCCAAGCTGGTAGATATAAATCAACATCAAACAAATCCATATACCACCAGCCCTGCCCTCCCACTCATATTAAAACTGAAAGTCGACAAATGCCCTGTATGTTACTGTTGCAACAGCGACTTTATGTTCCAGCCCTGTAATTATTAAAGGAAAACATGCAATTTTACCTTTCTAATACTCAGTCTGGAAGGTTACTGTTAAGAAAACATGCTGGCTAGAATTTAAGAGTTAAATTTAGTTTTATATGATCCTTATCAAAAAAAAAAAAAAAAAAAACATGTACGCTTTAAAATAACACAATTTATTGCGCAATTTGAAACATAATAATCTACCAAACAAAAAAGGAAAAAAAAAAAACAAAAAAACAAACTTGCTCCAAGGAACTCTGTCTGATTAGCCTGTGTATTTAATTCAAGTATTAAAGACGTGATAAATGAAGCGCACAGGCCTCCAGACATATAGTCAGCATCAAAATGAATCAGTAGCCACTTGTTTTCAGGGAAAGCTGGTACTTAAACCAGTGATGGTCAACTTTCTTTATATGGGGGGCCTCAAGTGTGGCCCCCCCAACATCACTAAAGGGCCTCACATAAAATTCAGTAAATATTCATCATCAAAGGCAGCAGACACACAACAGGATATAGCCAAAGACTATGGGCGTGATATAAGAGAAGGTCAGAGACTGCGGACATAATACACAAGATGGTCAGAGATTGTGGACATGATGCATCAAATGGTCAGAGAATCAGACAGGATATAAGAGACTGTCAGACTGTGAACATGTTTATAGGAAAATCAAGCCTGTTTATAGGAGTTGCTGGAGACTGTGGACATGCGTCATAGGCTGAATACATATTACATGAGGCTGCTGAAAAATCACTACTTTAACAGGGCAATAGGGAAACACAGATTGGTGCCTGCAAGGGCACTGAGGACCAGCTCAGGTCCACAGGTTGGGCATCAAGAATTTAAAGAGAAACTGCAGTCTGCTCACATAATTTGTAATAAAAACCTATTTGTCATTCTGAAGCTAACCTCCAACCACTTTGCATATTATTTTATATATATACTGGGATTCTGTACTTGCCAAATATGCTGCAGAAATCTCCCTCCGCTAAGTCTGGCTGCAGCCATTTTAATTGTGGGCAGCTGAAGCTGCTGCCTGTTCACTTCCTGGATTTACACAGAGGCACACCTCCAGCTCTGCAGCCTTCATCGGCCCTCTTATGACTCACCCCCCCCTCCCTTCCTGCAAACTCTCACAAGAGTGAGAGAGAGAGCTGTGCATGATGTCATAACCCTAGGCTAATGACCAGACAAGAAGGAGGAAGTGGGCTGTATAAGGTATTTACTGGCAGAAAAAAAATGTTTTACTATCCAAAGTTAGATCAATAGATTGAATGACTGAAGGTCTGCTTTAAGCCCTTAAAATGTTTATTGATCTATCCCAGCCAGGCTGTTAACACCTGTACAGAATGTTAACATTTAAATACAAGTAATAAGAATGAAAAGGTAAAAGGAAAGGTTAGGGCCCTTTACCATGCGCATTACTCCATGCACATCAAGGTGAAATATTTGTGTGTTTAAAGTGCATTAAAGAGTCGCTGACGCCCTGTCCATTAAGGACAGCAACTGGCACTCACCTTGCTGGTGATCCCCCTTTGCAGGCAGTGATAAGACCCAGTGTTTTTGGTTACAGAGGAGCATGTGACGACCTCTGTGATAGCGCTTAGGTGTCATAGCCAACTGCTGGACCCAAGCACTGGCACTAGGCAGAGGGACTGACGTCACTGCTCCCCCTAAACAACCCTGGGGATTTTAGGGCTGGCTGTAAAGGAAAAAGAGAGGCAGAGGAACACAGGCAATGTGAGTATCAGTGCGTTGGGGGACGTTTTAAGCAGACTCGGTCACTTTGCCTTCAATGAGAAAGATGACGTTTCCTCTCTAAGGCAGCCCATCTATTTTGAATTAGCTGCAAATGCAACCAAAAACTGGACCACATTTTTCTGTTTACTGGGTGACGAAGGGTGAACAATAAAAACTAAGGAGCCAGTGTTCCAGGGGTGTAGATATTCCACAATCAAAATAAGGGACAATTAAAGCAAATTTCAACAGCAATTTGCAAAACCTGTGACTGTCACTAACAGGCAAATACTATGATGGATGACCTAAAATTCTGTCTTATTAAGTATATACAGAAAGGGGAACGAAAAAAAGAAAGGGATACTTGCCAAGTATCCCCAGGTCGGACTTTAAAGGCAAACCAAACAACTAGCAAAGTATAGAAAAATAACAATGTTTATTATGAAAATACAATACATGAATAGAGCATTCAAAGGTTAAAAATCATGTATAATGATACAGAGTATACAGTGAGCCCTTGTGTATTGACGCGTTTCACCGTTAGGCTTCTTCAGGACACAATCAAGGTATTCCAAGATAGTAGAGAAAGAATCTCACTGTCTAGAATAGAACATACTCATTTAAAAAAAAAAAAAATAAATTCTGGTAACCATAACATACATATTACGATTAAAAAAACGCATGTCTGTTCAAAAGGAGGGGGTCGAGGCACAGATGGACACAGAAAATCAGTGGGGGAGAAGTAAAGAAAATTTTATATATATATATATATATATATATATATATATATATATATATATATATATATATATATATACATATACACACACACACACACATATATATACACACCTTGCAGGAGAATGAACCTCGTATGTAAATATTCAGATAGTATGGGTGTAATATACTCCCATATACAAAAACTCTTATGGTCTATTCGCAGTTGCTCCCCATTTTGTGAGTTTGATTTCAGTCTACACAGCAATTACTGGATTTATCACATAACTGCAGAAATCAATAAGACTGAGGAGTTAAAACAACTAGGCACAGCCATTATAAAACATCTAATATGCTGTGTTGCACTTTATGGACTCTTGTGTATTGTTTTGTTTTCCCTTTTTACAATGCCTGTGTAATGTATATTGAAGAGGATGTATGATTTAATGTCTCCTTCCTCCAATACAGGTCTATACTTCCTATCCTTTCTCGTTCTCTGCTATGGTTATATGGATAGGTCCCAAAGCCGGGGATACAGGAAGTAACAATCAACACTTCCTGTTCCATGTCATGTCCTTTCTTAACTGAAAAGCTGAAGTTATTCAGTCATTACGCACACAGAATACACTGTGTCCCTGGAACAGTGCCCACATGAAAAACAGTACATATTATCACAACAGCTAATTAAACAGTGGGGGGGAGGATGTCCACAAATATTCACAATGAACAAGTTGGCAGACGTTGGCAAAAAAATACAGCATTAAAGTAACTGTGTGTCGTTTCTAGCCAATGCTTGTACAGCCTGCACAAGGTTTATAAAGGTTTCCTTTTGCATTAAATTCAATATTTTAAAAACAATTGAGTGTTAGAAGGAAGAGGGCACCACCAATGTTCCTTCAAACACTATAATGCTAACCCCATTGTTAGAGAGCAGCCTCCAAGGACTCAATCTAGGATGACGTAATAGACAATCAATAGAGTTCAGCGCTCCTACAAATACTTTAAAAGTAGGGTAAAGTGAATCTAAAGTATATTTAAAAAAAAAAAAAAAAGTTGATAGCAGGTACAGTTACAAGGTAGAAGAGATTCTGTACTTCTCTTCTGCCATTAAACAGTTACCCTTCCAGCTCCCAAGATTTTAAGAGAACATGGACTGCCATGCATGTACACTCCATTATACTATTGTCAGAGTGGAAAGTCAGGATGAAAGAGCTCCCAGGGGAATATGGGAGAGTCCACTCATTCTTTGTCAATTAATGGAGAAGACTCACTGAGACTCAAGACCTGGAAGAGCGAGAGAAGATGGCAGCATTGGCGACAGAGGGATGATGTTGAGTGCGGACAATGCATAGCTGGAGAAGGGCACTTTTGGAGACAAATCTGCCATAATGTGCATGTATGCTGCATACTTCCACATTTTTGGCAAAAGCCCTGGGAACATATAGCATACAGCAGAGCTTTAAATTATTTTGATCAAACTTGCCCTAAAGCTGCCAGTGCAGACCTTCTAATGAAATGCTGTCGGGCCGAACTCCTCTGGTTTTATACTCGAAATCAGGGGTCGCAAAACTGCAGCCTTTTGGTTGCCTTTATCCAGCCCTTGGGGAACTATTCATCCCACCCATGAGAGACACTATTTTGACCTATGGCATCAAAAATGGGGCATAATTCTTGCCACCAACATCAATAATGGGGAGGCATTTCTCCCACTGACACCAACAATGGGGCATTATTCCTCTTCCGAATACCAAAGATGGGGAACCGTTTACTCCCACTGATGCCTGAAAGATTTTTTTAATCCCGCTGGCCACATTCTGGCCCCCTAAAGTCTGAAGAAAAGTAAACTGGCCATTTGTTTGAAATATAAACCAATGATGTAAAACAAGTGGCCATATCAGGAGTTCTGATTTATTTGACTGTAAACTTGCTCCAAATCAGTGACTACTTGCCATAAGTGTGACAGTTTGATTGTACAACTACTTAAAGTAGACTTTGCATAAAAATGCGAAGTCCGTTTATCTTAAAAAAATAACGCACACCACAGCTTCGGTTCACTTACTCTAAAGCACTGGTGACATCACTGTGACTCACCACAGGATACTGGGAAAGCTCAGGAGAAGATACTCCAGCACTGTGCAGGAGGACATTTTTTTTTATAGGATTCGGGATCCACAGCAATCCAAGCAGCCTACGAAATAGATCAGTTATGTTGCTCTCACCTATACAAGCATGGCAAAAAATTGGGGGTAAGGTATTTTTTTCAAAACTATTTTTTATATCTCTCCATTAGCTTTTTTTTTTTTTTCTGTGAGATGTGTGCTTGCAACTCTTGCTGCTAAAAGGAGCAGGCATTAAATCACAGGTTTGCTTTAAAAGTAAAAGAAGGGCCAAAGCACTTTTAGCCCTACTTTTGTGAGTCAGAGGAGTGCACTTCCTTCTGTACGCCTGTGACCCGCATTCAGCCAATAGCAGGCTAAAGCCCACTGTCGGTGGATGCCACTGAGCAGGTTCAGGCTCTGGAGAGATCCAGACTTTAAAGTCGAGATCAACCCAGATTCCTGAGCAGCAGCTGGCTCAGGCACTCAGCACACCACCGAGAACCTGAGCAAGCTCCGGCTTCCTGCACAGCCTGGTGCTCCAGTGAGTGGTGGAGAGGCAGAGCAGAGAGCTGGTGACTGTCACCGGCTCTCTGCTCAGTGAAGACTGAGAAATGAGTGATCAGCTGTCATTGATCGCTTGGTTCGCGGTCTTAGAGGTGGTGGGTGACAGATGCAGCATCAGACCATCGCATTGGACCACCTAGGTGAGTATGTATGTTTGTTTTTTTAATTCCCATACTTTTCTTTTAAGATTTATCACAACTACAAAATCTAATGGTCTATTTAAACAACCCATCTCGTTTATATCAAAACAGGTAGTGCTTAAAACAAGTGCAAATTCAGTTGATTAAGCTGACAGCACCTGGCCACTTTTCAATCAGTTAAAGTGGAGTTCCACCCACTTTTACAACTCTTCAGCATCCCTCACTAAACTGTGTACTGTAAACAAATTGGATATTTTTTTTTTTTTTTTCCTCAGCACCTACTGTATATCTGCTGTATTCATTTTTCACTTCCTCCTCCCTGGCCACGGCCCATCGCATCATTTCCTGTTTGCAATGCCTTCTGGGAAGGGGCGGCAACTTCCTCTGAAACTGCCGTTGCTATGGAAACCTGACCTGAAACCTATTACACTGCTTGTGCTGCACTGAGCACGTGGGGCGGCAACTTCCTCTAAAACTGTCGTTGCTATGGAAACCTGACCTGAAACCTATTACACTGCTTGTGCTGCACTGAGCATGTGCGAGATCTGCAAGGATGAGATCCAGGAAGAAATACTGTCTGGCTTCAGATGCCCACACTTAAGATGGCCACGGCCTGCTGTAAGTTTATAAAATAACAAACTACAGCTATAAACTAACAAAACAAATCTTAGTTTACAGACTAACTTTACTAGAATACATTAAGCTTGTGTATTATAGGGGTATTTTTATTTAAAAAGTATCATTTCGGCCGGAACACCACTTTAAATTAGCAGTTACATTTGCAGTATAAATATGGAAAAACATTGTTCTTAGTTTACTAGGGTCATTGGTTCACATCTCAACCATGGTACTACCTGCATGTTCTCCCTGCATGGGTTTCCTCCGGGTACTCGGGTTTCCTCCGGGTACTCCGGTTTCCTCCCACACTCCAAAGACACGCTGGTAGAGTTTTTGGCTCCTGTCTAAATTGGCCCTAGCATGTGTATGTATAAATGCGAGATAAGGACCTCCAATTGTAAGCTCCTTGAGGGCAGGGAATGATGTGAATGCATAATATATATATGTAAAGCGTTACGTAAATTGAGGGCGCTATATAAGTACCTGTAATAAATAAATACATTTAGAGATAATATTTAGCATGCTTGCAGCTGTCCTCAGATCAACAGTTTTGGCTTTCAAAAAATACTCGTTTCTATTGGTCTATTGGTCAACTCAACACTGAACATCTCTCACAGAAGGCGCACATCACTGTACCAACCATACCTCGTATAACTGTGATGATTGCCAAGTGGCATTTAACAAGAATGGCAATTCATTGCATGAGTATTAAAGGGATTTTTTTCATAAAAACCAAAATGAACAAAAAATGTTTTAACTGGAAAGAATGCTGTGTAAAAGGGAAAGAGGTCTTCAGTATACCAGCCAATCAGATTATTTCATTTTCTAACCTGCACTCAAAAACGACATCTGGACTTCTTGGCTGACTATGAATAATACAATCCGAATTTAAAATCTTCTTTAGATCCACAACCCACTATTTATGAAATGAGCAGACTGTTTAGGGAGTCCCGATATTATAAAGTTTTGGTAAACATGAGGGACATTGTACCGAGATTGCTCAGACTGGAACATATGTGGCCAACATATTTAATTAATCATAATCACTACAGATCACATATAAACCCCCAACTTTACTTCTCTTCATCCCATGATATCTGGGCACGCTCATTCCTAGCTACAGAAACATTATCACGTCACCAATTGGCGTCTACATGTGAACACAACTACATTACAAGCTAAAAATATACCATGTAGTTAATAAAATAGACATGCAAATGTTAAGCAAACATGGAAGCATAATGGTAAAAATGACTCGGCATTCTGACGCTCTCTTGCAATGCAAATAAGAGACTGTGCTGTGGGGTAATATTACAGGATGCAGCACCATGTTCCTCATTATTGCCAGGAAAGCTGTATAAACGTCATCTGTATTCAGGATCCCAGAGTCCAAACAATCTTTTGCATGACAGTCTCTTTCACTTAATATATCCTGCTGGATCCTGAGTCAGAGGTTACTGATAGACAGATGTCTCGTGGAAGTGATGGGCAGTGAGGCATCCTTGAACCCCTTTCAGTTGCACTAGGACCCGCTGGGCTGAAACCCGACAAAAAATAGCAAATGTATTGTGTATATTTTATTACCATTTGTTTAAAGCGGTGATCTCCAAACTCCTTGCCTTGATACAGTCCTTGAGGCACTACTGACACCAACAATGGGGCAGAATTCCTGCTACTGACACCAACGACAGGGCACCATTTCTCCCACTGATACCAATGACGGGGCACCATTTCTCCCACTGACACCAACGATGGGGCACCATTTCTCCCACTGACACCAACGATGGGGCACCATTTCTCCCATTGGCACCAACGACAGGGCACCATTTCTCCCATTGGCACCGACGGGGCACGGTTTTACTGATGCCAAGACAATTTCTACTCTCACCAACCATTCTGGCCCCCCCTAAAGTCTGAAGGACAGTAAACTGGCCCTTTGTTTAGAAAGTTTGAAGACCCCTGGTTTAAAGGCATGCAAACAAAGAGCATCAGCACTAGGGGCATCAGTTTGAATCCCAATAAGGACAGTCCCTGCATGGAGTTTGCATGTTCTCCCTGCACTTGCGTGGGTTTCCTCTGCATACTCCAATTTCTTCCCACATGCCAAAGACATGCTGATAGGTTAACTGGCCTTAGTATGTGTATGTATGCATAGGGACCCTAGATTGTAAGCATCCCAAGGGCAGGGACTGTTGTCAATGTAACACCTGTAATAAATAAATATGCAAATACAGGCTTTTCAAACAATCTAAAAAAACTTTGTATGATAACAGGTATTTCAAATGCCCAAATGCTTCAAATCAGTTACATAGGGAGCATTTTGACACGGACATACATTTTTAGAGGATCAGAATTGCACTTTTAAAAAGTTACTAGCAAGGCTGTAATGGTACAGTTTTATCCACTGCGGCCAATTTCCAGAGAATCTCTTACATGTGGGGAAGATGGATGATTAAAGTCTGTGCTGTGGAATTTGCAATTTCCAAATAGGGTCCAAGTAATGATTGGTGGCTGTGAGAATATTCATTGTACTCTCTTGTCTGTCTGCTTAAACTATAAAATCAGACTGACACTTGCAAAACCTACGTGCATCTAATTGGTAGCTGTGATAAAGTTAACAATCGCTGAACTTGGATCGGATACCCAGTGGGTGTATTCTGCTTTACAAACAGCAAAGGCGAAGGTGTTCCCAGCTCACTAATATAGGGTGAAACAAAAGGTGAACTGGTGCACTACCACTATACCAGGATGACAGACTGAACATGTCATAAGAGGAACATAGAGGTTGTCATTTCCTCTCGGTCTGAAACTGCAATTTAAAAACATCAAACTGACCCTCTGGCTTCTATACTGTAAATCACTGACCTAGAACAAGCATGCAGATAAAGACATCTCGCTTTTCCCTGACTGGTTATATACAATACATGATATAAAAAAAAAAGGCAGAGTACGTAGGGAAAGGTCCACCTACCACCAGCTCTGCAAACATAGCATCAAGCTCCTCAATCGGGGGAACGGGCAATGCCGGCTCCATTGTCTGCAGGGCAAAGCTGCTGTCATTTCGTAATCGATACGTAATCTCTGGATGCTCATTACTCCGAAAACAGCAGAAAATGAAGGAGATCCCTCGGTTACTTCTCTTCCGCGGCGCCATGTCCCAGAGATTCTAGGAGCAGGTTCTACCTAAGAAATCCTAAAAAAAAAGAAAATGCATATTAATATTTCAGAAGTAACCTTCAAACTGATTTTAAAATAAATATACCAATAATTTCAGCCATGTATCTGGAAACCTAAATAAATAAATAGGTCACCCCCCCCTTTATCCTAGGTCTTGCTTTCATGATTGTGCAATGCATTCTCACCCCACAACATGTAGTTAAGTTTCTGTGCAGAATTCAGCCTTCTGTGAGTGCAGGTTGTTTTTTTTGTTTTTTTTACTAGCAGAACCTTACTGGAAAGACCTAAGATAGTTCTGTTTCTCTTGCAAACCTGGAAAAGTTGCACTCAACTGAACTTGTTCTGTACAGGGTTGAGCATTATTACCCACTACTAGCAATAGCCTAGGAAAACGAGCACCTTCAAAATCTTCACTCTTGCATATCATTTAAATTTGGTATGGCTCTAGGTGGAAATACGGAAAAGGTACATTTTACAATAAGATTGAGCATCACTGGTGAGAACGAAAATGCACCAGTGGTGGGTCACCAGTACATTCTGCACATTTTTTAAATTTATTTATTTTACTTATATAGCGCCGCCAATTAAGAAAGTATTGACAACACTGCATTCAGCAAAATGAATCAGTACAAACAAGTTAGTGTATAAATTAAAGACTGATTTAGGTATGGCAATTTTTATAGTTTGGACCAACGGACCTACTATACCTGTAGGATCCCTATAGAATCTGCTTCTGAGTTCTGTGCTGAGCGACTGCCTTGCTGCATTGTGAACACAGGAGGTCTTCGGGTCGGCATAGACACCATTTAGAGATCACTGCATTCTCTAATTTGACAAGGTGGAGCTATGAGGTCATGCTCTCCACCTCATCCAATCAAAGAACGCTTTGCATCGATTGAGAAAATGCAAATAATTCTCTGTAAGGCTCCTGTGCTGATCACACCGCCCCCCCCCCCCCCCCTTTCGTTACCTCTTCTCAAGGTGGAATAAATGTGGTTCTGCTAATCTATCCTCATAGCTGAGCTACTCCATGCCTCTTAATCAGTTTGGTTGCCCTTCTCTGCACTTTCTCCAGTTTTCCAATATCCTTTTAGTGAACTACTACCCAAAACTGTTACTGCATATTCCAGATGAGAACCAATGCTTTGTACAGGTTTTAATCTGGTTTGCAATGAAATGAATGAAATGGGCAGCAGAGTTAGTTTTTATAATCATTACAGCCAATGATCTTATTTCATGTGAAGGTTTTACGACAGTTGAACAGCCTTAAAGCAAACTTGCAATCACAGAGTAGCTCATAAACTGCTTGTATGATGCAATAGCGAGCACCTCTGCACATTGCCACCATGATTTTCTAGAATGCCCTGGGATTCCTCAAACCCCGAGGCATCCTAATGTGCAGATAACAGCTTCAAACTAGGAATGTCACAGGTAGCAAAAGAGCCTGCATTGGGGGAGGTTAGGAATAGAGGTATTGCACTGCAAATAAATCTGCAAAAAGGGCTTCCCAGATACCCACACTGACAAAAGCAATGTGTTTTACTGCTACATTACTTGAGCAGGTAGGTTATGTTCTCATCACACAGAAATATTTAAATAAATGTAGACTTAAAGAGGAGGGCCAGTCATAAAAAATTTTTTAAAAAGTCAGCAGCTACAAATACTGCAGCTGCTGACTTTTAATTGGACACTTACCTGTCCCGGGGTCCAGCGATGCGGGGGATCGAAGCCCCGCTCGTCTCCCCCTCCGTTCAGCGGCACTGGCATTGCAACTGTGGGCGCCGGGCTGTGGCTTCACAGCCTGGCAGCCATTGCGCATGCGCGAGCGGCGCCGCGCGCCGTGATTGGCCGCTCAGTCACCTGGGACCTGTAATGGGTCCCAGATGATTGACAGGAGGGAGGGAGCAGAGCTGAGCCCTTCCTGTGCCGAGACGGAAGTGATGTCACCAGCCCAGGCACTGAAAGAGGCAGACTACGAGTGACCCCCTAGCAACAGGCATTTAGAGGTGAGTAAAAAAAAAATATCCAAATGTTTTTTTGTATTTTTTTTTTTTAGGATTTTTCATGCAGTTTTTTTTTTTTTGGGTGGAACCCCACTTTAAGCTTACTAAAATATTATGTAAGTTTCCCCATGCTAATTACACAAGTTGTTTTCAATCTTTTTAAATATGCAGTTTTCATTAAAATACCCAATGAAACTGTTGTGAAGGTCCTTGTTTAGGCACTTCCTGTTATCGGATGACAAACTGGGGGGGGAATTAACTAAAACTGGAGCACTCAGAATATGGTACAGCTGTGAATGGTAGCCAGTCAGCTTCTAACTTCATCTTGTTCAGTAAATCTCCCCCACTATTTCCCGGATGATGATCCTGCATTGTCATCTGTAATTTGCACTCCCAGTTGAGACAACAAGGAGGCATGCCATCACAAATTGCTCAGACATGGTCACTGTTGTCACTAATAGAAAATCAGTCCACAGCAAGCATGTGCAAACATTGTACAAGGAACTGCATGTAAACAGGAAGTGACATAGCGGAACTACACTGTATCCGAGCACCACAAATCAAAAAACATTATTTAATTCATTTTTAACGCTAAGCGCAAAATAACCCATCCATGTCTCCATGCTTTATTTTGCTGAGAAATCGCTTTGAAAAAAAAACCCCTAACATTTCTGGGCACGGCCATCTTGAGAAAGGGCAGACAATTTATGTAGCATTTACTTCCTGGAACCCATATGCCCTTAGCTCCAGCATGCAGGCAGGAAAGGGTGCATAGCCAAGAAAACCCCTCCTCCCCTTGAAGACTCCTGGGATATATGACATCATTTTCCTAGGCCTGGAAACCAGGAAGTAACTGAAGAAACGTAAAATAAATTTTGAAAACAAGTAAATATGATATACTTCCTAAACTATTCATTAATGCTAGCAGCATAAGGATTATAAATAGTCAATGTTGATTGAAAGAGTCACCCTTCCCTTTAAAAAGCTTAACCACTTCCCGCCCGGCCTATAGCAGAATGACGGGCGGGAAGTGGTTCTGTTATCCTGACTGGGCGTCATATGACGTCCAGCAAAATAACATGCCAGCACGCGCCCGTGGGGGCGCGCAGCGCGGCGTGTCAGCCTGACACCCCGCATCTCCGATCATGATAAGAAGCCTCTGACCAATCACAGCTGATCACAGCGTGAACCAGGAAGTGCCAGTAAGTGGCATTCCTCGGTTCGCGCAGACAGGGAGAGCCAATCAGAGCCGATCTGCGGCTCTCCCTGTCAGAGGGGGGGGGGGGTCTGTGCTGATAATCAGCACATGGATTATCAGCACAGCCCCCCTCAGATGTGCAAAAAACACTACCAATCAGTGCCCAGCATTATCCCAATAAAAAACCCTTCAAGCACCCACCACAGTGCCAATCAGAGCCCAGCAGTAACACCTGTCAGTAATACATCAGTACCTCATCAGTGCCACCTGTCAGTGCCAATCAGTACCACCTATCAGTGCCCATCACACCCGCCTATCAGTGCTGCATATCAGTGCTGCATATCAGTGCCGCCTATTGGTGCCCATCAGTGCTGCATATCAGTGCTGCCTATCAGTGCCCATCCATTCTACATATCAGTGCCTCCTCATCAGGGCCGCCTTATCAGTGCCCGTCAGTGAAGGGGAAAACAAAATTTTATGACAAAAACGAAGAAACTTTTTTTTTTCAAAAACGTGGGTCTTTTTTAGTTTGTTTATCAAAAAATAAAAACTCCAGAGGTGACCAAATACCACCAAAAGAAAGCTCTATTTGTGGGAAGAAAATGATAAAAACTTTGTTTGGGTACAGTCAGTGTTACATGACCGCGCAATTGTCATTCAAAGTGTGACAGCGCTGAAAGGTCAAAATTGTCCTGGTCAGGAAGGGGCGAAAGTGCCCGGTATTGAAGTGATTAAGGAGATCAGCAGCACTGGGATATAAATAATAATTTTAAAAAAGTGAAATATTTTTTTTATTGTTTTTTTTTTTTTTTTTTAAACTAGAATAAGAGCAAATATGATACACAAAGCTTTTATTAAATTAAATGTCCCCCAGTTAGGGCCTGGATCTACTTCAACCCCTTCCCCACCTTTAGGCCCTTTAACAGGATCTAAATGCCAGGAGGCGGAGGTGGGCATTCCAATCAGGTGACTGCTGTGGTTGGCAGTCACAGCGGTCACATTATTTTGCAGGATTTATATAGCGCCAACAGTTTGTGCAGCACTTTATATGAACGGAAAGCTCCTGATCGCTAGTATACATCAGTAAATAAATAATGGGTAGCAGCGCTAAGTAAACTTAGGTAGCAAAACATACACCAGTGTCAAAGTTTATTTAGCGCTGCTACCCATTATTTATTTACGTTTGTGTGTATCTCACTTTTAGCAGCAGCTTTTTTGATTTTCTTTGATTTTCTTTTGATTTGATTTTTATCAGTATAACCAATTATTTCATTTTAATATTATCACAGGGCGGTATTTTCTGCTTGTTTACTTAGTATACATCAGTACCTGCTTGTTAGACCCCTTTCACACAGGCATTTTTCAGCCACTTTTGGGCTAAAAATTGCACTTGAAAAACGGCTCCCCTGCAGTCTCAGTGTGAAAGCCTGAGTGCTTTCACACTGAGGCGATGCGCTGGCAGGACGATAAAAAAAAACTCCTGCAAGCAGCATCTTTGG
The DNA here is from genome assembly GCA_037952835.1 of Lithobates septentrionalis. Classification (NCBI taxonomy): domain Eukaryota; kingdom Metazoa; phylum Chordata; class Amphibia; order Anura; family Ranidae; genus Lithobates; species Lithobates septentrionalis. Next base: position 1,119,012 of record JBBDGP010002223.1, read on the forward strand.
AACGGTGAAGGAGTGTATACACCACTCCTAAAGCGCCCCTGCCCATTGAAATGAATGGGCAGCGATGCCGAACCACCGCCAAAGTGCTTATGCAGTTTTAAACCGTTTTAAACCTTTTTCGGATGCTAGCGGAGGTTAAAAGCACTCCGCTAGAAGGCGAAAACCTCCGGAAAAACGACGGTAAAGTGGCGCTAAAAATAGCAGCGCTTTCCCGCCAATGGCGCTAACGCCCCAGTGTGAAAGCAGCCTTACTGTGCAGGAAGCACGCTCTCAGCACAGGAAAGTATTTACCTAGGGTCGTATATGTGCAGCCGCTCGGCGTTAAAGTCCACCTGCCAAGAGACCACATATATGCACCTGCAGCATTCTGAACAAGGAGGTTGGCTGCTCAGCATGAGCACAATTCAGAGATTGCTTTGCATTTTCTAAATTAAATGCCAAGCATTCTCTGACTTGAGGAGGTGGAGAGCGTGATGTTACCGCCCCACCTCCTCCAGTCAGAGAACGCATTGCATTCATTCAGAACATGCAAAGCATTTTCTGTATGATGCCCGTGCCGAGTGGCTGACCTCCTGTGTTCAGAATGCAACAGGCAGCCTGAAGAATGTGGGAGACCACCAGAGTAGCCGTGTCTACTACAGTGATTTCCAGCTTTCAGGGGCATCAGCCAGGTATAGTATACACAGTGGGGGGAGATTTACTAAAACTCGTGCACACAGAATTTGGTGCAGCTGTGCATTGTAACCCAATCAGCGTCCAGGTTTTATCGTCAAAGCTTAATTGAACAAGCTGAAATTAGAAGCACTTGGTTACTATGCACAGCTGCACCAGATTTTATGTGCACCAGTTATAGTAAATCTCCCCCATAGTTATATTAGCCCATGCTGTTTAAAACATCCATACCTCAAATTCTTCTTTAAAAGTGGTTGGAAACCATCACATATGCCCAGTGACGTGAACAGCCCCAAATGATACAAAGAGATGATACAAAGAGATGAAACAAATCCTCCTACATAGATTTTACATGTATATCTGCTGCCTTCCTCTTTCTACACCCCTTCCAAAGTGCAGATCATGTTACAAATCTTTCTTCATCTGCCAGCAGTACATAGGGAAGGGCAGAGAGACTGCACTTACACACTGTGTGAGAGCTGATTGGAGGAAAGGTACACACCCCTCCTACACATAGGCAGAGGAACGAAGGTATATGCAGAGCTGTATTTTGAATAGACAAGCTCTCTGCTTATTTCTCTCTAAGCTCCCTCCCCTGACACAAATTTTTAGCTCATGTTATCTCATAGGAACGAGGCACCAGGGAGAAACGACACTTAGAGCTTTGGAGAGAGATAAGTAAACACTGCAGATATATGTGCTTAGTTCAAATTTCATGAATGGGGTTTACAACCACTTTAACTCTCCAATCTACCAAGAAGCTGAAATATTTGTTTTTACTGGACCGACCCTATAAAACAGAATCTGAATATCTCAAATTCTGTACATAAATTGAGACTTGTAAACATAATCGGTGAACATTGTACAGCAGACTTTAAATCATGCACTGTGCACTTTAGATTTCCAGATTGTCTAGCAGCTTTGCAGGGGAAACAATTCCCTGGCTGTCCAGTAGAACACAAACCTCCAATTCTTTATAAATTATTGTACGTTAGAAAGATTTGAGGATTTTGGTACGGATTTAACAGCCAGCATGTATTTGGGTCAGAACCTTCTCAGTACTATAAACTACATTCCAATGTAAAGAATCTTCTAATACGCCTGGATTTAACATATATAGTGAATAAGAAAGGAAACTATCTTGCTCTTTGGATTTTTTCTCATTCTAACAGATGGGAGGAACAGACTGAACAATAGCAGATTCAGGCATACATGACATAATACAGTAGCAGGTAAAGAGACAGGTGTTCCTTTTGGAATATGATGAAATATGGCAGGTGGCAGGTTTAGATGATAGGAGACGGTTAACCGTTAAAAGGACACTCCCAGGGAAAATCTGCCATCCATGAATAAATTTGCAATATGAAGAGTTACTTATTCCAGTCTTCTCGTTATTGTTGGATGAACGATTCCGAAGAAAAAAGTGCTCTAAACTGCTCAGGACCAGTAATAGGAAAATAAATGTGTCTGAAATAACATCCTACTTCTATGTTTTCTCCGCAACTAACAGGTTAAAGAACTTGCATTCAGCAGTTTTAGTCTCGGATCTCTCCCCCATACCTGTATACCGGGGGAGCGCAATACCCATTCATTGCCATACTGAGCTAAAGAAAAGAACCGCAGGTAATTCCTGTCTGACATCATCTTAAAACACAGAGCTATTTATGAAACCTGCTTACTGCTGCTCCATACTTATTAGCCCTTGTTATTAGCCAATGAAACCATGGTTTATTTAAAGTGCAACTCCAGCAAGGCATCTAAATACACAACACTTTTCAAAGGATTAGATATTATGTTCAGCCACTGTTGCGATTTACACACCTCTGCTGTACGGCACAGCCAAGAGAATAATCGCTTGCTTCTCGTTTCAGCTCCACTGCTTTCCGGTTCATCCCCCTACTAACTGGACAAAGGGGATGCTGGCTCATTGCCCAATGAGGATGGGGATGTGATATGAGAAGATGAAAAAACCTACCAGAAAGTGAGTACGTCACTCGCCTGGCTATAGAATGTGGAATATGGGTGCAAGTCGCAAGACTGTCTGAGCAGCAGCTCTGTATTTAAACCGTAGAAACTACTTGTTCAAGTTTCCTAATGCAGCATACACACGATCGGATTTTCCGACGGGAAATGTTGGATGTGAGCTAGTTGGCGGGAAGTCCGACCGTGTGTATGCTCCATCGGACAATTGTTGTCGGACTTTCCGCCAACAAATGTTGGCTAGCATGCTCTCAAATTTTCCGCCAACAAATGTGTGTTGTCGGACTTTCCGATTGTGTGTACACAAGTCCGTCGGACAAAAGTCCAAAGTACAAAAATGCATGCTCGTATCAAGGACGAGCTGGAAGCGCTCGGTCTTGAAAAACTAGCGTTCGTAATGGAGATATCACGTACGTCTTGTACGTCACTACGTTCGGAATTGTTGGCCAACATTTGTGTGACCGTGTGTATGCAAGACAAGTTGGAGCCAACATCCTTCAAACAAAAAGTCCAATCGTGTGTACGAGGCTTTAGGGTCCTATCACGCGAGCGCCTCCGTTTTGTGTCATCCGCTTGCTCAGCGGTGGGATTGCTCCCCTAATCGCCGCTGAGTCAGCGGATAACAGGTCAGTCTCCGCTCACTGGGCAGAGCAGAAATGGACGGAGTCCCGCTCTCCTCTATGGGGAAATCAAGATGACAACAGACTGCGTGTCCGTTGTCATCCTATCATATCTGATCCTCCAGACAGATGGAAAATAGGATCACCATCCGTCTGGATTTGGCGGACAGGATCGGATAGCAGCGGGTGTCAGCGGTCATGTCATCACTGACATCTGCTGTGCCATAAAAGCAGTGGGGTATTTTGCAGGACTGCAGAGCTGGAGGTGCTTGTCTGTAAATCCAGAACGTGAACAGGCCGCAGCTTCAGCTGCCCACAGTTAAAATGGATGCAGCCAGACTCAGTGAAGGAAGATTTCTGCAGCATATTTAGCAAGTACAGAATCACAGTATATATGAAATAATATGCAAAGTGGTTGGAGGGAAGCTTCAGAATGGCAAAGATGTTTTTATTACAAATTATGTGAGCAGACTGCAGTTCCTCCTTAAATTTTTGATGCCCAACCTGCGGCCCTGGGCTAGTCCGCAAGACCCTTGCAGGCACCAATCTGTGTTTCCCTGTTGCCCTGTTAAAGTAGTGATTTTCGTCAGCCTTACAGTCACAAGTGTCCGTCTTGCAACCCGGATACTGCAAGTATACTGAAATTGTACTCTACCAAGCAGGATACCTACAGTATCTCACAAAAGTGAGTACACCCCTCACATTTTTGTAAATATTTTATTATATTATTATATTTCATGTGACAGCACTGAAGAAATGACACTTTGCTGCAATGTAAAGTAGTGAGTGTACAGCTGTATAACAGTGTAAATTTGCTGTCCCTTCAAAATAACTCAACTCACAGCCATTAATGTCTAAACCGCTGGCAACAAAAGGGAGTATACCCCTAAGTGAAAATGTCCAAATTGGGCTTAATTAGCCATTTTCCCTCCACAGTGTCATGCGACTCGTTAGTTACAAGGTCTCAGGCGTAAATGGGGAGCAGGTGTGTTAAATTGGACTACATAAAGATGGCCTAGGCTATAAGAAGGATTGTCACGGTGGCCAAGACCATACAGTTGTTAACCGTGTACTATATTGAAGATTTAATCTCTCTCAGATATGATTTACAGGTTCCACTCAGTACAGGCCTCGCCATGGTCGACCAATGAAGTTGAGTGCACGTGCTCAGCGTCATATCCAGAGGTTGTCTTTGGAAATAGACGTATGAGTGTTGCCAGTATTGCTGCAGAGTTTGAAGGGGTGGGGAGCCACACTGTATCAAATTGGTTTGCATGGCTGTCATCCCAGAAGGAAGCCTCTTCTAAAGATGATGCACAAAAAAGCTCGCAAACAGTTTGCTGAAGCCAAGCAGACTAAGGACATGGATTACTGGAATCATGTCCTGTGGTCTGATGAGACCAAGATAAACTTATTTGGTTCAGATTGTGTCAAGCGTGTGTGACAGCAACCAGGTGAAGAGTACAAAGACAAGTGTGTCTTGCCTACAGTCAAGCATGGTGGAGGGAGTGTCATTGTCTGGGGCTGCATTAGTGCTGCTGGCACTGGGAAGGTGCAGTTCACTGAGGGAACCATGAATGCCAACATGTACTGTGACATACGAAAGCAGAGCATGATCCCCTCCCTTCGGAGACTGGGCCCCAGGGCAGTATTCCAACATGATAAAGACCCCAAACACACCTCCAAGACGACCACTGCCTTGGCCAAGCATGTCTCCAGACCTAAACCTGATTGAGCATCTGTGGGGCATCCTCAAATGGAAGGTGGAGGAGCGCAAGGTCTCTAACAGCCACCAGCTCTGCGATGTCGTCACGGAGGAGTGGAAGAAGACTCCAGTGGCAACCTGTGAAAGTCTGGTGAACTCGATGCCCAGGAGGGTTAAGGCAGTGCTGGAAAACAAATGGTGGCCACGCAAAATATTGACACTTTGGGCCCAATTTGGACATTTTCACTTAGGGGTGTACTCACTTTTGTTGCCAGCGGTTTAGACATTAATGGCTGTGTGTTGAGTTCATTTTGAGGGGACAGCAGATTTACACTGTTATACAAGCCGTACACTCACTACTTTACATTGTAGCAAAGTGTCATTTCTTCAGTGCTGTCACATGAAAAGATATAAAATATATACAAAAATGTGAGGGGTGTACTCACTTTTGTGAGATACTGTAAGTGCACCAACTAAAAGAGGCTAGATGAAGATTCAAGGCCTTCTTTTACTTGGGACTGAAGTAAGTGGTGCCATACGGGCACATATGCATATACCCAGGGTTCAGTATATGTAGTGTATGAGCAGGGTAGGTAGAACTTGGGCGTTACATTAGTAAATCCTGCATTAGGTACAGTGTTTATAGTTGAGTCTGGTGTCGGGGAACCGAAGAGAGAAGTCTGACATAAGAAAGGGTCATTCTTCTACTCTCCTCCTGCCTGGACTCATAGAGCCAGTTCAAGTAAAGTGATGATAACCAGTCCAGTATAAGGCTGCTATTTAGGATTTGTTGCTATTAAAGTGTTTGCCTCTGCTCTTGGGGTTATTCGCAGTTGTGGAATCCCCTGAAAGCAGCCTTGACTATAATATTGCTCTTGATTTCAGTTGTTACACTACAGTTGATTTACTTGAAATACACTGCTACTGCCTGTTACTATTCCACAAAAACCTTATAGTAAAGACAATTTCTGTGTTTTAGCATAACGTGTGTGTTTTTCATTGGTCCTTGCACTTACACTATTGCCAGGTGTGCCAGAGGGGCTGAGACTGTTCTTGGGGCTGGGAGGCAGGGTACGGAACCAAACATACTTAAGCGGCTCCTCCGAGGGGTAGCGATACACTAGGAAGTACTCTAGTTTTCAGGAGGAATTTCAGACAAAAAGTAATATTTTTCAGGGTGCCATTTAGGCACAATAACATTTCTGAATGTCCCTTATAATACAGCAAACATATACTTTGAGCTTAAGTCCACATATTATTATTATATTATTATTATTATACAGGATTTATATAGCGCCAACAGTTTGCGCAGCGCTTAACAAAATAAAGGCAGACATTACAGTTACATTACAATTTGGTACAAGAGGAATCAGAGGGCCTTGCTCATTAGAGCTTACAATCCAAAAAGGGATGGTCAATTGAGACAAAAGGTAATAGCTGTGGGGGATGAGCTGATGGAGGAAGTAAAACAGTGTATTAGTTAGAAGCAGGATAGGCTTCTTTAAAGAGAAGGGTTTTTAGGGATCGTCTAAAGATGGATAGATTAGAGGACAGTCGAGCAGATTGGGGTAGGGAGTTCCAAAGGATCGGAGAAGCTCTGGAGAAATCCTGGAGGCGAGCAAGGGAGGAGGTGACAAGAGAGCTAGAGAGCAGGTGGTCTTGGGAGGACCGAAGAGAGCGGCTTGGGTGGTATTTTGGGACTAGGTTAGTGATGTAGCTGAGGGCAGAGTTATGGATGGCTTTGTAAATTATTATTAGTACTTTGAATTTAATTCATTGGGTGAGAGGAAGCCAGTGGAGGGATTGGCAGAGAGGGGTGGAGGACACTGAATGGTGGATGAGTCTTGCAGCGGCATTGATTATGGACTGAAGGGGGGATAGTCTATGTAAAGGTAATCCAATGAGGATGGAGTTGCAGTAGTTGAGGCGAGAGATAACCAGGGAGTGAATTAGAAGCTTGGTGGTGTCGTTAGATAAAAAGGGGCGTATTCTGGAAATGTTGCGGAGGCTAAGGCGGCATGATTTGGACAGGTATTGGACATGGGCCTGAAAGGACATTTCAGAGTCTAAGGTTACCCCTAGCACCATGGCATGTGGGGACGGACTGATAGATGTGCCATTGATCTTGACAGAGAAGCCAGGGGTAGGGGCACACGGGGGGAGGAAATATTAAGAGCTCGGTTTTAGATATATTCAGTTTGAGGAAGTGGTTTGACATCCAGGCTGATATGTCTGTTGGTAAATCAGTGATGCGTGAGGAGACCGATGGGGTGAGCTGAGGGGCAGATAGATAGATTTGGGTGTTATCAGCATATAAATTGTAGTGGAAGCTATGGGAGGCTATCAGCAGACCCAAGGAGGATGTGTTGATCGAGAATAGTAGAGGTCCAAGGACAGAACCTTGGGGGACCCCAACGGTAAGAGGATTTGGAGAGGAGGAAGTGGAGTTGTAAGTGACACTGAAGTTGCGAGGAGATAAGATTCAAACCAACAGAGGAGGAGGAGGGGGTGGTCAATAGAGCTGCACGATTCTGGGAAAAATGAGAATCACGATTCTTTTGCTTGGAATAAAGATCACGATTCTCTCACGATTCTCAAAAAAATAATTTTATTTTAAAGATAAAACCTTGTCAGTGCAGCCACGTCAGTGCAGCCACGTCAGTGCAGCCACGTCAGTGCAGCCACGTCAGTGCAGCCTTGCCCCAGTGCAGCCTTGCCCCAGTGCAGCCTTGCCCCAGTGCAGCCTTGCCCCAGTGCAGCCTTGCCCCAGTGCAGCCTTGCCCCAGTGCAGCCTTGCCCCAGTGCAGCCTTGGATCCCCTGTACTTGCTTCCAGGGCTTCAAAATCGCCGACCGCGATTTGAAAATGGCGCCGCCGGCGCCGAAGTACACAGAGCCGGTCCTCGGCTCTTTCCGGAGGCTCTCGTTCAATTTCGGCTCCACTCGTAGTCCCGAGTGGAGCTATCTGAGTAGGTTCGGATAGCTCCGCTCGGGACTACGAGTGGAGCCGAAAGTAAACGAGAGCCGCCGGAAAGAGCCGAGGACCGGCTCTGTGTACTTCGGCGCCGCCGGCGCCATTTTCAAAACGCTGGTTCCCGGCGGCTTCTCCTCCGATCAGCCTGTTCAGGCTATTAAAAAAAATCGAGATGATCCAGACTGTAGATCGCGGGGGGGGGGGTGAATCGAAATCGCGATTCTATGTACGATTAATCGTGCAGCTCTAGTGGTCAACTGTATAAAAGACAGCGGAAAGTTCCAAAAGTAAGAGCACGGAATAATGACTGTTGGTTTTGGCTGTTAGTAAGTCGTTTGTGAGTTTTAGGAGGGCAGTTTCTGTGGAGTGCTGTGGGTGAAATCCAGACTGAAGGGGATCAAGAAGGTTATTCTTAATGAGGTGGTTGCTCAGTCGGTTGTAGAGTAAATGTTCAAGGAGTTTGGAGGCAAAAGGGAGTAAAGAGACGGGTCTTAGGTTGTTAAGATTGGTGGGGGTCTAGTAAGGCCTTTTTTGGCATGTCAGTGGAGAGTGAGAGGTTGAAGATATGAGTTAAAGTGTGTAGGATAGAGCCAGATGGTGACCATAGTATTTGAGAATGAATAGGGTCCAGGGGGCAGGAAATTAGGTGGGTATTTAGTGACTTCCTCTATAGTAGCTGGGTTAAAAGAAGGAAGTATTGATTGTGCAGGAGGACAAGTAAAGTGAGGGAGATATCTGTAGAGTGGAGATCAAGACTAATTGTCTCAATCTTATGTTTGAAGTTATTAGCAATTAGGGTTGTCCCGAAACCACTTTTTTAGGACCGAGTACAAGTACCGATACTTTTTTTCAAGTACTCGCCGATACCGATTCTTTTTTTTTTTTTATGTCACGTGACAGTTTTTTGTGTTTTTTTTTAACAATGCTTTCTTTTTTTCGGGGGGGGGGGGGGAGGACGGACGGAGTCTGTTTTTTTTTTATTTATTTACAATTTTTATTTTTTACAATAATATTTTTTTTATTCATTTTTGCAAGTTTTTTTTGTTTTGTTTTTTTTTTAATCAGCCCTGTTGGGGGGCTTTGGTGAGATATCAGGGGTCTTAACAGACCTCTGATATCTCCCCCTTGAGACAGAGAAAGAGACAGAGGATAGAGATTCCCCAGTCCCTTTCTCTGGAGCCTCAGCTGCACTGAGAATGAATGGAGAGAAGACAGCGGCTCCTCTCCATTCATAAACTGAGACATCGTAATCACAGGAGATTACAATGTTTCAGTTACGTGAATAGACAGAGTCAGCTGACTCTGTCCATTCACAAAGGAAGGAGGAGGGGGACGGCGGAACGGAGGGGGAGAACAGAGAGGCACAGCAGAACGGAACGGAGGGGGACAGAGAAGGAGAGGGGGACAGAGGAACGGAGGAACGGAACGGAGGGGGACAGAGGAGGAGAGGGGGACAGAGGAACGGAGTGTGCATGGAGGAGGATGCAGTGACAGTCAGCGGTGATCGCGTGTGGGGGAGTTACAAGCACCGATCACCGCTGTATGTCACTGAAAGCCGCTGAAAGCCGCTGGGGAGAAGCTTGTAACTCCCCCACGCGCCGATCACCGCTGACTGTCATAGTATCGGCGGAAGCATCGGGAGCATTTTCCCGAGTACAAGTACTTGGGCAAATGCTCGGTATCGGTGCCGATACCGATACTAGTATCGGTATCGGGACAACCCTATTAGCAATCTGCTGGGCAGTGAGTGAGTTAGTGGGTGGAGGTAGTGGAGGACGAAGTAGAGTGGTAAAGGTAGAAAAGAGCTGACGGGGACTGCGTGAGAGGGTGGTAATGAGTGATAAAGTAGGTCTGTTTGGCAGTGTGAAGGCAGGAATGGTATTTTTGGAAGGCAGATTTATACACTAATAGTTAATACTCCAAATTATTTCCATACAGTATGTAGGTGACAAAACCCAAACATGGGCCTCGCTAATCCTCCCCTGAGGACTTAATCTAACAAAGATGAAAAGCTAATTTGTTTGGCTGGTGGGAACCAGCATGGAAAACATAAAATGAATTTGAGGTGACAGCCATCGATGGCCATTACAAACCCAGGTGCGTTTTCATGGTAAATTCTCTTTTTAGGAGCAGTTTAATCATCTAGCATTACACAATGTTTAATTACAAATGATGCAGGATGTCATTTTTTCCACTGTTAATGAAACAGGGACATCTTTATCTTGTTACTCTGAAAACTGGCTTCAAGGCATTTGTCTGACATGAATAACTTGCAACACTAACAATTGAGATGACAGCTTAACACAAGCCAGCAGCATCCCAATTAACTCTTCCTGGCACAACAAAATGATGCTGAATACGTGACATATAAATGGACACCAACACTTTAATTGTCATAATTTTAGAATGGAACAATTATGATTGCAAACCTGATCTACAGATCATGGTAATCCATACTGACCAATGGGAAATTGGCTAACAGATCTGAAGACAGTCAACTGAAACCATGATACAATGTGAATACTACTAATCTTTGTGCTACCTAAAATGATAGGAAGTCTAAGGCGCGGTTCACACTTGTATGACTCCAAAGCTGCGCCGACTTTAGGAGTGCAAATTTGACGCAACTTGGATACGATTTTGACCAGTGATAATAGACAACTGTTGCATTGCATAAAATTCAGGTACGACTTTCATGCAACTTTTGAGGGTTTACATTGAAGTTTATAGTCCTCAAGTTGCATGAAAGTCAGACCAAAGTAGTGCATGAACTACTTTGAAGTTGCTGCAACTTTAAGTCACACATATATGAATGGTTATCATTGGAAAACATGGGGAACTACTTGGCATGCTACTTTGATGTCCAAAGTTGTATGACAAGTTGCACAAGTGTGAATGTAGCCTAAGGCCCCGTTAACACTGCGCGCAATTTCACCAAAATTTTGCCACGATTTCAGGGAATGCCTATGTAAACTTGAGGTCCTCAACTTGGACCTCAACTCACACGAAAGTCAACCAAAGTAGTACAGGGACTACTATGAAGTCGCCACAACTTTAAGTCGCACATATATGAATGGTAATCATTGGAAATCATGGAGAATGACTTGTCATGCGACTTTGCAGTCCCAATTCGCACGACAAGTCACACAAGTGAAAGGGGTCTAAGAGGTATAAAAGAATGAATTACTAACATTAAGAATGAAATATGGAAACAAAAACACAAAACAAAATCATTTACCAGAGATTACCAAGCAAGCTTTCTAGCTGGATTGCAGTCTCTTATCACAGGACTGGACACATCCCAGTCCCCAGGTTGCAACAGTTACAGAAAAAAAGGAGAACTCCAGTCCAAAATAAGAGGAGCATAAATAGCTCATTAAAAGATAAAACAACAAAACCAGCTTTTGGTGCGATACTCTGCTTCAAATCAATAGATTCTCTGCAGTTCTTTTCTTGCCACGAGATGTTCTCAGTCTGTTGGCCAGCATTATTCAACCCAATATCTCTGAGCCCCAGCCACCTTGGACCTGCCGCCTTTGACTGGACAGAGAAAGGAAAAGCAGCACAGTGATGAGGTCATCTCTCGGTCACTATGCTTTCTCTTCCTATCAACATTCTTCTGGTCGGCATATGAACCAATTGGCTCCTTGCGCTGCTACTTTCTCTAGCACACCAAACATGTACTGATGTATTATGGCTAGCTAGCTTTACTTTTATCTGCCTCGAGTTGTTTAAAGCTCTTTCACTTAGACATCACCCCTCCACCATGAAAATGCTGCCAAAAAGTGAGACTTTCAGTGAATTTGTCAGGTCCTGCTATTTGGCAGTGTACACCATGTGGTGGGTCACCAGTTTAACAACATATAGGTCTAAGTGGAGGAGCGTTTAATGATTTACAACTATGCCTGGCTTCAACAAAAGAATTATGTATATTGCGGCTGTGGAGGAAAATTGCTAGTGCCATGTCAGTGTTGCATTGTTGCTGACTCCTAACGTTTTGGAGCTGGCTTGAGGTTGGTCCAGACCAGTGTTCTTACATACATTGGACAATCTCTTGAGAATACATTGCCTGCATACTTACAGGCTAAGGAACCAGTGTTTCCATAATGCCAGATTACTAACAAGGAAGCAATTTTAGGCAGGCGGAGGGCTGATGCACTACAGCTATGCCTAGATAAAAACCAATAGCCCTATTCAGATAGGCCAAGTTAGACAATTAAATTCAGTGTTCAGTAGCCTACAATTATGGCTTCATGTGATAGAATTCCAAATGGCTATGCACGCAATGCATATAATGTTATTCTAATTTGATGTTACCCAAGCACAGCTTAAATCATCTGCATCTGTAGCTACATTTATTTGGAAATGTGAGACTGACAAGTTCCCCAGATCCCCTCTTCTGTGTAATCTGATGCGATGGTTGGACATACACGCCAATTCCTTCCCTATGACCGTGAAAACCCAAGGGGCAATCGTCTTGTGTTTTCTTATTTTTTCCTTTTGTAATTGGGAAAAAGAAGCCATTCGGTAAATAAAGGACAATATATGGAAACAGAATATAAACAAAAAAGTCAGTGCTACTACCCATACATCACATAGAAAGCAGAGATCCCAGGTGCTCGATCCACAGTCGCTGGCTGAGTAGGTAAATGAGGAAAAGATGATCCGCACTCCAGGGATTGCTCTTAAGAAGTATAATTATTGACAAGCCACAGTGACCAAACGCAAATAAGAACAGTTGTTCTTACAATGTAATGGCTGGAGTTGCAAAGGCATTTGGTGCACATGAAGTGGATTTATGCCTTCATGGCTATTGGGGAATATATTTAAAGCTGAATTCCAGGAATTCAGCTTCTTTGTAAAAAGAGAAGGAACTAAACCCTGCAATCCCTTTCAGCCAAGGATGTTGCCATCTTGGCCTCTGCTTGCTCTGTAACTGCCATGGTGGTGCTGCACATGTGATCAGTTATGACTCCAGCCATTTGGTGGTTTGACAGTTTGGTTAAAAGCACATACAAGATGTGACAGTTAGCATTCAAAAGCACATACAAAATGTGACAGTTAGCATTCCCAGCATGCCGGAAATTTAACTATTTTTTAAACCGTTAGATTGATGAGTTTAGTTCCACTTTAAGTCCAGCAAGGTGCATGACACCTCCTGGGCTTAGCCCTCTAATTTATATCTGGCAGCCTTATAGTACTATCGCTGTAGTTCCAGGAGCCCAACGCTGATCATTCTTAGCTCTGCATCTTAAAACAGGAAAGTCGCTGTAGATGCTATGCCTGCCCTTACCCTACTCTTGAACACATTCACAAAATACAAAGGCTTCCAAGAATGGGCAGCAGAGGGGAGGGGTGGGCATAGCTGCTCTGTGTGCCTTTCTCCACTCTCACAGCCCCGATTGTCTTGAGTGTAATAAATAATAGAGATAAGCCCAGGAGATGTCATGCAGCTCCTTGGACTTAACTCATGGTGTGAGTTCACTTTTTACAAAAAAGAAGGATGCATTCTTGGAATTCGACTTTGAGTGAAAGTTTTTGTGCCTAGGATTTAGCTTTCAGTAAAAATTACTAGTGATGCAACAATACCATTTTTTTTTTTTTAAGACCGAGTACGAGTAACAATACTTTTTCTCAAGTACTCGCCGATACCCATTACCAAGAACAATTTTTTGGTGACATAAATGTGGTCCAGGTTCGACAGCGGGATTTCAGCCCCCTCTGGTGCAAATTTGTTCAGTGGTTCAGGTGCAAATTGTCAAACTGTATGTCAATGGAAATCGCACCTGAACCGCAAAATCGTACCGGACTCTTTTTAAAAATGCTCTGTGTGAATGTGAATCGGATGTGGTTCAAAATACATCCAATTCATATATATGTAAAAGGTATCGGTTTTAGTATCTGAGCATTTGCACAAATACATGTGCAAATACCTTTAGGCTCAGCACAGATACCGAAATTGGTGCAACGCTAATAATTACTCTGGTGTTACCTGGAAATCAGTGTAGATTATACCATATTATAGTAAAATTAAACCATGGCCAGTTTTTAGCACTAGTATTTCTTTTCTTTTTTTTTGAAAATTCTTATTAAAAGGTTTTTCAGAGAAAAAAAGGAATACAAACTTGGAACATAGCAAACATTCAGCACTACATTCAGCACCAGTGTACAATGCAGCTCCCGGACCAAATAAAAGAAAATGTCAGCGATCCTTCCAGAGAAAAATCATAGCAAGGAAAAAAGGGGTACACACAATACATTCGTTCTATGCAAAACAATATCCCCCCTGCTGTACTAGGAGAAATAGTGAAAAGTGCTGCAACCAAAAAAAACTTGAATATCTAGTTCTAGTAAGTGTAACATATACAGTGTTACAGTGATTCCAGGTCGCCAGCCCGCACATCCAGAGTGGAGGACCCAAATTGGGCAGAAAAAGCATGTCTGAACTGGAGAAAACGAAACGGGTGCGAGCTGGGGAGCTAGTATTTACTTATGAGCACATCAAATGTTAAAACCCCATTCCCAACCACCGCACCCACTGTTTTTATCCCATATCTGGTCCAGATGATTGGATCTGGATTTGCAAAAAAGTTAGAGAAGCTTGGATTACGTCACAGAGTAGTATAGGGTAACACCACTCCACCCTAAAGTTCAGCCCTTCTAGTCAAGTCTCACATTCTGACGTCTAAGCACATTTTGTGACGTACCCCAATTCACCTTAAGACCGGAAAACCGGGAGAAGGTGTCCAGAATGGATAGAGCTGAGGTCAACGACCTGTCATGATCCCCCAGGAAAAGTACCATATCATCAGCGTATAACGCTGTTTTTCCTCTAATACACCCACCTGTATTCCCTTCACCCCAGAGGACACACGCAGGGCTTTAACTAAGGGCTCTATAAGCAAGGCAAATAGGCTAGGAGATAAACGGGCAGCCCTGGCGTGTCCCCCTAGATACCAGGAAAAACTACAATACCATCCCATTAAGTCTGACTGCCGCAACTGGGGGTGATATAGCAGTGAGCTCCATTTACAGAATAAAGGGTCAAACCCTAACCGCCATAATACTTCCTGCATGTAGCTCCAATCCACGAAATCAAAAGCCTTCTCTAAATCCAAAAAGACGAATATTCCCCCTTTGGTAATCTCAGGGCCAAGCTAAAAATGAGTACCCTTCTCAAGTTGATATAAGTGGCCTTGCCCAGCATGAACCCCGTCTGGTCCTCAAACACTAAATGGGAAAAAAGGGGAAGGATAGATATGGCGCTGCTCTTATTAAGAGGTAATTTTCAACCCCAAAATACTTGAGGGGTGTGTATACTAGGGGTGCAACGGATCAAAAAACTCACGGTTCGGATCGTTCCTCAGATCAGGAGTCACGGTTCGGATCAACAAAAAAAAAATCTCCCCCACTGTAATATCCACAATCTCCCTATTGGCAGGGTGTGGCAGAGTATTGGCAGAGTATTGGCAGAGTATTGGCAGAGTATTGGCAGAGTATTGGCAGAGTATTGGCAGAGTATTGCAGGGTATTGGCAGGGTATTGGCGGGTATATTGGCAGGGTATTGGCAGAGTATTGGCAGAGTATTGGCAGAGTATGGCAGAGTATGGCAGAGTATTGCAGCAGGGCATTGCAGAGTATTGCAGCAGGGCATTGCAGAGTATTGCAGCAGGGCATTGCAGAGTATTGCAGCAGGGCATTGCAGAGTATTGCAGCAGGGCATTGCAGAGTATTGCAGCAGGGCATTGCAGAGTATTGCAGCAGGGCATTGCAGAGTATTGCAGCAGGGCATTGCAGAGTATTGTAGCAGGGCATTGCAGAGTATTACCAGGGCATTGCAGAGTATTGCCACTGCTGCCATCTGATCTCTCCACTCCACTGTACAGATCAGTACACAGAGGGGAGAGAGGAACCGGCGTCATGACATGACGCCGGTTTGTTAGAAGTGATCGCTCCGTCATTTGACGGAGCGATCACGTGCTAAGCGGCCGCCGGGTGTACCAAGATGGCCGCCGCTCCGGAGCTAGGCCGAAGCCGCGGCCTTTCCTATGGCTAGGGCCACAGAGCGCTCCGCGGATTGCGGGTGTCCCGTACGGATCAACCTCCGCGGATCGGATCACGGATCGATGACGATCCGTTGCACCCCTAGTGTATACCATGGGTGCATATAGTGCAAAAAGTTAAAAAAAGTACAAAAAAGTACAAAAAATAAGAAATGTAAAGGATATCCTACTGTGTAAACTTCCTGATTGCTTATTTATAATGCACTGTTAGAAGCTATGTTCATTCAAACAAAAATAAAATGAGAAATAAAAATGAAAAAACAAATAGAAAAGCGCTGACTTTTCCTGTGTGAAATCCACAATCCTGTGCAAAATCTGCAATTCAAAGTAACATTTCTGTGCCAAAAAAAATAAAACCTATATGACTGGTGTATAGTATTACTGTGAAACTGGGCTCAGAAACATGCATATACCGTCCTTAAACCCTGGTGTATAAAAAAAAAAAGTCCAATAATAAAGTGACAATGTGCTCCTTCAAATTGTTCTGTGCTTCTTAGAAAACCGTGCCACATAAGAAAAACGCACTCACCGCTATTATTTACCCCACAAGGAGGTATTTCACTTTCACAGTATGAGCCACTGTGCAGCCTGTGGAGTAGGAAAACTTCCTGTCCTGAATCCTCCAAGTGCCTCCTTGTCTGTGATGCAAGTGATCTCCTTCCTGTTAACCTCTTAAATGTTGCCCACATGTAGAGAGGAAAGAAACTCCATATAGTGTGATACCGTACAAATTTCCAAATATTTATTAGTAATACTGATGGGTACTCACATTTAATAAAAAAATAATTGAAGCGGAAAAATGTTTAAAATCAGGAAGCCGGAGCGATCTGCGCTTCACGGCTCGAAACCAGAAGTGGTGCAATAACGCTATTAGTCCCGCCAAACACACTAAATGGGATATAACTGGCATGAGTCTGTTGGCCAGCATTTTCGTAAGGATTTTAAAACCCATATTTAATAGTGAGATTGGCCGATAAGAGGCGCAATGCAAGGGGTCCTTGTCTGCCTTGGCTATAAGCACAATATGTGCTTCATACAGTGAGGGATGCAGCTGGCCCGACTGTAAACATTCTCGATAAAGGGTCAACAGACGTGGTGAGATAATATCTATATGTTGCCTGTACCACTCAGCCGGCAGCCCATCTGGTCCCGGTGCCTTACTGTTTGGAAAAGAGCATACCGTTGCAGCAAGTTCCTTTGTCCCGAAAGGGGCAGCACTAGTATTACCTTGACCAAAAATTGGTAGATGTATTGTCTGCACTATATTCCCCTGAAAAACAGAGGTTATAGTTATGTCCATAAACTAACTTTTGACTCCCACTGGCTTATGTGTAGGGCAGAAAAGTAATTAGAAGGAGCACCAAATACATTTACATTTTTGTGTTTTTTATATTGTTTAGCTTTTGTCTAGCCACCAACAGACATTTGTAGGTAAATTTGGCGACAGAATTAGATGGGAAGGTAATGTAGAAGCTGCTTAGCAGGACTGGATGAAGAGGTAATGCAGAGCAACATTGGCATTGATTCTCTGTTAACAAGTAACATTTAGCCTGATCTTCCTCTTCCAGCTCGAAGAACTGCAACATTAATGTTAAAAAACGGCCTTGGATACCCAGCAGGATCTTGTATTTGTGCCCTAGGAAGTCCTTCATGGTTGTGCCTGAAACTGCTACAATTCACAGTTTCTCACGCTAACCCCTGGGAATAAAGCCAGCCAGATTTGTTCTGGTGATGGGACAGTACCAAGTATAATAATTGGCTACTATAAGGGTAAAAAACTGGTTTGTCTCTCTTCTGCAAGAAATAATCCCTCAAGTAGGCACCAAGTCTTTACGGCACTTTGAATATCTACTAGCGTGCATGCGCCAAAACAAAAAGCATGGGCGTGTTCTTTATTCCTAAAGAATAATGACAAGCCTGCTTAAAGTGGTATTAAACCAAAAAGCAAACATTATATTATATTGCAGCTTACCATAGAAGCAGTGGCTGCATTTATTTTCTTAGAAGTACTGGCTGCATATATTTTCTTTTTTTAGGCTCTCTCTGTTTATATTCTCCTGGTGGTAAAAGCCAACAAGTCTCATTTTCTTTTCCAATAATTTGTATTGCAATTTCCACAAAGGTACAAAAACCAACTGGCACATAGAAAACAAATGTTGTACGTTGGTTACACCATAGAGAAGTAAGGCATTTAAAAAAAAAAAAAAAAAAAAAGCTCCCCAGCAGATGCATCAGTCAAAGGTGTGACAAACCATTTAATACAGGCAGGGGTTCTTACAAATTATCAGCTTTTATATAAAACCTTTATCCTAAAAACAGTTTGCTATAACTGCTTATAAAAGTATCTAACCCCCCCCCCCCCCAACTAAAAATGCTGCTGTTCAAAGGCGCCCCCTCTGCTACTTCACCCAGAGTGGGGGCACTAATACAGAAGGTGTGTTACTGGGCATATCACCAGTTGAAAACAGAGGGGGGAAAAAAGCCCAAGAAAAGAAAACTGATGCAGCCACCACATCTGATGAAATGGAAAGCTGCAATATATTACATTTTTGGTTTGGTGTTTAATAATAATTTAGTAATACAACCTAATGTCTAAAGTCCACTTTTGCTTTAACTGTAAAATGTTGATGTTTGATCTGGATGTTTCTTTAAAGAGGACCAAGCAGATGACAAAGGACTAATCAGCAGTATTGTCTGGGGGTACCCAGTAGCTGATCGTTTCACAATGACATACCATGCTCCGTTCTGTACTGTACCACATTGTGGAGGTGGCCATCTTGTTAGAGGTTCAGGTCATTGCTTCTTCATGTAATAGATCACATTTGACTAGCAATCTAATTATTGGTGGGGTAGTGAACAAAGCAAAAAAAAAAAAAAGGCAGAATAAGCAGAGAAAGCACAGAGATCCTCAGAATGCAGGAAGTAGAAACAAGAGGGTTCTTGCACTACAGGTCCTCAGGTACAGCTTTCTCACCATCAACCCTTAACTGGAACAGTGAGCAGTAGTGACATAATAAAACTTCAAATCTGTGAGACTAGCAGAGGCAGCAAAATCTTGGATATCATATTTTGCAAATATTTAGCTAGGAGGCTACAGAAAGGGAGTGCCTAATGTCATCAAATATCAAGAAGTACACAGCCATTTTCCAGGAGGAAATCAAGGCCAAAAAAAGATTAGATTTTTCTGAGTATTGCTTGGGTACAGTTAACACTTCTAGACGTTAGACATAGCAAATCTTAGCTTTCGGAGTTCAGGTCCATTTAAAATTATGGCACGTTAAAGTATTCTACTAAACACCCCCCCCCCCCCCCCCCCCCGGGTTAAATGAACACAGGCAATGGTTTTTAGGTCACGCATTGTTTTGTGCTGTTAAAATAAAAGCTGAAATATTTTGCGAGTTATGTAACCGTCACCCATGCTCCAAGGTCTTCAAAATCAGTATTGACAGATAACAAGCTTGCAAGATACTGTGTCCCAGCTGCTGCAGACCCCTCTCCCCATGATGCTCAGCCAGCAAGAGGCGACTCCATAACGGCTGGATGCTCGTCCATCTCTCATGTGTACACATCACAAAACAGCCTCCATTAATCTACATGTTGCATTAGCTTGACATCAAACATCACTTTTGGCCGAACATCAGAGGATGAACGAGGAAAGAGTAACAGAGCAATGAATGATAAACTTATCTGCTATGGTTTTAATATAATACAGGATTATGTACGGAGATCAAACGACGTTACATTTTACACTGGCCAGAGCACACAGCTATAATATCAGAGTAATTCAGGAATAAAAACAACAAACCATTGATCAGACTTTTTTTGTCTGCCTAATCTCAGCTAGGCAGCGGCCTATTTGCATATTCCATTCTCATGACACGTTCTCCCTAGTGGTGCTAATGACCTTGTTGGTGCTTCTACTTGGCTAATTATTTAGTCAATCACCAGAGGCCAAGATTGTTTTGTTTGACCAGTCACAAAACATGCGAAATTAGGTTATGATCCATCAGTCTTGCAGAGGATTTTACTACACAATTATGCAAAGAATTTACTGAGAAGATGTGACAGCACTATTTCCCCATTTGCTTCCATGAATACAAAATACACTAGAGAGAAATCTCTAAAACGGTGTCTTCTAGGACACCAAGATCCCGAGGGTTGGCATGATGCAATAACTCCAATTTTAAATATTTTCCGGGAAGGTATTGAAAGCAAAATATTAATGCAGATGTAAACCCTAATGGAACAACTTTACTAAAGTATGGTGTATCATAATCAACTGCCATTTTGAAAATAAACTATTTGATTTCACCTTAGTTACATGTAAGAACTGCTGATCTCCTGCAGCCTCTTGTTAACAGAAGCTTTCAACTTCAATTATTTATGCACACCATATCTCAGAGCTGGTTTATTGATGGTGACAACAGTGGGTCATGCCTGTATTTCAAACATGCAATAGAACGACAACCCAGAAGAATGATTGGAACATAGGAACAAAGTATTATCATGCTGTAACAGGAAATACCTGCACAAGGACCTTCATATCAAGATGGCCAGATATTATTTTTAAAAAAAAAGCAGATTTCAATATATTGGAAACGACTAAGATATTACAGTTTATATATTTTAATTATTAATTAAATATCATCAAAAAGTTAATTTATTTCAGTAATTCAATTCCAAAAGTGAAACTCATATTATATAGATTCATTACACACAGAGTGATATATTTCAAGCATTTTTCTTTTAATTTTGAGGAGTATGGCTTACAGCTAGTGAAAACCCAAAATTCAGTATCTCAGAAAATTAGAATACCGTGAAAAAGTTTAATATTGTAGACTCATGGTGTCACACTCTAATCAGCTAATTAACGCAAAACATCTGTAAAGGTTTCCTGAGCCTTTAAATGGTCTCTCAGTCTGGTTCAGTAGGTTACATAATCATGGGGAAGACTGCTGGCTTGATAGTTGTCCAGAAGACAGTAACGGACACCCTCCACAAGAAGGGCAAGTCACAAAAGGTCATTGCTAAAGAAGCTGGCTGTTCACTTGTACAGAGTGCTGTATCCAATCATATTAATGGAGAGTTGAGCATAAGGAAAAAAGTGTGGTAGAAAAAAAAGTGCACAAGCAACAGGGATAAACGCAGCCTTGAGAGGATTGTGAAGCAAAGGCCATTCAAGAATTTAGGGGAGATTCACAAGGAGTAGACTACGGCTGGTGTCAGTGCTTCAAAACCCACCACACACAGACGTATCCAGGGCATGTGCTACAACTCTCGCATTGCTTGTGTCAAGCCACTCCTGAACCAGAGACATCTGAAGCTTCTTACCTGGGCTGAGGAGAAAAGGGACTGGACTGTTGCTCAGTGGTCCAAAGCCCTCTTTTCGGATGAAAGTACATTTTGCATTTCATTTGGGAATTAAGTGCCAAAGTCTGGAGGAAGAGTGGAGAGCAGGGGCGGACTGACCATTCGGTCACTCGGTCGCCGACCGAGGGCCCGACGTCAGGAGGGGCCCCATGAGCGGCTCAGTCAGCAGCGGAAAAAAGCCGCCCGCCGCACCGCACAAAAACCCCGTCCTCCCGGATTGTTTCAGCTCCCAGCACCGCGGCCAGCCCCCTGCCAAGCAGACCTCGGCTTAGGCTGAGAGAGGCTGTCAGCAGGGAGGCTCCACTGACGCTCTGACCCTGCCCTGCCCCGCCCCTCCTCATGTAGTCTGAGTCTGTTCCTAATTAGAGCGTCTCTCCTGCACTTCTGAGAGCTCCGCTCTGGACCACAAAGATCACCGCCCCTACCGCCGAAAGCTCCGCCCCCTACCGACGGAAGCTCCGCCCCCTAACGGCGAAAGCTCCGCCCCCTAACGGCGAAAGCTCCGCCCCCTAACGGCGAAAGCTCCGCCCCCTAACGGCGAAAGCTCCGCCCCTAACGGCGAAAGCTCCGCCCCCTAACGGCGCAAGCTCCGCCCCCTAACGGCGCAAGCTCCGCCCCCTAACGGCGAAAGCTCCGCCCCCTAACGGCGAAAGCTCCGCCCCCTAACGGCGAAAGCTCCGCCCCCTAACGGCGAAAGCTCCGCCCCTGGACCTCTGAGAGCGGGAGGTGAGCCCGACTGGTCAGGTAGGTCCTTCTGCCTACATTATATACACGGCCTGTAGACCCCTTTTTTCCCTAAACCATCCCTGGAAATGTTGTTTACCCCCCTGTATAGCTGTGCATTGCTGAAAGTTTAAATTTTAAAACTGGCTACCTGGTCATCTCCTGTAGTCGCATCCCCAGTCTCTGGTTATCTCCTGTAGTTGCATCCCCAGTCTCTGGTTATCTCCTGTAGTCGCATTCGCAGTCTGGTCATTTCCTGTAGTCGCATCCCCAGTCTCTGGTTATCTCCTGTAGTCGCATTCGCAGTCTGGTCATTTCCCGTAGTCGCATTCGCAGTCTCTGGTTATCTCCTGTAGTCGCATTCGCAGTCTGGTCATTTCCCGTAGTCGCATTCGCAGTCTCTGGTTATCTCCTGTAGTCACATTCGCAGTCTGGTCATTTCCTGTAGTCGCATTCGCAGTCTGGTCATTTCCTGTAGTCGCATTCGCAGTCTGGTCATTTCCTGTAGTCGCATCCCCAGTCTCTGGTTATTTCCTGTAGTCGCATTCGCAGTCTGGTCATTTTCTGTAGTCGCATTCGCAGTCTGGTCATTTCCTGTAGTCGCATCCCCAGTCTCTGGTTATTTCCTGTAGTCGCATTCGCAGTCTGGTCATTTCCTGTAGTCGCATTCGCAGTCTGGTTATTTCCTGTAGTCGCATCCCCAGTCTCTGGTTATCTCCTGTAGTCGCATTCGCAGTCTGGTCATTTCCTGTAGTCGCATTCGCAGTCTCTGGTTATCTCCTGTAGTCGCATTCGCAGTCTGGTCATTTCCTGTAGTCGCATTCGCAGTCTCTGGTTATCTCCTGTAGTCGCATTCGCAGTCTGGTCATTTCCTGTAGTCGCATTCGCAGTCTCTGGTTATCTCCTGTAGTCGCATTCGCAGTCTGGTCATTTCCTGTAGTCGCATCCCCAGTCTGGTCATTTTCTGTAGTCGCATCCCCAGTCTCTGGTTATTTCCTGTACTCGCATTCGCAGTCTCTGGTTATCTCCTGTAGTCGCATTCGCAGTCTGGTCATTTCCTGTAGTCGCATTCGCAGTCTGGTCATTTCCTGTAGTCTCATTCGCAGTCTCTGGTTATCTCCTGTAGTCGCATTCGCAGTCTGGTCATTTCCTGTAGTCGCATTCGCAGTCTCTGGTTATCTCCTGTAGTCGCATTCGCAGTCTCTGGTTATCTCCTGTAGTCGCATTCGCAGTCTGGTCATTTCCTGTAGTCGCATTCGCAGTCTCTGGTTATCTCCTGTAGTCGCATTCGCAGTCTGGTCATTTCCTGTAGTCGCATCCCCAGTCTGGTCATTTTCTGTAGTCGCATCCCCAGTCTGGTCATTTTCTGTAGTCGCATCCCCAGTCTCTGGTTATTTCCTGTACTCGCATTCGCAGTCTCTGGTTATCTCCTGTAGTCGCATTCGCAGTCTGGTCATTTCCTGTAGTCGCATTCGCAGTCTGGTCATTTCCTGTAGTCTCATTCGCAGTCTCTGGTTATCTCCTGTAGTCGCATTCGCAGTCTGGTCATTTCCTGTAGTCGCATTCGCAGTCTCTGGTTATCTCCTGTAGTCGCATTCGCAGTCTCTGGTTATCTCCTGTAGTCGCATTCGCAGTCTGGTCATTTCCTGTAGTCGCATTCGCAGTCTGGTCATTTCCTGTAGTCGCATTCGCAGTCTGGTCATTTCCTGTAGTCGCATCCCCAGTCTGGTCATTTCCTGTAGTCGCATCCCCAGTCTGGTCATTTCCTGTAGTCGCATCCCCAGTCTGGTCATTTCCTGTAGTCGCATCCCCAGTCTCTTGTTATTTCCTGTATTCGCATTCGCAGTCTGGTCATTTCCTGTAGTCGCATTCACAGTCTCTGGTTATCTCCTGTAGTCGCATCCCCAGTCTCTGGTTATTTCCTGTAGTCGCATTCGCAGTCTGGTTATTTCCTGTAGTCGCATTCGCAGTCTCTGGTTGTCTCCTGTAGTCGCATCCCCAGTCTCTGGTTATTTCCTGTAGTCGCATTCGCAGTCTTTGGTCATCTCCTGTAGTTGCATCCGTAGTCTCTGGTTATCTCCTGTAGTCATTTACGATATCTATGGCTATGAATATTTCTTGAATCCATATTGAGCACTATATTTGATTGGCTGTTTGCTTCTGCTTAGGCCTGGCAAACACGCACAATCGCACATGATGATGACTTCATCATCATGTGCGTGATTGTGATTGTGCGTGTGTGCCAAGCAGAAGCAGCCAATCAAATATAGTGCTCAATATGGATTAAATAAATAGTGGGAAGAATGCTCCTTACATTGGTGGTCAGTGGGAAGAATGTTCCTTACATTGGTGATCAGTGAGAAGAATGTTCCTTACATTGGTGATCAGTGGGAAGAATGTTCCTTACATTGGTGATCAGTGAGAAGAATGTTCCTGACATTGGTGGTCAGTGGGAAGAATGTTCCTTACATTGGTGGTCAGTGAGAAGAATGTTCCTTACATTGGTGATCAGTGAGAAGTATGTTCCTTACATTGGTGGTCAGTGGGAAGAATGTTCCTTACATTGGTGGTCAGTGAGAAGAATGTTCCTTACATTGGTGATCAGTGAGAAGTATGTTCCTTACATTGGTGGTCAGTGAGAAGAATGTTCCTTACATTGGTGATCAGTGAAAATTATATAAAGTTAAGAAAAATAATTTAAAAAAAAAATGTAAAGCACCCCCATGATCCCCGCACATGCTCTATATGAAAAGCTTTATTTAGGATGAGCACATGTATGTAAACATGTGTCTATAGACGCAAATGCTGGACACGGGAGCCCACCTGCAAGGTAACCCCCCCCGGGAGAGCGCTTCTCCTAGGGAGTCATCTGATGTGGGGAGGAGCCGCGAGAGCCACCCCCAGATGTCGAGGTTCGGGGCCACTCTGTGCGAAACGAGCTGCACAGTGAATGTAAGTATGATATGTTTGTTATTTAAAAAAAAACAAAAAAAAACGAGCCTTTACAATCACTTTAATTTTGGAAAGGTACCGTTGTTGCACTTTCTTTAATGTAATTCTGTGACGAACGCATGTAGTGTGGGCAGTGCAAAATGTAGGTGGGGATTTGTGTGGGTGTGGCTTGAGTGTGGGTGGGAACACATGAGCGGGGACAGGGGGCCCCAGGATCTCCTATTGCCCGGGGGCCCCATGAGTTGTCAGTCCGCCCCTGGTGGAGAGGCACAGAATCCAAGTTGCAGGAGGTCCAGTGTGAAGTTTCCACAGTCAGTTATGATTTGGGGAGCCAGGTCCTCTGCTGGTGTTGGTCCACTGTGTTTTATCAAGTCCAAAGTTAGCGCAGCCCTCTACCAGGAAATTCTAGAGCACTAAATGCTTCACTCTGCTGACCAGCTTTATGGAGATGCGGATTTCATTTTCCAGCAGGACTTGGCACCTGCCCACACTGCCAAAAGTACCAATACCTGTTTTAATATTCATGGTATCACTGTGCTTAATTGGCCAGCAAACTCGCCTGACCTAAACTCCATAGAGAATCCCGTGGGGTATTGTCAAGAGGAAGATGAGACACCAGATCCAACAATGCAGAGCTGAAAGCCACTATCAAAGCAACCTAGGCTTCCATAACACCTCTGCAGTGCCACAGGCTGATTTACTGCATCAATGCGGTGTGGCATGCAGGCGATCATGCAAAAGGAGCCCTGACCAAGTATTGAGTGCATACTTTTCAGTAAGCCAACATTTCTATAATCAAAATCCTTTTTTTTTATTGGTCTTATGTAATATTCAAATTTTCTGAGGTACTGATTTTTGGGTTTTCATTAGCTGTAAGCCATAATCATTTTTAAACTGATAATAGATACTACACTTGATTTTAGCCAAAAGGCCGAGAAGCGATATGAGTCTATATAATATAGGAGTTTCACTTTTTGAATTAAATTACTGAAATAAATTAACTTTTTGATGATAATCTAATTTTTTGAGATGCACCTGTATATTTCAACAGGAAATTTACCACCAGAGCAGGATAAGGAATGTATAGTAGGTAAATTGAACTGTGAGAGCAGTAGGTAAATTCCGTCAATGTGTATGTTCTTGTCAGAGCGGCTTTGTAACCAGATTCTTCCCAATCTCCATTAGATGCTGTTATTCAGAAATCACTGGAGTAATGTGACGTTTTATGCAAAGAAGAGGACAAGTCGGCACTATAGTGATTCATACACAGTAGGAGTGTAAGTGCCGGTTCACACAGGGGCGACTTGTCAGGCGACCTAGTCGCCTGACAAGTCGCCTCCCGTTCTGTACAATGGAACCGTTCTAATAGGAGCGACGCAAGTCGCTCCGACTTAGAAAAAGGTTCCTGTACTTCTTTTGGGGCGACTTGAGGCGACTTGCATAGACTTCTATACAGAAGTTGTTTTGCAAGTCGCCGTGGATGTCGTGTGCAGGTCGCCTCGGTGAGGCGACCTGCAAGTCGTGCTGCCCCTAGTGTGAACCGAGCCTTATAGTGCACCTAAAACTGCTACTCATAAAAGTGTAGGTACATTAGTTACAATTACTGGCATCCTCCAAGTATGCCTTCCATTCATATCACTGAACCCGCACCCAATGAATTTCCAAGTATAAATGGACACCTGCCAATTCCCAACAGCCCTTATAATTCTTAAGATAAACTGCTCCTAAGAGAAGCATGGGAGTTGTCATTAGCTGTCTTTGGCACCAATACATACGTATTACATTTATTTTCTGTACTTGTTCCAGGTCAGAGGCTCAAAGCCAAAGCATCAGCGTGACAAGCTAACATTCTTGAGAGGAGAAGTCATCAATGGCAACCTATACAATTCTCACCTGACAGGTGGACTTTAAGGGCATCAAGAGGAGATCTCTACTAACTGTGATCCTCTTGCATAGTTCTTGTGTATCCTACTTGCTTTTAGTCATAAACACTGTTGCAATGCTACCTCTGATGGTTTATCTTTTAGCTCCAATAAAAAGCAGTCTTTCCGACACACTAAGCATTACTGTACTGCAGTAACTTTGAGATCATTAATGTTCTAATCAGCATTGCAAGTCTATTAAAATCCACAGAACCTTCACTGGAATCTAAAATTATAGTCTTACCGAGATGCCAATTCCTCTTGCTTCCAGATCAGTTGTCTCCTAAAACAGCCGCTAGAAATGAATGGATTACCATACAAAAATGGTACAAAACTCTCCGCTGCCCGTTTTCTCATTGGTACTACCGCCCTCATTCTACCTGCCTGCCAGACAGGAGTTCAGTCAACCGTAGTATGGAAAAGCTATTCAAGGGGCAAATTGGACTTTTCAGGGGACTGCATAGCTGGAAGGAAGGGAAATCTATCGCTGGGTCAGGGAAATATTTAAAAGCCAGCCGACCTATAGCTCACCCTACTTTCAATGGAACACAGCATTAACAATAAATGAGCCATCATCTATTATTTAAAGGTAATGTTACAGTCTTCCATTATAACATTTTAGGATAAACTAGAAAGTGATAGCCTGAGGAATACCCAATTTCCCTTACATCATCTGACAATGAACGGATGCTGTAGCACAGAAAAAAACTTTTGTCTGTTTCAATTGTTCTATATTATTTATTTAGAGGGTTTATTTTTATTAGGCGGAATGTGATCGTCCGAATCTTTACAAAAGCTGAATGACCATTGCTGATGGCTCCATTAGAGGCAACAAGCGGATTATGTCTATGAGAAAGTGCTCCTTAAATAATGAATCTAGGCTCCTGTATTGTGGACTGGCATTATCAGTATTAAACCAAGAGAGGAAGTCAGGAAACATCGCTACGCTGAGCACCAAATGCAAAAGTTATTATATCTGGCTAGCAATTAAAGAGCTATTTGAAAAAGGCACAGGATACACAGCTATCATTTGCTTATTACATGCATCATTCTTGGCGATTAGGGTAACATGGACATGGTAGTAATGGTGACTAAAGCGATCCTTCCGTTGACCCATGCAGGGCAGAGTAAAAGGGTCATTAACATCCCCTCCCCAACTCTATTCATTGAGTGCTTTAGTCCGCTGACACGTATGTCACTGTAGGGCAGTAGCAGTAGCAGTAGTAGGAGGAGGAGACCATAAATTTGATCCCCAAGTGTGTTGATGAAGAGGATTCTCTGTATATGACAGCTCTTGAAGAGTTCTACGCAGCAGTTGGTGGGACACGCAAGTATAAAATCTTCTGAAAAGGTAAATATATTCCTTAGCAGTTTTCAATTATGCAACAGGGTTGCTTTACAGGAGCACTCATCTTGTCTTTCACTGGCCGAAAAGCTAAGGACTCACCAGCAAGGCAGTAGCGATGGGGGTCACACTTTACTGGCTTAGGCAGCAAACAAAGCCTTAGGAGCAAGTGAGTGTTCTCTCTACTTTCCTGGTGATCCTGCTGCTGGCAAATTGTTGCCAGGAATCTAAACTCTAGTGTGACATGGTCCTTAGGATTGATTTACAGGGAAGTTAAGGTTGAGGTTAGTGGGTGAGTGGCCTTCAAGTAGGGCATTCATTTTGGTGCTGTGAGCTGGCACTGAAAACTAACCTGGATAAACTCTCATATTAGACGTAGATAATGCAACTCTTATAAAATGGAGTAAAGCTGTTGTACAATACCGTGTCTGATATTTAAATTCAGACTAATACTGTTCACAGCAGACAGAAAAGTAGATCTGTACTGACTATATCGACCTTAATCCCTGGTGTCTTAATTGACAGTTCATCCAGCTAAGAGTCACTTAAGTTCAGGTGTCCCCACTTCACTGGCCAAGGATCGCTCATGATAGTATGCTGACCAGATCAGAATTTTGCATAGTCAAATACGCAGATCACTCATTACACAGGGACATCTGGCTGAAGCTGCTAACAGCTGAGAGCAAAGTCCATTAAGTGTTAATTGGAAAGGATCTTCTCCGTTTCCAGCAATTTAATATTTATTAGCCATCACAGAGCAAAAAACTAAATGTTATGGTCATCTAGATCAATAATGATGAATGACCCTCTGGAGATAGCTAGCTAGCTTTTCCTAATATTGTACTTCTGTGGCCTAATGCTGGTGCACACCATTAAATATCTGATCATTTACTAATCAATAGCTCAATACTATATTACTGCTTATATTTAAGCATTCAATTTTGAGTAGGAGACTTTGATTGGTATGTGTTGTACCAAATGCACAGATAATTCAAAATATTAAAGTGATCATACAAGGGACCTTAATAGTAAACTTGCTTAAGGGTTCATGCACAGAGCCATATGCGCAGTGTACAGTGTAATTCAGGCACAATTCTCTGCCCAAAATTCACAAGTGCAGTGTACAGCCTGCTGCCAGCAGACTCCAAATCAATACACTGCGACTGTGCGCCACTATATGCACACATCTGAATTAGTGGAGTACCGAAATTTCGGTCGCCGTAAAATATCGTCCGAAAACCTTGTAGTCGGTATGTGGCTGAAAGATGAAAAGGTGCAGATAATGACACTGAAAAGGGGGCAGGGTCTGCCCCGCGTGTCGCACATTGTGTGTCATCCTCCCTCCTCCTCCTCGTCACACAGAGCGGCAATCTCCCTGTGTCACGAAGTTGAATTGTCCAGGTGGCCGCAGTAACAATGTCCCGTCTCCTGTAATAGACGGCAAGCTGATCCAAAACCGGGACATTGAATCAGTGTGACGTATCACAGAAAGCGGGACATTGTTACTGCGGCCGCCCAGCCCAGGAAATTCAAATCCAGCTCCGTGACACAGAGGGAGATCGTCGCTCTGATCCGGGCACCGGGGAGGCTGCATCCGACAGGCACCGGAGAGGCTGCATCCGACAGGCACCGGAGAGGCTGCATCCGACAGGCACCGGAGAGGCTGCATCCGACAGGCACCGGAGAGGCTGCATCCGACAGGCACCGGAGAGGCTGCATCCGACAGGCACCGGAGAGGCTGCATCCGACAGGCACCGGAGAGGCTGCATCCGACAGGCACCGGAGAGGCTGCATCCGACAGGCACCGGAGAGGCTGCAGCCGACAGGCACCGGAGAGGCTGCAGCCGACAGGCACCGGAGAGGCTGCAGCCGACAGGCACCGGAGAGGCTGCAGCCGACAGGCACCGGAGAGGCTGCAGCCGACAGGCACCGGAGAGGCTGCATCCGACAGGCACCGGAGAGGCTGCATTGATCTCTTGCATCATGTCTGCAGTCTCTGACCATCTCCTGTATCATGTCTGCTAGAGGTGCACCGAATGGAAATTTTGCTAATACGATTAGCAGGGTGTTTAAGTAAGTTATTGCAGACATGATACAAGAGATAGTCAGAGACTGAGGACACGATACAAGATATGGTCAGAGACTGGGGACATGATACAAGAGATGGTCAGAGACTGAGGACGTGATACAAGAGATGGTCAGAGACTGAGGACGTGATACAAGAGATGGTCAGAGACTGCAGACTGCATATTTCTTAAGCTTTTCTTGCACTAAAAGGTGCCAACAAAAAATTCATATCAATTTAAATTGATGATATTTATAAAAAGTCGAATATAATACATTTATATATAAAAATTAATAGTTTTTAAAAACTGTCATTTTCGGTTTTTGGCTAAGTGCATCCTGCATTTTCGGCTTCGGTAACAAAATTGCTATTCAGTGCACCCCTAATCTGAATGCTTCTTGCACATAGAAAATGCAGACATTCTGTGTTCAGGGCAGTGCATGCATCCCTGTACATGCATGTGTGTATACTGGTGTACAGCCGCAGCATATTTCAGCCTGTCATTAATTTTGACAGGCTGCTGACAGTGGGCAGCACCCTACACCTGTGACTCCTAGGAAAGAGAGGGAATTACACTCCAATGTATACTCTACTGCAGCTGTGTGTATGAACCCTAAGACTGGGCTCACACTGATTCGGGTTTCTCGCTGCATTGCTTCCTTTGAATGAAATACCTGCCAGTCCCCCTGCTTTCCTATTTCAAACTTACCATGCTAGACATAGAAGCATAGCCTTACCAGTGTGGTCAGTTTTTTGGGAGCACAGCTTGTTAGTCCTCCAATGACCAAGACTTACACTGACATGCCCCACTGCACAGCCATTCACTGGGAAGACTGTACTGCAGTTTCTCTCCCTATGTTGACACGCTCCCTGCAAAGCAGTCGCTCAACAGAGGTCATGTGATCACTTCTAAAAAATAGTTAAAAAAACACAACCATATCTCTACACACACACACACAGAAATGTTTTGCCTTCCATTTCTATTTTAAACTGAATGTGTTATTTTACAAGGTGAGGGTTTGCATATACTTTAAGATGTACCAAAAATCTGGATTATGTTAAAAGTTTTACCACTTTTTTTAAGCTTGCTTGGCTCTAGTGGTCATGTTGTCTTTTTGTGTAAGTGCAGCATACTTTTCTTTTTAGTATTGGAATGAAGAAGTCTACAAGGAATGTTTATGGAGATGCATATTAAACCTTTCTATACTATGCAGGAAGTGAATTTTATATGTATTTTGCTTGTACTTTGATCTTATGAATGTATGAAATGTAGAATGTATGAATGTAGAAAAATGTAAAATAATGCATTTGGGTGGCAAAAATATGAATGCAATCTATACACCGGGGGGAGAACCTCTGGGGGAATCTAGGATGGAAAAGGACCTGGGGGTCCGAGTAGATGATAGGCTCAGCAATGGCATGCAATGCCAAGCTGCTGCTAATAAAGCAAACAGAATATTGGCATGCATTGAAAGGGGGATCAACTGCAGAGATAAAACGATAATTCTCCCGCTCTACAAGACTCTGGTCCGCCCGCACCTGGAGTATGCTGTCCAGTTCTGGGCACCAGTCCTCAGGAGGGACGTACTGGAAATGGAGCGAGTACAGAGAAGGGCAACAAAGCTAATAAAGGGTCTGGAGGATCTTTGTTATGAGGAAAGGTTGCGAGCACTGAACTTATTCTCTCTGGAGAAGAGACGCTTGAGAGGGGATATGATTTCAATTTATAAATACTGTACTGGTGACCCCACAATAGGGATAAAACTTTTTCGCAGAAGAGAGTTTAATAAGACTCGTGGCCACTCATTACAATTAGAAGAAAAGAGGTTTAACCTTAAACTACGTAGAGGGTTCTTTACTGTAAGAGCAGTAAGGATGTGGAATTCCCTTCCACAGGCGGTGGTCTCAGCGGGGAGCATTGATAGCTTCAAGAAACTATTAGATAATCACCTGAATGACCGCAATATACAGGGATATGTAATGTAATACTGACACATAATCACACACATAGGTTGGACTTGATGGACTTGTGTCTTTTTTCAACCTCACCTACTATGTAACTATGAAAGCGTATCCACAGCCATTTTTTTTATTTTTTGTTTTATTTTTTTTTTCAGTATTTTTTGGTATAGTAGGGCAGGGTTAGGACCTTTATTTTATTTTATTTTATTTTTTTGTGTAGTCTGTCCTCCAGTTGCAGTGTTAATAACCTACCAGACTGATTGAAATTCACTGACACGACACCCAAATTTACTGGCACAGCCACGTTTTTACTGGCCTTACTAAAAGTTGCAAAATTTGTTTAGGCTCGGTTCACACAGGCAGTGCAAATTCATGCAATTTCACAGTGCAATGTGTTTTGACAGGTGCAAATGTAATGTGATTTCTGAGGAGACTGGGCAAAGCTAAACATTAAATTCGCACCGCACCCGCACTAAACTCGTACAGGACCCTTTTTTTAAATCGATCAAAATCGCATCGATGTGAACGGCTTTCATAGAAAGCAATGTATTTTCAGATGACATGTGAATCTGTGAATTTTGGATCGCATCAGATTTGCATCAGTGTGAACTGGGCCTTAAGGCCTGGTTCACACCTATGCAGGTTGCATATTCTAGGTGCATTTTGCGTTTTTCAATACACATTTTTGATCCGTTGAAGTCTATGGAACAAAAAAAAAAAAAAAAAAAAAAACTGAAAAAAGTGACTGGCCCCTTCCATAAAATGCACAGATGTGAACATGACCCATAGGAAACCATGTTAAATGGACTGTAGTGTGCACTAAACAATGCATAGGTGTGAACCAGGCCTTAGTGCAAATTTCAGTATTTAGGCTACAAACAAGTACAACATGCAATTAGCAATGTGGTTTAAGGTTGATATGAAGGCAAAAAAAATTTCTTTTTTCTTATTTTATTGTTGATATAGTAGTAAGTAGCTCAGGGACAGGACTCAGGAGGGTAAGAAATTAGAATGGGCAGGTACAACCACTTCAGTACATTACATTTTAAATATGTATTTTTAATTAATTTATAGGTCGATATTATAAATAAAGTTTTATATAAATCACATTGCTTTGGAACGATTTCTTCAACCTTTTGAATATCAATTATGTTTTTGCACGTGTTTATAGCACAAATGAAGGTGGGCCCCTAAAACCCCAAAGAGTTGGCTGTTTGATTGAATGCATTTGGCAATCAAAAGCTGGAGAAGAACTTCTGATCTTGTTCAGTTATTTTCGCATTCTATAGCATTAACAGGGTCAGTATTGGAAGTTTTGGGCAGAAAGTAGATGAAGCATCCTGTCGGAGAAAATCCTATGCATAATGAAGGCTGCTGGTTCAGGATGTGCCTACTGCATCCTGGCAAGTGTCCCTTGGCTGATTCACTGACGGGAGCCTACATAAGATAGGATTAATTGTGTGTACTGTGGGGTGATTGCTATGTACATTGTGGTGTACGCAACAAACTCCAAAACTTTGTATGTTCTCCCTATGCTTGCATGGGTTTCCTCCGGTACTCCAGTTTTTCCCACACCCCAAAGACATGCTGGTAGGTTGACTGGCCTTACTATGTGTGTATGCATGAGAGGAAGGGACCTTAGGATTGTAAGCTCCTTGAGGGCAAGGACTGATGTGAATGTACAGTATGTAAAGCGTTATATAAATATCTGTAATAAAAACTTAAAAATCAAACCCATTCCGTACACTGCATAGTGTGTTAAATATGCTACGTCATTACACTCTAAAACACTTTGCGCAAAGTTACACACTCTATACCACCAAGTATGAGCGATTAAAAAAACGAAAGGCTGGGGGAGACGGGAGCATATGCCATAATGTGAAAGTTTACTTGAACCCTATCACAGACTTGCCTCCCAGTCTGCCTTCCTCCAGCAATCACAACTCTGCATTCACACCCATGCCATGTTCTCAGATGCTTCTTCCACATCAGACATCTTCCCTTCTTCAGTCATTGGGCAGAAACTTATGATGCAATTCGTGCACGTGTGTGCCGCCATTACATCATCCCAACACAGAGGGGCAGGGGGTGCACACACACACCAAAAGGGGAAAGAGTGTTTTAATAGAAGTAGTTAATTATACAAATCAATAAAACAGAAAAACAAAAAAAATCCCATTGAGAGCTGATGTCTTTGGTAGTTGCCAGGCTCACACAATCTTTTAATTCAACAATCTGTGATGTTAACAATGCTAAAAAGAAGCCATCGCCAGAAGCCATTAGTATATCTGTGGCAATACTTTCTGCAAGTGCGCAAGATGTCAATAAAGGATGCAACCTGCTACCTTGTACGGCAACAATTTCCTCCCTGGGGATTTACTGGAAGACCAGAACAAAACTCACTCCACCCTAGTCTCTTGATACTGTATTGTATTGCATGCTATGGAAACAAGTGCTGTGACGACAAAGGGTTCTCCTGTTTTCATGATGTGCCATGAGGAAAGAAACTCCCGTGGTAATCACACACCTTTTACTATATGTCCGTACTTATAACAAAAAAAAGAAGGAAGACGCAAATAAGTGTGAATCAATTGAAACTGGGAAATTCAGATCTGGGTGAAAAATGACTACAGAAATCAGCTGGTGGCCAATCTTGTTTTGAGGCCAACAGACAGGGGGAGATTTACTAAAACAGGAGCACTCAGAAGCTGATTGGCTACCATGAACAGCTACGCCAGATTCTAATTTCAGCTTATTCGATTAAGCTTCGACAATAAAACCCGGAAGCGGATTGGTTTCTGTGCAGAGCTGCAACAGATTTTGCACTCTCCAGTTTTAGTAAGGCCCCTTTCACACGGGGTGTCCGATCAAGTCCACCTGTCAGTTTTTCAGGCTGACCTGATTGGACACTCCATTCACCTCTATGAAGCGGCGGATGTCAGCGGTGACATGTCCTGCTGACACCCGCTGCTATCCGATTCTCTCTGCCAAAACCACATGGATGGAGATCCTTTTTTTTCCCATCCGCCTGGTGGATGGGACCGGATGAAAAACAGACAAGCGGTACGTTTTTATGTGATCTCCCCATAGAGGTGTAATGGAAATTTGTAAGTTCTGTATATAATTGTATTCTATTTTGTATGTATTGCACATTGCCCTCACTGTGCAGTGTGCACACAGCACTAATAATGTTTTCAGTAAATGTTTACATTCTTTCGAGTCCTGATTAGAATTAGCCTGCCTATGTAACGCCCCTTGTTACCATAAATGTACAATTGTAATATTAATGTGATACCTACGTAATCATGTGCATAAAAACCTTCAATTGCGTCATAATAAAGCAGAACAGTTATTTGGAAAGATACTGAGCGTATCTTTTGTGTCTGTTCCCTACTGCAGTAGTTATTAATTTGGAACCACTAATCAATATGAGGATAGGAGTTGCCTATCATCAATTTAACCGAGTCAGAGGAGAGCGGGGATCTGTGCATCTAAGCGGAGACGGACCTGTCATCCGCCTGCTCAGCGGAGCGATCCCCTGCTGAGCAAGTGAGGCGCCCGTGTGAAAGTGGCCTAAGGCAACCACACACTTTCAAGGGACCAAAAGACTTGTGTTCCGAGTTGCAAATAAATAAAATAAAAATAGTGCTGAAAATGTAAGGCTACATTTACAAGGTGGCGCAACAGTGCCAGAAGATTCTTGCTGATATTCTGTCGAAATAGCCAACTTGTCAAAATTTTCAGCTACGCCACTTCTGATGACACTCCAGATGATTTTGACGAGTTGGCTCTAGTGTACATGCGTGTACACCCAACAGAATAACAGAAACCCCCCTGACAGCTGTTGGAGAACTCGACGAAGGTTAGTGACGTAGCTTGCGCATGTGCAATTGGTAGATCCGAGAAAAACTCGCAGAGTTCTCCAACAGCTGCCGGGAGCTAGTTATTCTTCCGGGTGTACACGCGCACATGGCCAGCAGAGCCAACTCGTTGAGATCTCCAACTATGTCACTTCCAGTGACACTCCAGCAGCAGATTTTGACGAGTTGGCTATTATGACAGAACAGTACTAAACTATGCCTGCACATTCTTTGTGCAACAAGCAGAAGCCGTCAGTGGCAGCTATCAGATCTCTGTACAAATCAATGGCCAACGCTGCCCCTGTTTGCATGTAATGGCTGTCTGGGGAGCTAAGCGTGTTCTGTTACCTCTGTTGTGTCTGCTGCAGAGTAACTTCTATAATCCCTACACTTTATTTGCTGTATGGACCATCGTGGTCACAGTGCTATCGTTTAAATGAACATGGTTCTTTTCTATCAAAGTCCATATCTCAAATTTAAACATCAAGAGCACCTAGTCCAAAAACATGTGGACAGTAGATGATATGAGATTAAGGTCTCCAGCAAAGCACACAAGAAAGTAAGGGAGAATTTTATCTTACACATATCTCTCCAGGCTTCATGCACACTGGGCTTAAATAAAAATCTGTTCTCTTGGCAGTAAAAAGCGCTCACACAGAGCATTTTTTTGTACAAAGTTTAGACGAGTTTAGGAGAGTTTTATGTTTTTTTTCTGCCAGTAAGCTCCAATCAGAAACGTGAACCAGAAGGGTTTTTTCCTGCCTCTAAACATTGAGCTCAAAATATGCCTGTAATCGTTCTAATGTGTATGGACACATAGGATAACATTGAGCTGCTTCTACAGGCATAAGACAAAACTCCTGTAGATGCAGTGATTCCTAAGCCGGTGTGCATAGAGCCAAAGATTGTAGGGAACACCTATATGAGGTTCTTCTTAGGGAAGCAAAGGAATTTCCCTTCACTATTTGTCCTTAAAGTGGTTGTAAACCCTCCCCTAGTGACTTTTAACTATAGGTAAGCCTAGAATAAAAGCTTACCTATAGGTGGCGAAAATATCTCCTACACATGCACCGTTTAGGAGATATTTCACTTGTAGTGCACCGATGATGTAATCGGCGCATGCGCTGTGAAGAAACGGACCTCCGTGGCGTTTCTTCCCCCAGCGTGTGCCGTTGACTGGCTCCGACCAGTCACAGAGCTGGAGTCCGCGGCCCCCCGAAGGAAGAGGGGCGAAGATGGATGCAGCCTGCACCGGGGACAGCAATGGATTTGTTTGCAGGCAAGTGTCACATAATGGGTTGTATGCGATGCATACTAGCCCATTATGCTTTTAATTTGCAGGCTTTGCAGGGAGCAAAAGAGGAAGTAAAACCCATCAGGGTTTACTTCCTCTTTAAGCCCAGGTTCACAATGACTTGCCTGTTAGAAATCGTGCAAGTTCAACTGAACGCACAAAATTTCAAACCAGCAATGCTGTTCAACTTCGGGGCCATTTGACAGACATCTGTGCGGGTTAATGCACAGAGGTCTATTCAAATTGCCCCTGAAGTTGCCAAAAGTAGTACAGAAACTATTTTTGGGAATCGGTGTGGTGTCGCACAGACTTGGACGGTGCTATTGCCAGCAATATCGGCCGATTTGACATGTCAAATCCCATGCCAAATCGGCCCAACGTGAACGTGGGCTTAGGCCCCATATACACTGCTGCTGCTAAACGCACGCTCAGAGGCAGTTGGACGCTTTTTTCAACTGCCCCTGAATTCATTCAATGTTATCTTATGTGACCATGTACACAGTTTCGTTTACAGTCGTTTTTAGGCAGTTGCGTTTAACAGCCCTTCTTTGAAGGCAAAAAAAAATGGAGTTCAGACGCCGAAGATTTCCACGTTTTAGACGCCAAACGCGGTACTGGGGTTTAGCCGCGTTTTCGTTTATAAGCGTTTTTAAAAAGGTACCCAATTTTTTGAACATCTAAAAAATGATGGAAAATGATCAGAAAACATAAAAAAAAAAAAAGTTTAAAAACTGGTAATTATTTGCAATGATTCATAGACCATATATAGCCCTTGATCCAATCCAATACACCACTAGCAATGTTGTTTTACAAAGTATAATTGTAATTTGACCCATATGTTGTTAGATATGAAAAAGATGACCCCACCATTGAGCCTGACCACCGACGTGATCAAACATAGTTTCATGAAATTTGATGGTCACCAACAGACGTTCCTCAGGTGGCACACTCTTCCTCATGTTCGTGTCCAAGCATGTCAGACTGGGCCGAACTTTTTCTAGTAGAATGTCAAATGAGGCAATGGACATGGGTGTAAAAATTTAAAAAATGATCGGGGTAGGTACGCAGCTGTACGTACATGTTGGTAAAATATCCTACTGACATGCGCTGCGCGATCAATGGAAGGGTCCAGTAGCGATGAACTCTGGTCCTCGCACGCAATTTTCAGCGTCGTTCTAGCCTCATCAAGAGCAACGTCAGGAGCATTTCCTCACATATGCTCATTATGGGATCCATTGTAAATAAAAAAGCACAGAAATGGGGACAAATACAAGTACACTGCTGCTGCTACTCACTCTGGTCTCACAAAATGGCTGAAATAGTTAAATAAAACCTTTTTTTTGAGCTTGTGGAGGGTCTTATGATATTATCCTTAGTAAACGCTTCTAGACACAAACGCGGCTAAACAGGCGTTTTTAAATGCCGGTTTCAAGCTTTCAAAAAAAACGTTCAGAGGACTTTGCTTCAGCGTCCCATGTACATGGAGCCTAAGACACAGTATGAGAGAGATTTCCATCCCCACCCCCTTATTCATGTTCTGGTGACAACTCAAAATTTTGGACAAAGAGTAGATGGCTCTCCCCTGCAAGAACACAGACAAGAAAAAACTTTCCCAAATGTAATTAAAACATTTTTTGCTTTAGATACACTCTACATATACCTTTAGTGAGGTTGAATAAATAAAGCTGCTATTCATGGCACTACAAAGCAAACACTTAGAAGAACCCGAGTGTACCCTTAGATGTACAGTATGTAGTTGCATCACAGGAGCCATTTAACTTGCGCACTCAATTATGTCAAAGAGTCATATTGGCCTCCCTGCCTTGCTATTGAGCAATGTCCTAAATTCAAACCTTGCCTTACTCTTGGGTCAGTGAAGCCCTTAATCCATCCCCTTTATTTTTGCTCAGTGAGTGAATATACATACTGTGGGGGGGTTAGGTGGCACCCATGGATCTCATCCATATGGTTTGAGGGGCCCTGGGATGTTTGGTATGAACTGGCTTTTCAGTTTTCTCCAGGATAGGCAAATTCTGATATAGGTGCTTGACCCCAGAAGCTTTGTAGGGTATTGAGTGGGATAAAGCCTCCAGCCATGGGTCCAGAATTTGCTGACACCCAGTTTCTTGATTGTGCTGGTGTGCACAGCCCTTTTAGTATAGGGGTTGACTATACTTCCCAGGACTCTGTGTGGCTTCAGGAGAGCAAAAAGTGTGTACACACTAGAGGGGTGCATGTCTGTGTACCGACAAGGCTGATGCCAGTGAGTTTAGGTCAGTGTGGAAACAGAAGGACTTGAGTGGATCTAGACAACCAGGAGGCTGAAAAGGTTTGTAATATGGCATGATGCTGACCTGAAACCGCTGTGAGTGAAACCCTGATAGAAAGGAACATTTTTATTTTTTTCTTAAAGCGGTAGTAAACCCAGCCATAAAACAGTTTAATTTCCGGCACGTGCCGGAAATGCAGCACTCCCATTGGTTGTGCTCTCAACCAAACTGTCAAACCATCCAATTGCTGGTGTCATAATTGATCACATGTGCAGCATCATGGCAGTTGTAGATTAAACAGAGGCAAAGATGGCAGCTTCCTTGGCTGAAAACAACAGGAGGGTTTACTTACACATTTATAGGCAGAAAGCCTTTAAAAACGGAACTGGGAACTGGATTGGTTCCCTGGAATACCCTAACCTTGAGCTAAACTCCCACAATACACACACACACATACAAAATAAACATACACTTCCCAGCAAAATCTATATACACTCACCAGCCACTTTATTAGATATACCTGTTCAATTGCTTGGTAACACAAATTGCTAATCAGCCAATCATATGGCAGAAACTCAATGCATTTAAGCATCTAGACATGGTGAAGATGACTTGCTGAAGTTCAAACCGAGCATCGGAATGGGGAAGAAAGGGGATTTAAGTGACTTTGAATGTGGCATAGTTGTTGGTGCCAGACCGGCTGGTCTGAATTATTCAAAAACTTCAAATTTACTGGGATTTTCACGCACAACCATGGAGGGTTAACAGAGAATGGTCCGAAAAAGAGAAAATATTCAGTGGGCGGCAGTTGTGTGGATGAATGCTCTGTTGATGTCAGAGGAGAATGGGCAGATGAGTTTGAGATGATAGAAAAGCAACAGTAACTCAAATAACCACTTGTTACAACCAAGGTATGCAGAATACCATCTCTGAATGCACAACACATCAAACCTTGAAGTAGATGCGCTACAGCAGCAGAAGACCACCGGGGTGCCACTTCTGTCAGCTAAAAACAGGAAACTGAGGCTACAATTCGCACAGGCTCACCAAAATCGGACAATAGAAGATGGGAAAAGTGTTGCCTGGTCTGATGAGTTTTGATTTCAGCTGCGACATTCAGATGGTAGTGTAAGAATTTGGTGTAAACAACATGAAAGCATGGATCCATCCTGCCTTGTATCAACGGTTCAGGCTGGTGGTGGTGTAATGGTGTGGGGGATATTTTCTTGGCACACTTTGGGCCCCTTAGTATTGTTGCTGACCATGTCCATCTCTTTATGACTACAGTGTCCTCATCTTCTGATGGCTCCTTCCAGAAGGATAATGCACCATGTCACAAAGCTCAAATCATCTCACCACTGGATTCTTGAACATGACAATGAGGTCACTGTACTCCAATGTATGTGCTACATACTGTCACATCCAAGCTACTGCCATATTTTCCAAAGAATCTATCCACATCATGCTGGAAAAAATAAAAAGGGAAAGCCGATTTTGCCGCTACAGGCAACAGAACCAAACAAAATATAGGTGTCTTGCGAGCCACAGATGGACTAATGCCTCTAAGGAGTAAACTATTTAAGCTGCAAGCACTGAACCACGTTTCATTGCGTGTAGATAGATAAAAAATAGTAAATGTGCCCGCGCTAGTATAGTGTCACATATAAAATATAAAAAATATTTTCACATATAAAATACATGTAATGTGATAAATAAAACCATACAGGTAAAATATAATGCAAATAACTATAAATGATAAACCACCAAGTGCATATAAAGGTGCAATCGTGGTAGTAACTAATAAAAGTGCAAAGTGCTAAAATATAAATATCAAAACACTTTCCAGTGACAAATGAGTGTATATCCCAATTAATAAATACAAATCACAAAAAACGTGAATAAATAGTGTCCATAAAATGAATAAACATCATGCTTCTTCTGATGGGTGTATAAATCACAACACGTGAAAACTGTGCTCTCCCATGACACCCCACATGTGCTTGCGCTCACCTTCAGTCCTGTGACACAGTAATTAAACGGTGTCAAAATAAGCATTGGGGCCACTCCTAGGCTCACTCAGGATACAATGATGCAAAGACA
This sequence comes from Lithobates septentrionalis, assembly GCA_037952835.1. Classification (NCBI taxonomy): domain Eukaryota; kingdom Metazoa; phylum Chordata; class Amphibia; order Anura; family Ranidae; genus Lithobates; species Lithobates septentrionalis. The sequence continues at coordinate 1,160,888 of JBBDGP010002223.1, forward strand.
CTCCTCCCAGGTGAAACTGCTAGGCTCACTCAGGTTACAATGGTGAAAAAAACACTCCTCTCGGGTAAAACCAAGATCCAAAATCATAGAAAAAACAAACAGAGGGACTCCATAGTGCAATATAGCCAGGGCATTTATTAAAGAATAAGCCCTCCAAGAGGGTACTCACATTGGATGGGTGCTAGAGTGCACCAGACTGTACAGGTAAAATAATAAGCAGCTGATCGTATGGCGTGCGGTATGGCATGTGCAATCCTCCTCCTCTGCTGACAGCTCCGTCCTACCCCTCCCCGACGCGTATTCGGCACAGGGGTTTCGTGCCTTCCTCTGGGGGATAACATTGGACGGATGCACAGTGTGAGATATATATGCTGTCGGCGGCCATTTTGCCGAGGACCGCCGACCACCGTATTAAGAGACGAATCACTAAAGCGGACATTTTGCCTGTGCCCACCAGTCTATAATGTGACTTCAATACTGTGTAATGATTGGAAAGTGAAACCTAATCACATATCATCCAATCGGATTGTGTCGGCGGCCATTTTGCCTAGGCCCGAGGACAGCTCTAGTGATGGGCTACACCTATAATGTGACCTAATCACATATCATCCAAACGGATTGTGTCGGCGGCCATTTTGCCTAGGCCCGAGGACAGCTCTAGTGATGGGCTACACCTATAATGTGACTCCAATACTGTGTAATGATTGGAAAGTGAAACCTAATCACATATCGCCTATCATCCAATCGGATTGTGTCGGCGGCCATTTTGCCTAGGCCCAAGGACAGCTCTAGTGATGGGCTACACCTTTAGGTAAACAACAATAGTTATCATCAAGTGATAGCAATTACCAGCTAGCTGAAAATTTATAAAATTAATAATAATAGAGTGGTCTTCATTAATTGTAGTGTAGTGACATAATGTGTATAGATAAATTAGGATAGAGCTGTACATATAGGAGCCATGCCACACCGCACCTCATCTAACTTTAAACATTATAGATAAAAACAACCCCAATATGTTATCTTTATTAAAACGAATAATAAATTACATCAAATTCTCCCCCTCAGAACCTCCTGAAAATCAATAGATCATAAAAGACATCCACGTATCAGATCCCCATATTGGAGTGTAATTAATTAGAATAGGTTAAAATATAAATATAAATATATAATTAATCCCCAATCTTCCTGTCAAATCAGTTGTATATTATATTATATAAAAATATATATTTTATTAATAAAAACGCCCGAATAAATTAATAAGACATTATCAAGAACGGTACTATTAAAATAATGTGTAAAAACCCACGTAAAACTCGATTTGTATAAAAACCATCTGAAAGGTACAATAATCTAAGGCTAACTCTTCATCATTAGAAATTACTGAGGAAACATGTTAAGTCAAAGTCCCTATTGAGCCCCCCAGGGAAAAGTGAACCCAATTGGTGTATCCACCAAGATTCCCGTTTACTGATATCTCTCGTGAAATTGGAACCTCTCCAATGTCGTTTAGGGGCCTCTATCCCCCAAAATTTCATCCCCACCGTACTCTTATTATGCATTTTCTCAAAATGGATATATAAATGATGTTTGTCTGACCCTTTATGGATGTTGCGTACGTGTTCCTCTAATCTGTCTTTTAGGGCTCTGGTGGTACGCCCCACATAGATAAAATCACATGGGCACTTTAAAGCGTATACGACCCCAATAGTGTCACACGATATGAATTCCCTGATAGTATAAGATTGATGGGTTCTGGGATCATGGAATTCCTTTAACCTTCTATCATTCCCTGGAACTCTCACAAAGCTGTAGCATCTACCACATCCATAGAAGTCCTTAAGATCCCAAAACATTCTAGGATTTGGTGGGGGTGGCTCAACTACGTTGTGTACCAATATATCCCTTAGATTGGGTGCCTTTTTAAAAACAATTTTAGGTTTCTCCGGGAGCACACTTTTGAGGTGAGTGTCCTGCTTTAGGACATTCCAGTATTTTCGTATAATTTTCTGTACTTCATTATTTTGTAGGGAGTAATCAAGAACGATACTAATATTGTCATTAGCGTTGCTATCCATAATTTCAATCTTATCTCTCAATAGATTGTCCCTCTCCAGACGTTCGACCTCCATTTTTTCTTTTTGTAGGAAATCGTTGTGGTATCCTTTATCTAAGAACATGCTGCTTAGCTTGTTGGACTGCCACTCAAAGTCCTCAATTTTTGTACAATTCCTTCTCATTCTCATATATTGGCCCCTGGGAATGTTCCTCAACCAGGGTTTGTAGTGACAGCTGGTAATGGGTATATAAGAATTACGATCTGTTGCTTTAAAAAATGATCTGGTAATGATACCTTCATTGGTGTTAAAAATTTCCAGATCTAAAAAATGGACATATTCTTTATTGACATCCCAGGTTAAGGAGATATTGAGATCGTTGCGGTTCATGGAATCCAGTAGTTGCATTAATGCCTCCATGCTTCCCTTCCAAACAATCAGTAGATCGTCAATAAATCTCTTGTACAATAAAATATTATCATCTACTCCATTCAGAACTTCTTCCTCTTCCCATTGGGCCATATACAAGTTCGCTACGCTGGGGGTAAATTTAGCGCCCATAGCGACACCTTTTATCTGTAAGTAAAATTTGTTCCCATACCAGAAAAAATTATGGCGTAAACAGAAATCTAAACATTTGAGGATAAATATAACAAAATCTCCATCCACGGGTTCCTCCTTCCTCAGGGCCCACTCTACTGCTTTCATGGCTCCCTCATGGTCTATGCTAGTATACAAAGAGGCTACGTCCCCTGTGGCCATGATCATATTATCTTCTGCGTTGCATTCACTTAATAATTGTAATGTGTGCTTAGTATCCCTGAGGTAGGCTTTTGTTTTTTTCACTAATGGTTGCAGGTGGATGTCTATATATTCCCCCAACCGGGAAGTCAAAGATTCAATGCCACTTACTATTGGCCTTCCCGGGGGGTTTTTGCTATCCTTATGTATCTTTGGTAGGAAGTATATCACTGGTATCTTGCTAACTGTAGGGACAAGATATTTTGCTTCCTGTTTACTCAGGAGTCCTTCTTCCTCACCATCATGAACAATATTTTCTAATATACTTTTGAAGGATTTGGTAGGATTCCTATCCAATGGTCGGTATGTATCAGTATCACTCAATATCCGTTCCATTTCTCCCTTATACTGCTGTAGGGATAGTACAACTATCCCCCCGCCTTTATCCGCTGGTCTCACCACTATATCTGTTCTTGTATTTAGTGAATTCAAACCTCTAGTGAAATCCTTGTGTTCATAGAATTTCTTTGTAGGCAATTGCTCTATTTCAGTTGTCACCAATTTCTTAAATAAATCTACGTATTTATTGTTGGCTATATTGGGGTTAAAAACCGAGTTATTCCTCAGATTGGTGTACCTGTTGTTTACAGTGGCTTTTTCAATAGGATACAGGGCATAATATTTTTTAATGTTCAATTTTCGGATAAACTTTTGTATTCCAATATATGTCTCAAATTTGTTGAGCCCTTTCTTGGGGGCGAACTTAATGCCTTTATCGAGAACCAGTAGTTCTTCCCTAGAGAGCGGAGCACCACTGAGGTTAAAAATCCCTTCTCCTAATCTTCTCGCCTTCTTTTTCTGCTGTATCCTTCTCCCTGCTCTACCACCTCTCTTCCTTGATTTCTTAACTCTTGGGGGGGCCCTCCCCTGTTCCCCCCTAAAAAAGACTCATCATCAAAAAAATCTTCATTGTTCTCCAAAGGCTGGTAACTATTATATATTGGTATCCTATATTGATCTTGCGGAGGGTTTTCATACCTCACTCTCTGAGGCTTTGGTGAGTAGTAAACCGCACCCCTTTGTGTATTCCCATACGAGTCCGAGGGGTTCCCCCTCTGTTGATATTGGTTTGGTGGGGGACCTCTGTGAGGTTGATAATTCCCTCTGTGCGATGTTCCCTGTTGGTACTCGTAGTTGCCTTGAGACCTATGCGGGGTACCTTGTTGGTATCCATGCTGTTTTTTGTAGCCATAGGAGTTGTATTGTCCACCCCGCCGTTGAGGGGGAGGATTGGACTGATACCCCTTATCATAGTAATTCTGTTGGACTCTATTCCCTTCGCTACGATGTGGTGGTCTACCATCATGCCAATTAGCCTGGTTGTTAGGCGGACCATAATCCTGGTATTGGGTGTAGTTACCCCCATAATTTGATCGTTCCTGCTGGTCATAGTATGGTCTTCTTGGTGGTTGGCGGTGGGGGGTTTGAGGTTGTCTACCCTCATGATGGTTTGAGGGTAATCCTCTCCCTGATTGTTTGGTACTCTGTTGCTGGTAAAGTTGCTGTCCTGGTGGTTGTGATGTTCTCGTGTCACTCAAACCACCATCTCCTGCCTGCGGCTGTGTGTTAACATTAGTATTGGTTAATAGTGTGGATTGCCATCGAAAAACCTGTTTATTTTGGTAATCCTTGGAATCCCTCAGATATTTTTTCCTCTTAGTATTTTTGTTTTCTATATCTTTCTTCTGCATATTCTTGTGCAGCTCTCCCATGAGTCTATCATACTCTGGTGTGTTGACAAAAGGAACCAGTTTATCTCTGATTTCTTTAATCTGACCCTCTATTATTGATAATTTGCGTTGTTTGCGTTTAAGAAGAAATTCCATAACCTCTTTTCCCTTAATGGAAAAGAAGGAGTACCATTCCTCTATATCACCTTCTCCCAGTAATCCGTCGTTTATGGGAACATCCCATCTTAGTTTTCTGGGGACCATGCCATCTTTTAAATATTTATCCATGGTGGAACGATCCCACCATATGTTACTTTTTTTATCCATGCAGTGCCCCAGTTTTCTAAAGAGATGTGTGATATCATTTTCCTTATTATCGCTGGTTGAGAATAGATCTTCCAGATCTATCTCCCTATTTTCAAAGAAGGCAAATGGATCCATAGGCTACTAGCAAGTGTATGAAAAAAGATACAAACAAAATATAGGTGTCTTGCGAGCCACAGATGGACTAATGCCTCTAAGGAGTAAACTATTTAAGCTGCAAGCACTGAACCACGTTTCATTGCGTGTAGATAGATAAAAAATAGTAAATGTGCCCGCGCTAGTATAGTGTCACATATAAAATATAAAAAATATTTTCACATATAAAATACATGTAATGTGATAAATAAAACCATACAGGTAAAATATAATGCAAATAACTATAAATGATAAACCACCAAGTGCATATAAAGGTGCAATCGTGGTAGTAACTAATAAAAGTGCAAAGTGCTAAAATATAAATATCAAAACACTTTCCAGTGACAAATGAGTGTATATCCCAATTAATAAATACAAATCACAAAAAACGTGAATAAATAGTGTCCATAAAATGAATAAACATCATGCTTCTTCTGATGGGTGTATAAATCACAACACGTGAAAACTGTGCTCTCCCATGACACCCCACATGTGCTTGCGCTCACCTTCAGTTTTTTTTTAGGCAACAGAACCAGTTCTCTCATCAAACACGATGAAAAGCAGGAATTAACAAAAATCTCTCCGATTGCATACAATGTCTGCTTTATTTTAATGGTCGGACCTCTCGCTGGGTGTAAAAAACTCCTGACTGAATTAAAAAAAAAAATTCTCCCCTTAACCATGATTTATAGAAAGAGAGGTGTCGGTTGCTAGGTTCTCTCTTCCTCTCCTCTCTGGTTTATTGTTAATCCCTCGAGACAATCTGAGTGATTGCAAAAGGCTGATGTGAGTAATGAGTTTTCCTCGGTTAAGACTCTAATTAATTTGGCGTGGGGACTTGTTGAAATCTTCATACAAGTAACAAACGTTTACTTCACTCATGCGGCGTTACGAGACATATCTACTATTATTACCATGGTAACAGACTTCCTGCCCAGAGCCAGGCCCACAAATGCCGAGCCTCACTCATCATTTCAGCATGTATAATAGAGCTCGCCATTACCCACAATGCCTTGAGTTATACGGTCTAGGCCAATTATGGAGAGTATGTGGCTCTGCAGATTTATATAAAAAAAAGTTCCAGAGATTGGGATGTATAGTTCATCTAAAAGCTTGATGCATGTCCGTGGAATCCCTAAAGAATGTAGCGCATCATTTTAAATCAGTATTTAAAGGAACAGGTCTATAGGCGAAAAACAATATGCTCTTTTATTAACCCAAAAAGGAGTGGCAGGTCTCAAGTTTAAAGTTCTTGTTTTGGGCCAGTTGCACCTAAAACAAGGCCATTTCAGTTCTGGCTGGACACTGGTGGACCCATGCACCGCTTCACTTGCTGGTAGGCTCCCTGTTGAGATTCGTCAAGTAGATTGCATCTCTGGCGCACATGAAGGCGTCCCTCACTCGCAAATGGACCATATAGTGTGAACAAACCCCCGTATTTTTTGAATATGTTCAGGTGTTTTTAACTAGCCCTGCAGGAAATGTCATTCTTGTATGTGTGCGCTGTAAAATATTTTGTACTGTTTGTAGGTCTTATAGCAGCACCATCTTGAATTTAAACGCATTGTGTGGTGTTCCCCCCCAAATATGTTCTTGTATATTGTAATAGGCCCTGACCAGGTTTTTTTGGGCTGGAGCACCCCTCCCCCTCCTCATTACCTCCTATTTAGTGGCCACCAGTGTTTAGGATGTATCCCCTTCAGTTCTCCCACATAGAGGAGTTTAGTTCCCATGGTTGAGACAAAGGATCTTCCATTCTATTACTAGTGTAGGACCCACTAATTCGGGGTACTTTGTCGCAGTAAGTGGGCTTAGCACTATATGACCTTATAGTGTGACCAAACCCCCGTATTTTTTGAATATGTTCAGGTGTTTATAACTAGCCCTGCAGGAAATGTCATTCTTGTATGTGTGCGCTGTAAAATATTTTGTCACTCGCAAATGGATTCCCAAGTTATTTGTATATACCCTGTTTCCCTGAAAATAAGACCTAGTGTGGTTGTCAGTGATGGCTGCAATATAAGCCCTACCCCCCAAATAAGCCCTACACTGAAAATAAGACCTACAAGGACTTTAACTAGGGCTTATTTGGGAGGTAGGGCTTAGATTGCAGCCATCACCGACAATCACGCTAGGTCTTATTTTCGGGGAAACAGGGTACTACAATAAGCAAAATCCTTTTATAGAGGAGGGATACATCATCTGGCTTCATAATAGCTATAGTCATCAAGCTTAGCTTGGAATGCTAGTAAAGGAGACCTTGTCACTGATTACCTCCTAAGCCATAATAAAGCTGGCCATAAAACGGAGCAATTTTCTTTTTTCTGCAACCACAGGCTGCAGGAAAGAAAACTGCTCTGCTGATGGGGGAACAGAGCCTTTTTCTTCTCCTGTGGAACCAGAAAGGGGGGGGGGGGGCAGGGGAAGTCATCCCCATCAGGGAGAACACAGTGATTACTGCTAGCAGCTATAATGGCTGCTAGCAGTAATTGCATGTAAAATCCAACAGGCTAATTGTTTCCAAGTTGATCAATTAACTTGGGTACATTCAGCTTGTCCATACATGGCTCAAATCTCAGCCGTTCCCTGCTGAGCTAGCCAAGTTTTGAACCGTCTATGGCCAGCTTAAGTCTTCATGTGATTCAGTTTGCAGCAACTATGCATTGCAAATGTAATATTAGCCTTGTGTAGGGTCAGCATTTTAACGTAATTAAGAACATATGAAAACTTTAAGACAAAAGTACAGTATTTTACCCTTCTTCACCATCATGAGAACCAATAAAGTTATGTATTACGGACCTCATGTGCTCTTATATCATGACCTGATAACCACGACATATTCCAAACCATAGTCTGGTTTATATCATTCACAGAGCTTCTATCTAACCCATGGTTAGTCTATGCAAAGTAGTATCCCACAGAGATGAATGGACTATCCCTAGAGACTGGAGGCCCTCAGAAGATGCAATCTGCAATATTTCTGTAGCCAATTTGAAGCCAGTACTGCAAAAGATATAAATAAAGCGGTGGCTTGGGGTAAGACGTGGTGCAGAGATCACAGTACATGAGCATCTGGCCTGGTCTGTAATACTTCCAGTAATGTTGCTCATTAAGCACCTAAAACCTGCATGCAAACATGTTGCGTATGAGTGTTGCGGTGTGTTGCTAATAGTACCCCAACGTACACTTACAAAAAAAAAAAAAAAAGTTGCCCAAAATGAGTGCAGGTATATTTTTTTTATATGTTCAGGTCCCATTCACAAGTAAGGGGCTGCCTTCACGCAACACACATCAAAACTGAAGCAAATAAGTGAATCAGCACTACACAAAATAAAAAAGAGACTACAACCAATTTGATGCACTGCTGCCATGACATTCCAACAAATTTTGTCAATACGTTTCTTGAATGTAGCACAGTAATGCAAATGTATTTATTGGACAGTTACCAAACTCTGTACCACCTAATGAAATCAGCCCATTAAAGTCAATATAACAAAATTTTAAAACGTGTAAAATTGTATCAGTTTAGGATAGAAAACAAAAAACAAAAAAAACAAATGTTCACAAATAATAACATGCGTGCTACACTGCTGAATAAAGTTACTGTATCTTCAAAGAGTTACTTAATGCCTATTATCTACCATTTCCTCAATACCAAAAATAACTGACATTCCAAGGTTAAAAAAAATAAAAAAAATTTGCCTTTAGTGGTAGATTGCATTTTTGCTGAGAACCCAAGACCGTCAAATGTTTGGAGACCAGCCACCAATAACAGATTAAGAATGAAAATCTCTGAACACCTTTTACTCTGGATAGAAACCCTTAAAATAGATTTACAATAGAGGAGTTCAAAAAAGTCACAATGACTACAGAAGCATCATAAACAGTAGTAATCAACTAGATTTCAGCTTGCTGTAGTCTGATTAATCCTAATTGGTTACTGAGCTGCCTGCTGCAAGCCTACCCCTTACCATCTTCTATAGACAACAAGCACCTGGACAAGGTTCACACCTTTTCACTTTTGTGGGTTTTTTTTATTTATTTTTTTTATGTGTTTTGCAATGTGCATTTTGCAATTGTGCGGACTCATGTTTTTAATGCAATTTCATGCACTATGCGTTTTTCATGTTGGCCAATAAACTATTTTGGGCTTGTTACCAGGGGCTGCCAACGCATAAAACGTACCCAAAGGGCGTCACACATGGGTTTTCATGCGTTACTTTTATGGGCCCCAAAATGCAAAAAAAAAAATAAGAAAAAAAAAAATAAACAAACAGATCTGAGCTATCTTCAATACTGTGCTTCAGAGCAGTGCATAAATGTGAACAGGCTCTGTCTAGAACATGGAATTTGAGGACACATGCGTTTCAACGCATGCATTAAAATGCAAAAGTGTGAACGGGACCTTACATGGCAAGTGATTCATTGTAAAGTTTAAATCTCTTCTGTGCTGATAAATACTTAACATATAGCCAAAAAGACACTATCTAAATAATAATAATATTCAGGATTTATATAGCGCCAACCGTTTGCACAGCACTTTACAATATAAAGGGGAGAAAGTACAGTTACAGTACACTAAAATACAAGAGCTCATAGGAGCTTACAATCCAATTGAGTGGGACAGGATTGATTTAGATGTACAGTACAATTTTCATAGCACCAGAATATACAAAAAACAACCTGGACAAAGTAAACCAATGTTCGCTTTGTATTGTCCACTCCAAGGCTTGCTTACTTTCTTCCTACCTAGGCGTAAAAAAAATAGCGCTTTGTTTTTTATACCCAGACAGCCAGTAAGTGGCAAATCAACAAATGTCTAAAATTAGTTGTGTCCGATTAAAGATCTTCCAGCATGCTGGTAAATAATTCAAGAAATCCCATAAAATGTTATTTGTTTATAAATATATTTATAAAAGTGATCCAAAAACTATTTGGGGACTCTGCACCATCCTAGGTTTAGAATTAGACAGATTTCTGTGATCCAAATACAATATGGTCACTGGGCTACCAAGTCTTTAGTTAGAACTTTTCTGTGGTCGTGATATAATTTGGTTACTGTACATCCAGTCTATAGTTGGACTATGGTTAATTTAGGTCATCTGAATACAATGTTATCACCGTGTGGCCATTCTATAGCTGTTACAAAACTCCACAATCATTAGATAAGGGCTCAACTCCTTCCTTACTTGTTAATGAATAGAATCTCAAGACAAAAAAAAAACAATATACTGTATACTAGAGAAAATTAAGCTTAATTAGAGAATGTAAATATGTATGTGGATACATGACAGCTCCCAACTGTATAAAATTTATATATATATATATATATATATATATATATATATATATATATATATATATATATATATATATTTATTCATAAATTGTGCACATACAACACAAGACTACTAAAAATATCCTGCTGTCCCAGCTCCACTCACATTACTCAATATACTAAAGTACCCCAAAAATGAAAACGCACGTATTTATACAGTATATTGACAGATGTGGGTGGACACCCAGCAAAAATCTGCTACTCAAATATGAGAGCCAACGGGCCCAGATGGGTATACTCTGATGTACTATAAATTTTTTGCTGAGAAATTGGCTCCGAGGTTTACAGCGGCTTTTAATTCCCTACGGGAAGGGCAGAGGATACCTAAAGAAACTTTGTTGGCACATATAGCAGTAATTCCTAAGGAAGGAAAGGATCCATCCCAATGCTCTAGCTATCGGCCAATCGCGTTACTGAACGTGGATTTAAAAATCTTTTCTAAGATCTTGGCGCTAAGACTAGAAGAACATATCCCGACATTGATCCATCCAGACCAGGTGGGATTTACGGCAGGAAGGGAAGGCAGGGAAAATACGCAAAGAGTAATAAATGCAATATATACAGCACAGAGCAGACAGGAACCCCTCGTATTGTTCTCAGCGGACGCAGAAAAAGCTTTCGATAGGGTTGATTGGATCTTTCTCAACACAACCCTACAACATATCGGACTGGGTGAAGGAATGTTGAGCTGGTTCTCAAACCTTTACTCAATTCCAAGCGCAAGGGTTAAGGTTAATGATAGGCTATCGGATCCCTTTGAGATACAAAATGGAACGCGGCAGGGGTGCCCTCTCTCACCAATTATTTTCATTCTTACACTGGAACCCTTCCTAAGGAAAATACGTGCGAACTGTAATATCAGGGGTATTAAGACGGAGAGAGAGGAACACAAGTTAGCAGCATATGCGGATGATTTGATCTTCTTCATAACCTCCCCAACTATATCCCTCCCTTCCCTCCTAAGCGAGCTAAATGAGTATGGGGAGTTAGCAAACTATAAGGTAAACTATACTAAATCCGAAGCTATGGGGTTGGAGATGGATACAACTGAAATACATCGGATAAAAGTACAATTTAATTTTAGGTGGACAGATTCCCACATAAGTTATTTGGGCACTAAAATTCCAAAGAAGCTTAGTAGAATGTTCGAGTTAAACTATGCCCCGTTGTTAAGACAAATCAAACAAGATTTTAGGAGATGGGATAGGGACATCTTTACCTGGTTTGGAAGGACAAATATTATAAAGATGAATGTGATGCCCAGAATTCTCTATCTGTTTCAAACGTTGCCAATAAAGATTCCATCAAACTTTCTTAGGGACCTTAGATCAGGGTTTTTAAGGTTTATATGGGCAGGCAAACCAGCAAGGATAAGGAGAAATATCCTAGTACTCCCAAAAGGGAAAGGAGGTATTGGTCTCCCAGACCCAGTACATTACTGGGAAGCCCTACATTTAGCGAGAGTGGTGGAATGGTGTGCCGCGGTAAGGAAACCGCACATACAGTTAGAGCAGGCGACGTCTAAAATTCCATTGGAAGGATTAGCATGGATTAAAAAATCTGACTTACCCACCATAGTGAAAAAACATCCGTTAACAGGGGCAACCATTCACTCTATTTATACGATCTTCAAAAAAACAAATCTCTCACCAACTCCGAGCCCAATGACCCCGGTACTGGGTGCTCCGGATTTCTTACCAGGCTTAATCGATCGGAGGTATGAAGTAATAAAACACAAAGGGAAAAGTAGGCTGATAGACTTTTCTAAGGATCGTCGCCTAATGACAAGAGGCGAGATAGAGGGAGAGGTGACAGAAGACCTGGATTACTTTAGGGCTATGCAGCTAGGAGCATATATCCGCTCAAAAAATAAAAAATTTGCAGTAATACGGGAGCTGACCAGGTTTGAACGGACCTGCCTAAATGGCGAAAACATCAGGCACTCCTTGTCATATTTCTATGAAATATTAACAAGCCTGGATGAGCCACAGGAGTTCAACTTTATGCAAGCTTGGGAGAGAGAGCTAGGAGTAATGTTCACTCAAAAGCAGAAGACGAAAATATTAAAATCAGTACATAAAACATCAATTGCCAGCAGATACCAAGAGGGAGGATACAAAATCCTTACCAGATGGTACAGAACACCAGTAGCCCTTCAAAAAATTTATCCCCAAGTATCAGACAGATGTTGGCGTTGTAAGAGGGGGGTGGGAACGATGACACATATATTTTGGGAATGTGAGGATATTAAAGGCTTCTGGGAAATAGTTGAGGAAACGATTAAGGAGATTACAGGTGTGTCTCTTGGGGGCAATCCGGCTGCATTTCTATTAAATGATGTCCCCCTATCGGTGGAAAAATACAGGAAGTCCCTGCTCAAACACCTTCTCACCGCCGCAAGGGCGTGTATCCCGGCCTTGTGGAAGAGTACAGTCCCTCCGACTAAATCTCAATGGTGGGCTAGAATCATAGAAATTCAACAAATGGAAAACTTGACGATGATGCTGAAAGAACAAGATGAGAAATATCGGAGGACTTGGTCTCCCCTAGTAGAGTATAGAATTAGGGAACAGGAGAAGGGGGATAGATAAGTTCGAATGGACCTGAGGAGAGGGACTCCCCCCCTCCCCCTAGGGGGGGGTGGGGTAAATAACGTTTTTTTTTTTTTTTTTTTTTTTTTTTTTTTTTTTTTTTTTTTTTTTTGTTGTACTGGTGGGGTGGGGGGGTAATGGGGGTAGGGGAAATGAAAAAGGGGGAACTATATGATTGCCCTTGGAACAGAAGAGACTTAGATTTAATTGGTAAGGAAACGAGTGATAAAGCTATGTCATGATAGAAAGAATGTGCATTTGTTGATATGATGTTTAAAAAGAAATGTTTCAAATGGCATGTGATATATTGGAAAATAAAGAATTTAAAAAAAAAAAAAAAAAAATATGAGAGCCAACCAAAAAGCATCTAAATTGTCACTGATCGTTCCACATTGGTGACATGGACCGGTCCTGGGTCCACATTGGACATATGGGCCCTTTTATATGCGTTGTCTGTCCATTCTTTAGCTAGCCTTGAAAGGTTTGCATGATCATTTATTTATTTATTATTAAATAATAAAATTGCAGCTGAGCGGGGACAACCAGAGAATATAAATGTCAGATCATCCAATTTGTCAGCAATAGATCTGCCTGTGTTTGCTCAGCACAGACCTTCCCCAGCAATATGAATACAGAGAACTAGCTCTACCCCTCAATACACGCCTATAGGGAACACAGACGCCTGGCTTACCTGTACAGAAGACAGAAGACAGCAGCCCCGAAGCGCCCGATCACATTTCCAGGTCAATCTTTGCCCTCCACATCGAGACGATCACAAAAAACACAAACCAGCATCTGCAACAAGAGATTCTGACGTTATCAGCCATTCCCCATTGCAATCCAAGGCTTCTTTCTAATGAGAATGTGATCAGGATTAGGCTTCCCCAGGCTTTTCCTCTACAAGAGCGACACACACACAGACCTGCACAGATGTGACTGTTCATTGAAGCAGAGGGGGGAATCCCTCCTCCTAGTGAATGGCACCGCCGTCATTGGACTGGCTGAGCGGAGACAGCCCATAGGAGGAAGAGAAAACCTTTCCTGCCAACAGCCTGCATGATGCAGCTATGCAGATCCAGAGGAAGAGCAGGGAAGGTGTGCGATCAACTGAAGACATGACAAGGCAGCTTTACACCCCCCAATGGTATTCATTTATCATTGTGTGTCTACCATGTCCATAATACTTTACCATATAAACACCAATTTGCTAAGATACCCAGACTGATTGTAAACAGAGCCCGAAAACAAAGGATTTACTACATGTCTGATTGGAGAAGGGCTTTATGAATGGTACAAACAAAGGAGATTTTCACCTTATAAACAAATTATATTGTACATACATTTACAGTGTTATATATATATATATATATATACACTGTAAATGTATGTACAATATAATTTGTTTAAAAGGTGAAAATATATATATAAATAAAATAAATATATACACACACACACACAATATATATATCTATATATATTTATTATCTATATCTCAGTGGCGGTTGCTCATGTAGGGTGCTGGACGCATGGATTCCAATGGGGTATTTTTTTTTTTGAAGCATGTGATTAGAGCTGGAGGCTCTGCCCCCGAAGTCCACCCAGTTTTGTGACATTAGCAAATATTTACAAATGTCTTCCTGTTTCTCCTCACAGCCAATCAGGAAGCGGGACCTAAGAGGGGGGGGGGAGCAGCAATCGATCGGGGTTGTTTGGCCTAAAAGAAAATTGGGCACCAGCCGCCACTGAATATATATATAATCTCTCTATCATATACACACAGCAGGTAAAATACGTATTGAACACAGATCACCAGATATCGGTAAGAACCCATACATACATAGAAACCAAAACAAATACATTCAGAAATGAAGTTATGTGTAAAACAATGGAATGGCACAGGGAAAAAAAAAAAAAAAAAGGACTGAACACATGAAGAAAGGGAGGTGCAAAAAAGACATGGAAAGCCAAGACACCAGCTGAAATGTATTAGTAATTAGAAAGCAATCCTGCCCCTTGTCATTGCAAATTAATATCAGCTGGTTCAGTCTCAACTGATGGCCTATAAAAAGGTGTCTCATTACCAAGGTGTCACACAGGAAACATCTCATGATGGGTAAAAGCAAAGAGCTCTCACAAGACCTTTGCAACCTTATTGTTGCAAAACATACTGATGGCATTGATTACAGAAGGATTTTAAACGTCTGAATGTTCCAGTGAGCACTGTTGGGGCCATAATCCAGAAATGGAAAGAACATTTCACCATAAACCGGCCTCGACCAGGTGCTCTTCACAAGATTTCTGACAGAGGAGTGAAAAGAATTATCAGAGGAGTAGGCCAAAAGCCAATAACCACTTGTGGAGAGTTTCAGAAAGACCTGGAATTAGCAGGTACAATTGTTTTAAAGAAAACAATAAGTAATGCACTCAACCATCATGGCCTGTATGCACACTCACCATGCAAGACTCCATTGCTGAAGAAAAAACATGTTGAAGATCGTTTAAAGTTTGCTGCACAACAATTAGACAAGCCTGTGAAATAATGGGAGAATATAGTCTGGTCAGATGAGACCAAAATTGAACTCTTTGGATGCCAAAATACACACCATGTTTGTCAAAGGGCATTGTACATCACCCCAAAAACACCCCAATACCAACAGCGAATATTGGAGGTGGGAACATCATGGTGTGAGGCTGTTTTTTAGTATACGGTTCTGGCAAACTTTATATCATTAAAGAAGGGATGAATGGAAAAATATACAGAGACATTATTGATAAAAATCTGGTGCCATCTACCAAGATGATGAGGATGAAACAAGGATGAAAACTCTCAACTGGTTTCAAAGAAAGAAAATAAAGCTGCTAGAATGGCCCAGCCAATCACCTGACTTGAATCCAATAGAAAATCTATGGAAAGAACTAAAAGATCAGAGTTCACAGTCGCACCGAATTCATATGGAACAGGGGCTGGCAGGGAGAACAATCCCGGATTCTATAAGTAGGGGGTCAGTTTGAGGGTAGGGAGCTGTGCACTAAATATGGGTGTAATAGGTTTAAACAGGTATAGTGAGAATCTTGGCCAACTAATACAGAAAATATAATAAAGAATTATTAAGAGATTACCTTCAGTAAGAAAAAAAAAAAAAAAAAACCACACATAGTAAATGCAGAAATATACAAGCTTAAAGTGGTTGTAAACCCTTACAGACCATGTTTTGCTACAGGTAAGCCTATAATAAGGCTTACCTGTAGCTACCCTGGATATCTCCTAAACCTGCAGAGTGCCAATGTCATCGGCACATGCGCACAGAAGCAGTGGCACGTACGTGCCGTTTGCTTCGTTACAGGCAGCTCCGGCCAATCACAGCGCCGGAGCCGCGATACCTGGAAGTAACCCCCGGGAGTGATGTCCCCGGTCGGTGCTGTGTACAGGCACCACAGCGAGGGCTTCGATCTCAGGTGAGTATTACATAATGAGCTAGTATGCTATGTATACTAGCTCATTATGCCTTTGTCTTGCAGGCGTTAGTTTTTTTTTTTCTCAAAGTGGGTTTACAACCACTTTAAAGGAGAAGCTTTTTTGGCTATGCTTCTCCTGCGGGGGCGTCTTCAGCCAGCAGTGCTAAAGTTGTCAGCTGACTTTACAGAGCCAGTCCAGACTCTGAAAAGATCCCAATCACATGGTTGGGATCCGCTCAGAAGCCTGAAATGGCAGCTCCCTCCACAGCCCAGTGCTCCAGTGAGCGCTTGAAGGGGCAGGGCAGAGAGCCGCAGACTGACAGTCACCAGCTCTCTGCAAGGTGAAGACCGAGAGCTGAGCAATCAGCCGTGTTTAATCGCTCAGTTCTCAGTCTTAGAGGCGGCAGGGGGGACAGCTTCAGCTGGGATTGGTTCTGCAGCCATCTAGGCGAGTAGGATTTTTTTTTTTTTGCGATTCCTAAACTCTTTTAAAAACACAAGTAAACTCCAACAGCGTACTGCTCTTTTTTGCTCCCCTTTGGTGTGTTAAATATACCACTAAAAAGACATTTGTTATATGTGTTTGATGAGTGCACAAAATAAAAAATTATATCTGTAGATCTTGCTAGAAATCCAGTGACCTTGTAACTTGCTGTGCTTCAGTATTATCTCAAACGCACTTTTAACTAAGTTTGTGGCTGGCCTGCAAAACAACTCCCTCCATGTTATGGAAATAAGAGGGGAGTGTTCTGTAGAAATGGGAAAAAGAAGCACTGCTATTGTCACATCCGGAAGTAGAGGGACATAAAAAAAGGGTACTACTAGAGTAACCAAAGGTCAGACTTTTTAGGCATGGAAACAATGGAGAAGTGACAAGAGTTATATTCATAACATTAATTGAGTAAAGTACATCGTATAAACAGTGTGTTCAAAAATATAAAAAAAACATGAAAATGATACAGTATGTACAGTGAACCCTTGTGCGTCTACACGTTTCGCCGTGAGGCTTCTTCAGGACACAATCAAGGTTCAGAGGTGTAACAAAAGAGAAAAGAGAGCAAGTCTCACTGTATTCAGTTTGGTTGGGCCTCATGTACAAAATCCCCGCAGCCGGAAAATTTCCAAAAATATGGAATGTTTATAGCAAATAGTATGTAGACTTCAGTGTTCTGTAGTCATAACAGTTTCATATCTAGGGTGACAACACCACTCCTCAATAGAATCAGCTCAGCGAGTGAGGAGTATCACCCACTGAAAATAAAGATAAAAGGAAAAAGCATTCAGCCAGCCACATCTAAGGCTCAGTTCACATCTAGGCAATGTTTTCCTATTTAGAATAATAAGCTGTCAGCTTAGTAAAACAGCGATGATATCAGAACCGATTCAATCACACAGTTTGTAGTGTACATAGATTTGCACAACAATGGGATAAAGGAATGTTGCCGAACTTTGTTTTATCGCATGGTTACTGTGAAATTGTGTGAATGCATCGATGCAGTGCATGTTATCTCAGCTTGCAGAGCTTGGATTCATTGAATGAGTTTACCAAAAATTTATATATTGCAGAATATACAGCCTTATGCTATATAACTAAGCTCCATTTCATGCTGAATAAACCAAATTATTTATGTATCTTAAGTAGAAAACTATCTTTAGATAGATTTTTGCTCCAAATGCTTTTTATTCAAATAATTTTTTTTTTTTTTTTTTTTTTTAAAGCATTGATTTACATCCACCCTGGGTGCTCTTAATGCTTAATGGCACACCCCATGCACTGAAAAAGGCAGTGCGGTCTCATGCACACAGAAATTTGTGTGCAGCTGCATTTTAAAAAAGCCGATTCAAATGAAAGGGCTGCTGTGCTTGTGCAAAGGCAGCACACAGAACGGCTCAGATGTGAACATAGCCTAAAGCCGGTTGAATGCAGCCTCTGAACTGTCATCTTTATTGTACACACAGAGAGGGAAACGGCTGACCTGTGTTTGATGCAAATGCAGTTTCAATATGCATGTCAGACAGAGGTCAGCAGATTCCCATTTATATCTCAATGGTACAGTGGGGAAGACCATTCTGAGGATGCGTCTGACCTGCTTTGTATTACCTTACTCTGAACACACTATGTCCTATTAATGGGTTTGTGTTAATGTTTTGTGTCTGACAGCAATACCCGTGTACACAAGCCCTCATAGCGACAGGTTCTCAGGTCCAAAAGTAGGCAAGTACACCCAAAACTCTAAGGCTCGGTTCACACTGGGGCAACACGACTTCAGCGCGACTTTGCACGGCGACTTCAACGCGGCTTCGACGCGACTTTAGCAAATTACAAGGCGACTTGAAGTCGCCTCCATGACAGGCGACTTCGCCTGTGGCCAATCAGCTCTCTGGGAGGGAGGGGGGAGGGAGGGGTTTTCCCTGCAAAGTCGCTTGACTTTACAGAGAGATCCGACTTGGAGGCGACTTCCATTGATTTCTATGGTACAGGTCGCCTACCAAGTCGGATCAAAGTAGTACAGGGAGTACGCTCTGAAGTCGGAGCGACTTCAGTAGTGTCTATTAAGACGCTCCCATTCACTTCAATGTGAATCTTGGGGCAACTTGAGGGTGTACAAGTCGGATCCCAAGTCGTCCCAGTGTGAACCGAGCCTAAGGCAGGGATATGCAATTAGCGGACCTCCAGCTGTTGCAGAAATACAAGTCCCATGAGGCATAGCAAGACTCTGACAGCCACAAGCATGACACCCAGAGGCAGAGCATGATGGGACTTGTAGTTTTGCAACAGCTGGAGGTCCGCTAATTGCATATCCCTGCTCTAAGGACTCGTTCTCACTTGCGGCAGCCCTAATGTCCCTCTGAAAAGTGATCTGTGGTGGATTGCTTTTCAGAGGGTGTTCAACAGGTGGGGAAGTAATATGTAGCCTTCTTATTGCCCATTTTAACCCTGAAAATGGCGACCCAATATGTAGCAATCACTTGCACTGCAGGTGGTTGCGGCGTGGCCCCATTCTCTTAAATAGGTCATGTTCGGCAGAGGTTCCATTTTTGCTGTGGACGCTTGTGTACAGTCCTGGGTGGTAGCCTGCCCTTGTTTGGGCGAGTGGTCGAGAAACCGTAAAACAAAAGCTTAGCTTTTACTGTCCCCTGGCACCCTAAGAATGAGCCCTAGGGCCGGTGTTTACAGGGCCAGAAACGTTTGGCCAGTTAAATCGCACTTTGCCAGCCAGACTCCACCTTAAATTGAAAGAATTTCAAATGGACGGAGCCTTTAGTTATCCACCAGTTTCCTATGTTCTCAAATGACTCCACAAGCAACAATGAGAACACCTATCTTCTGCAGCCATTACAAAAGCTGGAACCCAAACCACAAAGAGTCTGAGTGCCACTTCACACTATAGCGATGTCAGACATTGCATGCGATTCGCACCACACTACTGTGCAGATCACCAATGGCGTCCCTAGGGGGGGGGCAGAGGGGGCCCTGACCCCCCCAACATTATGCTGTGCCCCACAAAAAAAATTTTTTTTTACAAAAAAATCAATGTCTAAGAGGGAGAGAGTCCCCAGTCAGCTCCTGCGGGTGATTCCTCCCCCCTCCCCTGCTCGCTGACACTGCATAATGCGAGCGCTCACACAACCGATCTGCTCCTTCCCCTACATCCTCATTGGCAGGGAGAAGAGCGAGTTGCAGGAAGGACTCCACCAGGACACTCAGTTACTGAAAAAACAGACTGATTTCTCCTGTCCTTAGGACAGGAGAACCAGCCTGTAAATTCCAAAAGATGCCAAACCAGCACTGTCAATAGCAGGGGCAGGACAGCAAGAGGAGGCTGGGGAACCCCACAGTGGCAGAACACCAGGGCCCGGTGGCAAGACATCCTTTGCAACCCTGATAGTTCTCCCACTGCTTTGGATCCTTATATTTTCTTGGTATGCTGGTGACATATAGCTCTTGTTTTCTGCCACCCCGGGGGGCCCCAATACAGTAGGAAGGGAGCTCAGTGCAGAACATGTGAAAGGGCCCATTGTGGGGTCGTAGTAAAGGGCCCAGAAAGCTGGCGACGCCACTGCAGATCA
Source organism: Lithobates septentrionalis (assembly GCA_037952835.1). Taxonomy (NCBI): domain Eukaryota; kingdom Metazoa; phylum Chordata; class Amphibia; order Anura; family Ranidae; genus Lithobates; species Lithobates septentrionalis. The sequence continues at coordinate 1,181,331 of JBBDGP010002223.1, forward strand.
CATGGGATGTCTGGGCCAGATTGTATGGCTGAATTTGCACTGCATTAGGACCCTTTTTTGTCCGCACCAGAATCGGATCGCATGGGTGTGAACACCCATTTCCTGCCCAAATTCACAGTTCTCACTGCGATATGCAAACCGTTCTGGTTCACACCAGTGCGATGTGGGAACCAGCGCCATTTCAGTGCCGGTTCCTGTACCACATAGAACTCGCAGACAGACACTGCCCTATGTGAACCGCTGTGAGTGTCAATAGAACGTTAACGACACCCCAGATCGGTTCGCATATCGCAGTGCGAACTGTGAATTCGGACAGGAATCGGATCGCATTAGGTGTGAACATCCATGCAATCCGATTCTGGGGCTTACAAAAAAAAAGGGGGGGTCCTGCACGATTTTGGGTCAGACGCGATTTTGGGTCTGAATGCGATGCAAATTAAGGCATACAATCGGTAGGACTGAATTTGCAACGCACAGACATCGCATGTGATCTGCACAGCAGTGTGGTGCGAATCATATGCAATGTCCGACATCGCACAAGTGTGAACCAGCATTTCATATACTATACAGTTGTGTATTGCGTTTTAAAACGCACTAGAGTGCACAATAGTCTAGAGTTTTAAGGGTCGGTTTTACAGCAAAAAGGAAATGACGCAGTGCTGAAAAAGACATTTGGCAGTACACAGCTTACACCAGCCAGCATAGTCATCACAAAGAACGCTCCATGGGAAGGTGGGAGTACGGACAAGGTGTTTGCTGTAAATGGATTATGTAGCCTTGGGAGATAACATAACTTGCAGAAGCAGAACACCTCTTATCTCACAGATTCCACTGCGAACCTCAGGAAAACAAATGGCAAAGGTCTTTTCTTTACTACCCAAAGGAATGCTGAACTAAGTTTAAAAAGGGAAGTTTTTCTTTAAATACTTTGATAAAAATTTCTAAGAGATTATGCTGATACAAGTCATTTTAGCGATTTAGTTTAAACTGGTTTCTATACATAGTTCCTAAATATTTAAAGCGGAGTTCCGGATGGTTCTTTTTAGATAAAAGTACCCCTGGTATAGTCACCGCTCGTTCAATTACATTTTGCCATCTTCAAAAGTCTCCCTTGTTCTGTTGTTGTGCAGCATCGAACGCTTCCTTTTTCTTCTTCTGCGCAGTGCGGCCATCTAGACTGTGGGCATGTGAAGCCGCTGGGTTTCTCTTCGGGGATTCGGTGTATGCTGACTACCCAGCATGCACCTCCCAATCTCACGCAGTGCGATGGAAGCGTGTCCCACTGCATGTCGGCCAGGTTTCCATAGCGATGGCGGCGTCTGCTTTGGAGTAATATACAATGGCCGTGCTATTCTGCTCCTTCTAACAATGAGCATCTGGAGTTTATGGACCAACTGAGAAAAGGGTACTCAATGTGTGGCCCATATGTCATCTCAACCATTGTTAAACAAGGAGACTGTGATAGCAGTGGATTCCGAGCTCCCTCTAGTGGCTAATGTGTAAATCTCTATATTTAATACAGGGACAAAAATATGGAATATTGATAATGTAAAACAAACAGCAAAGGATATTATTTTCTAACTTAATGCATTCTCTGAATTAAGGTCAGAAATTCAGTCTTTCTTACCCCCATCCAGGATTCTGAGCATGCGTGGCACTTTGTGTGTTGGAATTGTCTACACACAATCGGAATTTACGCAATGGGATTTTGTTGTCGGAAAATTTTATAGCCTGCTCTCAAACTTTGTGTGTAAGAAATTTCAATGGAAACTGTCCGATGAAGCCCACACACGGTCGGAATTTCCAACAACAAGCTCCGATCGCACATTTTCCGTTGGAAAGTCCGACCATGTGTACAGGTCTTTACACCGCAGCACCACTCCTCTCACTTCCTCAACTCACAGGAGACACTCAGCTTCCTGATGACGCATACTATGATGTGAAACGCGTAGAGGCTGCTGGGAGATTTTGCACCACGTGAGCGGATACGTCCGTAGCTGGTGGAGATACGAACGAGAGCGAGATTTTGCACCACGTGAGCGGGGACGTCCGGAACGCCCGTAGCTGGTGGAGATACGAACGGGAACGAGGGGTGAAGCGCAAGCCGGATGTGGGGACACTTACATCGCACACAGGCTGACCATGCTACTGAATGACACCCGTCCCTAACTGCTGGGATAGCTTAGTGCCGGCTCGAGGGCACTTTAAAATGGGAGTGTACACTTTTGCATTTTATGATAATAAATAGTTTTAAACGCATTGCGCAATGATCGTTGTCCATATACTTTACATGAGGAATATCAAAGACCAAGCATAGCCGGTGGTGAACGATAATAAGGTGGAGTGGTTATCCCATTAATGAACCAAAGGCGTATCCTAAAAGAAATATCTGGTGAGTGGCCGATCTAGAAGGTGGTGGTGTGTCACCAAGTCAGAAATGAAAATAGAAGACACATAGCAGCACATTAAGAGAAGAGTTTGCCCTGTACAAGGACTTTGTGATATACACTTTGCATGTCAGCAATGTTGATATAGTAATTGGTGATTTATGTTTAGCGTATTGTTAAGTGGTATTTAACACTTGGAGGGAAGATTTTTTGGTTTTGTTTTTTTGGGGTTTTTTGTAAATTGTAATTTCTTTATTGTACAGTAATCAGGAAAGTAACGTACAAATATGAGTGGTGTATGGTAAAAGAGTAGCGCACCCACACACAATCATAATCTTTAGTCCATTCCGTTGAATGTTTTTTTTGGATGCAGCAACTCTAACAGGGGTTAATAAGGGTAATTAAGCAAAAGTTTTTTTGCGCCGGTGACACACACACATTGAGATGTAGATATTACAGTGGGGGGGAGATGTGGATATTATTACAGTGGGGGGAGATGTGGATATTACAGTGGAGATGTGGGGAGATGACGTGGATAGTACAGTGGGGGAGATGACGTGGATATTACAGTGGGGGAGATGACGTGGATATTACAGGGGGGGAGATGACGTGGATATTACAGTGGGGGGAGATTGTGGATATTACAGTGGGGGGAGATTGTGGATATTACAGTGGGGGGAGATTGTGGATATTACAGTGGGGGGAGATTGTGGATATTACAGTGGGGGGAGATTGTGGATATTACAGTGGGGGGAGATTGTGGATATTACAGTGGGGGGAGATTGTGGATATTACAGTGGGGGGAGATTGTGGATATTACAGTGGGGGGAGATTGTGATTATTACAGTGGGGGGAGATTGTGATTATTACAGTGGGGGGGAGATTGTGGATATTACAGTGGGGGGAGATTGTGGATATTACAGTGGGGGGAGATTGTGGATATTACAGTGGGGGGAGATTGTGGATATTACAGTGGGGGGAGATTGTGGCTATTACAGTGGGGGGAGATTGTGGATATTACAGTGGGGGTTATGTTTATTTGTCTTGTCTTTTTTTTTTTTTGCTGATCCTAAAAATGATCCGATCCGTGACTCTGATCCGAGGTGAGTTTTTTGATCCGTTGCACCCCTACTACATGTCAGTGAGGTTCATCTACTTGTAGACGGGAAAACAACATTGCCACATACAGTATTGAAGATAAATGCAGGTTTTCGTGTTCCTGGAAACCCAACTGACACATAAACCAATACTAACTAAACAAACACTGACACGCATCAAGGCATGATGCTTTGTGCTTTTGAATAGCCAAACACTGAGCTATACAACAAATATGCATCACAAGGACTTTTTCCCAGTACAGCAGGCGGGTGGGAATGGCTGCTATTGGAAAAACATCATATGCTCTCATGTCCACGCATTGTGCTCATGTTGAAAAGCACAAAAAGTACATGACAGCGCAGACAGCAACACCAAACTCCAAAAGGCCATGAAGGTGCAATCAAGTCAAATTTCCTGTAATTTTCCAACACACCAACTTTTAAGGCAGAGCAAAGCTTCCAATCTTTACACATTAGACTCAGATCACAAAACTTGACACAAAGCTAAGGGTTTTTTTGCAGCCATGCAAGTAGTTTTTACTTCGCGTTGGACCCCTCTTTGAGAATAGGTCCTTATTCTGGTGTGTTAGCTTGTCTTCTCTACAGGGTCATTTGTCCTTACTACGCTTTTTTTTTTATTCTTACAGCCTCAGCATAGATCAATTTAAACAACTAAAACAGTCCATCTTTCAATTCCTCATTCATCACACTTAAAATTATTAGGAACAAAAGTCGACACCAGGTCTAAATATGGACATGGAGTTTACTGCTCACGAATGGCCATCCTCCTAGAAGGTTATGGAGCGGATTTAATAGAAGCATGTATGGGAATGTTTACATTTTTCTTCTGTAAAGCTGGGCTACATTTTTTCACCCTAGTACCAAATACCTCTAGCCTGACAGTTCACACACCACCGAGCAGGTATTCACCACGACAGACCCTCTTTTCCATAAATGCTAGATCGAAATAATATGCTTTTATTAGGATGACTACATTTCTATTACAGAAATACATTTTAAAAAGCAATTTACTGTATGTTTATATGTATGTATATATATATATATGTATGTATGTGAATTTGTCTTGATACCAGCCAATAAATCTCCTGCAGAGTGGCAGGCTCACTGGGAGACACAGGGACAGAATTACAGTGCCTTGAAAAAGTATTCATACCCCTTGACATTTTCCACATTGTCATGTTACAACCAAAAAAATGTATGTAGGTAATGGGATTTTACGTGATAGACCAAAGTGGCACATAATTGTGATGTGGAAGGAAAATGATAAATGGTTTTCAATTTTTTTTTTTTTTTTTACAAATATGTGAAAAGTGTGGCGTGCATTTGTTTTCAGCCCCCCTGAGTCAATACTTTGTAGAACCAGAATAAATTAAACTGCGCTATACATAAAAATTAAAACATAAGACAGACATATATGTCTTATGCCGCGTACACACGGTCGGACTTTGTCTACAAAAGTCAGACGGACGCCGGCGGACAATCTGATCGTGTGTGAGCTTCACCGGACTTTCGGCGGACTTTTCCAGCCACAAATCTGACGGTTTGGAACATGCTTCAAATCTTTACGTCGTAACTCCACCGGACCCAGAAATCCGCTCGTCTGTATGCTAGTCCGACTGACAAAAAGCCACGCTAGGGCAGCTATTGGCTGCTGGCTATCAACTTCCTTATTTTAGTCCGGTGTACGTCATCACGTACTAATCCGTCGGACTTTGGTGTGATCGTATGTAGGCAAGTCCGTTCGTTAGAAAGTCCGCTGCAAGTCCGCCGAAAGTCCGTCGGACGGGCTGTCTGACTTTTGTAGCCGAAAAGTCAGACCGTGTGTACGCGGCATTAGAGCATATACCAACTTCTATGAGGGCTACCAACCCTTTAATTGGCTATAAGTAAAGCAGTATTGAATAAGTGGAGCTCATAAGTGTGCAAAATGAGCCAAAAGTGTAGAAACTAAAGTGCTCTAAAAGTGTCCTTTTTCTTCAGTGAAACTGATAAGGTAGATATTCCACTACATAAAAAGGCTGAAAATCATAGTTCATATAAAATTCATCCATCTTCGGATGATGGATTGAACAGTGCTCTGTGAGATGCTCAAAGCTTGGAATATTTTTTTTATAAACTAACCCTGCTTTAAACTTCTCCACAACTTTCTCCCTGACCTGTCTGGTGTGGTTCTTGGTTTTCATGATGCGATTTGTTCACTAAGGTTCTCCAACAAACCTCTGAGGGCTTCATAGAACAGCTGTATTTATAATGAGATTACACACAGGTGGACTCTATGTACTAATTAGGTGACTTCTGAAGGAAATTGGTTGCACTAGATTTTAGTTAGGGGTATCAGAGTAACAGGGCTGAATATAAACGCATGACGCACTTTTCAGATATGTGTAAAAAAAAATAAAAATAAAAAAAAGAAAAACCATTTATCATTTTCCTTCCACCTCACAATTATTTGCCACTTTGTGTTGGTCTATCACATTAAAAACCCAATAAAATACATTTTTTGTTTTTGGTTGTAACATGACAAAATGTAGAAAATGTCAAGGGGTATGAATACTTTAAGGCACTGTAGCAGCCAATCAGGCTCTGCTGCAATGCACGTGTCAACAATGAACGTAATGATAGGAGTAGAGAGGAGAGGGATGACATGAGTGTGCATCTGCTTAATCACTGTCCCACCGGCAGGTTGGATGTGCCCTCAAACAGTGCTTCAGTAACAGGTCAAGGATCTAAATATACTGTCTGGCAGGGGAACTCTGTAGTGGAAAACTGGCTCCACAAAAATACAAAATTATTTATTGGGTAAAATATTTATAAATAATGAGTGACCATTAAAGAGGAACTGAATAAGTAAAAAATAACTAATGAGCAAACCAAGTTATAAGTGCCAAAGAGTGGCTGCCAACATTAAAGGTGTTCCCACACAGTAAATTAAATCAAATAAATAATAAATAAAACGTGGCACTTACTCATATAGAAATCAAAGTGAAGAAAGAACATTGTGACTGTTCTTTCTTCACTTTGCTTTCTATAGGAGTAAGCACCACATTTATTTATTTCATTAACGAGGACTGCAGTCTGCTTGCATCATTTTTAATAAAAACATCTTTGCCAATCTGAAGCTTCCCTCCAACCACTTTGCATATTATTTTATATATACTGTGAATCTGTGCTTCCCAAATATGCTGCAGAAATCTCCCTCCACCAAGTCTGCCTGCAGCCATTTTAACTGAGGGCAGCTGTTCACTTCCTGGATTTACGCAGAGACACATCTCCAGATCTGCAGCTGTCATTGGCCCTCTTATGACTCATCACCCCTCCCTTCCTGGCAAACTTTCATGAGAGTGAGAGAGAGAGCTGTGCACGATGTCATAAGCTTAGGCTAATGACCAGACAAGAACCAGGAAGTGGGCTGTATAAAGTATTTACTGGCAGAAAAAAAAAAAAAAGGTTCACTATCCAAAGTTAAAACAACAAGGGCAGAAGATTTAATAGATGGAAAGTTGAAAAAATGACTGAAGGTCTGATTTAAGTAATTTGCTTAGAGTTTAGAATGATAGTAAAGCCAATTACTAAAACCTCATACACGGTTCATTATGTTAACATCATTTAAAAAAAAAAAAAAAAAATTCAATCCTCTCAAAGATGCAGCTTTCATTTTAAAGGACAAGTTCATATTTCATAACATGTTACACCCATATCCAAGGTGTAACCTGTTACCAAATGAGCATCCCCTGCACCCCCTCGAGTCTCTTGTGACAGCAAGCTGGGATCCTCACCCTGCACCGGCTGTCACAATTTAAAAAAAAATTTCCCATGCAGGGCTCTGCCCACCTGGCCATGTCATCCATTCACAGAGTTCTGTAAATGGAGGAACTACAACTACCATCAGCCTTTGCGGCTGACGGCTTGTAGTTTCAATGAACTACCAGGGCGCGGATGAGCGCTCTAGGTAGTTAAAGCGGAGTTCCACCCACTTTTACAACTTTTCAGCATCCCTCACTAAACTGCGCACTGTAAACGAATTAGATATTTTGAAATTTTTTTTCTCAGCACCTACTGTATATTTGCTGTATTCATTTTTCACTTCCTCCTGCCTGGCCGCGGCCCATCGCATCATTTTCTGTTTGCAATGCCTTCTGGGAAGGGGCAGCAACTTCCTCTGACACTGCCGTCGCTATGGAAACCTGACCTGAAACCTATTACACTGCTTGTGCTGCACTGAGCATGTGCGAGATCTGCAAGGTTGAGATCCAGGAAGAAATACAGTCTGGCTTCAGATGCCCACACTTAAGATGGCCACGGCCTGCTGTAAGTTTATAAAATAACAAACTACTGCTATAAACTAACAAAACAGACCTTAGTTTACAGACTAGCTTTACTAGAAAACATTAAGCTTGTGTATTATAGGGGTATTTTTATTTAAAAAGTATAATTTCGGCCAGAACACCACTTTAATTGATTCTTCCTGTCACTCAGTAACTTTCTGCCCATAAAAAGGTACGGGCAGAGCCCCACACTGGCAGTCTGCAGGAGCCTAAGATTGCACCCGCGGACTGCTATTGCTTTACAGGCTCTTAAAACAAAATGAATGCACATTTTTTTACCTGAAAAACTATGTGCATTTTTAGTTTCTTTAGTAAGAGTAAGTGAGAGTAGAATCCCATGGATGATTATAGGTAAGCCTATAGTAAAGCTTACCTATAGGTACAGTAAACATCTCCTAAACATGCACTGTTTAGGGGATATTTAATTGTGAACCTGCTGGTGACATCACTGGTGCATATGCTCTAAAGGAGCGACATACCGTGCCGTTCTTCAAAGCCCTGTGCCGTAAAATGCGGCTCCCGCGTGCAAGCGTGGGAGAGACATCATTGCAGCTCATCCAATCAAAGGACTGGAGCCCGCCAACCTGGAAGGAAGACCAGGTGAAGATGGAAGCAATGTCAGTGGTGACGGCGCGACGCTGGAGGGCTTCGTTTCTAAGGTACATTGCACATAGTGTGCTAGTATACGATGCATAGAGCACATGAAAACTTTGCCTTGCAGGTTTGGAAAAAAAAAAAAGACAGATTACTACTGCTTTAAAAAGGTGAACTTATCCGTTAAGGTCCTTCTTCAGGTACTGCCTGTTATGAGGTGACAACTGTCTTTTGAATTGTACTCTTGCAAAATCACCATCACATGTTCCCCTGATGGAGACTACAGGCAGTGATGACGCACACTGTATAGGCAGGGTGCACGGCTGCAACCATCACCACGCCAGTCCAGAGGAATGATGTGCAACCGATGCCAGAGAAAGTGCATGTAGACAGAAAGTAGTTGAGAAATGCTGCAAGAGATCAGCAACATTGAGATCCAAACAGGACACAAAAAAAAAAAATTATAATAATTTGAGCATGAGGGGATGAACATCCATTTAAAAAAAATAAAAAAAATAAAAACTGCCTATGGTCAATGATTCTCAGGACAGTGACATATCTGCTTTTGGGAATATCCCTGGTTGAAGAATTTGCTGAAATGCTTGATAAAATTGCAAATGTTTCTGCTTGCTAGACTTACTTTTCATCAACGTTTTATCCTAATGCATCTTAGGACATATATTGTAGCGGTGTTTTCAGTGTGATTGATGGGTGGTGACGGATGATGGTAATCACTAGAATGGGAATAAGAAGTCTCAGAACACCAATGTAATGAAGAATTTTGCAGTGATGGCAGCCCGTTGTACACAAGCAATGAAAAACAAAGACGGTAGACAAATATTATATTATTATTATACACGATTTATATAGCGCCAACAGTTTACGCATCGCTTTACAATGTAGAGGGGGACAGCACAATTACAGTACAGTTCAATACATAAGGGACAGGAAGGCCTTGCTTGTAGAGCTTACATTCTAAAAGGGAGGGGGTGGTGGTAGAAAAGGTAGTAGATACGGGGAATGATTTGATGGGGGTGGCTCGGGGACAGTTGTTAGGTGGGTGTGGGATAGGCTTCCCCGAATAAGTGAGTTTTCAGGGATCTCATAAAGGTGGACAGGTTAGAGGCTGATCGGACATACCGGGGCAGGGAGTTCCAGAGGATGGGAGAGGCTCTGGAGAAGTCCTGAAAGAGAGCATGGGAGGAGGCAGCAAGGGAGCTAGAGAGCAGGAGGTCCTGGGAGGAGCGGAGGACAAATATTCTGTGTCTCCTAAGTGCATTGAAAGGGAAAGGGAATAATGGTTTTAGGTTATTTTTATTATTTTCTTTTCAGTAGTTTTTATCAATATTTCAACAGGAGCTCAAATGTATGGGCACATCAATGCATTACACCAAAATAAGATGGTATCATCTATGGGTTTACAGCTGACACATTTTCACATATTACGAGTAGACCAGTTTTCATCATCATCCATGCATTATAGGTCTAATCCGTTAAGTTCTCTTTTATTAAAAAAGCTAAAATGTGTATGAGTCAGTCATTTACATTTTGGTTAGCGTGAATTCATGTAGCTCCCGAGAAGCCCGCACTATGCCCTGGAAGTCTCATTAAAAAGTCAAATTAGATTTCTTTAAGCGTGTCATTTTTTTAAACTTTTTTTTTATTACACTTCATACAATCTTTTGTAACAAATCAATTAATATGTATTAAAAAAAAAAAAAAAAGAAGAGGATTCTTCCCAAGCATTGTGGATTAGCTAAAGAGACCGTTCAGAACATGTTGTCTGCTTTGAGGCTGTGGCTTATGTAATCAAAACTCTGGCTTCAGCCATCCAGAAGGGAATGTTATGTTACTTGTGTGTAAATTTTGCCTTGAGTTACTGAGGGCTGTAAACAGCTGCCTTTATATTGAAAGCAGAGTATGTCAAATGTACAAAAGAAGCCCGAAAAATTCCACCTGGCAGCTCAAAAGGAGAATGCAGCATATGAATATACAACATTTTAGATTGAAGACTTTTAGTCCCTATAATTATGTAGAGAAAAATCACAAAATATTTACTTTACATGCAAAATGGTCATGTGTGACTATCTTTATAGTGTGTGTGTACACATACATACATATACACACACACACATACATATATACATATATATATATATATATATATATATATATATATATATATACATATATACACACATACATATACATATATATATATATATATATATATATATATATATCGCGATAGATAGATCAAAAACTTTGAGGAGGAGGGAACACATTTTGGAATGGCGATGTATAAATACCATTTAATAACACGTCAGCAGAAATAATAACAGAAATAAGCTTAAATTGCCAGTTTAAAAGGGGTTGTAAAGTCAGAAAGTTTTTCATCTTAATGCATTCTATGCATTAAGATAAAAAGCCTTCAGTGTGCAGCAGCTCCACTCATCCCCGTAATACTTACCAGAGCCTCATCTCTGTCCAGCGATGTCCACGAGTGTCTCAGCCATCTGTGACTCTCCCGCCTGATTAGCGGAGACACAGCAGCGGCACAATTGGCTCCCACTGCTGTCATAGTCAGCTAGCCAGTTAAGAGAGAGAGAGGGCGTGGGGCCAGGCCACGGCCCCGTGTCTGAATGGAGACAGGGAGCTGTGACTCTGCTCGGGTGCCCCCATAGCAAGCTGCTTGCTGTGGGGGCACGCAACAGGAGGGAGGGGCCAGAAGAACTGAAGAGGGACCCAAGAAGAGGAGAATCCAGGCTGCTCTGTGCAAAACCACTGCACAGAGCAGGCAAGTATAACATGTTTGTTATTTTAATAGAAAAACAAACGAGACTTTACAATCACTTTAAGGAAACCAGATAATTTTTAGATCTGGAGATGTTACAAGTTAAACTTTTTATTTTGCAGTGTACAGAATAACACATTGCCTGAATGACTATCTTAGGAATTATATTTGTATTATATTTGCAAAGCTGACTGAATATAGAAATTAACCATTTAAACCTGTGTGTAATTAAATAGACAATGCATAAAACAACATGTTTTTTTATCTACAAACTAGAACACTAGTTGTGGTTGCCATAGCAACTAACCCACAGTGCACCAGGTAACCGGTAACCCCATGGGCTGGAAAAGGTACAGCCTTGCTATAGTAAAACATAAATGGAATCATGTATTTCAAAGAAGCATTCTATAAACGTGTATGTAAAATGTAATGATGCCACATTGGTAACCCAAACCAAATCAATAAAATTGCAGTTTTCTGTGATCAACTGCCCTGTAGGATATGCCGTAAAGAAGAGTTGACACAGCAATGTGCATTAAAAAAGTATCCAGGAAAAAGTTCCCGCATTTTCCATCTTTGGCATGTCGATAGTATGTTATTTGCTGCACAGTAAATAATAGCCCTTCCTATCCCTGTCCTCTCTCGGTTATGTCCGAAAGCAAGTCCGTACGATATTCATTCAAAGCTGACATTTCTCCATAAAAATATATATTTTAAAAAATTCTTCTTAATAAATGCTTGGCATACCAAAGAATTAAAAAAAGAAGAAGGCAGCACTTTCCTATAGTAATGTAAACTCATCCAAAAGCATGCTCCTCTGCCAGGAAGAATTCTTCTCAATGCCACCACCTATTCGCATTAAGCTTTGGGTGATCCCAAGGAGTCATACGAGTTCACTATATATATATATATATATATATATATATATATATATATATATATATATATATATATATATATATATATATATATATATATATATATATTTTAGTTAAAGAGACCCAGCCACCAACTTAAAATTACCAGTAAAAGCACAAAAATGTAATTAAATTGGGAAGGTAAAATGTCAACAGGAGGGTCATTGGTTAGTAATATGGTTTGGAACCACTGGGTGTATTGGAAACGTACTATAGATCGTCGAGTATCTACAGGCAAGGTTTGAATAAAAAAATCCTAAATCTCAACAAAATGTTTGGACTTTATGTGATTGCTTACATAAGGAGGCCTCCACCTATTTAAATGCAATAAAACATAAGATATTTGGTTATGAGTAAAGTGGTGGGGGGTTCCGGGCAAAATCCACTTTTGAAGGTTGTCTTTCAATATGTCCTATTAAAACTTCTTGGTCTATATAAGGAAGATTTAAAAAATATTTAGTTAATGAAGAAAAAAAAAATCTTGAATGTATATCTATATGGCGATATTAGCAAATGTCTAGGAAAAAATAAACATGGGGCTTTACTAGTTACTATTCCTTTTGATATGGACTCCCATGGGTAAACGTGTCTTTTTAGGGGGGTTATTTATTTTTACAACAGGAGCTCTTCAAACAGACCGAGTCGTACAGTGAACACAATTAAAAGCATGCCTAGGTCAACGCTAACTTCAAAAAGAGAACAGGGCTTTAACAAGCAAACCTGGAATGCTAAGCAGAGATGACATTTCATCAGCAATCTGTGGCAGCAAAGGGGGGTCCGGCGGTGTTTTGCATTAGCACAGGAAAAGATTCATCAGAGAACCGCCGATGCCAAGAATTGATACATTTCCCAACTTGTCTGACCCTCCTTTTAGTAGTACCTCTATGTGTGCAGGTATTTAATTGTTCAGACCTGCCACTGGACAGCCTTTCAAAACAGATTTATATATTTTTAGAATATTTAAAAGCTTAACTCCAGGCAAACTGCTAAATATACATACAAAATACATACACGGGAGAGGCTTTACCTGTCAAAGTATATCCATCTAATTCCAAGACGTACACAGCCCTATTACACAGCCAGGTAGATGTATTAAGTAATACAGTGATGTTTTCTCCAAAGCTGGCCATACACATAGTAGATTTTGACATGACATGACAAACGTCTTTCGAAAGTACTTCAAGGAATGTTTACTTTCAACAAGATTTTGGAGCGAATGAACTGTCTCGAAAACGACATTCATTGTTAGAAATTTGTTGGTCTGCTCAAGAAAAAAAAAGATATCCATCCTGCTTCTAAAGGTTTACTACTGCGGATATAAATGAACGTCAATTTAAACCCACTAACCATTAGGAAATCAAAAGGAACCTTCTTAAAATATTTAAACAAAATTCTACTACTGTATGTCCAGCTTAAAGGATAAAATTAACCTTTGGGAACATGTTACATGTACCACCCGCCCGCTGCAGCACTGACAACGCTATGGAGAACTGTGGTAGTTCATCGAGTCTTCCTGTCAGCGAGTATCGGCTTACCCGGGATATATTAACTGAATTAAAAAATACATTTTGCAGCATATTTCTAAGACAGTGAAGGACATTCACCAAACTTGGTGACTCAATCACTAGGATTTAAAAACACATGCAGCAAGAAGATACCTTTACAGTAAAGGTTTGGTAAAGGTCACATTCTCCGCTCTATAAATATATAAATCATTTATTAATTAATATGGGCCTGCATTAGTCTTTTATATTTGCCTAACGATATGTGCTGTGCTGATAATTCTAACTGCCATATATTTTAAATTCAAAATGAATAGTATATAGCAACCTTTTTCAACCAGGGTGCCTTCTGGGTTCTTTAGGGGAGCCTTGGCAAAATGCTTAAAAAAATGCAAGAATTGCCCCAAAATTGTCAACAAGCCAGTGAGTAGATCAAGTCTGTCTTTTTTTGTTACAAAAAGCTACAGGTTTCTATTGTGCACGATTTCCACCTTGGGCACCATTGCAGGTCAGCCACTGGCATCCTCACAATTAATGATATCATTTGACAAGCAGGATGTCAAGCACCTGCACAGTATCCTTGTTTGTGCCTCCCCTGCTCCTCTGCACTGGTGTCATGTTGGTGGAGAGAGGAGAGAAAATTAGGGAAAAGAGAACCACTGGAATACTAGTCGGTACCAGTTTGCAAAGGTGGAGGAAAAAAAAAAAAATACCTCTAATGTTGGGTTGCCCCCATGTGTGGATGCTGCTTAGTTTAGTTTTTGCATTTTAGATTGGGGTGCCTTGAGATTGTGCATAACTTTAAAGGGTGCCTTGACTTAGAAAAAAAAAAAAAAGAAAAAAAAGGTTAAGAAACACTGATATATAGAAAATTCAACTGGGGAAATTTTAATCATCTCCTGTACCAGAGATGCCACAGGAAGTAGGTGGGAATCTTTCCAGAGTGAAGAGAAACTCCTTCTTAGACAGGTTTCACCAGAACAAATGCCCCCCCCATTGGAAAATTACCTTCTTTCTGATTTCTCAACAGAGAGTGGCTTTCCCCAGTATGGACAGAGAGCGCAATACAAATATGGCCTGAGGTTTTACCATTTCTCCAATCTTTTGACTTTACGAAGAGTAACAAAATGTATTTTTGCTAAGGACCTTGCTAGATTTCTTTTAAAAGGAACAATTCATCTCAACAGATGAAATAGGGCTCTAGATCTTGGGGTCCATAGATCATTAAATACAACATTCATCCTACTGTAACCAAATCTTTTGGGATTCCTAATCTCTGATGACAAATTATGAACATGTCATAAAATTATGAGCCAACACTTCAGACACATTTATATACAGATGAATACCTCTGATCTAGGGATGAACACCAGCGATGATCAGCAAACACACTGCCAGCAAACTCAAATATTAACAGACTAGGATTGAAATCATTGGGTAACCATGCACCATAGGACCTTACTATCAAATAAAAACATGGGCTAGAAGTAATGAATGGAACTAGTAAGCTGATGGAAGCAGAAGTACAATTTTACCACTGGATAGCTGGGTTTGTTGTCGGATTCTGAGGGCTGTCAGGAATCGCCTTGGAGTAGGGATAGAGTTTTTTAATTATAGGAGATGACAGTTGACGTAGGTTTGGGCATCCTATACAGCTGCCCTTAAGGAGACTATCTTAGCAAAGCAGACAATGTCTAACTATTTAGAAGCCAGAATTAAACTCAGGTCATACTGGTGACTTTACATTTCTGAGCTGGGCAAAGGGAGGCCTGGGCCGAGCTTGCTTAAAGAGTATGTCAACCCAACATTTCATATTCCTAATATATATGGCTGCTGTACCATGTACTTCTATGAAAAAGTATCCTATTCTCTTTGTATTGCTGCCTTTATGCGAAATACCTGGTGTTCCTGCTAGTCCCTCTTCATTCCCATCAAAAACTGAGCACACTAGGCAGGAGAGCACAGCATGGTCAGTTCTCTAGCTATGCTGAGAACTGAGCCACCTGTCCTCCAATGAACAGACTTGTCCTGACATTCTCCCCCCCCCCCCCCCTGCACAGTCATTCACTGGGAAAGCTCAGTGTTACAGCGAGAGCAATAATGCTAGCACTAGACCTCCTCTGTAACTCTAAACTGATAACCTGTAAAAAATGTCTGTGTGGGTGGAGCCCCACCTAGCTGCATAATTTCAAATGTGACAGTGGCTTCTGGGGAAAGGAACCCCTGCCCACTGTCTCAGAGGGGGGCTTAGGGGAAGTGGGGGGTTGGTGCCCAAATACGGAAATAACATGTTGCAAAAAGGTGAACCCATCCTTTAACAGCCGCATACTAGAACAGAGGTTTTCTTTTAGGCTAGGTTTAGCTGTACGGCTAAATGGCCACACCTTTAAAGAGGTGTCTGACAGGCAATGCGATTTGGCATTCACAGTCACAGGAGTCATTTGCATGCATATCTCATGAAGAGTCCATTGATGAAGCTGACAATCATTAGGACTACTACAGCGATTGCTGCCATCTTCCTAGTCTGTGCCAATTGGCTGCCCCTTTGCACACTGACCAGGAGGTAAGGGAGTGGCTCGCTCAGCACTGTTGCCCTTCACAGAATGTGATATCATCATTCTGTGAACAGAGGTGGTGCTGAGTGAGCCACCCCCTGTGTTCAGTGTGCAAAGGGGCAGCTGCCTGAAGACAACCCAGGAGAGCGCAGTGATCACTTTAGAGCCAACTACTACAGTGATGCCCCGCTTTCACAGCTCTCCTTCAGGTAAGAGATATGAATAATTACATTGGTCCAACTTGGGCCAATAAAAATATTCAATTAGGTCATAATTGGAGTTCAGCTTTAAACACATGCAGTGATTTGCAGCGGTTTTTCAAAAAGCAAAAACAAGCTTGAGAAGTCATTGACAATGTTAAAGCTGTCCATAGATGGATCAATAGTCAACCGCTTCAGCTTGGACCGGCCAAATTTCAATCCATCTATGGATGGTCCTGTCCAAGAATGGGCTTGTTGGAAGACTTTAGTTCAATCAGCGGACTCCTCCACTGTCGGAATACTTTGACACAGCGAGGAGGATTCCCACATTCATCTCTACTATGTGGATGGGGGGAAGCAGTTTTTTTTTTTTTTTCGTTCAGCCCACGAATGGCCAACTTTATTGCAATGCACAAGAACATCCTTAGAAGATCAGATCTAGTGCATTGCCTGTAAAGATCACGTTTTTTTCACTGAAAGTTGCTTTTTTATTTTTTTCTGGCTTAAAATAAAGAAAAATTGTTGTTTAAAAGAGAAACAAAAAACGATCCCAATCATGCATAGTGTAAATACATATCTGAAATATTTTGTAAAGGAAAATAAGGAAGTCAAAGCAGACCTGGAATGCTTTGATAGAGCAGAGAGAGCTCAGACCTGCACAGATCCTGCTAGTCCCATCTTGTTTAAAGGCTGGACTAGCTGCCAGACACCTCAAGCAAAGTCTGTCAAGAAACCGCTCTGACAGTCAACTCACAATGTTATCAGCACACACCTCAGAAAGGTCACACTGGAAACAAGCTCAGCACTCCGGGATTATCAGCCGTCAAACCTGCATACAGCAGCTTGAGACAAACCATAACCAATACTGCAGTGTGAACCAGCCCATAAATGGCAGATGGTGGATTTTAATTGAAAGCACAGCTCTGGATTCAAAAGACGTGCTAATAATCAGGCCATACATGAGGGATGCAACTGATCTGATGAGTGATCCGTCCATCTTAAAATTGTATTTCACTTTTTGTAGATCTTGGCGAGTTACAGTGGGGACGGAAAGTATTCAGACCCCCTTAAATTTTTCACTCGCTGTTATATTGCAGCCATTTGCTAAAATCATTTAAGTTCATTTTTTTTCCTCATTAATATACACACAGCACCCCATATTGACTGAAAAACAGAATTGTTGACATTTTTGCAGATTTATTAAAAAGGAAAAACTGAAATATCACATGGTCCTAAGTATTCAGACCCTTTGCTGTGACACTCATATTTAACTCAGGTACTGTCCATTTCTTCTGAATGAAGGTTTGTAGAGCGCTGCAAATGCGAACTAAATCGCCTCAAGGCGCTAGAATGCGTTCTGTTGACAGCTTCTTAGAAAAAGGAAGGTCTTTAGTTTTTTCCTGAAGGCCTGATGGTTTTCTTCCATGCGGATGTGGGTCGGAAGAGCGTTCCATAGTCAAGGTCCTTGCACTGCGAATCTTCGTTCTCCCTTTGCTTTGTAGCGGTATTTGGGAATGATGAGGAGGTTTTGGTTAGCTGATCGAAGACTGCGATTAGGTGTGTAGTGTTTTATTTTCTCCTGGAGATATTAGCGGAGCGTTTCCTTGTATGCATTTGTGGGTGAGCCAGAGGGTCTTGAATGTGATCCGATTCTTTGCGGTTAGCCAGTGTAGGTACTTTAGGGATAGGAAAATGGATTCCCATGGTTTTTTTCCTGTTAACAGTCTTGCCGCCGTGTTTTGGATGAGTTGTAAGCGCACAAGCTGATATTGGGGTAGTCCTATGTAGAGCGAATTTGTGTAGTCGAGTCAGGAATTGATGATTGTTCCCACAACCGCCGCTTTGTCCTCTTCTGGGATGAAGGGGATGAGTCTACGTAGCAGGCGGAGAAGATGTGGGATCCGCTAACTACTGACCCTATTTGTGCATCCATTGTCATTCCTGAGTCAAAGATGACTCCGAGACTCTTGGCTTTGATGTTTGGAGAGATGGTCTGTCCGAGGATGGTGGGAGGTGTCCA
The DNA here is from genome assembly GCA_037952835.1 of Lithobates septentrionalis. Lineage (NCBI taxonomy): Eukaryota > Metazoa > Chordata > Amphibia > Anura > Ranidae > Lithobates > Lithobates septentrionalis. The sequence continues at coordinate 1,199,743 of JBBDGP010002223.1, forward strand.
CGGAGTCTTAATTTTGGGATTTTTGTTAGCGTGTAGGAGAAGAAGTTCTGTTTTTGAACAGTTAGGTTTGAGGGAGCTGATGGTCATCCAGTCATCTATTAAAGCGAGGCATTCCTCTAATTGCTGATGATGGTTTTTTTGTCCGGTGATGCGAAAGTAGAGTTGGGTGTCATCAGCGTATGAGTGGAAGCAGAGGTCAGTTTTCCTGATGATATTAAGAAGTGGGCGGATGTAGATGTTAAATAGCACTGATGACAGGGGTGAGCCCTGAGGGACTCCGCAGGAGATTGCCCGGGTTTCCGAGGTGAATGTTCCTAGTTTCACTATCTGAGAGCGATTCTTTAGGTAGGATGCAAACCATTTTAGAGCAGGAACTGTAGCTCCTGGCACTTCTGAGAGGCGGACAAGTAAAGTATTGTGGTCCACTGTATCAAATGCTGCGGAGGTCTAACAGTACCAGGAGACATGATTCTCCGTCAACTGCTGCTTCAAGGGCGTTGTCCCATATTTTGAGGAGTGCTGTTTCTGTGCCATGGCCCGGGCGGAAGCATGATTGCAGAGGGTCCAGGAGTTGGTGTGTGTCAAGGTGGCGTTGTAGCTGCTGTACTACCGCTTTCTCCATAATCTTGGAGATGGTGTTGAGGCTTGTTATCGGTCTGCGGCAGTTAGGGTCCTTAGGGTCGAGATTGGGTTTCTTTAGCAGGGGTTTGACGATGCCTTGTTTGAGGGAGGTAGGTACAGTCCCTTCTTTGAATGATTGATTTATGAGGTGTGTTAGAGTAGGGGCCAAGATGTCGGAACATTCTTTCAGGAGTTTTGTGGGGATGATGTCGTTTGGTGATGTGCTGTCCCGAAGGCTTCTGATGATGTTTATAGTCGTGTCAATGGTGATTGGGGACAAAGAGAAATTCGGTGGTAGTGCGATGTTCGTGTGGATATCCTCTTTTTGCTTTGGTTGAGTGAGGTTGGTTGTTCTTTTCTGATGAATTGATTTTCGGATGTTGTCGATTTTGTTGATGAAGTGATCTGATAATTCATTGCAGAATTCTTGAGTAGCGTTTGCTGGGTGCTCTAAGCAGGTCGGGTTCATTGACTGAGTGACTAATTTGAAAAGTTCCCGCGGACGGTTTAGGGCAGTTGAGATGGTGTCCGAGAAATGTTCTTTTTTGGCTTTGAAGATTGCCTTATGGTATTTCACAGTAAGTTCTTTGTAGTTGGCACGGTTTTCCTTGGTGGGATTTTTTCTCCATGCTCTTTCAGCTCTTCTACGTTCTTGCTTGAGTGGGGTGAGAGTGATCATCTTCTGATCATCCTTGAGATGGTTCTACACCTTCATTTGAGTCCAGCTGTGTTTGATTATACTGATTGGACTTGATTAGGAAAGCCACACACCTGTCTATATAAGACCTTACAGCTCACAGTGCATGTCATAGCAAATGAGAATCATGAGGTCAAACTGCCTGAAAAGCTCAGAGACAGAATTGTGGCAGTCGGGAGATGGGAGAAAGTCAACCATCACTGCAGCCCTCCACCAGTCGGAGCTTTATGGCAGAGTGGCCCGACGGAAGCCACTCCTCAGTGCAAGACACATGAAAGCCTGCATGGAGTTTGCTAAAAAAACACCTGAAGGACTCCAAGATAGTGAGAAATAAGATTCTTTTGTCTGATGAGACCAAGATAGAACTTTTTGGCCTTAATTCTAAGCAGTATGTGTGGAGAAAACCAGGCACTGCTCATCACCTGTCCAATACAGTCCCATCAGTGAAGCGAGGTGGTGGCAGCATCATGCTGTGGGGGTGTTTTTCAGCTGCAGGGACAGGACGACTGGTTGCAATCGAGGGAAAGATGAATGCGGCCAAGTACAGGGATATCCTGTATGAAAACCTTCTCCAGAGTGCTCAGGACCTCAGACTGGGCCGAAGGTTTACCTTCCAACAAGACAATGACCCTAAGCACACAACTAAAATAACGAAGGAGTGACTTCACAACAACTCAGTGACTATTCTTGAATGGCCCAGCCAGAGCCCTGACTTAAACCCAATTGAGCATCTCTGGAGAGACCCAAAAATGGCTGTCCACCAACCTTTACCATCCAACCTGACAGAACTGGAGAGGATCTGCAAGGAGGAATGGCAGAGGATCCCCAAATCCAGGTGTGAAAAACTTGTTGCATCTTTCCCAAAAAGACTCATGGCTGTATTAGATCAAAAGGGTGCTTCTACTAAATACTGAGCAAAGGGTCTGAATACTTAGTGATATTTCAGTTTTTCTTTTTTAATAAATCTGCAAAAATGTTTTTAGTAAATGGCTGCAATATAACAAAGTGAAAAATTTTATGGGGTCTGAATACTTTCCGTCCCCACTGTAAAATATTTACCAGATACATATATCTGAGATTAAGGTTCTAGATCTGTAAGCACTAAAATGTATTTTATATTAAGCCAACCAATTACGGATCGAAATTCAGCTGGTTCAGCAGGGACCAGCTAAATTTCAATCTATCTATAAGCAGGTTGGTTGTACAGATTCCTTGTACAATCAACCTGTTGGAAAATGTTCACTCGATCAGCACCGCCAGCTATAGACAGTGGCACGAATGGGTGTATTCTGATGTGTGGAAGCCTCCCTGCTCTCAGAATACCATAGCTTTCCCTGGTTGAACGATAAAAAAGAGAGAATGAATCGTACTAATCTCACAAGAGTGCAGCACTATCCTTCAAAAAATAAAGTGCATAAATCAAATAAGTGACAATCAGTCTCATAAAAATAACACAAAAGAGAATGTAAACCGAGTAAGTCCAGCTTTCATTAAAGTCCATAAAATAAGGAATGTCCAATTTCCGTGAATAGTGCAGTCCCATACACTATAGGAATCTTGACTTTTACCACCACAGTGCCCTTCACCCCACCTATGGGTTTGCTCTCACCTGCTTAGATAGACGCCACTATGTGCTTTTGCAGTATTATAGTGGAACTGTTCCACTGGCTGATCAATCTCGGTCCTCATCTCCCAGCGTGGTGTCACTCATATGGTAAGTAATAGGAAGAAACCATAGGGCAGAACGCTTATAGTGTTTTTTATTTAAAATGTATAATTCACTCACATTTCAGTAGTAAAAAAAAACGATCTGCCCTACGGTTTTTACTATTGCTTTCCATATAAGTGACACCACGTTGGGAGCTGCGGACCAGGATCGATCAGCCAGTGGAGCAGTGCCACTATAATACTGCAAAAGTGCATATTGACCTCCTTTAGTTAGGGAGGGCCATCTCAGCAGGTGAGAGGACACCCATAGATGTCCTTCTCTGCATTTGTACAGGTGGATGGATGCATATTGGTGCTAATTGATTTTCGTAGTATTTAGGATTTGTACACTCAGGGATACGGAGTATTTATCACAGATATATATATATTATTAGATAAGATAGATATTTGATGTATATTAGTAAGGTGGTGTTAATATAGGTATAGTGCGGAAGGTTTTACACATTTATAGAAAATTAATCATGTATGGTCTTCCTTAGAGAGAATGCAACGGAGAGTGTGGAGCAACCCAAGAAAAAAAAAAAAAAGTAAAAAAACAAACAATAATAATAATAATAATAATAATAATAATAAATCGTACAATCTTGCCACTGGATTCCAAAATATAAACAGCCGGGGGTGATCCAGCAGACTTTTAGAATATAATTTTCTACTGTAGCATTCACCCCCCACTGAGGGGGCCACTGAGAATGATGCCAAGGTGTCCCTTGCTAGTACAAGAGACTGCCTGCAACAGTCTCAATTCCACCCATATCGATAAAACACAGGCATTGTCTATGGGACTGAAGGAGCAGTAGGAGCAGTGTATACAGTGCTCCTAAAGTGCCCCTGCCCATTGAAATCAATGGGGCAGCGCCAACGAACCACCGGCAAAGCAACGCTTTGCCGGGGGTTTTAACCCTTTTTCGGCCGCTAGCGGGGGTTAAAAGCGCCACACTAGTGGCCGAATAGCGCTCCCAAAATGACGGTAAAGCGTGGCGCTTTAATGCCAACGCCTCGGTGTGAAAGCACCCTTATCCTAATTTTTTCATCCTGTGTCAAATTGAGATTTCCCCTCATCTGTTTGAGACACAACATTCTCTCTATAGTGTAAAACAAATACCCCTTCCAGATAGGGGCGCACTTAGGTTTTGTTAGCACTTTATAACAAGAAAGCTGTCACTCCCGACCAAACAATTGTGACCAGGACACCCCACAGGTGCACAAAGAGGTAGGATGCTTGTGAAATTGTTGACCACATATGGCCACGTGGTAATTTAGAGCAATGTAAATGACCTAAAATGACCATATTAGGTCAATATCGGGAGTGAACGCTTCCTTCTGGGTTTGGTGCAAACCAGCATTTGGACCACACCAGAGTTGTCACAAGAACAGCTGTTCCCTGTGGAAAGATTCACCTTCACCTTGTGTTTTGTTGATAACGCTAACATTTTGGTTTTCCCATCATTTTCTGTCCCAGTGAATATTGTCCAGAAGACAAAGAGGCTAGCTAGCAGTAATAAAACAAGGGTTTTAATTAAGATCTCTCTCTCTCTATCTATCTCTATCTATCTATCTAAATAAAAACACACACACCTGTTCAGATCATTCAATCCACATACTCACATTCTGAACCAGGGGTAGGCAACCTTGGTACACCAGCTGCTGTGGAACTACAAATCCCATGAAGTATTGAAAGACTGACAGCTATAGGCATAATTCCCAGAAGCATAAAAGGGATTTGCAGTTTCACCACAGTTGGAGTGCGAAGGTTGTCTATCCTGGCTTTGAACCAATGAGCTGACCTCCTTCCTTCTGTACACAGTATGTGTTGCAAAACGGCATCAGAGTCATATAGACAATAAATGTGGGTGTGTATGTTCGTCATGTGCCCACGGGCTTCAGCATGCTTTCAGAAAGCTTCGGCACTACCGGAATCCTAAAATAGGCACGCCATTTAAAGAGGAACTGCAGTCTGCTCACATAATTTGTACTAAAAACATCTTTGCCATTCTGAAGCTTCCCTCCAACCACTTTGCATATTAGTTTATATATACTGTGATTCTGTACTTGACATATATACTGAAAAAATCTCCCTCCATTTAGTTTGGCTGCATCCATTTTAACTGTGGGCAGCTAAAGCTGCTGCCTGTTCACTTCCTGGATTTACAGACACACACCTCCAGCTCTGTAGCTCTCATTGGCCCTCTTATTCTCCCCTCCCTTCCTGGCAAACTCTGACGAGAGTGAGAGAGAGAGCTGTGCATGATGTCATAAGCCTGGGCTTTTTACCAGACAAGAACCTGGAAGTGGGCTGTATAAGGTACCGTATTTATTGGTGTATAACACGCACCCCAATTTAAGAGGGGAGTTTCAGGGGAAAAAAAAACTTTTTTTTAAAAATAAACCACTTTGAAGCAAAATAATGGTCAGTGAGCACCAATGCAGCCTGATTAGTTTCCATCTGCAGCTTCAGTACAGCCTTATCTGTGCCCATCTGCAGCCTTGCCGTTATATGTGCTGCCATCGAGGGATAGGTGGGGACGAGCGCTGTTAAAATAGAGTCGGATCTTCTTGTGTACTCTGCGTCACGCCCAGTACCGCCACTTGGCCTGGATCCTATGATGGACATAACGCCCGTCCAATGCCAGGACATCCATGCTAGGAGCCGTGCAGGGGGTGGGACTGAGCATGACTGCGAGCCGAGTACACCGGAGACCTGGCTCTATTTTGGCATTGCTCGTCCCCTCCTTCCCCTCGGTGGCAGCCTATATCGTCGTATAACACGCACCCACAATTTCACCCCTATTTTAAGAGGGAAAAAGTGCGTGTTATACGCCAATACAGTATTTACTTGCATAAAATATTTACTATCTACCAAGTTAAAACAAGGGCAGAAGATTTAATAGATGGAAAGTTGAAAAAATGACTGAAGGTCCGCTTTAAAAAAGGCACATGTCCTTATATGGTTAAGGAAGGGTGTGGCTTGGGTGGCCAAATCTTTCTTTAAAGTGTGATGAAAGGCTACTGGAAGGTACAATATATAAAAAAAATTTGAGCATTATAATTTTACTCAATGGTTTTGAATAAATCAATTATTCTATTGCAGCAAATAACACAGAAACCCAACAGCTGGTATATTATTGTCTGCTCATGTTAACAGACAAATCAAACTCTCTTAAGTATCACAATAAAAAATAAATAAATAAAATAATATATTGAGATATATATAAATTATATATCTATATCCAGGGCTTATTTTCAGTGGGAACGCAGGGGGAACGCAGTTCCGGCACCTCCAGCACTGGATGTATGTAATGACAAGGAGTGCTGGTTTGTGCTACAGTGTCTATTGATGCTGGCTGCTGGAGGATTTATTGTTGCTGGAGGGGATCTATTTCTGCAGGAGGGTTGATTGCTGCTGCGGAGGTCTACTGTTACTTCTGGGGATCTACTGTCTCTGTAAGGGATCTAGTTTTGCAGTGGGGGGGTCTATTGTTACTGGGGTGGGTCTTATGTTGCTGTGGTGGTCAGTTGTCGCTGGGAGGGATCTACTGTTGAGGGCGTAGTCTATTCTAGCTGGTTGCTGGAGGGTCTATTGTTGCTGGGGGGTATTTTGTTGTAGGTGGTCCATTGTTGCAGGGAGGGGGGGTCTATTTTACTGCTTTTCTTGTTATGAACAAATTCCATACAAATTACTTAGTACCACAAATGTTACTTGGTTCTGTATTCTCTAAATGGGGCAGTGCTGGGGAGGTGGGTAGGGGGTGGAACCAAGGACTGGTGCTCAGAGGTAGGTAGGGGCAAAGACAAGGGGTAACTCTGAAAAAGGGGAGTTCCTGCACCTATTCTCTGAGAAAAAAGCCCTGAGATAGATAGATCTCGATATATAACAAAAAAAGAATAATAATTGCATAAACATGTGGAAAAGCACACATTAAGATCGATGAAGGGCCCCTGTGCAAGGCCATGAGCATCTACCGCTTAAATGTATTTACTTGTCTGGGAGGCATTGGTCTAGACAATTTTAGCAAACCTTGCCAAGATCAGCTCATCCTGGTACATCCCGTGACCGCATATTTTTAGTAAACAAGTGAAACCAAGCTTGGCGACTTAATAGAAGCATACCGGCTGAACTTGTTCCATTAATGCTAGGGCATGTCATATTTGTAATTATATTTCTTTTACATGCACTTATCCAAAGGCTGGCTTTGTCATAGGAGTCCAAGTTTCGCTTCAAATTACATCCAACTTTATTGATAGTCAGCAGGTCAGAGCGTGAATTGGGATGTTGTTATTGTCAGGTTTATGAGGTTAAGGAGAATTCTGGCAATGCTGTAACCCAGTTGATGTAATGTCTCACTTTTGTAAACTAGAATTACATGTTCACAGGTATGAAGGCAGCCAGCAAACCTGTTATTCACAAGACTCCTTCTACAACCGCATTGTGGCATCCACAGATATACTACTCACTTGTCCTCAGAATCACCTTTGATCCATGTACTCCCAGTAGAATATCAAACCGAAAGCTCACCTCTTCCCCTCAGAAAAAAAAGGTCATTTTTGAATGAGCTGTATGGTTTGCTCATTTACCAAAATGTTATTATGGTCACTATTATTCCAAACCAATTTTTTTTACACTACCAGTTAAAGTTTTAGAATACATTCCAGTTTTTACTAAAAATTTTATATATTTTTTTTTGTTAGATTTTAGTTTTATTCACTTTTTTAACCATTGTCTGCTGAGCTGTGGTTGAACACCAGCTCATTGCAAAAGGCACAAAAAATAAAATAAAAATTGAATTGTTCCCGATCATACACGGCACGCACTGTTTAAAAAAAAAAAAAAAAAAAAAAAGCATGTCTGCATGTTTATGCAGCACAATGCACTGCATGTCAATGCATCAGTGTGTCACAACGCACTGCGGTGCATAGAGTTGAATGAAATGCCATATTGCGCCATTTCAGTAAAACTTAAAAAAACAATTAAAAAAGCAAACAGTGCAACGTGTTATAATGTATGCATCACCTCCCCTATACGGTGTATGCCACCACCAGAGCATGATGTGCCCCATCTGGTGTGTAGGAGCCCTTACCCAGAGTGTTGTATAAACGTTACATTTCCCTCATTTATAAAACTGGATCAAGGTGAAATTTGGTTACTGCCTAAAAATAAAAAAGTTACTAATTATACTCACTTAACCACTTGCCTACAGGGCACTTTCACCCTCTCCCTGCCCAGGCCTATTCTCAGCACTGTCACACTTTGAATGACAATTGTGCGGTCATGTAACACTGTACACACATTAAAATTTGTATCATTCTATTCACGCAAATGGAGCTTTCTTTTGGTGAAAAAACACAAAAACAAAACTTTTTTCATAGTTTGTTATAAAATTTTGCAAACAGATAATTTTTCCCCTTCACTGATGTGCGCTGATGAGGCTGCACTGATAGGCAACGTGGACGTCCCCTGGCATTTTAAGCCCGTGCTGTAACCGTCTTTCGGCTATAGTGTGGGCTGGAAGGGGTGAAAGCAGAGGTGCACCAAATGGAAATGTTGGTGCTGAAACCAAAACTGCAGGATGCACTTAGCTGAAAATGATTTTTTTTTTTTTAAATATTTATATTTTTTAATTGTATTATATTCGACTTTAATTAATATCATCAATTTAAACTAATATGAATTTATTGTCGGCCGTTATTGGCACCTTTAGTGCAAGAAAAGCTCAAGAAAAATGCAGTCTGCAGTCTCTAACCATCTTTTGTATCATGTCTGCAATCTCTTACTTAAACACATTGCTAAATAGTATTAGCAAAATTTCCATTCGGTGCACCTCTAGTAGACATGATACAGGAGATGGTCAGAGACTGCAGACATGATACAGGAGATCAATGCTGCCTCATCAGTGGCCATCAGATGCAGCCTTGCGCCAGTGGCCATCAGATGCAGCCTTGCGCCAGTGGCCATCAGATGCAGCCTTGTGCCAGTGCCCAGATCATACAGAGCGGCGGCCTCCCGCTGTGTCACGGAGCTGGGTTTGGATTGCCTGGGCGGCCGCAGTAAAATAGTCCCGCCTCCTATGTGGTGCCACCTATCACAGGAGGCGGGATTTGACACAGGGAGATCGCCGCTCTGCCTGACAAGGAGATTGGGAGGGGGGCACGTCAGGATGACACCCCCGCACCCAGGGCAGACCGCCCCCCTTTTCGGTGCCAAGATTGGCACTTTTTTTTTTTTACCATTGTTGTAGTAGCGTTTTTCAGCGTTTTTATTTAAGCAAAACTAATCTCCCATAAAAGCTTATGGTTCAAAGCAGTTTTCAGCATTTTTTAGAGTTAGAGCATTTTTACGGCTAAAAAACTCCTCTCAAAACCCACTAGTTCTGTTTTTTTTTCCCCCAGCTAGAAAACGCCCCTGCCAAAAACTGCTGATAACAGCCTATATGTGCATGGACACATAGGATAACATGCTGGGGAATTTGGCTGCAGAAAAAAATGCCTGAAGCCAAAAACAGCAGCTGTAAAAAACATCCAGTGTGCACGAGGCCTAAACCTCATTTTGGTTCCCTTTTGGTCTGTTCAATATACTACCCGTTTATCTTGCAGGAGATCTTGTGATCCGATAACTTCCTGTCCACTCCACCTGTCCTGACTCTTATCAATTATACTGTTCTTTGAAGGTTAAAGAACATCCCCCCCCCCATGTTATGAACAACAGGAGAGGGATGGGGTTCCATAGTTCTATGCGGTTTCAGTAGGATGAGAGCTGACATTCTACACAGAAAGCGTGAAAAAAATAAATAAACAAAAAGAAGGTTTTAGCTGGGTATACATAAAAGAGAAGCTCCAGTCTCCCCAAAAAATTAAGTCAGCAGCTACAAATAATGTAGCTGCTGACTTAATATAAGGACGCTTGCCTTTCCAGGGATCAAGCAATGTCCTCAGCTGAGCTGCTTTTTCAATCGGCTTCGCGTCCAACCACCTGCATCATAAGCAAGGGAAACAGGCAGTAAAGTCTTGTGGCTTCACAGCCAGTTTCCTACTGTGCATGCGTGAGTCATGCTGCACTTTGTGAATGGTCCCATAGTCTTCTGGAATCTGATGTGTCCCAGAAGGCTGCAGGGGAAGGAGGGGGCTGAACTTCCGGCTCAGATCTCCGTGCCGCATCTGACCGGAATTGGGAGCGGGTACCTGTCAAAACCTCCCCAAAAAGTGCCAAATGCAGCAGTGGAGGGGGGCATGGGGAAAAAGTAAATGAGCGGATCTTCCCCTTTTGGGTGAAGTTCTGCTTTAAGTAGGTCAAATCCAGTTAATAACCTAAAATGGTATAAAGGGTAAACATTAAAATGAACATTTTAATAAATACTGGAAACATGGGGTAATCTAAAAACTTGACTGGTAGTGCATATTGCAAAACATTACAGGATTGGTTTTTGAGGGTGAACCTGTAGACATGCTACTCTGCACCTTGTTGTGCCAAACAAGTAACTGAAATACATCCTGTGCATCCAGATTTGTGAAGCAAGCACCCCCGTCAGACAGCCCAGCTAGGTCCCTTGACCATTCCTGCAGCGCAGCCTGATCAACAGCACATCTCCAGCCTGCTGACTGGATAGCGAAGGAGCAGAAGCACATGAAAAGTCATCCAAATTCTGCTCTCTTCTTCTGTCAGCACATGTGCACTATGGCAAAGTCTGACTGGCTCCTTAGGCTGTCTATTCCTTCCTTGGTCACAGTGTAGGTTAAAGCAGAATGCAGATATCAAGAGTTAGATACATAAACTAGTTGCATTTATAAATTGAAGTATTTGTTCACAAAAACATAGTTGCATTGATTGTTTTTGTAATCTCTGCCTGGTGACCACATAAGGCCAAATTTTCATGGCTGACTATTTTCCTGCTGGGGAGATAACCCCCTCCCCAATTTCTGTCCGGTCATTATAATAGGAAGTGCGGTAATCTCTCTATAATGTGTTTTGCAGTGGGGGGTTGACTGGAGGGACAACTGAGCACTGTGGTGGACCAGATCAACAACACTCCCAGAAGCGTTTCTGAAGACTTCAGATGGCGAGTTCTATGCAATGGAGGGTGAATAAATGTTATCAGCACACCATGGATTCCTTCAAAGGGTCCAAAGCTTTATTTACGTGGTCACATGATAAACATACAGCAATGTTATGGAGCCATGCAGGGACCCTTCGTCGTCAGGCAAGTGAACACGTGATGTTCAATGGAGGGGCGCTGGCCATGTGGGCTCCAGGAGAGGTAGTCACTTTCTTCTTCGATAGGTAGCATTGGGGCTCAAGTTGGGCAACAACATCACTTTAATGAAAAAGACTACATGATTTGTGAGTTCCGATGGGCTAAATGTCCTTCAGAAAAATTCTAGAACTTAATTTGCAGCAAAGGTCATTTAGTAAGGCAGGCCAAGTCTCGTTCTAAGAATTTTAGCCACAGTTATTAAGCATTAGCAAATACTACACTGGAAATAAGAAGTGAAAGAAGCGTTTCACTTCTTCAATAGACTTTTTGTCATCTCTCATACAAACAACTCTTAGTCTGTAAGCAACCTACAAGAGAAAAATATGAGCAAGTCTCCATGTGATAATCAGCTGGAGCACATGTGACAACACAGTAAAGGCACTATCTAATGTTTTCTATGCTGGTCAGCTGATCGGTGTTGTCTTGGTGACTACTATGCATACAGTTCATATTAAACAAGATTAACATACCTTTGCGATCCTTGGTTTATGGAGGGATGGCCTTTGCCAAAGCGCCCGAGTCAGATCGCTGAATAAACTATGTGACTGCAGACGGCATAAAACAAAACTCACATCCCGCATATTAAACTGTACGCGATGAATTCCAGATAAGCTCCAAAGTATTGCAGATCTATTTACTTTCAAGTTGCTATCCTCGGGAGACGGCCTGGCCAGACACTTCCTCTTCCAGCCAGGTGTACAGGATATATTATCCGCACTGTGTTTATTCAGTTCACTTGCTTGTTTCCTTATGGGGAGGAACTTGTTTGAGGGGAAATACATTTCTAAAACATCCTATATACTCTGTCAAGACAAAGTGCATAAAACAAGTCTCAGAGAAATGAGAGGCATCAGCACATAAACTAATGCAAGTACTGAAAGGAAGGCTAGAAAAATCATGATTTGCACTTAAAGGACAAATACATTCTTAGGATCCCCATTGATGGCTTGAATTTCAGCTGATTCCTGCTGAATCAGCTGAAACTCGAATGATGGGTGGCCTTGCAAGCACCACCCAGCTCAACAAAATGCGATTTAAAATTTGACTTGGCTGAGTGGAAAGTTATTGGCCAAACTGTGATGGTAGCCTACCAGATTCAGCCATTGTTGGGCAGTGTCAGCAGCTCCCACTGCCTTTGTAAAATGGGGATTCCTCCATCCATGCTGTTTAGTATGGATGGGGGGGGGGGTTCCAAGCATTTTTCTCTCAGTTACTTATGTGCTAAATGCCAAAATTTGAGCTATGCCTAGCCTTCAAGAAGAATTGGAGAGAATTTTTTTTTTTAAACTTCGGATAGAGTAAGGCCAGCCATACATGGGTCGAATATTGAAAGAATTTATTTGAAAATCTTAAGAATTTTTGTTCGAAATTTGCACTATTCGTGAGCTACAGCAACGGACGATTTTTCGTGCGGCCATTGAATTTGAGTGTTGGAAATTTTTTGAAAAACATACAATTTTCTGGTGTGCAAGAAAACAAAATACCAGGAAAGAAAAAGAAGATTCCCATTTTAATAATTCCCAAATTATTTTGTGCTGCAACACGAGATGAAATTGAAGGCTTGGTTAAATTTCAAAATCAATGGTGGCATAATTGGATCAAAAAAACGCACAAAATTTCTGATTTTCAAATTTGACCCATGTAGGCCTGCATAAAGGGAGGGTTTAGACACATCAGGGTTTTTTGTTTTTTTTTTTGCCATCCATGTCCCACTTGGAAGATTTCCTGTCATTTCACATCTCATAACAAAAACAGGAAGTGAGAGGAAAACCCTGGTCATATTCAGGGTCACCAGAACTAGTGTCCCCATTGGAAGATTTTCCCCTTTGTTCCGGTTACCACCCAACACTTGGGATTTTTTTTTTTTTTAACTTTTACTTTCAGCGTGAACACTCCTCAAGACAAATACAGAAGGTGAACCCCCACCCTAATGGGGGACATAGGTGTTCTAATCCCTTTCCACTCTAGAAAATGAAAAATCATAATCGTTATGCTTAAATGAATGTTCAGACAAAAAGGTTCCCATAAATATTCCAGCAACCCATAAACAGAATTCAACTACTCCCAAACAAAAGATCACTCTGTAAGAAAGCTGAAACTAGCCTGTCTGATATGGGGGTGCAGTAAAAAAAAAAAAAGTCAGGGGGCAGATTGTCAACACACATTTTATCTTTTCCAGCCAGCTCTCCATATTTTTGTGTCTCCCTGCAAGCACAGACTGTATATATGAGTCACTGACATTCTGTCACAGAATGTGACCGAGATGTGAGGAACAAGTATTCCCAGTTGATTTGGTGCACTTCTATACCACAAGTCACGACACCCAGGAGTCATGTCTGACATTACTTCCGTGTAGTGCAGAGGTCATGCTAGAATGACCTGTGACAAAAGGGCATATATTTGAGCCCTACATGACACCAGATCCCCCCCCCCCCCCCATCACATTAGCATTTTCCATTCACATTAGGGTTCCCCTAACACATTACAGCAAGACCCATCACAATAAAGTCCCACTTTTACCTTAGGGTCATCAGTCTCATCTTCACAAATAGTGTCCTACCTTCAAATTTTCACTGATGCATCAGAATAAAGAGTGGGAGGTGGAGCAGATCTGAACGAAAGCAAAGCTGTATTCTTCTGAATGCCCTCCTTGGGATTAATTTCATTTGTTTCTATGGTGCAGGCGGGCTGGTCACCAGAGCCATAGCAACGATTGATGCCAAGCATCCTAGTCTCCCCCCGCACCATAGAAACAAACAATGCAGGGCAGCAGATAGGGCCAAGACACTGTTGGCTGCCACCCTGGCTTCCCTCTTCCCAATACTGATATAATTTGTCCAGGGGGGCATAACTGAAATCTGGGGGGTTTATAGGCCCATCCCAGCTCCCCCCTAGATCCAGTCCTGCTTCATAACATTTATTTGATGGAGTGTAAAACCTTATGCTAATAGGAAGGGGGGTGGCAGGAATAAAGTCAATGGACAACCTGCCTGATGACTTGGTACCACAGACATGAGATGGTCACTGGATCCTTCAATGAAAAAGCTGGATTAGGGAGAAGATGTTTATCTCTGCTCTATGGGTACCTTCACAATAAGGTCATTGGTTTTGGTTTGGAATCAAATCATTCTCCGATAGATTTTTCTTCCCCTCATCTGACATCCATCCCCCCATCTTTACATTTGTAGACACAAAACTTATTCCTGATTAAGTTAATGTTCACACCAAAAAGTACCTTATAAAAGGTCTACAGTTATACACTTTAGATGTGTGTTGTATTGCTTAGTTTAGCAGTTACCTGCAAACAGCAAAAGGTGCTGGCCATTGATCTGTACAGAGAACAAATCTGACAGCCACGGCTAACAGCTGCTGTGGTTTGCACAGTGTGTGCAGGCAGTGTTTGCAGCCACAACGCCAATGGCTGCCTGTGTGAATTCACCATCAATCTCAGGACTGGCTGGATAGAGAAAAAAAAAATACTTTGAGAAGTAACAGTTCCTGTATATTTCAACTATGTATTTAGTCATTTGCCTGAAGTTCAGCTTTATTCCATTCACAATGCAAAGAGGTCAGGGACTGCATGTAAATTGTAACAGAAAAAGCACACACTGCCCGGAGTATCAATTTTATATTCAATTATTCTATTTGTGATGAACTGTCAAAGGACTGACAGCCCCAGACTGGTACACTAGATCTCCATCTGGCAGGCAACCTTAATGAAGAAGGTGGCAGTGTTCTAGCTCTGAATAGAAAATAGATGGCATTTGGTTTATAACAAGTCTTCCCTATATCTTGAATTTTAAATTGCAGATGGCTACTGCAAGATGGCTCACTTCTACAGATGATGATTTTATAAGAAATCTCCACTTACACACAGAGCCATTTTGAGAGGAGAGTGAAGCGGTGTCTTATTTATTAAATTAAATTAATTGTGATGTCCATCCGCAGGTACAGTCCCCATTGTGGAACCAGAACCGGGACCGTCATCCACGAGAATTCCCACAAGATTAAATGGTCAGATTGGCTCCACTCTCAATGTGGAGATGAAAAACTGCTTTCACTGGCTTCAAGAATCTGAAGATTAACAAATCATAGTAGCAATTCAACAGCATTACACACATCTCAATGTATATGCCAATAATTGGCCTAGGTATAAACCATCGGTAACCAAAAAATGGTCAGTGTAACCAGACCAGCCTCCAGACCATCATTTTTAGCACAAGCATCTGGTTTGTGAAAAGCAAGAGTCGTGACATGCAGTTTCTACCCCCATCTTATGCAGCTGAGAACATAGGTCATGTGACCCCACACACACCCCCCCTCACCGGCCACTATTAGGTACACCTTGCTAGTACTGTGTTGGACCCTCTTTTGCCTTCAGAACTGCCTTGTTTGTGGCATAGATTCAACAAGGTGTTGGGAACATTGCTTAGACATTTTGGTCCATACTGACATGATAGCATCTGGCAGTTGCTGCAGATTTGTCGGCTGTTCTCTCTCGTTTTACAGGGGGAGTGTTTACATATACTCCCCTCACATTTTTGAAAATATTTTATTATATCTTTTCGTGTGACAACACTGAAGTAATGACACTTTGCTACAATGTACAGTAGTGAGTGTACAGCTTGTATAACAATGTAAATTTGATGTCCCCTCAAAATAAATCAGCATACAGCCATTAATGTCTAAACCGCTGCCAACAAAAGTGAGTACACTCCTAAGTGAAAATGTCCAAATTGGGCCCAATTAGCTATTTTCCCACCCCGGCATCATGTGACTTGTTAGTGTTACAAGGTCTCAGGTGTGAATGGGGAGCAGGTGTGATAAATTTGGCATCATCACTCTCACTCTCTCATACTGGTCACTGGAAGTTCAACATGGCACCTCATAGCAAAGAACTCTGAGGATCTGAAAAAAAGAATTGTTGCTCTACATAAAGATGACCTAGGCTAGAAGAAGATTGCCAACACCCTGAAACTGAGCTGCAGCACGGTGGCCAAACCATACAGCGGTTTAGCCAGGACAGGTTCAACTCAGAACAGGCCTTGCCATGGTCGACCAAAGAAGTTGCGTGCATGTGCTCAGCGGCATGTCTGGTCCAGAGTTTCTTTGTGAAATAGGCGTATAAGTGCTCCCAGCATTACTGGGTACACTGCATCAAATTGGTCTGCATGGCTGTCATCCCAAAAGGAAGCCTCTTCTACAGATGATGCACAAGAACAGTTTGATGAAGAAAAGTTTGCTGAAACCGTTTGCTGAAGACAAGCAGACCAAGGACATGGATTACTGGAATCATGTCCTGTGGTCTGATGAGACCAAGACAAACTTGTTTGGTTCAGATGGTGTCAAGCGTGTGTGGCAGCAAGCAGGTGAGGAGTACAAAGACAAGTGTGTCTTCCTAAAGTCATGGTCTGGGGCTGCATGAGTCAGCACTGGGGAGCTACAGTTCACTGAGGGAATCATGAATGCCAACATGTACTGTGACATACTAAAGCAGAGCATGATCCCCTGGACTGGCCAAGCATGTCTCCAGACCTAAACCCTATTGAGCATCTGTGGGGCATTCTCAAATGGAAGGTGAAGGAGCGCAAGGTCTCCAACATCCACCAGCTCCGTGATGTCGTCTTGGAGTGGAAGAGGACTCCAGTGGCAACCTGTGAAGCTCTGGTGAACTCCATGCCCAGGAGGGTTAAGGCAGTGCTGGAAAATAATGGTGGCAACACAAAATATTGACACTTTGGGCCCAATTTGGACATTTTCACTTGAGGGGAAAAATTAACTTTTGTTGTCAGCGGTTTAGACATTAATAGCTGTGTGTTGAGTTATTTTGTGGGCACAGCAAATTTTACACTGTTATACAAAGCTGTATACTCACTACTATATTGTAGCAAAGTGTAGTTTCTTCAGTGTTGTCACATGAAAAGATATACCGGTAATAAAATATTTACAAAAATGTGAGGGGTGTACTCACTTTTGTGAGATACTGTATCTGTAGCAGTCCATATTGGCAGGGTCACCTTACATGGCTTGAAGTACACCTGTGATATGGCATGTTCTGCCACTGCTGGCCACATTCTGAAGAGGCTACTTGTTTGTGGCTTGCTTTAATCGTTTTTACAGACATGTTACAGTATACAAATGAGTGTCAGAGTACCTTTTTTTTTTAATCCAAAGAAAAAGAAGTAGTTTATTAAAGTAAAACATACATACAGACCGAGGCTTCACAAGTAGTCAATTACAGAGCATAGTAAACAGAATCACACAGCAGATTGAACATAGCCGGATCTCTAGTATGGTTCAATAAAAGACTATCTTTCTCATCTGAGTCTTTCCCTCCTGGAGCCCTATTATGCATCACAACCCATGCTTCCCATTCCAATGTTATTGAGATCAGTTTCAACCGGCATTCAGACCTAGTAGTAACCTACCCATAACCAGATCCACCGGGACAAGCCCATGTACATCAAGCCACGGGCCCCAGAGTTTTTCAAACTTTTGGGTGCATCCCTATGTTGGTATAAAACTTTCTCTATTTGGAGCATATTTCCCACTGCAGTGATCCATTCATTAAAAGTGGAGTTCCACATAATTTTGAGAGGTGGTCAAAAACGAAAGACGACCTCTCCACCCCTAGTTTTTGGATATTAAAAATTTTTTTTTTTACTTTCTCTCGTACCTTTTTAGAAGTACTAAGAGTATTTCCGATCCAGCCGGGCCGCAGCCGAGGACGTCACATCTTCATCTGCAGTGAGCCCCCTCGTCTTCTGGGACATGTGTGTGTCCTAGAAGACAAGCTGGTCATTCACAAATCGCTGCTCGAAGCCGCAAGGTTCCACTGCAGTTTTCCCTTAGCTGGAATGGTGGCGCCTGCACCCGATCTGATTGACGGATCGGCCTTGGGGGGGGGGGGGGGGGGGCGACATTGTGGGCTCCGTGGACAGGTAAGTGTCCTTCTTAAAAGTCAGCAGCTACAGTGTTTGCAGCTGCTGACTTTTTTTTTTTTTTTTTTTTTTTTTTTTAAAAAGAATTCGGCTGGAACACCGCTTTAATCGTAGGAGGGTCCTCTGACTTCCAATGTATCATTATTAACTTACGTGCCAAAAATAGGGTTCTGATAACTGCTACTCTAGTACACTCTTCCCATTCAAACTCCTCCAGCAAATTGAGCAAACAGGGTTTTGGGTCTAGAGGCATAGAGATCTGAAATATCCTGTTTATGGTGTCCTCCACTCCTTTCCAATAGGAATGTAATTTTGGGCACCTCCACAGTAGATGGATCAGGTCATCATGGTCTCGTTTACATCTAGTGGGCCTGAGACCCATAACATACATTCTATGTGGGGTATAGTACACCCTCAGTATGGTGTACACTTGCGTTAGCCTCTGCGAGACATTCAGTGAACAGATTGGCACCGCCTAGAGAGCTTCCTCCCATTGGTCCCCATCCATCCAAACTACATCTCCCTCCCATTTATCCAGCATTCGCAGAGGGTGTTTTTTCAGAAAATTCTGCAATAACATACTATAACATTGTGATATTAATCCCTTGGTGGTAGAGGCTCTTTTGATAAAGTTAAACAATGGTGTCAGAGAAGGAGACCATTCAGTAGATCTACTTTGAGCTGTGACAGCATGCCTTAGTTGCATATAATAAAAGCGTATGGAAGAAGGCAAACCAAACAGCTCCTGCAGAGCTTCAAATTACAACAATACTCCGTTATGGAAAATATGTCTAATGTATAGCACCCATACCTCGGTGTCAGAGTACCTTATCTCAATACAAGTTCCAAGTAAATAACTCAAAGACCCCATTCACACCTGAGCATTTTGTAGCTTATTGCTCCAAAACACTCAACATCACCAAAATCCTATGGCTTTCAATTGTGCCTGTTCACACCTGAACGTAGTGTAGCACGAGGCTAGAAAAGAATATGAGCTCATTTTGAGCTAAAAGCTTCAAGCGTTTTTGACCCAACAGACTTCAACCAGAACAACGTCCGCAAAAATGTGCAAAAGCGCATGTACAAGAAAAAAAAAAAAAAAAACTACAAAAAGACTAAAAAACGACCAAAGACGCTCAAGCTCAAGTGTGAATTTAGTCATGTTGTTGAAAAGAATTGGCATGGAAGCCAAGGAACCAGCATTATCAAAAACGTGAAGTCAATGATCTCTATTCTGGGTAAAAAAAAAAAAAAAAAAAATATCCGTAAGATCTCTTAAAAGAGTAACTCCACTTTTGTTGAGAAAAAAAAGAAACAAAAAAACATTCCCCTGTGTGTGATCTGTATACGTTACAAGGATTTTAACAAACTTTGTTCCAGATTCCTACCTTTTGTTTTTCCAAAGAAATCCCTGTTTGTCTGTGTCCATGCGGAAAGTAAATCTAATGGAGGAGGGGGTGTTTAATATTTATCAATCAGCTGCTGCACTTGCAGGGATTTAATGAGGAAAAGTGTAAGGTCTGCTTCCCTTTAGAGGTGATTTCCTATTGGGAGTATCTCATCAAAAATGACATTTGTGTTGCAGGGGATGCCTGAAAGCTGACTTTTATCTTTGTGTAGACTTCTGGGAAAATCACACAAGCAGGAAATTATGTTTCTGGGGGGCGTTCTGTACATATTCTGTGTACAGAACATCTCCAGGTAGCCATATTGCATTTTACAGAAAACTACAGTGCCGCATATTTCCTCACTGGCCTACATTTACACAGGCTATCCCCCCTTCAGTCTATCATGAATGCTGCTTCTAGACTAATACACCTTACTAACTGATCCATGACTGCAGCTCCTTTCTGACAATCTCTTCACTGGCTTCAGATAAAATTCAAAATACTAACCACAACATACAAAGGCCATGCACAACATTGCCCCCAACTACATCACCAACCTGCAGATATCGTCCAAATCGTCCTCTCCACTCCTCCCAAGACCTCCTGCTCTCTAGCTCCCTTGTTACCTCCTCCCATGCTCAGCTCCAGGACTTCTACAGAGCCTCTGCCATCCTCTGGAACTCCCTGCCCCATTATGTCTGTTCAGCCCCTACCCCGTCTGTCTTTAGGCGATCTCTGAAAACTCACTTATTCAAAGAAGCCTATCCCACCTCTACCTAAGAACCGTACCCGAGTCACTTCCATCAGATCATCCCCTGCAGCTATTACCTTTTGTACCCCCTGCCCTTCCCTTTAAATTGTAAGCTCCACGAGCAGGGCCCTCCCATCCCTTCTGTATTGTAATTGTACTGTCCCCCCTCTACATTGTAAAGCACCGTGCAAACAGTTGGCGCTATATAAATCCTGTATAATAATAATAATAATAATAATAATAAACAGAATAAGAAAAGGTCATTTTTAATAACAATATGACTGGACTTGAGTCGCAATTGCATATGCTATAATATTTTTATTTTCTTCCCACGAAAATTGAGTTACCCTTTAACCCCAAGCATGATTTCAACAGCACTTTTTCACATCAGGACTGATGAGAAATAAGAAAGAAAAAAAAAAAAAAAACACACCCCATAAAATTCCTGTATGCATTTTTAAGAGTGATTTAATCCCTCAATTGAAACTATGACAATGCTCATAAATCCTTAGAAAAATGCTAGTTATAAGCAAAACAGGTGACAAAATGCCTCAAATACCAGAAAATATGCTCACAAAATGCAACACATGGCTTTTTGTCACTCATTAGTGCAATAACGTGCATCACTGCAAGGCATTTTCAATACCGACAGCAATTTAATAAGGCAAGCAAACTTTCAAATGTTACTTTTTGTAAAAATGGCAATCGAAAACATAAATTGGTGGTTTTGATCGACAGTAAGGAGATGGATTTGAAACTGCCCTATTCAAACCTGGTAGAAAAAAAAGTCTGATTTAGTGGAAAATCAGATCGATCATTTGGGGAAAGTACTATAGTTTTTTTCCCCCACTTAAAAGTGGAGTTCCACCCATTTAAAAGTCAGCAGCTAAAAAAAAAGTGTAGCTGTCAGACTGTGAATGGTCGAGCAATCTTCTGTGACGTGTCCCGGAAGATTGCAGGGGGGGGGGGGGGTGAACTTCCTCTCGGTGCCGCGGAGCCCGGGGAGGAAGTGGGAGCTGGGTATCCACTCCCCCACCCCACCCCCCCCCCCCCCAAAAAAAAAAAAAATATGACATGCCAAATGTGGCATGTCAGGGGGTCACCATCACTTAAAGTGGAAGTTCCTTATTTGGGTGGAACTCCCCTTTAAGATTCAATCAATTTCACCTTTATAACGAACAGAATTCATGGGGCTGATCAACTGGAGTGGTAGACAGCTTTGTTCTGGCATATACTATATATGATGTTTGTTGGATGGAAAGTGACTGGAATTGCCAATTAACCACTTCGCGCCCGGCCTATAGACAAATGACAGAGGGGGGGGGGGGTGGCTTTGTCATCCTGAGTGGACATCTTACGATCTCAGGAAGCGCTGATTGCACAGTGGCATGATTTGTCACCGGCCGGACACAACCGATGACTGATCAGAGTTCCAGCTCATTGCCGGTACCATGTGACCACCGTGACGAATCATGACAGTTTTACACAGTGGATAGCTTCCTTTATTGCCAAATACGGACAATTGTGTTGCTAGCTGTGATTGGGCAATTTAATCACATGGTAGAGACAGGGCCAATCACTACTTACTGTACCATGTAATTAGCTTTGACCAATCACAGCTAATCCCAACAAAACGGACAGTAAGATGCTTGCTTATAGCAATGTAATTCACTGTTATAAGCTAATACATTGTGTGTAAAAAAAAAAAAAAAAAAAAAAAAAAAAAATTCTGATCACTTCCCCAGAGCAATACAATGGTGCTATGGTAACATTATATTGCTCTGCCCACAGTGTGTAAAAAAAAAAAAAGAAAAAATAATAAAAAAAAAATAAAACTATTATAACTTTTTTTTTGTACTGTCACCAGTGTCCCTGATCACCGCTGCAACAGTTACATGACGCTGTACTGCACTGGTGACCGTATGTTAAAAAAAAAAAATTTTCTTTTTAATTGTTAGGCCGTCAGTACATCAGGATTGATCCATTTTCAGATATATACCACAGTATGTGGACTTTCCTACAGACTAAATAATATACATTGATTTTGGTTATTTTTTACCAAAGAAATGTAGCATTATACATTCTGGGTTAAATTTATAAAGAACAATTTGCTAATATTTTTTTTTTTTTTTTTAACAGAAACAAAGAAAAACTTTTTTTTTTCAAAAATTGCAGTCTTTTTTAGTTGATTTAGCAAAACAAATAAAAAAAAAAAACCCAGTTGTGATTAAATACCTCCAGAAGAAAACTGTGTGTGTGAATAAAATGATAAAAATTTAGTTTAGGTACGTGCTGCATGACTGCGCAATGGTCATTTAAAGTGCGACAGCGCTGAAAGCTGAAAATTGGCCTGGGCAGGAAGGGGGTAAAATTATCTGTATTGAAGTGGTTAAAAAGTGCAACTTGCATGACCAAATTTGGAATGAGCCCCAAAAAAAATAAAAAATAAAAATAGCCTTTTATTTGTTAGTGAGCCTGGCCATTTCTTCAGATGATTCCTCAGAGAACTTATCTGATCAGGCGTTCATGGATGCCTCTCATTATAGGCTTCCGTAAAAATCCTCACATACATTTTTCTGTGGCTGCACACATGCTGCAGAATTTGCCCCATTAAAGGATTTCTTGCCGTCTCTATCTGGGACACGCTATTTTTAGATGGGTACAAAGTATTTAGGAACTTGTTCATTACATGCTGTTAGCAGGATGTCATGTGTTCAGTCCTGTTCAGTGACAGCCCAGCATTTGATAGGAAGTATATAAACTTGCGGTGACACACATGGTCATATTAAAGCTAAACTCAAGGATAAAGAAAACATTGTCCAAATGAAAAAGGCTGCGTATTCTTGAATTACGGTATCCTTTGTAAAATTACCCCAGATTTGTGCAGTAATCCAGTAGGACACTTTGCCTCTGTGCAGGAACTTCCTGTAATAAAGACCGGTCACTGCGGCTCTCTCTCCTTGTGCAGAGTGACTGGTCTTGTCTCCGCCCCCTCCTGTAGTTTTCTGCAGGCAGCCTGTAGTGGGATTTGCTGGGTCCCTCCCACAGCTCTGCTCTCTGCACAGGTCTGTACACCACCGCGATGAGGTCATCACTACTTTTACATGGTCATTTCTGGGTTGGCAAAGGCATTTGCTGCACACAAAAAGTAGATTTATATATTTTGCAGCTATTGAGGAAGATAATTAAATAACAAGCTTAAGTGCCCAGAGTTCAACTCTAAATTCTATATATAGTCTATAACTAAATTATCGTATGTTTGTTATTGTCATTTGCTACATGGTTGTTCTAAGTCAGCAATTCAGAAAAGCAATGAGGCCAGAGAGACAAGCATGTGGCATTTACAGATTTGTGTTATTCCCTTAATGAAATAGCCAGGCCGCTGAGCACCACGG
Source organism: Lithobates septentrionalis (assembly GCA_037952835.1). Lineage (NCBI taxonomy): Eukaryota > Metazoa > Chordata > Amphibia > Anura > Ranidae > Lithobates > Lithobates septentrionalis. The sequence continues at coordinate 1,223,507 of JBBDGP010002223.1, forward strand.
AAATGCAGAAAAAAAGCCTGCTGATGTCTTTTCAGAAACCAAACACTAAGAGCCCTTTCACACTGGGGCGGGGGCGGCGTCGGCAATAAAACGCCGCTATTAGCGGCGTTTTACCGTCGGTATGCGGCCACTAGCGGGGCGGTTTTACCCCCCGCTAGCAGCCGAGAAAGGGTTAAATACCACCGCAAAGCGCCTCGGCAGAGGCGCTTTGCCGGCGGTATAGCCGCGCCGTCCCATTGATTTCAATGGGCAAGAGCGGTAAAGGAGCCGTATACACTGCGCTCCTTCACCGCTCCGAAGATGCTGCTAGCAGGACTTTTTTTACCGTCCTGCCAGCGCAGCGCTCCAGTGTGAAAGCCCTCGGGCTTTCACACTGGAATGAAAGCAGCGGCTCTTTCGGGTCGGTTTGCAGGCACTATTAGCGCAATAGTGCCTGCAAACCGCCCCAGTGTGAAAGGGCTCTTAAGGGGGAGAGTCAGTAAAGATGGTGCAAACTGGATCACCTGTGCATAGTAACCACCAGCTTCCAGGTTTTAGGCCTGGTTTACACCTATGCATTTTTTAATGCAGTTTCAGTTTTGCAGAAACACACCACAGTCCATTTAACATGGTTTCCTATGGAAGTAATTCACATCTGTGCATTTTATGGAAAAAGCCAGGGATTTTTTTCTGGTTCTTGGTTCCATGGATAAAACTGAAACACAAAATGCACTTGGAATATGCAAACTGCAACCAGGCCTCAGGCTCGATTCACATCTATGCATGTTGCTTTTGAGCGTTTTGAGTTTTTTTTGTGATGCTTGCCACGTTTTTGAACAGCGTTTTGGGCTTTTTTTTTTTTTAGATTGTATACAGTCTAAAAAAAAAAAAAATAAAAAAAAAAAAAAGGAGAAAACGCTGCAAAAACGCTGCACTTGCGTTTTTGATGCTGGTCCATTGAATTCTATTACATGCAAAACGCTGCATTTTGCATGAAAAAAAGTCCCTGACCCTTTCCAAAAATGCAGAGGTACAAAAAGGCATTGATGTGAACATGTTCCAAAGGAACCCATGTTAAAAATTCCCGTGCATTTCTGCAAAATGCATCAAAAAACGCGCTAGTGTGAATGGAGCCTTATTGTCAAAGCTTAAAAGGAGATGTCCAGCCTGAGCTTTTTAGGCTGGGCTTCTCCTAAAGGGTCACGGGAATGCAATTTGTTTTGGACTCCTGTGACCCGTTTTCACCAGGATCAGTCGAGGCACCACGTCATCCCGACTTAGGAAGTCACGATCTGCCTGCTCCCTGGACTGATGGCAGTCTCAGCGAGACGACGAGACAGCCGCTCCCCGCCCCTCCACAGCTCAGCGCTCCAGTAACAGGCAGCAGCTCTCCACTCGGGGAGATGAGAGAACCGAGCCATCGGCGATGTTCGGTGGCTCGGTTCTCAGTGAAGAGGAGGCGGGGGACAGATGCAGCATCGGTCTGATGTTGCATCCACCTAGGCAAGTATGATTATGCAAAAAACAAAAAAAAACCTTAATTGAACAAGCTGAAGTTAGAAGCTGATTGGTTTACTATGGTTTAGGCTCGGTTCACATACTGTATATGAGCACTGGATGTGTTTTTAACCGCATCCAATTCGCATAATATGTGAATTGGACCAGCTTTCGCTGGAGCTGGTTCACATGTATGGAGTGGCTGCAGTGTGGTTTTAACCACTTGCCCACTGGGCACTTATATCCCCTTCCTGTCGAGGCCAAATTTTCAACTTTCAGAGCTGTCACACTTTGAATGACAATTGCGCGGTCATACAACACTGTACCCAAACAACATTTTTAGCATTTTTTTTTTCACACAAATATAGCTTTCTTTTGGTGGGATTTAATAACTGTTTTTTTATTTTTTGCTAAACGAATAATGACCGAAAATTTTGGAGGGAAAAAAAAAAAAGTGTTTTCATAGTTTGTTATAAAATTTTGCAAACAGGTAATTTTTCTCCTTCACTGGATGGGCACTGTTGGGACTGCACTGAAAATCAGTGCCCTGATTATCAGTGTATGTGTCCCTTTTAGATAATCCAATCAGCTCTCTTCTCCTGTCAGCATGAGGAAAGGTGTGCTGATAACCGGCTATTATTTACATCCAGCTGTGATTGGATACAGCTGATCACGTGGTAAAGAGTCGCTGATTGGCTCTTTATCTCAATCTATGATCAGTAGTGTCCTCCAGACACTGCGGGCACAGAGCCTGCCACCCGGGGGCCTCAGAGAGCGCGATCAAAGCACGCCATCATATGACGGTGTCCCAGAACTACCCAGCCACACTGTAGAAGTCATTTGGCTATAGTAGTTGCCAATGGTTAAAAAGGGTCCTGTGCGATTTTAGGTCCAGTTCAGGTGTAAATTAACAGATTCCCTACCAACCGCTGCAGTTATACTGCAGTAGGTTGGCTCCCCTGCGCGAGCCATCGTAGCTATATGGCGACTCGCAGGGTCAGGATAGCAGGTGGGCGCGCCCGCTGTACAGCGGGGGGCGCCGATGCTCGTGGCCGTTGGTCGCGATGACCGCCGGCCACGAGCGATCATGAGCAGGAGAGACAGAACACAGACAAGTGTGAACTTTCCTGTTCTGTTCTGACAGGAGTGATAGATCGTGTAATCCTATTAGCTAGGAACCACGATCTGTCACTTCCTCCAGTCACTCCCCTCCCCCTTCAGTTAGAATCATCTCCCAGGGAACAGTTAACCCCTCGAGCACCCCCCTAGTGTTAACCCCTTCACTGCCAGTGACATTTTTACAGTAATCAATGGAATTTTATAGCACCGATTGCTGTATAAATGACAATGGTCCCAAAAATGTGTCAAAATTGTCCGATGTGTCCGCCATAATGTCGCAGTCACGATAAAAATCACAGATCGCCGCCATTACTAGTAAAAAAAAAAATAATAATAAAAATGCTATAAATCTATCCCCTATTTTGTAGACGCTATAACTTTTGCGCAAACCAATCAATATAAGCTTATTGTGATTTTTTTTTACCAAAAATACGTAGAAGAATACATATCGGCCTAAACTCAAAAACAAATTTTTTTTCCTATATATTTTTGGGGAATATTTATTATAGCAAAAAGTAAAAAATAATACGTTTATTTCAAAATTGTTGCTCTTTTTTTGTTTATAGCGCAAAAAAAAAAAAAAAAAAAAAAATAAAAAAAAAAAAAAAAATCGCAGAGGCGATCAAATACCACTAAAAGAAAGCTCTATTTGTGGGGAAAAAAAAAAAAAGGATGTAAATTTTGTTTGGGTACAACGTTGCACAACCATGCAATTATCAGTTAAACCGGCGCAGTGCCAAATCGCAAAAAGTGCTCTGGTCAGGAAGGGGGTAAATTCTTCCGGGGCTGAAGTGGTTAAAGTAGAAAATTCACACCTGAATCACCCCTGAACAAAACCACACTGGACTGCAAACTGCAGCCGGACATGTGTGAACCCAGTCTAAGTAAATCTACCTCTACAGTGGGGGATCAAAAGTTTGGGCACCCCAGGTAAAAAAATGTGTATTAATGTGCATAACGAAGCCAAGGAAAGATGGAAAAATCTCCAAATAGCATCAAATTACAGATTAGACATTCTTATAATATGTCAAAAAAAGTTAGATTTTATTTCCATCATTTATACTTTCAAAATTACAGAAAAACAAAAAAATGGCATCTGCAAAAGTTTGGGCACCCTGCAGAATTTATAGCATGCACTGCCCCCTTTGCAAAGCTGAGACCTGCCAGTGTCATGGATTGTTCTCAATCATCGTCTGGGAAGACCAGGTGATGTCAATCTCAAAGGTTTTAAATGGCCAGACTCATCTGACCTTGCCCCAACAATCAGCACCATGGGTTCTTCTAAGCAGTTGTCTAGAAAACGGAAACTGAAAATAGTTGACGCTCACAAAGCTGGAGAAGGCTATAAGAAGATAGCAAAGCGTTTTCAGATGTCAATATCCTCTGTTCGGAATGTAAT